>OY740781.1:77040024-78308945 GCA_963514005.1 Raja brachyura
GGGGATGCAAGGGTTCCCTGAAGTTAGAGAAATCAATATTCATACCGCTGAGTTGTAAGCTCCCCAAACAAAATATGAGGTGCTATTCCTCTAATTTTCACTTGGCCTCACTCTGACAATGGAGGACGGCCAGGACAGAAAGGTCAGTAGGGTAATGGGAAGTAATGGGAGTTAAAGTGTTTGCCAACCGGTTGATCATGTAGGCCGAGGCAGACTGAGCGAAGGTGTTCAGTAAATTGATTAACGAGTCTGCACTTGGTCTTGCCAATATATAGAAGTCCACACCTGGAACAGTGGATACAGTAGATGATGTTGGAGGAGGTGCAAATGAACCTCTGCCTCATCTGAAAGGACTCTCGGGGTCCCTGGACTCTGCCCCCAAAGACTGGGACAGGAGACGAGGTGGATGGAGTCGGCGATGGAGGTGATCGGCTAGACAAGGGACAGTAGGAAGAACTGTCTTATCTTCCACGCCTTCAAGGTTGGCTGGTGCAGACACCCTTGGGGCACAAAGTTTGAAGGAAAGGAGAGGGATGATGGTTTGCAGGTCAGCCACATGGAGGAGATGGCTGCAAAGGGCTGTGAAATGTTAGGTTGCCCTAACTCCAATACCAATGAAGTGCTTTGAAAGGCTGATCCTCTCCCACATCAAATCCAGCATCCCTGCATCATTGGACTCTCATCAATTTGCATACAGGGCAAATAGATCCACAGTGGATGCTATCTCTGTGGCTCTTCACACTGTCCTGACCCACCTGGAAAGACAGGGCACCTACATGAGGATGCTCTTCATTGACTATAGCTCTGCTTTCAATACGGTCATCCCCCAAGCTCACCACCAAACTCCACCAGCTAGGCCTCAGCTCACTGATATGTGATTGGATCCTGAATTTTCTGACGGAGCGACCGCAGGCAGTGAGACTGGGGCTGCACCTGTCCTCCACTATCACCCTGAGCACCAGCACACCACAGGGCTGTGTACTGAGCCCCATGCTCTACTCCCTCTTCACCCACGACTGTGTCCCTGTATTTGACAACAACACCATTGTCAAATTTGCAGACGACACAACGGTGATCGGGCTGATCACCAACGGTGATGAAACAAACTATAGAGCGGAGGTGCAGAACCTGGCGGACTGGTGCTCACGGAACAACGTTGCTAAATACCTCCAAGACCAAAGAGCTGATTATTGACTTCAGGAGGTCACAGAATGGGGAATACGCCCCAATCTCCATCTACGGAGACAGTGTGGAGAGAGTGTCCAGCTTCAAGTTTCTGGGCACTCACCTCAGAGGACCTCACATGGTCCACCAACATCGCTGCGCTGGTCAAAAAGGCACAGCAACGACTGTTCTTCCTGAGAACATTGAAACGGACTGGTCTGTCCCAACAGCTGCTGACGACCTTCTACCGCTGCACCACAGAGAGCATACTAACGTATGGCATCTCTGTGTGGTATCTCAGCTGCACGGAGGCGGAGAGGAGAGCTCTTCAGCGTGTTGTCCACAGAGCGCAACAGATTATTGGGACACAGCTACCAGCCTTGGAGGGCATCTACCACACACGGCGCCTCAGGAAGGCCGTCAGCATACATAAAGACTCCTCTCACCCTTGTAATGGACTGTTCGAACTACACCCTTCCGGCAGACGTTACAAGGCCTTCTACGCCCGTACTACCAGACTCAGGAAGAGCTTCATTCCCAGAGCTATAGCGGCTCTGAACCGGCCCTGATGAGCCAATGCTTTTTGATATTACACATTTGAGACTGATTGTAGTCTTATTATTTTGTCAGTTTATTTATTATTTTGACATTTTCTTTTCCAATGGGGCTGTGAAAGTGATCAAACCAAAATCACTAAATACTACCTTACCTGCCCTACTTCACTCTCATCAACATTGCACTCTCAGAAAAGTCCCACCCGATGAATCTTAACATGGAAAATCCAAGCAAACAGATCTGGAGGCCGCTCAAAATGTTTTGTTTGCATGTGTGTTCCTGTGACTGCAAAAGTCATTCCTCCACAACAAGTTTGTACGTTCATCCCGTGACCACATGGGTTTTCTCCAAGATCTTCGGTTTCCTCTCATACTCCAAAAATGTACTGATTTGTAGGTTAATTGGCTTGGTATAAATGTAAAATTGTCCCTAGTGTGTGTGGGATGGTGTTAATGTCCGAGGATCACTGGTCAGTGGGGGCAAGGTGGGCTGAAGGACTTGTTTCCGCACGGCATCTCTAAACTAAAAAACTAAACTAAACTAAGTGCTTTGCCGATGCACACTCACGTTGAAGGTAATAGCTGATAGCTCCATTCCATGTAGCATCTTTACTTTAGACTTTAGACTTGAGAGAGTGTGGAACCACGCCCTTCAAATCACCGAGTCCGCGCTGACCAGCAATCATGTCGTTTACTAACTCTATCCTACACACCAGGGACACATTACAATTTTGCCTCATACCAAAGCCAATTAACCTGCAAACCTACATGATTTTGGAGTGTGAGAGGAAACTGGAGCGCCCATAGAAAACCCAGGCGGCCACAGAGAGAAAGTACAAACGTTGGACGGACAGCATCTGTAGTGAGGATCAAACCCAGTAAGGCAGCAACTGTACCACTGTGCCACCGTGTTGCCCTTGCAGATTCCCACCCCCTCTTTGGCATCCTTAAAACAGGGCAAGGATCAGTTTGTCATAATTCGAACGGTAACCGCATTCCTTGTTTCACTTGTCCTCTTTCAGAAAAATCAGATGAGCCTTCTGCTGATAATTTGAACAACTATGAACCTCAATGTGTATTTGGGGTTTTTGAAGTGTCAAAATGTTGTGAAAACAGGGGAACATGGACCAAAATTCCAGTAAGATGGAAGATACAACATCTTCACAAATGGGTTTTAAGAATATATATTTTTCAGACAAGATTCTTCACACTATCTGCGTAAGAAATTAGGTAGTGGTTCAGATGGCTGTTGTTTCCTTATGGCCCCAGTGATTCATATTGTTTGTGACTGAAGCCAGAACTATTTAGCAGCAGTCTTAAGTGTGTTGTAGACAACATAGAAAATCATTTGTGATGAACTTGAAGATTTAGAGCCATAAAAGGAGAAAACTGAAAGAAAAACTTGGGATGTTTTAATAATAGTAACCTTGAAATCCCTAAATTATCATTATTATTAAGGCTAATTGCAACAGTGTCAGGAAGGAGCTGGGAATGTTAATCCTGGCCAGATTGGAGAGGCTAAGACTCTAAATTTTAGTAAAGGCTTCAGGTCTGTTGGTGATTTGGTCAATTTAAAAGTGCTCTCTGTAGAACTGGGACAAGCTGCAGATTGGTGCCAGTTTGTCTAGAGCCTAGATCTGAGCTGCAGGAAGGGAGTGGGAACATCTGCAGACCCTGGCAATTAGGTGCAAGATGCATAGAATGGATTGGATGAATGCAAACCAGACATACACCTTGTATATAATTGTAAATAATGTTGCAAATCTTTACTTGGCTGAATGTTGATTGGATGAGGTATTGCGTCTTGTCTGGTTTTTTTTCATATCAGGATAAATGTTGCGAGGTTCACTTCCTCTGAGAAACACTGTTGGAATACAATGTATTAGCCACTGTATTATTGGGTTAGGGAAATGTCTCTCATGTATGGAGTTAATCGATATCTGTAATTGGATTGTAAAGAGACCACCCCCATGTGGTTTGGCCCCTCAAGGTTCGGGCACCAATAAAAGTCCGCTGCCACGAGGTCCTGTGTCGATCTTCTGGGAGAGAGCTTGGGACTGCGTGACCTTCTGGAGTGCCTCTGTTTGAGTGAGGCCAAGAGGGTTTGATCAGGCAGGTACGAGGTTCGAACCCGCGATGGTTAGGTATAATAGTTGAACTGCAATAAAGATTAGTTGCACAAGTGCTTGATTCAGTGGTATTTGATTGAAACTAGACTGGGGGGAAGCTTAGAATGAGCTATTTGCAGGGAGAGAAGATTGGGAGCAGCTGTTATAAGGTAAGCTCACATCTGCCATGTGGGAGTTGTTTAGAGGCCAGCTGGGCAGAATTGGCATGTTCCTATGATGAAGAATGAAACGGATGGGAGAGTGGATGAGGAATGTCGTTACAAATTTAGCCAAACAATAAAAGAAAGCAAACCAAAGGTTTAAGAAGATAAAATTAGATAGGTCCCTTGAGGATTATAAAGGAAGCAAGAGAGACGTTGAACAGGCAATCAGGAGGCTATAAGGGCAAGTTTGATTAAAGATAATCCCGAGGCATTTTATACATACTTTAAAGGTATTTGAAGCTGCAAACTCTACCCACCAATGAAAACAGGTGCTTGGCCTCTCATAAATAATAACTTTCTAAAGTCAGCAATTAGTCCCTTTGTCTTGTTGACATTGAGTGAGAGGTTGACACCTCTCAACCACATGTTCTATCTCTCTCCCATCTGCTGAGTCATTACCACCCATGATTCACCCATCTAAAGTGGCATTGTCGGTGAATTTACATATGGTATTAGAACTGTGCTTAGTTTAGAGAGAGTAGAGCAGATACTGCACACACATCCTCGAGACGTTGATGAACAGTGAGTTGACGATGTTGTTACCAATCTATATTGATTGAGGTCATTGAGGAATACACATTGAGGATATTGAGGAATAAACAAAAGCTTTTCACTGTAGCTCAGTACACGTGACAATAAACTAAATTGAATAGGTCTGTCCATGAGGAAGTCAAGGATCCAGTTGCATTGGAAGTTACAGAAGCCCAAGTCCTGTAGTTTGGTGATTTTGAAAGGGATGATAGTTTTGAATGCCGAGCTGCAATCAATGAACAGCAGTGTAATATGTGTGTTCCTGTTATTCAGATGATCCAGAGCAGAATGGAAAACAAGCCAGATAGCATTTCACTTGGACCATCTCCGACACCTCCCTCCCCTTTCTTGATCTTACCGTCTCCATCACAGGAGATAGACTTTCAACTGACGTTTATTACAAACCCACTGATTCTCACAACTATCTTGACTACCCTTCTTCCCACCCTGATTCCTGCAAAGACTCTATCCCGTACTCCCATTCCTCCATCTATGCTGCATCTGCGCCCAAGCTGAGGTGTTCCATATCAGGACATCTGAGATGTCCTTATTCTTTAGGGAAAGGGGGTTCCCGTCAGCCGTCATAGATGAGGCCCTCACACATGTCTCCTTGGTACCTCTACAGCTCTGCCCTTGCTCCCCCTCTTATTAGTCGCAACAGGGACAGCGTCCCCCTAATCCTTACCTTTCACCCCATCAGCCATTGCATACAGCACATAATCCTCTGACATTTTTGCCACCTTCAGTTTTCTATATCCACCCCTTTCCGCCTTCCACAAAGACTATTCCTTCCACAACTTCCTGGTTAACTCATCCCTTCCCACCCAAACCGCCCCTTCCCCAGGTACCTTCCCCTACAACCACAGGAGATGCAACACTACATGTTGACTCGCTTAATATTGGAGGATGTAAGTGCTACCAGTCAGTAGTCATTGAGGCAGGTATCCATGCTCTTCTTAGGCTCCAGTTTGATAGATCTGTTGGGCAGCAATGAGATAACTAACTAGGTTATTGTCTTTGGTATTATAAGTTGAGAGATAACTTTTCAACTGACCTTGACACTTTTTTAAAAATAACAAGTGATAGTTTTCTTTTACTTCCACTATCAGAGTCTCATTATGAAACAAAAACGTGCAACAGTGCAGCACTCCCTCAAGTGACAGTCTACATTTAATGCTTGTCTGAAATGGTGCCAGAATTTATGACTTTCACGTGACCTTTCGAAATAAAAATGAGAGATGTCTAACTGATGATTGATTCAATAATATTATACACTGTTATCCAATGTTGAAGTCACTGCAGTGACCTTGGTAAAATATATTCCACAGATGTTTTATTATTTTACTTGAAGCATCTGTTGATTATGATCAAATTAAAAACATTTTCTCATGTCATAATGTTATCTGAGGGAAAGAAACAATCTTATTTTTTTCCAATAAATTAAATAGGATGAACAAACATATCATCCTAGAAGCCATTACTGTAGGTTATTGTAATCTTTTAGAATTGATTTTGTAAGAATATGACTAAGTCTGGCTGGAGGAAAATTAATTGAACACAATTATAATTCAAATGTTACCTCTAGAATACACAAGAGGAATTAATCTAGTTTCTCTAATATTTGTGTGTACGTTACTACAATTAAAGGACAATACCATGAACTTGTTTTGTGCTATTGAGTCCCATTTTCAAGTGAAAATGGGACTCAATACAGGGAGAATTTAATGAAATGAACCATCTTGCAGGAAGCAAGTTATATTAAAGTGTCTGAGGGTAATGCCATTAAAGAAATATAGATGGAGGAGATATAGAATCCTAAAATTGGACATTTCTATAATGACATTAACTATGCAGTGGATGCAATAATACAAATTGCTTTTGGCTAGTAGTTACATTCCATTAAATTCTCCCTTTCCTGGTTAATGCACTGAGATCCTCCTTCACCACTGCAGCTCAGTAGAATACGATCGAGTTCACATTATTTGCCCTTCCCGTGAAGTGAATTACTTTGTTCGTCATTTATCACTGCTTCTGAGGCACATTATAGAGATAAAGTTTAAAGTGTAATTGTGTTCAATTAATTTTCCTCCAGTCAGAATTAGTAATGCTCTTGCTAAATCCACTGTAAAAAAGGAGGCAGGGGAGGTGGATGACCTGCCGTAATGAAGTTCTTTTGATAGTTGCTACCTTATTTTGCATTGAAAGCAGGAAAAAAACCTTATATTGTTCTACACATTACTTCCATCTACCTTAGGAGCAAGGGAAGCACCTACATTTAGAAAGTACTTTGTTATGTGACATATTCAAAATAAAAATGACTAAAGTAAGACTACAATTGAAAGGATAATTCTTTCAGAATATATTGAGCAGGATGTGACTCTTTTCTATGGAAAAAAAACGTTGATTGACAACCAAATAGATGTCTTTAGAATAAGGAAAAGCTTTGATAGTAAGTTTATCGAGAAATTTTCCACATGCACATGATAAATATAAGATTGTCACAACGATCCAATCAAGGTCAAGAGAAACGTCCTCCAGACTAATTAAAATGTGAAATTCCCACAGCCAGGGCCGGCCTTAGGAGCGGGGCCCAATTGGGAACAATTTTGGTGAGCCGCAGGTTCCCAGCCAAGGTTTGTAGAATCATAAAAATACAAATAAAGTCTATTATAGACTTTATATCTCTATGGCAGAATGGAAAGTAATAGAATAGAATAAGTCGCCCAGCCATTTAAGCCGCGCGGGGCGATGTTAGTCACCGCACCGAGTCATTTAACCCCACGATTCCGGAGGAAGAAGTTGCCGTTGCGGGAGCAGCGAAAAGCAGTCTCTCACCATGTTCCTGTCCACCGGGCCTGCGGCTGGAGCCTCCGAAGCTCCAGTCGGGTTGCAGCCACGCGCCACCACAGCTCCTCCCGTTCCGAAGTCGGCCACCTTAGCGATGGCGAGTCCACAGGCTCCGCAACTGGAGCCCTCAAGTTGGTTCCGGTTGGAGGCCGCCGCCACTAGATTAGACCCAACGACATCAGAGACCCGACAACGAAAAAGTCGGGTCCCCGTACAGGGAAGAGATGAAACGGTTTCCCCCACCTCACCCCCCACATATACACAGCTAAAAAATAATAAAAACTAGAATCAAAAACATACATTTAACGAGACAAAATTTAAAAAAAGACAGACGGACTGCAGTCGAGCCGCTGCCATTAGGTGCCGCCACACTCCAGTCAAGGTTTAATCAAAATGTGCGCTTAAAAGGTGCCTGCGAGTTAATGGACCAAACAGATCTAAGCTACATTTTAATATAAAATTGCATAAAAGTAACAAACAAATTGTGTAGATCACACCTGAAAAGTACAGTTACAATACCACTTGTTTTAGTGACTGTGAAATGAAAAAAAAAAAAAATTAACTAGATCCTGGCAAACCAATAACTATTGGGGAAAAGCCAGTCCAGGTATTAAATTTTGGGCTTCAGCCCCATCCTACCCTTTGGGCTTCTACCCCTAACTTAGTTTGTGTGTGTGTGTGCTAGTTGTATGTGCGTTATGTGTGTGTGGGAGGGAAGAAGAGAAGGATGGAGGGAGAGAAGGGAGGAAGGAGAGAAGGGAGTGAGGAAAGTAGAGAAAGAGAGGGAGGGAAGGAGAGTAAAAAGGGAGGGAGCGAAGGAGAGAAGGGAAAAGGGAGAGAGGAAGGCGAGAAAGGAGGGAAGGAGGGAAGTAGAGAAGGGAAAAGAGAGGGAGGAAGGAGGGAGGGAAGGAGAAATGGGAGGGAGGGAAGAAGGGAAGGGAGGGAAGGGAAGAAGAGAAAGGAGGGAGAGGGCCAGCGGTGGGAACGGATGCCGGGGTCCGGGCAAATGCACGTGAGCTGAGGCCGAGGTTTGTAAATGTTGCTCCAAACCCCGGCCCGGCCCTACCTGTATTGTTCACCACGTCTCCCCGGGGAGAGCGGGGTGGAGCCGGGTGTGTGTGCGTGAAGCACAGCGACTAGAAGGGTGGGAGCACTGCCCTGGGACCATGAGGGACCTCCCGCTCTCCCCCTTCTCCATTCCCCCCCACGCCCCCTCCCAATCTACCCCTTTCTTCCCTCTCCACTCCTCTACTCTCTCCCCCCCCCCTCCACCCGGGGTAGATCTACCCGAGCCGAGAGTAGATTACTCCCGCGGGGGCCCCCTTAGGCGCAATCGGTCCAATCGGCTTAAGGCCGGCCCAGCCCACAGCAAGGATTATTTGAAATGAATACAATTGTTCAGTGGCAATTTATTGTCACATGTACCGAAGTACATTGAAATTCTTTATGTATACCGTTCAAAAAAATTATTACTTTCCATAAGCAAAATCTTAGATTTAATGCAAGCATGTAGGAATAGACAATATAAAGGAGACTGAAGAAAATTCTCAACCCGAAATGTCACTCATTCCTTCTCTCTTGAGATGCTGCCTGTCCTGCTGAGTTACTCCAGCATTTTGCGTCTATCTTCGGTTTTACAGCAGCATCTGCAGTTCTTTGTCCCACCACTGTACTATTCACAAGTTATCTTTACCTCAGATGGTTGGTTTACCTTAACCACTGAACTCTGGTATCTTACAGAGTCATAGAATAACATAGCATGGAAACAGGCCCTTTGGCCCACACTGACCAACATATCCCATTTACACTAGTCCCACCGGCCTGCATTTGGCCCATATGCCTCCAAACCAATCCTATCCATGTACTTGTCTAAATGTTTCTTAAGCATTTCAATAGTCCCTGCCAATCCCGTTCAATTGTGGATAATTTACCATCAAGCCAGCCAAGAGCCTTGACACAAACACTTATAGTGTTCAATAGTATAGGCATCAATGGGTAAAATAAAAAGAGTTTACAATTTAATCTGGTATCTTTCCCAAAGCATTTGACAACCAACACAGTAACCATGAAACTTAGTGAATAATCAATAACTGGAACATTGCCCGATTATTCCACATAAATGAAAAACTGAAAATTCTGGAAATGTGGATCAGGTAGTATCTGGGGAGAAAAGAAAATATGTTAGACAATAGATGCAGGAGTAGGCCATTCGGCCCTTCGAGCCAGCACTGCCATTCAATGTGATCAAGGCTGATTATCCCCAATCAGTTGGACCTATTTAAATTGGATTTATGCAATGTACAAATTGTGCAAAAGTATATATTTTGTGCCTGTTTTGAAGCAAAGCATTTTAATAATTTAATAATGCAAGGATGTCCCATTCTCTGTTGAAGGCCTGCTCATCAAGAAATTGGACCTTCACTCCCTGTCACAGTTCTCCTTCATGCAGAATTAATTTCCTTGTCATGTTTAGCACAAAAGGTGATGGCATCAACTCCTTAGACAAAAATATGATCGAAAGACCACAACTGGTGACCTTC
Source organism: Raja brachyura (assembly GCA_963514005.1). Next base: position 77,049,993 of record OY740781.1, read on the forward strand.
GTGAATAACTCACAGTCAAATGAGGAAATAATGTACATCATGCCGAGCAGCATGGTGATCCTGCACTGTGTTTTTTTTAATGTAAAAAAGCATCACTCCCATAGGTTTTCTTCAAAAAATGTTTTTCCTGCTGCTCTCTGAAGGAACTGTGAGCTCCATCCGTGGGTCAATTGTGCCACTGATCTTAGGGCCGCTACGTGGCTACATGGTGCCATGAGACCTGCTTTATAGTTGAGAAGCTCTCTCCAAGAGACCCACGTGCTATTGTCCCATTTACCTTTCATCCTTTTCTTGCAATTTCCTCCCACACATTTCACCTCTAACACTTCTCTCTCATCTCTATAGCAGTCATTGAACATCTTAATAAGATCATAAGGTCCTAAGGAACAGGAGTAGAATTAGGCCATTCGGCCTATCAGTCTACTCCGCCATTCAATCGTGGCTGATCTATTTCTCCCTCCTAACCCCATTCTCCTGCCTTCTCCCCATAACCTCTGTCATGATACTGCAATTGACTGGCTGCATGGCCAGTTACCTTCCCAATGGGCCACGGCTATGGACTGGGAATGCGGCCGGAGGTCTCTATTGAGGCACCGCGGTTTTCATGCATCCCAGATCGCCGTGTAGGGGCCCGCCGGGGCCTCGCAGGTTGGAGTCCTGGTCGGCGGAGCGGCCGACGGAGCCCATGGTTGGGGCTCGGGTCGGCACCACAGTGGCGTGAAATGGGGTGGCGGCAGCGATGAGGCCTCGACGGCGGCAGCTGTGAGGCTTCAGTGGCAGTGAAGCGATGGCAGCAGTGAAACCTCAAGATGATGAGGCCTCGGCAGTGGTGAAGCGTGTCAACCCGAAGCGTATCAACGCACGGGTCAACCCGAGGTCGCCAGTCAATGAGAGCGTGGAGGACCGTTGTGAGGGGGGAGGCGGGAGGAGCAATGGAGGACTCGGCATGGGGGGACTGTCGTAAGGGAGGTGGGGGAGAACAATGGACAATAGGGGGGGGGACACAAAGGACAATGGGGACCCGGCGTGGGGAAACCGCTGGCGGATGGGGGGGGGGGGGTGGTGGGGGTTGGGGGGGACAAAAGGGGAGCTGGCGTGCTTTGTAACTTTGTCAGTGTCGTAGGTGGCTGCTATTTGAATATATTGTTTTTGCAAGCACAGAATCTCACTGTGCCTAGTCACATGTGACCATAGAGTAATTATATACCCTCCTTGGGTCTTTCTAGACTGCAGGGCTCAGGAGCATATGCAGTGATGCATATATCCATTGGTATCCCCGTTACAAGCTTTTGTTATTTATTTTATTGTGATATTTAAAATGTATTTGATTTCTCTCAAATTTCAAATTCATTGATCGTGTTATCAAATGCTACAGACTATTTAATTGCCTAAATCCCTCTGGATAATCTGGTGTGTTTCACAATTTCTTGCAACTGCTTTGTAGTAAGATAGCAAAAGTCCCAAGGGTATTGTTCTCATCCTTGCTTCTGTTCTACATGACCACACTTGATCAAACAACTTATACACTGAAGGTACAATGTTAAAAAACGAATCAACATGTTATTAGGAAAAGAAAATAACAAGTTAATATCAATGGTTGAAGTAGCAGAGGAACGTCTTATGTTTGCTGCTTTATCGCACGCAAGCACATGTTTTCACACACACACTCATACATAACTACACAAAAAATCATGCAATGAGCTGACATCCATGAAACTAACCACCACACATGTGCAGCACATAGGAACGCCCCACCATAGAAAATTAGTGGCTATCCACCTATTTCAGTGTAGAATGAAAACACACATTAAAGGACCTGTGAAATGTAACTAAAAGGAGCACACAATCCCAAGCAGAGATTGCAAAAACAAATCAGTTTCAGTTTGCGAAGAAGGGTTTGATCATAAGCTTTTTTTCTTAGTCCGACTCTCTGAAGGGTTCAGGAGATCATGAAGCATTTGCGATTATGTAGGCTCTTTTATTTCAGGAATTTCTATTCATCAACAGCAATTGACTTCTGAAATTAACTCTGTTTGGGGCGGCACAGTGGCGCAGCGTATTAGCCGTCAAACACAGCAGGTGGCACAGTGGCGCAGCGGTGGGCAAAAGGGCCTGCTTCTGCACTGTTTCTCAAAAGTGTAAAGTTTAAACAGAAACCAACTAACTCTGACTCTTGCAGTCTCCAATTGCTCATCATAACTTTGAGATCCCACAGCTAGTATTAGTATTCCAACGTTATGAAGGACATTGGGTACAGAGTTTCATTTGCATCTAATCAGCAGAGGGTATTCCTTGAAATACATAATAGTCAAACCCTAAGTTTTGAGCATGAGAAATATATTTATATATATATATATTTTAAATATATTTATTTTCCTTAAGCCCCACTGAGTGCGCATGTCTACAAACATGGTCCTTACGGAGATTAAACAAACTGCATTCTCTCAAAGCTCACAACAGAAAGAAGATAAAGTGCAATAATCAAATCTGGCTTGGAGGAGAACAGCTATAAACATTCTGGTCATTAGTGTACACTGAATGAAAGCAACTAAAACATACTGAGTAATTGACTTCTGAATTAAATTTGTTAAGAAAGGGAGCCAACCAAAAACATTAAAGGGCCTGTCGCACTGAGGTGACTTTTTAGGCGAGTGCAGGAGACTCTGCGCTCGCCACATAGTCGCCACATGGTCGACACACGTTCGCTGGCGGTCTCTGGTAAGTCTCCTTCATGGTCGAGAGGAGGTCCCGCATTCTGGGAATTAGACACGGCCTCAGTATGGTCGCAGGAAATTTTTCAACATGTTGAAAAATGTTCTGCGACCAAAAATTGGTCGCCATGGAGAAAATCTATATTTTTGTAGTCGTAGGTACAGTGGTAGTGGGCTCGCCATGTTGTTGTAGGTAGTTGAGGTAGCCGTAGGTAGTTTTAGTTAATCTCCATTGTTGGCCGTGGATTTTTATTTGATCATTGGGGGAAAAAAAAACGTAAGCACGAGTATTCAGAACCAAGGAAAACCACCGGTAATGTTAAATGCACGCCAAACTTCACAGCTGTGAATCTCAGGCTTATTAAAAGTTGGCTTGCTTCTTAAAAGTGTCTCCACTCCTTCTCTCCCTTTCTTCCTTCTTCTCCCCTCCCCTCCCCCCTCTTTTAAAGGACTTACCGTACACTGTGCTAGCTATCTTTGACCGTCCTGTGTGTGTCTGTATGACCTTAGCTTTGCACCGTGTGAATTTCAGACAGCGCTCCCCCGCTTTCCCTGGCCTTTGTGATATGTTTGTGTGTGTGTTCTGCTCTGACGGTCGCTGTTCCAGTTCACAGTTTCTCAGGCGAGTGCCCCGAGTTTGAAGTTCGCAGGCAATCCGCTGAAAAGTCGCCTAAGTGGGATCGGCCTTTAAGCCAGTCTTATAGACATCACATTTGCAGGTGGATTATGATAAACCCAAAAATTCGACAGCCTTGAAGTTTCAATCTTAGGTTTCTGGAATGAACTTCAATTGTCCCGGAGTATACACATAGAGTTAAGCTAATCGTTTGGGGGTATGTGTGTGTTTATATAGTTAGAAGCCAGTTTTACAGTAATCATATTTGTAGTAGACAAAATGTTTTTGGATAAACTTCCCTGAAAAATAATGAAAACATCAATTAAGGGCTTAATTAGGAAAGGGAAAATAGATTATGAAAGGAAACTGGCAGGGAACATAAAAACTGACTGCAAAAGTTTTTATAGATATGTGAAGAGAAAGAGACTAGTTAAAACAAATGTTGGTCCCTTGCAGTCAGAAACAGGTGAATTGATCATGGGGAACAAGGACATGGCAGACAAATTGAATAACTACTTTGGTTCTGTCTTCACTAAGGAAGACATAAATAATCTGCTGGAAATAGCAGTGGAACGGGGGTCAAATAAGATGGAGGAACTGAGTGAAATCCAGGTTAGCCGGGAGGTGGTGCTGGGTAAATTGAACGGATTGAAGGCCGATAAATCCCCAGGGCCAGATAGTCTGCATCCCAGAGTACTCAAGGAGGTAGCCACAGAAATAGTGGATGCATTAGTGATAATTTTTCAAAATTCCTTAGATTCTGGAGTAGTTCCTGAGGATTGGAGGGTCGCTAATGTAATCCCACTTTTTAAAAAAGGAGGGAGAGAGAAAGCGGGGAATTACAGACCAGTTAGTCTAACATTGGTAGTGGGGAAACTGCTAGAGTCAGTTATTAAAGATGGGATAGCAACGCATTTGGAAAGTGGTGAAATCATTGGACAAAGTCAGCATGGATTTACGAAAGGTAAATCATGTCTGACAAATCTGATAGAATTTTTCGGGGATGTAACTAGTAGAGTGGATAAGGGAGAACCAGTGGATGTGTTATATCTGGACTTTCAGAAGGCTTTCGACAAGGGCCCGCATAAGAGATTAGCATACAAACTTAAAGCACACGGTATTGGGGGTTCAGTATTGATGTGGATAGAGAGCTGGCTAGCAGACAGGAGGCAAAGCGTAGGAGTAAACGGGTTATTTTCAGAATGGCAGGCAGTGACTAGTGGGGTACCGCAAGGCTCAGTGCTGGGACCCCAGCTATTTACAATATATATTAATGATTTGGACGAGGGAATTCAATGCAACATCTCCAAATTTGCAGATGACACCTAGCTGGGGGGTATAGTTAGGTGTAAGGAGGATGCTTGGAGGCTGCAGGGTGATTTGGATAGGCTGAGTGAATGGGCAGATGCATGGCAGATGCAGTATAATGTGGATAAATGTGAGGTTATCCACTTTGGTGGCAAAAACATGAGGGTGGACTATCATCTGAATGGTGGCAGATTAGGAAAAGGGGAGATGCAACGAGACCTGGGTGTCATGGTACACCAGTCATTGAAAGTAGGCATGCAGGTGCAGCAGGCAGTGAAGAAAGCAAATGGTATGTTAGCATTCATAGCGAAAGGATTTGAGTATAGGAGCAGGGAGGTTCTACTGCAGTTGTACAGGGTTTTGGTGAGGCCACACCTGGAGTATTGTGTACAGTTTTGGTCTCCAAATCTGAGGAAAGACATCCTTGCCATAAAGGGGTACAGAGAAGATTCACCAGACTGATTCCTGGGATGTCAGGACTTTCATATGAGGAAACATTGGATAGACTCGGCTTGCACTCGCTGGAATTTAGAAGATTGAGGGGGGATCTTATAGAAGCTTACAAAATTCTTAAGGGGTTGGACAAGCTAGATGCTGGAAGATTGTTCCCGATGTTGGGGGAGTCCTGAACAAGGGGTCACAGTCTAAGGATAAGGGGGAATTCTTTTAGGACCGAGATGAGGAAAACATTCTTTACACAGAGAGTGGTGAGTCTCTGGAATTCTCTGCCACAGAAGGTAGTTGAGGCCAGTTCATTGGCTATATTTAAGAGGGCGTTAGATGTGGCACTTGTGGCTAAAGGGATCAGGGGGTATGGAGAGAAGGCAGGTACGGGATACTGAGTTGGATGATCAGCCATGATCATATTGAATGGCGGTGCAGGCTCGAAGGGCCGAATGGCCTACTCCTGCACCTATCTTTCTATGTTTCTATGTTTCTATAACATCCCATCTTGTCTAGATGTGGGCTACCTCTGAAATGAATTTCAACCACCCACGCTTCTTAATGTGCAATCTTCCCGTTACATTGTTACAAATGACTGCAGGAAGTTCTCCCCAGCTTCCTGCCAAATACTTATTCTTTAATTGAATCACTGCAACGGGTTAGACACAAAAAGCTGAAATAACTCTACAAGCATGGTCCTTCTCAGGCAGCATCTCAGAAGCAAAAGAATGGGTGGCATTTCTGGTTGAGACCCTTCTTCGGACTAGTCCCGCTGCCTATCCCGCTGAGTTACTGCAGCTTTTTGTGTCTTTCCTTGGTTTAAACCAGCATCTGCAGGACACAGTACAACAGGTTGTCTGCTGTTTATGTGATGTTGTTGTGCATAAAATGTCTGATACTTTGTCTACATACTAATAAAGACTGCAATTTAAAGTATTTCATCATCTATTAAGTGCCTTGGTATATTCTGAGGTTGTGAGAGATATGTTTTAGAAACTAATCTTTTTTTTAACTACACAGTTTACAAAAAATTGTTATATTACACTATGAAACCAATATTCCTGACCATAAAAATACAATGGAGCTAAATTTGAAAGCAAAAAATGAAATTCATAATGCAACTGAAGACACAGTCCATGGAAGATCATAATTGCTGAGGTAGTGGTTTGTGTTAGTCAAAAGTCAAAGTCAAACAAACTTTATTGTCATTTAGAAATACATTGATATATGCAGTTCCAAACGAAATTACGTTGCATTTGGCTCCCTGTGCAACACGATAAATTAACAGAAGGATAGGCATGGATAAAAAGGATAAAAGGATAAATAGACAATGGTGGCAGCCCATTACATGGCATTCAGGAGTCTGATGGCTCGTGGGAAGAAGCTGTTGCAGAACCTTGATGTTCTGCTCCTTATGCTGCGATATCTTTTTCCCGAGGGCAGCAGAGTGAACAGACCATGATGGAGATGTGTGGGGTCTTTTATAATACTGCTGGCCTTAGACACGCAACGTTTGGTTGCAATATCCCCGATTGAGGGGAGAGAGGTCCCGATGATTTTTTCCACTTACCTCACCACTCTCTGCACAGACTTCCAGTCGGAGGCTCTACAGTCCCCAAACCAGACAGAGATACAGCTGGTCAGAATACTCTCTATGGTGCCCCTGTAGAAAGTAGTGAGGATGGGATGGGGGAGGTGAGCTCTTCTCATCCGGCGCAGAAAGTGCAACCGCTGCTGCCGTTATGCAGTGTTCAAGAGCCTGATGGATGCTGAGAAGAAGCTATTCTTGAACCTGGTGGCCACGGTTTTCAGGCTCCTCTACCTCATTCCAGGTGGAAGTCATGAAATGACAGCATGTCTTGGGTGGCATGGGTCTTCGATGATATTGGCCAACCTATTGAGGCAGTGCCTACTGTGGATTGGTTCTATGGTGGGGAGATAAGGTCCAGGCAATGTCTACCATTCTCTACAGTCTCATTCTTTTCTGGGCATTCGAGTTGCCTAACCAGGTTGTGTTGCAACCAGTCACTTCCATATACCTGTAAAGGTTCGATAGAATATTCGTTGACATAACAAATTATCCTCAAGCATCGAAGAAAGTAGAAGCATTGATGAGCTTTATTTGTGATTGCATCGATGTGCTGGACCCAGGACAGATCTTCAAAGGTATGTACATCAAGGAACTTGAAACTGTTGACTCACTCCAGCACTGTTCCCACAATGAAGACAGGTTCGTGGATACCCAGCTGTCCCTTCCCCAAATCAACAATCAGTTTGAGTAGGTGCTGCCAAGCCGCAGTTTCTCCAGCAATTCGTTTTTTGCTCAATTTCCAGCGTGCTGCCGCTTGGGTCTTCATTGATTTTAATCATCTCGGTGCATTCTCCATAACCTTTGCAAGATAATGATCAGAATTGCTGCAAATCCCAATATTCCCCCTCAAGTCTGAGGAAAGTGATTACGACTTGCTCTGGTTGAGATCAGAACAGTTCTTAACGTGAATTACTCAGCACCTTCCATGTGTTTTCATTTATTGAGATACCGGGTATATTTCAGTTTAATTAATTGTCTTCTCAGTGTGGGATCAAACAGGAATACTAAGATTCACAGTGCAGAGGAAAGGGCCGTGACTTAAAGCACCAACTCTGTTTCTCCCCCCACAGATATTCCCGAACCAGCCAAATATGTCCTTATGTTTTGTGCCTTCATTACAATAGGCAGTGTAGGAGACAACTCAATTGTGAGGAATAATAACAGCGATCTTAGATAAGTCCCGCAACCTCTTGCTTACGTCTAGTTTTTGTTTCCCAATTGATTGCAAGTGGAAGTCAATAGCAAAATAATAATGCAAATGGAAAATATCTGAGATTGTTCTAATTACAGCTAACAGGAAATCCAAAGTAATGTGTTTTTCACTTTTGCCATCCAAGTTTTTAATTTGCTCATCTGACTGTGTGTCATTCTAAATGAAATGTATTATTTCAGTGTTTCTTTGTCAGGCGCACCCAGAACAGAACAATGACATTATTACTTGCTGCAGCTTTTGCAGACACATTTATGCAACAAACACAACAAATAAATATACAATAAATAATAGTACCATACATTGAGACACGAGAAACTGCAATGCATCTTGAATAAAACACTGTGTGCTGGAGTTACTCAGCAGATCAGGAAGCATCTGTAGAAGGAATGGGATCTGAAGAAGGGTCCTGACCTGTAATGCCACCTACCAATTTCCCCCACAAAAGCTGCTAGACCTGCTGAGTTAGTCTTTCACTTTATTTTTACATAATACAATAAATTATCGGTTAATATTTTTGCATGTTCTCCCTGTGACCGCACGGATTTCATCTGGATGTTCTGGTTTCCTCTGACGTCCTAAAGATGTGCGGGTTTGTAGGTTAATTGACCTCTGTAAATTGCCCAAGAGTGTAGGGAGTGTATTTGGATAACATATAACTAGTGTGATCGAGTGATTGATGATCAGTGTGGGCTCGGTGGGCTGAAGGGCCTGTTTCTAAGCTCTATCTCTAGAATCTAAACTTAAATACATTGATAGGAAACGTTTAAAGGGATAAGGACCAAACACAGGCAGGTGGGACTAGTGTAGATGGAACATGTTGATCAGTGTGGGTTAGTTGAGCTGATGGGCCTATTTCCACGCTATGACTCGATGACTCTATGACTCAACCGTATACCATGGATTGAGAATTCTCAGTTATATTAAAATAATGTGTTCAATGTAGAAATAATAGCTGTTGCTATATCATTTACCAAATCAGCAATTCAGTTCTAAACCCACAGCAGTGTTCAGGGTGACTTTGAATTATGGGGAACAAGCAGTTAGTGGAATTGAGTCCAACATCAGAGCAGACGTGGCCTTACTGAATAGAAAACATGGGCTGTGAGTTCGCTTTAGCTCTCAGTTGTTATATTCTTATGATCTTGTTTATTCTTAACTTAAAAGAAAACCTTCTAAAATCAAACTGTGAACCTTATTTTTTTTCAAAATTGTTTATTTTTCAGTTGCTTGTATCTGCCAGAATGTTGTCTGAATATAAATGAGCTCTTGAAACACTTTTTCTTTTCTAAATACATCTGAAACTTGCCCAAAATAAACCCTGGTGATATTTTCATTTAAAGCTTGATTAAAATGTGTGCAGCTTCCTGAATTAACCCATCACCATTCCTCTTTCAGCAGTCTCAGTAATCAACTGCATAATCTGGCAATTCAATCCATTGTTCACAGTTCCAGAAATGTGAAGGAAAAACCTTGATATTCGTGGGTGCTTTGTTCTTCACAAATTTGTTTTCCGAATGGAATTTGCAGGCTGGAATCTCCGACCCGGACTCTGACAATGGAAGCCCCAAAGGGAGTATATATCACTGCAACAGAAGGGGATCTCAAGGCCACCTGTCGAAGAGAACTTGAGCTCCAGTCTACAGATGGGGAGGTAAGGTCTTCAGAGGGAGATTTTGAACATGGGTCTTGCTCTAGATTGACTCTCTTTCCTTCCAGATAGTAATTGGACATGAGTCGGAGTAAAAAAACTGTAAATGATATCCTGTGGTTGATTTATAGAGGAGCAGAACACAAACCCAGGTAGCCAATAACAACAGTTATGCAGTGATATTGCACGGAAATGATGTGTAAACCCTGGAAAAGGTGCAATAATGGTTTGCACGGTTGGTGGCAGATGCCAGGGAAGATCCTTCTCTGGAGAATAGAGAGATAGATAGAGACCTGCACAGTAGATTACATGTGATTATAATATGTAGGAAGGAACTGCAGATGATGGTTTAAACCAAAGACATTCACAAAAAGCTGGAGTAACTCAGCGGGACAGGCAGCATCTCTGGAGAGAAGGAATGGGTGATGTTTCGGGTCGAGACCCTTCGTATAAGGTAGTTTACTGCCCATCATAAAGTCGATGATTTGCATTCTATTGAGATCTAAATCTGCTCAGGAGACAAAAGATGGAAAGGAACGGAAGTGTTTTATTTAACTTGGCATTAGGAATGAAAGCAGGATTGTTTGCAGAAGTGAGGTTTGGATGAAAAACTGATAACTGCCTGCTGTGATAAGTCTATCTAATTTAGAGCGATCTTTGGTCTGCATCTAGCACCTTGTGGATGATAACCAAGCCCTTGATGAAGGGTGTGTTGTATTGATAGTGCCTCTAGTTTTGGCTATTCGGTTTTGTTTAATTTGGAGATACATCATGGAAACAGGTCCTTTGGCCCACTGAGTCCATGCTGACCAGTGATCCCCGTACACTAGTACTATCCTACATGCTAGGGACAATTTATAATTTTTTTTTAACCAAAGCCAAATTAACCTACAAATCTGTTTGCCTTTGGAGTGCGGTAAGAAAACCCACGTGGTAACAGGGAGAACTTAGGGTCTCTGGCACTGTAAGGCAGCAACTCAACCGCTGCACCACCATGCCGCCTGCTTGTTACGGCCGAGAGTGGCCTCCAGTGGGATACCTACTTCTTGGCTGGTTTTTTGGTCTTGAAAAACCGGGAAGAAATGCTTGACATTCAACTTTATTCCTACTTGTCTCATTAACTGCCTTGGAACCTTTCCAGAATCTAATAATCTACCACTTTACACATTCCACACTGTGCGGTGTTAAATAATTGAATTTAGAGAAAATAAATCAGATGGAAATATCATCCCCTGGCAAATTGTTACAGCAGTGCTGAGCATGTACCTAACACAGCTGCTTGGAAAACCCCAGGAAATCCAAAATTGCATTGGAGATGATTATCAGAGCTGATATCTTTGCCCCCAATGCCAGGTACATATACGTTATTTTCCTCTGTTGGAAGAACAGCCCAGAGTACATCTAAATAATATTTAATTCATTTAATGTTGCATTTATTGCTGATGCTCAGGCAGTGACGTTCCAGTTAACCATGGATGCAAGTTTCAACAGCAGATGTAGTCAGAGAACCATAGATTCTTATAGCATGGAAACAGGCCCTCCGGCCCAACTCGCCCACATCGACCAACATGTCCCATCTACACTAGTCTCATCTGCCTGCGTTTGACCCATATTCTCTCTCAGAAAGAAAATAATATAACCATAATGTACTCATGAAGAAAGGAATTCTCAGCTCCAACAAAATACTACGGGTGCTGTCTGTACGGAGTTTGAACATTCTCCCCATGACCTCATGGGTTTTCACAGAGATCTTCAGTTTCCTCCCACATTCCAAAGAGGTACAGGTATGTAGGTTAATTGGCTTGGTGTATGTGTAAATTGTCCCTAGTTTGTGTAGGATAGTGTTAATGTGCAGCCAGTATAATACTTTTTTTTCTTTGGATTGCAAGAGACTGAGGGTTGATATGATAGAAATGTAAATATAATACAAGGGGAATACATATGGTGAATGCACAAAGTGTTTTCCCCAGTGTAAGGGAATCAAGAACTAGAGGGCATAGATTTAAAATGGGAGGGAAATGATTTCACAGGAACGTGTAGGTCAAATTTTTCACACAGAAGGTAGTGAGTATATGGAATGAGCTGCCAGAGGAAGTAGTTAAGGCAGGTACCAATACAACATATACAAGACATTTTGACACGTACTTTGTAGGAATGGTTGAGAGGGATATGAGGCACAAATGGGCAAATGGTACCAGGTTAGATGGGCATCTTGGTAGGCATGAATGATTTGGGTTGAAAGGGCTATTTCCTTGCTATATGGCTCTATCACTGTATAATTCTATGACCTTATTTCCATTTTCAGGTGGGGATATTTGCTCATGAATGCACAATGTCAAATCCCGCATTTACAACTGCATTTCTGCATTTCAACAAAAAATAAATAAATAATACATTTAATAATGAATCAATAATAAAAATGAAACACAAACATAATAAGTGACAAGTAAAAATCCTGACATGGAATTTCCAGGCAACAATTATTTCCTACAGAAAGATCTAATCACCAATAATCACCATTGCCTATATTGCATCTTCCACACCAAATACATCTCATGGCTACAAGAGCAGGTCATTGATTCCCTAAGGTATTTGCAAAATTTGACCCTCATTGAGAAGGATGATAGTGAGCTAACCTCTTATGCCACAGCAGTCCTTTCAAATAAATGCTCCCACAGTGCTGTGTAGGAAGGAATTGCAAATGCTGGTTTAAATCAATGATAGAACACAAAACTCTGGAATAATTCAGCAGGTCAGACAGCATCTCTAGAGAAAAGGAATAGGTGATGTTTTGGGTTGAGACCCTTCTTCAAACAGAGTAGAATTAGGCCATTCAGCTTATCTTCCACTCTGCCATTCAGTCATGACTAATCTATCTTTCCCTCATAATCCCACACTCCTGCCTTCCCATAACCTCTGACACCAGCAGTAATCAAGAATAGTAAGATTGAACGAGAACTTACCAGTTCGAAGGTTGATCTTTATTTTATGAGGAGTCGAAGTGAGGGATTTCGTGAAGAGCCCGCCGGCGCGCATGCTCGACATACTTCAAAGTAGCGGCGTGGAATCACAGAACCAACAATAGAAATGACTTCGCATAGTATGATTGAATTGACTAAGATTACCAGATGAAGGTGATTGAGGGTTGGGCGAGGAGGGCACGAAATCCCTCACTTCGACTCCTCATAAAATAAAGATCAACCTTTGAACTGGTAAGTTCTCGTTCAATCTTACTATTTCATTTCGGAGTCACGTGAGTGACTTCGTGAAGACTTCAAAGCTTCTGTGATTACACGCCCTGGACCACGTCCATGCTGACACACCACTACCAGGGATGGATGGGAGGAACAAACTTGCTCAATAGTTCATACTGCAAAACAAGAGCATATTTATTAATAACAAATCAAAACCCCTCATGCGGGGACATCTCCACGTTCTTGACCTGCATTCAGCACGGCTTCTGCGAACTGTAGAGGAGCAGCAACAGGCTTGTTATAAAAACGCTGGAACACAGCTTCATTCGCCCATCCTGCTGTGGCGAGAATTTGGTCCATGGGCACCTCCATGACCCTCGCCGCTGACGTCGATGCAGCCCTGGTGGAATGAGACTTGAACACATTAGTGTTGATACCTGACTTACCCAAGACGACTCGAAGCCACCTGGATATCGTCTGGACTGTCACTCGATGATGAGGTCTCTTATGAGTGACAAGCAGGTATCTCTCCATTCCTCTGATGCGTGCCGTCACCTTGACATAGTGGCGGATATGTGAGGCTAAACATAGCCTAGCATCTGCGGGGTATGCCGGGAACTTCAGCTGCAGCCCTGTGCACCCAGGTCTATGCTGCTTTAGTAGCTCGTCAATGAAAAAGACTACTTCTGTAGGGGTAGATGTCATTCTGTCGACACGAAGTTTGTGTAGTGTCTGTACCCTCTGAGCTGAAGTCAGCGCTAGTAACATCACCAGCTTCATGGTGAGTTGGTCCAGTTGGAGCCCTTCCATGGGAGACCACGTCCTGAGCAGGGTTAATACGTCCCTGACATCCCAGGTGATATTATAGCGTGGTGTAAGCGGATTCATATTGAATATACCCCGCATGAGTCTGGACACTAGCCTGTTGGATCCTACCCCAATCTTGAGGTAGAATGATAGCGCACTTCTGGCGCTGTTGATGGCACTGTAACTTAAGTGTTCATCATGGTGCAACCCCGCGAGGAATTCCAGGACGTCGGTTATTGTCACGTCATCGTACGTGATGCGAGAGCGGCTGCAGTAGGTTTCCCACTTCTTAATATGCGAGCGGTATCTTCGCCTTGTGGACTCTCGACACGACGCCCCGATGGTATCCATGGTCCGAGCCGAGAGGCCGTATTGGACTAACGGCCTGTTCAGAACCTGCAAGCCAACAAATTTAAATAGCCATGGCAGGGATGTGGCTCCCCTGAGACAGGGTGAGTAACCAATTGTGGGCAACCCTTCAAAAGGACCCAAGGTTCGTTGAGCATGTCAAAGACCACTGGATACCAAGGCTGTGTGGGCCAGTCGGGTATAATAAGGATGCCCTTGGCAGCATCTGCCTGAATCTTTCGCAATACCCGACTGATGAGGCAAAACGGAGGGAAGGCATAGAAAAACCAATTCCCCCACTCCAGCGAGAATGCATCTAGCGCTATTGCCCCAGGATCTGGTTCCCATGAAACGTAGGCTGGTACCTGATGGTTCAACCGTGACGCAAAAAGGTCAATGTCCGGTTTACCAAATTTGGCTGTGACTTTAGAAAAAATCTCAGGATGCAACATCCATTCAATGTTGTCATTAAATTTGCGTGACCTGGTGTCCGCCACAGTATTAAGCTCACCTGGCAAATAGGTGGCTGAAATCCAAATGTCTCTTTGAACACACCAGAGCCAAATTGAGTTAGCCAATTTGTCACACGAAACTGACCTGGTACCACCCATATGGTTTAAATATGCCACAGCTGTGGTGTTGTCTATTTGGAGACGGACGTGTGCTCCAACAAGCTTGGAACAATATGCACGAAGTCCGTGGAATGCTGCCAGCAACTCCAAATAGTTAATCCCTTGAGTCAACAACATCGATGCCTCAAGGGTGTCCCATCTGCCCCCACAACTAGAGCAATTATCAGTAGCTCCCCAGCCATTGGAGCTTGCATCAGTCTGTAAATATACCACCGGATTAGCCTCCCTGACAGGCTTAAATGAGTTGCTAATGTGACACACCCACCATTGCAACTCAGTTATCGCTTCGGACGGCAGCTGCATTGATCGATCGTAATGACCAGCGTTCTGTTTTAACGCAGTAATTTTAGCTCTTTGCAAATTCTGATAATGCAAAGGTCCATATCGTGCTGCCGGAAACAAAGCCACTAGCTTGCCAATTACTGTGGCTGTATGCCGAATCGATGGTATATTAGTGCCAATTAAATCTCTGCACACCTTAGTGACTTCCTCAATTTTGTTAATTGGTATAGTTATCCTCATGCTCATTGAGTTCACCGTGAACCCTAGGTAATTAATTACCTGGGCAGGGCAGAACTTCGATTTCTCTGGATGGACAATGAATCCTAATTGTTGAAATATATTGACAGCAGCTGCAACACCCTGTTCAGCCAATTGCAGGGTGTGGCCCACAATAAAGACATCATCTAAATAGGCCATAACTATATGATGTCGTTGTCTCAAATAAGCCATGATTGGCTTCACCAATTTAGTGAACAATCTACGGGCTGTAGTGAGCCCATTAGGCAAAGCCTTATACTGCCAAAGTTGCCCCATCCAGATAAATTTCAAAAACCTTCTATCATATTTCTGGGTGGATACTGAATAATATGCATCCCTCAAATCAATGCATGCCATAAAGCAGCCATGAGAAATCAATGATTTGGCTGTTTCAAACGTATCCATTTTAAAATGAGTATATGTTACAAACGTATTCAAACGGGTTAGATCAATAATGACACGACAGCCTCCATCCTTCTTAGGTCTAGTAAATATGTTCGAAACAAATTCGATTGGCTCATGCACCGTTTTCTCAATCACACCCTTCTGCTCCAGACTTAAAATTTCCTTATAACCTGCTGCCTGTTCTGCAGCAGACAATTTGAACGTACAACCAGGCATGTGCTGGGATGGAGGAATGTCGCCATTAATAAACTCAATTTTATGCCCCTGAATATTCCGCAACACATACTCATCACCAGTAAAATTACCCCATGCATCCAAAAACAACCGTAAACGACCACCAACATGGGAAGTTAAACAGAGAGAAAAGAGAGAACCAGACCCCCTCACCTCCGTGGTTACCGGCGGTCCTTGACACGTGTGGGTGGCCGTGGAGGTGCTGGGTTGGCTTGAGGGCGCGGCGTCTTCGATTTCCACAAAGGTCTCTGCCGACCCTGTCCTAAAAAAGACCCTTGGTGCTGGTTCTGGTGCTGTTGTCGTTGTGGAGCTAGAGGGCGAGACCTCGTCGAGGCACTGGCCGACCCTCGTGAGCGAATGTATGGAGCTTTTGAGCCTGACGGTGTGGGGGCACTCTGAGAGCGCATGATCCCCACCATTTTGGCTTGTTCGTCAAGCTCTTTGACTCTCTTCGAGAGGTCCTCACCAAAGAGCTGACGGGGCGGCGGCGGCGGCGGTGGTTTGCACAATCCTGCAAACTTCGGGTTGAGTGCTGGGCGGATGCTGTTTTTGCGAAACCCGTTGATTTCGTGCTGGGTCGCGCACAATAAGGCCAGAGCATCTTCCTGGTCCAAATTCAGTTCGTCCCCGTCCACCGACCGCGCAAAGGCGGTAATACCGGCCGTGAGGAGTTTCAGGATCCGCTGCAATTTTAGCTCCTGTTGACGGATAGCCGCACTGATGTTGCCCCATATTGGCGTATTGACCACAGGCACGTTGAGGGAGTTGCAGTTTGATGGAGCCTTGTGACGGCTCATAGCCTGGATGAGGACTTCTTCCTGCAGCACCTGATTATTAAGAAAGTCCACTGTGGCTGCCAGCTTTGTATTTAGAGGAAGACCAGCCGTATGTGGGGCCGCGAATTTGGTCGCCACATCCAAGAGTTCCTCCGCTGGCACCTCCAACGGAGGTGGTACGGGATCCACCAGAACCTCCTCCTCCTGCTGCTCCAGGCTGATAGTAGATGTTGGTGAAGACGCCCTGTGCCTGTTGCTGCCCTGCTGTTGTTGACGTTGAAGCAGGAGCTCCAGCAGCCGCTCCATACGGTCAAAACGCCCTTCACCCTGAACACTCAGGTGGTCGGAGTCCTCCGGCTCTGAAAAGAAAACCGGGCTCCTGTCATCGGCCCGCACCTCGTCGAGGCCCTGCCGGTGCCTGTAGTTGTCGCTAACAGCCGCCGAGGCGAAACTGCGCGATTCCTGTGCGGGCGTGTTCAATCGCCTCCGTTTAGCGAGAGCTGAAGCCGCTGCCACTAAGGGCACTCGCGGCGAGGTGTCGGCACCAGCTGAAGCATGGCTGCCTGGGGCCCGCGCAGTCTTGCCGGCTGCCCACATCGTGGACGTTGCCGACGCATGGTCTCGCCCACCCATCCATGGGGGGCTCGGCGACCGTGACGAGACCCGACTCGACCGACCCGTCCCAGTGTCGAGAGTCGGGGTGTGCCGGCTGGACCTCACAGCCGCCCCGGGTCTCGCCCTGGAACCTGACCGCTCCTCCGCGATAGGCAATGCCTTAGCCCTAACAGGGTTAGGCTTCTGGGCTCCTGCCCTCCCCCTTCTCGGAGGGCTGAGTGGAACAGGCCGTGCAACGGCACGTGCCCTGATCGAGGTCGCCAGCGAGCCCGCTGACGACCTGACTGCCATGGCAGGGTCCCCCTGCTCTGGCGGCACACCACACTCCTCCTCGTCGAACTCCTCCGAGCTGTGGTGTGCTGGCGGATCTGGACCTGTAATCACAGGGCTTACCCACATCTCCGCCTGAGTCCCGGCCTGCGCTGCAGGTACTGCCGATGGTAAAGGCCCCGGAACTGTTGACCGGCGAACTCGTCCTGACGTCCTCCGGCCCTTCGAACTCCCATCCATGTCCTTGCTGCAAGACATAATCAGACAACAAGGACCACCAACTAAAGGTAGAATACTTACCTCCGTGGCCCCTTATGAAGGGCTGGCGAGGAGCGCGCTCCACCGCCAGCCGTCGCAGCAACGCGTTACGACGATATGTCGAGCATGCGCGCCGGCGGGCTCTTCACGAAGTCACTCACGTGACTCCGAAATAAAATCTATCTATCTCGGCCTTAAAAATATCCACTGACTTTACCTCCACAGTCTTCTGTGGCAAAGAATTCCACAGATTCACCAACTAACTATCTGTGCTATTGGTTTGTAAGTTCCAGGATTTAGACCCAGTGATGATGAATGATCAGCAATATATTTCCACATCAGGATGATGTGCAGCTTTGGGTGGAACCTGCAGGTGGGCTTGTTTCCATGCATCTGCTGTTCTAGTCCTTCTTGGTGATAGAGGTGATGGGTTTGTAAAGCCTGGTTGAAGTAGATTAGGGACGGACTGCGGTGTATCAACTTCCCCAAAAACAAACCAAGCATATCCAGTCTGGATATAACATATATAACATTATAACATATGTTCTACCCCACGCAACAGAGGTAAATCTCCTCTGCATCCTCTTCAGAACATTCCCTTCCTACAGTGTATGAACAAGGGCTGCACACAACTGTGTCCAACCAATGTTTTATAAAATTGGACCATGACTTCCATAGACTTTAATATTCTATACCCTGATAATGATGGTCAGCATTCTATATGCCTTATTGACCACTTCTATCTGTGCTGCTGCCCCTCAGTAATCCACTAATCTTTACACCAAGGACCCTTTGTTTCTCAATAGCTCATTGGGCTTTATCATTGATGGTGCATACGCTTCTCCTATTACACCTCCTGAAATGCATTAACTTCCACTTATCAGAATTATATTCCACCTTCCATTGCTCCTCCCAACTATCATCTTTACTATCCACAACACCAATTTTTTAAATCATCTGCAAACGTATAAATCCTACTTTCTACATACATATCAAAGTCATCAGCCTTTGTTACCCATGACAAACAGGAAGAGTCTGAGCACTAATCCATGTGTTCCACCACTTGTCACAGGCTTCCAATCACGAAAGCAACTTCCACTATTGCTATCTATCTCCCAATACCGTAGCGTTGGATCCTATGGCTCCAGCCATTTCGATAAGATTTCCATGTGGAACCTTGTCAAAGGCCTCACGGAAGTTCAAGTAAATTATATCAAACACACTGCCCTCAAATATATATTGTGTTACATCTTCTCTAAACTCAATAAATGAGTAAGACTGGACAAACAAATCCACCAACAAATGCATGCTGACTATCCTTGATCAACTTGTGCCAAGCGTAGATTATTCCCTCATTTAGGTCTTCTTCAATATTTAACTATACCTTCCCTAGAAATGTATGCCTACAATGCACCCCATTCCTTTGTCTTCGATCTGAAACATTAAAGGGCCTGTCTCACCAGCATGCAACACCATGCGATGAGCGTGACCTAACGTGGTCCCTTGAGCCGTCCGGCGCCGCGGGGCCGGTCCCACTTCAATCGCAGGAGCCGTGCAGAATTGTGCGGAGTTCGTACCGACATCGCGCGGGGCTCCGAAAAACTGACCATGTTCAAAAATTCCGCGCGGCAACGGCTTGTCGACTCGCTGTCACCTCGACGCATTACGCACCGCCTCGACGTCGTGCCTCCGTGAACCTATCTGTAGATGCCTCGGTGACCATCTGTGTGTGGCTCCGTGGCCCTCTCTGTGTGTGCCTCTGCGCCCCTCTCTGTGTGTTCCTCTCTGGCCTGGCGAACTTACCTTTAAGACTTTGCTCCAAGTTCGTATCACTTTGTGCTGCGTTGCGCCACTCACCCGACCTCCGCGCGGCCCCTGCTGCTGGTTTGGTTGCGCTTGCCGCATGCAGGCGCATGCTGGTGGGACGGGCCCTGTGCGGGGATCACCCGACTTCCGCGCGGCCCCCGCTGCCGGTTTAGTCGCGCTCACTGCATGGAATCGCATGCTGGTGGGACAGGCCCTTTACTCTGTTTCCCTTTCCATCCAACTGTTTTTACTGAAGTAAAAACTGCATGTTCTGGTTAATTTACTCCTCCCTCCACAAGATATAGCTGAAGTCCATAGACAGTGCATTTAAGGCAGAAATAGATTCTTGATTAGTACGGGTGTCAGGGGTTATGGGAAGAAGGCAGGAGAATAGATTTAGGAGTGAGAGATAGATCAGCCGTGATTGAACGGTGGAGTAGACTTGATGGGCCGAATGGCATAATTCTACTCTTATCACATGACCTATGACCTTTTATATGGACAAAATTAAAGAGCTACTTGAAGATAGAGAATGAACAAATCATCTGGCACGTGGAGAAAAATGCTGGAG
The DNA here is from genome assembly GCA_963514005.1 of Raja brachyura. Next base: position 77,069,980 of record OY740781.1, read on the forward strand.
GAACCTGAGAGAAGGAATAGGCGACGTTTCAGTCTGAAGAAGGGTCTCAAACCGAAACGGCGCCTATTCCATCTCTCCAAAAATGCTGCCTCACCCTCTGGGTCCCTCCAGCATTTTTGCTACCTTTGATTTTTCCAGCATCTGCAGTTCTTTCTTAACCAAATCATGTGCCAAATGACTTAATTGCAGAATGCAAACCTATTCCCCTGAATCTCTGCTTGATGGAGACATAAAGAATTGCAGATGCTGGTTTCACAAAAAGGCACAATATGTTGGAGTAACGGTGTGGGCCAGGCTGCAGTTCTGAGGAGAAGGATCCCAACCTTAAATATCACCTATTCACGTTCTCCAGAGATGCCACCTGAGCCGCTGAGTTACTCTAGCACTTTGTGTCTGCAATTCTCTCCCTTATTTTGTTTACAATTATTTTCTGATAAAATGTCTGATTGTGTCTTTAGTTCATCACTTCTCCTTTATGAAGGCACATAAGGGAATTTTTCCAGTAAACTCTAATAAAAACTCAGGCGAGAGAAACAGACTCCAAATGAAATTTAGCAAAGAGGTGGGAACAAACCATGAAGTGATTTATGTTCAGCATTTGCCCTGAAAACTGCAATAGTAGCAGATAAATGGAGCAAAAATAGCTTTCTGTTCAGACTTATCAATCCACCCCACTCTTATAAAGTACTGGAGTTGTTCTATAGGTCACCTTAAGTCATGACATCCACACTGACGTTCTGCACAAGTTCTACAATTAATCCTGCTCTCTGACAATTTTTTTCTCTGAAATGGGTACCACTGACGCTCTGCCTTGCAATATTCAAATCAAAAGAAAACAATGATATTTTGGAAGGGAACACAGAGAAATGCCTTTAACATGGACTGGCTTCATCTGTAAAATCGGGGAATGGAGTTAGAGTCAAAGAGGCTGGAAGTCCCCTACTATTGAAGAAGCATTGGAGAAATATGACTGCAACAAAATGGATGTTGCAGTTTTCATTTGGAGCCATAAACATAACTGTGTTTCGGAGACACATACGTTGCACTTTCTTTAGGTTCTATGTTGATTGTGTAATCATGAAGAATGTGGGGCAGCAGAGAGTGATAAATCATAAAATTGAGACGAACAGTTGGTTAATTTGAATGGCATTAAGCAGGTGGCTGATCTACCACAGCACACTGGATCAACAGAACTGACAAAACAGTTGTGTCAATTTGAAACACGAAGGACTTTTACCTGCTGAACAAATGCTCCCAATCAAAGAAAACATTGATGTTGTCTTCATAGTGCATCTGTTCCATCGCTTAGTGTTAATAGCAGTTTGCTTACAGTTGTGTGGCTTTATTTAGCACAGCCAAGAATTAATATTTAACACCTTTTACGTAGGAGTTTACAGATTACAGATGAAAATTACATGAACTATTTCTCTTAGGATAGATGAACTTTCTCAATCCCCATATCATTGAATCACATTTATTTGATGTGATTTTTTGTTTATTTGCCCGCCTGGCACTCAGTTAATTTTAGCTCCCAATCTGCAATTAGGGCAAAACGCATATTATGCGAGGTTCAGAATCAACCTTCCCCCTCACTCACACTGTCTCCCCACCTTCTAGCCAGCACAAGTTTTGACTGTTGATGAATCACTCTGCAAAACCAATTAGTTGTAAATGAAGCCTCATTCAACAGCACTCATTTCCATAATTTTAACGGAGGAATATAAATAAAACACAATTATCTAACAAGCTGTTGCATCTGGTAAAGATTAATACCGAAAAATTTATAAGATTACATTTCATTGTTTCCTTCAACAAATAACAAGAAATCTGAGATTGCCTTCCCCATAGTGAGAAAGAAAGATAACGCATAATGACTCAGATAGCTTCACTTCTCAGACTTTTCTTCCCTCTTTTATTTTATAATAACTGTTCGTCATTCTGTACCTGCGGGCAAATAGTCGAAAAACAGTTTAATTTCATGGAACAATTGTTCCATCCAAAGGTATTGTACCTTAATTCTTCCAAGTCTACTTTCCTTAAACCTTTAGATTTTAATACCGAGCTGAGTGCCAGAGCATGAATTGAACCCTGCTTACAGGTCTACAGAGGACGCCATATCGACGGCCCTACACTCTGCCCTGACCCACCTGGACAGCAACAACACCTACATCAGGCTGCTGTTTATTGACTTCAGCTCTGCCTTTAAAACTGTCATACCCGCTAGCTTGATCACCAAACTCAGCGGTCTTGGCATCTCCACCTCCCTCTGCAATTGGACACTGGATTTCCTCACTAACAGACCACAGTCTGTTAGGGTCAACAACCTCACCTCCTCCACTATAACACTGAACACCGGCGTGCCACAGGGCTGTGTGCTCAGCCCTCTCCTCTACTCCCTCTTCACGCATGACTGCATCCCCAAGTATGGCTCCAACGCCATCATAAAATTTGCCGATGACACCACGGTGGTAGGACTGATCAGTGATAATGACGAATCAGCCTACAGGGAGGAGGTCCAGCACCTGACTACCTGGTGTGCCAACAATAACCTCGTCCTCAACTCCCAGAAGACGAAGGAAATCATTGTTGACTTTCGGAAGAACAGAGGGGGCAGACACACCCCCATCCATATAAACGGGACTGAGGTGGAGCGGGTCTCCAACTACAAATTCCTCGGGGTACACATCTCGGAGGATCTGTCCTGGTCCCTCAACACCTCAAAGCTAATCAAAAAGGCACAGCAGCGCCTTTACTTTCTGAGGAGGCTCAAATAAGCCCACCTGTCCCGCCAGATCCTGACGAACTTCTACCGCTGCACCATCGAAAGCATCCTGACCACCTGCTTTACGGTATGGTACAGCAGTTGCACCGTGGCAGACAGGAACGCACTACAACGGGTGGTGAAAACCGCCCAGTACATCATCGGTGCCCCGCTCCCTGCCTTGGATGCCCTCCACCGAAAACGGTGCCTGAAGCGGGCCGGGAAGATCATCAAGGACCCCTCACACCCTAATCATGGACTGTTTGCCCTCCTCCCATCAGGGAGGCAGTACAGGAGCCTCAAGTCCCGCACCAGTAGGACGAAGAACAGCTTCTTCAACTACACCATCCGACTGCTGAACTCGGAGCCCAGCTGATAGACTTGTCTGTACCCTGTATTTATTTATTTTCCATATTGCTACCACTGCACTCTGTATTTATTTTTCTATATCGCTATCACTAAGAACGACGCTAAACTGCATTTCGTTGTACCTATACTTGTATTTGTGCAATGACATTAAACTTGAATTGAATTGAATTGAATTCATCAAATCTATTACCCCAGCTCTTTCTGAGGGAGCCCAAGATAAAGAAAGTGTTTGATGAAAGGTTGCCCAGTCCTGCATTCCTGCCATCGTTCACTCCATTATGGGAATTCTATCCTCCAGCTGCTCTGTCTGAAAGCATGGTCCAGTTTCTGACCAAGGACCATGGAAAAGTACGGCATAGGAACAAGTCCTTCAGGGTCTTGACCCGAAATGTCTCCCATTCCTTCTCTCCAGAGATGCTGCCTCAATCGCTGAGTTAAGGGTCTGTCCCACTTTGTGATTTGTTCGGCGACTGCGGGCATCAGTGACTGCGGACGACAGCGCCTACGACGTCCTACGACCGCACAGACGTCAAACAGCAACAGCCGAAGTCACCATACGTCCACCCGCGCCACGATACAGCAAGATACGAAAGGCTGTATCACTGTCTACGACATCTGAGGACAACAGGGTGACAAATGATGACGCATGATGACGTATGATGATGCAGGCGAATTAGCCGAGGTCATGACCTTGCGTCACCGGGCATCACCCGCAGGACAGCCTACATCAATGTGTGACAGAGCACATGACATGATAAGACACACAGGTGGTGCGGGGAGATTTTGAACATTCCAAAATCCAGCGGCAGCAAGGAGACATCGTGCGTCATTACATGCATTGCCGCGACCATGCCACGACCACCTCTTTTCAGGCTGTCGCCGTAAATGTCGCCCAAGTGGGACAGGCCCATTACTCCAGTATTTTGTGTCGACCTTCAGGCCACAATGTCTGTTCTGAACAAGCTGCTAAGATAAACTAATCTCAAGAGCCTGCACATGAGCTATCTCCTTCCATTTCCTACATATCCATGTGCCTATCTAAAAACCTCTTAAATGACACATGTGGGGTGACCGCATTGAAACATAATGAATAGTGAAAGGCCTGGAAAGAGTGGATGTGGAGTGGATGTTTCCACTGGTGATCGGAGGCCATAGCCTCAAAATAAAAGGAAGGACCTTTAGAAACTAGATGAGAATTGTCTTTAAAAGTCTCTTTAGTAGGACTTTTTTTTTGTCAAAGGGTGATGAATCTGGAATTCATTGCCGCAGAAGGCTGTGGAGGCCAAGTCATTGGATATTTCTAAGGTGGAGATTGACAGATTCTTGATTAGTATAGGTGTTAGGGGTTATGGGGAGAAGGCAGGAGAATGTGGTTGAGAGGGAAAGATAGATCAGCCATGATTGAATGGCAGAGTATACAAATGGCCTAGATCTTCTCCTATGACATGAATTTATGAACTTATAAATGCCACTATGATTCCTGCCTCCATCACCACCACCAGCAGTACACACCAGGCACCCACCACCCTCTATAAAAAGAAACACCCCACACATCTCCTTTAAACTTTGCCCATATCACCTTAAAGCTGTTCCTTTGAGTCCTTAACATTTCCCCCCTGGGAATAAGGTTCTGACTTTGAGTATCTAGTCTAGGTTGAGTTCCTGGAGAAACCAGACAAGGAATCTGTCACTGGCTCCTGGGAAATTCGGGGCTGCATTTTTTTTATGAGAGAGTATTAAAATAGAAGAGAATGAGAGATTTGTAGGAAGGAACTGCAGATGCTGGTATAAACCGAAGATAGACACAAAATGCTGGAGAAACTCAGCAGGACCGGCAGCATCTCTGGAGTGAAGGAATGGGTGACGTTTCGTGTCAAGACCCTTCTTCCGATTGAAAGTCACGTGAGAGGGAAACAAGAGATATAAATGATACAGAACAAGAGAATGAAAGATATGCAAAAAAGTAACGATGATAAAGGAAACAGGCCATTGTTAACTGTTTGCTTGGTGAGAATGAAAAGCTGGTGTGACTTGGGTGAGGGAGGGATGGAGAGAGTGGGAATGCAAGGGGTTACTGAGAGAGTTGGATTTGGTCAGCAAAATATGGAAAGGGAAGGAAACTTATTTGACAATCTGAAGAAGAGTCTCGATCCGAAACGTCACCCATTCCTTCTCTCCAGAGATGCTGCCTGTTACTCCAGCATTTTGTGTCTATCTTTGATTTGAACCAGTATCTGCAGTTCTTTCCTACACAAAACCTATTCGATGTTATGTATAAAATAAATTGGATGAATCAGCTGTTCTAGAAACATGTCATGTTTCATAACAGATCCCTGAAGATAAGTTACACCATTATAAAACTGAATGTATTATTTCATGGTTGTCAGTGATTCTACACCGTGGCTGTCTTGTAAACCAGCATGAAATAAATGAAACAAAATGTTCATGATGTTTAATTGCAGTATTTAATAAACATCAGCATATATCCACACCTGCATCACAGGACATGGCCTTTAACTCATGGAAAAAAAATCACTTTTTTTTTATCTCTACAGATATTTTTAAATGCAAAGACAATCCGATTGGGAAACATCCCCCAGGGCTCAGCCTCTTCACCGCCATCCAGTTCTTCGGACCTGCGTCAGACTGTCTATGAAGTATGTGTGTGTCCGAATGGGAAACTCTTTCTGTCACCAGTATCAGCGGGTTCCACCTGCCAGTCCAGCAGCAGTGTCTGTTTGCGGATTTGAGCCTATTGACGCTGCTGCACTTCTACCACCGTAAAAGCCTTCTTGGTACTATCCCTTGGCTCTGTTTAACTGTAACGGTGAATTGGGAACCATTGTGAAGCTACAAGGCCTCTGCTGGAACAGGGCAGGAGGACATGGCTGTCTTTCAAACGGTAATGGACCAGTCAGTGTATTGACTGTGTATTGACTGTCGATGAGGACAAGCCTGCACCAGGACAAACTGGATACCACCCTCCTTCCAGATGGGGTGAAATACACAGGTGCCTTTGCTAATCCAAGTAAAGCACATAGTTATATTTTATTGTTAGCAGGACCTGGTTATGAAAGGAATGAGCATTTAATACCACAAATACGATGTCATTTTTCAGAACTTTAGTTTCCTTTTTAACATTTAATTGGACTTTGGTTTTGTCATGTAGTTCTAGACTGAAAAAAAAAACAAGGGATTCCTAATTCATTTTGAAAGAACATTTAAAGTGTGGTATTTGCATGTCAGTCATTTGAAAGGGAATGAACAAATCATTTGTTTGTGTTTCCTTTTGTTTTCCAATGTGTAAAGAAATAATTTCAGCTGTAATTAACACATTCTTTCTTGGCCTTGTTGGTGAAACTATAGCTTTGTGATATTGATTATTTTTGTGATGTGGTATAAACCAAAGAATGGAACATGTGATGTAGATTCCAGACACCGCAGAGTGCAGGTGGCACTAGCCAGCACAACAGTACCAAGAGCATTTCAAAGACATTGGTGAATGAAATCCATTTCCTATAATTGGTGAAAAAATATCCAGAATTTACAATCTGGCCATACCATACCCAATAAATCATGAACTGTTGATCCCAAATCTCAACTTCTTAAATATTTGAATCAAGGACAAAACGTGGTGCTCCCTCAACCTTGCACAGCTTGGTTTTGGAGTGGTTCTGCGGAACCACTTAATTTAAATTTGTACTCATCCCTATAGGACATCACACCCCATCTTTTATCTGTTACACCAGGCCTGCCAGTTTTTTTCTTTCCTTTCTTTACTAATCTCATTAAAGTACATTTTCTTTATGTATGGAAAATTAAATCTGAATGATAAAGGAAACTATTTTCTTACACATTCTATGCAAATGTTTGTAAAATTGCAATATTGCCAAAATGACAAAAGCTGTGCTTTTGTACTCTATGTCTCTTGCTTTATGTAAAATGAAATCATTTTTTCTACTTATAAGAGAGGAGCTGTATGTCTTGTTAACTGTGGCTAAGGGTTGTAAGACCTCACGTCAGACTCACCATAACTTCATGGATTAAAAACCAGGTTTGAAAAGTTGTCAGTTAAATTACGTTTGACTTCCAAAGCAAACTTGGCTGAAGAGGTTTGGCCACAGTTTGCTTGCAGCAAAAGCATCTGACTTCAGACAAACCTGTGGGCAGTTGGTGAGAGTAAGACATTGCAGGAACTGTTTGCAGTTGACTATGTTATATGGCAGAGCATATTGGCAAGCCTTTAAAATGATTATCTTATTCTGCTACATTTCAAAGAATGGATAAATTAATGGGGCTAATGATATATTTTGTGTAGTTTTTGATAATATATTTAATATGAATATGTGTATCACTCCTTGCTTCAAAAGTAAAATAAGGCAGTTCAGAAAAATCTAATTGGCCTTTTGTTATAATGTCAGCGAAATGTGAAAAAGGTAGATTGATAGTGTGAATGAATTCTAAAAGGAAGTGAACTTTAAAATCATTTAGGTTGTTTGAACCCAGTTTTATAAGTTCAGCTCATTGCAACAAACCTGGATGTCAATTGTACAGACATAAAAACAGTAGTCCTATTTTAAAAAATCAGGCAAGTGACCAGTTTTAAATCTGAATGATTTATCTCAGTATAATGGCAGTGCCCGATCAAAGTATCTAATCAAATTCAGTATGATCAGGCTGAACAATAGCATCCTGTCAGTTTTGAATGTGGCCTTTGTTATTATCTGACTATATTTACACTGTGAGGATGCAATGAAATATTGGGCTCCAGTAACTACAATTATAATTGCATCATCTATATGATCATGCTGACCTCACCGAGTCATGCATTGCCCATCTTAAAATTTAGCTGTAAAAAAACAATATGTTGCAGATAAAAGTTTTGATTGAAATCAACACAGTAACAACTTTTCAGACTTGGTGTTTAATTTTTATTTTTTTATTTCAGTGTTTCTGATTTTTTTGTGACTGTGCATACATATATATTTTGGTGAATTTGGTTGAAAGTAATGAGTTTTATTTTCCTCAAGACACTGTTATAGACTTGTTCAGTTGGTCTCCAGAGGTGACCAAGGTAAAAGGGGCACAGGGTCCACTTAAACATGGCAGGGATCCTGACACACCAGACCACTTTTGTTTCCAGGTTTTTCCTTCTTGCTGCATAAGGGATAAGAACTCCATCTGATCCTTACAGGATAAACATCATCGCAAGTGGTGGTGATGGGATCTGAACATGAACACAGGGTTGGGTTTAAGAAATACTCAGTAAAACCACTTCTGCATTCCTGCTTCATTAGTACAGGAGGCCAGGACATTGATGCAAAATTAAGAAGATTCTAATTGACTCCAGCAGGGTGTGGGGATTCAACGTTAGTTCCCACACGTGGGAGATTGGCTGACGTTATGATGGGACGAGGGGTGGGATCTTTTTTGTGGAATGGGGCAGAGGGATAATGTAACCCCTCCTACCTCACATCTATAAAAGCCAAGCACATAGTTACCTGCTTGCACAGGTGTTGGAGGTGTGGCTCGAGCACCTTAACCGTCAGCCCAATGCAAATCACAATTCTTGAGTATAGCAGTTGGGATGTTGCCGTTGTATAAGATGTTGGTGAGGCCACATTCAGAGTATTGTGTTCAGTCCTGGGTGCCGTGCTATAGGAAAGATGTTGTCAAGCTGGAAAGGGTACAGAGAAGATTTACGAGGATGTTGCCAGGACTAGAGGGTGTGAGCTACAGGCACAGGTTCAGAAATGTGGGACTCTATTCCTTGGAGCGCAGGGGGATGAGGGGTGACATAGAAGTGTATAAGATCATGAGAGGAATAGATTGGGTAGGTGCACAGGGTTTCTTGCCAGAGTAGGTGAATCGAGGACAAGAGGACATAGGTTTAAGGTAAAGGAGAAACTATTTAAGGGGAAACTATTTAATAGGAATCTGAGGGGTAGTCTTTTCACACAAAGGGTGGTGGGTGTATGGAACAAGCTTCCAGAGGAGGTAGTTGAGGCAGGTACTTTCCCAACATTTAAGAAGCAGTTAGACAGGTACATGGATAGGGCAGGTTTGGAGGAATATGGACCAAATGCTGGCAGGTGGGACTAGTGTGGTTGAGACGTGTTGGCCGGTGTAGGCAAGTTGGTCCGAAGGGTCTGTTTCAACACTGTATCACTCCGTGACTCTATGGCTCTAAGTCCTCCTGCCAGCTTTACAAATTGAAGAAGGTCAATGCCGAAAGTTGCCAATGGGTGCAACCACTTGCTGTTTTACTGAGAGTTCCCGCTAAGAATGAGAACCGGATAAAGAATCTTTGCACAGCCTGTAAAAATACTCTGATATGGAAAAGTACAACATAATATTTATGAGAATTAAACTGTGCTTGATTTGGTTGATGGAAAAACATTTTCATTGATTCATCCCTCTGCTACTTAATTAAAGCAACGACTGTGTATATATTAACTCTTTTTTAGCCACTCCTGTAAATTTGTAACATTTTGTATAAAAACGACAGTAAAATTTTCAAAAAATATATGTACAGTATACATTGTATCTAATAGGAATACCTTTGTCTGCTGGCAATAACAAACAAAAAGGTATATGGCTATCGTATTATGAAAATGAGCACTTTCTGATAAGTGGAACTTGTATAGATAGTAATCTGGGTAACCTGGTGGAGGATTATAGAAATGCACAAAAAGCCTCATATCTTTTTTTGTTTGTCACTGCATTTAGATTCAGTCTACCTGGTTAATTAATTACAGAAAAAATAAAAACAATTGTAGTGTTTGAAAATGTTGTTTTAAAATGTAGATTTTATGGAATACCCATTATTTGTCTCACAATCACGCCTACTGCATATTTGGACCAAGTTTACAAATAGACTAATGAATGGTTTGTACTAATAAGTAAAACCTCCTGAAAAAAAATGTTGCAGATGCTGTAAATCTGAAATAAAGACAGAAAATGATGGAAGGTAGACACAAAAATGCTGGAGTAACTCAGGGGGACAAGCCGCATCTCTGGAAAGAAGGAATGGGTAACGTTTCAGGTGGAGACCCATTACTTCTCTTCAGAGATGCTGCCTGTCCCGCTGAGTTACTCCAGCATTTTGTGTCTACCTTCAATTTAAACCAGCATCTGCATTTCTTTCCTACACAGAAAATGATGGAAATAGTCATAAGAGCAGGCAGCACCTTCATGGCATTTTGTCCAAATGTCCAAAATTGTGTATTGTACCATTGTCAATATGGAGATTATATTGTGTATTTATATGCAGGCAGGGCTGTGTGTGTGTGTGTGTGTGCATGTGCATGTGCATGTGCATGTGCGTGTGTATATGTGCAAGTGAGTGCGTGTGCGTGTGCATGAGTGCACGTGTGTGTGATTTTACACATGGGGCAGTGTTCCCAAAGTGTCACATGCATGCTGTATAATTTATGTCAACCACCTCTATGGATATCTGAGAGATACTGTCTGTTGTGGAATTATTTTTATTTTTTATTTCTCTTGTCTTTTTTATTTATTGATTAATAGTAATTAATTATAGGTTTTTTTGTGGTTGGCAACACATGTGAATTTTTTAACTTGGCATAGTTACTTGTTTCAAGGTGACTTTCTTCTTCCGGGTTGAGAATGACTTGCACCAACTCTATTTTTATGAGTTCTGCAGTGGCTAAAGAGCTCTACAGGAGACTTGCAGACTCTGCTACAGGCGAGGCAGGTGGTGTTTGATGGGGTGGGAAGGTGAATGGATGGGATAGTGTACACTCCCACCATGGTCTGTGTAAATATGCGAGATCCACAATCTGAAGTTCAAGATCATCTTTAATCAGTACCCATGTAATAACGGTACAGCAGGTCATTGGTTGTTAGTACATCGCGACCGCTTCCAAGACTGACTACTGTAAGAAGTGGGTGTTGATGAATCATACAGTAAGGTGGGGTTAGTGATGCTATTCTACTATAATTGGCTTTCATGCATAAACCAACCTACAGTCTGCTCATGCATTCTGTGTATTCCAGTGGTTAAGACTCAAAATGCTCAGTACCTTCCCAGATGCTCCTTATTCATTTTGAACAGTGACACACCAGGAATTCATTAGAGCTGTCGAAAATGTTTTTTTATAATCAAGAGACTTTGACAATGTCCTTGTTGTGAACTCAGTCCAACTCTTTTGGACAAGCTAGGTTCAAGGTTCTGCTGTCCACAGGCAGAGCGGATTGACACTAATCAGCGCCATGATGCTATGGATGTTGGCCTGGGAAAAGATGCCAACATAGTTTCAACAATGCTGCCAAAAGATTGATGACAATGCGAAGGATTCCGACCAAAAACGTCGACCATCCATGTTCTCCAGAGGTGCTGCCTGACCCGTTGAGTTATTCCAGCATTTTGTGTCTTTTCACTAATCTGAGTAAAAGAATGGAGGGTGGGGGGTGGGGCACTTGATATCCACAAGACACAGGTCCTCCACCAAACCTGCACTCACCACACTACACCAACCTCATCAATCCAAATACATATTGCTGCCCCAGAAGTATGTGCTTGATATTTCATTTCAAGGAGCCACCTCCCAATGAAATACACTACCACCTCCAGTGCACCAGCACAGCCTTTGGTTAAATGAGGAAAACATTTTCAAACACCTAAAAACCTGGCACCAAAGCCATTGTCCATTGAGGATCTCTCGTGTTTGCATCATGGGCAGTATACAGTAGTGGACACTTCAAAACACTTTGAAGTGTTTAAGAAGAATATGTAAATTGTTAGTAGTGCAAATCATATTATTTCTCTAGCCAGTACCAGTGTTGTTGCTGAGAATACTGGGAAGGCATCAAACACTGTATAAAAGCTCAATCCATTCAGCAAAACAGTGACACTTGTAAAAATAAGTATCTACCTAGATATAAATATAACAAAAGTGAGACTTCATTGGGAGAATGATGAATGACTTCAGATGCAATGCATTTGATTTGATGAAAGTCTATTGACTAACAAGCTACGGAAACAGAAAATGCTGGGAACACTCAGAAGGTCAAGGGAAAGCAACACCTATGGAAGGAGAAGGTAAGTTAATCTTGCATGTCAAAGGCCCTCTTGTCAGACCACAGTCTTTGACCAGAAATGTTAGCTGTGTTTTTCTTTATTTGACCTGCTAAGAGTTTCCAGCATTTTATGATTTTTATAATAAATACTAGACTAAGTGGGACCAGTTGGGTCCCAGCATCACATGGGAGGGCTGGTCCCACAATGCAATATTCCACCTCTCCACCAATTCCAATATTGGTGGCCAGTGGGGACGGGGCTTTCTGGAGCGCTAGCATGGGTGTTGTGGGCTGAAGGGGTTAGTTTCCAGAGGGCTAGTATGGACATTGGGGGCCGAATGGATTCTTGGGCTGGCACTCAGTCACAGCTGGTGGGCTGGCAGTAGACTCACGGCTATTGCTTGAAATTCCATTTCAAGCAGGGTGCAAGGCCACCACATTCAAGTGCAGTTTCATACCATTTCAAGCAGGGTGCAAGCCCACTAAAGACAGCGAGTCATGACCTCTCCCTCCTCCATCTTGCAGAGACTGAGCCACGCCCACACTTCTGGGTTTTATACTCCCGCCCTCCCACCAGAAGGGGCGTGGCCTTCATGGTGTGATTGAAAGGAGAGAGAATCTCAACATTGTTTAAACACTAATAACTCTCTTATTTTTCATCGATGGGAAAAATTCTTGGCACCTGATGAGTGGAGGGAGGCTCTGAATATGATGGCCAAAAATTACAACCGTATGTGGTAGTGTTTTTTCTAAAATCAATACAAAGCGCAATAGGAAGTGGTCAAGATTAGACTTTTAATTATATAGAAAGCAAGGCAACTTTAATTAGTCAAGGCAACTTTAATTAGCCAAGGCGACTTTAATTAGGCAAGGCAACTTTAATTAGGCAAAGCAACTTTAATTAGGCAAGACAACTTTAATTAGGCAACACAGTTTTCAAACCAAAGGCAACACAGATTTAGCATTTCCAAACCAAAGGCAACACAGCTTTATCATTTCCAAACTATATTTTCAAACCACATTAAGGGCACTGACAGGTCAGTAATAACTGACAGGTCAGTTATTCACAGCTCAGACTGAGAGACGTGATCCTCTCCCTCCCCCATCTTGCAGAGACTGACTGAGGCACTCAACACTTCCGGGATTTATAGTCCCTCCGGAAGGGGCATGGCCTTCAGGAGAGAGAATCTCAACATTTATCAATCACTAATAACTCTTTTATTTTTAATCAATGGGAAAAATCCTCTTGTCCTGCGCAGCGGAGGGGAACTCTGAGTAAGATGGCCAAAAATCACAGCCGTAAGTCGCAGCGTTTTTTCTAAAATCAATATACAGAGCAACAAGAAGTGTTCAAGATCAGACTTTTAGTAATGTAGATAGAATTTGGTGCGCTCAGCATAGTTAGTCCCAGGCACTAAATTCCTGAGCAGTTGTAGTGTAAATGTCCGGTGACTATTGCCATGTCTAACTGACTAGATATGCTAGTTTAAGTGAATCATCAGCGTGGAACAATCTCAGCAAGCAAAGATTTTATCAATAAGGATGTCCTTTTGAACTCCATTTTCAGGTAATTTTCCAATAAATAAATTTACTATTACATAGTTTTATGGACTAAATTTTTATGGACTAACAAGCTGCAGACATCTCCTCAGCGCATTTACCTGCAAATGTTTGGTTTTAAACTAAACCAAACATTTGCAGGTAAATGCGCTGAGGAGATGTTTGCAGCTTGTTTAGTGAAACAATATGGAAACTGCCCAACAATCACGCATGCAGACTAGGTCTAATTATCCAACTTTCTCATCCACTGGTGGCGATTTTTTATATAGAGGCCAATTAATCTACAAACCTGCACCCTTCCCAGATCCCGTCTTCAGGATATGAAGTGAAACCAGAACACCCATGGAAAACCCACACAGTCACAGGGAGAACGTGTAAACTCACATAGACAGGACCTGAGGTCACGATTGAACTGAGTCTCTGGTGCAGTGAGACAGCAACTCTACCAGCTCAACTTCTGGAACAAAGCAAACACAAGTCACCAAAAATATTCAGTAGGATCAGACTACATTATTATTCAACATCACAATAACACCTTGGAAACTTCTCTGGAAATGCATCCTGGAAACGAGTTTCAGAGTTAAAATGCTAGGAAAGTTTCGAGCCATGCGACTTCTATGCTTGAAGTGGTAGCACAAAAAATAATTTTTGTTAAGAGGGTTATGTCAAATTAATGAGACATCGGGAAGGATGCACTGTTCATTAGTGAACAATGTCAGGTAGCAGCCACCACTCTATTCCACAGATGGTAACATCCACAAGTGCTCATTTTTTCGTGGCCTTCTGCCTTTATGTCATATATTTAGAAGGAACAAGGGGACATGTAGCTTTACCGATCATTGTCTACCAAGGAAAAGATAAGGATATTTTCTAGTTCCCTGACAGCTTAGTAAACCAGTATGATATTGCCAAATGGCAAAATCTCGATATCTGTACAGATGGAGGAAATCCAATGACTGGTGGACAAAGTGTAGTAGTGATGCATTTTATACTAGCGCTACACATGTGGGTTTAAACTAAATAGTGGGGGGGGAGGGATTGACAAATTGAGAGTATAAAAATGGAGTTGAAGGGGAAGTGAGTACAGGAAAAGTTACAAAAGACTCTCAAATTAATGGGAAATAAATTTCCAGAAGGGATAAGAGAGTAAGGTCAGGGCCAATTGCGAGCGGTGTGAGAGGGGAGGTGAATATCGAGGTCAAAGTGTTATATATGAATGCACGAAGTATAAGAAATAAAGTGGGTGAGCTTGAGGCTCAGTTAGAAAGTGGCAAGTATGATGTTGTGGGAATTACAGAGATATGTCTGCAACAGGACCAGAACTGGGAACTGAATATTCAAGAGCATACTTCCTATCGAAAAGACAGACAGATGGGCAGAGAGGGTGGGGTAGCTCTGTTGGTGAGGAATGAAATTCAGTCCCTTGCAAGGAGTGACATTGAAACAGGAGAAGTGGAGTCAGTATGGATAGAACTAAGGAATTGTCAGCGTAAAAAGACCCTAATGGGACTTATCTACAGGCCCCCAAACAGTAGCCTGAGCATAGGGCGCAAGTTGAATCAGGAGTTAAAATTGGCATGTAGTAAAGGTAATGCTAGGGTTGTTATGGGAGATTTCAACATGCAGGTAGACTGAGAAAATTAGGTTGGTACTGGACCCCAAGAAAGGGAGTTTGTGGAGTGCCTCCGTTATGGATTCTTAAGGGCCTGTCTCACGGTGTGAGTCCACCCACGAGTGACCCCAAGTGAAAGAAAAAAAGACTCGTGGTTGTGTAAGAGATTTCACGTTTATTAATTTCATTAATCTGCCAGGGGTGACAAGGCTCTTGGGTTAGGAGTGGTGTGCGAGGGAAGCTTAATTCTCTCCCATCTCTCTGAAGCCCCGGACGAGAACAAAGGAACCCTCTCTTGCCACCGCGTACAAGCCCGTTGTATACAAGCCCGTTTTATATGACTTTGCTGCTGACGTGCACCCGCACTCCCTCTCCCTCTCTCTCTCTCTCTCTCTGCTCTCTCTCACTGCAGCTCAGAGCCCAACGTCGCCATCATATAGTGGTAACATTCACATCGGGTCCCCTCCACACCCACACCCCCTCTCTCCGACACACACCCCCCACAAGGCAACAGGCAGCGTGAAAGACAGAGAGTTCGGAGGGTGTTGGTTTTGTATAAGGATTTATTTTGAAAGTATTAGCCAAGGTTGCATTTACTTATTTTAAGCGAAGTTTGGAGCGCTTGACAATACTTTTTTTTCTCTTTGCACTCGTTTTCAGAAAGGGTTCAGACCCCACTTGGCTCGTTGCCCCCTTTGAACGAAACCCTGCGAGAGGGAGGGAAGGTGTGAGTGAACAAGAGCGCCGAGGGGGAGAGGGAAATAGGGGGGTGTGGGGGGGTGTGGGTGGAGGAGAAATAGGGAAGAAGTAAGTTGTTCAGATCAGAAACCTGTAGGCTGGGAACCATAATGGTGAAGAGCACACCCAGTTCTTCTGAGGAGTGCATAAGAGACATCTATCGGAAGCAATGTTCCTCTAGAACATTAACTGAAACC
Organism: Raja brachyura; assembly: GCA_963514005.1. Next base: position 77,086,259 of record OY740781.1, read on the forward strand.
GTGTCCGCATCACCTCCTCTTGGCCGGACCACAAGGCCCAAGGTTACCGGTCAGCGCTCTCCACCACAAAAGAATCTCAAGAGGGCAATGCCAATGTAAACCGCGGCATCTCCTAAAATATGCCTATTCACACACACATTAATTCTCTCTCTCTCTCTCACACACACACACAAACAATATCATCCAAGACTGATCGTGTACAGGACAACATTTGCCCAGAATACGCCAAGAAAGGAATAAAGTGTAGGACAGGAACTGCCTGCAGATGCTGGTTTAAACCGAAGATAGACACAAAAAGTTGGATCTGACAGGGCAATCAAACAGCACGACGTCACCCTGTCACTAATTCCTTCTCTCCAGTGATGCTGCCTGCCCGCTGAGCAAAAAAAGAGCGAGAATGTGATCTGAGAGGAAAGATAGTGGAGAGAAGTGAATCGTAAACTGATGGAAGGGGAGGAAAGGCGCCTGAGCGAAAGATAAAGCGGAGAAAACCCAGCAATCTATTTATTTGTACTTGGAAAACAAATCCCTTTGTGAATACACTATTCACGCTGATAATGTTAGTTAGGACTGATCAACGTGGGCTGTGACCGAGCGATGGTTGTGATCGTTTACAGGCTGTAAATCAGAAAACTTGTGATCTTGTAATCGCTATTGGTTGTAAATCTACGCGTCAGGAAAATCCAACGTTCATTGATTAATCTCAGAAAGCAGCGACGCACGGCCCGTTGCTGTCCGGAAGTTCGGACACCCTTCCTGAAGTCTGATTTCACTTTACAGATGCAATGCGCTAAATGTGCTTCTTAAACTGGTGAATGGTTCACCCAAGCACAAATGAAATTATTTTATGGAGTGAATGAAACTAGACGGGTGGGTGAAGGGTGAATGGTGAATGACATAATTTATCCAGATTTTGTTTTCTATACTTAAAAAAAGACATTGCCATCAAAGTGGTTAGGAAGCTCATTGGTTTTAATGGCAGTGGAGCTGGAACTTTGATATTTTTTTTATCTATACCTATGGTTTTCTAATTTTTAAACTTCCCAAATTTACTGTAATATAACCGTTTAGGGAAAACCAGACGAGCTAGTGTGATCATACATTTATATACTGGCGGATCGCTGTATGCAACTGTTGAACTGTAACTTTATTTCGTGTAGAAATGTACCTACCAAAGTTGATAGTTGGTGGTTTTGTGAGCTTTCGGGGAGGGATATAGAAAGATTTTAGTAGGAGAAAAATATATTAAATCACACACTCCATGATTTTTACAGCTAATTTTCCAAGAAATTACTGCAGTAATCAAAGCCCGAAACGGTAGGATAGGGCTGAAGCCCAGTGTTTATATGTTGTAATGTTTTTTTTTATCATTCTAATAGAATGATTTTCCAACTCCTGTGGTAATTAAACTTTTTTTTCACTCCTAGTTTTTTTAACATATTTTTAGGATTTTAAAGCTGAATAAAATATACACTTATGAAATGGGTTCATTCATGAATTTTGCCCATGTGACAAAAATACATTATATATAAAATTGTACACAAGGGAAAATAAGACGAAAATTACAAAAAAAACAAAGAATATTTAGTCGAGGGTGAATAGAATTTTGCCATTAAGACTCGAGGGTGAATGGCACTGAAATAATTTAAAGAATTCCCACGGTAGACGCACGAATCGCAAAGGTAAACGCACAGGCCCTACGTTCTTACAACGAGTCTAAATGTTTCAATTTTAAACTTGAACACGAAATTTGACTCGTGGAAAATGTCAAACATGTTTGACTTTTTTCACGAGTTCACAAGTTTCACAGGTATCTGCCGTTAGCGCCACGAGTGGACAAGGTGATCACGCGAGTTCCGACGTTCCCGCTATGTTGGCTGTACGTGATCACCACTAGTGAAAACTCGGGGTCACTCGTGGGCCAACTCGCACCGTGAGACAGGGGTTTTAGAGCAGCTTGTATTGGAGCCTACCAGGGAGAAGGCAATTCTGGATTTAGTGTTATGTAATGAACCGGATTTGATAAAGGAACTTCAGGTTAAGGAGCCATTAGGAGATAGTGACCATAATATGGTCAAGTTTAATCTACAACTAGAGAGGGAGAAGGATAAATCGGCGGTGTCAGTGTTGCAGTTGAACAAAGTGGACTATGGAGCCATGACGGAGGAGCTGGCCAAAGTTGACTGGAAAGATACCCTAGCATGGGTGCAAGTGGAACAACAATGGCAGGTATTTCTGGGAATAATACAGAGGGTGCAGGTTCAGTTCATTCCAAAGAGGAAGAAAGATTTCAAGGGCAGTAAGGGCTGACCGTGGCTGACAAGGGACGTCAGGGACAGTATAAAAATTAAAGAGAAGAAGTACAACATGCCAAAGATGAGCGAGAAGTAAGAGGATTGGGTAATGTTTAAAGAGCAACAGAAGATAACTAAAAAGACAATACGGGGAGAAAAGATGAGGAGCTAGACAAGAATATAAAGGAGGATAGTAAAAGCCTCTTTAGGTATGTGAAGAGGAAAAAAATAGTTTAGACCAAAGTTAGACCCTTGAAGACTGAAAAAGGTGAATTTGTTATGGGGAACGAGGAAATGGCATTTGAGGAAGGATATTCTTGCTATTGAGGTAGTGCAGTGTAGGTTGATTCCCGGGATGGCGAGACTGTCATTAGTTGAGAGAGTGGAGCAGCTGGGCTTGTACACTCTGGAGTTTAGAAGGATTTTTATTGTGTGCTAACCAGTTAGTGGAAAGCGAACGTAGACATATACACTGACACCAGACACAAAACAAGATTTATGGTAGGGAAAAATGAACATAAAAAGTTGGGATGGGTGTTACTTTGAGTGGAGTTGCTCAATACCTTCAGAGTTTAAGTGCAATCGAGTGGTAACATCCCGGTGATCAAGGCCCTGGATGACCTAAATCAATATCTTCAAATCCTGACAACAATTCTTCAGATCATCCTGTTGATTAAAAAAACATGTGTATTTTCCTGATAATAATCAATTCTAGGGAAAAGGGGGCACTAAAAGTGACATCAATCAACATATTTCTTTGCTGCCTGCGCAATTTCACCCAGGGACAATTGTCAATATCCAGGTCAGCTGCCTTTGTACATGTTCTTCCGTGGACTCTGTATCACAAGGCTTGTCAGTAAAAGAATACAAGAGCCTCCTGGACATCGTAACTGTCTGCAGAGTCAAGACTGAATTGTAACATAGACAGACTTAGCTGTCAGTGGAGTTTCATGAACTGGTAGGTGGCCTGTCAAGGTTGTTTACTACAACTTGCCTATTTTCACCACGTTCTGGAACGCAAGTATTATTGGGCATAAAAATAAACTGCTGGAGGGATCAGGCAGCATCTATGGAAGGAAATTAACAAATATCATTTCGGGTCGGGACCCTTCTTCATGACTCAAGTTAAGGGGAGACAGCTGATAGAAAGAGGTGAGAGAATAGGGGTCGGCAAGAGCTGTGAAGTGCTAGATGAATCCAGGCAACGAGGAATTGATTGGTAGATGTGTCAGTTGGGAGAGAGCAGGGTGGAGATAGTTACAAAGGTTGGACATGATAAGTGAAGAGGCCAGTGGGCTGAGGATGGTGGAATCTATGGGAAAGGAAGGCAAAGAGTGAAATAGAGAACCAGCAGGAAGGATGGTGGGTAAATGGAACAGGGGGTGGGAGGGGAATAGGTGACCCGGAGGGGAATAGGTGACCCGGAGGGGAGATATGCGGGTAATGAGCAGGAGGAAATGGAGGAAGAAGGTAATGGGGGGTGGGGGGGAAGTAAAAACAAGGGTGTGTTCAAGAAGAACAGCCTATCATGAGGAACCCTTATCAAAAGGCCTTTCCTGAAGTCCATATTTACAACCCTGCCTTTCTTAAAAAAAAAATCAAATTCATGATCTCGCATGCACAAAGTCAGACTGACTAACTCTAATCAAAGAGAGATACAAAGTGCTGATGTAGCTCAGCAGGTCAGGCAACAGGTCTGGAGAAAAAGGATAGGTGACGTTTCGGGTCGGGACCCTTCATCAAACTCATGTTTTGGGTCAGCATCAACATCTGATGCTTATTCTCAATTACTTCTTCTCCAGCATCCTTTTCCAGTGGTCCAATGTCCACTCTTGCCTCCCTTTTGCTCCTTATATATCTCAAGAAATCTTTGGTATCCTCTTTTATATTATTGACTGGCTTGCCTTCATATTTCATCTTATCTCCCTGTATTGCCTTTTTAGTGATTTTCTGTTGGCTTTTAAAACCTTACCAATCCTCCAGCTTTTCAATTATCTTTGCAAAATTATATGCCTTCTCTTTCATTTTGTGCTGTCTTTGACTTCCCTTGTCAGCCATGGTCACCTCATTCTCCCCATAGAATCTTTCTTCCTCTTTGGGATGAAACCTTTGTTTTCCGAATTATTTCCAGAAACTCCTGGCATACCAGCAAAGGTTCCTTTCCAATCGACTTCAGCTAGCTGCTCCCTCATGCCCCTGTAGTTACCTTCACTCATCAGTAATACCAAAATATCTGATTTCATAATCTCCCTCTCAAACCCTTGAATGTTCTCATATTATTGTCATTGCCCTCTAGGGGTCCATTTACCTTAAACTCCCAAACCAAATCCAATATATTACACGACCGATTAGGGGAGATTAGGGAAGATGGTAAATTGTGCCTTTGGGTCTTTGGATCTTTGACCTTGTAGGAGTGGGCATACCGCTGGCCAATCTGCTAAATGTCATGGAATTTGTGATATTAATGACTGTGAAAAATAGAAATGCAGCTGAGGGTTTGTACCATGAACTGAGACCAAGATGCCAGGGAAACTCTTCCAGAAATTCATACAAAGCAGCTCCACTGCAGGAGCCAACTTCCGCGAACCAAGAAATAGCTCACTCCAACAGTCTCTTATTCCAGCATTATAAGGTCCCTGCTCAAACAAAAGATCAGTAATTGGAAATCTCAATTCTGTCTCTCTGTCCATAAATGCTCCCTGACCTCCTTTCCCATTGTCTCACCCCCTCTCTCTGTCTCCATTCTTTGATCTTGGCAACCTTCTTGGGCTCACCAATAGGGAGTTTGACCAAGGAACTTAACAGCACAAAGGAACAACTTGAAGCCAATCCCCACCATGATAGGGACATGCTTTATGTATCCTGTGAAAGAGGTGGAATTTAATTATTTGATCCAATTTGTTTTCACCTCGTGTCCTTTATTCAGTCCAATAACTGTACCTTTTTAATGTTTACCAGAGTGACCATAATATGGTCGAGTTCTTCATTAGGATGGAGAGTGACATTGTTAATTCAGAAACAATGGTTCTGAATTTAAGGAAAGGTAACTTTGAGGGTATGAGACGTGAATTGGCCAAGATTGACTGGCAATCAATTCTAAAAGGGTTGACGGTGGATACGCAATGGAAGACATTTAAAGACTGCATGGATGAACTACAAAAATTGTTCATCCCAATTTGGCAAAAGAATTGATCAGGGAAGGTAGTGCATCGGTGGATAACAAGGGAAATCAGGGATAGTATCAAAGCAAAGGATGATGCGTACAAAGTAGCCAGAAAAAGCAGCATACCAGAGGACTGGGAGAAATTCAGAGACCAGCAGAGAAGGACAAAGGGCTTGATTAGGAAAGGAAAAATAGATTATGAAAGAAAACTGGCAGGGAACATAAAAACTGACTGCAAAAGTTTTTATAGATATGTGAAGAGAAAGAGGCTAGTTCAACACATGTAGGTCCCTTGCAGTCAGAAACAGGTGAGTTGATCATGGGGAACAAGGATATGGTGGACCAATTGAATAACTACTTTGGTTCCGTCTTCACTAAGGAAGATATAAATGATCTGCCGGAAATAGCAGGGGACTGCAGGTCAAAGGAGTACTTGAGTGAAATCCAGGTTAGTCGGGAAGTGGTGTTGGGTAAATTGAATGGATTAAAGACCGATAAATCCCCAGGGCCAGATAGGCTGCATCCCAGAGTACTTAAGGAAGTAGCGGATGCATTAGTGATAATCTTTCAAAACTCTTTAGATTCTGGAGTAGTTCCTGAGGATTGGCAGGTAGCAAACGTAACCCCTCTTTTTAAGAAGGGGGGGAGAGAGAAAACGGGGAATTACAGACCAGTTAGTCTAACATCGGTAGTGGGGAAACTGCTAGAGTCAGTTATTAAAGATGGGATAACAGCACATTTGGAAAGTAGTGAAATCATTGGACAAAGTCAGCATGGATTTATGAAAGGTAAATCATGTCTGACGAATCTTGTGGAATTTTTCGAGGATGTAATTAGTAGCGTGGATAGCGGAGAACCAGTAGATGTGGTGTATCTGGACTTCCAGAAGGCTTTCGACAAGGTCCCACATAAGAGATTAGTATATAAACTTAAAGCATACGGCATTGGGGGTTCAGTATTGATGTGGATAGAGAACTGACTGGCAAACAGGAAGCAAAGAGTAGGAGTAAACGGGTTAGAAACATAGAAACATAGAAAATAGGTGCAGGAGAAGGCCATTCGGCCCTTCGAGCCTGCACCGCCATTCAATGTGATCATGGCTGATCATCCAACTCAGTATCCCGTACCTGCCTTCTCTCCATACCCCCTGATCCCTTTAGCCCTAAGTGCCACATCTAACACCCTCTTAAATATAGCCAATGAACTGGCCTCTACTACCTTCTGTGGCAGAGAATTCCAGAGACTCACCACTCTCTGTGTAAAGAATGTTTTCTTCATTTCGGTCCTAAAAGAATTCCCCCTTATCCTTAGACTGTGACCCCTTGTTCTGGACTCCCCTAACATCGGGAACAATCTTCCAGCATCTAGCTTGTCCAACCCCTTAAGAATTTTGTAAGTTTCTATAAGATCCCCCCTCAATCTTCTAAATTCCAGCGAGTACAAGCCGAGTCTATCCAATCTTTCCTCATATGAAAGTCCCGACATCCCAGGAATCAGTCTGGTGAATCTTCTCTGTACCCCCTCTATGGCAAGGATGTATTTCCTCAGATTTGGAGACCAAAATTGTACGCAATACTCCAGGTGTGGCCTCACCAAAACCCTGTACAACTGCAGTAGAACCTCCCTGCTCCTATACTCAAATCCTTTCGCTATGAATGCTAACATACCATTTGCTTTCTTCACTGCCTGCTGCACCTGCATGCCTACTTTCAATGACTGGTGTACCATGACACCCAGGTCTTGTTGCATCTCCCCCTTTCCTAATCTGCCACCATTCAGATAATAGTCTACCCTCATGTTTTTGCCACCAAAGTGGATAACCTCACATTTATCCACATTATACTGCATCTGCCATGCATCTGCCCATTCACTCAGCCTATCCAAATCACCCTGCAGCCGCCAAGCATCCTCCTCACACCTAACTATACCCCCCAGCTTGGTATCATCTGCAAATTTGGAGATGTTGCATTGAATTCCCTCGTCCAAATCAGTAATATATATTGTAAATAGCTGGGGTCCCAGCACTGAGCCTTGCGGCACCCCACTACTCACTGCCTGCCATTCTGACTGGACTCGTTTACTCCTACCCTTTGCCTCCTGTCTGCTAGCCAGTTCTCTATCCACATCAATACTGAACCCCCAATACCGTGTGCTTTAAGTTTGTATGCTAATCTCTTATGCGGGACCTTGTCGAAAGCCTTCTGAAAGTCTAGATATAACACATCCACTGGGTTGTTTTCACAATGGCAGGCAGTGACTAGTGGGGTACCACAAGGCTCAGTGCTGGGACCCCAGCTATTTACAATATACATTAATGATCTGGATGAGGGAATTGAAGGCAATAGCTCCAAGTTTGCGGATGACACTAAGCTGGGGGGCAGTGTTAGCTGTGAGGAGGATGCTAGGAGACTGCAAGGTGACTTGGATAGGCTGGGTGAGTGGGCAAATGTTTGGCAGATGCAGTATAATGTGGATAAATGTGAGGTTATCTACTTTGGTGGCAAAAATAGGAAAACAGACTATTATCTAAATGGAGGAAAAGGGGAGATTAGGAAAAGGGGAGATGCAGCGCGACCTGGGTGTCATGGTACACCAGTCATTGAAAGTAGGCATGCAGGTACAGCAGGCAGTGAAGAAAGCAAATGGTATGTTGGCTTTCATAGCAAAAGAATTTTTAAGTATAGGAGCAGGGAGGTTCTACTTCAGTTGTATAGGGTCTTGGTGAGGCCACACCTGGAGTATTGCGTACAGTTCTGGTCTCCAAATCTGAGGAAGGACATTATTGCCATAGAGGGAGTGCAGAGAAGGTTCACCAGACTGATTCCTGGGATGTCAGGACTGTCTTATGAACAAAGACTGCATAGGCTCGGTTTATACTCTCTAGAATTTAGGAGATTGAGAGGGGATTTTATAGAAACTTACAAAATTCTTAAGGGGTTGGACAGGCTAGATGCAGGAAGATTGTTCCCGATGTTGGGGAGGTCCAGGACAAGGGGTCACAGCTTAAGGATAAGGGGGAAATCCTTTAGGACCGAGATGAGAAGAAATTTTTTCACACAGAGAGTGGTGGGTCTCTGGAACTCTCTGCCACAGAGGGTAGTTGAGGCCAGTTTATTGGCTATATTTAAGAGGGAGTTAGATGTGGCCCTTGTGGCTAAGGGGATCAGAGGGTATGGAGAGAAGGCAGATACGGGATACTGAGTTGGATGATCAGCCATGATCATATTGAATGGCGGTGCAGGCTCGAAGGGCCGAATGGCCTACTCCTGCACCTAATTTCTATGTTGCTATGTTTCTACCGTACCGAGTGAACAATCTGATGTGATTTAGTCATAAAACTGCTCGTGTTCAGAAGTGATAGTAAATCTCGCAATGAAGATCGGGTCATGCTTATAAATGGATTCACAAAGTCATGAGGTCTAAATAGTAAAATTGCTAATATTTTAATTAAAAGCATGGAATTTGGTAGTTCAGAAGTGACATTCTGCGAAAAAGACCCAATTATTACAATATACTACACATGTTCATAATATGCCTCAAGTATGTCTCCATCTTAAATCTGGAAAATCTTCCAATTTGCACTTTATTTTGGTGAGTTCCTTTGGTATCTTTCTCTCTGATCAAATGTCTGCAGGTTCACCAGTCCTACACCTTGGCAGATGGAGCACAACCTGCAATGAAGGGAGCGTCTTTTTTGCAGGTCCGCTTATCTGCTTTGATCGCAGAACACAGATGGTTACAAATAAGCAATACAATAAACAAGCCGATCATCAAATCCATTTATCTCTTCTCAGCTTTTTAATATTTGTCCAGTTTCCTTTTCAGAGCCAAGGCATAGAAGTCTATGGACCTAATGCGGATATATATGAGGTTAGTGCAGTTGAGTGCAATGGTCAGCATGGACATCGTGGGCCAAAGGGCTGTTTTTATACTGTACGACTCAATCAACCATTTCCTGCTGTGGGGCCATTCCTCACTGACAAAGAAATTCTCCCCAGTCACAATTTGGTGATAATCTTGTACATATTGTTGTGGGGGTAGAAATTTGCCCCTGGCTCTGCATGATATTCCTCTACAGAAATGTTGTTCCATTGACTAGGCTCTAGACTTTAGACTAGAGATATAGCAATGAAACAGGCCTTTTGGCCCACTGAATCTTTGCCAAACAGCATCCCGTACACTTCCCATACACTAGCTCTATCCTACACAAATTGATACAGGAACAACAACCTGGCTGCTCAACACCCGGCTTGAGATCTAACTATTCCTTTGATTTATTTATGTTTCATTCGCAAGAAGAAGACTAGGAACAATTTACAATTTTACTGAAGCCAATTAATCTACAAACCTGTACATCTTTGGAGTGTGGGAGGAAACCTGAGCATTCGGAGAAAACTCAGGGAGAACATAGAGACAGTACCCGTAGTCAGGATTGAACCTGGTTCTCCGGCACTGTGAAGTATCAACTATGCCACTGCGCCACACTGCCGTCTTATGCGCGATTATTCAGCCCAGAGCCAGACCCCAGAGACTACCATCAGTCTGAAGAAGGGTCTCGTCCTGAAACGTCACCCATTCCATCTCTCCAGAGATGCTGCCTGTCCCGCTGAGTTACTCCAGCATTTTGTGTCTACCTGAGTGTTACAAGTTCATTGCTTTGATGAACTGTAACATTGCTTTTATTGATTTGCTCATATACAGTATGTTCTTGATTCTCCTCACATCTTCTATTTCATGCAGTTTCTTATTTTCTTAGGTTCGTGTGAGCGTCTTGTTTTCTTAGCATGATTTGTCAAGTGGAGTTTATTGTCATATGTATAATTACATTTAGGTACAGGTACAATGAACATCTTGCTTGCTACGGCATCATAGTCACATAGACAGCACACAGAACATAGATTGTACATAAATTACACACAAATTCTACAAGACATGGAAAATAAAAAAGTATGGAAAGAATGAGATGTTAATTCAATAATGCACAATTAGAAAAGCTCACTGTAGTGCAAGTGATGGGAGCCCATCTCTTGTAGGTGGTGTTTCAGTGTTTCATTGCCGAGGTGGGATTAGGCTTTTGTGGGTTGATGCAAGAACCTGATAGTTGTAGGAACATATTTGTTCCTGAACCTGCTGGCATAGGAGTTCAGACTTCAGTACTTCCTGCCCGATAGTCACAATGTGAAGATGACATAACCTGCTGGTGGGGATCCTTGATGAAAGGCACTGCCTTCTTAAAACAGCACCTCATGTATATGTTTTTGATGGTGAGATGGGTCGTCGCCATGATGAACCAGGTTAGATCCACCACTCTATGTATTCGCTTGCGATCATATGTGTTGGAATTGCAATTTCCAAGCCACGATGCAACTAGAAAGGATACGTTCTACAATACATCAGTAAAAGTTTAGGAGAGAGTTTGGACATGCTGAATTTCTTACTACTTCTAAGAAAGTTGGGTCGCTACCATGCCTTCTCAGTGTTGGGTCCCGGACAGATCATCCGAGATTTTAATGCTAAGGAATTTGAAGCTGCTAACTCTCTTCACTGCTAATTCACAATGGAAACTGGAGTGTGGTCTCCCGACCTCCCCTTTCTGAAGCCAATGACATTGAGCAGAAGGTTATTATTGCCACACCATTGAACCAGGTGTTCTGTCTTTCTCCTGTATGCTGTCTTGTCACCATCTGTGATTCACCAGTGGTGTCAACGCTGACTTTATAGATGGAATTGGAGCAGTGCTTAGTTGCACAGTCCTGCTTGTAAAGAGGGTATTGCATGAGGCTAAGAATGTAGCCTTGAGGTGTACCTATACTGGTGGTCAGAAGCCCATGACTTGGAGCTTGGTGATGAGTTTGGAGGGAATTATGGTGTTTAACACTGAGCTGTAGTCAAAGAATAGCAAGCAGTCTGATGTATGTGTTCTTGATATCCAGTTGGTCCAGAGCAAAATAGAGAGTAGGAGAGATAACCAACTGTTGAAGCACCTCATTACAATGGATATAGGTGCTACCAGACCATAATAATTGCAGCAAGTTGCCTGTGCTCTTCTTAGGCACCAGTATAATAGACACACTTTTGAAACATGTGGCAACTTAAGGCACAGGATCAGGAGGTTGAAGATGATCTTGACTATTCCAGCCAGTTGTCCACATTTGGCAAAGTACACCATCTGGGCTAGAAGATCTGCATGGATTCACCCTCTTGCAGGATTTTCTGGTGCTAACATTAGAGACTGGGACCACAGGGCTGTGAGGAGCTGTGGGAGCTTGTGTAGATGTGCCATCATTCTCCCTTTATAACTGTATACTAAAGCCATTGAGCTCATCATAAGATCGTGATAGGAGCAGAATTAGGCCATTCAGCCCATCAAGTCTACACCTCCATTCAATCATGGCTGATCTATCTCTCCCTCATAACCCCATTCTCCTTCCTTCTCCCCATAACCTTTGATACCCGCACTAATCAAGAATCTATTATCTCTGCCTTAGATTTATCCACTGACAGCCTCCACAGCCTCCTGTGGCAAATAATTCTACAGATTCACCACCCTCTGACTAAATAAATTCCTCCTTATCTCCTCCCTAAAAGAACATCCTTTAATGCTGAGGCTATGACTTCTAGTCCTAGACTCTCCCACTAGTGGAAACATCCTCTCCACATCCACTCTATCCAAGCCTTTCACTATTCTGTACATTTGAATGAGATCCCCCCTCATTCTTCTAAACTCGAGTACAGGCCCAGTGCTGTCAAACGCTCATCATATGTTAATCTACTCATTCCTGGGATCATTCCTGTAAACATTCTTTGACATCATCCGGAAGTGATGGCTGTGACTCAAACTTAGCCCAGAATTCAGGAACAGACTCCCAGTGCCTGTGGAGCCATTCATCAGTTCATTCCTGGACTTCTTCTGTAAATCTGGATTGCCAGCCGTAAATGGCACAGATACAGCCCTCCACAGATTATGGAAAGAAAAAGATTAGTTCATCCATGCAGAATTCATTCTAAATCAATAACTCGTATCATTGATAGATAGTTGAGAGTGAACAGAAACAATAACAAAGTTTAAATTCAGTGCCAACATCTAAATTTCAAACTCAGCCTTCGTGCACTACTGCGAATGGCCACATGTCTCTGGTGCAGTCAATGTAGTTATGCTGCTGTATGAACCCTGAACGTGGTGACAAATGTTTCTGGCTTGATGAGCAGTGGATCAGAGATGCATTAAAGAGGTTATCTGCTCTTCCACTGAATTTGTAAATCCCTGAAGAGCTGTCGCATTTGGCCATGAGCATCATTGTTGCTAATATACTGGTGTATCATTACCAATTTTTTGTGTCTCTGTTATTGATTCAATGCATGACATTCCCAGAATAGCAGGATAGAAAGCTGTATTTTCCTTTTTTTTCTGCCTCACAATCAGGCAATAATGTAGCCCGGAAAAATAGGAGAATTTGGGGCAGCTCGTGGAGCTGCGCTAGAGTTACGGCCTTACAGTGCCAGAGACCCAGGTTCAATCCTGACTATGGGTGCTGTCGATATGGAGTTTCCTCCGGGTGCTCCAATTTCCTCCCACACTTCAAAGACGTACAGGTTTACAGGTTAACTAGCTTCAGTCAAAATTGTAAATTTCCCCTAGTGTGTAGGATAATGGTAGTGTACGGGGGTGTTCGCTGGTCAACGTGGCCTCGGTTGAAGGTGTGACCAAAAAGGTTGATGAGGCAGAGCTGTAGACACTCTATATATAGATTTCAGCAAAGCATTTGGCAAGGTTCTGCATGCTGGGCTTTTTTGATAGATTAGATTTCATGGGATTAAAGAAGAGCTAGCTGACCATGGAAAGAAGCAGAAGGTGACAGTGGAAGGTTGTTTATCAGTCCGGAGACCCAGTGACTAGTATTGTGCCTCAGGGTTCCGTGATGGGCCCATTGCTGTTTGTCGTCTGTATCAATGATTTGGATGAGAATGTGCAAGGCATGATTAGAAAGTTTGCAGATGACACTAAAGTGGGTGATATTGTAGATCGTGAAGTTAGTTGTCAAATTTGCACCAGGATCTTGATCAGTGGGCTGAGGAATGGTTGATGGAGTTTAATACAGAGAAGTGCAAGGCGTTGCATTTGCATTTGGGGAGGTTAACCCGGGCAAGACCAACACAGTGAATGCAGGGCTCGAGGGTGTTGTAGAACAGAGTTATCGAGGAGTGCAGGTGTATAGCTCCTTGTAAGGGGTCTTGCAGGTAGATGGGTGGTCAAGGTTTTCGGCATATGAAGTTGTGAAGTTCAGCGGGCATTTAACATTACTGGTCGGTAATCCTTGGTTCTGAAAACTCGTGCTTATGTTTTTTTACCCCCAATGAGCCAATGAAAATGTCCGGTCAGCAAAGGCAATTAATTAAAACTACCTACGACTACCTCGACTACCTACAATGACATGCGACCCCACTACCACTGCACCCACGACTACAAAAGTATCGATTTTCTCCATGGCGACCAATTTTTGGTTGCAGAAAATGTTTCAACATGTTGAAAAGTTTGTGGCGACCATACTGAGGCCGCGTCTAGCGGAACCTCCTCGCGACCATGAAGGAGACTCACTAGAGACCACCAGCGAACATGTGGCGACCATGTGGAGATCATGTGGCGAGTGCAGAGTCTCCTGCACTCGCCTCAAAAGTTGCCTAAGTGGGACATGCCCTGAAGAATGTTTCCCCTGTGTGGGGGAACATGTCTGGAGAATAATAGTAAGATTAAACGAGAATTTACCAGTTCGAAGGTTGATCTTTATTTTATGAGGAGTTGCGATGAGGGATTTTGTGAAGAACCCGCCAGCACGCATGCGCGACATTCTTCAAAGTAGCGGTGTGGAATCACAGAAAGAACAACAGAGAAATGACTTGGTATAGTAAGATTGAAGAGACTCTAATTACCAGTTGATTTATGATCGAGGGTTGGGAGCGGAGGGCACGAAATCCCTCATCGCAACTCCTCATAATATAAAGATCAACCTTCGAACTGGTAAGTTCTCGTTTAATCTTACTATTTCATTTCGGAGTCACGTGAGTGACTTCGTGAAGACTTCAAAGCTCTGTGATTCCATGCCCTGGACCACGTCCATGCTGTCACACACCACTATTAAGGATGGATGGGAGTAAACAACTTTCCAGACTGCTTGTACTGAAAAATAAGAATAATATTTATTAACAACAAAGAAAAAACCCCTCATTCCGGGACATCTCCACGTTCTTGACCTGCATTCAGCACGGCCTCCGCGAACTGTAGAGGAGCGGCAACAGGTTTGTTATAGAACCGCTGGAAGATGGCTTGATTCGCCCATCCTGCTGTGGCAAGATTATGGTCCATGGGCACCTCCATGACCCTTGCCGCCGACGTTGATGCAGCCCTGGTGGAATGGGATTTGAAGACATTAGTGTCAATACCTGACTTACCCAAGACGATCCTGAGCCACCTGGATATCGTCTGGACCGTCACTCTATGGTGAGGTTTCTTGTGGGTGATAAGCAAGTATTTCTCCATTCCCCTCAGCTTTCTCGTCACTTTCACATAGTGACGGATATGGGCGGCTAAACATAGCCTTGCATCTGCGGGGTATGCCGGGAACTTCAGCTGCAGCCCTGTGAACCCAGGTCTATGTTGCTTGAGTAGTTCGTCTATGAAGAAGACTACTTCTGCAGGGGTAGAGATCATCCTGTCGATCCGGACTTTGTGGAGTGTCTGTACCCTCTGCGCTGAAGTCAGTGCCAGTAACATCACCAGCTTCAGGGTGAGTTTGTCCAGCTCAAGCCCCTCCATGGGCGACCACGTCCTGAGCAGGGTTAATACCTTCCCGATATCCCAGGTGATGTTATAATGCGGTCTGGGCGGATTGGAATTGAATATTCCCCGCATGAGTCTGGACACCAGCCTGTTGGATCCTACCTCAATATTGAGGTAGAATGACAGCGCACTTCTGGCGCTGTTGATGGCACTCTAGCTCAGGTGTTCATCATGGTGCAACCCCGCCAGGAATTCCAATACGTCGGTGATGGTTACAGCGTCGTATGCAATGTGGGAGCGGCCGCAGTAGGTTTCCCATTTCCGGATGTGTGAGAGGTATTGCCGCCTGGTGGACTCCCGGCATGATGCTCCGATGGTATCCATGGTTCTAGATGATAGGCCATACCGCAGTAATGGCCTGTTCAGAACCTGCAAGCCAACAAGTTTAGATAACTGTGGCAGGGATGTGGTTCCCCTGACACAGGGTTTGTTACCAATTGTGGGCAACCCTCTAAGAGGACCCAAGGTTGACTGATCATATCAAGGACCACCGGATACCATGGCTGCGTAGGCCAGTCGGGTATGATAAGAATGCCCTTGGCAGCATCCATCTGGATTTTCCGCAATACCCGACTGATGAGGCAAAATGGAGGAAATGCATAGAAGAACCATTTCCCCCATTCCAGTGAGAACGCATCCATCGCCATTGCCCCAGGATCTGGTTCCCACGAAACGTATGTTGGTACCTGATGGTTCAACCGCGACGCAAAGAGGTCGATATCCGGTTTACCAAATTTGGCTGTAACTTTAGCGAAGATTTGAGGATTCAACATCCACTCGATGTTGTCATTAAATTTGCGTGACCTGGTGTCCGCCACTGTGTTGAGCTCACCTGGTAAATAGGTAGCTGAAATCCAAATATTCCGTCGAATACACCAGAGCCAAATTGTATTTGCCAATTCATCACATGAAATTGACCTGGTACCGCCCATATGGTTTAAATATGCCACCGCAGTGGTATTGTCTATTTGGAGACGGACATGAGCGTCAATGAGATTAGAACAATAAGCTCGAAGTCGGTGAAATGCTCCAAGCATCTCCAAATAGTTTATCCCTTGTGACAATAATAGGGTAGATTCAAGGGTGTCCCATCTGCCCCCACAACTAGAGTAGTTGTCCGTCGCTCCCCAGCCATGGGAGCTTGCGTCTGTTTGTAAGTATACCATCGGATTGGGCAAAATGATGGGTTTAAATGAGTCACAAATATTGTCAACCCACAATTGTAACTCAATCTTAGCCTTTAGAGGCAGCTGCATTGGTCTATCGAAATGTCCAGCGTTCAGTTTTAACGCTGAGATCTTGGCTCTCTGCAAATTTTGATAATGCAAAGGTCCGTATTGAGCAGCTGGAAAAAGTGCTACGATCTTGCCATCACCTTAGCAGTTTGTCTAATTGATGGTATACTGGCCCAGACTAAATCCTTACATACTTGGGTGGCATCCCCAACTTTGTTAGTTGGTATGGTGGCCCTCATGCGATTGGAATCCACCGTGAACCCCAGATAATCCATGACCTGTGAAGGGCAGAACTTTGATTTATCTGGATGGATAATGAACCCCATTTTCTGAAAAATTGCCACGGTGGCTGAAACTGAGGCGGAGTTCAGCTGATTCCAGGGTGTTTCCAAGGATCAGGATATCATCCAGATAGGCCATTACTATGTGATTTTGTCTCCTTAGCGTGGCCAGAATAGGTTTGAGTAATTTAGTAAATAAACTAGGGGCTGTGGTAAGCCCATTTGGCAAAGCCCTGTATTGCCAGAGCTGATCCATCCAGGTAAATTTTAAGAACTTCCTGTGGTGTTTCCGAACGGATACTGAATAGTATGCATCTTTTAAATCAATGCATGCCATAAAGCAGCCATGAGAAATCAATGACTTGGCTGTTTCGAACGTGTCCATTTTGAAATGGGTATATTTTACAAAGGTATTCAAATGGGTCAGATCAATAATAACCCGACATCCTCCATCCTTCTTGGGCCTAGTGAATATGTTGGATACAAATTCAATTGGTTCGTGTATAGTTCTTTCTATCATGCCTTTTTCTTGTAACCTTAAGATTTCAGCATAGCCTGCTGCCATTTCATTGCTAGACAGCGTAAATTTCCGATCTGGCACATGCTGGGATGAAGGGATGTTGCCATTGATGAATTCAATCTCATGGCCTTGAATGCTTTGTAAGATAAACTCATCAGAAGTGATGGTTCCCCATGCCACCATGAAGAACCATGGTCGCCCACCAACATGTGAAGTTAAGCACGCAGGTGCATGAAAACCAGACCGCCTTACCTCCATGGTTACCGGCGGTCCTTGACATGTTTGGCGGGACGTGGAGGCGCTGGGTTGGGCTGATGATGCGGCGTCCGCATCTTCCATGGTGGCCGTTGGGGGCCTAGCCCTAAAAAAGGCCGCGGTTGTTGAGGCTGCTGAAATTGAGGCGGAGCTGGAGCGTAAGTTCTTGCCGGTCTAACGGCAGGGCCTCGAGGCCTGAAATATGGCGCTTTCTTGGCCGCCTGCCTGGACGAGATTTGTGACCGCATTAGTCCCACCGTCTTGGCGTGGTCATCCAGCTCCTTGACCCTCTTCGGGAGGTCTTCCCCGAACAACTGTCTGGGTGACGGCGTAGGAGGTGCTTTACACAACCCCGCAAATTTTGGGTTCAGCGTGGGTCTGATGATGCTCTTCCTGAAGGCGTTGATCTCATACTGTGTGGTACACAGTAGAGCCAGAGCATCCTCCTGATCGATGCTCAGATCCTCCCCGTCCACCGACCGCACAAACGTGGTAATCCCAGCAGTAAGCAGCTTCAGGATCCGCTGGAGCTTCATCTCCTGGGTCCTGATCCCTGTGCTGATGTTGCCCCAGATTGGCGTATTGACGATGGGCATGTTGAGGGAGTTGCAGTTCGCTGGGGCTTTGTGCCTGTTTATGGCCTCCGACAGGACCTCCTCCTGGAGCTGATGGTTGGTCAGGAAGTCCACGGTGGTCGCCAGTTTGGGGTTGAGGGGTAGTCCCGCTGTCTCTGATAATGCAAATTTTGTTGCTACATCGAGGAGCTCCTGAGGTTCCTGAGGGGCCTCCGATGTAGCTGGTGCTTGGCCCAAGATGTCCTCATCCTCTGGCTGTCTCAGGCTGCCTGCTGACGATGGTGATATCTCCCTGTGCCCTCTGGAGCTGGATGCTTCCTGCCTCTGATTCTGTTGCAGGAGGAGTTCCAACATCCGCTCCATCCTGTCAATACGCCCTTCGCCCTTAGAACTCGGGAGGTCGGAGTCCTCATGTTCTGCGGAACTGCTGAGGCTCCGGTCATCGGCCCGTACCTCGTCGAGGTAATCTCGGTGCCGGAAGCTGTCGCTACCAGCCGCCGCAGCGAAGCTGAGCGATTCCCGCACGGACCCGCTCAAACGCCTCCTTTTGGCAGAGCTCGATCCCGCTGGCTCGGAGGGCAACCGTGGTAAGTGGTCGGCACCCGACGCCTCGGCATGGTGACCCGACGTCCGCGCGGGCTTGCCGACTGCCCTAATCCTGGGCCTTGCCGACGTATGGTCCCGTCCTCCCATCCACGGGGGACTCAGTGACCGTGGTGGGACTCCTCCCAAGTGACTCTTCCCAGTCTTGGTGGTTGGGGAGTCGACACTGGTCCTTACAGGTCTCCCAGTGGACTTGAGTCCCGCCAATTCACCAGTCCGCATTCTAGCGGCAAGTGATGCCTTTGCCCCTAAAGGGCTAGGTTTACGGGCACCATCCCTCCCTCTCCTCCGAGGGCTCAAGGAGAAGGGCCGTGCAGCAGCACGCGAGCCCTTGCCCAGGTCGACCAACGAGCCCGTTGGCGACAGCGATACGGAGTCAGGATCAACCTGCTCCGGTGGCACACCGAAATCCTGCTCCGCGGGATCCTCACTGGAGCTCTGGTGTATCGGCGGGTCGGGCCCTGTAGCGACAGGGCTCCCCGACTTCCTCGCCTTTTTCCCGGCCTGACTCACAGGTGTAGCCGATGATGAGGGCTCCGGGATGGGTGGCCGGCGACTCCGAGCGGACGTCCTACGGCCCTTGTTTCTCCCGTCCATGTTCCTGTTGAAAGAAAACACTCTCCCAACAGAAACCAACCAACTCAAGGTTAGTTTCACTTACCTGAGCGGCTCCTTATAAAGGGCTGGTGGTGAGCCGCGCTCCACCTCCAGCCGTCGGCAGCAATGCGTTGCGACGATATGTCGCGCATGCGTGCTGGCGGGTTCTTCACGAAGTCACTCACGTGACTCCGAAATGAAATTTCAGGTTAATGGGTCAACTGAGATGAGAAGACATTTTTTTTTCCCTAGTCAGGTTGCAAATCTTTGGATTGTTCAACCTAGAAGGCTAAGTTACTTGGTACATTCAAGGCTGAAATATGTTTTTGGAGAATTACTACAGGGATCAGGCAAGAAAATGGGTTTGATTTGAAGATCAGAATAGCTGTTGCTTTTTTAATAATATGGTAGGCATGAAGTTCAAGACAACTCACTCCTGTTCCTACTCTTCTAGTTTTTGTGTTCATTGAGTCACAAAGCACAGAAATAGTCCATGCTCCTATCAAACCCTTTTACACCAATCCTTCCCATTTTATTCTCCTTGGTTTCCCATCATCTTCTCCGGATTCTGTCATTCAGCTAGAGGCAAGGGGCAATTTTGATTGGCAAATTAACCTCTAAGAAATGCACATCTTGGGACTTTGGACTTAACCGTTGTAAACTGGGGAAACCTGCATAGGAGAATGTGAACATTCAAACGACAATGGTGTCACGAGCAGCCAGGCTGCTGGAGCTGCGAGACAGTAGCTCTAATAGCTGCACCACAGAACCACGCTCAATAAACTCCACAAGTGGGTCAACACTAGCAAAGGCTTGGTTCCATCTGTGAGAGCAGTTGTTCATTGTTGGGATGTGCTGGTATTTTGTTCATCTTGCAGTTAGAGTAAACTGATATTGGCTTCCAAATTTGGTGTGTAAATTAATTTTTATGCATCACCTCGATTTCTAAGTCAACTACCTTTTTTTAAGGGGCGATTTAAAGACTAATGAGTAGTTCAACTGACTGTTGATAATTCACCTTTTTAAAGGTTAATTAAATAAAAGCCAAAAATATGGTAATTAATGATAATAGAGAGTACAGGTGCTTGATTATATTGGAGCAGAGATTAAGCTTTGTGCACTCATGGCAGTTTTTCGAGGTTAATTGGTTTTGTTCCTGTTAACAAAAGTTATAATTTTAAGTATTAATGAGACTGTTGGCACATGTTAATTCTGGAGTAAAATATCATGAAGTTACACACTTTTCATATAATTACTGTTCCATCTTGGTAAATCAGATAGATATTATTTGGGGTTAGGCCAGGATTAGTGTAAGGAGCTGCTTGATGGATGAGGCTGACTCAGTGGGACGAATGGCCTTTTTTGATGCTGTATCTATCTATCTATGATTATATGACTCCATGCCTTTAGTTTCATGTGAGGACATATGATCAACAGACACGATCAAAAAACGGCTCCATCCAAGACCACAAAAAAAATGCACTGAATTGTGGATACAGCCCAGACCATTACACAAACCAACCTCCATTTACACCTCACACTGCCTCGGCAAGGCCACTAGCATAATCAAGGACAAATCTCACCCTGCCACTCCCTCTTCTCCCCTCTCCTCTCCATCAGGCAAAAGTTATAGAAGTGTGAAAATGCACACCTCCAGATTCAGGGATAGTTTCTTCCCAGCTGTTATCAGGCAACCGAACCAGATTTAAAAGGTCAACGACTTGCAGGCATTTCATGAAGATGAATAATTGGACCGCAGTTTGCTGCAATCTAAATTCAGTTGTACACACATTCTCTTACATCCTCCCATCCAGCGATTCTTTTAAGATGACAGAAGATGAATTAATTCATGTTTAAGACATTTGCTTACAGCAGAAGTGTTTTATTCACACCTGCCATTATCTGGAGTGTCATGTCCTTAAATCTAAGCCCAGGGCTGAATTACATCAAGAAATTAATGGCAGAGCAGTACAGCGTATTTCATCTTGAACTTCATACAACCCCAACATGATGCTGAGACTGCCTCTTGCACTCAAAGTCTTTTTTTTTTAGTTTGTCATTCTGGTTTTTACAGGTTAAGTTATACACAGATGCATTACAAAAGTTTCTGATTTGTTCAGGAGAGCAAAGACCTTCATCACTTCCCATTAGAAAATCAACAGCAGAAAAATCTACAGTAATTTCTCCATGTCTCCAAATTTCCGGTTTAGTTTAGAAATACAGCGTGGAAACAGGCCCTTCGTCCCAGAGAGTCCACGCCGACCATCGATCACCCGTACACTAGTTATCCCACTTTCACATCCACGCCCTACACACTAGGGGCTATTTACACAGGCAAATTAACTTACAGAACCGGACTTTGGAATGTGGGAGCACCCGGTGAAAACCCACGCGGTCACTGGGAGGACATTCAAACTCTGAACAGACAATGCCTGAGGTCAGGATCGAACCCGAGTCTCCGGCGCTGTGTCACTGCACAGAAGCTCTGCCACTGCACTACTGTAGTTTCCATAGCTTTGGAAATGCTTAGATGACGTGGTATTTGTAACCAAAAAAAGCTAGAGTCAGACTTACAGTCTGAAACATTTCCATCTCACAAGAGTAACTTTATTTTAACCACACATATAAAGTTGCTGATATGTTTTGTCATGCTTGTAAATAAATACATTGCATATTTTGTAAAAAGTTAGTATCCAGCAGGGGATTGTTAAATTTGAAATATTCACAGCTTTATAAATTAAACTGTGCAATAATTCTTAAAATACAATGTTGCATTGCTTTCAGAAGGATAATTAGGGAATATCAGGCATAACCATCAATGTTGATGGACACATTCATTGCTGGAAGATTATTATTTGTGGTCCAACTATGCAGTTTGGATATGTAGACATCTAGCATAGAGAATGCATGTTCACACTATTGTTCAATGTCCTGCCATAAACAACAAGTGAATGTCATGGCTCATTGCTGCCATCTTCAAAACTGCTCCAGATCAACGCAACTCTAGAATCTGGCCAACCTCAGCAACTCTCCTCCCAATACTTGTTGCCAAATGTCAGAGTCACACTGAATTCAGTCCACTAGGGGAGCCGCATTGAAGGCAGTTAGTCTCAGAAGTGTGTGTTTGGAGTGTCTTTACATTTTCTATGTGGGGGAGGGAGGTAGGGTAAGGGGGAAACCACTTCTCAGTCGCTTCCTGGTGTGGACGCGACTATTCTCCGAGTAGCATCCTCGCTCCCCCTCCTCGCGGCCTGCCAACTAGATCGGAGCAGCCTTTCCTGCCGGGGACCCGGAACAGAGCTTCAGCAGCAGAGTCGCAGCACTGGATTCACCGCAGAGCGGGGCAATGCCTACCTGTATCACCATTTGAAGCTCTGGAGTGCTGGGCCCATTGTTCCAGCATTGTGGAGCTGAGGTTTGAAGAGCTCCCAACGTGGGCGGCGCTGACCTCAATATC
This sequence comes from Raja brachyura, assembly GCA_963514005.1. The sequence continues at coordinate 77,109,074 of OY740781.1, forward strand.
GCGGCCCTGGGACCCTTTGCCAAGGGCTGCCAGCGTGAATCACCGCCCAGCGTGGCCTGTGGACTCCGGGAGCCGCAGACACTGGGAGGAAGCGGCCGATTCGGAGGTGCAAGCCGAGGAGGTTGTTCTCCCGGTCCGCGTCGGAGTTCCATCCCGGCGAGCGGGCCTGAATATCGGGCCATCCATAGTGGCGACTGCAGAGGGCTCGGTAGGCCCCGACCACGGGTGAACATTAAGAACAACAGAGGAAGAGGACTGACTTTGGTGCCTTCCCTCACAGTGGGAAACTTTGTTCTGCTGTGTGTGGATGTTTTATGTTGGACTCTATCGTGTGTTGTGTTCTTTATTTTAATTGTATGGTGAACGCACATTTCACTGTGCCAACTGGCACATGTGACAAATAAATGTATCTTGTATCTTGTATCTTGTAGGATTGCTGGCCAGTGAGTTGAAGATGAATACCCGGCTCCACTGCTGAAAATGTGTCAAAGAATAATTTCACTTTTACTGCATCTCCATCAAAGTCTGTGAAGCAGCACTTAAGTGAATACTAAAGCTTCACTGGGGGTTCAGAATAGAAGCAGGAGTCGTGGGTTGTGTTCAAAAAAACAATCTGCAACTGGTTTCCCCAATGTACAGAAGGCCAAATTACACACACTGAATTCAGTAAACAATATTGAATCTGTATATGATTTGGGCCAATTGTAGAAACAAGGAACTAGTTGATGCTGGTTTGTACCAAAAACAGGCAAAAAGTACTGGAGTAACTCAATGCGTAAGGCAGCATCTCTGGAGAAAAAAGGATGGGTGACGTTTCAGGTCTGAAGAAGGGTCTTGAGCCGAAAGGTCACCTATCCAGCTCTGCCCAAGACCATAAGAAATTGTAGCCTAGTCGTTTTTCTCCAGAGGTGCCGCCTGACCAGCTGAGTTACTCCAGAACTTTTTTTTTTTGAATATATTTTTATTAGAGGCCATACATATAACAAATAATATAGCATTTTTTTCCAAATATAGTTGATACATCTTTCCAAAATTATATAAATGTTAACAAAATATATATATTGGCCTCACTTTTTTTTATAGAGTGAAAAAAGTATAAAGAAAGAATAGTGAATAATTATAAGAGTATGATTATAGTTGATTAATATAAAGAAGAGAGAGAAGAAAAAAAATAAAAAAATAAAAATAAAATAAAATAAAATAAACAAAAACAAAAAACAAAAAAATAAAAAATAAAAATAAAAATATTTGTGGAAAAGAAAACGGTATACAACTTGTCAATGAGTGGAACAATTTCTAATTATAATATATACTCCAGAACTTTTTGTTTATCTTAGGCCAATTGTACCTGCCTACAGACAATGAAATATTTGTTTAAAGCCTCGTCCAAAAACTGGTTGGTACTTTTATAATCAGGATTCCCAACCATTTGGGACCAAAGGAACTACTGCTGGCTGCTTCTTCGGAGATATACCAATATATTTAAGCACAAGAGGGAGGGTGAAGAGATGAGTAAAGAATCTGGATGTCCTGCCAAGCATAACAGAAAAAGCTTATTAAAATGTGCTCAAATAGGCAAACTGGCTGGTAATCAGGAAAATTTAATTGTGGACCATCCTCAAAACTGATTTTAGTTTAGAATTTAGAGATACAGCGTGGAAACAGGCCCTTTGGCCCACCGAGTCTGTGCTGACCAGCGATCCCCGCATATGAACACTATGGGTGGGTGCGACCCACGTCGCAGCGGCCTCTGCAATCTGTCTGTCTTTTTTAATTTTTTTGCCTTGTTTGAGTGTAGTCTATATTGTTTTTGTTTAACTGGGTATGTGTGGGGGGGGCGGGAGGTGGGGAAACTTTTAAAATCTTTTCCCTGTACGGAGGACCCGACCTTTTCTCTGTCGGGTCGCCGTTGTTGTTGGGGCCTAGCACCATGGAGCGGCCTCCAACCGGAATGACCTGGGGCTCCAGTCGCGGAGCCTGCGGACTACTCACCATCGCGGAGCTGGCCGAGTTCGGAACGGAAGGAGCTGTGGTGGCGCACTGCTGCGGCCTGACCCCGGAGATTCGGAGGCTCCAGCCGCCGGCCCGGTGGACGGTGACATCGGGAGCTCATGTGTCCCTGGTGGGAGACCGCTTTTCGGAGCTTCCGCATCGGCAACTTCTCACGCCCGAGTTGCGGGTTTGATAATGACCTGGAGCGGGGCCTTACATTGCCCAGGGCGGCTTTAATGGCGCGGGACTTATTTACCATCGCCCGCCGGGGGCTTTGACTTTGACATCGGGAGGAAAATGGGGAGTGCAGGGCAGAGATAAGACTTTGCCTTCCATCACAGTGAGGAAGAGATTCACTGTGATGGATGTTTGTGTAAATTGTGTTGTGTCTTGGTTATTTTTCTTGTTTGTATGACTCCAGAAACCAAATTTTGTTTGAACTTCAATGAGGTTCAAATGACAACAAATAAATTGTATCATTGTATTGTATCATTATCCTACATACAATTCCTAATTTTTACTGAAGCCAAATTAACCTACAAACATGTCTGTCTATGGAGTGTGGGGGTAAACCCGGGTCACAGGGAGAACGTACAAATTCCGTATAGACAGCACTCGTCAGGATCGAACCCGGGTCTCTCGCACCATAAGGCAGCAGTACCACTGTGCCATCCTGTGAAAGTAAGAAGAGAGTTCTGTGATCAAGTGGGGTGATTGGGTTTGGGCCAATGTAAAGACTGGTCAGCATTTTTAGTGGGGAAGTTGGAAATCAAATCTAGGTCATAACAATAATGAGATGGAGTACAGGAAGGAGTCAGAGAACTTAGTAACATAATTCAGGACGAGAACCACTCCTTAATGTGAGCAAGATGAAAGAGCTAGTTAACAACTTCGAGAAGCACGGTGCAGTACACATCCCTATCAGCATCAATGGTGCCAAATTGAAAATGATCAAGACCTTTAAGTTCCTTGCATTAATATTACTACTGATCTGTCGTGGACCAACCATAATGAAATGACAGCCAAGAAGACACACAAAAACTAGCAGACTGAAGACATTTGGCATGTTTCCAATGACCCTCACACACTTCCATAGGTGCAGCATTGAAAACATACTGTTGGGTTGTATCATAGTCTGGTTTTGGAACAGCTCTGCCCAAGACCATATGAAATTGGAGCCTAGTCCATCACACAGACCTGATTGCCCACCATTGACCACACCATGTTGTCTCAACAAAACAGCCAACATGATCAAAGACATTCCTTTTCTTCACGTTCCTGTGGGCATAATATACAGAAACATGGAAGTGCACACAATCAGATTCAGGAACAGCTTCTTCCCCTCTGTTGTCAGACTTCTAAATGACTTTTCCATTCGCATTACTATTAATATTTCCATTTGATTACCGTCTGATTCACCTTTAACCCATTGCAGAATTGGACATTGTCAATGGAACTGGCATGCTACAGTGCTGAGAACTACATTCTGCACTCTGTATGACACGACAAACACTAGTAGACATCAGTAGACACCTTTGATCTACATGTGTAGGAAAGAACTACAGATGCTGGTTTAACTCGAAGGTAGACACAAAATGCTGGAGTAACTCAGCGGGACAGGCAGCATCTCCAGAGAGAAGGAATGGCTAATGTTTTGGGTTGGGAAGAAGGGTCTCGAGCCAAAACATCATCCATTCCTTATCTCCAGAGATGCTGCCCATCCTGCTGAGTTACGCCAGCATTTTATGTCTACCTTTGATCTACATATTGTATTTGAGTTTGACTTGATTGTATTTATATATAACATTATCTGATTTGATTGGATAGCATGCGAAACAAAGCTTTTCACTGTATTTTGGTCCACGTGACAATAATAAAGCTAAATCTAAATCTAAGGTGGTGGTTTTGAAATCAACATCAATGGCCTTGTGTGGGATATGTGTGTGACCCCCAGTATGTATTGGCCTACAATATTGGCTGAAATGTCATTCTAAAGAGCATCCAATAAAACCCTCTCCTACATTTTGCTTTCAGGTTACCTGATCTCTGAGAAACTAATGGAACAGTATGGTATATGACCCACATCCCACTGAACCTATCCTATCCATGTACCTGTCCAAATGTCTGGAAGGTTAGATTGCATGGGATCTAGGGAGAGCAAGCTAACTAGATAGATAATTGGCTTCATGGTACGTTCACATAACAGTAATTGTTATATAGTACCTGCCTCAAGCTCTTTCTCTGGCTGCTTGTTCCATATACATACCATTCTCTGTGTGTCCTCTATTTTTTGACTGAAAGAAAGACTGTGTGTATTCACTTTATCGATGATGCTCATGGTTTTATACACCCATGTAAATTCGTACTATGGTCGCTTACACTCCAAGCGATAAAGTCCTAGTCTGCCCAACCTCACCCTATCACTCAGTCCCACAAGTCCTGGCAAAATCCTTATGAAACTTTTCTGCACACTCTTGAGTTCATTGGGATCTTTTCCATGACAGGGTGACCAAATCTAAACACAATATTCTAAGTGCACAGTCATTCATCGTCTTGTACAACTTGAACATAATATTGCAATGTCTACGCTCAATGCCCAGACTGAAGAAGGACAGCATGCTAAAATACTTTTTCACCACCCTGTGTATCTGTGGCTCCATGTTCAGGGAACTATAGTATGTGATTGTACTCCCAGAATCCTCTGTTCTACACCATACTGCAGGATCCCACCGTTCATTTGATGGGCCTGCCCTTATTTGTTTTGTAAAATGTAATAACTCACAGTCTGAATTAAACTCCATCCTTGCTACTCGGAAACAAAAACCTGGTGAGTCACTTGATGAATTTTTACAAGAACTTCAAAGACTTAGTAAAGACTGTGCCTTCAAAGCAGTTACGGCTGATCAATATCGACAGGAAGTTATTCGAGACTCTTATCAATGGTTTGACATCGCCTTTAATACAACAGAGACTATTCGAACACAAAACCTTAGATTTACAATCAGCTTACAATCAAGCTTACTCTTTAGACTTGGCTCAGAAAAACTCAGATGCTTATGGCCCATCTAATGTGTATTCTGCTGCAACTACTACAAACAAATTTCACCCAAGTACAAATATGGAGAAAACTGAAACAATTTCTACTGATAAAGGTGCCCTTGCTGCAACATATAATTATTCAAAAAGGAACTGTTACTTTTGCGGGGGTAATAATCATAAGAGAGAGATATGCCCTGCTCGAGAGGCAACTTGTAATAGTTGTGGCAAGAAGGGATATTATTCTAGAGTATGCAAGTCCAAAGTAACTACAAGAATTGTGACTGCTGTCATGTATACACCTTCTTTATGTGCAATTACAGCTGCATTTCCTTAGAGCTTGTCTCATGCAGCTACAATGGTATCCATTAATGGCCATACACTTAATGTATTACTTGATTCTGGCAGTTCAGAAAGTTTTATAAGTGAACAAGTTGTGTCTCGACTAAATCTAACCATAATTCCTTCAAATAAGGAAATCTCGATGGCTCTGACAACTCTCAACACTCAAATTATAGGATCTTGTATTGTAGACTTTATTCTGAACAAAACTAGCTATAAATCTGTATGTCTAGGTATTTTGAAAAATTTGTGTAGCGATATAATTCTAGGTCAGGATTTTCAGAAACTGCACAGATCACTTCAAATAATATATGAAGGATCTATGCCTGATCTTGTATTGTCAAAGCCACCAGTATTGTGTGGTGTTTCTGCTGCATCTGTTGAATGTCCTTCATTATTCACTAATTTATCTTCCAAGTGCATGTTAATTGCTACAAAATCAAGATGAAATCTTTCGCAAAGATGATAGGAACTTTATCAACACAGAAGTAACTAACCTTTTACAAGAAGGTATCATAGAACCCAGCTCTTCCCCTTGGAGGGCACAAGTTGTCGTGGTTAAGGACCCCTTGGAGAGACATAGAAAAAGACTCTGCATTGATTACTCTCAAACTATAAACCAGTTCACTTGATGCATATCCACTACCTCAAATAGAAGAGATTATCAATACATTAGCTAAGTATAAGATATTTTCTACTTTTGACTTAAAAAGTGCTTACTACCAAATTCCTTTGAAGGAATCAGAGAAGAAATACACTGCGTTTGAAGCAAATTATATCACTACTGCAGAGTTCCTTTTGGTGTAACTAATGGCGTGGCTGTTTTTCAGAGAGATAGACAAACTTGTTGAACAGGAAAACCTTAAAGATACTTTCCCTTATCTTGATAATATAACTATTGCAGGAAAAGACCAAACTGAACATGATGAAAATGTACAACGGTTTTTAGATGTTGTACATTCTAAAAACCTAACATTAAATAAGGCTAAGTCAATAACATCAGTGTCATCAATTAATATTCTTGGTTATTGGGTTGGAAATGATATAATCAAGCCTGATCCAGAAAGACTCCGCCCACTCCAAGAGCTACCTGTTCCAGCTACATTAAACTCTCTACAAAGAGTCCTTGGGATGTTTGCATATTATGCAAAATGGATACCAAAATTCAGCCTTTGATTAGAGCAAAATCTTTCCCCCTTGACTCTGCAGCAATTGGTACCTTTACTTTTTTAAAGAAACAATTGGAATCTGCGACATTACACGCCATCGACGAGGATCTCCCCTTTGTTGTTGAATGTGATGCCTCTGATTTAGCAGTATCAGCAACATTAAATCAAGGAGGACGACCAGTGGCTTTCATGTCTCGTACTCTCCAAGGTAGTGAATTGCACTACCCACCCGTCGAAAAGAAAGTTATAGAAATTATTGAAGCAGTGAGAAAATTGAGTCATTTCCTTGCTCGCCAGCACTTCACTTTGATAACAGATCAGCGTTCAGCATCTTTTATGCTGGATAAACGGAAACGAACAAAGATTAAGAACAGTAAAATTCATGAATGGACGATTGAATTATCTGCATATAGTTATTCAATTGAGTACCGCCCTGGTAAGGATAATGTTGCTCTGGATACATTAACCCGAGCATTTTGTGCCTCTGTTCATTCTTCTGCACTCACTGATCTTCACAATGGGCTGTGTCATCCTGGAGTCACTCGTTTTTTACACTATGTTCGTTCCAAAAACTTACCTTTCTCTACAGAAGATGTGAAGATGACGTGTGCTTCATGAAGAATCTGTGCTGAATTAAAACCAGGGTTCTTCCATCCTGAAGAAGGAAGATTGATCAAAGCTACTCAACCGATAGAACGTTTGAGTATTGACTTCAAAGGGCTTTTACCATCCTCCTCTCGAAATGTTTATATACTTGCCTTAGTTGACAAATATTCGAGGTTCCCATTTGCTTTTCCTTGTCCAAATATGTCAGCTGCTATGGTTATCAAATGTTTAGATCAACTGTTTTCATTCTGTGGATTTCAAAGTTACATACATTCTGATAGGGGCACCTCATTCATGTCGAAAGATTTAAAGGATTACCTTTCTAAGAGAGGAATTGCAACAAGTAAAACAACACCATATCATCCTATTGGAAATGGTCAGGTTGAGAGGTATAATGGAATCATTTGGAAAGCAGTGAAACTGGCTTTAAAGTCAAATGACATACCAATACTACTCCACATGAGCGGTTCTTTAACTTCAAACGCCGTTCTTCTAGTGGTACTTCTCTGCCATCATGGTTGACTAGCCCTGGGACCTTGTTGCTTCGTCGTTATGTCCGATTAAATAAGAACGAGCCTTTTGTTGATGAAGTTGAACTGACTGATGTCAACCCTTCTTATGCAACTATCAAGTATCAGGATGGATGCCAGTCAACTGTCTCACTTCGTGACTTTGCACCATGTCCGTCTTCTCCATCAGCTCCGTCACTTCTTGATAACACTAATCGAGAACTTCCTCCAACACTTCCAGCATCCCCTATGGAAACTTCCAGAAGAAATTCTAAAATAGTAAATCTAAATAACAATATGAGTGAAGTTGATGACCAAGCAATATATCTACCACCAGCTATTGAAACGCCATTACCTCCTGAAGCTCCAGTTCTGCGACGGTCATCAAGATGTAGTAAACCTCCTGACCGTCTCAACTTATAAATAGGAGGGGAGAATGAAGTGGGCACATGTGCGCATGTGCGGGGCTCTTCTAGAGTGTGCGCATGCGCAGGACATTCCCGGAATGTGCGCATGTGCAAAGTATTTCGGGTGGGAAAGGCCTGCGCAATCAGCCATGTTTTCCAGACGTTTCTGAGTAACGTATTAAATAAATAAGTTGCTTAAAGCTTAAATAAAGTTAAGTAAATTGCAAGTAGTGAAAGTTTCATTTACCTCACAACACATACCGATCTACAGTACAGTATAGTTCCCAGGTTGTTCTTTGCAGGTGTTTTCAAATAAAAGCATACTGAATTAGCCACCCTTTAATCATCTAGAATCTCAGCTGTGTCTAACAATGGTGCAAATACCTCAGCCAGGGCTCTCACAATTTCTTCTCTAACTTCCTAAGGATTCTGAGATATAGGCCCTGATATTTATCAACCTTCATGCATTAGGGGGCGCCGTCCAGTTGGGTATGGCTGCCCTGCCTGTAGCTGTCCATCCTTTCACTTTTTAGTACGTTAAAAAGTGTTGTTTGGAGATCTATTATTTTTATGTGTGGGGGGTGGGGGGAAGGGGGAAACTGTATTTCTCAGTCCCTACCTGGTCGTAGAGGCAGGCTTTCTTACAAGCAGCATCTCAACCCGTCCTCACGGCCTACCATCGGGGTCTGGAGCGGCGTTTCCTGTCGGGACCAGCCCCAACTTCGGCTTCAGCAGTGGCACAGCGCTGGAGCGCTATCGCGGAGTGGAGCGGGCGATGCCTTGCCCGGGTCACCGCGCTGGAACTCTGGAATGCTGGATCCACCGTTTGGAACATCGCAGAGCTGCGGGTCTGCGGAGCGGCCAGCCGTGGCCGGCGGCGCTGACTTTAAACATCGCGGAGCCTGGGATCTCTCCCTGGGATCGCCAGTGGTGTAGCTCAATCCAGCTCAGCCAGTTGGCTTCGGAAGCCGCGGTCTCCAGTAAGGAAGCGGCCGTTCTAGGCATCTCATGCCGATGCCGGAGCACCATGACCCGGCGAGAAGGGCCTGAAACATCGGGCCCCGTAGTGGCGACTGCAGAGGCCTCAATAGGCCCGACTATAGGTGGACAAGGGGAGGGGGACTGGATTTGTGTCTTTCCTCACAGTGGGAACCATTGTGGGGTATGTTTTTAATGTATTATGTTAAATTCCTTTATAATGGAAATGTGGTGTGGTGGCGCCTATCGGCAGCGGCTCGACTACAGTCCGTCTGTCTTCTTTTTAGTTTTGTCTTGTTAAATGTGTGTCTTGAGTCTAGTTTTTATTTTAATTTTTTTAGCTGTGTATATGTGGGAGGTGGGGTGGGTGGGGGGGAACCGTTAGTCTCTTCCCTGTCGGGTCTCCGATGTCGTTGGGCCTAACATTGTGGAGCTGGCGGCCTCCAACTGGACGGGTCCAACTGAGGGCTCCAGTCGTGGAGCCTGCGGACCTGACATCGCGGAGCTGGCCGTCTTCGGAGCGGGTGGAGCTGTGGTGGCACGCGGTTGCGACCCAACTTCGGAGCTTCGGAGGCTCCGGCCGGAGGCCCGGTGGACAGGAACATCGACAGGTCCCTGATGGGAGGCCGCTTTTCGGAGCTCCCGCAATGGCAACTTCCCCCGCTGGAATCGCGGGGTTTAAAGGACTTGGAGCTGGGCCTGACATCACCCGGCACGGCTTAAGTGGCGAAGGGACTTCCCATCGCCCGCCGGGGGCTTTAACATCGGGAGCCACAGTTCGCCTCGACGTTGCAGTTGGACTGCTGGACCGTGGGAGAAGAACAAAGGGAAGAGATAAGACTTTTGCTTTCCATCACAGTGAGGAGGTGTGGAGATTCACTGTGATGGATGTTTGTGTAAACTGTGTTAAGTGTGGGTCTTGGGTTTTTTAGTAATGTAAGACTGTAGAATATGCAATTTTGTTCAAACCAAGCTGTTTGAATGACAATAAAAGGCAAACCACTTCCACATCCCTCTTCCATTTCCTCCGAGTTTAAATTGAGATGTGTAGTAAGGAACTGTAGATGTTGGTTTAAACCAAAGATAGACTAAAAACGCTGGAGTAACTCAGTGGGTAAGACAGCATCTCTGAAGAAAAGGAAGAGGTGACGTTTCGGGTCGAGACCCTTCTTCAGACTGAGAGTCAGGGGAAAGTGAGATGGTCAGCTTTTGTTATCGAATAAATCTTTCCTTTCTCTGGAAATGGGAGTAACAGCCATCATAGCAGATGACCATTTGGTGAGGAACAAGTAGACACAGCTATCTCTTCTCAGTCTCAGATCTCGGATATTCAGTTGAGAAAAGCAGGACCATTTTGGTTGATCTCTGCAGGATCTGCATGGAGCATTTACTTAGTGCAGATTAACATGGCTCTACATTTTAGGTTTCATCCAGCCTCCAGAACAGACCATTTGTTAACTGAGTCACCATTTTGCAATTGCTTTTAAAGATGGCAAACGTTTAATGAATTAGCAGTATTTAATCTTAAACACACCTTGTAAACTTCAACGTTTACATTAAACAGTGAATTGGATTCAGTGAACTGAACCGCCCCAACAGAAGTTAAGGTGAACTCAGCTGTGATGACATGATGCTTATTGCCAGGTGGCATGTTGTAGAATGATTGCTTTGTGCATTAATAACTTGAATGATCATAAGAAGGGCTACATGAGATTCATTTTAGATATTAATATCTGAAGATAATAGATAAGAAAATATTCAATAAAACAGATCATGAACAACAAGCACAATTATTCTTCTGGTTTATAGGGCATAAGGTTGAATGACATTTCAATCTATACTCTTTGACAAAAAACAGCTTTCAACACTTTTGCCCTTTTGCAGTGTGCCCTTTCTTTAATTGGACTGCATATAATAGAGGTATGCTTCGCAAAAAATTAGCAGTCAGGAATAAGTTTCATAATGAAGTACTAAAATTATCCAGCCTTGTTTATTTGCATTATGTCACATTAGTTGTTGTTAGGAGAAGCCTATTAAAATCATCCAGCAGAGCATGGAAGATTTATACATCATTGGTGGGGTTCATTAATGTAGCAATCACAGAATAATGTTTTCAATAGATACTAAATGACATTGTGAGAGTGGGAAACTGGGGTAGAAAGATGACTCAGGTAAACAGAGAGGATATGTAATCATAGAAACTTAGAGCTACGGAGGTTGACCAATTGTCTCATTGGTCTATGTCGCCTCATTGAAATAACTTTCCTGTGCATCTCATTCTTTCCCCTTAGCCTGTAATTGGGTCCTGTTCACGCGTGAAAAGTGACCATTTTAACGAAGGTGATAAAAATGGTGGCACTTTGTGTGTAGAGGTACAACCTCCCCATTAAAGGAAGGATATGTTGTGATAGAGGGAGTACTGAAAATGCTCTCCAAGCCCAGTCCTGAGATGGTGAGATTGTCAAGGTTAAGTTGGCTAGATCTGTATTCTCTAGAGTTTAGAAGAATGAGAGGCAGTGTCAAGCAAAATGTGAAGAACTCTTAAGGGGCTTGCTCTGTTAGATGGAACAAAGAACATAGAACAGTACAGCACAGGACAGGAACAAGCCCTTTGGCTAATAAGTATGTAGGAAGGAACTGCAGATAATGGATTACACCGAAGATAAACACAAAATGCTGAAGGAACTCAGTGGGTCAGGCAGCATCTCTGGAAAAAAAGGAATAGGTGTCATTTTTGGTCAAGACCCCTCTTCAGACTGGAGTCTGAAGAAGAGTCTCGACCTAAAACGTTACCTATTCCTTTTCTCCAGAGATGCTGCCTAATCCTTTGGCTAACAATGTCTGTGGAAGCATTGTAGTGGACGCATTGGTGATCATTTTCCAATATTCAATAGATTCAGGATCAGTTCCTGTGGATTGGAGGATAGCTAATGTTATCCCACTTTTCAAGAAACAAGCGAGAGAGAAAACGGGGGAGAGACTTCGGTGGTGGGAAAGATACTGGAGTCAATTATTAACGAGGTAATAATGGGGCATTTGGATAGCAGTAAAAGGATTAGAAGATTAGTCAAGCATGATTTCCCTTTCGTAAATCCATGCTGAATTGAACATGGAATTATGAAAGTGAAATCATGCTTGACTAATCTTCGGGAATTTTTTGAGGATGTGACAAGTAAAATGGATGAAGGGGAGCCAGTGGATGTAGTGTATCTAGACTTTCTGAAAGCCTTTGATAAGGTCCCGCACGGGAGACTGGTGACTAAAATTAGAGCACATGGTATTGGGGGTAGGGTGTTGTCATGGATAGAAAATTGGTTGGCAGAAAGGAAGCAAAGAGTAGGAGTGAACGGGTCCTTTTCAGAATGGCAGGCAGTGGCGAGTGGAGTGCCGCAAGGCTCGGTGTTGGGGCCACAACTGTTTACCATATATATTAATGATTTGGAAGAGGGAATTAGGAGCAACATTAGCAGGTTTGCGGATGACACAAAGCTGGGTGGCAGTGTGAACTGTGAAGAAGATGTTAGGAGGTTGCAGGGTGAACTGGACGGTTTGAGTGAGTGGGCAGATGCATGGCAGATGCAGTATAATATAGATAAATGTGAAGTTATCCACTTTGGCAGCAAAAACAAGGGGGCAGATTATTATCTCAATGGATTAGGTTAGGTAAGGGGGAGGTACAGCGAGACCAGGGCGTCATTGTACACCGGTCACTAAAAGTTGGCTTTCAGATACAGAAGGCAGTGAAGAGAGCTAATGGAATGTTGGCCTTCATAACTAGAGGGTTTCAGTATAGGAGTAAAGAGCTTCTTCTGCAGTTGTATAGGGCTCTGATGAGACCACATCTGTATTGTATACAGTTTTGGTCTCCTAATTTTAGGAAGGACATCCTTGTGATTGAGGCAGTGCAGCGTAAATTCACGAGATTAATCCCTGGGATGGAGGGTCTGTCATGTCAGGAAAGAATGAAAAGACTAGGCTTGTATTCACTGGAGTTTAGAAGGATGAGGGGGATCTTATAGAAACATAGAAAATTATAAAAGGACTGGACAAGCTATATGCAGGAAAAATGTTCCCAATGTTGGGCGAGTCCTGAACCAGGGGCCACAGTCTTAGAGTAAAGGGGAGGTCATTTAAGACTGAGGTGAGAAAAAACGTTTTCACCCAGAGAGTTGTGAATTTATGGAATTCCCTGCCACAGAGGGCAGTGGAGGCCAAGTCATTGGATGGATTTAGGAGAGAGTTAGGTAGAGATCTAGGGGCTAGTGGAGTTAAGGGATATGTGGAGAAGGCAGGCACGGGTTATTGATAGGGGACAATCAGCCATGATCACAATGAATGGCGGTGCTGGCTCAAAGGGCCGAATGGCCTCCTCCTGCACCTATTTTCTATGTTTCTATGTTTCTAATATTGTTCTTAATTATATGTTGAATTGAATGGGTAATTGAATGGATTAAAGGCCGATAAATCCCCAGGGCCAGATAGGCTGCATCCCAGAGTACTTAAGGATGTAGCTCCGGAAATAGTGGATGCATTAGTGATAATCTTTCAAAACTCTTTAGATTCTGGAGTAGTTCCTGAGGATTGGCGGGTAGTAAATGTAACCCCTCTTTTTAAGAAGGCGGGGAGAGAGAAAATGGGGAATTCCAGACTAGTTAGTCTAACATCGGTAGTGGGGAAACTGCTAGAGTCAGTTATTAAAGGTGGGATAGCAGCACATTTGGAAAGTGATGAAATCATTGGACAAAGTCAGCATGGATTTACGAAAGGTAAATCATGTTTGACGAATCTTGTGGAATTTTTCGAGGATGTAACTAGTAGCGTGGATAGGGGAGAACCAGTGGGTGTGGTGTATCTGGACTTCCAGAAGGCTTTCGACTAGGTCCCACATAAGAGATTAGTATATAAACTTAAAGCATACGGCATTGGGGGTTCAGTATTGATGTGGATAGAGAACTGACTGGCAAACAGGAAATAAAGAGTAGAAGTAAACGGGTCGTTTTCACAATGGCAGGCAGTGACTAGTGGGGTACCGCAAGGCTCAGTGCTGGGACCCCAGCTATTTACAATATACATTAATGATCTGGATGAGGGAATTGAAGGCAATATCTCCAAGTTTGCGGATGACACTAAGCTGGGGGGCAGTGTTAGCTGTGAGGAGGATGCTAGGAGACTGCAAGGTGACTTGGATAGGCTGGGTGAGTGGGCAAATGTTTGGCAGATGCAGTATAATGTGGATAAATGTGAGGTTATCCACTTTGGTGGCAAAAATAGTAAAGCAGACTATTATCTAAATGGTGGCCGATTAGGAAAAGGGGAGATGCAACGCGACCTGGGTGTCATGGTACACCAGTCATTGAAAGTAGGCATGCAGGTGCAGCAGGCAGTGAAGAAAGCGAATGGTATGTTAGCTTTCATAGCAAAAGGATTTGAGTACAGGAGCAGGGAGGTTCTACTTCAGTTGTATAGGGTCTTGGTGAGACCATACCTGGAGTATTGCGTACAGTTCTGGTCTCCAAATCTGAGGAAGGACATTATTGCCATAGAGGGAGTGCAGAGAAGGTTCACCAGACTGATTCCTGCAATGTCAGGACTGTCTTATGAACAAAGGCTGCATAGACTCGGTTTATACTCTCTAGAATTTAGGAGATTGAGAGGGGATCTTATAGAAACTTAAAAAATTCTTAAGGGGTTGGACAGGCTCGATGCAGGAAGATTGTTCCCGATGTTGGGGAGGTCCAGGACAAGGGGTCACAGCTTAAGGATAAGGGGGAAATCCTTTAGTACCGAGATGAGAAGGACTTTTTTCACACAGAGAGTGGTGGGTGTCTGGAACTCTCTGCCACAGAGGGTAGTTGAGGCCAGTTTGTTGGCTATATTTAAGAGGGAGTTAGATGTGGCCCTTGTGGCTAAGGGGATCAGAGGGTATGGAGAGAAGGCAGGTACGGGATACTGAGTTGGATGATCAGCCATGATCATATTGAATGGCGGCGCAGGCTCGAAGGGCCGAATGGCCTACTCCTGCACCTAATTCCTATGTTTCTATGTTTCTATATGAAACACTGTGTTCTGGCTTCACTATTCAATAAATTCATGCCTGATCTCACACTTCAGCACAATTGTTTGCCTGCAATATCCCTTAATTTCATTAATATACAAAAACCCTTACCAGAGCCCTTTCTGACCTTCCCACGGTCTAGGCATAAGCTCAGGGGCGACCGTGCATTTTCGGTTGCAGCACCTAGACTATGGAACAGCATCCCTCTTCCCATCAAAACTGCCCCCCCATCAACTCATTTAAGTCTAGACTTAAAACTTATTTCTACTCACAACCCTTTCTTGAGGTCCTCTGAGGAAGCGCTGTATGTATGTATTTATGTTCGTATTGCTGATCTTTGTACCGCTGTTTGCAGCATGTTAGTACCTGCACAGATATAAAGCACTTTGGTCAACAAGAGTTGTTTTTAAATGTGTTATAGAAATAAAATTGACTTGACTTGACTTGACTTGACTATACAATATTGTGACACAACTGTTACTGCTGTTGTCTCACAACTCCAGAGACGCATGTTCTTTCCTGATTCTGGGTGTGTATGTTAGTAAATTAATTGAACCTTACATGACCCTTTATGTAAGCAAGTGACAAGAGAATCAAACTAGATTTTTATAGTTATGTAAGCTATAAGTTGCAGAAAAAATGGACAGGTTGGACCTTCCGGTGGCGCCATGTTTTAGTGACAGTTGCCACACATAGCTCCGCTCCCGAAAATTTGTGATTTTTCGCATTAAAACTGGGTCTACAGATCGGGACTGATTTAAGAATCTTACCGGAGCCTGTGGACATTGCACTGATGACGTCATCAGTGAGCGCTGTGGATTTAATGGTGGATTTAACCCTTTAAATGCAAAATCTGGTTTCTGCTCAGAGTCCTCAGAGAACCATCTCATAACTTTACTGGAGTAGTGAGAAGGAGCCTGAAGAATTAACTTTTGAAGTGGCTCTTGAAGGAAAATTGCCTTCTGAAATGGCTACAAGAGCTAAGGCAGATCAGGAGAAAGAAATGGAGGACTTAAAGCAGTCGGTAAGAGAACTGAAAGATGAAAAGGTGGATGGAAAGCATATGGAAAAAATGATGAGTGATATGATGGGAAAGCTGGCAAAACTTTTGGATAAGTGCTTGGATTTGGCAGCTCGTTCGAGACGCTTTAATCTAAGATTAGTAGGAGTACCCGAGGGAGTCGAGGGAGATAACCCGAGGGAGTGTGCTGCGGATCTAATTAAAGAAGCTCTCAATCTTCCTAACCTTCCGAAAAAATTGAAGCGACACATCGAGTCCCGAGATTCAAACAAAAATCTCAAACAGGCTCAGAATACACACGTCAGATTATTGTGAAATTCTGGGACATTTCTGGCGTGGAAGAGGTTATGAGTAATATTAAACATGGAGTGCCACTGAAACACGGGCTGACATCTTTCAAAATATTCAGGGATTATCCCTATGAAATTGTGCAGAAACAAAATCAGTTCTCTAAGGCAAAGCAAGCTCTCCAAGGCGTGAATGGAGTCAGATATGGAGTCTACTACCTCACGAAAATGCACATTTCTTACAAGGAACAGCAAAAATCGTTTACAAATCCGGAGAACACATATAAATATGCCTTAACCATCGTGGAAGAGAATTAGTAACTTGAAAAGCTGAAGATGTATGGATATTCTTTCTCTTTATTATTTCACCACAAAATGTGTTTACCAGAAGATGGAACTCTCCTTGTGTTTTGACTCGACGGCTTATCGAGGAATGCTAACTCAAGGACATACTGGGTTCCAAGTGAAGCGGAAAAAGATAAACACTGAATGCAGAGCTTTACAACAGGATGTGAACAGAGCAATTATCGTGGTTTAAGAGTTTAAATGAATAACCTAATGTTATAGAATTAACACCTTTAACACTTAAAACATAGAACACTAACATAGAAATTGTAATGAATATTAACCAGATTGGCAGTAAGGGGTTGATTTACAAAATAACATGTATAACTTAAGAGAAAGTTATAAGATTATTCCAAATCACAAGACAGGAACAGATTGAATTTGGGGATAAGCCCCATAAACTTCTCACACGGCAGTTAAAAAAATGAGAAAAGGAACATACGATTTCAAAGATTAAATCAGATAGAAGGGAATTATTAACATTACTGAACGAAATTAATAAAAGATTTGTGCAATTTTATGAGAATTTGTATACATCCAAAACGAGAACGGACACCAACAAAGTTACTGAGTTTCTGGATAATTGCAATCTTCCCAAACTAGAATTGCAGGAACAAGAGGAATTGGGAGCACAAATCTCAAATAAGGAAATAGAAGAAACAATAACCTCATTAAAGAATGGAAAAACACCAGGTCCCGACGGATTCAGTAATGAATTCTATAAAAGTTTTTACGGTATATTTATTCCTCGCCTACAGAAAATGTATACACATGCTTTTAGAGAACAAATATTACCTGATACATTAGCAGAATCTATGATTACATTAATACTTAAGAAAGACAAAGATGAGGAAGAACCTGGATCTTACAGAGCTATCGCGTTGTTAAACACAGATCAAAAAATATTAGCAAAAATATAAGCAAGAAGATTAAGTAAGTACGCCAGTAAATTAATACATCCGGATCAAATGGGGTTTATCCCTAAGAGACAATCATTTAATAATTTGAGACGTCTGCCTAACATAATGCACTCACACCAAACTAAAGATCCAAATCTCGCAAATATTTTGCTGGATGCAGAGAAAGCATTCAATCAGGTTGAATGGAAGTATATGGTTAAGGTATTGCAAAAATGTCAACTAGGAGAGAACTTAATTCAATGGATTAAATTAATATATAAAAAGTCAATGGCCAGAATATTAACTAATAATATCTTATCCACAAAATTTCAACTGTCAAGGGGTAATAGACAAGGCTGTTCATTATCACCATTGTTATTTG
Source organism: Raja brachyura (assembly GCA_963514005.1). The sequence continues at coordinate 77,127,102 of OY740781.1, forward strand.
CCCTCATAATTGAACCACTAGCGGAAAGAATTGGAACTCAACCGACTATCCATGGATATAATACAAAATATTCAAACAATAAAATATCATTATATGTTGATGATGTACTTTTGTACATCACAAAGCCTCATACCACTATACCCAATATTCTAAATTTAATTGAAGATTTTGTTTCATTTTCAGGTTATAGAATAAACTGGAATAAAAGTGAAATCATGTCAATAAAACTGAAAGATTCTATACATCTCGTACAATTTCCTTTTAAAAATTGGAAAAATTTAAATACTTGGGTATTGAAATCACTAGAAGATTTCAAGACATACTTAATGTAAACTATAACCCTGTACTTAAGAAACGACATAATTTAATTAAATTCTGGAACACACTTCCGATGTCCTTAATAGGTCGAATAAATGCCATAAAAAAAAAAAAATTTTTACCACAAATTCTATACCTGTTCCAGTCAATCCCATTATACCTACCCAAAAAGTTTTTTTTTAAATTGGACTCAGATATTACAAATTTGGGATTATGTCCCATAGAATACAAAGACCACACCTGAATAAACCCAAAGTAGGAGGGGGATTAGCACTCCCTAATTTCATGTATTATTATTATTGGTCTGTAAATATTAGAAATATGATTCAATTGTTGGATAACTCTCCTCAACAACGGGAGTGGATCATTATGGAGAAAGAGGATTGCTCCCCTTTTAATATTGGTGCGATCCTTCTCTCACCAATGACGGTGAATAATACAAACTACAACAAAAACCCAATTATACATAGTACAATCAGAATTTGGAAACAAATAAAATACAACTTAAAATTAAGAAACTTATCTCCCCTATCTCCTATTGCTAAAAACACTCTGTTTAAATCCTCAATTATAGATAAAGCACTTATACAATGGATAAGAGCAGGAATTAAAATTTTGGGAAATTTGTATGATACGGGAAAACTATTATCATTTAAACAATTACAACTAAAATACAATCTGGGTAACAATCAGTATTTTAAATATTTCCAAATATGTGATTATTTGAAAAAACATGCACAAGAATTTTACAAAATGCCATTAGACTTACTAGATGAAGTAATGAATACAAAGGCGGAATCAGCAAATTTAATTTCATATATATATAATAATATACTATATGCAGTAATACCAACATTGGAAGGTATCAGAGGTGAGTGGGAAAATGAATTAAGCATAAAAATTCCAATGAATGGTGGAAATAGTACTTATTAAATGTGCATAAATGCTCAATTAATATAAGACACACTTTAATACAATTTTAAATTTTACACTGACATTTAGTTTACTACTCAAAAACTAAATTAAATAAATTTTTCCCCAATGTCTCACCAATTTGTGATAAATGCCAGTTTCAAGAAGCTACTATAGCGCACTCATTCATCTTTTGTACAAAAATTCAAAGGTTTTGGATTGAAATCTTCACAAAACTGTTTAAACTAAAAATGACACCAAAGCCAGAATGGATGATTTTTGGAATGACAGAAGGTAGTTCAGAATTAAATCTGTATCCAAAGAATCTATTTGATTACGGCTTAATAATAGGAAAAAAGCTAATCTTAAAATTCTGGAAAAATGCTCCTATACCAACATTAAATATGTGGATTTCAACTACATCTGGAAGATATGAGATTCTGCCAGGCAGGAAAATCAGAACGTTTCTATCAGACGTGATCTGCATTTATAGAATTGCTACAAAGATAGGGTGCAAGAATACCTCGGGTCTTGGTTGGGGGGGGATGAAAAAATATCGAGTTGGTAGATTTCTATTGCGTGATATATATAGTATAGTAACTGGCATTTTTTTTTTCTTTTTCTCTCTCTCTTTTTTCTTTTTCTTTTCTAGGGTCTATCTCTTAATCCCCTTTCTCTAATTCTTTGACCAAGGGTTTTTTTTTTCTCCCCTTTGGCACGCTCTTTCACTTTCACAACTCTTTTCACTCACTTTACTCTCTTTGTTTCTATTCTTTTTCCTTAAAAGCCATAAAATTATGGGGTACAATGATTGTAACAATATATATGTGATGTACACTGATGTATTTACCTCTATTAAATAAATTATATATATTTTTTTTTCAAAGAAAAAATTGACAGGTTGGATTACTCTCTGGGAACTGCCATGCACCTATAAGCTGTATAACTTCTTCTATATCAGTAAGTCAATAGCTGACATTTTTTGATGATCATAGCTGAAAATAGCATCATCGCACAAAATATATTTTTAACCTAGTCCAAAACTGGTGCGTAATCCACCTTTAGATAATAGATGTATCTTTATAGGACTTCACAGAACTAATTATGTTTAATTGCTGCACAGAAATTAGTAAATTGAAAAGTATTGTATTCAAAGGAAGATTGTCTTTAAAAGGCGGCCACGGTGGCGCAGTGATAGAGTTGCTGCCTTACAGTGCTTGCAGCGCCGGAGACCAAGGTTCGATCCCAACTATAGGTTAGTTGGCTAGGTGAATGTGTACATTGTCCCTCGTGTGTGTAGGATAGTGTTAATGCACGGGGATTGCTGGTCGGTGCGGACATTGGGTGCCAAAGGGCCTGTTTCCAAGCTGTATCTCTAAACTAAACTAATTGTGTAAGAAGGAACTGCAGGTTATTTAAACCAAAGATAGACGCAAAAAGCTAGAGTAACTCAGCGGGACAGTCAGCATCTCTGGATAGAAGGAATGGGTGACGTTTCGGGTCAAGATCCTTCTTCAGAACTAAAGCGTGTTTCACTCTCCAAAGGAGAAATTAGGAAAGGCACAAATAGACTTGATTTATGGAAATGTGACTCAGTGATTAATCCAGGAAGGGAATTTGGTTAGTTTTGCAGATAGAGCACCTTAATAGAGTCATGGTGCCTGAACTATTAGCTGGCATATGACCAGTAGCCTTTTAAAATTTCCTTACCATACATCTGTCCAGACACTGCACAATGATGCTAAAACCTCACTATGTCGTGCCTGGATTTTTTCCCATCAAGGAACAAGCAATTTGATTTTTCTGAAGCATCATCTCTGCTTGTCTACAAGGCTTTTCTTTAAGGTAAGTTGCTATGGGGAGGGTTACACATACATAAGGTTATAAGTCATACTCCACCATTCAATCATGGCTGATCAATCTTTCCCTTTTAATCCCATTCTACTGCCTTCTCTCTGTAACCTTTGACATCCTTATTAATCAAAACCTGTCAATCTCTGCTTTAAAAATACCCAATGACGTGGCCTCCACAGCCGTCCGTGGCAATGAATTCCACAGATTCACCACCCTCTGGCTAAAGAAATTCCTTCTCACTTTGTTTCTAACTGTACGTTCTTTTATTCTAAGGCTGTGCTCTCTGGTCCTAGACTCCCATTAGTGGAAACATCCACACTATCCAGCCCTTTCATACTGGCTACTTCAGTCTAACATAATTACTTGGAATAAAAAGAAGCATGGAATTATATATTTATTAAATTTCATATTACACATGCTCATTTTATTTTATGCGTGCTTACATTTGCTTTTTTTAATCTCACGAAACAGAGCAGAACAAACCAGAAACAAAGTTGTCCTCAATCTCTGCACTAACTCTGTAGGGATGTTCCTAGATAGATTTGATGGATGGTCTTAATTGTGCGCAGACATCAGCTTTTCAAGTGAGAGATTGATTACATTGTTTCCAGAATCTTTTGTCTGCCATCTCTGAGAGCAAAGGTAATTGCAGTCAAAGAAGAACAATTATCTTGCAAGCTCGGCTAGTTGTTCTTCAATGCTGGAAATGAAATGACCTTTCTTTTAAGGAAGGATTAATCTTAATATTGTTTCAAAAATAACAGTTAATCAAGATTCCATTTATCTCTACAAAATCTTTAAAATACACTTAAAATTCAATAATATCGAACCTAATCCTTAGGCACATACAATCATTACCATCAACAAGCATGTCAATATAAACTTACGATGGTACATTATCCTCCATGGTACCCAGTGCCTGATAGCTACCAGTGTACAAGGGTGTGCAGATAAATGTGCTCGTCATCTCAGGTAACCTAGCATTCAAAACATTGCCACTAAACATTCGTTCCCTACACTGCCGGCACAATGTGGCAGAGCATACCATCTACAGAATGCATTGCAGTTCCTCATCTAAACCGTGCAACCCTATCAAAGAGATGACCACGGACAGCAGATGCATGCCAATACTATCACGTACAATCTTCCCTCAATATGCACATTGTCCTGAATAAGAATTAACACTGTTCCTTCTTTGTTAGTGGGTCAATATCCTAGAGCTGCCAGTCTTCATCAGAAGTTCTGCAATGGTTCAAGGGGACATCTCACGACCATTTTCTCAATGTCATTGAGGAATGGACAATAAATGCTGAATTCTCCAGTGATGCCCATGTTCGCTTCCACTGTCTTTAAATGTAACCCATCCATAAATGGAGATGAAATTGAATCAGACATCTGCATCAGTTCAGAGGGGTAATTCTGGAAGTGAGCAGAAGATTTACTCAATGCCTCTCTGGTTGAATTTCTATTCCCATTAAACCAATTATTGGCACAAAGCATTACAGTTAAAGCAGAAAATCTACCCACATCTGTCTCACTCAGCACGAGAGTGAATCCCTTACACTTCTGTTAACCTAACAATTGCTTGAACAGCTTTATTTTAATCTTTACGTTTTATGTCTGTGAAGGTTAATTTTTATGGCTGCTCCCTTCACATCAAAGGAATTTTCTAATGCTTGAAAACTGGAGTAATTCTGCATCTCACATTTTACAGAAGAATAAAGAATTAGGAAAAAAATCATATTGATTCGGTATAGATATTGCCCATTGCAATTGCATTTGTTTTTTGTCCAATGTTTTCTGCAGTGCTTTATTTTTTTTTTTGCTATTTTGATCACAAATAAATATTTCAGTTATGCTAAACTGGAAGTTACACTCTGCAAAGTTCAAAGTGAATTGAAAATGGTGCGTCTAATCAGTGTGTGGATTAAAATAAATAATTCACAACAGCTGCAAGTGCAGATAATAAGTGAGTGATTACAGCTTCTAGACTATGCCTTCAGCATGTCCCAGAATACATTGTGAGGCGGTTACCCAGTGGAGTGAAACTAGCCCTGCAGTTTATACTTTTGCTTCCTGAGATGCTTGCGTCAATAGGGAAGAAACAGGTAGGCAAGGATGACTGCTGGGGAAAGGAGGAGGGGTGCGGGGGGGGGGGGGGGGGTTCTGTGGGCTGGGGGTGGAGGAGGAGGGTGGGGTGGAGGAAAGGGGGCTGGAGGAAAGGGGGGGTTGGACATGTGGAGAAGGGGGAGGTGAGGAGAGGGTAGTGACATGGAGTGGTGGAGGGAGGGGGGAGAACGTATGGAGGGTGAGAAGGCATGGAGGGGGAAGCATGAATGGGGGAGGAGGTGGGGAGGGGAAGCATGGAAGAGGGTATGGGGGGAGTTGTGGAGGGGGAGCATTGAGGGGGGATATGGGGGAGTGTGGAAGGGAGGGTGAGGGTGGAGTGGAGAGGAGAGGGATCATGTAATTCAGTGAGTCGCTTACATATAGGATCAATGAGATGCTGCAAAAATTCTTGGGGAAGTTGTATTGTGATGGATAATTTATAAAACAGAAGCCTTTGCTTACATCAGCACATTCCGTCAATGCCGTGGCAAGGTTCCAGACACCCTGTGAACCTGTAAGAAAATTGCAAAAAGTTGGTCATTAGCTTCGTTGAACTGAGTCAGAGTCATAATGGACATAAAATAACCCTTCTGCCCACCACATCCACGCTGACATTCTTGTTCATCTACATTAATAACGTTGCCTTCATTTTTCAAATTTTTGCCTGTTCAAATATATCTATCTTCTATACTCTTCTATACTATTACTAAAACTCTCATCTAGTCCTCTTCCGGTTTGCGGCGTGCAGCGTGCTGGCTGCTTCTGTGGAGACCAGCACGATGAGACGGAAGCTGCTGAGTTGAACCAGAAGCCTCTGAATGAAGCCAGTGTGATCGGGAGCTCCTGCATGAGGCCGAAAGCTGAAGGTGCGGGGTCAGCAGAGTGTGAGGTGTGTCTACTGCAACCATCCCCCTCCCCCCTTCCCCACACCCCCCTTCCCCACACCCCCCTTCCCCACACCCCCCTTCCCCACACACCCCTTCCCCACACCCCCCTTCCCCACACCCCTCCATCCCCACCTCCCCCTCCTCCACACCCCCTCTCCCTCATACTTCCACATCCCCCACACCACCCCTCACTGCCACACCCCCCAAACCATCCCCCACCACCACACAACCCCCAAACTGCCACCCAGCCTCCCCACACCCTCCCTCCCACACATGCCACATCCCCCCTCCCTCACACATCCCCCCTACCTCACACATCCCCCCTCCCCCACACCCCCCCACCCCCCACACACCCCACTCCTCCTCCCCCACACAGCCCCCTCATCCACCAAACCCCCTCCTCCCACACACCCCATCCTCCCCACACCAACCCTCCCCCTCCTTCTTCTTCTTTTGTGTGGCGTGCACAGCCTAAGGTTGTTGGACAACTGTTCTATTTGATCTTCCGTTTGTGCACGTCGATTTGATTGCATTAGTCGAAACACGGCAGACCACGTGAAGGTTGCAATCTTCCACCTTCTCCCCCTCCTCAGTTTCCTTTATTCCAGGGAAAACAAGCATACCCAAACACATGGGGGGGCGGGCCTGTACACAAAATGGGGGGCGGGGTGTGGGGGACACACGTCCCTCCCGTGTTTTGTAATCCGGATTTTGAAATTCGGTGAAAAAAATCTATTAAAATCTCCGCTTTCCACGTGACAGTGGGGGTGTCACGTAAATAATCTGCCGGAAATAGCAGTGGAACGGGGGTCAAATAAGATGGAGGAACTGAGTGAAATCCAGGTTAGCCGGGAGGTGGTGTTGGGTAAATTGAACGGATTGAAGGCCGATAAATCCCCAGGGCCAGATAGTCTGCATCCCAGAGTACTCAAGGAGGTAGCCACAGAAATAGTGGATGCATTGGTGATAATTTTTCAAAATTCCTTAGATTCTGGAATAGTTCCTGAGGATTGGAGGGTAGCTAATGTAACCCCACTTTTTAAAAAAGGAGGGAGAGAGAAAGCGGGGAATTACAGACCAGTTAGTCTAACATCGGTAGTGGGGAAACTGCTAGAGTCAGTTATTAAAGATGGGATAGCAGCGCATTTGGAAAGTGGTGAAATCATTGGACAAAGTCAGCATGGTTTTACGAAAGGTAAATCATGTCTGACAAATCTGATAGAATTTTTCGAGGATGTAACTAGTAGAGTGGATAAGGGAGAACCAGTGGATGTGTTATATCTACACTTTCAGAAGGCTTTCGACAAGGTCCCGCATAAGAGATTAGCATACAAACTTAAAGCACACGGTATTGGGGGTTCAGTATTGATGTGGATAGAGAACTGGCTAGCAGACAGGAGGCAAAGGGTAGGAGTAAACGGGTCCTTTTCAGAATGGCAGGCAGTGACTAGTGGGGTGCCGCAAGGCTCAGTGCTGGGACCCCAGCTATTTACAATATATATTAATGATTTGGACGAGGGAATTCAATGCAACATCTCCAAATTTGCAGATGATACCAAGCTGGGGGGTATAGTTAGGTGTGAGGAGGATGCTTGGAGGCTGCAGGGTGATTTGGATAGGCTGAGTGAATGGGCAGATGCATGGCAGATGCAGTATAATGTGGATAAATGTGAGGTTATCCACTTTGGTGGAAAAAACATGCGGGTAGACTATTATCTGAATGGTGGCAGATTAGGAAAGGGGGAGATGCAACGAGACCTGGGTGTCATGGTACACCAGTCATTGAAAGTAGGCATGCAGGTGCAGCAGGCAGTGAAGAAAGCAAATGGTATGTTAGCATTCATAGCGAAAGGATTTGAGTATAGGAGCAGGGAGGTTCTACTGCAGTTGTACAGGGTTTTGGTGAGGCCACACCTGGAGTATTGCGTACAGTTTTGGTCTCCAAATCTGAGGAAAGACATCCTTGCCATAGAGGGGGTACAGAGAAGATTCACCAGACTGATTCCTGGGATGTCAGGACTTTCATATGAGGAAAGATTGGATAGACTCGGCTTGTACTCGCTGCAATTTAGAAGATTGAGGGGGGATCTTATAGAAACTTACAAAATTCTTAAGGGGTTGGACAAGCTAGATGCTGGAAGATTGTTCCCGATGTTGGGGGAGTCCAGAACAAGGGGTCACAGTCTAAGGATAAGGGGGAATTCCTTTAGGACCGAAATGAGGAAAACATTCTTTACACAGAGAGTGGTGAGTCTCTGGAATTCTCTGCCACAGAAGGTAGTTGAGGCCAGTTCATTGGCTATATTTAAGAGGGCGTTAGATGTGGCACTTGTGGCTAAAGGGATCAGGGGGTATGGAGAGAAGGCAGGTACGGGATACTGAGTTGGATGATCAGCCATGATCACATTGAATGGCGGTGCAGGCTCGAAGGGCCGAATGGCTTACTCCTGCACCTATTTTCTATGTTTCTATGTTTCTATGTTAAGCGCTTGTTAAATGTCATTCTTAACATCGTATTAACACGATGTGTCACCAATTGTGTTTTGACCAAATATTTCTGAGGTTTTCACGGGGAACTTCTTAAAGCTGTCTGATGTAGGTACAATTACCATTTGAATTAATTGGATGTATTGGTGGATGGGGAAGATTTAAACGGGTATCGGATTTCAATGGGTCAGATCATTAAGGCTCCAGGCCAGGTCACTAAGGCCAAAGCCTCCAAAGCGTCGAGCGCGCGCGTGTGTGTTTGTGCACGCGGCCACCAATAAATCGTGTCCGTCCCCAAATTGTGTCCCTCCCATGTTTTGATAGCGATTACAGCTTTCTCCTATAATTAAAATTCTCCAATCTAGGTAACATGCTGGTAAATCTCCTGTGAACTCTTTCCAGACAATCACAGCCTTCCTTTTATGTGGCAACCAGAAATGCACACAATTCCCCAAGTGCAGTCGAGCCAGTTTTTGTAAAGTTGCAACAATGATGTTCCAATTTTTTTGGTCAGCATGTAATCGAAAAGCATATTCCTTGGGGTGCAGGAGGATGAGGGGTGAGGATGATCTTATCGTGGTGCACAAAATCATGATAGGAATAGATTTGGTAAACGCGCAGTCTTTTGCCCATGGGAAATTGAGAACCAGTGTACATAGGTTTCAGATGGGGGGGGGGGGGGAGGAGATTTAACAGGAACCTGAGAGATTACTTTTTTACATAAAAGATGCTGGGTGTATGGAACTAGCTGCTAGAGGAGGTAGTTGAGGCAGGTCCTTGCAGAATATTTAAGAAATATTTAGAGAAGTACATGGATAGGATAGGTTGAGAGGGATATGGCCTAACCACAGACAGGTGGGAATAGAAACATAGAAATTAGGTGCAGGAGTAGGCCATTCGGCCCTTCGAGCCTGCACCGCCATTCAATATGATCATGGCTGATCATCCAACTCAGTATCCCGTACCTGCCTTCTCTCCATACCCTCTGATCCCCTTAGCCACAAGGGCCACATCTAACTCCCTCTTAAATATAGCCATGAACTGGCCTCAACTCCCCTCTGTGGCAGAGAGTTCCAGAGACCCACCGCTCTCTGTGTGAAAAAAGTCCTTCTCATCTCGGTCCTAAAGGATTCCCCCCTTATCCTTAAGCTGTGACCCCTTGTCCTGGACCTCCCCAACATCGGGAACATTCTTCCTGCATCAAGCCTGTCCAACCCCTTAAGAATTTTTTAAGTTTCTATAAGATCCCCTCTCAATCTCCTAAATTCTAGAGAGTATAAACCGAGTCTATGCAGTCTTTGTTCATAAGACAGTCCTGACATCCCAGGAACCAGTCTGGTGAACCTTCTCTGCACTCCCTCTATGGCAATAATGTCCTTCCTCAGATTTGGAGACCAGAACTGTACGCAATACTCCAGGTGTGGTCTCACCAAGACCCTATACAACTGAAGTAGAACCTCCCTGCTCCTATACTCAAATCCTTTTGCTATGAAAGCTAACTTATCATTCGCTTTCGAATAGTGTAGGTGGGCATGTTGGTTGGTGTGGGCAAGAGGACCTGTTTCTACACTGTATGACTCTACGACTATGAATCTATGACTCTTATATTCTATGCTCTGACCTATGAAGGCAAGCATATTTGCCCTATGCTCTGACTATGAAGGCAAGCCAGGATGCCTTCATCAGCATCCTATTCAGCCGTGTTGCTACTTTCAGAGAGCTATGTACTTGAACCCCAAGGTTCCTCTGTTAATCAACATGCCTGTTCACCTTACCATTTACTTGGGAGGTTCTACCTCAATTTGATTTCCCAAAATACATCACCTCACACTTGTACGGGATTAAAATACATCTGCCAGCGCTATGCCCAATGCTCCGTCTGATCATGCTCCTGATGCTTGCTTTAAACGAGTTTCCTCACTATCCACAATGTCACTAAATTCGCACCACATGTAAATCTCATTCCATGATTTAAAGAGCATAACCGATGGAGGGGCTGCATGTATCATCATGTCTGGATCCCAGGTGCCAGTAAAAGTCCAGCAGTGATGTGGGCTGACAGAAATGTCCTGCTTACTTTCTGCATGATATTTGGACTCTCGTTCCTGCTAGAGTACCTAATATTCTTTTTTTTTTAAATAACAATCCATTTCAGACAATCTCCACCAAGTTGCAGCTATATTCTGGATGCACAATAACCATGGATGCTTCTTTTTCCATATAGCAAGATAATGTTATCTGAACAATGTAAAACTGCATCTGTTTGCAGTTATCAAAAGGGCCGTCTGTAAAAAAAAAATGTAACAAAGCTTTCAACAAATTGACTCAACCCATGTTCCTAGGAAATAAGATAGTAAAGTCACTCGAGATACATTTTGGTAATAATAACAGAAGAGACCAGATTTTAATCAGTTTACACTATTGAATAAACTACATTTTTGAATTTTAGCCCATGACAGAACTTTCTCTGCTAAGTCACAGTATTCCATAAACCTCGATAAAATCAATAAATTTGGTTATGGTCTTCACAGATTGAAATTCCACAGCGGAGTTGAAGAGGGATGGAGAAGACAGCAAACTGAGCATAGTAAGTCTATGAGAGATTCATCAAAATCCGGTTATTGCTGACTAACCTGAGATAATTATTGTATCATAACTGAAAAGGCAAGATTTTAATCTGTTTACTCTATTGAAGCTTTCCGTGCTTTCTCTATCTCTCTTCAATTCTGCTGTGGAATTTTAATCCATAAAGATCACAACCACATTTATTGATTTTATCGAGCTTTATGGAGTACCGTGAGCTAGCAGAGAAAGTTCTGTTGTGGGCTAAAATAGTAAGATTAAAGGAGAACTTACCAGTTTAAAGTTTGATCTTTATTTTATGAGGAGTTACAGTGAGCGATTACATGTAGAAGCCCTGCCAGTGCGCATGCGCGTCAATCTTCAAAGCAGTGGCATGAAATCACAGTAACTACAGTCAAAGTGATATAGTAAGACTCAGAAGACTAGAACTACCAGATGATGTTTGCGATTATGAGGGCCGGGAGCGGAGGGCATGTAATCGCTCACCGTAACTCCTCATAAAATAAAGAGCAAACTTCAAACTGGTAAGTTCTCCTTTAATCTTACTATTTTACTTCGGAGTCACGTGAGTGATTCCGTGAAGATTTCAAAGCTCTGTCATTTCATGCCGTAGACCCAGTTCCATACGACACACTGCTTCAGTTGACACAGGATAAACAATAATGTATGCATTATGTGCATTATACAAATGAATGTCTTAATAACAAAAGAAGCAATAACAACCCCTCTCTCCTAGGGGGAATTTACAAACAGGACCCAAAATAACATGCCCAAATCCTTCTGACATGAGGATAGGTTTGGTATAAAACTGTTGAAAATCCCTTCACTGGACCATCCTGTGACACCAAAGACTAGGACTAAAGGGGCGCCCAGTGCCCACGCTGCGGTGTCGATACCACCCTGGTGGAGTGAGATTGAAACACATTAGTGTCTGCTCCAGCAGAATCCAAACCTGATTCAGCTACCTCGAAATGGTCTACACCGACACCTTTCTATGAGGCTTTGTGACTGATGAACATCGTTGTTTTGGAGCTTCTAAGACTCTTGGTGACCTCAATATTGACGTAGGTGCGTAACTACAAATAGTCGCCGGTCAGTGGGGTATGCTCTAAAGCTCATTTTTGTCCTGGATGTCCCTGGCCTGCTTTGTGTAATTAGATCATATACATAAATCGTAATACTATTTACAGAAAAGGCATACTGTCCAGTCGTAACTTTTGCAATGTCTGGACTCTGTTGCACTGAAACGAGCGCCATGAGCATGACCAGTTTAAGTGTTCGTTTTTTGGAAACAGATGTAATCGGAGCCTATTGACGAAGCAGTGTGAACTATGCTTACATCCCAGATTCACGTATATCTAGTTCTAGGACGGTTCTTGTTAAATAGCTCACATTAATCAGAACACCAATGGATGAGATCTGACAGAATGTTGTACCGACCCCTGCCATAAATAGGAGGACAATGCACTCCTAGAATTATTAATGGCGTTGTAACTCCATTGCTCGTCTAAGTGTAATGTGAGAAGAAATTCCAATATATCAGGTATGCCTGCAGTGTGATAAGATATAGAGCATCTCCCATTTTTATATATGAGATGGGTATTGTTTTTTAGTATTATCCCTCCAGGCCGTAGTTATCACATCCATGGTTCGCCTTGATAGTCCGAGCCCCTGGAAGGTCTTGTCAGAATCAGCAATCAACAGATTAACATGATCATGGAAAGGGTGACTCTTTCCTGTCACAGGGTCAAGCAAAGGTTGCTGCATTTGGGGATAACCATGAATGGCTTTGTCATTAGTCTCAGAACCGATGGTAACCATGGTTGTGTGGCCCAATCTGGGACTACCAAACACCTGAAGTGGTGCTCTGCTCAATTTGGTGAGACATTGACTGATAAGGCAGAATGGGGGAAAAGCGTAAAAAAGCGTACCTCCCCAATGTAGCGGGAATGCATTCACCGCTACTGCCCCTGGATCCGGTTCCTATGAGGCGTATTTAGGCAACCGGAGATTTAGTCTGGATGCAACAGATCTATGTCTGGCAATCCATATTGTGACAATCTTTTTTAAAAAAAATTGGATTCAAAATCCATTCTATGTTGCCTTTAAACTTACATGCCCTGGTGTCCGCCACCACACTATCTCTACCTAGTAGGTAGATTGATAAGACCCAGATGTCCCTAGTAACACAGCAGTGCCAGATGGGGTTTAGCCAGATTATCACATGATAATGACTTAATTCCACCCATGTAATTAATATATACAATTGCTGTGGTATTGTAAATCTGGAGCTGAACATGTAAGTCATGCATTTGTTGAACAGTACGCTTTTTTGGGGCATAGAATGCCCCCAATGATTCCAAATATTTTAGCCCATGCATCTGTAGGATTAATGCCTCTTGCATACTCCATTGCTGTTGCGGCTGGAATTGTATTATCAGTGGCTCCCCATCCTGAAACACTCACCTCAGCTTGGAAAGCAGCTGAAGGTTGTTTGCTCAGAATATTACCAGAGCAATGTGATACATTTGTTATCCACCTTTGCAACTCGGCGATAGCTTGGGCTGGCAACTCCATCGTTCTATCGAAATGACCTGCATGTTTTTGAGTGCCTGTTCCTTAGTCCGTTGCATAGTCTGACAGTGTAGAGGCCCAAATTGCGCTGCAGGGAAGGCTATTAATTTACCAATAACATTAGCCACTCGTTGGAAGGAGGGTTGCTGTTCTTCTACCAGATTGCTGCAGGCCTATTTCTAAACTTTTGGCGATAGGCAGAGTCACTGATAAGTTGGTTGAATCAATGACCCAATAGTCAATGATTCTGAGATGACATCAATTTGGATGTAGTCGGGTGAATGCCCAACCTCTCAAACATATGTTTGGTAATTGAAACAGAAATTCAACTGCCTTCTGAGTGTTGCCTATGCTCAGAACATCATGCAAGTATGCCATCACAAGTGATTCTGAGCCTGGAGTAGTCCCCATACTGGTTTCCACAATTATGTAAACAAGCTAGGGCTTGGTTTACCCATTTTGGCAAAGTTTTAACTGCCACCGCTGTCGCATCCAACTAACTTTCAATATCTGCGGTATTGTAATGATTTGGTACTGAATAATATGCATCTTTCAGATCTATACTTGCCATATAATATCCTTTGGAAAGCAGTTGCTTAGCACTACTGAACGTTTCCATATGAAAGTGTTTATACTGGGCATAGGAGTTTCAGTCGGGCTAGGTCTTAGAATGGCTCGACATCCAACATCCTTCTTTTGCTTGGGTAATTCAAAATTAACTGAATTTGAAACCCCTAAAACTGTCCATTATAAACGCCTCTTATGTTATACAGTACCCTTCATTGTAGAACAATTACAAACTACTCCTACTGGTGACTGGTCTCTAGAGGATATGTCCTGGACAAGTCCAGCTGCTTGTACCGCCATGGTTGTTGGATTCTTTTGCCTCCTAATTTTGCTGGAGATGTGCACTGGTGCATTCCAATTGCGTAGTAATGGGAGCTCGCCGTGCACCAGCGTTTGTGACCCATCTGAAGGGGTATGGTTGACGAGACGGCATCATGCACAGTCTTCGCCTCGTCATCTGAGTTATTGACTTACTTTGCCAGAACCTCACCAAACAACAAGTTTGGTGGCTATGTTGGGTGATCTGCACAGTGCTGCAAATTTGGGATTCAAGTTGGCTTGATGGCGTTTTCCATCAGGCAGTTTGATCTCAAAGTGGGCATTACACAGCAGGCTAACATGTCTGCTGTGAGTTTGATAGTGGTGCCCCTTCGAATGACCGCCCAAAGCCGCTATACCTCATCCGATTAGTTTTAATGCTTTTTGTAGCCTGGTTCATGCAATCGCATGGTTGCACCCATTTGTCCCCAGATGCACTGGTTTACAGTGGGCACTCTGAGTGATGCACACTTTACAGATGTCTCATATCGTTTGGATATTTCATCCATTGTTAATTCTTGGAACTGGTGAGAGGTCATGTAATTATTGTTTCTGGCCAAATGTTTTGCCTTACCAGTTCCAGCCGGCATGACGAATTTACATGCCAAGTCCGGCAACCCGGAGCAAAGCTCTTGGCTTTGGGGTATGCTTCTCTGCTATACCACCAACTTCAGGGGTAGTATCATACAGCCCTGGCTCCCCCTGCTCTGCATAAGGAAGGTATCATGCAGCCCTAACATGGCGCTTATCCATGTCTTCACCAGTTCCAGCTGGTATGGTGAATTTACTGATGTAATGACACGCATGCGCACTGGCAGGGCTTCTTCACGGAATCGCTCACGTGACTCCGAAGTACAATTCAAAAAAGGTAGGCCATTCAATAGAGAAACCTTATTAAAATCTGGTATTTTCTGTTATTATTACCAGAATGCTTCTCGAGAGACTTTTGTATCTCATTTCCCAGGAACATTGTTTGAGTCAGTTTGTTGAAAGCTTTGTCACTATTTTTTACATATGACCCTTTTATACACTGCAAACGTCTTCTTCTTGCGTATGGCGTGCACAGCCTAAAGTTGTAAGACAACTGTTTGATCTTTTGTTTGTGCACGCCAGGTTGATTGCATTCGTTGAAACAAGGTGGACCACGTGAAGGTTGCAATCTTCCACCCCACACTGCAAAACAATGTTGAATTACATTTTTCAGATAAAGGTTGAATGTACCTTTCCAACCCTTAACATGTTTTACAACCAATTAACTCATTTTGTAATAACCTGTTGTCACCTTGATCAAAGCCACCAAAAGATTAATGCAGGTATATAATTCCTTGAAAGTGGATTCACAGCTAGATAGGGTGGTCAAAAATACTTAATCAGTCAGAATATTAAGTATGGAAGTTGTGAGGTCATGTTGCAGTTCTATAAGATGTTGGTGGGGCTGCATTTAGATTATTGTGTTCAGTTCTGGGCACCATGTTATCCGATAGATGTTGTCAAGCTGGAAAGAGTACAGAGATGTTCTATGAAGATGTCACCAAAGGACAAAGGACATTTATTGTCACATACACCAATTGGTGCAGTGAAATTTGAGTCACCATGCAGCACACAAATAAGATAAACGCAACACTATAGAATTCAACATAAAAAAACATCCCCCCCACAGCAGAATCAACATTTCCCACTGTGAGGGAAGGCCCCAAAGTTCAATCTTCTTCCTTTGCTCACCCGTGGTGCCTATTCGCAATTGAGGCTTCCGCAGTCGCCGCAACAAGGGCCCGATGTTTCGGGCCCTCGAACGGAAGAACACTCTCAGTGGCCCGGAGCCTCCGAATCGGCTGCTTCCTACCAGAGACCGCGGCTCCCGAAGTCCACAGGCCGAGCTGTGCGGAGATTCAACGCTGGCGACCTTGGCGAGAGATCCCAGGCTCCACGATGTCAAAGTCAGCGCCGCTAGCGGCTGGAAAGTCAGTGCCGCCAGCGGCTGGAAGCTCCACAGACCACAGCTCCACGGTGTTCGAAGTCGACAGTCCCAGTACTCCGGAGCTCCAACATGATGATTCCCGGTAAGGCATCGCTCGCTCCACTGCTGAAGCTGAAGCTCTGGCCGATCTCTGGCAGGAAAGACCGTGCCAATCGAGATGGTAGGCCGCGACGAGGGGGCGAAGATGCAGCTCGGAGAATAGTGGCATCCTCGGCCAGGAAGTGACTAAGATAAAAAGTTTCCCCCTCCCCCCACTTAAAAAACCTCCAAAAGCAAACTAAAAATAACAAAAAGAATGAAAGGACAGACAGCTGCAGGTGAGGCAGCCACACTCGATGGCACCATCAGGACTCGAGGGTCTGAGCTATAGGAGAGGTTGAGTAGGCTGGGACTCTATTCCTTAGAGCGCAGGAGGATGAGCGATGATCTTATTGAAAGAGAGGAATAGATTGGGCAGGTGTATAGTCTCTAGCCCAGAGTAGGTGAATTGAGGACCAGAGGACATAGATTTAAGGTGAAGTGGAAAAGATTTAATAGGAATCTGAGGGGTAATGTTTTTACACAAAGGGTGGTAGGTGTATGGAATGAGCTGTCAGAGGAGATAGTGGAGGCAGGGAGTCCACAACATTTAAGAAACAGTTAGACAAGTACATGGATAGGACAGGTTTGGAGGGATATGGGTCAAATGCAGGCAAGTGGGACTAGTGTAGCTGGGTTGGGCCAAGGGGTCTGTTTCAATGCTATATGACTGTGATTCTAAATCTTGAGATAGAAAGAATGGACAAATTAACTTAAATCCCCCCCCCCCCACCCCTCCAAATGAAATTGTTTCAGTTTGTGCAATTGTACTATCCTGAACAAAAAAAATTTGGATGGAATAGAATCCCTTTCACTGAATCTGATCTGTGCTCTGATTTAATCTGCTTCCTTTTTCTTGGGGGGGTTTAATAATCTCGGAGTGATGGATCACAAGGGATGACAACCTGCATTTCTCCCACACCCCTGCTCATCAGCTCCCATCTACAGATGGCCTGGTCATAGAACCATATCATTATAATGGAACCTGCATTTTCCCTGCCTCAGCTATCTTTTTTAAAAAATTTTTTTTCAATTACAGCACGGAAACAGGCCCTCTCGGCCCTTCCGGTCCGTGCCAACCATTCATTTTCCCCTAGTCCCATCTACCTGCACTCGGACCATACCCCTCCATTCCCTTCCCGTCCATATACCTATCCACTTTACTTTTAAATGTTAAAATCAATCCTGCCTCCACCACTGCTGCTGGAAGCTCATTCCACACAGCCCCCGCTCTCTGAGTAAAGCATTGGTTGATTCTTTTTGATGAGTAGCTTCAGAATAAAACTTCAATGAAGTAAAGGCAATTTTCTCACAAAATCAGGCCTTTATTACAAGAGATTTTGGAATTTAGAAAAGAGAAGTTATGTTACAACAGTACAGGGTATTGGTTAGGCCACACCCAGAGCACTGTGCGCATTTTTGGTCCTTTCATTTTAAGAAAGGATGTACTGGCATTGGAGGCATTTAAAATGAACTTCATTGGGTCAATTCTTGTGATGAGATGGTTGACTTATCACTAGGAGCTGAGGAACTTAGATTTATATTCTTTGGAGTTTAGAAGAATGGGGTTGAGCGTATTAAAACATGTCACATCCACAAGGACGTGTGGTGGTAACAATTTAGATATTTTGATGTTTCTACAAGTGAGAGAACTTCAAATAAGGGTTCATGGTTACAAGATAAGGAGGCATCACTTAGTACCAAATTGCATTGTTACTTCTCGCAGAGCATGGTGAATCTATGGAATTATCTATCCCGGAGGATCGTGGAGGTCTGATCATTGAGGATACTTGAAGAGGCTTTTTTTTTTAAAGATCCGGGAATTGAGATTATGGGGAACTGATACTGAAGAGGAGAAGAGGAATGGGACAGATCATCCTTGATCTCACTGAATGGCAGAGAAAGCTAGACGCACTGAATTGTATACGCTTACCCCTATTCTTTGTTCAATTTGAAGTCCAATTGAAGAGACTTGCAAAAACAGGTCAAATCTGTTTTCATTTGTAGCTTCCTGAGTTAAGAATCTCTAAACTAAATGTCCTTATATGGTTTATAACCACCTCCTTAATGTACAAGATGCAATATAACCAGTGGATAAAATTATACTATTATTTTCCTTGGGTGCAATGACTTCATTTTGAAATGCGATTTCTCCTCACTGCTGATATAAGATAAGATACATCTTATCTTCTTCATTCAAGGTCGCCAGTTCCACTTCATTAATTCTTACACAGAAGTACATGGTACTATATATTGCCACTTCTTTGCTGGATAAGATACGTTGCTTATCTACACTTTAGGCCATGTTTTTACATTCTGGTATGAAAAGCAAAAGCACAAAATTGTGTTCTTTGCAAAAACATTTTAAACTCTTTACTAACTTGTCCTAATATAGTTAATATATACAATAGATAAATTTAATATGGGGAACAAGGAAATGGCAGATGAGTTGAACAGGTACTTTGAATCTGTCTTCACTATGGAAGACACAAACAATCTCCCTGATGTACTGGTGGCCAGCAGGGACGTGCGGTCAGGAGAGGCAGGGGAGGCAGAGGCTCACCTGTCATACTCCCAATGAAAATAGCTGTTAAGAAAAGTAAAGAAAAATAATAATAAATTAAAATAAATATGAAGATTTTTCTGCTGATCTGTGTTATAAGTGTCATTTCTATATGAATCTAATAATTTTTTATAGTCAAAATTGCCAAATTTTCGCAGCACTACTGCAGATACAGGGAGAGATGGGAGGTGAGGCAGCGATGAGTTGAGCCTCCCCTCTAATTGCGCAACCCCTCAGAAACTAGATAGAGCGCGGGCAATAAGCGTGTGCCTGTTACCAGCTCTATATATCTCACCAAAGTAATGTGTGTAAACCCCTTCATTACATGTCCCTACCTTCCATAGTCCAGGAACCTTATTTCACACATTATTTCACACTTATTTCACACATATCACATCCGGAAGTGACCGCGCTGGCTGGCAGCTGCGGCTCACCTGCATTCCGTCTGTTGTTTTCTTTTTTTTTGTGTCTTTTTGTGATTGTTCGGTAGAATTTTGTTTTATTAGGTTGTGTATGTGTGTGGGGGGGGGGGGGTGGGAGAAACAGAGTTTTAGTCCCTCCCTTCGGGGGTATGCGTGTCCCCCGTCACCATCTGTGCTGAGGCCTAATGGCGGAGCTGGTTCAGAGCTGCGGTGCGGCGGCGGCGGCCCACAGAGCTGCTGTGCTCCATCGGCATCGGCGGCCTGGTTCGGAGCTGTGGTGCTCCTGCGGCGGCGGCGGTCCGCTTAGAGCAGCGGTGCTCCAGCGGCGGCGGCGGCCTGGATCGCCTCAGCGCAGAGGGAGAACTAGGAGGGAGGAAGACAGGGACTTAAGACTTTTGCCTTCCACCACAGTGAGGAGGAGCCTGGCAAATTCATTGTGGTGGATGTTGGATATGTGTTTATTGTGTGTTTTGTTTTTATTATATGTATGGCTGTATGGTAACAATTTCGTTCAGACCGTAAGGTCTGAATGACAATAAAGGAATCTAATCTAATCTAATATAAATATATTAAATTTGTCCTCGCTGGTCTCATATAAAACTGCATTGAAAAAGCTCCAGGGGAGGCAGCGATCACGTCTGCCTCACTGAGGTAGCGTGTCTTGAGCCCAGTGGAGGAAAAGCGAGCGTCAATTACATAGGCTCAGCCCTAATTGATGCTACCTCACTCTCCCTCCATGTTAGCTAGCTTCAGCAGTCGGGGAACGCGGTGGCCCGGGGCTGCTCTTAGTGTTGTTACCGGTTAGATCCCTCCAATTGTCAGAGCCAAGACATCACTGGGCCGCGATGAAACATATAGAAATTAGAAACATAGAAAATAGGTGCAGGAGTAGGCCATTCAGCCCTTCAAGCCTGCACCGCCATTCAATATGATCATAGCTGATCATTCAACTCAGTATCCTGTACCTGCCTTCTCTCCATACCCCCTGATCCCTTTAGCCACAAAGGTCCAATCTAACTCCCTCTTAAATATAGCCAATGAACTGGCCTCAACTACCTTCTGTGGCAGAGAATTCCAGAGACTCACCACTCCCATACCATTCGCTTTCTTCACTGCCTGCTGCACCTGCATGCCTACTTTCAATGACTGGTGTACCATGGCACGTAGGTCTCGTTGCATCTCCCCTTTTCCTAATCGGCCACCATTCAGATAATAGTCTACCCTGTTTTTGCCACCAAAGTGAATAACCTCACATTTGTCCACATGATACTGCATCTGCCATGCATTTGCCCACTCACCCAGCCTATCCAAGTCATCTTGCAGCCTCCTAGCATCCTCATCACACCTAACACTGCCCCCCAGCTTCGTGTCATCCACAAACTTGGAGATGTTGCATTCAATTCCCTCGTCCAAATCATCAATATATATTGTATATAGCTGGGATCCCAGCACTGAGCCTTGCCGTACCCCACTAGTCAATGCCTGCCATTCTGAAAAGGACCCGTTTACTCCTACCCTTTGCTTCCTGTCTGCCATCCAGTTCTCTATCCACATCAATACTGAACCCCCAATACCGTGTGCTTTAAGTTTGTATACTAATCTCTTATGTGGGACCTTGTCGAAAGCCTTCTGGAAGTCCAGATATAACACATCCACTGGTTCTCCCTTATCCACTCTAATAGTTACATCCTCGAAAAATTTAATAAGATTCGTCAGACATGATTTACCTTTCGTAAATCCATGCTTACTTTGTCCAATGATTTCACCACTTTCCAAATGTGCTGCTATCCCATCTTTAATAACTGACTCTAGCAGTTTCCCCACTACCGATGTTAGATTAACTGGTCTGTAATTCCCCGTTTTCTCTCTACCTCCTTTTCCAAAATGTGGGGTTACATTAGCTTCACTCTAATCCTCAGGAACTACTCCAGAATCTAAAGAGTTTTGAAAAATTATCACTAATGCATCCACTATGTCTGGGGCTACATCATTGAGTACTCTGGGGTGCAGCCTATCTGGCCCTGGGGATTTATCGGCCTTTAATCCATTCAATTTACCCAACACCACTTCCCGGCTAAACTGGATTTCACTGAGTTCCTCCATCTTATTTGACCCCCGGTGCCCTGTTATTTCCGGAAGATTATGTGTGTTTTCCTTAGTGAATACAGAACCGAGTAGTTATTCAATTGGTCTGCCATGTCCTTGTTCCCCATGATCAATTCACCTGCTTCTGACTGCAAGGGACCAACATTTGTTTTAAATAATCTTTTTCTCTTCACATATTTATAAAAACTTTTGCAGTCAGTTTTTATGTTCCCTGCTAGTTTTCTTTCATAATCTATTTTCCCTTTCCTAATTAAGCCCTTTGTCCTCCTCTGCTGGACTCTGAATTTCTCCCAGTCCTTTGGTAGGTTGCTTTTTATAGCTAATTTGTCTGCTTCATCTTTTGTGTTGATACTATCCCTGATTTCCCTTATTATCCATGGATGCACTACCTTCCCTGATTTATTATTTTGCCAAACTGGGATGAACAATAGTTGTAGTTCATCCATGCAGTCTTTAAATTCCATTCTGCATCCACTGTCAACCCTTTAAGAATCAAATGCCAGTCTATCTTGGCCAATTCATGTCTCATACCTTCAAAGTTACCTTTCTTTAAGTTCAGAACCCTTGTTTCTGAATTAACAATATCACTCTCCATCCTAATGAAGAACTCAACCATATTATGGTCACTCTTGCCTAAGGGGCCATGCACAACAAGACTGCTAACTAACCCTTCCTCATTACACAATACCCAGTCTAGAATAGCCTGCTCTCGTCGGTTCCTCTACATGTTGGTTTAGAAAACTATCCCGCATACATTCCAAGAAATCCTCTTCCTCAGAACCCCTGCCAATTTGATTCACCCAATCTATATGTAGATTGAAGTCACCCATTAGAACTGTTTTACCTTTGTTGCATGCATTTCTAATTTCCTGTTTGATGCCATCCCCAACATTACTACTGTTGCCTGTACACAACTCCCACTAGCGTTTTCTGCCCCTTAGTGTTTTTCGCAGCTCTACCCATATTGATTCCACATCCTCCAAGCTAATGTCCTTCTTTTCTATTATGTTTATCTCCTCTCTAACCAGCAATGCTACCCCACCTCCTTTACCTTTCTGTCTATCCCTCCTGAATATTGAATATCCCTGGATGTTCAGCTCCCAGCCTTGGTCACCCTGCAGCCATGTCTCTGTGATCCCAACTATATCATAGTCATTAATAGCTATCTGCACCTTTCAACTCATCCACCTTATTACGAATGTTCCTCGCATTGAGACACAAAGCCTTCAGGCTTGTTTTTACAACACTCTTACTCGTTATACAATTATGTTGAAAAGTTGCCCTTTTTGATTTTTGCCCTGGATTTGTCTGCCTGCCACTTTTACTTTGCACCTTGCTACCAATTGCTTCCACCCTCATTTTATACCCCTCTTTCTCTCTGCTCACACATTTAAGAAACCCACCACCTCTTATTCTCTGTTTATTATTTTTTTCTTCTTTGCCCCCTACATGTTGGGTCTGAGTGCTGCCCTTCTCTGCCTCCTGCCTCAGACACTGTCTACTAGCTTTCTTTATTTGAGTCCCTGCCCCCAACCGTTCTAGTTTAAAGTCTCCCCAGTAGCCTTTGCAAATTTCCCCTCCAGAATACTGGTCCCCCTCGGGTTCAAGTGCAACCCGTCCTTTTTATACAGGTCACTCCTTCCCCAAAAGAGGTTCCAATGATCCAGAAACGTGAATCCCTGCCCTCTGCACCAGTCCTTCAGCCACGCATTTATCCTTCACCTCGCTCCATTCCTACTCTCACTGTCGCGTGGCACAGACAGTAATCCTGAGATTGTTACCTTTGCGGTCCTTTTCCTTAACTCTCTTCCTGATGCCCCTGTCCCAAATAGGAAACCTGAACGGAAAACTCTGGAGACTTTGCGCACCACCCAAGGTTTCTGTGCAGTTCCCGGAGGTTCCCCGAGGTTTTTGCCAGTCTCCTTAATGGTCGAAAGTGGTTTTCGTTTTAAAAATTGGTAATTTTTTAGTTGAAGCCGGTTGCAATGCTATTTGAAGGTGGTTGCCGGAGGACAAAAACCTCCGGGAACCGCACGGAAACCTTGGGTGGGGTGCAGTCTCCAGAGGTTTCCGTTCAGATTTCCTAAGTGGGACAGGGGCATAACTCCCTAAATTCTCCTTTCAGGACCTCTTATCTTTTTCTACCTATGTCATTGGTACCAATATGCACCACAACCTCACACACCTCTCCCTCCCTTTTCAGGATATCTTGGACATGTTCAGACACATCCCAGACCCTGGCACCAGGGAGTCAAACTACCATCTGGGTGTCTGGACGGTGTCCACAGAATCGCCCATCTGACCCCCTAACTATAGAGTCCCCTAGTTCTATTTCCCTCCTCTTCTTTTCCTTACCCTTCTGAGCAACAGGGCCGGTCTCTGTACCGGAGGCCCCCCCAATTGTCCCCCCCCCCCCAACAGTACGCAAGCATGAGTACTTATTGTCAGGGTGTACAGCCACCGGGGTACTCTCTAGTCCCTGCCTCTGCCCCTTGCCCCTCCTAACCGTGACCCACGTGTCTGCTACCTGTGGTTTTGGAGAGACTACCTCTCTGTAACTCCTCTCTATGACCTCCTCACTCTCCCTGACCAGACGGAGGTCATCGAGCTGCTGCTCCAGGTTCCTAATACAGTCCCTTTGGAGCCCCATCTCAACACACCTGGCGCAGATGTGTACGTCTGAAGGGCTATCCGACTCCATGACCTCCCACATCTGACATCCAGAACAGTAAGCTGCCCTGGCACTCATACTTCCCTTACCCTAGATACAACACAAAATACAATACAATACAATAAAAACTGCCGGGAGAAATCAGCAAGTATATGACTGCCAATCAGCTGCTTACTCTAGTCCACTTCCACCAATCAGCAGCTTCCTCAAGCCCACTTAATTGAATGGAATGTTACAGATTTATAACATTACAGATTTCCGTTCCTCCCTCACCAACGCTCCTGGGCCTCTGAAAAAACAAAGTCCCGCGCTGGGTTTTTATGCTCACCGCTCGGACGTCGCTCCTCCCTCACCAACAGCCCCTGAAGAAGGGTGCAATGGTGTGGTGGGGGGTTTGGCGATGGTCAGAAGGGTATGGCTGCGGGTTATAACGTGCCTTCGTTCCTCTCTCTCTTCTCTCTCTCTTCTCTCTCCCTTCTCTCTCTCCCTTCTCTCTCCCTCTCCTTTTTCTCTCTCTCCCTCTCCTTTCTCTCTCTCTCTCTCTCTCCCTCTCCTTTTTCTCTCTCTCCCTCTCCTTTTCTCTCTCTCTCTCTCTCTCTCTCTCTCTCTCTCTCTCTCTCTCTCTCTCTCTCTCTCTCTCTCTCTCTCTCTCTCTCTCTCTCTCTCTCTCTCTCTCTCTCTCTCTCTGTCCTTTTTCTTCTCTCCCCCTTCTCTCTCTCCCCCTCTCTCTCCCTCCCCCTTCTCTCTCTCTCCCTCTCTCTCTCTCTCATTCACCCTTCTCTCTCTCCCTTCTCTGCCCCTTCTCTCTCTCTCCCTTCTTTCTCAGCCCCTTCTCTCTCTGCCCCTTCTCTCTCTCTTTCCTATCTCTCTCTCTCTCCCTCCTATCTCTCTCTCTCCCCCTCCTATCTCTCTCCCTCCCTTCTCTCTTTCCCTCCCCTCTCTCTCTCTCTCTCTCCTCTCTCTCTCTCTCTCTCTCTCACCCTTCTCTCTCTATCTCTCACTCTCTCCCCCCCTCCCTCTCCCCCCTTCTTTCTCTCCCCATTCTCTCTCTCCCCATTCTCTCTCTTCTCTCTCCCTTCTCTTACTCTCCCTTCTCTCCCCTTCTCGCTCTCTATCCTTTCTCACTCTCTCCTTTCTCTCTCTCTCTCGTGTCTCTCTCTCTTCTCTCTCTCTCTCTCTCTCTCTCTCCCTTCTCTCTCCCTCCCTACTCTTTTCTCTCGCTCCCAGCCATGGCTCCACCCCTCCCTCTCCTCGGGGAGACACGGTAATCAATACAGGGAGGGCCGGGCCAATGATACTAGCCAGTGCCTCTCCAGCCATTGACCTCACCGCACGTCACTGGTGGCCAGAGGATCTAGCAGAGGAACTGAAGGAAATTCACATTAGGCAGGAAATGGTGTTGGGTAGACTGACGGAACTGAAGGCTGATAAATCCCCATGGCCTGGTGGTCTGCA
Source organism: Raja brachyura (assembly GCA_963514005.1). The sequence continues at coordinate 77,152,984 of OY740781.1, forward strand.
TCCCAGGATACTTAAGGAAGTGGCTATAGAAATCGTGGACGCATTGGTGATCATTTTCCAGTATACTATAGATTCAGGATCTGTTCCTGTGGATTGGAGGGGAGCTAATGTTATCCCACATTTTAAGAAAGCAGGAGAGAAAACAGGAAATTATAGACCAGTTAGCCTGACATCGGAAGTGGGGAAGATGCTGGAGTCAATTATAAAAGATGAAATAGCGGCATATTTGGATAGCAGTAACAGGATCGGTCTGAGTCAGCATGGATTTACAAAGGGGAAATCATGCTTGACTAATCGTCTGGAATTTTTTTGAGGATGTAAATAGGAAAATAGACAAGGGAGAGCCAGTGGATGTAGTGTACCTGGACTTTCAGAAAGCATTTGTTAAGGTACCATATAGGAGATTAATGGGCAAAATTAGAGCACATGGTATTGGAGGTAGGGTACTGACATGAATAGAAAATTGGTTGGAAGACAGGAAATAAAGAGTAGGGATTAACGGGTCCCTTTCAGAATGCAGACAGTGACTGCAGGGCTCTGTGCTGGGACCGCAGCTATTTACAATATCTGTCAATGATTTAGATGAAGGGATTCAAAGGAACATTAGCAAATTTGCAGATGACACAAAGCTGGGTGGCAGTGTGAACTGTGAGGAGGATAGTACAGAGAAGGTTCACCAGACTGATTCTTGGGATGTCAGGACTTTCATATGAAGAAAGATTGGATAGACTCGGATTGTACTCGCTAGAATTTAGAAGATTGAGGGAGGATCTTATAGAAACTTACAAAATTCTTAAGGGGTTGGACAGGCTAGATGCAGGAAGATTGTTCCCGATGTTGGGGAAGTCCAGAACAAGGGGTCACAGTTTAAGGATAAAGGGGAAATCCTTTAGGACCGAGATGAGAAAAACATTTTTCACACAGAGAGTGGTGAGTCTCTGGAATTCTCTGCCACAGAAGGTAGTTGAGGCCAGTTCATTGGCTATATTTAAGAAGGAGTTATATGTGGCCCTTGTGGCTAGAGGGATCAGAGGGTATGAAGAAAAGGCAGGTACGGGATACTGAGTTGGATGATCTGCCATGATCATATTGAATGGCGGTGCAGGCTTGAAAGGCCGAATGGCCTACTCCCGCACCTATTTTCTATGTTTCTAGGATGCAGGGTTACTTGGACAGGTTGGGTGAGTGGGCAGATGCATGACAGATGCAGTATAATGTGGATAACTGTGAGGTTGTCCACTTTGGTAGCAAAAACAGGAAGGCCGATTATTACCTGAATGGTGTCAAGTTGAGAAAAGGGGAAGTACATAGAGATCTGGGGGTCCTTGTTCATCAGTCACTGAAAGTAAACATGCAGGTACAGCAGACCGTGAAGAAAGCTAATGGCATGTTTGCCTTCATAACAAGAGTAGTTGAGTATAGGAGCAAAGAGGTTCTTCTGCAATTGTACAGGGCCCTAGTGAGACCACACCTGGAGTATTGTGTGCAGTTTTGGCCTCATAATTTGAGGAAGGACATTCTTGCTATTGAGGGAATGCAGCATAGGTTAATTTCCGGAATGGCGGGACTGTCATATGTTGTTAGAATGGAGCGGCTGGGCTTGTATCATCTGTAATTTAGAAGGATGAGAGGATACCTTATTGAAACATATAAGATTATCAAGGGATTGGACACACTAGAGGCAGGAAACAGGTTCCCGATGTTGGCGGAGTCCGGAACCAGGGGCCACAGTTTAACAATAAGGGGTAAGCGATTTAGAACGGAGAGGAGGAAAAACGTTTTCACCCAGAGAGTTGTGAATCTGTGGAATTCTCTGCCTCAGAAGGCAGTGGAGGCCAATTCTCTGGATGCTTTCAAGAGAGAGTTAGATAGAGGCCTTAAAGATAGCGGAGTCGGGGGATATGGTGAAAAGGCAGGAACGGGGTACTGAATGTGGATGATCAGCCATGATCACAGTGAATGGCGGTGCTAGCTCGAAGGGCCAAAAGGCCTACCTCTGCATCAATTGTTTATTGTCTATAATATATAATATATAGACAATATAATATAGACAACATAATAGTTATATTGTGCTAATATAGGCTACTGCAAAAGACCTTGAAAACCACTCCATAAATTTCACATTAATTAGATCTGGGTATTGGGGATGGAGTTTCTCAGGGCGGTCAGCGAGTGAATAAAGAATGAAACATCAACCACCCAAAATGTCGAAGTCACTCCATTTCTATTTGTGGTGGGAAATAAATATACCTGACATTTATTCCATCCACTAGATCATCATTGTCTTTCAAATGTTTATTTTATGTCTTCTGTTTGTACAAAGAAATTATTATTTCTCCTTTCTTTTCCAATAGCTATTTGTTTTTTTTCTAAGGGTGTTGGAGAGAGAATTATGTGTTTGATATTGCAGTCAGCCATTTCTGTGGGGTGAGGGCAGAATTGATCATCTGATGAAAGTCTGCTCTCTCTAGGCTCTTTCTGCTGGTGTACTGATGGATTTTCCTGTTGGCTGTTATTTTCTACGCTGGCAGAATGCCTGAAATGTGCAGCAGATCGTAGAACAATGCAGCATTGAAAAAAAGCCTCTGCAGTTCCTCTGACTGAATTATTAATCTCTGTGGCATGTCTATCCAAAACTAAACTTTGAAAAGTAGAACTATTTTTTTTTTTTAAAGAGAAGAAAGTTTATTCTTTGTTTTTTGCTTTGTTGTATAGTATTCTAGTATAGTAGAATGGCAATGCATTGCAATTAATAGAAAAAAATTGGGTACATGCATGGTTTACAAACATTGCCATTAATCTGGCAGGTCAGATCACCAACTTCATAAGACCTATTCTAACTTAATTTCATTGGAGTTCTTTCAGCAAATCTGCCTCTCAGTCACGTGTATGAATGGACATACTTGTGTTTGTAGATTGCAGCAGTGTCCGTCACCAGTGTCAATTCACCTGTCCAGCCAATTTCCGGTTGGAGAAGGAGCGGCAGCTATGAACAGCAAGCCCATTGATATGCTGGAGCATCCATATTGGCTAATTGAGTAGCTAATCGAAACAATGCAAGGTGGAGCTGACAAGAAGGTTTACGAGGATGTTACCAGAACTTGAGGGCCTCAGCTATAGGGAGAGGTTGAGCAGACGAGGACTTTATTCCTTGGAACGCAGGAGGATGAGGCGTGATCTTATAGAGGTGTTAAAGTTAATGAGAGGAATGCACAGAGTATTTTACCCAGAGTAGGAAAATCAAGCACCAGAGGACTTAGATTTAAGGTGAAAATTTAATAGGAACCTGAGGAATAACATTTTTTTACACAAAGGGTGGTAGGTGTATGGAACGAGCTGCCAGAGGAGGTTGTTGAAGCAGGTACAATCACAATTGCGTGATATTTGACTCCGAGTTGAAATTTGACAAACAAGTCAATGCCGTGATAAAAGCTAGCTTCTTCCAGCTTTGGACGATAGCTTAAATAAAACCTTTCCTCCAATTTGACGACCTCGAAAAGATGATCCACTGATTTACCTCCTTCCGTCTTGATTACTGCAACTCCCTTCACACTGGCATCAGCCAATCATCCCTGTCCCGCCTCCAATTGGTCCAAAACGCCGCAGCGAGACCCCTGACGGGAACCCGAAAAAGGGACCACATCACCCTGATTCTGGCCTCTCTCCACTGGCTCCCAGTGCGGTTCCGAATCAATTTCAAGCTCCTTCTATATGTATACAAAGCCCTTAACGGGCTTGCCCTCACCTATATCAAAAATCTGCTTACCCACCATACCACCTCCCGGTTCCTCAGATCGGCCGACTTGGGGTTACTGACAATCCCGCAGTCTCGGCATAAGCTCAGTGGCGACCGCGCTTTTGCGGTTCCAGCACCTAGACTATGGAACAGCATCCCTATTACCATCAGAACTGCCCCCTCAATAGACAATAGGTGCAGGAGTAGGCCATTTGGCCCTTCGAGCCAGCACCGCCATTCAATGTGCTCATGGCTGATCATCCCCAATCAGTACCCGGTTCTTGCCTTCTCCCCATATCCCCTGACTCCGCTATCTTTAAGAGCCCTGTCAATGGGGAGGAATCTGCCTACAGACAGGAAGTGTCACAGCTGGCGTCCTGGTGCCGTAGCAACAACCTAGAACTCAATGCTCTTAAGACAGTGGAATTCATTGTAGACCTTAAGAGAGGACCCCCCCTCCCCTCAACCCACTCACCATCAACAACACCACAGTCACATCTGAGAAATCATTTAATTTCCTGGGAACCATCATCTCCTAGGACCTTAAGTGGGGGGCTACCATCGACTCCACACTAGCCAGTGCCTCTCCAGCCATTGACCTCACCGCACGTCACTGGTGGCCAGAGGAGCTGAAGGAAATTCACATTAGGCAGGAAATGGTGTTGGGTAGACTGATGGAACTGAAGGCTGATAAATCCCCATGGCCTGGTGGTCTGCATCCCACATTTTTCTGCATTAAACTTCATCTGCCATGCATCTGCCCACTCCCCCAACCTGTCCAAGTCATCCTGCATTCTCATAGCATCCTCCTCACAGTTCACACTGCCACCCAAATTTGCTAATATTACTTTGAATCCCTTCATCCAAATCATTGATGTATATTGTAAATAGCTGCAGTCCCAGCACAGAGCCTTGCGGTGCCCCACTTGTCACTGCCTGCCATTCTGAAAGGGACCCGTTAATCCCTACTCTTTGTTTCCTGTCAGCCAACCACTTCTCTATCCATGTCAGCACTCTACCCCCAATACCATGTGTCCTAATTTTGCCCACTAATCTCCTATGTGGGACCTTATCAAATGCTTTCTGAAAGTCCAGGTACACTACATCCACTGGCTCTCCCTTGTCCATTTTCATAGTTACATCTTAAAAAATTCCAGAAGATTAGTCAAGCATGATTTCCCCTTCGTAAATCCATGCTGACACGGACCAATCCTGTTACTGCTATCCAAATGTGCAGCTATCTCATCTTTTATAATTGACTCCAGCATCTTCCCCACCACCGATGTCAGGCTAACTGGTCTATAATTCCCCGTTTTCTCTCTCCCGCCTTTCTTAAAAAGTGGTATAACGTTAGCTACCCTCTTATCCACAGGAACTGACCCTGAGTTTATAGAACATTGGAAAATTATCACCAATGCATCCACGATTTCTAGAGCCACTTCCTTGAGTACCCTGGGATGCATACCATCAGGCCCTGGGGATTTATCAGCCTTTAGTCCCATCAGTCTATCCAACACCATTTCCTGCCTAATGTGGATTTCCTTTAGTTCCTCTGTCACGCCAGATCCTCTGACCACTACTATATCAGGAAGATTGTTTGTGTCCTCCTTAGTGAAGATAGATCCAAAGTACCTCTTCAATTCATCTGCCATTTCCTTGTTCCCCATAATAAATTCACTTTTTTACTATCAAGGGTCCAACTTTGGTCTCAACTAATTTTTTCCTCTTCACATACCTAAAGAAGCTTTTACTATCCTGCTTTATATTCTTGGCTAGCTTACCTTCGTACCTCATCTTTTCTCCCCGTATTGTCTTTTTGGTTATCTTCTGTTGTTCTTTAAACATTACCCAATCCTCTTGCTTCCTTCTCATCTTTGCTACGTTGTACTTCTTCGTTTTAATTTTTATACTGGCCCTGACGTCCCTTGTCAGCCATGGTCGTCCCTTTCTCCCCTTGGAATCTTTCTTCCTCCTCGGAGTGAACTGATCCTGCACCTTCAGTATTATTCCTAGAAATACCTGCCATATTTGTTCCACTGTCATCCCTGCTAGTGCATGACTGGCCAGTTTTTTCCACTGTCATGCCTGCTAGTGTATGACTGGCCAGTTGACTGGCCAGTGCCTCCCTCATGGCCCCATGGTCCCCTTTATTCAACTGCAACACTGACACCTCCAATCTACACTTCTTCTCTCCAATTGTAGATTAAACCTGACCATGTTATGGTCACTGCCTCCTAATGGCTCATTAACCTCGAGGTCCTTTATCAAATCCGGTTCATTACATAACACTAAATCCAGAATTGCCTTCTCCCTGATAGGCTCCAATACAAGCTGTTCATTGAATCCATCACAAAGGCACTCTACAAAGTCCCTTTCTTGGGGTTCAGTACCAATCTGATTTTCACAGTCTACCTGCATGTTGAAATCTCCCTTAACAACAACAGCATTACTTTTACTACATGCCAATTGCAACTCCTGATTCAACTTGTGCCCTATGTCCAGGCTACTGTTTGGGGGCCTGTAGATAAGTCCCATTAGGGTCTTTTTACCCTTACAATTCCTCAGTTCTATCCATACTGACTCCACATTTCCTGTTTCAATGTCACTCCTTGCATGGGACTGAATTTAATTCCTCACCAACAGGGCAACCTCACCCCCCCTGCCCACCTGTCTGTCTTTTCGATAAGAGGTATACCCTTGAATATTCAGTTCCCAGCCCTGGCCCTCTTGCAGTCATGTCTCAGTAATTCCCACAACATCATACTTGTCAGTTTCTAACTGAGCCTCAAGCTCGTCCACTTTATTCCTTACACTTTGCGCATTCATACACAATACTTTGATTTCCGTATTCACTTTCCCAACCTCGTAATTTGCCCTGACCTTACTCTGTTGTTCCTCCATCAACTCTTTTAAGTCTCAAAACTTATTTCTACTCTCAAGCCTTTCTTGAGGTCGTCTGAGGGAGTACTGTATGTATGTATTTATGTATGTATTGGTAGATCTATGTACCATTGTTTGTAGTACGTTAGTACCTTCACTGATGTAAAGTACTTTGGTCAACGAGAGTTGTTTTTTAAATGTGCGATAGAAATAAAATTGACTTGACAATGTTTAAAAAAACATTTGGACAGGTTCATGAATAGGAGAGGTTTAGAGGTATATGTGCCAAACACACTCAGATGGGACTAATGTAGATGGGGCATGTTGGTCGGCACGGGCAAGTTGTGCTGAAGGGCCGGTTTCATTGCTGTATGGCTCCATGACTATTCTTTCTTCTTCATTTTTAAGCAAAACATGATTCGCACTGAGATACAAATTATTCTAAATTCGAGACACAAGAAATTTCAGATGTTGGTTTACCAAATAAAAACACCCAAAGTGCAGGAATAACTCAGCAGGTCAGGCAGCATCTCTCGAGGACATGGATAGGTGATGTCTCAGGTCTTCTTGGACAAGGTGGTGACAGTCCTTAGAAAGAGCATCTTTTGAGTAACTGAGCAATCATAAACATAACTTATAATAAAATAATATCATATTAAATTAAATGAGAAATTGAATAATATTTACTGGATGTGTTTCTGTTAAAATAAGAAACGGCAGAGGTTCATTTTAGAATGGTAAACTGGTGAAACAGAGCAGCTCCGATGTAATTTATTGGAATATGCATTGGTTTCTAAATAAAGCTGCATCTCCTTTTGAAGTGCAGCTCCACCTCAGTGCTGAAAGAAACATTCTGTACCTTTCAGTTTCACTGCTTGAAATGTGCATCACAAAATAACCGACCTTCCAAAACATTTATTTTCTATCATGCACATTTATGGGGACTCACTCATCAAGGTCAAAATTGATCCCAGCACCTCCCTTTCTTTTTTTTTTACTGTAAACAATTTCAAAGTTGCTTTGAAACAAGTTTGTTTCAAAGTTACTCCCAGGCCTATTGTGTTCTAGAAGGAACTGCAGATGCTGGAGAATCGAGGGTTACACAAAAAGCTGGAGAAACTCAGCGGGTGCAGCAGCATCTAAGGAGCGAAGGAGATAGGCGACGTTTCGGGTCGAGACCCTTCTTCAGACTGGTGATCAGTCTGAAGAAGGGTCTCGACCCGAAACGTCGCCTATCTTCTTCGCTCCTTAGATGCTGCTGCACCCGCTGAGTTTCTCCAGCTTTTTGTGTAACCCTCGATTCTCCAGCATCTGCAGTTCCTTCTTTAACACTTTGTCTACTCCACTGCGATATCTCAAGGTATGCCTACTTTGAAGAAGTTCTCCTCCTCCCTACGAAGACAGTTTCACAATCTCCTCTCTAACTGCTCCCCCTCTGTGATACCCCCTTCCCTCCAACTCTACGACCACATCCTCACCCAGACTCGATACCTGCTTCCTCGGGGCCTGCCTGCGCCTCCATCTCATACCTCGTGGATTTTTATTAATAGACCAGTCTGAAGAAGGGTCTCGACCCGAAACGTCGCCTATCTCCTTCGCTCCTTAGATGTTGCTGCACCCGCTGAGTTTCTCCAGCTTTTTGTGTAACCCCCTATTGTGTTCTACTTCACCAGAACAATCCTATCAGGTTTGAGGCGCCACAAAAGTTAAGTGCATGGAACTCCAGACCTAAAGAGCTGACACAAAAAAAAACTATGCTGGTTGAATTGACTGGGCCTGGCAGCAGTTAGGGAGGTAAATGGGTAGTCCACATTTTGGGTCGAACCCTAAGGGTAAAGGCAATATTTCAGATGTCCTGGAGCAGAAGGCCTCATTTTGAGAGTGGATGTGGCAGACACGGTGGAACTGAATGGGATAGAGTCAAAGATTCTACAAGTCCCTACCTACAAGTCCCACCTGCCTGCATTTGGCCCTAATCCCTCTAAACTAGTCATATCCATGTACCTCTCTAAATGTTTCTTAAACATTGCGATAGTACCTGCCTCCATAAACCTCCTCCGGCTGCTCGTCCCATGCACACACCACCATTTTGGATGGCACCCTTATAGGTGACAGGGTGGGAGGAGGATATTATCTATCCATGGGAGATAGTGGGCTTGTAATAAATATTAATGGATAGTTTGTCTCCCGAGATGACGACAGAAAGATCAGAAAAGGGGAGAGAGACATTGGGAATGGTCCAAAGAAAATAAGGGAAAGGAGGAAGTTAGTAATGAAGTTGATGACATTGAGGAGTTCTGCATGTGTTCAGGACGCAGCATCAATACACTCATCGATGTCGAGGAGAAAGTGTTGCGGAATGTGCCAAAGTGGGTTTGAAAAAAAGACTGCTCCACGCACCCAGCAAAAAGGCAGGTGTAGCTTGGGCCCATGCAGTGCTGGCAGTTAGAACATAAAAGATGTAAGATGACAAAATGATGAGTGCAGTCCATTGATAGAAGATAAGAAATGACTGTAAAATAAATATGGGTATGATCATAATCTGACAAAAGTTAAACTTTGGTTTGGTGTCATGAAAGAGTAATCACCTGGAGCAAAGCAACATACTGAAAGCTTGAAGATAGACAGAATGTGCTGGAGTAAATCAGTGGACCAGGTAGCATCTCTGGTGAAAAAGGATGGGTGACGTTGCAGGTCAGAACCCTTCTTCAGAAGGAAGAGTGGAGGGAACTGGAGGTAAGAAATGGCAAGAACAAATCAGGGCTGGCAACTGATGACCAAGCTCGTGAAAGCTCTCTTTGTGCAGTATCTGAGGAAGAATCCACAACAACCCAGCCACAACTTGGATGCTGTTATAGAAATACTGTAGCTTTTCCTTTTGAGACCACAAAGTTAATATCTGGCAGCTGATATTCCTAGTCTGTATTTATTTTGTATCTTAAAATGTACAAGTAATGGAATTGTCGCAAAATTACAATTTGGTCCTTATATTATAGTATTAAGATAAAAATATAACATTATTACATTGTTAGAAAGTGGATGTTTGAATGTAAATCAATCACAATGATACCATATATTATGAAAGGAATGTTAGTCATTTCAGTCAACATTTTGCCCAATAATTGAATAATTAGCCTATTGTTTCCTTGGCTTAAAACAAATAAATACTGCAATATATCAGAATCCACAACATGAGGTCATGATGGGTATATCTCCATGAGATATAGACATGTTAAATTCCTGCCACCATTCCGTGCACAGATTGAAGCCATCAGCCAAACATCTTGAATGATGGATAAAGAAACAATGGCAGAATTGTTTAGCTTGGAAATGTCACTATACTGAGAGCAGTGATCCAAGAAGCTTTGATAAAAGTCAGGAATGGTATTACTGGAGTAGCAAAATGGAACAAAAACAAAAAATGACATGAACAGAACATTTATCAGCTCTGTGTATTCTTGAGTTAAATTATGTTGCAGCATTCTGGACTTTCTTGAGGTACATAACAAAAGTGGCAGGAAAGGGATCAGTAAATTCTCTGTGTTCACAAAAGATGTATATTTTGATAACTTTTTCAATAGTTCTGATAACAAGAATTCATTTGGAGATCGTCATATCTTGAATTCACTATAAATATTGCAGGAATAAAACCATTATTCTGAAATCCAAAAGGCACTTCAGAGGGAAACTATTATCTGCTCAGTCAGTTTCCTCTGCACTCTATTAGGCAGGTCACTAATACCCTATTTAATATGACCTAAGTTCTGACAACTCTCCTACACAGTTAAGTGTAAGGATCATTAATTTTTCAGTCTATTTGGATTCCCCAGGCTTTCTGTGGCAAATACATGCAAACAAGTGTCATCTGCGCCCCAAATGTGAACCTCTATAATTTTTCTGTTCCATTGAAGTGCAGCTCATTTGTGAAGACAGGAACAGTCTTTGTGAAATACTAATGTGCTGGGAGCAATGATGAGCTTCTTCTTCTTTTCGTGTCCATCTTGTGACAAATGTTGACCTCGCTGTCATCGTCCGTCATGAAAAGGACGCAAGCTTCCGGCGACAATCAGTGTGGCCATCACTTATGGCAATAGATGATGGTGGTAGCAGAATTAGCTTGGGATACATCCAGTTTCCAGCCCCGCGACGTGGACGCTTCTGCTATGGGGCCAGCAATGATGATGATTTTATACTATCATATTATTTTACATTTCAGCATGCTAACTTCTTAAATGAATTATGACACCTTATTTATGACCAATAAGTAAACTTGGATGTTAGGCAGCCAGCATCATCAGAGACACACACCACTCTGGCCACATATTAATTTCACCCCTGCCATGGAGAAGGTGGTATAGGAGCCTGAAAACCATAATGTTCAGGTTCAGCCATATTTACATATTCCATTGTGCTGCTGCAAGTAAGAATTTCTATCTGGGACATATGACAATAAAACACACTTGACTCTCTTAGTTTAGTTTACTGCCATGTGTTCCCAGGTACAATGAAGGGCTTTTTTTGTTGCGTGCTATCTAGTCAACAGAACTATGATTTCCCAATTAGCAAGATCCTCACTGCAAACCATCATGATTTACATAGAAGGTAGACACAAAATGCTGGAGTAACTCAGCGGAACAGGCATCATCTCTCGATTTCTGGAGAGTAGGAATGTGTGACGTTTCGGTTTGAGACCCTTCCTCAGACTGATGTCAGGGGAGTGGGCGGGACAGAGATAGAATGTAGTTAGAGGCAGTAAGACAGGAGACATAATTTCCATAGAACATGGAACAGTACAGATAGAACAAAATGCTGGAGTAACTCAGATGAAGGGTATCGACCCAAAACATCATCCATTCCTTCTATCCAGAGATGCTGCCTGTCCCGCTGAGTTACTTCAGCATTTTGTGTAACTTCGGTTTAAACCAGCATCTGTAGTTCGCTCCTACACATGGAACAGTACAGCACAGGAATAGGTCCTTCAGCACACAATGTCTGTGCCAAACATGATACCAAATTGAACTAATCTTCTCTGTCTGTATGTGAACCAAATTCCTCTATTCTCTGCATATCCATGTGCCTCTCAAAAAGCTTCTTTTGTTGTCATAGGCAGTCCCCCGCCCCCACCTTGGCTCCTTGGACCATATCTCTGTGATGCTAATTCCTGCATACAGGCCCCTGCTGACCCGAGAAAAACCTACGGTGAAGCAGGTTAGGGTCTGGCCAGAGGGAGCTATGACAACACTACAGGACTGTTTTGAATGCACGGACTGGGACATGTTCAAGAAGGCTGCAACTGTCAGCCAACACATCAACCTGGAGGAGTATGCTGCGTCCGTGTCTGCTTACATGGAGAAGTGCATTGAGGATGTCTGTGTCACCAAGACCATCACTGTACGGGCCAACCAGAAACCCTGGATGACCACAGAGGTACGTGGAATGCTGAGAGCACGTAATGCCGCGTTTAAATCCGGCGACGTGGTGGCACTCAGATCCGCAAGAGCCAACCTGAACCGAGTCATCAGGCTGGCCAAGCGTGCCCATGGTCAGAAAATCCAGAGCTTCTTCCATGACCCCAAGAACACCAGGCGCATGTGGCAGGGAATCAAATCAATCACGGACTATAAGACTGCTTCACCACCCTGTGATGACAACATTGAGTTCCTCAATGAACTCAACAACTATTTTGGTCGGTTCGAGGCATTAAATAACACACCTGCAAGCAAAGGTATTCCTCATTGTGAGGAAAAGGCACTCAGTCTTGACATAGTGGATGTTCGGAGGACCCTAAAAGGAGTGAACGCACGAAAGGCGGCAGGCCCTGATAACATACCAGGGCGGGTGCTCAGGGAATGTGCTGATCAGCTGGCACATGTCCTTACGGACATATTTAACACCTCGCTGAACCAGGCTGTCGTCCCATGTTTCAAGACTGCCACCATCATACCAGTGCCAAAAAAATCCAACATACAATGTCTCAATGACTACCGCCCTGTAGTACTCACCCCCATAATGATGAAGTGCTTCGAGAGGATGGTCAGGGACCACATTACCTCCAGACTCCCCTCCACACTCGACCCATACCAGTTTGCTTACAGGCCAAACCGCTCCACAGAGGACGCTATATCCTCAGTGCTCCATCTGAGCCTGGAACATTTAGAGGAGAAAAACACCTATGTGCGAATGCTGTTCGTGGATTTCAGTTCAGCATTCAACACCATTATTCCACAGCACCTGATAAGCAAACTGGTTCCATTGGGCCTCGGCACCCCCATGTGTAACTGGCTACTGGACTTCCTCACTGACAGACCCCAGTCTGTGAGGGTTGGAAATAACACCTCCAACACCATCTCTCTGAGCACCGGCTCCCCTCAGGGCTGTGTCCTGAGTCCACTGCTGTTCACCCTGATGACTCACAATGTTGTGCCAGGTTTAGTACAAACCACATCATGAAGTACGCAGATGACACAACAGTGGTGGGCCTCATCAGGGACGACAGTGAGCTGGCTTACAGGGAGGAGGTGAAACAACTGGTGGACTGGTGCAATACGAACAACCTGATCCTGAATGTCGAGAAAACAATGGAGGTTATCGTCGACTTCAGGAAAACCCGGCACAGTCCCACACACTTCACATCAATGACAGCGATGTGGAGGTGGTCAGTAGCACAAAGTTCCTGGGGGTGCAGATCACTAACAGTCTGACCTGGTCGGACAACATCTCATCAACTGTTAAGAGAGCGCAGCAGCGGTTGCACTTTCTGCGCCAGATGAGAAGAGCTCATCTCCCCCATCCCATCCTCACTACTTTCTACAGGGGCACCATAGAGAGTATTCTGACCAGCTGTATCTCTGTCTGGTTTGGGGACTGTAGAGCCTCCGACTGGAAGTCTGTGCAGAGAGTGGTGAGGACAGCGGAAAAAATCATCGGAACCTCTCTCCCCTCAATCGGGGATATTGCGACCAAACGCTGCGTGTCTAAGGCCAGCAGTATTATAAAAGACCCCACACATCTCCATCACGGACTGTTCACTCTGCTGCCCTCGGGAAAAAGATATCGCAGCATAAGGAGCAGAACATCAAGGTTCTGCAACAGCTTCTTCCCACGAGCCATCAGACTCCTGAATGCCATGTAATGGGCTGCCACCATTGTCTATTTATCCTTTTCATCCATGCCTATCCTTCGGTTAATTTATTGTGTTGCACAGGGAGCCAAATGCAACGTAATTTCGTTTGGAACTGCATATATCAATGTACTTCTAAATGACAATAAAGTTTGTTTGACTTGATATGTCCCAAAATGGAGCAATAAAATTCTTGCTTGCAGCAGCCATATCTGCTTACAAAAAATTCCTGTGATTCAAAATTGTAGAAGCAATTCATCTACTTCAATGGTTTATTTCACTAATTCTGTTCAGCTCAGCAGTTGATAGGCCCCTCTCCTCAAATCTATACCTAACCTCTCTCCCCTGTGCAAACAAAGGGTGCACACCTTGTATTTTTTCGCCAATTGAACTGTAACTGTATTGAACTGCAAACTGGCAAGTGTTTTGCAATTTACTTCCTTTGCCCACATCCCTCTCCAGCAAGGCCTGCAGCATAGTCAAGGACAAGTCTCATCCTGGCCACTTCCTCTTTTTCTCTCTCCCAGCAGGCAAAAGGTATAAAAGTGTGAAAACACACACACCTCCACATTCAGGGTTTCTTCACAGCTGTTGTCAGGAAACAGAATCATCCAACCACAACCAGAGAGCAGTGGTGAACTATTATCTACCTAATTAGTGACCCTTGATCGGACTTTTCTGGCTTTCCTTGTACTAAACGTTATTCCATTATCATGTATCTATCCACTGTGAATGGCTCGATTGTAATCATGTATTATCTTTTTTGCTGACTGGCTAGCCCCGCAACAAAAGCTTTTCACCATACCTCGGTAGACGAGACAATAAACTAAACTGTAACTGTAATTTCTGTTCCACCCCCGTTTTTTTCCGAGTTATCTATCTGTCAGAGACTTATTTTATTTCAGCAGTCCACTGCAGTACAAAAATCAGTGCCGAGCCTGGATTGCTGCCAAGGCATATGACACAAAGGCTCGCAGATTTGTCACTCCCAGCAGTGCGGTGAAAGGGCAGCTTAATCGGCAGATGGGAGGTCACCAGCTCAGCACTTAGGGAGCAGCTCGGCCCGTTTTGCTCCTTCCATTCTGAAGAAAGTGTAATTCCAGTAATGTCTCTCGGTCAGCAGGTCGGATGCTCCTGCAGTTTACGGGACACAGATTCCCATTTTCCATAAACAGTGCCAGGTGCCATCTGTTAACAAACAACTGTACTTTTTTGGATTTTATGTCTCCTCTTTTTTAATAACCTGTTGTTTCACTTCCAAGTATTTCACTTGGAATTCATTGAAATGTAACTAAAACAGCAATTTTGCTTTAGCATTCAGCCATGAAATGTTGGTGCTCAATCTTCCCTGTGAAACAATATATAGAACATAGAAAAGTACAGCACAGGAATAGGCCCTTCGGCCCACAATATTTGTGCTGAACATAATGCCAAGATGAACTAATCTTATCTGCCTGCAAATAATCCATATCCCTCCATTCCCTGCATATTCATGTGTTTATCTAAAAACCTCTTCAATGCCACTTTCGTATCTGCTGTCAACACCACCCTGACAATGCCTTCCAGGCACCTATCACCCTCTGAATCGAAAAACTCTAAAGAACAGAAAAGTACAGCATGGAAACAGGCCCTTCGGCCCACCATATCTGTGCTGAACATGATGTCTATCTGTAATAATCTTACCTACCTTCACATGATCCATCCCCCTCAATTCCCTGTATACCCATGTGGCTACCGAAAAGCGTTTTAAATGCAACTATTATATCTGCCTCCACCATCCTAACTAAAGAAGCTAAACTTTCTTAAAGATAACCATATAACAATTACAGCATGGAAACAGGCCCTCTCAGCCCTTCCAGTCCGTGCCGAACATTTATTTTCCCCTAGTCCCATCTACCTGCACTCAGACCATACCCCTCCATTCCCGTCCATATACCTATCCACTTTACTTTTAAATGTTAAAATCGATCCTGCCTCCACCATTACTGCTGGAAGCTCATTCCACACAGCCACCACTCTCTGAGTAAAGAGGTTCCCCCTCATATTACCCCTAAACTTCTGTCCCTTAATTCTCATGTCATGCCCTCTTGTTTGAATCTTCCCTACCCTCAATGGGAAAAGCTTATCCATGTCAACTCTGTCTATCCCTTTCATCATTTTAAAGACCTCAATCAAGTCCCCCCTTAACCTTCTGCGCTCCAAAGAATAAAGACCTAACTTGTTCAACATTTCTCTGTAACTTATTTGCTGGAACCCAGGCAACATTCTAGTAAATCTCCTCTGTACTCTCTCTATTTTGTTGACATCCTTCCTATAATTAGGCGACCAAAATTGTACACCATACTCCAGAATTGGTCTCACCAATGCCTTGTACAATTTTAACATTACTTCCCTACTCCTATATTCAATGCTCTGATTTATAAAGGCCAGCACACCAAAAGCCTTTCTTTACCACCCTATCTACATACGATTCCACCTTCAAGGAACTATGCACAGTTATTCCTAGATCCATCTGTTCAACAGCATTCCTCAATTCCCTACCATTTACCATGTACGTCCTATTTTGATTTGTCCTGCCAAGATGTAGCACCTCACACTTATCAGCATTAAACTCCATCTTGATACCAAGATCCACCAAGATACTCCACAGGTGGTGCCATTTTGTTCCATACTCAGACTCCAGGAAAAAATAAGTACTATCAAGAATATGAGCAATGTCATGTTGAATTTATGTAGTTTTTTTACATAATATAATATGGAATATTGAACAGACACCTCTCAAAACAATTGAGGAATAAATGGAATGAGAGCAAAGAAGCTCGGTGGACTGAATAAATTGTTCAATCTATGCAAAGTAACAATTAAATTATTAATAGACTGGATGAATTGACATCAACAAAACACTAGATTACAAACCAATGGAATTAATAATCCAAACATAATTTGTTCTTTTGATAAGTCAATTTTATGTTAGGGACACAAGATAGACTTTAGAAAAAACTGGTGGTAGTACAGTTATGAATTAAAGACAAGCTCCAAATTGGATCATTCCGAGTAGAAGATACTGAAGGCAAACACTGGAGACCTAAACAAAAAGTATCATAGAGCCCAATTCTGCAACCTAATAATTTAAGGTAATGTTAATTGGTTTTGTATCGAAAAGACAAATAATCTATACATAATCTGAACATATGTTTGGTTTAAGTGCTGAACATGTCCATCTTAAATTCCAAGTAATTTTGGGATACTGGCCAAATATAGCTGTGTGAGACCTATTAACTACTGCTTTAACAAGAAAAGGAACAGGTGCAGGCTTGTCATATTATATGCATTATGCAGGAGCTACATGCCATTTTATTTTAATGAAAATGTTTAGTAATACGTGCTGGCAAACTCATCTGTTCACATCACGAAACAAAACTAGTGTTCAATTGTTTGAGGTAGTCTAAATCTCACTCAAACATGAACAGCAATGTATGACAGAAGAAGAATAAAACAGATTTACACCTTGTTCTTAAACTACAGCATAAAGTGTTAGCCAATATCCAACAAGATTGTAATATATCAATATTATTGCCAACATTTCAAAGCAAACAACTGAAAAAGGTTCATTATCACTATTGGATTATACATCAAGGTCCACTCTGTTTTTGGGACAGTTTTGTGATCATTCAATCCATTTAATAAATTAGAATGGGTTCAGTGGAACACTGTGCAAACACAGTGCTCTTCGACACAAGAAACAATTTCCCATATGGATAGATTACTTGTCCTTTTGATACAAAACCAATTAACAAGTTATAAAACATTACTTCATTCATCATCACAGATTTGGTCAAATTTATTGTTTGAGCTATTGATCATGGTAAATTAATGTAAACAGAAAGAAAACAAGACGGCCTTTTATGACTTAAAGTTGGTAAATAAAAGCTCCATTGATTTTATGTCTTAAACCTAATAAGGACAATCGTTGTTAAAAAAATTAGGAAACGATTTCTGACAATGAAATGCCATGCAAGCAGCTGAAATGGAAAATTGGTGAGAATAACATATTGGAGATTATTGGGAAGAACATAATGTGCAGATTTCAAAAAGAACTGAATCATTTAGGATAGTTTAAAAGTTATGGTTGATGACCATACATTTAGAAACCTAGGTCAGCTTTGTAGCCTGATGGTCAGGTGTTTGGTCAAGCTGCCTCACACTAACAGAACAATGACAAGCCCAGTGTTGAGCCTACATCTTGTGGTGGGTCAACTAAACAGATCATAGAGGGGTGTAATAAGACAAATTAAAGATCTTAAAACTATTGCACCATAATTCATATCTAGTACCATTGAGCGTCTGATCGCTGTCACATGTAAATGTGTTTGTTGAACAGCAATCTCAAGGATATACCACATAGCTGAATGTCTTAATGTAGTTGTGGTCTCCTGGGCATAACCTCATCTGGTACTGGTATTGCATCAACACTGTAAAGCACAATGTGCAATGATACTGGGGTACAGGAGACAATCAAGACTAGAATATCATTCTTTATATTCAATATATACATGTCCCTTCATAGACCTGCTGAAGAAATGAATATGAAAAGAAAACACTTTAATAGGAAAAATAACTTTGCTTAATATCAGTGCAAATTACATGAGCATTTCTTACCTAATAACTGGTCAAATCTTTCAACAGGGCTGTTGGTTTTATTGCAAAATAAGTAAAGCAAAATTAGAAAAAGGAAACACCAGACTGCCATTTATATCCAACCAGCAGAGGGTGGGCACTTGGAGAGTTTTGGGTGAGGCTCAGCAATCTAATTTTACAGTCAATTATCAACAGATTTAATTGGTTTCACGGTGCTATCAGATTTTAAAGGCTCGTTTGTTTGCAGGAATCGTAGAGTCATTGTCATAGTCATACAGCATGGATAAAAGGCCCATTGCCCCAACTCATCCAGGTGAGCAAGATGCCCCATCTAAGGCAGTCTCATTTGCCTCCATTTGATCCCTCTAAACCTTTCCTTTCCATATACCTGTCCGAGTGACTTTTAAATGTTGTTATTGTACCTGCCTCATCTTCCTCCACTGGCATCCCATTTCATATACCCACCACTCTCCAAGTGAAAAAGTTGCACCTCAGGTTCCTAATAAATCTTTTTTCTGCTCATCTTAAACCTATGTCCTCTGGTTCTTGATTTCCTTACCCTGGATAAAGAACATTGAGCATTCAACGTATTAATTCCCCTCGTGATTTTGTACATCTTTATAAGATTACACTTGGCTCCAACGAATAGAGTGCTATACCAATTGCCCAATCTCTCCCTATACCTCAGGCCCTCGGGTCCAGGTAATATTCTCATAAATCCTCTCTACACTCTCTCCAGCTTAATGACATTCTTACTATATTAGGATGACCAAAACTCCAAATGCAGCCACACCAATGTCTTGTGCTACTGTAAAAGAACATCGCAAATTTTATGCTCAATACCATGACCAATTGAGACCAATGCACCAAAAGCTTTCTCGACCACTCTATCTACCTGTGATGATACTTTCAGGGAACCATACATGGGTACTCCTAAATCCCTCTGCTCAACAGCACCCTACCATTCACTGGGACGGTCCTGCCCTGGTTTGACCTCCAAAATGCAACACCTCATACTTATCTGCGTTGAACTTCATTACTGCGGGGACTTTAAACAAGATAGGTTGGGGGGAGGGACTCAAATAGAGATAGCTAGGAGACGGTGTCTGAGGCAGGAAGCAGAGAAGGGAAGCACTCAGGCCCAACATGTACAGGGGGAAGAAGAAAAAAACATAAACAGAGAATAAGAGGTGGTGGGTGTCATAAAGGTGTGAGCAGAGAGAAAGAGGGGTATAAAATGACAATAGAAGCAAGTGGTAGCAAGGTGAAAATTAATAGTGGCTGGCAGACAAATCCAGGAAAAAAAATCAAAAGGGGCCACTTGTCAACATAATTGTATAAACGGTAAAAGTGTTGTAAAAACAAGCCTGAAGGCTTTGTGTCTCAATGCGAGGAGCATTCTTAATAAGGTGGATGAGTTGAAGGTGCAGATAGCTATTAATGACTATGCTATAGTTGGGATCACGGAGACATGGCACCAGGGTGACCAAGGCTGGGAGCTGGACATCCAGGGATATACAATATTCAGGAGGGACAGACAGAAAGGAAAAGGAGGTGGGGTAGCGTTGCTGGTGAGAGAGGAGATTAATGCAATAGAAAGGAAGGACATTAGCATGGAGGATGTGGAATCGATATGGGTAGAGCTGCGAAACTCAAAGGGGCAGAAAACACTAGTGGGAGTAGAAACAAGGGTTTTGAACTTAAACAAAGGTAACTTTGAAGGTATGAGCGTGAATTGGCCAAGATAGACTGGCAGGTGAGTCTTAAAGGGTTGACAGTGGATGTGCAATGGAAGGTATTTAAAGACTGTATGGATGAAGTACAAAAATTGTTCATACCAGTTTGGCAATAGAATAAATCAGGGAAGGTGGTGCATCCATGGATAACGAGGGAAATCAGGGACAGTATAAAAACTAAAGATGAGGCATATAAATTAGCCAAAAAAAGCAGCCTACCAGAGGACAGGGAGGAATTCAGAGTTCAGCAGAGGAGGACAAAGGGATTAATTAGGAAAGGGAAAATAGATTACGAAAGGAAACTGGCAGGGAACATAAAAACTGACTGCAAAGGTTTTTATAGATATGTGAAGAGAAAGAGACTAGTTAGAACAAATGTTGGTCCCTTGCAGTCAGAAGCAGGTGAATTGATCATGGTGAACAAGGACATGGCAGACCAATTGAATAACTACTCTGGTTCTGTCTTCACTAAGGAAGACATAAATAATCTGCCGGAAATAGCAGTGGACTGGAGGTCAAATAAGATGGCGGAACTGAGTGAAATCCAGGTTAGCCGGGAAGTGGTGTTGGGTAAATTGAACGCATTAAAGGCCGATAAATCCCCAGGGCCAGATGGTCTGCATCCCAGAGTGCTCAAGGAGGTGGCCACAGAAATAGTGGATGCATTAGTGATAATTTTTCAAAACTCCTTAGATTCTGGAGTAGTTCCTGAGGATTGGAGGATAGCTAATGTAACCCCACTTTTTAAAAAAGGAGGGAGAGAGAAAGCGGGGATTTACAGACCAGTTAGTCTAACATCGGTAGTGGGGAAACCGCTAGAGTCAGTTATTAAAGATGGGATAGCAGCGCATTTGGAAAGTGGTGCAATCATTGGACAAAGTCAGCATGGATTTACAAAAGATAAATCATGTCTGACGAATCTTGTAGACTTTTTCGAGGATGTAACTAGTAGAGTGGATAAGGGAGAACCAGTGGATGTGTTATATCTAGACTTTCAGAAGGCTTTCGACAAGGTCCCGCATAAGAGATTAGCATACAAACTTAAAGCACACGGTATTGGGGGTTCAGTATTGATGTGGATAGAGAACTGGCTGGCAGACAGGAAGCAAAGGGTAGGAGTAAACAGGTCCTTTTCAGAATGGCAGGCAGTGAGTAGTGGGGTACCACAAGGCTCAGTGCTGGGACCCCAGCTATTTACAATAAACATGAATGATTTGGACGAGGGCATTGAATGCAACATCTCCATTTGCAGATGACACCAAGCTGGGGGGTATAGTTAGGTGTGAGGAGGATGCTAGGAGGCTGCAGGGTGATTTGGATAGGCTGGGTGAATGGGCAGATGCATGGCAGATGCAGTATAATGTGGATAAATGTGAGGTTATCCACTTTGGTGGGAAAAACATGAGGGTAGACTATTATCTGAATGGTGGCAGATTAGGAAAAGGGGAGATGCAACGAGACCTGGGTGTCATGGTACACCAGTCATTGAAAGTAGGCATACAGGTGCAGCAGGCAGTGAAGAAAGCAAATGGTATGTTAGCATTCATAGCAAAAGGATTTGAGTATAGGAGCAGGGAGGTTCTACTGCAGTTGTACAGGGTTTTGATGAGACCACACCTGGAGTATTGCGTACAGTTTTGGTCTCCAAATCTGAGGAAAGACATTTATGCCATAGAGGGGGTTCAGAGAAGGTTCACCAGACTGATTCCTGGGATGTCGGGACTTTCATATGAAGAAAGACTGGATAGACTCGGCTTGTACTCACTGGAATTTAGAAGATTGAGGGGGGATCTTATAGAAACTTACAAAATTCTTAAGGGGTTGGACAAGCTAGATGCAGGAAGATTGTTCCCGATGTTGGGGGAGTCCAGAACAAGGGGTCACAGTCTAAGGATAAGGGGGAATTCCTTTAGGACCGAGATGAGGAAAACATTCTTTACATAGAGAGTGGTGAGTCTCTGGAATTCTCTGCCACAGAAGGTCGTTGAGGCCAGTTCATTGGCTATATTCAAGAGGGAGTTGGATGTGGCTCTTGAGGCTAAAGGGATCAGGGGGTACGGGGAGAAGGCAGGTACGGGATACTGAGTTAGATGATCAGCCATGATCATATTGAATGGCGGTGCAGGCTCGAAGGGCTGAATGGCCTACTCCTGCACCTACGTTTCTATGTTTCTATTAGCCATTTGTCAGCACACTTGCCCAGCTGACGTTTTGATAACCCTCTTTACTGTCTACAATACCATCTACTTTAGCCTTGCCTTGCAGATACAGATCTAAAGAGAGCCTGCTTTGTTAGGGTAATTGCAACAACTCAGTTATTTGTGACGGCATGGAGCTTTTTTGCCTTCTTTGTGTGAAGCAACACAATTGGCACAATAAGCACAACATTGAATCCATCTGCTTCAAGGATGCTTTTCAGCCAGTGTTTGTGCAACAGCCAGAAGCAAGAGTGAGGTCTGCAAGATTATATAGATGGGATAGATTATAATGGTGTTATCTCATCCTATACATTTCTACCAAAATCCCTGACCCAAGCAGATTGCTAAATGATCTATCGTGTCCACGAGCCATCGAATTGGGAAAGGCAATCACCTTTGTAACTGGAACGTGAACTCTGTTCCCAGAGCAATCTCTCAAGGTGAAAAAGTTAAACATTAGAAGAGATATCTGATTTGTTTCAGACAAGACGGACTATAAGATCATAAGTGGTCATCTTTTTAACAATAGTATTGCTCTAATTTGCTTGTTTCATTCCACCTTGTAATAAATGTATGTGGCATCAAATGGAATTTGTAGCCCAATTTTCCAGTTTCACAGATAGAGAATAACCTGTCACTAATACATTTTGTTTATATCTAAAATTTACCTTAGCACATTATATCTGAGATATCGTTAGAATGCCAACTTTCTAAGGAAACAAACTTGAATCTTATTTGAAGTCACTTTTTACAGCAAACAGTACAAATTAACAAAAAAGATCCCAATCATGACAAATTTGCTTTCAGTGATCACTTCAAAGAATGCACGGAAAGGAATAACGAGAAGAATTGTTTTTTATATGTGCCTGCTTTGAGCATTCATTTATATAAAATGACACTCTCCAATATATATTAATGGCAAACTCAAATATGATTATAATTATCTTATGCTGTCCTATTTCTCTTCTTAAATTGATGAATGAATTCACCATTCATAGTGCACCTAATTCTACTTCAAAAATGTAAGCCAATGAAACAGTTACTATGACCTCAGCTCATCAGGGGGATGAACTATTAATTTAAAGAAAAGACAAAGAAGATATTTGGGTCTTATCAATCCAATAGACCATATCCAATTTAATCAAACACAAATCAACATTCCCATGGTTGAATTTACACATGAAAGAAACAATGTACCAGAGCAATCACCTGAAAAGTATTAGAGAAAAATATACTCTGTTAAATTAGGCCTATGAAATTTCCTAATAGTCATCCAATTACAACTAAAGAGGATCTTGTACAGTAATTTATAAATATTGCTTCAGGATGATTTAATATTGCATCTGTAAGAATCCTTTAAAATCAGCAGTGTGGGAAAATACTGCCTCTACACTGAAGATAAAGGTACCTACTTACGAGGTGTCATAGTTTATTTAAAAATTTGTCACTGAAGTTAAGATGAATATGAACAGTGCTCATTCCTGTGAGAAATGAATTTAAAGCAGATTCACCACACAGCGATGACAGATACATTCATTGATTTGAAGCAGGAACAAGTAGCTTGGGAAAGTGAATTGTGGAATGATGCTTTGTTTCATTAAAAGAGCATGCTGTGAAGTCTCAATAAGGACCCTTCAAGGATTGATGCTTGAAGTAAAAGGGGCACTGACAGCTGTCAGTTTGCAATAATAGTTCAGTTCTTGTTGATCTTTCTGATTACTGCTATTATGTGAGAAAACAATGTAGATGAGACCAATAATCTTGAGCAGGTTTGAAGAAAATGGTAGAAAGAAAATAAGTGAACATTCATGTAGACAACAGGAGATTCAATTTACATTTCAATTCTCCAGGGATATTATTTTCAATATGCTACTTGTAGGGAAAATAAAACTCTCAAACATAATCTTCACATCTATATTATGATTCCAGTATTGCAATCAAATCTCAATCTCAATACTATGCATTAAAACGGACATAAGTGTACAATTGTGTGCAACTTGATGAATTTCCATACCCCAGAAAGTGATGCATCTGCTGAAGGTGCAATTTATATCTTCATGGTGATATGAGATTTTATTTATGTCTAATTCACCTTGGAAATATGATTGATTTAAATCTCTGTGGCATGTTAAAAGTGAAATTAAGATGTATGATAATTATAAATCTGGTTATTAGCACAACAACATCCATGTGCAAATGCCATTCATTTGTACACTTACATTTCTTTTTGAATTTCCAAAATTCTATTTGTGGACCAACAAATTATCTTCCCTTTGCTCAAAAATAAATTGAGCAGCTGGAAAATGTAACCTACCGCTCATTCACATGGATGCACAGAGTCTCTTGCCCAGAGAAGGCGAATCAACGGCCAGAGGACATAGATTTAAGGTGGAGGGGAAAAGATTTAATAAGAATCTCAGGGGTAACATTTTCACACAAAGGGTGGTGGGTGTATGGAACATGCTTCCAGAGGAGGTAGCTGAGGCTGGGACTATCCAAATATTTAAGCAACAGTTAGGCAGGTACATGGATAAGACAGGTTTGGAGAGATATGAAACAAACCCGGGCAGGTGGGACTAGTGTAGCTGGGATATGTTGACCAGTGTGGGCAAGTTAGGCCGAAGGGCCTGTTTCCACACTGTATCACCCTGTGACTCTATGCCTCTATAATTAGAATGGAGAACTAAGGTAGATCACAGGACCAGGCTCTTCACCCCACAATGTCTGGGCCAAACATGATGCCAAATTAAACCAATCTCCTCTGCCTGCACATGATCCATATCCCCCCATTCTCTGCATCTTCATGTGCTTATCTAAAAGCCTCTTAAATGCCACTCTCTGCCTCTGTCACCACTTTAGGCAGCATGCCAGGCATCCAACACTCTCCCTCCACTTGCTCTGGACATTTCCTTTAAACTTTGCCCCTCTCATCTTAAAGCTATGCTCTCTGATCTTTCCTGGGGAAAAAGATTCTGACCATCTACCTATGCCTCTCTTGATTTTATATACTTCTATCAGGTCTTCTCTCTGACATTCCCGAGAAAACATGCAACTATGAGATTGAAACATGAATCTGCACCAGTAAAACAATAGAATACAACAGTGCAGCACAGAAAAAGGCCCTTCAGCCCACAACATCTGTACCTGTGCACTTCTATCAGGTCGCCCTCAGTCTCTGATTCTCCAGAGAAAATAATCCAAGTTTATCCAGCCTCTCCTTTTAGCTAATACGCTCTAATCCAGACCAATTTGAATGATTGATTTTGATGTGTTATTTTCCAAAGAAAACATCGGCATGCATCAAAGTTTTTTAATAAAATTGCACAAATAAAGTGCTAATAATGGGTTTTACGTTAGTTTTCTTCGAAAGGCAATCCATGTAAAAGGTAAGTTAAACTGGAATGAAAGAGTAAAAGGTAAACATCTTTTTTTGTTACATCTCACCGCACCTTCTCTAATATAGACAGCTGAGGTATGATTAATTAAGCCGCAGAAGAGCCAGATAGAGAGACTGAGACAGAGGCGCACAGTTTGTTGCTAAATGTTCACTTAAAATGTGCTTGTGGTTCATCATTCATCTAGTGCTGTATAAAACCAGGTGAGAATTAAATATATATTATTTATTAATTTTACAGTATAGTCACCTGTAAATTAGAGTACGATTTAGTTTTTACAATTTAGCAGTAATAGACAATAGGTGCAGGAGTAGGCCATTCGGCCCTTCAAGCCAGCACTGCCATTCAATATGATCATGGCTGATTATCCCCAAAGAGTACCCCGTTCCTCCCTTCACCCCATATCCCGTGACTCTGCTATTTTTAAGAGCCCTATATAGCTCTCTCTTGAAAGCATCCAGAGAACCCGCCTCCACCGCCCTCTGAGGCAGAGAATTCCACAGACTCACCACTCACTGTGAGAAAAAGTGTTTCCTCGTCTCCGTTCTAATTGGCTTACTCCTTATTCTTAAGCTTACTCCTTATATGCAATCATATGGAATAATACATTTTGGGGGGGGGGGATTTGAAAAGAAAATGCAATCAGATTTGCCATAATATCCAGAAATAAACAGGGTAAATTGATATGTGCAGAGTAGCATGTACAGCTATATGGATTTTGTCTCTTACGTTTTACTTTTTTTCCCTCTAAATTTTTTGATTTGATGCTGACCGATTAGATGCTGATATGAACGATTGTCACAAGAAGGGGCAATACAATGGCTCAGCTGGTAGAGGTGCTGCCTCACAGCACCAGAGACCCGGGTTCATTCAATCCAATTAATTCATTTTAAATACCTTGCAAAGAACATTCCTAAACAAAATAAGCAACAGAGCTGCTGGAACCATATTTTTATCCACATGTCATTTGTTTTCTGATGTTAACTGGTTAAGTAGAAACAGAATTAAAGGCATTCTTTATATCAACTGCTTAAATGACATTCATTGATGTTAATTCATTGAATTAGCATCAGGCAATGTCTGGAGATGCCAATTTCCATGTGTAGCACTGAAAGAGTAATCTGCACAAACTTGTCTTAAAATCATGCCTGAAGAATGAAACATGCACATTGCCGTGGGTGGCAGCAATATATGACATTTTCCTTTTGTAATAGGAAAAATAACAATCCAAATTGTGTGAAGGGATAATTAAGAAAGTTAAGATAGTACAGCTAAATAATTCTCTCCTGTGACAGCAAATCATGCTCTTACCTTTCTAGATGATTTCATATTTTGGATTGATTTCACTGATGTTTTGTTTCATTGCAACTTATTAAGCCAAATCCCCATATAGCAAATTTTACAGAAGATTCAGCATAATGTTTTTTTTTAGAATTAAGAATCATGCAACCCATGCTGCCCATCATTGTGCTCCTCTGCAGAAGTTGCCCAGTTCATAAGTTCTAGGAGCAGAATTAGGCCATTCAGCCCATCAAGTCTACTTTGCCATTCAATCAGGGCTGATCTATCTTTCCCTCTCCATCCCATTCTCCTGCCTTCTCCCCAACACCCGTACTAATCAAGAATCTGTCGATCTCCGCATTACAAATACCTATTGACTTGGATGCCACAGCCGTCTGCGGAAATGAATTCCACAGATTCACCATCCACTGACTAAAGAACTTCCTCCTCATCTCTTTTCTAAAGGTACATCTTTTTTTTCTGAGGCACTGGCCCTTGACCTGGGCTCTCCCACTAGTCACCAGTCTCCCATCAATGGTTTGTACAACTGTAACATAACATGCCAACTTCATACACAATATTTTAGTTTAGTTTAGTTTAGAGAGGCAGTGCGGAAACAGGCCTTTCGGCTCACCGAGGCCATACCAACCAACGATCCCCACACAGTAACACTATCCTAAACACACTAGGGAAAATGTTACAATCATACCAAGCCAATTAATCTACAAACCTGTACATCTTAGGAGTGTGGGAGGGAACTGAAGATCTCCCAGAAAACCCACACGGTCATGGGGAGAATGTACAAACTCTGTACAGACAGCGCCCGTAGTCGGGATCGAACCAGGGTCTCTGGCACTCATCACACTGTAAGACAGCAACTCTACCATTGTGCCAACATGCTGCACCTCTTTTATCACCCCTGTTACGACTCCCAAATGCAGGTACCTCAGAGCCGTGTAACATAATCAAGAACCAGGTTCAAGTTTAAGAAAATAGTCTTTAATTTAGTTAAAAGAAGACAAAAACCAGAATCAGGGACAAGAATCGACTAACAAATAAATATAACAGTGCTCCAGCCAGCCTCGCAATGGACCGTTGAACTAGAGTCTCTAACCAGCCTAAATTGAGATAACCCTGAAACAAAATACACAAAAACCCTCAGGTCAGCCCTTATCCATCCCAATACAACATTAAATGACAAATATAGGAAACAATACACAAAGTGCTGTGCCATGAGAAGAGAGAGAATTCTGGGAACTCCTGGTATTCGTCATCCCTCACCTGACGCAGTTTGGCAAATCGGGTACAGGAGCCCTTAACCCCTTGATTCCTGACTCGCAGCCACGGGGCCTGCACTCAGAAGAGAAACGGAAAAGGTAAGCGCATAGCATTCACCGGGGGGGGGAAGCGCCTAACACCCCCACCCAAAGATACTGAATAAGCTTCGGAAGAAACTATTCAGTACTAAAACTCTACTGGCGCGACAAGGCGTCAGCCAAGATATTATCCTTCCCCCTGATGTGCCTGAACTCCAGGTTGTATTCTTGCAGCTGCCAACTCCAGCTCATTAACCGCCGATTTTTATTCTTCATGTTCTGCAAAAAAAAACCAAAGGGTTATGATCCGTGAATACGATGACAGGGACATTCGAGGAGCCCACATAAACCTCGAAATGACTCAGAGACATTAACACAGCAAGGGTTTCTTTCTCAATGGTGGAGTACCACCTCTGATGAGGATTAAACTTCTTAGAGAAGTACAAAACTGGATGCCCCACCCCATTTGAATCATCCTGTGTAAGAACCCCACCAACACTAGCATCCACTGCCAGCTTAAGTGGACACTCAAAATCAGGTGCCGCAAGCACAGGTGCGCGCACCAGAAGACCTTTAGTATGATCAAAGGCTTGTTGACACTCAGCGGACCACACAATAGCTACCTTCGGACTCAGCAAATCTGTCAAAGGAGCAGCCACTGCAGAGACGTTTGGACAGAACCCCCTATAGTACCCAACCATAGCCAGATACCTACGGAGTTCAGTCCTAGATGTTGGAACAGAAAATGCGACAATATGTCCCACCTTGTCCTCGAGAGCGCAAACCTGACCCCGGCGCACCATCTTACCCAGATACGTCACCGTGTCCTGGCCAAACTCACACTTCCCCAGATTGATCGTTAGGTTTGCCTCCGCTAGACGACAAAATACCTCCTTCAGATGACCGATGTGTTCGATCCAAGACCTGGAGCACACAACCAAATCATCAAGGTATGCTTCACAGAAGGACAAACCAGGCAATACCATGTTCACTAACCGTTGGAAGGTTGCTGGCACATTGCGCATCCCAAATGCCATTACCGTGTTATCAGGCGTAACAAATGCTGAGATCTCCCTCACCCGCCTAGTCAAAGGAACTTGCTAATACCCTTTTAATAAGTCCAACTTAGACACAAAAAAATGCACTTCCCACATGATGCACGCAATCCTCCATCCGTGGAAGAGGATAGCAATCCGGCTTAGTTACAGCATTCACCTTCCGAAGGTCTGTGCAAAACCTGTCCTCCCCATTAACCTTCGTGGCCAGTAGACACGGAGAACTCCACGGACTACAACTAGGTTCAGCAATTGCATGCTGCAGCATATAGTCAACCTGACCTCTTAGGCGATGACGCTTGTCAGGACTGACCCGATACGGATGCTGTTTAATTGGCGCAGCACTGGCCACGTTAATGTCATGCTGCAGCACAGACGTCTGAGAAGGCACATCCGAGAACAGTGACCCATTTGACCCCACCAGAGCAAGCAGATCATCCTGCTGACTTCCAGACAACTGAGACAACCGCAAGGGAAGCGACTCCAAAGCTTCAGAGTTGCACAGCTTTCCCTGCATCACTGCCACAGACAACCGTGCTTCACCCACATCACCAACCGTGTCAGGGGGCAGCACTTCTACAGCCAAAACTGGCTTAGACAAAACCGAAGGACACAGCTCCTCCCCATCAACCTGTACATGCTCCTGCTCATGGTACTGCTTCAGCATGTTGACATGACAGAGCTGAGTCTTACGCCTCCGATCAGGGGTACCTATAACGCAATCCCTTGCACCAACCTTCTTAACCACCTGATAGGGACCAATATACCGAGTCTGCAGACTGGAACCAGGAATAGGCAACAACACCAGGACCTTGTTACCTGGAGAAAAATTCCTACTTGAAGCCTTCCTGTCGAAACAGCCCTTCATCCTAGACTGAGCAGAAGCAAGATCACCATTGCCAGTTCGCATGCCCTCCGCAGTCTAGACCTAAAAGTACAGACGTGGTCTAAAATACTATATTTTGAATTCTCCTGCAACCATTTCTCCTTCAGGATCCTCAACGGACCACGACCAGTATGCGCGAACACCAGGTCAGCAGGACTGAACCCTAAAGACTCCTGCACGACCTCATGCACCGCAAACATAACTAGATGAACCTCCTCATCCCAGTCTTTTTCAAACTCCAGGCAGTAAGTCCTCAACATAGATTTCAAAGTCTGGTGAAACCGCTTGAGAGCTCCCTGGCTCTCAGGATGATACGCACTGGAGTAACACTGCTCAATATCCAACAACTTCATTACCTGACCAAAAACCTTTGACATGAAGTTGGAACCTTGGTCACTCTGCACAACCCTGGGCAAACCGAACAATGAAAAAAACTTAGTGAGAGACTTCACAATGGCAGGGGCAGTAATGTTACGCAAAGGGACCACCTCTGGAAAGCGGGTAGACGCACACATAATTGTCAATAAAAACATGTTGCCCACCCTTGTCCGAGGTAGAGGACCCACACAATCAACTAGAATCCGTTCAAACGGCTCCCTGACCACAGGGATTGGATATAAAGGTGCAGGAACAATTGATTGGTTCAGCTTTCCTGCCACCTGGCAAATGTGACAACACCTGCAATGCTGCTTCACATCCTTTTTCAACCCTGGCCAAAAAAAATCCGTAAGATACGGTCGTACATCTTATTGACCCCCAAATGTCCACCCAGAGGTCCATCATGAGCCAAATTGAGTATCTCATCCCTATACCGACGAGGTATCGCAATCTGATCAACCACACTCCAATCATCATGCCCTGACATATCCGAGGGAGACCACTTTCACATCAGTAAGCAATTCCTCAGAAAATACCCTTTGCTGTGGAATCCATATCCCCCTCAGGCACCGCGCAGTCGAACAGATCCAATAAACCTGGATCACTCTTTTGCTCCTCAACCAGCCGGTCACATGACAGCGACACCGGCGCATTTTCAGACAAGACCCCATCTTGAGATGTAGAAACACCCTTCACAACACAGGATCCATCATCCTGATCCCCAAAAATGCTCTCACTCAGGTCCACTACATCTTCAAACTTTGCCTGGCTCTTAGCCACAGCCCTCGTGACAGCACAAGCTGTGAAGACCGTCGGATGCTGCATAGCCAATCTATCAGGACTCTGCACCACCGGAACAGCCGTCACCTCAGGAGTAATGAAAACTCTACCTCCTGCCAAGTAATTCCCCAAAAACACAGAAACTCCCGCAACTGGAAAACACAACCGTAACCCAACAATTACCCGGCCTGAAACCAACTCGAGACTCATGGTATGCAAAGGCACTACCATGTCCTCCAACCCGAATCCTACCACAGGGACACTGGACCCAACCGATGACTCCCCAGAAAACGGCAGTACACTATCCAATATAAAGGACTGAGTAGCACCAGTATCACGCAAGATGGATACTGGAACTCTATGGCCCCCATCCTCTAGAGAAACAAAACCTTTCATGATGAACGCAGAATAATTCCTACACTCATCAGACACAGGCATCCCAGGAACCACAGGTGCTTTTTGTGTACCCACCAAAGCCACAGGCTTTGCATTTTTCTTGTGCAGCACGTGACACGACTTTACGATGTGCCCGCTCCCTTTACAATAGTAGCACAAAGGACCTTCCTTAGTCCTGAAATCTCCGTCAACCTTATCAGCTCGAATCTCCCCCTGT
The DNA here is from genome assembly GCA_963514005.1 of Raja brachyura. Next base: position 77,184,996 of record OY740781.1, read on the forward strand.
ATCAATGTGCTGACACTTGCAGGCACAGAAACAGCTTTGATACTGCCACCGGCGACACCACCACGATTAAAGGGCCATGCACCAAAACTATAGGATCGCCCAACAAACGCAGTTTTATGAGTCAATACATACTCATCTGCTAACAACGCGGCATTAGACACCTCCGTCACCTTCTGCTCATTAAGGTAAGTAGCAACCCTCTCAGGGAGACAGTTCTTAAAGTCTTCCATAATCATCAAGGCCCACAGCGACTTAAAATCCTTCACTCCTTGAGAAGTGCACCACCTGTCAAAAAGTGCCTCCTTCTCCCAAGCAAACTCCACGTAAGTCTGACTATCAAACATCCTAAAGTGCCGGAACTTCTGCCGGTACACCTCTGGAACTAATTCATAAGCCGTTAATACCGTAAACTTCACACACTCATAGTCGCGACTGCTGTCAACAGATAAAGACGAGAACACCTCCCATGCTTTACCCACAAGGACACACTGCAATACCAAGGACCACATGTCCCTGGGCCACTTCAAGGACGAAGCCACCCGTTCAAACACTGCAAAATACATGTCCACATCCTTCTCATTAAATGGGGAACCAGGCGGATGTTCTTTCTCATATCAAACTCCCTTTCCCCAGAAGAAACTCGGGAGGCATCCAATTCCTTCTCCTGCAGCTCCAGGCATTTCATTTCAAGCATGAGCTCTTTCTCTCTTATGGCTAACTCCTTCAATCGAATGAGGTCCCCCATTTCCTGACTAGGCTGTGTAGAAGCTAGAGGACTGTCTGCCTCAGCAGGCAATACCTCACTCTTCAACGCAGACCATAAACCCGACTTTATAGCCTCTTTCTTCGAATGCTTATCAATAAGTACCTTATAGCTCTCTGCCAGCACTAACAACTGCTCCTTCGTACATTTGTCAAACAACTCCCGACTAGGAGCCTTAGTAAAGTCCTCCACTTTAAACTCCATATCAAATGTAGGACCAAACCACCAGCCAAAGCCTGGGCATAAATGTTACCACAAACAGAAGAGAAAAAAAAAATCCCCTCACAACGCAGACTTCCCCAGTGACCAGAAGCCTACCAAAAAAAACCCGAAACTGTCTAGGGTCCTCAAAGTTTAGGACGAGCCCCCATTTTGTTACGACTCCCAAAGGCAGGTAACTCAGAGCCGCGTAACATGATCAAGAACCAGGTTCAAGTTTAAGAAAATAGTCTTTAATTTAGTTAAAAGACAAAAACCAGAATCAGGGACACGAATCGACTAACAAATAAATATAACAGTGCTCCAGCCAGCCTCGCAATGGACCGTTGAACCAGAGTCTCTAACCTGCCTAAATTGAGATAACCCTGAAACAAAATACACAAAAACCCTCAGGTCAGCCCTTATCCATCCCAATACAACATTAAATGACAAATATAAGAAACAATACACAAAGTGCTATGCCATGTGGCCAGGCCTCCTGCAGCTCACACCAGCAACCTGTTTGCTAGTCAGGGTCAACGAAGAAGAGAGAGAATGCTGGGAACTCCTGGTATTTAAGCTTCCGATGAGTCATCCATCACCTGATGCAGCTTGGCCAATCGGGTACAGGACCCCTTAACCCCTTGATTCCTGACTCCCAGCCACGGGGCCTGCACTCAGGAGAGAAACAGAAAAGGGGGGGGGGAAAGCACCTAACACCCCTCTTTTCCCTCCCTCTCACTTTACATTTCAAGCCTCTCCTTATCTGATACCCTTTTGTCTCCTTTTCACCTCTGGTCTTTGCCACTTATTCCATCCATCTGCCAATCACTGCCGCCTTCCACACCTGTATCCACCTATCACTTGCCAGTCTTTGCCCAACCCACGCCTCTCTTTTCAAGCTTTCTGCCCCCTACTCCATCATCTGAAGAAGTGTCCTAACCCAAAATACCATCTGTCCATTCTCTCCACAGATGCTGCCTGACCTATGAGTTTCTCCAGCACTTTGTTTCTTACTCATGAGCCCAGCACCTGCAATTTTTGTCTATCATGTTTACCTCCCAGTATTCTGACCAATACAGGGTCTTGTTTAAAGAACATCTCTACTCAAATCCCTCACCACTTCTTTGTCTGTAGTCCATTTCTATATTCTTCCATGATATCGATGCCCCTCTAATCCTCATTCATTACTTCCATCATTGTCAGCAGTGCCAAAACTTGCAGTTGTCTTAACTCTTTAGGACTCACCATAAAATTATGTTTTAGTCATATGCACAATAATTTTTTCTGTGGCTCTTAAGTGACCGCTCATAGGCTATTTCTGCCATGTAAAAGGTCCTGTATTTGCTGTAATAATGTTGTAATTTCTGTAGCTTGTAGTGCAACTGTTAAAGGTAAAAGCATGTATTGCATTGTCACCCATTCCTTCTCTCTGGAGTGTGTGTGAATATGTGCAGGAAGGAACTGTGGATGTTGGTTTACACTGAAGATAGACACAAAATTGCGGAGTAGTTACTCAGCGAGACAGGCAGCATCACTGGATAGGTATGTATGATATTTCTGGTCGAGAACCTTCTACTTCTGAAGAAAAAGGGTAAAATGTCACCCATTCCTTCCATCCAGCGATGCTGCCCGCCCTGCTGAGTTACTCCAGCAACACTCCACTGCAAAACCTCCTCAATGTATTTCTACTTTGAAGAAGTTCTCTCTCCGAAGACAGTTTAGCATCCTCCTCTCTCACTGCCCCCCCCCCCCCCTGTGACCACGTCTTAACTTTTCCACTCCTTCCCCTCCCCTTCCCAGCTCTCCCACAAGCCTACTGTCTCCGCCTCTTCCTTTATTTTTCCCGCCCCCCTGACATCGGCCTGAAGAAGGGTCTTGATCCGAAACATCGCCTATTCCTTCTCTCCATAGATGCATGCCTCACCCGCTTAGTTTCTCCAGCATTTTTGTCTACCAGCATTATGTGTCTGTCTTTTATACTCAATACTCTGACTGATGAAGGCCAATGTGCTGAAAGCCTCTTGACCACTCTATCTACACTCCTAAATCTCACTGGTCTACAACACACCCCAGGGCCCTACCATATCACTACAAAGGTGATATCCTTATGCCAACTTTTTCCTCTTTTCCATATTTTTCCTCGTTACCACAATCAGTCTAAAGAAGTGTCCCTACACAATATCTCATCTATCCATTCCCACCAGAGGTGTTGCATGACCCAGTGAGTTGCTCCAACACCTTGTGTTCTCTTTAAGATTCAAGCAGATCCTTGTGTACTTGTATCTAGAGAATGGAGGTTGGATCTTGGAGAGTGTTAAGAAACCACATTAAATTAAAATAAATTATGCATTAAATCCTTCATGTGGGTATATGGAATGAGCTATCAGAGGAGGTAGTTGAGGCAGTTACTATAACAAAATGTAAAAGATATTTGGACAGGTACATGGATGGGAATGGATATGGATAGATAATGGATCGGAAGGATATGGGGCAATTGGAGGTAGGTAGGACTAGTGTAGATGGGGCATTTTGGTCGGCATGGGCAAGTTGGACAAAGGGGCCTGTTTCCATGCTGTATGAGTCTATACTCTATAACCTTGAACTGCTTGCCCAGATTGGACTACATCTTGGTTCTGATGGTGGAAAGTAATGGCACCATTGTTTTTATGCTTAAGTTCAAACCATGTCTCATGTCATGCCCTCTTGTTCAAACTTGGTGTTGATGTCACCAAGGTCTGCTGCAGTCAGGTTTCTGCCTTTGGCAGCTGATAAGTCCACGATACACTGACATTTAAAGAGCTGAACACCAATTGCATACCACAAACAGTAATTTTCACTCCAATATAAGTTGTTTAGCATTTATGAAATATTATGTTGGTGAAAAAACAAAGTAACCGACAAAATATTTGGAAGCAAATCTTCTGGTCCATATATTTTGGCAATAAACATGTCAACTGGCTATGAAAGATCTGCAGGATAGTTATGACAACATTAAATAACAATGAATAAACAGTGCTAATACTATTGAGATACTCCTCCATTGAGATGCAATTGTGCTGCAACTGCTCATGTTTGGACTTCTCTGTCCACTTTAAAGTACAGCCTCTAACTTCAGCTATTCTATATTCTTATAAAACACAGGCTTAAATCAAATGGTTGCATGAATTGTTGAACACAAAATAATTTCTTCCTGGAATTATAAAGTGTGGAGATTTGTCTCCTGAAGCGAAGATAATTATTTGCAAGATCAAGAGAGTCATAGTCATAAAGTCATGCAGCATTGAAACAGGCCCCTTCAGCCCAATTTGCACACTCCGACCAACATGTCCCACCTACATTAGTCCCACCTGCCTCTAAACTCTGAATAAGTCTGAAGAAAGATCTCGACCCAAAACTTTACCTACTCCTTTTCTCCAGAAATGCTGCCTGACCCTTGGAGTTACTCCAGCATTTTCTGTCTCTCTTCCCTCTAAACATATCCTATCGCTGTGTCTTCCTAAATGTTTCTTAACCATCGCGATAATACCTGCCTCAACTACCTCCTCCAGCAGTTTGTTTCATACACTCACCACCCTTTGTGTAAAAATGTTATCCCTCAGGTTCCTATTAAATCTTTCTTTCTTCACCTTATACCTAATCCTCTGGTTTTCAATTCCCCTACTCTGGGCAAAAGACACTGTGCATTACCCAATTTATTCCTCTCATGATATTACACACCTCTATAAGATCACCCCTCATCTTCCTGTGCTCCAAGGAATAGAGTCCCAGCCTGCTTGACATCACCCTGTAGCTCAGGCGCCCTTGTCCTGGCAAAATCCTCATTCATTTTCTCTGCACCATTTCCAGCTTGTCAACATCTTTCCTATGGCAAGGTACCCTGAACTGAACACAATACTCTAAAAGTAATTAGACAGCCTCACCAATGTCTGATATAACTGCAACATGACCTCCCAACTTCAAAAGCCAAAAGTGTTTTATTATCATATGTCCCGAAACAGAACAATGAAATTTGTTCTTGCAGCAGCACAACAGATATGCAAATATAGTATTCAGTAGACAATACTACTGAACCATACTAGTACTAGACCATATAACCATATAACAATTACAGCACGGAAACAGGCCTTCTCGGCCCTTCTAGTCCGTGCCGACCATTTATTTTCCCCTAATCCCATCTACCTGCATCAGACCATACCCCTCCATTCCCTTCCCATCCATATACCTATCCACTTTACTTTTAAATGTTAAAATCGATCCTGCCTCCACCACTTCTGCAGGAAGATCATTCCACACAGCCACCACTCTCTGAGTAAAGAAGTTCCCCTCATGTTACCCCTAAACTTCTGTCCCTTAATTCTCACGTCATGCCCTCTTGTTTGAATCTTCCCTACCCTCAATGGGAAAAGCTTATCCACATCAAGTCTGTCTATCCCTTTCATCATTTTAAAGACCTCAATCAAGTCACCCCTTAACCTTCTGCGCTCCAAAGAATAAAGACCTAACTTGTTCAACCTTTCTCTGTAACTTAGTTGCTGGAACCCAGGCAACATTCTAGTAAATCTCCTCTGTACTCTCTCTATTTAACGATGTAATAAATAATGAAAAGATGATCAATATATAAAAACAAACAGTATGGTGCAGAGACAAAAACCAAAGTCCCAAGTCCCTAGTGCAATGGAGTTACAAAATCTCATATTCCGCTTGGGTACCCGAATGGCATGAACATTGAGCTCCAATTTTATGTAACTACCACTTTCCCCAATTATTTTCCCCACCTCTCTCCACTGTGCCCCATCTGGACTCGCTCCTATTTCCCTCTTCCCCCACCCCTTCAACATGCATTCCTCCCTTCAGCTTCACAATTCGCAACTCCAATCCTTTTGTCTCTTCATCTCTGGCCTTTGTCCAACAATCTGCCTATCAAACCCCTCCCGCCCTCACCTGCATCCACCTTTTACTTGTCAGTCTTTGTCCTGTCCCTTCCCTGATGCAGCTCCCCCCCACCTCCACCATAATCAGTATGATGAAGGGTGTCAACCCAATATATCACCAAGTTCTCCTAAGATGCTGCCAGACCTGTTAAGTTACTCCAGCACTTTGTGTCATTTTTTGCAAACCAGCATCTGCAGTTCCTTGTAACATGTCCAGAGTAACTCATTGAAAGTTTGTTAATAGTGCCATTGACTGGGAACATGATGAGTTATTTTAACTTTCATACTTCCCTCACTAATATCTGCAAATAATTGATTTGGAATGGCTTTGGTGCAGCACAGTGGCACAGTGGTAGAGTTACACAGAAACATAGAAACATAGAAAATAGGTGCAGGAGGAGGCCATTCGGCCCTTCAAGCCAGCACCTCCATTCATTGTGATCATGGTTGATCGTCCCCTATGAATAACCTGTGCCTGCCTTCTCCCCATATCCCTTGACTCCACTAGCTCCTAGAGCTCTATCTAACTCTCTCTTAAATCCATCCAGTGACCTGGCCTCCACAGCCCTCTGTGGCAGGGAATTCCATAAATTCACAAGTCTCTGGGTGAAAATGTTTTTTCTCACCTCAGTCTTAAATGACCTCCCCTTTATTCTAAGACTGTGGCCCCTGGTTCTGGACTCACCCAACATTGGGAACATTTTTCCTGCATCTAGCTTGTCCAGTCCTTTTATAATTTTATATGTTTCTATAAGATTCCCCCTCATCCTTCTAAACTCCAGTGAATACAAGCCTAGTCTTTTCAATCTTTCCTCAAATGACAGTCCCGCCATCCCAGGGGTCAATCTCGTGAACCTACGCTGCACTGCCTCAATCACAAGTATGTCCTTCCTCAAATTAGGAGACCAAAACCGTAGACAATACTCCAGATGTGGTCTCACCAGAGCCCTATACAACTGCAGAAGAACCTCTTTACTCCTATACTGTAATCCTCTTGTTATGAATGCCAACATTCCATTAGCTTTCTTCACTGCATGCTGTACCTGTAAGCCCAGGTCTCGCTGCACCTCCCCCTTACCTAACCTAACCCCATTAAGATAATAATAATCTGCCCCCTTGTTTTTGCCACCAAAGTGGATAACCTCACATTTATCTATATTATACTGCATCTGCCACTCATCTGCCCACTCACTGAAACCTGTCCAGGTCACCCTGCAACCTCCTAACATCCTCTTCACAGTTCACACTGTCACCCAGCTTTGTGTCATGCGCAAACTTGCTAGTATTGCTCCTAATTCCCTCTTCCAAATCATTAATGTATGTGGTAAACAGTTGCGGCCCCAACACCGAGCCTTGCGGCACTTCACTCGCCACTACCTGCCATTCTGAAAAGGACACGTTCACTCCTACTCTTTGCATCCGGTCTGCCAACCAATTTTCTATCCATGTCAACACCCTGCCCCCAATACTATGTGCTCTAATTTTAGTCACCAGTCTCCTGTGCGGGACCTTAACAGAGGCTTTCTGAAAGTCTAGATACACTACATCCACTGGCTCCCCTTCATCCATTTTACTTGTCACGTCCTCAAAAAATTCCAGAAGCGGCAGTGACGAGGGATGTAAAGCGGTGGTCCGACCAGTCTGAGGCCATGCTGATAGATGCACTGACAGATGTCGACTGGAAAATGTTCCAAGCAAGTTCCAGTGATGTCAGTAGTTCGCAGAAGCGGTCACTGACTTAATTGCAACAATAGCCGATAACATTGTCCCCACGGTAAGGGTTAGCATCTTTCCGAATCAAAAACCCTGGGAGAACAGGTCCGTTCATGTTGCCTTGAATGCTTGCACCGCTGCCTACAACTCGGGCCTGACATCCGGAAATATCCGACTGCGAGGGGCGGTGAAGGACGCAAAAAGAGGTCCAGTGACAAGATAGAAACCAGAGAAAATAGAAAATAGGTGCAGAAGGAGGCCATTCGGCCCTTCAAGCCAGCACAGCCATTCATTGTGATCATGGCTGATCGTCCGCTATCAATAACCCGTGCCTGCCTTCTACCCATATCCCTTGACTCCACTAGCCCCTAGAGTTCTATCCAACTCTCTCTTAAATCCATCCAGTGACATGGCCTCCACTTCCCTCCGTGGCAGGGAATTCCATAAATTCACAACTGTCTGGATAAAAAAGTTTTTTCTCACCTCAGTCTTAAATGACCTCCCCTTTATTCTAGGACTGTGGCCCCTGGTTCTGGACTCACCCAACATTGGGAACATTTTTCCTGCATCTAGCTTGTCCAGTCCTTTTATAATTTTATATGTTTCTATAAGATCCCCCTCATCCTTCTAAACTCCAATGAATACAAGCCTAGTCTGTTCAATCTTTCCTCATATGACAGTCCCGCCATCCAAGGGATCAATCTCGTGAACCTATGCTGCACTGCCTCAATCACAAGGATGTCCTTCCTCAAATTAGGAGACCAAAACTGTACACAATACTCCAGATGTGGTCTCACCAGAGCCCTATATAACTGCAGAAGAACCTCTTTACTCCTGTACTGAAATCCCCTTGTTATGAAGGCCAACATACCTTTAGCTTTCTTCACTGCCTGCTGTGCACGCCTGCACGCCGACTTTCCGTGAGTGGTGTACAAAGACACCCAGGTCTTGCTGTACCTCCCCCTTACCTAACCTAACCCCACTGAGATAATAATCTGCCCCCTTGGTTTTGCCGCCCAATTTTGATAACCTCACATTTATCTATATTATACTGCATCTGCCACGCATCAGCCCACTCACTCAACCTGTCCAGGTCCCCCGGCAACCTCCTAACATCCTCTTCACAGTTCACACTGCCACCCAGCTTTGTGTCATCTGCAAACTTGCTAGTGTTGCTCCTAATTCCCTCTGCCAAATCGATAATATATATGGTAAACAGTTGCAGCCATAACACCGAGCCTTGCGGCACTCCACTTGCCACTGCCTGCTATGCTGAAAAGGACCCGTTCACTCCTACTTTTTGCGTCCGGTCTGCCAAACAATATTTTATCCATGTCAACACTCTACCCCCAATACCATGTGCTCTAATTTTAGTCACCAGTCTCCCGTGCAGGACTTTATCAAAGGCTTTCTGAAAGTCTAGATATACTACATCCACTGGCACCCTTTCATGCATTTTACTTGTCACATCCTCAAAAAATTCCAGAAGATTAGTCAAGCATGATTTCCCTTTCATACATCCATGTTGACTTGGACTAATCCTTTTACTGCTATCCAAATGCTCCATTATTACGCCTTTAATAATTGACTCCAGCATCTTTCCCACCACTGAAGTCATAGAATCATAGAATCATAGAAAATAGGTGCAGGAGCAGGCCATTCGGCCCTTTGAGCCTGCACCGTCATTCAATATGATCATGGCTGATCGTCCAAATCATATCCTGTACCTGCTTTTTCTCCCTACCCTCTGATCCCTTTAGCCACAAGGGCCACATATAACTCCCTCTTAAATATAGCCAATGAACTGGCTTCAACTACCTCCTGTGGCAGAGAATTCCACAGTCTCACCACTCTCTGTGTTAAAAATGATCTTCTCATCTCGGTCCTAAAAGACTTCCCACTTATCCTTAAACTGTGACCCCTTGTTCTGGAGTTCCCCAACATCGGGAACAATCTTCCTGCATCTAGCCTGTCCAACCCCTTAAGAATTTTGTAAGTCTCTATAAGATCCCCCCTCAATCTCCTAAATTCCAGCGAGTACAAACCGAGTCTATCCAGTCTTTCTTCATATGGAAGTCCCCATGATCAATTCACCAGTTTCTGACTGCAAGGGACCTTCATTTGTTTTAACTAACCTTTTTCTCTTCACATATCTATAAAAACTTTTGCCGTCCGTTTTTATGTTCCCTGAGAGTTTTCTTTCATAATCTATTTTCCCTTTCCTAATTAAGCACTTTGTCCTCTTCTGCTGGACTCTGAATTTCTCCCAGTCCTCTGGTAGGCTGCTTTTTATGGCTGATTTATATGCTTCATATTTTGCTTTGATACTATCCCTGATTTCCCATGTTATCCATAGATGCACTACCTTCCCTGATTTATTCTTTTGCCAAAATGGGATGAACAATTGTTGTAGTTCATCCATGCAGTCTTTAAATGCCTTTCATTGCATATCCACCGTTAACCCTTTAAGAATCATTTGCCAGTCTATCTTGGCCCATTCACGTCTCATACACTCAAAGTTACCTTTCTTTAAGTTCAGAACCCTTGTTTCTGAATTAACAATGGGATAACATTAACTATCCTCCAATCCACAGGAACCGATCCTGAATCTATTGAACATTGGAAAATGATCACCAATGCGTCCACTATTTCTAGAGCCACCTCCCTGAGGACCCTGGGAAGCAGACCATCAGACCCAGGGGATTTATCATCCTTCAGTCCCATTAGCCTACCCAATACTATTTCTCGCCTAATGAACATTTCTTTCAGTTCCTCTACCCCCTTAGATCTTCTGCCCTCCAGTACACCTGGGAGATTGTTTGTGTCCTCCTTAGTGAAGACAGATCCAAAGTACCTATTCAACTCTTCTGCCATTTCCTTATTGCCCATAATTATTTCACCCGTGTCTGCCTTCAAGGGACCCACATTTGACTTTGCTACTCTTTTTCCCTTAACATATCTAAAGAAGCTTTTACTGTCCTTCTTTATATTCCGTGCCAGTTTCCCCATATCTTTTGTTTCCTTCTGTTGTCCTATGAAAGTTTCCCAATCCCCTGGCTTCCGGCTACTCTTTGCTGTGTTATACATTTTTTCTTTTTGTTATATTCTATCCCTAACTTCTCTTGTCAGCCACGGTTGCCTCCTACTCCCCTTAGAATCTTTCTTCCCTTTTGGAATGAAATAATCCTGCGTCTTCCGGATTATGCCCAGAAATTCCTGCCATTGTTGTTCCACCATCATTCCTGCTAGGGTCTACTTTGGCCAGCTCCCCTCTCATGCCTTCATAGTCCCCTTTGTTCAACTGCATCACTGCCACTTCTGATTTAACGTTCTCCTTCTCAAATTGCAGATTAAAACAAATCATATTATGATCACTACCTCCAAGCGGTTCCATTACCTCGAGTTCTCTTATCATATTTGGTTCATTGGACAACACTAAATCCAGAATCGTCTTTTCTCTGGTCAGCTCCATTACAAGTTGCTCTAAGACTCCATCTCGGAGGCATTCTACAAACTCTCTTTCTTGGTGTCCTGAACTAACCTGATTTTCCCAGTCTACCTGCATATTGAAATCCCCCATCACCACAGTGGCATTACCTTTGTTACATGCCAGTTTTAACTCCTGCTGCAACTTACACCATACATCCGGACTACTATTTGAGGGTTTGTAAGTAACACCAATTAGTGTCTTCTTGCCTTTTCAATTCCTCAACACAATCCACAGTGACTCTACCTCATCAGTCCGTATGTCTTCCCTTGCAAGAGACTGAATTCCATCCCTCACCAGCAGCGCTACCCCCCTCCTCTGCCTACCTGCCTGTCCTTTCTATAGGATGTATAACCTTGAATATTAAGTTCCCAGGCCCAATCCTCCTGCAGCCACGTCTCAGTAATCCCCACAATGTCATATCTACCAACCTCTAACTGAGCCTCAAGCCCATCTACTTTACTTCTTATACTTTGCGCATTCATATACAATACTTTTAATTCCTTACGCATCTCACCTTTCACATCGATCCCTATTACACTTGGCCATACTCTCCTATCCCTTTGTGAGCTTCCTTTCCCGTTAATTCTGGGGTCATTAACCATCCCTTTACTCTCTTTCCCTTTAACTCCATCGTCGACTATCTCATTTGACACTCCACGCCCCCTTATTCAGTTTAAAACCACCGGTGTAGAAGTGGCAAACCTGCCTGCCAGAGTGCTGGTCCCCCACCAGTTGAGATGCAATCTGTCCCTTTTGTACAGTTTCCCCTTACTCCAAAACAGATCCCAGTGATCTAAGAATCTAAATCCCTGATCCCTGCACCAGTTACTCAGCCACACATTCAGGTCCCGTGTCTCCCTTTTCCTGCTCTCGCCAGCACGAGGAACTGGAAGCAAACCGGAGGCAACAGGTGAACACGAGGAAAGTTGTAGGCCCAGATGGCATCTCGGGGCAAGTACATAGGTCTTGTGCTATGCAGCTAGCTTCGGTGCTCACTACAATATTCAACTTCTCCCTGGCCAAGTCCGTGGTTCCTGCCTGCTTCAAAAGATCCATCATTGTACCTGTACCAAAAAATGCTTCCCCAGCTTGGCTGAATGACTACTGTCCAGTGGCCCTCACCTCGGTAGTCATGAAATGCTTTGAGAGGCTGGTCAAGAAACACATCTGCGCCATCCTCCCTCGTAACATGGACCCGCTACAATTCGCCTACCATCCAAACAGATCCACGGACGATGCAGTCTCCCAGGTTCTGCACACCGCTCTCTCTCACCTTAACAGCCAGAAGGGGGGCTATGTGAGGATGCTGAACATAGACTTCAGTTCAGCCTTCAACACGATAGTTGCTTGCCGAGAAGCTGCTGGAATTGGGGCTCAACACCCCCCTGTGTGCCTGGGTCCTGGACTTTCTCTCCCCCAGCCCCCAGGTAGTCAAGATGGGAGGAAATACATCAAAGTCCCTCACCCTGAGCGCAGGATCCCCCCAGGGTTGTGTCTTCAGCCCCCTACTGTTCTCCCTGTACACATATGACTGTGTGGCTAAGTTCAGCTCCAATTCTATAATCAAGTTTGCTAATGACACTGTGGTGGTGGGCCTGATCTCTGATAACGATGAGAAGGCCTACCGGGAGGAGGTGGCTGATCTGGCACTGGTGTCAGGACAACAGCCTCCTCTTGAATGTCAAAAAAAACTAAGGAGCTGATTTTGGACTTTAGGAGGGCACAACATCCGAGGGTGTACACACCATTGAAGATAAATGGGGGTACTGTGGATAGGGTGAGCTGCTTTAAATACCTGGGAGTCCACATCTCAGGACATGGACATCACACGCTGCAGCACTGGTGCCTAAGGCAAGGAAGCGCCTTTACCACCTCAGGCAATTGAGGAAATTCAGAGTGTCTCTGAGGATCCTCCAATGCTTCTACTCAGCGGCCGTGGAAAGCATCGTGTCTGGAAACATCACAATTTGGTTTGGGAATTGCTCTGCCCAGGACAAGAAGGCTCTATGCACTATGGGAACTACACTTGCCCCACTGCAGGTACCATACATCAGAAGGTGCAACTCCAGAGCCAACAAGATCATGGAAGACCCCTTCCACCCCAGCAACAGACTGCTCCAGCTGCTACGGTCAGGAAAACGTTTCCATTGCCATGCTGTGACAACGGAGAGGATGAGAAAGAGTTTCTTCTCAGAGGTCATTAGGACTGTAAACTCCTATCTCACCAGGGACTAACTTGCTGTACCAATTTACTTTTGTGTGGTGTCTTTTTAAAATTGCTCTTTTTTTCTTTTTTTCCTCCCACAAATATGTAATATGTGAATATGTGATTCTGTTCCATTCTGTTTTGTAGTTTTGTTTGCACAGTCCCCAAGCATTGCCACTTTTCATTTCACTGCACATCTCATATGTGTATGTGACGAATAAACTTGGCTTGACTTGACTTGACTTAAAGGGCCTGGCCCAGTGTGGAGACCTAATTTGCGAGTTTAGAAGAGTTTGCGCTCGCCATAAACTCGCATCATGTTCGATAAGTGGTCCTAGGAGGTAACTCTCCTTCATGCTCGAGAGAAGTTCCCGCATACTCGTGGCCTCAGTTTGGTCGAGGAGAATTTTTTAGCATGCTGAAAAATTATTTGCGAATCAAAATTGGTCGGCATGGAAAAAATATCAATATTTTTTTACTCGTTGGTTTAGTCGAAGTAGGTCGTAGTAGGTCGGCATGTTATCGTAGGTAATCGAAGGCAATCAAAGGTAATCAAAGGTAGTCAAAGGTTCACTCTCTTAAATAAAAAAACGCCCCCATGCATCGCTAGTCTTTAAGGACAGAGTTGTAAGCAGAATTTCTTCTTTGGCAAAAACGTTCTGACTTTCTACCCAATCTATGTCTCTTATAGTTCAGTCTACATTATCAGGTCACCTCTTAACCTCTGAAGAAACAGGGAAAACAATACAAATTTTACAACCTCTACATATAGCTAATACCATCTAACCCAGGCAGCATTCTAGTAAAAATACAAAGTCCAGGAGCAACTCAACGGGTCAGACGATGGTCAGGTATGGAGGGAATAGACAGATGGCGTTACAGGTTGGGACTCTTCCTCAGACTCGTCTACTCTCCAATGAGTAGGGGGGAAGAAAGCTGGCAAAGAGAGGGAGTGGAGCAAAGCCTGGTAAGTAATAGATGGATACAGGTGTGGGGGGGCTGACTGGGCAGTGACCAAGAGTAGCGGTAAAAAGAGCGTCATGTAAGGAAATAACTGTAAAGCTGGCGGAGGGAAATAAGGTGGAAATAGACAAGAGGGGGTGGGAAAGAGAGGGGAACTAAAGGAAAGCATTGGAATTGGGAACGGGAGATGAGCACATGGAGTAGTGGAAGGTGGGCAGGACGAAGAGTAGGGAAATCATTATTTGAAATTGTGGAAATTGATCATTCTGATAAACCTATTCTGCACTCTCTCCAAAGCCTTCCAGTAATGGGGTGATGAGAACTTAACGCAAAACTAGAAATGTTACCAAACCAAAGTTTTATAAAGCTGCAACATGACTCATATTCACTCTTCCCCCACTTATGAAGGCAAACATGCCATCTGCCTTATTTATCACTCTTCCTAGTTGTGTTACCACTTGCAGGGAGCTATGGAATTGGACCGCACGATCCCTCCGCGCATCAATGCTACTTTGGGTCTTGCCATTACATTGCTTTCCCCTTACATTCCACCTCCCAAAATGCAACACCTCACACTTGGTCATATTAAACTTCATCTGCCATTTTTCTGCCTATTTCGGTAACTGCTGTACCCTTTGACAATTTCCGTACAAACCACACCTCCACCAATGTTGGTATCATCGGCAAACTGACCAAGTAATTTATAAATACATCACAAACAACAGTTCCCAGCACAGATCCCTGCAGAACACCACTGGTCACAGATCTGCAGCGAGAATAACACTCTTCTTTGGGTAGACAAAAATGCTGGAGAAACTGAGCGGGTGAGGCAGCATCTATGGAGGGAAGGAATAGGCGACGTTTCTGGTCGAGACCCTTCTTCAGACTGATTTCTTTGGATAAATCAGTTCTGAATCCAAACCACAAAGTCACCATAGATCCCATGCATTTGAATCTTCCTGATTACCATTGCATCTTACCATGAGTAACTTTATCAAATGCATGGAGTACTAAACGCATTTAGGAAAATCCATGGAGGCAACACCAACTGCCTTATCCACATCAATCACCTTTGCATTCCAACAAAATCTGCTCCTAGTATACTCTCCTGCTTAATATTATAAATTGTCATACCACAATTTTGGACTATCCACAACGCCCAGACTTATCCTTATTCATAACTATTTACCGAATGTGGCCACTCTTTCCAAAATGCTTATCTATTGAATTACCAATCGCCTGGCCAGAATCATTTCCCAGTACAAAATCCAGCATTGTGCCTCCTCAGTTTGGACTATCCAAGAGCCAGAAATCAAGTCGTTGGACCTTAGTAGTAAGAGGTTGAAGACATTTGCAAATATTCCATCCAGTTGATCATGCAGGTATTACAAACGCGATCACATACACCAGCAGGGCCGAACGCTTTCTGAGGTTTCATCTTTATGGATATTCTGACACCAGCCGTGGTGACTGAGATTAAAGTGACATAAGGGAGTGTGGGAGCTCGAGGAGTTACATCAATATTCTACATTTCGAAGTGAGCGTGGAAAGCATTGCGCTGTGCCCGGGAGTGACATGTGCACACATACATTATTTATGTATGTGGATCATACAGGCATGTATGCATGATCCAAATACTGTTTCAATAAAACCTCTTGGATACACCTAACAAATTCTACTCTGTCTAGAGCTTTTACACTAAATAAGTACTCATCAATATTGGGGAAGTTAGAATCACCCACTACAATAACCATGTTGCTTTTACATCTTTCCCTAATATGTCTACATATTTGTTCCACTCTCTGCCATTAGCTATTGATATGTCTATAATATAATCCCATCAAAGTGATTGCGCCTTTATTTTTTTAAGATGTACCATATTGCGTTTGTGGATGAATCCTCCACCATGTCCTCTCTGAAAGCTGCTGTGGCATTCCCTCTGATTAATAATGCAACTCCACCTCTTTTATCTCCCCCTATACCACATCTGAAGCATGGAACCTAATGCTGGTTATTAACTTATTTTATTGTTGATCATGGTGTATTTAATTTTTTGTTATTGTGTGAAGTGGCTGGTAAAGTGGCAGTAAGTAAGAATTTCATTATTCTGTTGCCATTAATCATTGAATGTACTCTCAGGAATGAATAGTAACGACAAAGAAAGTCACTGCCATGCACCCAAGGTGATCAGATGACATTTTCATCCTTAGGCGGTTCAGTCATTTTTCAATATTTCAGTCATCCTATTCCCGAGGAGCACTGGCTTTCGGGAATCTCTCTCCTTAACTGCTAACTGTAGTGCATGCCATTGGTAGTGATGGGGAGTACAATAATAACCACAGCCACATGGACTATAGTAGTTCTTGGCCTTATGGCATTTTAGGGATTGCCCTACAATGCCTCCCAATAGAGACTCATTGTTCATCAACTCTGCTGAGTAGTCCTTAACCTGATCATCGCAGTCATTGTTCACAAATACTGCTGTCGCTGCCCTATATGTGGCTACTCTTTGCATACCTTGGGTATTCTAAACAAAGGATTTCACTGTAACATGTCACATGTGATAATCAAGTATAAATTCATGGATTCTTCCTCTTCCTCAAATTCTTGCAGATCAGGACACCGTAACTGAGATGAAATGGCAGAAATCTCCCAGGTAGAATCAGAAATGAAAGAAGAACAAGGATTTTGTCAGCATATCCATCAATCATTCATTTGCAATCTGTGGGGCATTGTAATACCGTAAGGAAATGACGGCACAGGAACTGCAGATGCTGGTTTACAAAAATAGACACAAAGTGCAGGAGTAACTCAGCAGGTCGTGCTGGAGAACATGAATATCTGATGTTTTGGGTTGGGACACTTCTTCAGTCTAAGAAGTTCCAGACCAGAAAAACACCTATTCATGTTCTCCACATATGCTGCCTGACCCACTGAATTCCTCCAGTAATAGGAAAATGACATGTACATTCACATGTAACATCACTTTCAATATATGCCTTGAACCACTGCAGGGAGATGCCAGCAGCAAGAATGCATAACTCATGGTGAACCAATATTTGACCAAGAGGTTGACTGAAATTCCTTTCCCAAGGTGCTGTGGGACCCAGTGTTAGAGGTGAAGATTTCAAACAAAAGTGGAAAGGAAATCCTGAAATTTTTATTTACTTAAAAGACAAACCATTCCCCTGGACCCGTGCTATGGAATAATGACACAAAAATAAAAACCCATCGCATCAATAACAAGAAGATGGACACAAAAAGCTGGACTAACTCAGCAGGACAGGCAGCATCTCTACAGAAGGTATGGCGACATTTCAGGTCAAGACCCTTCTTCAGATCGTGCATCAATAACAAGATGATCTCAGTGTCTAACTTTGTCCTGGAGCTTTTGCAGGAATGAATATTATTGGAAACTTGTGTTAACACGCTTTGGATTGCTGATAAACACAAAATGTTTTGCTTTTATTAAATCATCTTTGTTGTGCTCATGGTTGAAAATCAACGTACCTCCATGGGACACACAGAATGAAGATGGCACAATTGGAAGGGAAGGCTGTGCTAATTAAATTATCACAGGTGTGATAAGTAAAAGCTGTTGAGATGGATTGAAGCAGTTGCAGTTAAAGGGCCTGTCTTACAAGCATTCAACTCTATGCGATTAGCGCAACCTAACATGGTCGCTTGAGCCGCCCGGCGTCATGGGGCCGGTCCCACTTCGATCGCCGGAGCCATGCGGAATTGTGCGGAGTTCGTCCCGACAGTGCGCGGGGCTCCAACAAACTGACTATGTTCAAAAATTCCGCGCGGCAACGGCTTGTCGGCTCACAGTCGCCTCGACGCATTACACACCGCCCCGACATCGTGCCTCCGTGAACCTATCTGACCCTCTAAGTGTGTGGCTCTGTGGCCCTCTGTGTATGTGTGCCTCTGTGCCCCTCTCTGTGTGCCCCCCCCTCTGTCCTGGCGAACTTACCTTAGACTTTGCTCCAAGTTCGCCTCACTTTGCGCCGCGTTGCGCCACTCACCCGACCTCTGCGCGGCCCTCGCTGCCGGTTTGGTCACGCTTGCCGCATGCAGGCGCATGCTGGTGGGAACGGCCCTGTACAGGGGATCACCCGACCTCCGTGCGGCCCCCGCTTCTAGTTTGATCGCGTTCATCGCATAGAGTTGCATGCTTGTAGGACAGGCCCTTAAGGGTTAAGGTGTGATGAGGGACACCTTTGCAAGGAGTCAGAGGCAGAATAACCTGCAAGATCAGCATGGTAAGTGTGAACTAAAATTATCTGGACATACAGACTGAATTGGGTATAGCAATTGAACAGCACAGCAGACAGGATTGGTAATTTGTAGAGAGAGCAGCCAGTAGCTATATTTAAGATTAAAGAGGTAAGGTATAGCATATGGAAGTAATATAGGAAAGCGTCGAGGAAGGAACTGCAGATACCGGTTTAAACCGAAGATAGACACAAAATGCTGGAGTAACTCAGCGGGACGGCAGCATCTCTGGAGATAAGGAATGGGGTGACGTTTTAATTTGAGACCCCAGGAAAACATTACTTTTGTGGCAGATCTGATAGTGGCATTTAAGAGACTTTTGAATAGGCTCATGGATAGGCAGCGAGGGAGAGGGTATGGCTGCATGCAGATAAGAATTGGTCTTGGCATCATGTTCAGCACAGACATTGTGTTCCTCTGCTGTACTGTTTTATATTCTATGCTTTCAAAACCTGCAAACACAGATTGTATAGTTTTATGTTCTATATTTAGGATAATTCCTTTGATAATTTCAGGTAATATCATGTCAATTATCATTTGTAGTGCTTGTAATTATATTTGATTTTTGTTTAGGTTTTAATAAACTGTTTAGAAGAATTCTGAGTTACGAGTCTCTGCTGATTTTCCCTACATCAGCGTGTTCAGAGCAAGCTTAAAAAAAAATAGCAGTAGGTGAAGCTACCTGTACAAATTTATCAGTTTAATTCCCTCTTTAATTCATGCCCTGATGTAACTGTCACTGGCAATGGCAGCTGGTGTTTATTGCCAATGCTTTGTGTGCAGAGAAGATTGGAATTCATTGTAAGAGTTTGATACGACTGAGTCCGTCATCGATCATTCCAATAAATTAGGAGGCAGCTTCAGTCACTGGCACAATGATATTCCCACATTTGTTTCCTTCTGAACTCCGAGAAAATTCTGCAGAGCCAAAAGAGATGGGGGAGATATTGAACAATTTATTTTCTTCGGTATTCACCAAGGAGAAGGATATTGAATTATGTGAGGTAAGGGAAACTAGTAGAGTAGCTATGGATACTATGAGTTTCAAAGTAAAAGAAGTACTGGCACTTTTGAAAAATATAAAAGTGGATAAGTCTCCAGGTCCTGACAGGATATTCCCTAGGACATTGAGGGAAGTTAGTGTAGAAATAGCCGGGGCTATGACAGAAATATTTCAAATGTCATTAGAAACTGGAATAGTCCCCGAGGATTGGCGTACTGCGCATGTTGTTCCATTGTTTAAAAACCAATTATAGACCGGTTAGTTTGACTTCAGTGGTGGGCAAATTAATGGAAAAGATACTTAGAGATAATATATATAAGTATCTGGATAAAGAGGGTCTAATTAGGAACAGTCAACATGGATTTATGCCTGGAAGGTCATGTTTGACTAATCTTCTTGAATTTTTTGAAGAGGTTACTAGGGAAATTGACGAGGGTAAAGCAGTGGATGTTGTCTATATGGACTTCAGTAAGGCCTTTGACAAGGTTCCTCATGGAAGGTTGGTTAAGAAGGTTCAACTGTTGGGTATAAATGCAGGAATAGCAAGATGGATTCAACAGTGGCTGAATGGGAGAAGCCAGAGGGTAATGGTGGATGGCTGTTTGTCGGGTTGGAGGCAGGTGACTAGTGGGGTGCCTCAGGGATCTGTGTTGGGTCCTTTGTTGTTTGTCATGTACATCAATGATCTGGATGAAAGGGAGGTAAATTGGATTAGTAAGTATGCAGATGATACCAAGATAGGGGGTGTTGTGGATAATGAAGAGGATTTCCAAAGTCTACAGAGTGATTTAGGCCAGTTGGAAAAATGGGCTGAAAGATGGCAGATGGAGTTTAATGCTGATAAATGTGAGGTGCTACACCTTGGCAGGACAAATCAAAATAGGACGTACATGGTAAACGGTAGGGAATTGAAGAATACAGTTGAACAGAGGGATCTGGGAATAACCGTGCATAGTTCCTTGAAGGTAGAATCTCATATAGATAGGGTGGTAAAGAAAGCTTTTGGTATGCTAGCCTTTATAAATCAGAGCATTGAGTATAGAAGCTGGGATGTAATGTTAAAATTGTATAAGGCGTTGGTGAGACCAAATCTGGAGTATGGTGTACAATTTTGGTCGCCCAATTATAGGAAGGATGTCAACAAAATAGAGAGGGTACAGAGGAGATTTACTAGAATGTTGCCTGGGTTTCAACAGCTAAGTTACAGAGATAGGTTGAATAAGTTAGGTCTTTATTCTCTGGAGCGCAGAAGGTTAAGGGGGGACTTGATAGAGGTCTTTAAAATGATGAGACGGATAGACAGAGTTAATGTGGACAAGCTTTTCCCTTTGAGAGTAGGGAAGATTCAAACAAGAGGACATGACTTTAGAATTAAGGGACAGAGGTTTAGGGGTAACATGAGGGGGAACTTCTTTACTCAGAGAGTGGTAGCGGTGTGGAATGAGCTTCCAGTGGAAGTGGTGGCGGCAGGTTCGTTGGTATCATTTAAAAATAAATTGGATAGGCATATGGATGAGAAGGGTACGGAGGGTTATGGTATGAGTGCAGGCAGGTGGGACTAAGGGAAAAAAGTTGTTCGGCACGGACTTGAAGGGCCGAGATGGCCTGTTTCCATGCTGTAATTGTTATATGGTTATATGGTTAAAATGCTTAAAGATTTCAGGTGATTTTAGAGTCAAATTTATAACAAGGCTCTTGCATTGTTTTCATTGCTTTTGGAAGCATTCTCCATGGCCATTCAACCATAAGATTTAAAACATTTGGAAGTGCTCTTAACAAATGTACATGCTCCTAAAGGCACTGTACTATAATAACAATATACTTAATGGACTTGGTACTTGAACCAGCAGGATGTTGAAAAATAAGAGATGCAACTATCCACAGAAACATTTTAATCTCAGTATTGGTATTGACCGATGAAAGCTCCAGCTAGTATCAATTTGCATAGGATAGTATGGCAATCATCATATAAGATTTACATATTCTCTAAAATATAGCACAAAATGCACCAAAGAGCATGTTTTTAGAGCCACTTTACCATTATTGCAAAGTAGTTCCACTTTGTAACGATGCAAATATTGTGCTGTTGAATTGTGCTCTATGGAAATCTAGATTTGGGCCATAAAAGTAAAAGAAAACACTACCGCTGGAAATCTGAGATAGATACAAAATGCTAGAAACACTCAGCAGGTCATAAAACATAATACAGCATAGCGCATTTCAGTTATCTTTCAAGTCTCAGGCCCTTCAACAGAATTGTCAACTAGAAATGGACCATGACTTGATTGCAGAGAACAATGCTTGATAACTCCAAGAGATAAAGTGAGAGAAAACATTAACTAAATTCCATTGTTAGAAATGACTACTTCAGTACCTAATTGACAATAAAGGGTTTAGGAAGAGAGTAAAGCAGTTAAAGACACTATATAAATGCAAATATATGAGCTCTGTGATGGCAGAAATCCACTACATTTTCCGAAAAGTTGTAAATAGTTACAATGCCATTTCAAAAGAGTGTGGTTGATTGTTTTACATTGATTTATTAGTCAATCTGCTCCTTTCCCCTTCTCCGAACACTCAACTCCTATCCTGAGTCCCATATTTCTCCCTAAATGCCCTCTGCCCTGTCCCCTTCCACCTCTATCCCTTCCACTGACTTTATATTTCACTCTGCCACTACTTTCCTTATCTGACACCCTTTTTGTCACCTGTTCACCTCTAGCCTTTGTGACTTTCTCTACCCTTCTGCCAATTACATTTCACCCCTCACATGTATACACCTATCACTTGCCAAGTTTTGGCCCACCCCCACCTCTCTTTTCTAGCTTTCTCCCCTTTACTCCATCAGTCTGAAGTAAGGTCTGATCTGAAACATGGTCTGTTTATTCAATTCATATGCAGCCTGGCTCGCTGAGTTTCTCCATCTCAGAGTTTTTTGATGTATTTAGGAGATCTGGTGTTAGGTATATGAACGACATAGCCTCTCCAATGCGGCTAACTCACACTTAAGTTAGTTAAGGGTGAATATACTTCAATACTGGGGTCATTGCCCCCGGAGAGGGTACAAACATTGGTTCACTTGAATTTCCAGTTAATTTGGCCACAGTGTTAGTTGTATTATTCCAGAGTCTTGTGATGTATTCTGTTGGCAGTCCAGGACTCAAATAGATATAAGAAGGAAAGGAACACTACTATCTGGTAGACCAAGAGTTTTGTGCCAGATTTAAGGTTATGACCTTCAAGCTTCTTTTCCGCAATTGACTAAAGGCTCTTCTGGTCCTCTCAAGGCAGCGATGAATTCACTGACATATGGCTCCCAAGATGTGGTCCATACCTTTCAGTCTCAATCTTAACCTATATTTCCTCAAGTAACATGGTGCAGCGGTGGCAGGTTGGTGCATGTGAGGCCCATTCACTCAGTATAGAACACTTTCATGAGAGAGCTAGATAGGGCCCTTAAAGATAGCGGGGGATATGGGGAGAAGGCAGGAACAGGGTACTGATTGGGGAAGATCAGCCATGATCGCACTGAATGGCGGTGCTGGCTCAAGGGGCCGAATGGCCTATTCCTGCACCTATTGTCTATTGTTCTCTGTATAGGACAAGCACAGCCCCTTCGGCCCACAATGTCTGTGCTTGCCATGATGCCAATACCATCAATTATCTACCTGCATTATACCCCCTACCTCTCTTTCCATGTATATTAGCAATGTTACAAAATTTTGAGATTTTGAAAATCAAGTCTGCAATTTATCCCATCAGATAAAGCATAAAAAGAAGTTTAATTTGACACCTAATTCACTTTCATATCTTTAGTATTAAAAACATTATGGCCATTTTAATACTCTGAAATAAGCATCTTGTTCCCTATTGCTTTTCCATTGACAACTCAAAAGCTGTGATCGAGGACAGTCAAAAGCCCATAACTTTCTTAAAAGTTAAGAGAACTGAATAAAATTTTCAGTTATAATAGATTGAAGCATTCTGAAACAAATATGAAACAATCTTACTTGGATGACCTGAAATTAAAGCATATAATTAGTTAGTTACCTAATTGTAGCTAATTACAAAACTCAATTATTAGATCTAAACATCTATCCATTTCTTAAGAAAAAGTTAACATTTTTAAATAGCCTAAGTGTCCAAATAACATTCACACAAGAATTCACAATATAACATGATTTTTAAATCTCATTGTCATGAATTTATAGGCCAAATGGAAGGAATTTAGTGTTTAATTCCCGCAAATTAATGGCCTTTTAAATCATCTTGCGAGTGGGATTTTGTGGAACGTTTGGAATGTTGCATTTGTGGTGAATTTAAACCCCATATCGGCAGGAAAAATACTACCGGTTCACTTTTTTGCAATGTGAAATTTTGATTAAACGCATCCTAAGAAGCACTTTAATATGTAAAAATAAACGGCGTACCTTGCCTTGTCCCGTAAGTGAAATCCGCCCCGTTGTCAGCGTTGTCGGCTTTAGAAGATGCTTTTTAATTTACTCCAGGGATTAAATTATCCAGCATAGTTTAAAAAAAACTTCAGAGAACGTATGTCGGAGCGATTTTTCTTCAGCAACTAAACAGCTGACAAAGATCGATTTCACCAGGCTGGAGAAAACGGCATTTTAAACCCGCCCCCCTCTCAAAGGCGCTAAAGTCGCGCACACGGGCAGTGACAGAACTGCAGCGCCGCTGAAGGTAAGTTTTGTAACATAACTATGTATATTTATAATATTGAAAATGCTTATAAATGCCACTAATGTATCTTCTTCAACCACCACATGCAAAGTATTCCAGGCACTAGCCACCCTCTGTATAAACAAATTGCCTTGCACATCTCCTTTAAACCATGCTACAGCTAAACTCTCTAGTATTTGGTTTTCCCACCCTGAGAAAAAGCTTACGACTCTACGCTATCTGTGCCTCCCATAATTTTAAATTCTTCTATCATGTCGCCCCACAACCTCTCGTGTACCTGAGAAAACAATCCAAGTCAGACAAACCTCTCCCTGTGGTTAGTACTCCCTTATCCCGGCATCAATCTGGTAAACCACCGCTGCACCTTTTCGAATGCCTCCACGTCTGTCTGTCCATCTGTCTGGCCATCCATCTATCTCTTCCCTATCTATATAATTAAAAGTCTCATCTTGAATACTTCTTGTTTGCGCTGTGATTTACAAAAAAAGCTACCCTGTTTTGCTGTGATTTTTGGCCATCTTACTCACAGTCCTTCTCCGCAAGCCAGCCCTGAGGATTTTTCCCATCGATGAAAATAAAAGAACCCAAGTGTTTAAAAGAACTTTCAGATCAGCTGATTGGTCCTCTCACCTGTCAATCACTGTGATGAAGGTGACGCACCTTCCGGGGGGTTGGGGGCATGACTACAAAACCCCGGATGTGAGGGAGAGGCCACTACTGTGATTCTAAGCTGTGAATCAACTGAACTGTGAGTCTGCAATGTACTTGCAATAAATGATTTGTTAGCCCTTAATGACAATGCCATGAGTTGTTTGGCCTGCTGCCCTGCCTGTGCTTGAAACTGTAATGCTTTATTAGGTCCGACTGTGTTTGGAAGGAATAAATGATTTATTAGGTCTGACTGTGCCATGATAATGAAGTAGATTTTCAAAGTCTACAGAGAGATTTGGGCCATTTGGAAGAGTGGGCTGAAAGATGGCAGATGGAGTTTAATGCTGATAAGTGTGAGGTGCTACATCTTGGCAGGACAAATCAAAATAGGACGTACATGGTAAATGGTAGGGAATGCTGTGGAACAGAGGGATCTTGGAATAACTGTGCATTGTTCCCTGAAGGTGGAATCGCATGTAGATAGGGTGGTAAAGAATGCTTTTGGTGTGCTGGCCTTTATAAATCAGACCATTGAATATAGGAGTAGGGAAGTAATGTTAAAATTGTACAAGGCATTGGTGAGACCAATTCTGGAGTATGGTGTACAATTTTGGTTGCCTAATTATAGGAAGGATGTCAACAAAATAGAATACAGAGGAGATTTACTAGAATGTTGCCTGGGTTCCAGCAACTAAGTTACTGAGAAAGGTTGAACAAGTTAGGTCTTTATTCTTTGGAGCGCAGAAGGTTAAGGGGGGACTTGATTGAGGTCTTTAAAATGATGAAAGAGTTGACGTGGATAAGCTTTTCCCATTGAGGGTAGGGAAGATTCAAACAAGAGGGCAATTAAGGGACAGAAGTTCAGGGGTAACATGAGGGGGAACTTCTTTACTCAGAGAGTGGTGGCTGTGTGGAATGAGCTTATAGCAGGAGTGGTGGAGGCAGGATCGATTTTAACATTTAAAAGTAAAGTGGATAGGTATATGGACGGGAAGGGAATGGAGGGTATGGTCAGAGTGCAGGTAGATGGGACTAGGGGAAAATAAATGTTCTGCACAGACTGGAAGGGCCAAGAGGGCCTGTTTCCGTGCTGTAATTGTTATATGATTATATGGTTATATGCGTTTAGTCCAAAAGTCCCGCTCATTTTGTGACTTCCGCTGAGTGGACAGGTCGCACTGATTGCGTAATTTCCAGTGAGTGCAGAGGTCACGCTGATTGCGGAAGTGTCGCTGACTGCGGAAGCCCCATAGTGGAGAGGCCGCGCTCAGCCGTGTAAGTAGATTCAAGAAAGTTTACTGCCATATATATGTGAGTGTGTATGTGTGTGTATGAGTGTGTGTGAGTCTCTGAGTGTGTGTGTTAGTGTGTGGGTGTACGTGTCTGTGCATGTGTGTGTGAGTGTGTGTGTGTGAGTGAGTGTGTGTGTGTGTGTGAGAGTTTGTGTGTGTGTGAGTGTGTATATTGGAATTGGTGGAGAGGTGGAATATTGCGTTGGGTGACCAGCCCTCCCATGTGAAGCTGGGACCCAACGGGTCCCACTTAGTCTGGTACATAACTGATCTTGTGCTCTTCCGGTTTGCATGGTTTTTGTATGTGATAACACTCCGATTTTTCTCCTGCTTACTCACCGCTCGCCTGTGCTGCGAGTGCAACAAGTTTCATTCTGATCGATGGAATATTGTAAAAGTTATTAAGGTTTAAAAATCGTACAAACCGCGCACGCGCAGATTGCAGTCAGTAACCGCCACGCAGATTAGTCTCCTCTCCTTCCTGGCACCATCGCCACACTGATTGGCCATGTCCGCTGTCGGGGTCTGGACTGGATCCCAGGTGGCATCTGAGCTGAGAGTTGGAATTGTGCCCAAGCCCGGGGCCTGGGTCAAGGTGTACCAGCGCCTCTGTGGCCACCCTGCCGCCTCCATCCTGCAGCACAGCTTCCACTTCCTGCTCTGTGGGCAGCTCTGGTTCAGCCGCCTGCCACCCTCACCCTGCCTGGCACAGCAAGCCCGGCTCAGTCGAGGGCCAGGTCCGTGAGTGCTTCGGCCGCCTACAGCCAGGGCCGGGCCGAGTTTGAGAACCAGGCTGAGTTCCAGGCCCTGACACTGCTCTTCGACCTGGGTAGGTCCTGGGGCAGGGGTTTGGAGTGAGGGGAGGAGGATGAGGGAACTGGGGAGGAAGGAGATGGGGTGGTAAAGGGAGATGGGGAAGATGGGGGGGGGGGGGAGCGGCAACAGGTAGCCCCGCTGTCTACCCACTGGCGAGGGACATTGCGGGTCCTGGGACGAGCAGCGCCTCAGCGGCTCCTGCCCACGAGCGCGGACACCGGGAGTGGCCTTAACGCACCACAACATTACATGGAGATAGGGAGGGGGGAGGGAGAAGGGAGAGAGGGATGAGGGAGGGAGAGGGAGGGATGATGGAGGGAGGGGGGTGAGGTTGAGAGGGGGAGAGAGCAATGAGGGAGGGAGAGAGGGATGAAGGGGAGGGAGGGGGAGGAAAGAGAGGGAAGAGAGGGAGGGAGTGGGGCAGAGGGGTGGTGGAGTGGAGGGGGATAGAAGGGAGGGGGGGACAGGGAGTGGTCGACTTGATGGGAGAGGGATAGGCATGAGTGGTGGAATATTGCATTGGGGGAATGGGTTGCGTTGAAGGAACGGGTAGGTGGTGGAATCTTGCATTGGGGAATGGGTTGCGATGGAGGACCAGGCCTCCCGTGTGACCGGGACCCAACAGGTCCCATTTAGTCTAGTTCTTCCCATAATGGGGTGACTAGAACTGCACATAATAATCTAAATGCGACCTAATCATAATAAGTTTATATGTTCCAGGAGCTGAATTAGGTCATTCAGCCCATCATGTCTACTCAACAATCAATCACGGCTGCTTTCTGATCTACCCAAAGTCCTATAAATGTGCAAAGTCCTATCAAACTGCCACATAAACATCAGCAATGGCTTGAAGTTCTGATGTGAAGTCTTTGCAATTGCAAAGATCAACTGCACTTTGCAGTTTAGTTGCTGAGAAATGGGTAACCTTGGTTCAGAAGTATAGTTGCTGTAAGCTCAACAGCTTCCCATTAGCGCTAAAGCTTTGCTCCTGTGGAAAGTTTGTTGGAGGTGAGATCAACATTGTAATGGAAAAGATTGAGCAAAGTGTCAGATCAATGATGCAGCCTTGTTTTGTTATACCTGAGGGAAGTATATAAGATTATGAAGCATTGACATAGTAGCGAGCCAAAATATTTTTACCAAGGTAGAGAAAAGAAAACCAAGAAGGCATAGTTTTAAGGTGACAGGGAGGAGAATTAAAGGGGATTTTATGGGTACATGTTTGATAGAGTGATCGATATCTGGTACTCACTGCCCGAGGAAGAGGTGGAAACATGGACAATGGTGTGTTTGAGGCATTTAGGCTGATATTAAAATAGGCAGAGGATTGATGGATATTGTCACAATTGCAGATGAATGGGATTAGGGTAGATGGGCAAAAAGGTTGGCATGGACATAGTGGGCTGAAGGGCCCAAATCTGTGCTGTATAAATCTATGACGTTTTGACTGTGGCACCAGTCCTCACTGAGATTGATTCTGTTTTTATATCTGCCTGTTATCATGGAGCAAGAGTAAGAAAGAGATGATGTTTTGTTGGCAGTTGAAGTTGAAGTCAGTGTTCTCCCGTCACTCTTGATTGATGGGTTAAAAGGCGTAGGCAAGGTTGAAAACATTCATATATAGTGAGGTCTGCTGTTTCCTGGATTTTTCTCAGAGTTGTCATACAGTGAAGACCATATTTCAACAAACTTCGGGATGAATGAAATATACATTGTGATTCAAGAGGCACTCTTCAGCTAATGGAAGTCTGCTGAAGAGAGACCAGATTATGGTGTTCTCTGCTGCAGACAGCATGGACACCCCTTTGTAGCTGCCACAATCTGATTTGTTTCTCTTCTTGAAGGCAGTCACAATTACACTATCTCTGAGGTCCCCTGAAATATCCTCCTCTTCTCAGATCTCAGCAATGAAACGATGGATTTGTGACTGAGGATCTCCTCCTCAAAGGTCAAGGTTTCAGTGAGGACGCCTTCTTCTCCAGATGTCTTGTTGGGTTAAGGGTTTCCCAACCTCTTGTTTTCAGGATAAGTGAGAAGGCAGTGGGATACAGTCCAGGGCTTTCAAATAAAGAGAATGATTAGTACGGGTGTCAGGGGTTATGGGGATAAGGCAGGAGAACGAAGTTGGGAGGGAAAGATAGATCAGCCATGATTGAATGGTGGAATTGACTCGATGGGCTGAATGGCCTAATTCTGCTCCTATCACATGAACTTATGAGAAGAGTTGCAGTTGAGGAAGTCTTTGTCTGACTTCCATTAGACATTGATTAGTAGGCGTGCAGCCAGACTCTGTGATTGATATGGTAGGTCTGCGGTGGCTGGAGCAGACAAGGACACAGTTAATTGTGCTGCTGGGTTCGGTGACTATGTGTGCAATCAGAGCTGAGCAATGGGAACATGGTTGGTTGTGTGGACGAAGATGGGGAGCGGGAGCGCAGTTGGATGAGCAGAGCAGCAGAGAATCAGGCACATAGTTGGACGTCTGACCAGAGCCGGAGCTCAAGAACAGGGTGTGGTATATGACTAGGCTAAGGACTGAAGCAAAGCTGGCAGCTTGAGCAAGAAGACAGGTGAGAAACCTAGCGGCAGGCACTCAGCATGGGCTCCCATGCTTGACTCCCCCTGCATGAACTCCATTCCTTGCATGAATCTGCACATATCGGGCACATATCTCTATCAACAAATAGAGAGCGGTCCTGAGCTAATATCTACCTCACTGGAGACTCTATTTAATAAGACTTTACTGCACTTTATCTTGCACTATATGTGATTCCCTTAATTATTATGCGTACACTGTGGATGGCTTGATTGTAATCATGTACAGTCTTTCCGCCGACTGGTTAGCACACAACAAAAGCTTGTCACTATACATCGGTAGGCAAGGCAATAACCTAAACCACACTAAACATATCAGGAAACACCCACAGGTGGTCTTCGGTCACCTGAGCCTATTTTGCCACAGGATCAAATCCCTGCTTAATGTAGCCCATGTTGTAACTGGTATGCAACAGTTATCCTACGTTAAAATAAATCATGCGCAGGTAACTTTGACAATGACAACTTGGATTAGCCCTTCACATGCTTGCATTTAACTGGCAAGGTTTCTAGTTATGTAATATTCATGGAGGTGCTTTCTACGGGACTGCCCAATTAGTTCATGATGGAGTAAAAGATCAGCTATGAGCTTGTTGAATGGTGAAGCAAGCACAATGGATTGAATGGCCTACTCCTGCTTCTGGATCTTATGTTTTTATGTTCTCTTGAAGGATAGGCCAGGTTTATTAACATTCATCCCCATTTCTTATCTCACAGCCTTTATTCGAGTCTAATGCTATTTTCTGGAAATCCAGGCGTCTCACCTGAGGTGATTTGTATTCATTTTTTGTGGAGAAAATGATAGTATAATAACAACTAGAATTTTATACATTTTATAATCTGGAACAGATAGTTTCTCCAAGGAGAAATTGTTTTGTTTTCATTTGCATGGAAAACGCTACCATGTTCTTTGAATTGAAAAGTATGCTTTGCATTGGCCGATTAAATCAAAAGTTTTATTTTGTTGACAAAGTCATCAAAGTCGTGTCCTGCCTATTGATATTCCAAAATGCTTTCCTTCAAGGTGAGCAGCCATCTTTGCACACAGCAATGTGGCTATCTACATACATTGTAGAAATAACTAACATTAGGATTTTCTGATACTCTGGAATTTAGAGGGAATCTCATTGAAACATATAAGATTATTAAGGGTTTGGACACACTAGAGGCAGGAAACATGTTTCCGATTTTGGGGGTCCAGTACCAGGGGCCACAGTTTATTTAAGAATAAGGAGTAAGCCATTTAGAACGGAGGTGAGGAAACATTTTTTCACACAGAGAGTGGTGAGTCTGTGGAATTGCTCTGCCTCAGAGGGCGGTGGAGACTGGTTCCCTGGATACTTTCAAGACAGAGCTAGATAGGGCTCTTAAAAATAGCGGAGTCAGGGGATATGGGGAAAAGACAAGAACGGGGTACTGATTGTGGATGATCAGCCATAAACACATTGAATGTCGGTGCTAGCTCGAAGGGCCGAATGGCCTACTCCTGCACCTGTCCATTGTCTATTGTCTAATACCAGATTCCAGATTGGCTGCTAGGAAGGAAAATTAAGCCCAAACTGTATTTGGGCGATTGCCTTGAAATCCCAGTTTCTTATTTCCCCGATATTCTATTGTGCCATTGAACCGTTTAAAATGTATTTCTGGTGCCACTGACTGCTACGCATTAGACCTGATGATTTCTGGATTTAGCTCCCTTATACTAGGTTCAAAGTATCTACAAAACCTTCATTCATCCAAATCTCAGTTTGAAGTTGAGCTTAATAAAAATAATGACTGGTCATGAAAATTAGGTTCAACCTGCAACTGCATTTAGGCAGTACAACTGCCTATGCAAACCAGTAAACCTGTTATGCAAAGTAAGAAAGGAACAGGGAGTTTTTTTTTGGGGTGTGGGGGGGGGGGGGGGGGGGGGGTAACAAACATGGGTTAGATGATAGCAATACTCAAATGTAAAATCTGGGAAAATATGTTTTACCTTCAGACTTACATTTTATTTAATTCACGTCATAGTCATGGAGTCCAACATGTCCCCTCTACACTAGTCCCACCAACTTGCATTTGGCCCATATCATGTTCTTTCCATGTACCTGTCTAAATGTTTCTTAAATGTTGCAATAATACCTGCCTCAACTCTGGCAGCACATTCCACACACCTATCCCTTTGCGTGAAAAAGTTACCCTTCAGATTCTTGTCAAATCTTCCCCCCCCCTCATCTTAAACTTATTACCACTGGTTTTCATTTCTCCTA
Source organism: Raja brachyura (assembly GCA_963514005.1). The sequence continues at coordinate 77,216,851 of OY740781.1, forward strand.
CTCTGGGCAAGAGACTCAGTGCCAATCTATTCCTCTTATCTATATACCTCTATACGATCACCCCTCATCCTCCTGCATTCCAAGGAATAGAGTCCTAGCCTACTTAACCTCTCTCCATTGCTCAGGTCCTCGAGTCCTGGCAACATCTTCGTAAATATTTTCTGCACCCTTTCCAGCTTGACAACATCTTTCCTATAACATGATGCCCAAAACTGAACACAATATTCTAAATGTGGCCTCACCAAAGTTTTGCACAACTGCAACATGACCTCCCAACTTCTAAATGCTTTGACTATTAAAGGATAATGTACCAAAAGCCTTTTTGACCAGCCTATCTACCTGTAATGTCACTTTCAAGGAACTATGTACCTGCACTCCGAGATCCATCTGTCTACAATATTCCCAGAGCCCTAGAACCTACTGTGTAGGTTCTTCCTGTGTTAGTGCTTCCAAAATGCAACATCTCACATTTCTCTGTATTAAATTCCATCAACTATTCCCCAGCCCACCTGGACAATCGATCCAGATCCTGCTGCAATTTTTGACAATCATGTTCACTATCTACAAGACCACACAATTTAGTATTATCAACAAACTTGCTAATCGTGCCCTGTACGTTTGCATCTAAATCATTGATGTAGATGACAAACGGCAATGGGCCCTGCTCCAAAGCCTGAAGCACACCACTAGTCACAGGCCTCCAGTCTATAGCAACCTTCCACCATCATCCTCTACTTCCTCCCATGGTCAAGTTTCTATACAGTTATCTCTCCTTGAACCCCATGGGATCTAACCTTCTAGAGCAGCCTACCATAGGAACCTTGTCAACTGCCTTACTAAAATTCATGCATACAATGTCTACAGCTCTGCCTTTATCAAAGTTTTTGCTCACATCTTCAAAAAAGTCAATCAGGTTTGTGAGTCAATAATTTTTCCGGAACTGGCTGCGCTGCCCTCGCCTGCAGTCCGTCTGTTTTTTCTTTCTTTTTTTGTCCTGTTTTAGTTAATTTTAGTTTATTGGGCTGTGTATGTGTGGGGGGAGGGTGGTAGAAACATGTTATTGGTCTCTTCCTTCAGGGGGGATACGACCTTTCTTGCCGTATCCCCCGTCTCCGTCTCCGTCTGCGCTGAGGCCTATCACGGAGCTGGCGGCCTCCAACTTGGACCGACTTCGAGGCTCTGGAGGCAGATCCAGCAAGGACTTACCAATGCGGGGCTGGCCGACTTCGGGGCTGTGGAGGCGCTGTGACCCGACGTCCGACCCAACTTCGGAAGCTCGGCACGGGCCAGGGCACGACATCGTCGGGAGCTCGCAGGTCACAGGTTGGTGACCTGTTTTTCCGGAGCTCCCGCAACCACAGCTTCATCCGCTGGACTGGAGGGCGGCAGCTTCGGCAGCTTCGATCGCCCCGGGCCGCGGAGTTTGAACCGGCCCGTTCTGATTCGGCCGTGGGACTTGCCATCACCCGGCGAGGTCACAACATCGGAGGCCTGGATCGCCTCAGCGCAGAGGGAGAAAAAGGAGGGAAGAGACAAGGACTTAAGACTTTTTGCCTTCCATCACAGTGAGGAGGACCTGGTGGACTCACTGTGGTGGATGTTAAATCGGTGTTTATTGTGTGTTTTTGTTGTTTTATTTTGTGTTATGACTGCAAGGCATGAAATTTCCCGACAATAAAGGATACTTGACTTGACTTGACTTGAGACACGACCTCCCACTTACAAAACCATGTTGACCATCCCTAATCAGCCCTTGGGTTACACAAAAAGCTGGAGAAACTCAGCGGGTGCAGCAGCATCTAAGGAGTGAAGGAGATAGGCGACGTTTCGGGTCGAGACCCTTCTTCAGACTGGTCAGGGATCAGGGAAACGAGAGATATAAACAGTGATATGGAGAGATAAAGCAAGAACAATGAGTGAAAGATATGCAAAAAAGTATTGGTGATAAGGAAAGCAGGCCATTGTAAGCTGTTTCTGGTGTGAAAATGAGAAGCTAGTGCGACTTGGGGGGGGGGGGGGGGGGGGGAGATGGAGAAGGAATGTCAGGGCCCGAGGGCTGAGGGAGAGGTGGGGGGGTGGGGGGAAAGGAGCAGTCTGGGTTAACAGAATTGAGAAAATTCAATGTCAATGTTCAATTCCATTTCACAACCTAATCAGCCCTTGTCCATCTAAGTACATGTATATCCTCTCCCACAGAATACTCTCTCGTAACGTTCTGACTATGTTAAGTTCACTGCCCTGTAGTTCCCAGTATATTCCCTGCAGCCTTTCTTGAATAGAGGAACAACATTTGCCTCCCTCCAGTCTTCCAGCACCTTGCCCGTATTTAATGATGACTCATAACTCTCAGCGAGGGCTCCTGTAACTTCCTCGCTTGTGATTTGTCTATTTTCATACACATCAGGACCTTCAGCCCATCTGCTACCGCAATACTGACTTTTTTGAAGCAGTCTTTATATTCTTGTTAGGTATCAGGTCTATATATCAGGTCTTTATAAATGTTTTAAACTGGGAAAGTTAAATTGCTCTGCAAAGAGAACAGTCAAAGATGAGTGTAAACTCCAGGATACAGATGAAAACCTGTTTAATCAGCTTAACTACTATAAGCACATGACAATATATATATATATTTTTTAAATGCTTGATTTAAATTTGAGGTTTAAAGGGATTTTCCGTCATTATTCATGCATTTTATTTTCAGCTTTCTTAAGCAGCAATCTCCAGATGTCAGTTCATATTAATCATATTGATCCTTCTGAATATACTTACATCTCCCGTTTAAGATTAATTAAAATAGTTTTCTAGTCAGCAGGGTATGTGACCGTGATCTAATGACAAATCCAATCATAAAGACATCAAGGTATTCCATAGGTGAGAATATAAAGTCTTCTGAGTAATTGGAAGATGGATATTACAAACATAATTTGATAGGACAATTTGGATGGGGCTGAAGAGAAAAAGCATAAAATGGGCATTAGATCACGAGTATTAAAGCATTTTTCACAATATAACATCCAAGTAGTATAAATGATGTCTGAATAATTTATTGTTTTATAGTCCAAGCCTGCATGCAACAATATGAACGCACCATATCATCAATGTGCCGGTCAATCACTATCTGCAACAAAAGAGAATCTAACCCCTCAATTAAATTATCACCACGCCCTCCATCAACAGCATTCTTGGGGTTACTGTTAACCAGAAAATCTAACGTACCAGGCACATAAACACCATGTCTAGAAGATTATAGAACATAGAACAGTACAGGGCAGAAATGGGACCTTCAGCCCACAATATCGGTGTCAAACATAATGCAGTTAAACTAATCTCTTCTGCCTGCATGTGATTCATAACCCTCATTTCCCTGAACATCCATGTGCCTAAACATCCATGTGCCATGTGCTTGAACATCCAAAAGCTTCTTAAAAGCCACTGTCATATCTGTGTCCACCTATCTGTATTTGCGTAAACGGGAACTTTGCCCACACATCTCCTTTAAACTTTGCTCCTCTCACCTAAAAGCAATGCTTTCAAGTCTTTGATATTTCCTGCCCGTTAAAAAGTTTCTGTCCACTCTATCTATGCCTCTCCTAATTTTATATACTTCTATCAGGCCTCCCCTCAATCCCCAATGCACCAGAGAAAACAATCTTGTTGAACTTCTCCTTACAGCTAATACCCACTAATCCAAGCAGTATTCTAGTAAACCTCACCTATGACCTCTGCAAAGCCTCCACATTCTTCTTGTAATCGGGCAAACTGAACTGCACACAATACTCCAATTGCAGCCTAATCAAAGTCTGATAAACCTACAACATGACTTGCTGACAAAATGTCCTGAATAAAGGTAAATGTCCCAAATTCTTTCTTTACCACTGTAGTGATCTGTGTTGCTACTTTCAGGGAGACCTGGTAGTGGTCCCTGTTATTTATCTATACTATTATTAAAACTCACATATTGACCACTTCCGATTTGCTGTTTTTTAAATGTGCGCAAAAACGGTACCTAGGATTTTTTTTGCCATCTTGCTCACCGTTCTTCTCTCCTCCAAGCACACCAAGTTTTTTTTCTGAACGGTGGAAGTTGACAAAATTAATGAAGGTTTAAAAAATTGTGAGATCAACAGATTGGTCTTCTCACCTGTCATTCACCATGCAGGTAACGCCCCTTCCGGCACCTGCTGGAGAATAAAATCCTGGAGGTGGGGCTGAGTCCACAATTGCTGATTGAGTCCGCAAGAGTGGTGTCTGGAAAGTCGCTGTGTGGAGTTGGGAAAGTTGATGTGTGGAGTCGGGGCAGTCGCTGTGTGGAGTCGGGAGGTGCTGTGTGGTGTCGGGTAAGTTGCTGCGTTGAGTTGGGATAGTCGCTGGATGGAGTCGGGAAAGTTGCTGTGAGGTGCCGCGGCCGATGGCCGCTGAGTGGAGTCCCTCCCCCCCCACATCCCCCCTTCCCCCTCTCACTTCTACCCTCGCCCTCCTCCCCACACACACCCCCTTCTCGCTTTTCCCCCTTTCCCCCTCCCCTCCTCCCCACACCCCCCTCCCCCCACATACCCACACCCCCTATTTACCCCTCCCCATTCCTCCCCCCCACCCCCCAACTCACACCACCCCACCTCCCCCACATCACCCCACATCCCCGCCCCCCACATTACCCCACATCCTCACCATCCCACACCACCCCACACCACCCCTCCCCTCCTCCCTCCTTTCCCACGCCACTCCTCCCCCCCCCACGCCACCCCCTCCCACCACTATTATCACAGAGAAGGGATTAAGAGAGTTGACAAAGAGACAGGGTTGAGGTAAAGGGCATTAAAAAGCTGACCCCAAATCTGTCAATAACATTGATAATTGGTGGGCAATTATTAAAGTATGAGGAGCTAAGGGATATTTTTAAGTGACCCCGGAGATACCATTCTGAAGTCATTGCAGGAGATGTTTCAGCTATGGTGGAGGAGAGAATTAAAGCACCAATCTGGACAATGGAACAAGAAGCATAGAGGTGGTCAGCATGTGAGAGAAGGTTGGATGGAGGTTGCTAAGTGGAGAAGAATGGGGAACACTTCTGTAATCCATTCATATGATGTTGGATTTAATAGTGCTGGTTTCCCACCATAAAGGACCGAGCATTTAATTCACAAATTAACATGCAACTGGCAGCACAATTGAAACTTTGGAGTGGTCTTGTTGGTTTCCTAGTGATCTATAATGTCAGTGGTATATCTAGTACCCACTGTGTGCCAAGAGGAGCAGGAGTGTTCATCCTGCTTATTTAGTTTTATTAGTTTAGAGATGCAGCACGTAAACAGGCCCTTCTGCCCACAGGGTCCGCGCCCACCAGCGATCTCCGTACACTAGCACTACCCTATACACACTAGACACATTTATGCCAAGCCAATTTACCTACAAACCTATCAGTCTTTGGAATCTGGGAGAAAACCGAAGATCTCTGATAAAACCCACAGGGGCACAGGGAGAACGTACAAACTCCATACAGACAGCTCCCATAGTCAGTTTCGAACCGGAATCACAGGCGCTGCAAGCGCTGTAAGACAGCAACTCTACCGCTGCGCCACCATGCCGCCATGAAAGCCTTTGTCATTCCTACTACAGATCACTGCCTGATGGGCCTGTCCCACTTAGGCGATTTTTCAGGTGACTGAAAAACACACACACATCGCTTCCTTCACCACCCAGTTATGCAGGCGGGGGACAGGGCAAGCGGGGCGAGCACTGTCTGAGTGAAATTCACACGGTGCAAAGCCAATGTGATACAGACACACACCACGATGAACAGAAACGTTGGCGCTGTAATTGAGATGGTGAAAGCACAGTGTACAGGAAGGGTCACGTAAGTCCTTTAAAAGAGGGAGGAAGATGGGGGGAGAAGGAGCGGAGTCAACTTTTTCAGAATACACGGCTGTGAAGCACGGTGGACATTAACATTACCGGTCAGTTATCCTGGGTTCTGAAAACTACTGCTTACGTTTTAGTTTCCCAATAAGCCAATGAAATTCACAGGTCAGCACCGGTTACAACCTATGAGAAACTCCGACAACCTTTGACCTCCTGGCAACCCACCAGGACCTGGAAACCCACCGACGGCACGAGAATTCTCACCGCTCTCCATGGCATCTTCAGTCTGGTTGCCGCTAATTTTTCAACATGCTGAACAATTTGCAACGACCACAATGCTGCCGCGACATGTTCCCAGAATACGGGACCTCCTCATGACCTTGAAGGCGACTACCCGGCAACCACCCGCGAACATGTGGCGACCGCATAGTCTCCTGCAGTCGTCTAAAAAGTCGCCTAAGTGGGACAGGCACATTACTATTCCTGTATCACGGTGACACCTCTCCTTTCCCAATGCACAAACTCCAAGCTGCCTGTTCTGTAGTTAGACACAATTATTACTCCCCTCACCCTTGGTATATTGAACTCCTCTTCCCTCCTGGCACTAATTCTCACAATTGGCCAAATTTCCACTTGGCTGGCTGACTGGCAGGTGGGAAATTGTTAAAGAACCCAGTTTTTTTACCTTCATGAACTCCTGTACCATTCCTGTGAAATGTAAACAATCCAATCAACAAAGATGTCATCATTCATATATCTTAATCGGTGCTTAATCATTTATTTTATTTTTGAATAAATAACTTTTTAGGGGGTGCCACGGTGACGCAGCGGTACAGCTGCTGCCTTACAGCGCTTGCAGCACCAGAGACACAGGTTTGATCCTGACTACGCGTGCTGTCTGTACGGAGGAGTTTGTACATTCTCCCCTTGACCTGCGTAGGTTTTCTCAGAGATCTTCGATTTCCTCCCACACTCCAAAGACGTTCAGGTACTGCATGTAGGTTAATTGGCTTGGTATCAATGTAAATTGTCCCTAGTGTGTGGAGGACAGTGTTAGTGTGCAGGGATCGCTGGTCGGCGTGGACTAAAACTAAACTCCAATGCTTTTTTAAAAAGTGTAAATATGTTTCATATACTTTAATGTAGTGCAATTGCTTCTTCCGTTCACCAAATAATAATGTAATGCATCAACTCCCTCTGATGTTATGTTGCAGGAAAATCACATCTCTAAATATAATAAACGGAAAAGGAACATATGTTCTGTCATCTAAATTCCATACAAATGTATCTATCAATCCTACCTCAATGATTAATTTTTCAGGTTATTTATTGTAGAATATTCTTAGCCAACATTTCAACATAAATTATGAAATTGGCCAGCAATAAACATATTCATGCCTCATTTGTACTATTGAGTCAACACTCTGGAAAACAACGCTGGATATTTTTTGAAGAAACAATTTAATAAGCATTTCAGCCTTGACATCTAAATTTTCTTTTGGCTCCCAAAGTTTCATTTCACTGAACATGTTAAATATTACATTAGTCATTATTTTCATCTCATTTATCACATTTTCTGTCAATGACTGTTCCTTTGATTTCATACAAAGATACAGGGCTTATATGATGCTGCTTCTAGCTCCAAAAAATGATTCAGTTGTTTTATGAAATGGAGGGAGGAAAAGATAAAGCAAATAAGATAAACATTTCCAAATCAACTGTCTAAAATGGTTTAATATTTATTTCACCCAAAGCATTATGTTAACATATTGAAAATTTTGAATACCGCAGGAAGTTGAAATTCTGCCAGTCAATAGCAACGTGAAACATTTATGAGTGTTATTTCATTACATTTTCTTTATGTATGTAAAAAAAATATTATTTACTGTAGATTGAAGCTAACCCTGGAGATGTGTTGTCAATTTTATAGAACTGGAAAATAATGTTATGCCTCTTCCAACTTGCATTAAAATGATGACATGCAGTGTTAGTACCACATTTGCAACAGAACAAATTTACTTGGACTCCCTTGATAACATTGAGTTTGCCCAGTAAATATTTAAACTATAGACAAAGGAAATAAATTAATTCCAGTGTCCTTAGGTGACAGTAAGGAGAAAGTGCTGTCTGGCTCCTGATGACAATCCAATATCAACTGCTGGGGAGGTAGGTGTGTGGTTCTCCATCACAGACAAGATCATATTTCTTGTGGTTTCTAACACAATTAAATGTACTGCCAGCACTTATTGTTAAAGCCCACACATAAAGAATGGGTATTTAGATAAAACATTAGTGGGTGGTTGGAATCTGCAGAAATTCTTCTGCACAGCATGTAGAAAGTTACACACGTTAATCTTAGATTATAGACAGCCAAAACTTCCATTAGTAATGAACTGGTGAATGCTATTCAGATCCCAGCAGAGAGGGTACACTCACAGACCACAGACTGTTCAAATTGGTGGAAAAGTGTCAGCCTAGATACCAATCAGCATGGGAGCACCTCAAGGCTGCGTGCTCAGCCCCCTGCTGTACTCACTCTATACTCATGACTGCGTAGCCGGTCATAGTGCAAACTCCATCATCAAGTTCGCTGATGACACCACTGTTGTGGGACGTATCACTGATGGGGATGAGTCAGAGTATAGAAGTGAGATAGGCCGACTGATCAAATGGTGCCAGCACAATTACCTGGCCCTCAACACCAGCAAAACCAAGGAACTGATTGTGGACTTTGGAAGAGGTAGGATGGGGACCCACAGTCCCGGTTTATATCAACGGGTCGATGGTGGAAAGGGTCAAGAGGTTCAAATTCCTGGGCGTGCACATCTCTGAAGATCTCTCCTGGTCTGAGAACACTGATGCTATTGTAAAGAAAGTACATCAGCGCCTCTACTTCCTGAGAAGATTACGGAGAGTCGGTATGTCAAGGAGGACTCTCTCTAACTTCTACAGGTGCACAGTAGAGAGCATGCTGACTGGTTGCATCGTGGCTTGGTTCGGCAACTTGAGTGCCCAGGAGCGTAAAAGACTACAAAAAGTAATAAACACTGCCCAGTCCATCATTGGCTCTGACCTCGCTACCATCGAGGGCATCTATTGCAGTCGCTGCCTCAAAAAGGCTGGCAGCATGATCAAGGACCCACATCATCCTGGCCACACATCATCTCCCCGCTACCTTCAGGTAGAAGGTACAAGAGCCTGAAGACTGCAACGTCCAGGTTCAGAAACAGCTTCTTCCCCACAACAATCAGGCTATTGAACTCAACTCAAACAAAACTCTGAACATTAATAGCCCATTATTTGTTTATTTGCGCTTTATCTGTTTTATTTATTCATGTGTGTATATATTTATACAAAGGTATATGGACACACTGATCTGTTCTGTATTCATGCCTTCTATATTCTGTTGTGCTGAAGCAAAGCAAGAATTTCATTGTCCTATCTGGGACACCATATAACCATATAACAATTACAGCACGGAAACAGGCCATCTCGGCCCTTCAAGTCCGTGCCGAACAACTTTTTTCCCTTAGTCCCACCTGCCTGCACTCATACCATAACCCTCCATACCCTTCTCATCCATATGCCTATCCAATTTATTTTTAAATGACACCAACGAACCTGCCGCCACCACTTCCACTGGAAGCTCATTCCACACCGCTACCACTCTCTGAGTAAAGAAGTTCCCCCTCATGTTACCCCTAAACCTCTGACAATAGGTTACCCCTAAACACATGACAATAAACTCTCTTGAATCTTGAAATGCTTCATTGTTTTTGCAAGATAGCTAAGATCATGCACAGTTATCTATTCTCATTTTTATGATGCAATATGATACAATGGAACTTTATTTATCCCAGGAGGGAAATTAGTCTGCCAACAGTCTTACAAGTCAAACACAACATGATACATGAAACATAAAATTAAAGTGACGCTTTGAAAGTTCAGGATTGGGGATGTGCAAAGATTGGTGAGGGGGCGGGGGAGGGGGAGGAGAGTTAGTCTACCCCACAACATATGGGGGTTGAATTGTATCGTTTGATAGCCACAGGGGAAAATGATCTCCTGTGGCATTCTGTGCTGCATCTTGGTGGAACCAGTCTGTTGCTGAAGGTTCTCCTCAGGATGACCAGTGCGTCTTGGAGGGGGTGAGCTGTATTGTCCAAGATGCTCCCCAGTTTGAGAAGCATCCCCCCCCTCTAAGACTACTTCCAATATATCAAACTCCACTCTCAGGATGGAGCCAGCTTTCCTGATTAGCTTTTAATTCTGTTGGCGTCCGTGGCCTTTGCCCTGCTACCCCAGCACAGTGCAGTGAAAAAGATGGCACTAGCCACCACCGATTGATAGAACATCTGCAGTATCTAATAGCGTAGCCTCCTCAGAAAGTACAGATGGCTTTCTCCTTTCTTATGCAGTGGCTTAGCGCTCCTGGACTACTCCAGTTTATTGTCCAGGTAAACACCAAGATACTTGTACCCCTTGGTAAACTTCGCATCCATACGCTTGATGGAGACAGGGGACAGGGGTGTTCCTCTCCTCCTAAAGTCCACCACTAACTCCTTTGGCTTGTCGGTGTTGAACTGCAGGTGATTCAGCCCAGTTGGTGATTACAACTCCGTATTCAGCTTCCCTCTCCTCACTGATGCAGTCCACAATCGCAGAGTCTTTCATTCATCTTTCATCATTCTTTCATTTGAAGCTGATATGGCAACATCTTCTATGAAATAGTCCAGTGCAATTTGACTGGCAGCAGCCTTTGAAATGTAGGTCAAAACTGGCAATGGCATGGCAGGTTCTATAGCAATTGTGTTTAATGATTGAAACACTCCATGAAACCCTTTATTAAGCCACAACACTAAATCTTGGGTCTATGGGTCTTGGACTGATGGTTCCACTCTTAGATTAGCAGGATTTTAATCATGCATAAAAAAAGTTTTTATCCACGAGTAGTTGCTCTACTCAACAGACAGAAATCTGTAGCTTCCTTTGATCTGGTATTTTGTTGGTACACATGCTTGATCAATGGTGTTTTATCATTAATGTTTTATTATGATTAATGTTTAGTGTTTTCTGAGTCATTCATAACTGTCACTGTATGTCATGTTGTTACTTGTGGGGGGAGCACCAAGGCAAATTCCTTGTATGTGAATACTTGGCCAATTTACTTACTTACATTCAAGAGGGATGACAGTAGTGGAAGATGGGAGCTGGGTGTAAATAGCAGTGTGGTTTATCAAGTCATTGAACCATATTGAGTCTTTGTGTTTGGTTTATGTAGCTAAGAAAATGTCCTGTAAGGGCAGGTCTTCTGATTTCAGATACCTGGATTTATGAGTATATTGGCGGATGCATAACATGAATTAACAGGTGCATTTCTAAAAGTCAAAATAAATGAAAAGTTAATCATTGTAGAAATGTATAATAATATGAACATTGTGCATCAGGATGCAGTGTTGCAGGTGTAAGACCTCACTGGTACACAGAAGTATTTCAGCCTCAGAATGTACAAAGGATATTGTTCACTCTGAATGTCCATGGATACGTTTCTTATGATGTTCCATATTACTTCTTGATAAGCATACACGAAGTAAAAATCTTATCACAGGTATTTTCCCTATCAAATGCTCGAGCATCTGCTCCATGGAATGCTGAGATGCTGAGGATTGGCCTTATGTCATCTTAAGTCTGGCGTTAACCATGTTGCAGTTCAGATGTAAATAGTTAAAAAGTGAAAAAAAGAAACAATATTCTTTCTGATTTAACCTATTGCTAGAGATCAGTGGCTAATGCAATTAAATTCATAAGTTCAAGGCGGGAGTGTCCCGCGGAGCCCCGCGTGCAGTGGGAGTGTCCCGGGGACCGCACGGGCCCGATCCACCTGCTGAACAATCGAGCGGAATGACTGGAATGAACCCGGTAGGCCCGACTCACCCCACAGGCCTCCCAGGGGACTGCAGAGAAGCCGGGCAGCGAGAACTGCCTGGGCCGAAGGAGCCTCAGCGGCGGCGGTGATGGGAGCTTCAGCAGTGGCAGCAGGAGCTCAGCGGCAGCAGGAGCCTCGACGTAGATGGCCGGTGGGGCCTCGGCAGCAGTGGGGCCTCGGCAGTAGTGGGAGCCTCTGGGGTGGTGGGGCCTCACGATCAACTCACAACTGGGTTGTTGAGCGTGAGGGGGGGAGGGGAAGACAATGGGGACTCAGCGTGATGAGACCACCGTGAGGGATGGTGGAGAACAAAGGGCGACCCAGTGTGGGGGAGGGGGACATGCTCTGGTTTAGAATCCTCTGACCAGGGGTTAAGTCTGTGTTCTTTTGTTTGTTCCAGTGAAGGTGCTGTGCACACGGCAACCAGCCAACAGTCGCTTGTCTTTTTCTTTTTTTCACTTTATAACTTAATTTTAATTTCAAGTGTTCATGTACTTTGTTGTGTGTTGTGACTGTTGGCAGACCGATTTCCCTCCGGGGATGAATAAAATCCTATCGTATCGTATAAATTAACGGAGCAGAATTATGCCATTTGGCCTATCAAGTCTTCTTTGCCATACAATCATGCTGCTCTATCTTTCCCTTTCAACCCCATTCTCTTGCCTTCTCTCCGTAACCTTTGACATCCTAACAAGTCAAGAACCTAACATTCACCGCTTTAAAGATACCCAATAACCTGGCCTCCAAAGGACAAAGGACAAAGAACAAAGGACATTTATTATCACATACACCAATTGGTGTAGTGAAATTTGACTTGCCAATGCAGCACATGAATAAAGATAATACACAACACTAGAGTATTTAACAAAAAACATAAAAACATCCCCCCACAATGGTTCCCACTGTGGGGGAAGGCAGCAAAGTCCAGCCCCATCCCCAGTTCACCCACAGTCGGGCCTAGTGAGGCCTCTGCAGCTGCTGCTACGGCAGCCCAATGCTTCAGGCCCACATGCCGGATGATGGAGTTCTGGCGTTGGGTGAACACTCTCAGCGGCCCAGAGTGTTTGGAGCGGCCGCTTCCTCCCCGGAGTTCACAGCTCCCGTAGTCCACAGGCCACGCTGGTCGGAGCTCCGACTCTGGCGATCTCCCGCTACACGATGACACCCCAGCGCTGTGTACCGCCGCCGAAGCTGAAGTCCCGGCCAGTCTCGGCAGGAAACGCCGCTCCAGACTGCCGGTAGGCCGCGAGGAAGGGACGAAGATACGGCCCGGAGAAAAGCCGCATCTCCGACCAGGTAGGGACTGAGAAAATAGTTTCCCCCTTCCCCAACCCCCCACCCTCTACATAAAAAGACTAAATACCTCCAAAAAACAAACACTTTAACTAACTAAAAAAAAATATATATATAAAAAAGAATGAAAAGACTAACAGCTGCTGGCAGGGCGGCCATACTCGACGGCGCCCCCTCAACCGTCTGTGGCAATTATTTCCACAGATTCACCACCCTCTGGCTAAAGTCTTGGGTATGCATGCATTTAATGTAAGATCATTTGTTAATTAACTAGGGGAACCTAACCAAAAAAAATCAAATGGCTCTGACTCCATTGTTGGAATATCCATGATGTTTGGATTAAAAGTGACAAAAACAGATTTTCATAAATCTCTGAATCATGAACTCTCTCAATGTTTTTCTGACCATTAAGGGGCACATTGAAATGCTACGTACTGGTCATTGCCACAGAGAGGTCATTACTCATTACCTGTGGATGACAAAGTGAGAGCTTGAGGAGGATGTCATTACCTAGAAATTCTTCTGAGCTCTGCAATGACAACCGATTATATTGTTTCTGAAATTCCATTCCTTCTGGCGATGGCTTCTTCCACAGTATTCAGTTTAAACAATACATTCAAAGTCTAAGACAGATAGGCTCATCATAGATAATACATCATAGGAATAGGCCCCTTGGCTGAACTTTTCAATGCTGACCAAGATACTCCAAGTCCGTTCCGTTTGTTTGCGTTTGGCCCATATTCCTCTAATTCATTCCTAACCATGTACTTGCCCTAAAATAGACACAAAAAGCTGGAGTAACTCAGCAGGTCAGACATCATCTCTGGAGGAAAGGAATAGGTGACGTATCGGGATGAGACCCTTCTTCAGACTGAGAGTTGGGGAAAGGGAAATGAGGGATATAGACGATGATGTGGAGAGATATAGAAGAAGTGAATTAAAGATATGCAAAAGAGTAACAATGATAAAGGAAACGGGCCATTGTTAGCCGTTAGCTGTAACTAGGTGATAATGAGTTACAAACAATGGGACTCAACAAGCCAACTTTGAAACTAGTACAATGTCTTAAAAAATGTATTATTGAACCTGCCTCAACTACTTCTGGAATCTTGTTTCCATATATATACCACCCAAAACCCATATACCCATATACCCATCATCAAAAGTAAGACAAATCCTTGATATATTCCAGAATAATGTGGCAGAAATAGTGGGGAGGGGGAGAAGTTCTTGATGAAGATTTTCCGGGTGCAAATCAAACCAGCCAAGTGTAATCCAATTGAATTGGTCAGATCTCTGCCTCAATCTGATTACAATAAATGCGCATTCAACCCCACTGATTAGAAACATGCTCTTTTATTTTGCCATCTTATCTCCCCCCAACATAAGCCATCTAACCTTTATTGTTACTTTCAAACTCAGTGTAATGTGTGATACAAATCCATACAACATCAATTACCATGGCATGAATGAGCAGTTGAATAGTGTGGACCAACAGGTCTAGTGCTGGAATAGTCGGGAAGGATGAGAAAGTGCACTGTGCCATGCAATGAAAATTCACAATCAATAATTCATGATTTTCAGATCAGACGTCAAAGGATACTCTGCTCTCAGAAGATGTTCACTCCAACCTCCCCCTTATAACCAGTTGCAAACTAGGAAGGGATAGAGACCAGATATGTATTCTTTTGTGCGATGATTTCGAAACCTCGATGGGTAGCTATTAAGTCAAGCTTAATAAAAATGTTAATTACTGTAAATTCATGTAACTACTTCACTTTTATTTCATACTTATAGTCTGATAAGTGGCTATTAAAATTATTCTAAGGTCAGTGGTAATATAGGTGGCATTTTGCTGAATGCACGCAATTACAGTATATGGAAGTACAATACAGAATAGCAGTACATTGTGTGGCACCATTCCCATGGGCTGAGCTTGAAGTCAATGAATGTTCTCTCGCAGCAATGTAGAAGTTGTGATGTCAGCTAAAAAAATGCATTTACAGCCCTTTTGTGTGGCATTTTGTAACAATATTTTGTGTACAGTATTGCAAAGTGCAATTAAATGCGATCTTTTATGGTTTGCTTTTGCTTTTCTTCGCCATATTCTAAAAGTAGAGTAATAAAAGAATTTTAATTAAAATAAAATGTTACAATGGTGCACTTGCTGATGCTAACATGCATTTTGCTTTCATGCAATACAACAGCAAAGAATCTGTCAATTTTACCCTGCACCCACCAGGGTGAGATTTGCCTTTGCCGTGCTGCTAAAGGGGGTGAGCAGGAAGTGCAATGCTGCTTCACTCTTAGTCTGATTTATTTCCTCAATCTTGTTATTGTTAAGGCTCCTCTTCCAAAAGCACATGCCACCCATCCGTGTTTTCCAGCCTACAGAACATTGAAGGAGAATATAGTATAAACAAGCAAGATGGAAAATAACTATACTCAAATAAATATACTAACACTATGTTGAAATCTTGGAAATGGTTGTAGAACAATGCTTCAAAAGAGGACACAAAATGCTGGAAAAACTCAACGGGTAGGGCAGCATCTCTGGAGCAAATAGATTGGTGATGTTTCAGGTGGGGACCCTTCTTCAGACTGATTGCCGGGGGAGCAGGGAAAAAACTGGATGAGAAGAAGTGGCTGGACAGATCACGGCCAGCAATAGATAACCTCGGGTGAGGGGGTTCCCCAATAGGCAGATCGTTGGACAAAGCCTAGAGATAGAAGTAGGTGTGAGACCAAAAGCACAGAATGCCACAGGAGATTCTATTTCCCTGTGGTTAGCAAACTGTACAACTCGTCCCCCTTCTGTCATGGGGTAGATTGACCCCTTACCCCCTCCCCCTCCTCACCCCTCCCCAATTTTTGCACACCCCCAATCCTGGACTTTCCACTTGTTACTTTAATTTAATGTTTCATGTATCTTGTTGTGTTTTATGACTGTTGGCAGACCAATTTTGTTGGCAGACCAATTTCCCTTCTGGGATAAATCAAGTTACATCATATCATAACATATCATATCATATCGTATCGTAAAAATAAATATATAGTTACAAACTGTGGAGCTAGTTGAAGGAGTTTTGATGGAAGTTGTAGGAGGAAACCAGTGCAAACTGGTCAGCCAGGGTTCAGGAGAAGGAAGTGGGGGTGAGGGGGGTGGGGGGGAGTAAGGGGGGGGGAGTGGGGAGTGGGTAGGGGGTGATGAAAATGAGGGGGTCAGGAGGTGCTTTATTTTTGTTTTTTATAAACATTTCGTTTAAAAATCTTAAGAGCCTGTCCCACTTAGGCGACTTCTTTGGTGAGTGCAGGAGACTCTGCGCTCGCCACAAGATCGCCACATGGCCACAGGTGGTCTCCTTCATGGTCGGGAGGAGTTCCCGCATTCTGCGAACTAGTCGCGGCCTCAGTATGGTCGTCAAAATGTTTTCAACATGTTGAAAAAATTGGTCGCCATGGAGAAAATCGATGCTTTTGCGGTCGTAGGTCTAGTCGTAGTGGGGTCATAGGTAGTTCTAGTTAATTGCCTTTGCTGACCAGTAATTCTCATTGGCTCAGTGAGAAAAAGAATGTAAACAGCAGCACGTGATGCGCTGTCATTCCAGTTTGAAGTTTAAGTTTATTTAAAAGTCTGTTTTACGAACCTCATTGTGGTATGGTAGTTGAAATGTTAAAGTTCAATTTAATTTGATTATATAAAAGTTTTAGATTTTTAAAAGATGTTATTTTAACATTTTATCTGGTCTTAAAATTTTATTGTGCACCATGGTATGTTATCAACATTTGTTTGTTTATAAGACTTTTGTATGTTTCATTACCAATAAAGGAAATCCCTGACCTTTTAACCTCAAATTGATGTATGAATATCATTTTTTTACAGTAGTTCCTCATGTCATCACATATCTCATATTTCATTTCTCATATATTTAGATCATTGAAACACACACAAAAGCGAGGAAGGAATGCACTGTATATAAAGTTTGACTTTTCACATTTATTTTGATGAAGAAAACAGACACAAGCTCTTCAAATGCACTGCATTTAAAAGGATTTTATTTTTATACATCTCGAACAAGCAATACACTAAATTTAAAAGAACATGTTTGAAAAAGCTAACGTCATTTGTTTAGGTGATCTTACAATTATAGAGTCGTAGCCAGTCGTAGCTTGTCGTAGCTTGCTTTCTGTGACCGTGGGTGTAGTCGTCTGTAAGTCGAAGGTGGTCATCTTCAGTCCCCACTATTGGGTCTCCAGAATCAGAATCAGAATCAGAATGCCTTTTATTGTCACTATACACATGTACAGTGAGATTAAAAACTGCTCCTACTCAGTGCAAAAACAAGACAAAAAGTGTGGGGGGGGGATAAGGTGCACAGTTTCTGCAGCGCTATATACATATCTATAAAAAGACAATGGACAAATAGAATGGACAATAGGATTCCTATATCCAGTATGGGTTACAGTTACAGTACAAATTACAGTAGGTGGATAGATGAAAGTCCGGGGGTTAGGCTGTGAAGTCAATGCATGTGTGAGTTCAGGGAGATGATGGATTTTGGGAAGAAACTGCTCTTGAGTCTATTTGTCCTTGTGCTGATGCACCTATAGCGCCTCCCTGAGGGTAGCAGGTTGAACAGGCCAAATGCAGGATGGGAGCTGTCCTTGATAATGTTCTTCGCCCTGCTGAGGCAGCGGGAGGTGTAAATGTCCATCAGAGAGGGGAGAGGGCAGCCGATGATCTTCTGTGCTGCCCTAACTACCCTCTGAAGCCTCTCTCTGTCTGCCATGGTGCAGCTGCCGTACCATGCTGTAATGCAGTATGTCAACAGGCTCTCAATGGACGAGCGGTAGAAGGTCAGCAGCAGGTTGGAGTCCAGGTTGTGCTTCCTGAGGACCCTCAGGAAGTGCAGCCGCTGCTGAGCCTTCTTGATGGCCGCTGTGATGTTGTCTGTACAGGAGATGTCAGCGGAGATGAGGACGCCGAGAAACCGGAAGGTGTGGACCCTCTCCACACACTCGCCGTTGATGTATAAGGGGGCTAAGTCGGTGCTGTGCTTCCTGAAGTTGACAATGAGCTCTTTGGTTTTCTTGGTGTTCAGAGCTAGGTTGTTTTCTGAGCACCAGGCTGTCAACTTCAGGACTTCCTCTCTGTAGGCTGCCTCATCTCCCCTTGAGATGAGTCCGACTACTGTAGTGTCGTCAGCAAACTTGACGATTCGGTTGTTGTTGTGGGCCGGACTACAGTCGTGGGTGTAGAGACAGTATAGGAGGGGGCTTAGCACACAGCCCTGCGGGGAGCCGGTACTCAACATGTGAGTGGAGGAGAGGTGGGGGCCGAGTCTCACGGTCTGGGGCCGGTTGGTGAGGAAGTCCTTTATCCAGGCACATGTGAGAGTGGGGAGGCCGAGAGTGACCAGTTTGTCGATGAGAATGTCCGGAATGATAGTATTGAAAGCTGAGCTGTAATCCACAAAGAGCATCCGAACGTAGCTCTGCCCCTGCTCCAGGTGGCTCAGCACAGAGTGGAGAGCTACGGTGATGGCGTCTTCTGTGGACCTGTTTGGGCGATAGGCGAACTGGTGGTGGTCGAAGTCTGGAGGGAGATAGTCCTTGATGTGCTGGAGGACCAATCTCTCGAAGCACTTCAGGATTACCTGAACTTCACGGGACGGTAATCGTTTAGGCTGGTGATGGGAGACTTCTTCGGCACTGGGACGATTGTGGCTGATTTTAGACAGGATGGGATAACTGCCTGGTCCAGGGAGAGATTGAAGATTCTGGTGAAGATGACGGTGAGCTGGTGGGCACACGCTTTGAGCACCTTACCAGGTACTCCATCTGGGCCAGCAGCCTTCTTGGGGTTCACTGCCAGGAGCACCCGTCTGACATCGTGCTCCCTTACAGTGAGTGGAGTAGTGCAGGAGCCAGGTAAGGGTGGGAGCAGGGCTGTAGCACATGAGTGCTGCTGTTGTGATGTTTCAAAGCGGGAAAAGAAGCAATTTAGCTTCTCTGCCAGCGGCGCACTCAGGTCTTCTGTCGTTGTGGCACAGCCTCTGTAGTCAATTGTCACGAGTGCATCGGCGATTAAGTCGTAGATAGTCATAAGATGTCTTCTACGTAGTCGTATGATGCGTTTTTTTTGGTGTTTCAACAAGACTATGACAGTCGCCTGCACTCGCAAAAGAAGTCGCCTAAGTGGGGCAGGCCATTTATTTGTTAAGATCATGATGGCCTGAAAAGCACAATTGTTCAGGCATCTCGTGTTTTACATGTATTTGATTTGCGTGTTTTTTATAAAACGTGCTTTAAGAGCAAATCTTGATTTATAAGCTTGTATTTTTGGACTAACACGCTCAAACACTGACAGCGTAGTTGCATATATGTTTAAGTTATGCGTTTATGAATTACGCACTGCTTTTCAAGCACGTAACCCCTGCGTGAAACTCAAGGTGTCTCTTCTCTGATTTACTTCACAGCAACCTGGAGTGAGAGCCTTACCTCTCTGGACAACAACTATTAAAATTGTACAAGACACAAATTGTACTTCAATGTGAAAGGAAGTGAGTCCATCTATTTTTTACAGATTCACAGGGAGAATAAGCCAAGATGAGTACCCTCTCCTGAGGCAATAATCTTAGCACTTTAGCTATAATTATATTTCACTGGCTGCTTTAAGTAAGCCATGTTGTTTGGATGCCTTGTACTAAGCTGTTGAGACACACCTAGTGCAAAGAGATAACCAGGCAGAGAGAGATACTGTCTGGCCCGCGGAGTTACTCCAGTATTTTTGTCTGCCTTTGATTTAAACCAGCATCTGCAGTTCTTACCCAAACAGAACAACAGATTTAACAATATTCTCAAAGCCTCATTGAAAAAATGCAAAATGTCCAACTGACTCCCATTTCTAGCACTTAACCACTCAAAGTGGAGATGGAACATTTAGAATAACCATAACGAAGCAATGGCCAAGAAAGTACACCGACAATTGTACTTCCTTAGAAGGCT
This sequence comes from Raja brachyura, assembly GCA_963514005.1. Next base: position 77,236,937 of record OY740781.1, read on the forward strand.
TAGGAAGTTTGGCAAGTCCCTGACAACTCTCACCAACTTCTACAGATGTGCCATAGAAAGTATTTTATCAGGATGTATCACAGCATGTTTGGGAACAAGTCAACAATAACTTCCAGAGAATCTATCTACACTTCACTCTGCCTCAGCAAGGCCACCAGCTTAATCAAGGACCAGTCTCACCCCAGCCACTCCCTCTTCGCCCCTCTCCCATCAGGCTAGAGGTACAGAAGTGTGAATACATAAACCAGATTCAGGAACAGTTTCTTCCCTGCTATCAGGCAACTGAACCATCCTGTCAACAACTAGAGAGTGATCCTGAGCTTTCTACCTCATTGACTATCTTTAATTGGACTATCTTCAATTGGACATTTCCGGAGTTTACCATGCACTAAACATTATTCCCTTTATCGTGTATCTGAATATTGCGAATGGCTGGATTGTAATCATGTACAGTCTTTCTGCTGACAGGTTAGCATGCAACAAATAGCTTTTCATGGTAACTGTACACATGACAATAAACTAAACTAAACTAAATTAAACTAAACTAAACTATTGAGAGCTGCAAATATTGGGAGCAACTAGATGCCCTGAGTAAAGAGCAGACCCACCTCACAAACCACCTTGTCTCACATTTAATCAGGCACCTCCTGCGCTCTTTGTGTCTATCTGTGTCTATTGTGTCTATTGTGTTTAAACCAGAATCTGCAGTTCATTCTTACACCTTCTGCCCCATGTTTGGAAAAGTCTGCAGTTTGCACATTGGCATTCTCAGTCACCTCACAACACCAGTCAACCCTGATCCCTAAGGACTGTCACAGAAACGAACAGCCTATTGTAATTTTGCCAGTGGCATGAGTTAAAAATCATTCATAATAACCCATCTGACAACATTATAGTCTGATTAACATGTTCTGATGGTTTCTAGTGAGAAATATCTATCCATTAAAATTAATTACCATCCTGGAGAACAATGTTCTTCCTCAGAGAGTGTCGATTTGTAAAATCTGTGCACCTACATTTATTTAAACTGGATTTATTGTTTTAACTCTTCAGAATAATAAAAAGCCCTAGTTCCTCGTAAGATAGCTCTTATCCGTGCTTCAGCCTCTGAGATCTTATTTCACACTTCAAAAGTACCTCACTTCAATTGGTTATAGTGCTTTCTTGGTGTTCTTTTGTCAGTCAATGATAAATGTGCTAATTCCATCTTGACTCAAGTTCTGGGTCAGCAACGAGTTAGAGCTATTATCATTGTTAGCAGATGGTATGGCCCATTGGTGGCAGCATAAGGTGAGATGCTTCAAGTGCCCCACAGCTGTCTGATCTTGTTATTATGCCTCCTTTGACTGTTCCACGATGAGTATGCAGCTGTTTATTTGGGACACATCGATAGAAATTGGGCATTCTGTTGGCATATTCCACAGAATCCATGAGTCATACTCTGTAGTGTAGGAACTGTATAAGTCCTTGAAACATGTGCTACAATGACAAAGATAGACACAAAGGGCTGAAGAATATCAGCGGGTCAGGCAGCAACTCTGAAGAAAAAGAGCACGTCGGAACCCATCCAGTCTGAAATTGGGGAGAAGGGGGAACTGGAGGAAGGAAACACATCCTCCCACATTTCCGTCAATGCCAACAGGATCTCACCACTAGTCACATCTTCCCATCTCCACCCCTTTCTTCTTTCTGCAGAGATCGTTCCCTGTGCAAATCCTGGTTCACTCAACCCTTCCCACCCAAATCACCTCCCACCCCTGCAGCACCTGTCTTTATACCTCCTCCCTCAACATCTCGGGACCTTGACAGCAGGGCCGGCCTTAAACCAATTGGACCAATTGCTCCCAATTGGGCCCCGCGCCTAAGGGGGCCCCGCGCTAGAGTAATCTACTCTCTATGTACTTTTCAGAGGTGATCTACACATTTTGTTTGTTACTTGTAGGCTTACATGTATGCAATTTTATATTAAAATGTAGCTTAGATCTGTTTGGTACATTAACTCGCAGGCACTTTTTAAGCGCAAATTTTGATTACTTTCCATTCTACCATAGAGATATAAAGTCTATAACAGACTTTATTTATATTTCTATGATTCTACACACCTTGGCTGGGAACCTGGGGCTCACCAAAATTGTTCCAAATTGGGCCCCGCACCTCCTAAGGCCGGCCCTGCTTGACAGTCCTCTTAGGTGAGGCAGAGGTTCGCTTGCACCTCCTCCAACCTCATTTATTGTTTCGTTGTTCTCAGTTTGAACTCCTAAATATCGGAGAAACGAAGCGCAGAGTGTGGCCGATCGTTTCGCTGAACACATGCTCAGTCCGCTTTGGTCTAGGCAATCTCCCAGTTGGCAAACATTTTAACTCCCCCTCCCATTCCCATTTTGACCTTTCTGTCCTGGACCTCCTCCACTGTCAGAGTGAGACCACCCCCAAATTGGAGGAACAGCACCTCAGGCAGCTTACATCCCAACAGTATGAACTTTGATTTCTCTCATTTTAAGTAACCCCTGCATTCCCACCCCACACTTGTCCCCCCATCCTAGCTATCCTGCTAGTTCCACTGCTTCCAACCCTGTATCCCTTCGTTATCACCTCTTTCCCAACCAATAATGGGTCATTATGGGCTCCACCCTTCCTTGGTCATCCTCTTTCATACCTCCACTCCACCCCCCCCCCCCCCCCTTTCTATATTCATTCGGAAGAATGTTCATCTGTTCCTTTTCTCCAAAGATGCTGCCTGCCCTGCCAAGTCACTCCAACACTTTGTGTTTAACTCGGGTAAAAAACAGCATCTGCAGTTCCTTCCTGCACATTTTATTTGCTGCAATGGCAATGCAGAGAAGCCTGTTTGATCTGCAGCTACAAAAGATTAACTTCCGTTAGCACCCAACATGCATTGAGTTGACTGTGTAGGTGCTGGTAATCTTTGATCTTCTGCATGGTTTCACATGGTAACTATGCTTCATTTCAAAATAAGTGCTGGAAAATGGTTTCACTGCAGATTCATGTTTCAATTCCACGAGAGCATGTCATGGAAACATTGAAAATAGGTGCAGGAGGAGGCCTCGGTCCTTCGAGTCTGCACCACCATTCATTGTGATTGTAGCTGATCATCCACAATCAGTAATCCGTTCCTGCCTTCTCCCCATATCCCTTGATTCCAGTAGCCCCTAGAGCTCTATCTAATTCTCTTTTAAATTCATCCAGTGAATTGACCTCTACTGCCTTCTGTGGCAGAGAATTCCACAAATTCACAACTCTCTGGGTGAAAAAGTTCTTCATTTGATAATTTGCTGGGCACCCAGTTGACAACATATGCTGGAAACAACCCCCCCCCCCCCCCCCCTTCCCCCCACCATACTCAAATGAACTTACCATTGTAAGTAATGCATGCACAAAAGTAGCAAACAAGTTTTGAGGTCCGTTATTCAGAACAATCCATTTGAATTTCTTGGCAACACTTTAGTTTTTTAGAGATAGCGCGCAGAAACAAGCCCTTCGGCCCACCAAATCCACGCCGACCAGCAATCCTCGCACATTAACACTACCCTACACACTAGAGACAATTTGTACCTACAACAAGGCAATTAACCTAAATACCTGTGCATCTTTGGAATGTGGGAACAAACCAAATATCTCAGAGAAAACCCACGCAGTCACAGCAAGAAGGTACAAATTCCATACCCAGAACCTGTAGTTGGGATCAAAGATGCTAGCTCTGCTCTATGATCTTTGGCTGTAAGGCAGCTACAATAGCCTCGCAGAATATGCCCTTTGCTGTCTGGAGGTCTCTCAGCTCAACCAATGCACCCTGACTTCTACCAATTACTACCCAGTGTTCAGTGTGGACCATAAATAACGAAAACACTGTTGGCTGCCCATAGTGAACTCATAAGGATTGTTCCCATGATAACAGACATTGATTTTCATGGTACTATTTCTGTAAAAATAACAAAAGGCTATGTAAATTCAACAGATCAGGCAGAATCTGTGGAGGAATGGACAGATGACGTTTCAGGTTGGGACCCTAATTCAGAATGAGGGTGTAATGCAGAGTAAGTTGGAAAAGCTGAGGGTGGGACAGAGCCAGGCAAGTGATGTGGATACAGGTGAGAGGGGTAATTGGCAGATGGGTGGAGTGAGTGACAAAGGCTAGAGAGAAAAATAGATAAAAGGGTGTCAGGAAAGAAAATGAGAGTCAAGTGTGAAGCCGGGGGGAGGGAAATGGGTGGAAGGGTACAGTGGGGAGGTGAAAGAGGGGAAATGAAAGGGAAATGTGGTACTCGAAGATATAAGATGGGTGTTAGGAGAAGTGGTGACTAGGGTGGTGGGAGATGGTGGGTGAAGTCTGTGTGCACTGGCGTGGGGGTGGGGCACAGGAAAGAAAGGGTGGGTACAGAAATGATTACTTGAACAACCAGCACTTTAATTCAACAAAATGGCAATCAAAAATACTGCAGATGCTGGAAATCAAAAATACAGACAGAAAATGTTTGCAATAGTCAGCAGGGCAGTTCATATCTGTGAGAAGTGAAACAAAGTTAACGTTTTAGGTCGAAGACCATCATTAGATTAACCTATTCGGACAAAAAGTCTGCAAACAAAATTATTTTAAAAAACTCTAATTTCCCCCAAAGCTGCCTGACCTGCTAAGCGTTTCTAGAATTTTCTACTGATACTCACATGGTACCATAGAGCGCAAGGTGACGCAGCGGTAGATTTACTGCCTTATGGGCCTGTCCACTTAGGCAATTTTTCAGCGGACTGCCGGCGACTGTTAAGTTGCCAGCAGTCGCCTGAAAAACCGGCAACTGGAACGGCGACTGTCAGAGTGGAACACACACACACACCCAAACAAACTTTATTGTCATTTAGAAATACATTGATATATGCAGTTCCAAACGAAATTACGTTGCATTTGGCTCCTGTGCAACACAATAAATTAACCGAAGGATAGGTATGTATGAAAAGGATAAATATACAATAGTGGCAGCCCATTTACATGGCATTCAGGAGTCTGATGGCTCGTGGGAAGAAGCTGTTGCGGAACCTTGATGTTCTGCTCCTCATGCTGCGGTATCTTTTTCCCGAGGGCAGCAGAGTGAACAGTCCGTGATGGAGATGTGTGGGGTCCTTTATGATACTGCTGGCCTTAGACACACAGCGTTTGGTCGCAATATCCCCGATTGAGGGGAGATAGGTCCCGATGATTTTTTCCGCTGTCCTCACCACTCTCTGCACAGACTTCCAGTCGGAGGCTCTACAGTCCCCAAACCAGACAGAGATACAGCTGGTCAGAATACTCTCTATGGTGCCCCTGTAGAACGTAGTGAGGATGGGATGGGGGAGATGAGCTCTTCTCATCCGGCGCAGAAAGTGCAACCGCTGCTGCGCTCTCTTAACAGTTGATGAGATGTTAGTCGACCAGGTCAGACTGTTAGTGACCTGCACCCCCAGGAACTTTGTGCTACTGACCACCTCCACATCGCTGTCATTGATGTGAAGTGGTGTGGGACTGTGCCGGGTTTTCCTGAAGTCGACGATAATCTCCTTTGTTTTCTCGACATTCAGGATCAGGTTGTTCGTATTGCACCAGTCCACCAGTTGTTTCACCTCCTCCCTGTAAGCCAGCTCATTGTCGTCCCTGATGAGGCCCACCACTGTTGTGTCATCTGCGTACTTCATGATGTGGTTTGTACTAAACCTGGCACAACAGTCGTGAGTCATCAGGGTGAACAGCAGTGGACTCAGGACACAGCCCTGAGGGGAGCCGGTGCTTAGAGAGATGGTATTGGAGGTGTTATTTCCAACCCTCACAGACTGAGGTCTGTCAGTGAGGAAGTCCAGTAGCCAGTTACACATGGGGGTGCCGAGGCCCAATGGAACCAGTGTTAAAGAAGGAACTGCAGATGCTGGAGAATCGAGGGTTACACAAAAAGCTGGAGAAACTCAGCGGGTGCAGCAGCATCTAAGGAGTGAAGGAGATAGGCGACGTTTCGGGTCGAGACCCTTCTTCAGTCTGAAGAAGGGTCTCGACCCGAAACGTCGCCTATCTCCTTCACTCCTTAGATGCTGCTGCACCCGCTGAGTTTCTCCAGCTTTTTGTGTAACCCCCAATGGAACCAGTTTGCTTATCAGGTGCTGGGGGATAATGGTGTTGAATGCTGAACTGAAATCCACGAACAGCATTCGCACATAGGTGTTTTTCTCCTCTAAATGTTCCAGGCTCAGATGGAGCACGGAGGATATAGCGTCCTCTGTGGAGCGGTTTGGCCTGTAAGCAAACTGGTATGGGTCGAGTGTGGAGGGGAGTCTGGAGGTGATGTGGTCCCTGACCAGCCTCTCGAAGCACTTCATCATTATGGGGGTGAGTGCTACAGGGCGGTAGTCATTGAGACATTGTATGTTGGATTTTTTTGGCACAGGTATGATGGTGGCAGTCTTGAAACATAATGGGACAACCGCCTGGTTCAGCGAGGTGTTAAATATGTCCGTAAGGACATGTGCCAGCTGATCAGCACATTCCCTGAGCACCCGCCCTGGTATGTTATCAGGGCCTGCCGCCTTTCGCGCGTTCACTCCTTTTAGGGACCTCCGAACATCCACTATGTCAAGACTGAGTGCCTTTTCCTCACAATGAGGAATACCTTTGCTTGCAGGTGTGTTATTTAGTGCCTCGAACCGACCAAAATAGTTGTTGAGTTTATTGAGGAACTCAATGTTGTCATCACAGGGTGGTGAAGCAGTCTTATAGTCCGTGATTGATTTGATTCCCTGCCACATGCGCTTGGTGTTCTTGGGGTCATGGAAGAAGCTCTGGATTTTCTGACCATGGGCATGCTTGGCCAGCCTGACGACTCGGTTCAGGTTGGCTCTTGCGGATCTGAGTGCCACCACGTCGCCGGATTTAAACGCGGCATTACGTGCTCTCAGCATTCCACGTACCTCTGTGGTCATCCAGGGTTTCTGGTTGGCCCGTACAGTGATGGTCTTGGTGACACAGACATCCTCAATGCACTTCTCCATGTAAGCAGACACGGACGCAGCATACTCCTCTAGGTTGATGTGTTGGCTGACAGTTGCAGCCTTCTTGAACACGTCCCAGTCCGTGCATTCAAAACAGTCCTGTAGTGTTGCCATAGATCCCTCTGGCCAGACCCTAACCTGCTTCACAGTAGGTTTTTCTCGGGTCAGCAGGGGCCTGTATGCAGGAATTAGCATCACAGAGATATGGTCTGAGGAGCCAAGGTGGGGGCGGGGGACTGCCTTGAATGCCTTCTTGATGTTAGTGTAGGCTAGGTCCAGTGTATTGATTCCCCTGGTTGCAAAGTCTACATGCTGGTAGTAATGTGGGAGAACAGTCTTCATGTTGGCCTGGTTAAAATCCCCAGCAACAATGAAGACACCATCTGGATGTGTAGATTGTAGGTCACTAATGGAACAATAAAGAGCATTCAGGGCCTCCTTAGTGTTAGCACTGGGTGGGATGTACACAGCTGTGATGGTTATAATGGTGAATTCCCTGGGCATATAGAAGGGTCTGCATTTTATTGTCAAAAACTCAATGTCTGGGGAGCAATAGTTTGACACCACTGTGGCATTTTTACACCAGCTGTTATTAGTGTAAATGCACACACCACCACCCCGGGATTTCCCACTAAGAGCGTAGCTTCTGTCCAACCTGAATGCTGTTAACCCCTCCACGCTAATGGCGCCATCGGGAACAGAGGAGTTTAACCACGTCTCTGTTAGAATCAGGGCGCAGCACTCCCTCACCTCCCGTTTGGTTACCAGGTCCAGCCTCTGGTAGTCCAGCTTATTCTCCAGGGAGCGGACGTTGGCGAGCAGGATAGATGGAAGTGGTGTCCTGCAGGGGTTAGCCTTCAGTTTCGCCGTTAGCCCCCCGCGAGTGCCGCGCTTCTGCTTCCTGTCGCACCGTCTCCTCCTCCTCCGAGTGCGGCCAGTGCTGGTAGGGGACTCCGCGGCTTCGTAGGCCGCTGGCTCCAGCCGACGCAGCAGTCCGAGACTCCGTAGAGTCTCCAGAGTAATTCGATCAACGGCCGGGGAACTGCTGGACGCATGCAGTTTCAACCCGGACTGACAGTCGCACTGAAAAGCGACCGTCAGATTCTTAACTAAACACGTAAGTATGTGCGGTTTTACCTTAAAATTTCTGTTCCTGTCGGGAGCCAATGCAGCCGCAGCCGCACAGGGCGCCGCCATCTTGAATACAATACATATATACACATATACACATATATACACATGTATACACATATACACATATACATATATACACATATTGCTTCCTTCACCTGCAGGCGGGGGACAGTGCAAGCCGGGAGAACGCTGTCTAAAAAATGACACCGTGCAAAGCCAAGGTGAAACAGACACACACTGCGATGAACAGGAAGGTTGGCGATGTAAAATGACAGCTGAAGCACAGTGTACGGTAAGCCCTTTAAAAGAGGGGAGGAGAGGGGGGAGATGGGGGGAGAAGGAGTGGAGACACCTTTTAAGAAACCAGAGATATACGGCAGTGAAGCTCGGTGGACATTTAACATTACCGGTCAGTTATCCTTGGTTCTGAAAACTATTGCTTACATTTTTCTTCCCCAATGAGCCAATGAAATTCACCGGTCAGCATCGGCTACAACCTACGAGAACCTCCGAGAACCTCCGACCTCCTGGCAACCCATTAGGACCTCCTGGCAATCCACCTATGGCTCGAGAATTCTCGCTACTCTCCATGGTGGCTTCATTCTAGTTGCCGTTAATTATTCAACGTGTTGAAAGATTCATGGCGACCCCCATGAGGCTGTGACTAGTTCCCAGAATGGGGGAACTCCTCACGACCATGAAGGCGACTCCCCGGCAACCACCCGCGAACATGAGGCGACCATGCGGTGACTGCATAGTCTCCTGCTGGCGCCTAAAAAGTCGCCTAAGTGGGACAGGCCCATCACAGTGCCGGAGACCTGGGTTCAATCCCGACTATGGGTACTGTCTGTACAGAGTTTGTATGTTCTCTCCTTGACCGCGTAGGTTTTATCCAAGATCTTTGGGTTCCTCCCACACTCCAAAGACGTACAGGTTTGTAGGTTAGTTGGCTTTCTATAAAATGTAAAGTGTCCCTATTGTGTGTAGGATAGTTAATGTGCCTGGATCACTGGTCGGTGCACGCCCAGTGGGCCGAAGGGCCTGTTTCCATGCTGAATCTCTAAACTAAACTAAACTAAACATGGTACCATCTGGCATTTCTGTATCCTTGGAAATCTTGCCTTCTGGTAAAAACTCTGCAGCTTTCCCAGCTGCAAATTTAGCAGTGACGGTGGAATGATGTCTATGTTCTGCCTAGAAACATGGTGGCAAAGTCTTTGTGGATTACCTGACAGACAAATCCTCCAGTGGCTTCGAAGAAGGTAAGTGTCAGGTCAACTGGTATTCAATCTGTGGATGCACACACACATCTCTGGAGTACTTTAAAACTACGATAAGGTTCATAGAAATAGGAAGCACTGTTCTTATTTGAAACATTTGCTGCAGCTGATGGAGCAACTCTATATCTCCATTCGCAGTGAAGAGATTCTTCCTTTGATTAAGTCAAACAACAATGCCTTTCTCTGGGGAAAAGTGGGTATTGACAAATATCCTCCGTTTTTATTGCTCTTCTGTAAATTTGCCTTCTTCGTCTAAGTTATGGAAGCACAACAGGAGCCTCAAAATGAATTACAATTCTCAGCACGAGAGACAAATTCAAAGCAGCATTCAAGGAAGTTCTAATTAATTTATAATGATTTGATGCCAAAGTGACACATTCCTCAGCAAAACACACAATTGTTGGGAGCTAAATATAATTAAATGTCAAACTGTCTTGTTGAAATTGAAGAAAGGATAACAGGTTTGGAGAACCCTGCATCATCTCACTTAACCAATAAATTAGCCATGTAAATTTCATATGTGATCTTTCTATTGCAACTCTTTTTAGCAAAAAGGTTTTGTTGAGTTTGGTTTTGTTTAGAGATTCAGCATTAAAACAGGCCCTTCGGCCAACCGTGTCCATGCTGACCATCAATCGCCCGTTCACACTGATTCAATGCTATGCTACTTTCTCATCCACTCACAACTCACATGGGGCAATTTACAGAGGCCGATTAACTTACAAACCCACACGTCTTTGGGATATGGGAGGAAACTGGAGCACCCGGAGGAAACTCACGCGGTCACAGGGAGAGCATGCAAACTCCACACAGATCCTGAGGTCAGGATCGAACCCAGGTCCAGGTCTCTGGTGCGATGAGATACCAGCTATGCCTCTGTGTCACCATATGCCAAGAGGTTGATGGGCTCTTTGGTCCTTTTCTGGTGTTATTGATGCACAAACCTGTGCTTCCATATTTTAGTGTTTTGTCTTCAATGCTTTAGATTGCAATCTCAAGTGATTCGCACAGGTGAAATCAATTTCATTTCGGAGTCACGTTGCTGCGACGGCTGGCGGTGGAGCGCGCTCCTCGCCAGCCCTTCATAAGGGAACCACTGAGGTAAGTATCCTACCTTAAGTTGGTGGTCCTTGTTGTGTTACTTTGTGTTTTGCAGCAAGGACATGGATGGGAGTTCTAAGGGCTGGAGAACGTCTGGACGAGGTCGCCAGTCAGCAGTCCCGGAGCCATTGATATCGGCGGTACCTGCAGCGCAGGCCGGGACACGGGCGGGAATGTCGGTAAGCCCTGTGTTTACAGGTCTGGATCCGCCAGCACACCACAGTTCAGAGGAGTTCGACGAAGAGGAGTGTGGTGTGCCGCCAGAGCAGGAGGACCCTGCCATGGCAGTCAGGTCGTCAGCAGGCTTGCTGGCGACCTCGAGCAGAAGGGTACGTGCAGCGGCACGGCCCTTTTCACTCAGCCCTCCGAGTAGGGAAAGGGCAGGAGCCCAGAAGTCTAACCCTGTCGGGGCTAAGGCTTTGCCTGCCGCCGGGGAGCGGTCAGGTTCCAGGGCGGGACCCGGGGCGGCTGTGAGGTCCAGTCGACGCCCCCCAACTCTCGACGCCGGGACGGGTCGGTTGGGTCGGGTCTCGTCACGGTCGCCGAGCCCCCCATGGATGGGTGGGCGAGACCATGCGTCGGCGAGGTCCACGACGTGGGCTGCCGGCAAGCCCGCGCGGGCAACAGGTATCCATGCTGCGGCTGGTGCCGACACCACGCCGCAAGTGCCCTTAGTGGCAGCGGCTTCAGCTCCCGCTAAACGGAGGCGGTTGAACACGCCCGCGCGGGAATCGCGCAGTTTCGCTTCGGCGGCTGTTAGCGACGACTACCGGCACCGGTTGGGCCTCGATGAGGTGCGGGCCGATGATAGGGGCCCCGGCAATTTTTCAGAGCCGGAGGACTCCGACCACCTGAGTGTTCAGGGTGAAGGGCGTATTGACCATATGGAGCGGCTGCTGGAGCTCCTGCTTCATGGTCAACAGCAGCAAGCGTCCAGCAGCGACAGGCACAGGGCTGTTTCACCAACTTCCACCTTCAGTCTGGAGCAGCAGGATGAGGAGGTTTTGGTCGATCCCATACCACCTCCGTCAGATTTACCAGCGGAGGAACTTCTCGATGTGGCCGCTAAGTTCGCGGCCCCACACTCGTCTGGGCTTCCCCTGAACTCAAAATTGGCAGCCACAGTGGACTTCCTCAACAACCATCAGCTCCAGGAAGAAGTTCTCATTCAGGCCATGAGCCGTCACAAGGCTCCATCCAACTGCAACTCCCTCAACGTGCCTGTGGTCAATACGCCGATATGGGGCAACATCAGTGCGGCTATCCGTCAACAGGAGCTGAAAATTCAGCGGATCCTGAAGCTCCTCACGGCCGGTATTACCGCCTTTGTGCGGTCGGTTGATGGGGATGAATTAAATTTGGACCAGGAGGATGCTCTGGCTCTATTGTGCGCAACTCAACATGAGATCAATGGGTTCCGCAAAAGCAGCATCCGCCCGGCGCTCAACCCTAAGTTTGCAGGGTTGTGCAAACCACCGCCGCCGCCGCCGCCCCGTCAGCTCTTTGGAGAAGACCTCTCGAAGAGGGTCAAAGAGCTTGACGAACAAGTCAAAACGGTGGGAATCATGCGCTCTCACAGTGCCCCCAGGCCGTTGGGCTCGAAAGCTCCGCTTGTTCGTCCACGAGGGTCTGCCAGCACCTCTACAAGGACCTACCCTCCAGCTCCACCCCGTTACCAACAGCCCCAGCACCAGGGGGCTTTTTTAGGACAAGGTCGGCAGAAACCCTGGTGGAAGATGAGGACGCCGCGCCCTCAAGCCAACCCAGCACCTCCACGTCCACCCACACGTGTCAAGGACCGCCGGTAACCACGGAGGTGAGGCGGTCTGGTTCTCTCTTTTCTCTTTGTCTAACCTCACATGTTGGTGGGCGCCTTCAGTTCTTTTTGGGTGCATGGGGTGATATTACTGGTGATGAGTATGTGTTACGAAATGTTCAGGGTTATAGCATTGAGTTTCTTAATGGGGACATTCCTCCATCCCAGCACAGGCCTGGTCGAACATTTAAATTGTCTGCTGCAGAACAGGCAGCAGGCTCTAAGGAAATTTTGAGGCTAGCACAGAAGGGAGTGATAGAGAAAACGGTTCATGAGCCCGTTGAATTTGTTTCCAATATATTCACTCGACCCAAGAAGGATGGAGGCTGTCGAGTCATCATTGACCTGACTAGTTTAAATACTTTTGTAACATATACTTATTTCAAAATGGACACTTTTGAAACAGCCAAATCATTGATTTCACATGGTTGCTTTATGGCATGCATTGATTTACAAGATGCGTACTATACTGTATCCATTCAAAAATATTATAGGAGGTTTCTGAAATTTATCTGGATGGGTCAACTCTGGCAATATAGGGCTTTGCCAAATAGGCTTACCACAGCCCCTCGATTATTCACTAAATTGGTGAAGCCAATTATGGCTTATTTACGACAACGACATCATATAGTAATGGCCTATTTAGATGATATCTTAATTGTGGGCCACACCCTGGAATTGGCTCAACAGGGTGTTGCAGCTGCTGTCAATTTATTTCAGCAGCTGGGGTTCATTGTCCATCCAGCCAAATCAAAGTTCTGCCCCTCCCAGGTAATTCATTATCTGGGGTTTACGGTGGACTCTATTCGCATGAGGGTCACCATACCAACTAATAAGGTTGAGGAGGTCACCCAGGTGTGTCAAGGTTTAATCAGCGCTGGTATACCATCGATTCGCCTTACAGCTACAGTAATTGGCAAACTTGTAGCATTGTTTCCGGCAGCCCGATATGGGTCTTTGCATTATCAGAATTTGCAAAGGGCCAAGATCGCTGCGTTAAGACAGCACGCTGGTCATTATGATCGACCAATGTAGCTGCCGCCTGAAGCGAGGGATGAGTTACGATGGTGGGTGCGCCACATTAGTAACTCATTTAAGCCTATTATTGAGGCTAATCCGGTGGTATACTTGCAAACTGATGCGAGCTCTTCTGGCTGGGGAGCTACGGATCATTACTCTAGTTGGGGGGGCAGATGGGATACCCTTGAGGCTACTATGTTGTTGTCTCAAGGGATAAACTATTTGGAGCTACTTGCAGCATTCCACGGACCAAAGTTACAGCCAAATTTGGGAAACCGGATATTGACCTTTTTGCGTCACGGTTGAACCATCAGGTACCAACATACGTCTCGTGGGAACCAGATCCTGGGGCTATGGCGCTAGATGCATTCTCGCTGGACTGGGGGAATTGCTTTTTCTATGCATTCCCCCCGTTTTGCCTCATCAGTCGGGTATTACGAAAGATTCAGATGGATGCAGCCAAGGGCATCCTTATTATACCCGACTGGCCTACGCAGCCGTGGTATCCGGTGGTCTTTGACATGCTCAGTGAGCCTTGGGTCCTTTTGAAGGGTTGCCCAGAATTGGTTACTCACCCTGTGTCAGGGGAGCCACATCCCTGTCATGGCTATTTAAATTTGTTGGCTTGCAGGTTTTGAACAGGCCGTTAGTCCAATATGGCCTCTCAACTGGGACCATGGATACCATTGGGGCGTCGTGTCGAGAGTCCACAAGGCGAAGATACCGCTCACATATCAAGAAGTGGGAAGCCTACTGCAGCCGCTCTCGCATCACGTACGATGACGTGACTATAACCGACGTCCTGGAATTCCTCGCGGGGTTGCACCATGATGAACACTTAAGTTACAGTGCCATCAACAGCGCCAGGAGCGCGCTGTCATTCTACCTCAAGATTGAGGTGGGATCCAACAGGCTAGTGTCCAGACTCATGCGGGGTATATTCAATATGAATCCGCCTACACCACGCTACAATATCACCTGGGATGTCAGGGACGTATTAACCCTGCTCAGGACGTGGTCTCCCATGGAAGGGCTCCAGCTGGACAAACTCACCATGAAGCTGGTGATGTTACTAGCGCTGACTTCAGCACAGAGGGTACAGACACTGCATAAACTACGTGTCGACAGAATGATGTCTACCCCTACAGAAGTAGTCTTCTTTGTTGATGAGCTACTAAAGCAACATAGACGTGGGTGCACAGGGCTGCAGCTGAAGTTCCCGGCATACCCCGCAGATGCTAGGCTGTGTTTAGCCTCACATATCCGTCACTATGTCAAGGTGACGGCATGCATCAGAGGAATGGAGAGATACCTGCTTGTCACTCATAAGAGACCTCATCATCGAGTGACAGTCCAGACGATATCCAGGTGGCTCCGGGTCGTCTTGGGTAAGTCAGGTATCGACACTAATGTGTTCAAGTCTCATTCCACCAGGGCTGCATCGACGTCAGCGGCGAGGATTATGGAGGTGCCTATGGACCATATTCTCGCCACAGCAGGATGGGCTAATGAAGCTGTGTTTCAGCGATTTTATAACAAGCCTGTTGCTGCTCCTCTACAGTTCGCGGAAGCCGTGCTGAATGCAGGTCAAGAACGTGGAGGTGGCCCCGCATGAGGGGTTTTTTGATTTGTTGTTAATAAATATGCTCTTGTTTTGCAGTATGAACTATTTGAGCAAGTTTGTTCCTCCCATCCATCCCTGCTAGTGGTGTGTCAGCATGGACGTGGTCCAGGGCGTGAAATCACAGAAGCTTTGAAGTCTTCACGAACTCACTCACGTGAATCCGAAATGAAATAGTAAGATTGAACGAGAACTTACCAGTTCGAAGGTTGATCGTTATTTCATGAGGAGTCGCGGTGAGGGATTTCGTGCCCTCCACGCCCAACCCTCAATCACCTTCACCTGGTAATTTGAGTCTCTTTCATCTTACTATGCCAAGTCATTTCTGTTACTGGTTTCTGTGATTCCACACCGCTACTTTGAAGAATGT
The DNA here is from genome assembly GCA_963514005.1 of Raja brachyura. Next base: position 77,252,305 of record OY740781.1, read on the forward strand.
CGAGCATGCGCGCCGGCGGGCTCTTCACGAAATCCCTCACCGCGACTCTTCATGAAATAACGATCAACCTTCGAACTGGTAAGTTCTCGTTCAATCTTACTATTCCAATGTGCTCTTCCAGCCTATGAGACCTCCATGCATTCCTCGTAATATAGAACTGGATAGGTACCACGAACGTCTAAAATAATAATTTCCTTTCAGAGGGGATTAATCTTTGATAAAGCTGAATATTGTCACATGGGATGAGGTAGATCAAAAGGAAGTACACATCTTATCTGAGTGATCATACATATGGCAAGGGAACATGAATTTGAAATTATGAACAAAAATAATGGGGTGAATGCAGAGGAGAACAAGGTAAAAATGATTTAAGTAAAGAATGATTATGATTTGTTGCTTTGTGTCTGAAAATATTATGGCATTTTGGCTTTCAAGTTGGAATTGGATGAAAACCTGAGGGAAACAATTTGCAGAGTTATGGGGAAAATTAGGAAGGAAGAATTAGAAACAAGAAACTGCATATGCTTGTTTATAAAGAAAAGTTACAAAGTGCTGGAGGAACTCAGTGGGTCAGGCAACATCCCTGGGGAACATGGATAAGTGATGTTTCGCATCAGGACCCAAAGTTAGTCTGACAGTCTGAAGAGGTTTCCTGACCTGAAACGTCACCTATCCATGTTCTCCAAGGATGCTGCCTGACCTACTGAGTTACTCCAACACTTTGTGTCTTTTTTGGGGAGAAAGGATGGACTGGATTGTTCTACAAAAAGATGGCATTGCCTCGTTGGATTGAATGATTTTCTACGGTACCATCATGATTAAATAATCCATACCTCTGGAGATATGTAAGTTTAACCAGTCAGAATGAAACATTAATAGACTTTGCATTACTTGGCCGTTCTTAACCATTGATAATATTTCTTCCTTCTTGAATTTCTTCAGGAGAGAAGATTTCCAAAGTGCGATTATAATCAAGTTGCTCCTGGTTATATAACTTCCGAAGGATCATTGCTTCAGTCATTTCTGAACTGGAGACTAACTGATTATATATAAAGTTGCAATTGTACCTAATTAATCTTCCCCCAAATACTACCAATTGCTTCTGGTGATAATGCAAGAGTGCACAATAAAGTTGATGGAATCATTTAGTAGAAAATAAAACTATTCATTACATTAAAGAACAGTGGGAGACAAATTATTAGGTACAGACAGTGTGTCTTTTACAGTGAGTAAATGAGTTGAATTTGATGATCTTATAATAATAGCATGACAAAAACAGAAGTGTGAAATCACCTTTCCCACTTCACAGTTTGTATTTAAACCAGTCATTGAATGGCCAAATATTTTTCTAAATAAAGGAGAAAGGTATTTAAGTTTGCAACAATGACCCATTTGCAACATTATTATTGTTATTGGTGTTGCTTAACGGCTATAATAAGTGGACATTTGCTTTAAATACTAGTGTTAAAAGCACTAATGACTGTAGATGACAGCTTATTTCAAATGTATTGTTCCCTGAAAATTTCAGTCAAGTTACAACTTGGTTATTAAAACTGTCATTTTATTAGTTATACTATTATCATCTTCAATATAGATTGTGATCATGGTATTTACTGACACATAGCTTCAAATAATTAGTTGTGTGACTTTTCAGAAGTTGAATCATATAAAGCACAGGCGTTTAATAAAGAAAAACATTGGCATGGTATTTAACTTGTAGTACCAGCATTGCATTTGACACTCCAAATATTGTTTATATCCATGCTGATGCATCTTAGTTCTAAATTTGCTATGGTAGCTAAGCAAGGTTCAACAGAACAAATCTGGGGAAAAACAACTTCTGATTGCTATCACATTGGTTGCAGTCTCAGAAAGTATTTGGGCATAGATTTAATGCAAGTGATGCTAATGTTATAATGACAATTAATATCATGACATCGGTTCGTTTGACAAATCAACTGGTAAATCTCCATTCCCAGTTGAATAAAGTAATGGCTTTTCAATAACGAAAGCCATTATCTCCCAGCCGAGAAGCTGCCCTGCTCTGTTCTGCAGTAATAATCAATATTCCAATTGCAAATTGTTAGAATTTTTCTCGTATAGTTTTCATGTATTTTGAAAGGTAAGTTTTATTTCAATTGTCTTCGATTTATTCAAGAATATAGGATTTAGTTAAAATGCAAAGGTCTATTCAAGTCTGCACAAAGATCTATGAAATAGTTCCACCACAGGAAAAAAACGTTCTGACTGTCCATGCTATATCTAAGTTGACTAACCAGATCAAAAATATACAGATATGATTGTTGGCAGTTTGCAGACAGTATTCTGTAAATATAAATCTACTTTTAACAATGTTGAACAGATACTGAGATATGTAATTCCCAGCACGGAGCCTGGACAGCATGCCCTAGTTATCATAGGTCATTGGCCCTCTGGATGCAGTGATGCTGAATATGGTGTCTTCTGTGTCTCAGAATCAGGTTCAGAGTATTTTTATAAACAGATGGAAATCTAACCTGACAAAGCTTTACCTATTTTACAAACAGCATGAGTTTCCATGGTGCTTCGGGTGGAGGCTCCTGCAAAACATAATCCAGGATCTTCATTACATTTAATTGACATGGGAATAACATCATTATGTTTTCATATCATTTACCAGCCCTTATGTCATTATATCGCCAGATTGTGATTAAATCTCTGCAGATCTCAAGGTGCTGAACTCTGCAGAATGTTCGTGAACCTCTGTGGTAATTTGTTGCCTTTTTCTCTTCCAATGCTTTTAGTGATGTTAATACTTTCTCCGGAGGGAATCGTGCTTCTTAGCTCATCTCGGCATGGGCAATAAATATCTTGTCAGTGTCGAACACATTCTGTCAGCAAGCTTGAAAAATATATTTTCAGTTGAATCACATTAGTGCGGACACATCAGAGCGATTATCAGGCCACTGCTTAACTCACTGTAACCACCAATGCTGACAGTGCTTGATTATAGCCGTCTGATACCAGGAGTGGGGAGCAGACTTCACAGATCAGCACTCAGTGTCTCTTGTCAGTGAAAGCCAGGCCTTCCTTGCACTCAGCCAGCCCCCTCATGTAACCTCCTTAGCACCCTTTGAACAGGGCAATCAAGAGAAAAACTGCTCCCCCTCTCTAATTTCTTGCCGACCTGCTATCTGCTACATTTTCTTTCCACTAACATTGTTCCACTAACGTTTAATCTGCTCGCCTTTTATTGATTCGGCGGCAAATCTATATGCTTATTTAGATATTCCAAAGGCAGTGAAAATTAACACCTTATTTAATTGTCTGCATACAAACGAAAATGTATGTGCATGCCATTTCAATTTCCCACTGGTGTGCTCCTTGAAACCATTCAATTCTGCATGTGGAGTTGTTCCTAATGTAGATGCAAAATCACCAGCTTTAGGATATTAAATATCCATTGCATTCTGTGATAAATATTGTAATAAACTTCTCCAATTTATCCCCATATGGAAAAAAATAAGTTGGATACTGTTAGAATTTTCTTTCTTTACCAGGTATTCAATAGGACCAGACAGACAATTTCAAAAGCAACGGCAAACATAAATTGCGGGTGGAATCACCAAGTCAGGCAGCATTTTGAAGAAGAGAAATCGTCCCAAAACATCACCTGATCATCTGTCCATTTTCCTTCACAGATGCTACTGTGCACATTGAATTTATCCAGCAATTTATTATTAGTTCAAAATTCCAGATCTGCCATATCTTGTGTCTTCAATACCTGCTTGTGTTTACAGAAAATACAGTAGACGAGCCGCAGGTGTATGTGAAGAGAGTTAATATTTCAAGTTGAATTTTCATCAGAACTAGTTCGGTTTAGTCGAGATACAGCACGGAAGCAAGCCCTTTGGCCCACCGAGACAACACCAACCAGCTACCCCCAGACATTAACACTATCCTACACACACTAGAGACAATTTACACTTATACCAAGCCAATTAACCTACAAACCTGTACACCTTTCCGGTGTGGGAGGAAATTGAAGATCTCGGAGAAACCCCATGCGGTCAAATGGAAAACATACAAACTCCGCACAGACAGCACCCGTAGTCAGGATTGAACCCGGATCTCTGGCATTGCAAGTGCTGTAAGGCAACAACTCTGCTGCTGCGCCACCATGCTGCCTAGGTCCGAGGTCAGAGGTATAACATTATGATGCAAAAAAAAAGAGAGGAATGGAGAAAACATAAGGACTCAGGAGCAACATCTCCCCTGTTACCATAAACTAGGTTCTCTGACTTCATAAACTAAGCCATAATCCCAAACTTCCAATCTATCTTATTGCGGACATTGAACTTTTTCTCTGGAGCTGTTATACTACAATGCTGAAAAACTATATTCTCCATTCGGTATTTTTCTCTTCATTCTACAAGTTGTAATTGTGTATGCTTGATTGGATTCATGTATAGTATTAAAGAAGGAACTACAGATGCTGGGTTACACAAAAAGCTGGAGAAACTCAGCGGGTGCAGCAGCATCTAAGGAGCGAAGGAGATAGGCGACGTTTCGGGTCGAGCCCCATGTATAGTATTATCTGATTCAATTGGATAGCATGTAACTAAAAGGTTTTCACTATCCTGCCACATGTGACAATAATAACACAATAATTACACAATACACAATACTAATAACCAATAAGTTAATGTTCTGTGTAAGAACGAACTGCAGATGCTGGTTTAAACCGAAGATAGACACAAAAAAGTTGGAGTAACTCAGCAGGACAGGCAGCATCTCTGGAGAGAAGGAATGGTGATGTTTCAGTTCGAGACACTTCTTCAGACTGGTTAGAGATTAGGGAAATGAGAGATATAGACAATGATATAGAGAGATAAAGAACAATGAATAAAAGATATGCAAAAAGTAATGATGATAAAGGAAGGCCATTGTTAGCCTTTGTTGGGTGAAAACGAGAAGCTGGTGCTACTTGGGTGGGGGAGGGATAGAGAGAGAGGGAATGCCGGGCTTACTTAAAGTTAGAGAAATCAATATTCATACCACTGGGCTGTAAGCTGCGTCTAACCTCACTCTGAGCTCGAGGAGATCGAGGACAGAAAGGTCTGTGTGGGAATGGGAAGGAGAATTAAAGTGTTTGGCAACCGGGATATCAGGTAGGTTCAAGCAGACTGAGCAAAGGTGTTTAGCAAAACGATCGGCATGTCTACGTTTGGTCTCGCCGATGTATAAGAGTCCACATCTTGACCAACGGATACAGTAGATGAGGTCGGAGGATGTGCAAGAGAACCTCTGCCTAACCTGAAAGGACTGTCAGGGTACCTGGACAGAGTCAAGTCAATGTTCAACGTTCAATGTTCAGTGATAGGCTGAAGGATAAAAGACAATGATAAACCAATGGAGGCTGGATGCAGGGGCACCAATGGCAATTTATTCTTACCCCATTCATACCGGGGGGGGGGGGGGGTGGGGGGGCAGGGGGGTGGGTGGAGCATGCTGGACACATTAGACCCACCGCTTGCATTTTGTCCCAGATACTCGCCAGCTTAGCAGTGATGTGCACCTCTGCTATGTTGTCAATTTTGTCATGTATTGGCCGTCAATGCTGCTGGTCCTTGCTGTGAGACTGATCTCACTACAAAGTTCAGAAACCAACTGGAGTCTCGCCCCAGCGCATGGCTCCTGCTGTTGGCAACTCAACCAGTAGCAGCAGAAGACAACACATGACATTTCGGCACAACACTGTTCATTTTGAACCGCATTTAACCATCACTCTTTTATTAAAATATAAAGAGGTATGTGAACTAAGGGTTAATTAAAAAATAATTGAATTATTGGAACTTAACTGGATTGCACTTTTCCAGTCTGAGGAAGGGTCTCGACCCAAAGCGTTACCCATTCCTGCCACCTAGAGATGCTGCCTGACCCGCTGAGTTACTCCAGTATTTTGTGTCTATCATGCACTTTTAACATGTGTTGTGAGACTAGATGTAGTTTCAGGATCAGTTTTTAGTCACACGTTTTGGTGGTGAATATGAAAATATAAAAATAAAATATTGAACATAGAATGTAGAAAAGTGCAGCACGTGAACAAGCTATTCGGCCCACAATGTCCGTGCTGAACATGAAGCCAAGTCAAACTAATCACCTCTGCCGGCACATCTTCAATATACCTCCAACCCTGCAAATGTTACATATGGTTCTTTGACACGTCATTCATTTCATTCACAGCGTGGAGGGTCGGCTACTTTACAATTAATCAGGGTACAGGTGTTGCAGCCATGTATTTGTATATTGCACAAAGATTAAATTCCACGGTACACATTAGTGTCTGTTTCTCTTTTTAGTACTTAAGGAAAATGAACATCTGAACATAATTTTCTCTGACCCCTGCCGTGCACCTTGTCGATCTTCCAGGAAAAATATGATTTAAAATTCCCAAGATCATTATCTGAACATTTGATTGGATTGACAGTTATATCAAAAGCTAATTCCTTCACTTTTAAGATAAACTAGACCAAGTGGGGCCAGTTGGGTGCCATCCCCTCAACGCGTGGTTGTGGGGGGAGGGGGCAGCCTGTGGCATCACACACACACACTAACCCCCCCCCACACACACACATTAACCACCCCCATTTATATTATATTAATATTATTCATTCACTCATTTTACCATGCTATCCCCCGCCCTATCCACTCACGTATAGCCCCCAACTTGCAGGCGCAGCTAGAGATGGAGGGGGGTAGAGAGAGAGGGACACAGAGGCACACAGAGTGACACAGAGAGGGACACAGAGTGGGACACAGAGAGGGACACAGAGGCACAGAAAGGGACACAGAGGCACACAGAGTGACACATAGGGATGGGGGAAGGCAAGAGGGAGCATGAGGGGGGCAGAGAGGGAGCATGGGTGGCAGGGGCAGAGAGGTGGGGGACGCATTGTCAGAGGGGAGGGCTGGTTCCCGAACCTTGCTCCCGGCTCCAGGCTGCAGGCAGGGCCCGGGTACGGGGTGAGTGGTCGGGGAGGGAGGGTGGGGGGGGGGGGGGGGGGGGCGGGGGTGGCTGACATCACTCACAGAGCGAGCAAGAAGACAGTGGGGGTTTTTTCAAAGGATTTTTGGCAGTGACGGACCGGACACGAGAGCTGTAGTACAGGACCCGACTTGCTCGTTCTTCACTCACAGCGCATACCGCAGTCTTCAGCTATGATCTTTGGTCTTCAGTCGATAGCCCAACCTTTGAAATACGGGGGGAGGAAGGAGGGGTGGGGGGGTGACGTCAGTCGCAGCTCGAGCGGACAGCAGGCAGATCCATCGTCATGTCATCAGTGAAAAACAGGCATTTTGATTTTAAAGTTTGATCGGATTTGTCAACATTTTTATTAATAATTCAAGAAATAAAGTACACCATTTTCAGGTAAGCTGATTTTGGACTCCAGGGGGTAAATCTCTACCGAAATAAGTAAACATTTCCATTCGAGCATTGTTTTTTCCGAAAAGATGTGAAATCACACACACACACACACACACAGACACAGACACACACACACACACACACACACACACACACACACACACACACACACACACACACACAAACACACACACACACACACACACACACACACACACACACACACACACACACACACACACACACACACACACACACAGTTTTATAGTTATAATAAAGGATGTTGCTGTTGAGGTACATAATGTATCTCCATTCCACATGGACCAGGTGTTGTCCAAAACCCCCTCAGTTTTTCTATTTATAAGAGTTATACAATAGTTGCCGACACCTTAACAATGCTGGAGAGAGCAATGAGATGATCGCTAGAGTTCCAACACAGAGTGCAAAGGCCAATTGTAGCTAGTGTTAAACATTGGCCAAAACATGATGAGGTTTGAATAGAAGAGGTCTTTCTGCAAACATCAGGAAAACATCACAGTTTTCAGATGCAAGGATAACATTTATCACCCTCTTCTCTTCAAATTACTGGCTTGAATTGTACTACAATCTTGCACAATTCTGCAGTTTTGAACACATTACTATATTTATTTTCATTTGTACGTTTATGGAAGTGCAGATCACCATACCTTGCTTTTCACTGAATACATCAAGAAAAAGAAACACCCCCTGTTAAACAGTAAATTTTACTTCGGAGTCACGTGAGTGATTCCGTGAAGAAGCCCCGCCAGAGCGCATGCGCATCATTACGTCAGACACATGGTGAACTGACGGGCTGGAGAGTGCAGCTCCACCAGCGGTAAGTTAAAAACCCGCGGGTAAGTGCTTTAAATTTTACTGCGGTTTGCTTAGGTTCCGTGTGGCTGGTTGCAGGAACCAGCAGGAACAATTTCAAAATGGAAAAACTAACGTAAGGTGAGGTGTGCCGCCGACAAATGTAAAAAACCTGACCGCGGGATCGCGGTCAGCGGGCGTACGCCGGCTCCAGAGATGCCAACTCCAGAGACGCTGATTCCAGAGTCGCCGGCAGTACAGCCAGCGGCAGCAACTCCGGTGCCTCAGAATACTGTTTCCGCTCCTGTCAGGAGGAAGGCCAAGAGGAAATCATCCTGACTCATCAGAGTCAGGCCAGGAAGACTCCCCTCCTATCAACAAAAAGGTTTGGGGACGTCTGGATAAGATAGAACACCTCCTAGAGAAAATACTCAACCATGAGGTGTTCCAGCCAGGGTTTTACCCCGCAGGGTTCCCCAGCAGCTCTCAGCAGCAACCTCTACCAGAGGTCCATATTGCAAAGAGCTATACCGGCAGGAAGCAACAGATGCCTACGAATCTGCATGATACCTCCCTTGTGCATGAGCTTGGAGAGTCAGGGCAGTATGACTCTGACCCTGAAGATGGTGATATTGCGGAAGAGCATACACCAAAGCACACGAGCTTCGCTCAAGGTGTGCCGGATGTGGCAAGCAAATTCTCCATACCGGCTAGAACTGGTGAGGAGATGGATGAAAACCTGGCCAGCAATATCAACTATATGGCCTCTCACCAGCTTGAGGACTCGATAATGGAGGAAACCTCGAGAAGATACAAGATACCTGTTAACTGTGCATCTCTCAAAGGGCCCACAGTGTACCAGGCCATCTGGGGGCAAATGGGCTTATCCATGCCGGCGCATCCATGCGGGTACAGGCGTTGAGGCTGCAGAAAGTCCTGAAACTGGTTGGAGCAGGAATAACGGTGTTTGAGTGAATGGTACAAGGGGCACCACTATGAAACACACAGCACGATATGCTGGCCCTGCTGTGTAATGCCCATTTTGAAATCAACTGTTTACGGAGAATAGCCATCAAGCCTTCGCACAACCCATGATTCTCAGCCTTGTGCAGATCCTCCAATATCCAGCCACCAAACCTACTATTCGGGGAGGATCTGGCGAAACACGTTAAAGACTTGGACGATGAGGCAAAAACAATTGGCCTCATCAAAACTCATCCCGGGGGCAGGATGACACCTCGCAAACCATACCCTTCAGAAGGGCTACAGACGCTGGTGCAGGTCAAGGACCAAGCTGGGCGATTCCATCTGCATGCCATTGGCACGCACCAATGCACACCCCCAACAAGACCAGGAAACAGAGGAATCCAGCAACTATGGAGGTACGAGTAACTGGATTTGTCCAGGATATATCCTCTAGAGATCAGTCACCGGTCGGGGGTAGTTTGCAATTGTTCTATGATGAATGGTGCTGCATAACATCAGATCTATTGACACTGGACAGTCTCCGGGGGTCTTGAATCGAGTTTATCTTGGACGTACATCCACACATACAAAATACACCTAGTCACCTATTGGTTTTTTCAAAACCAGGAACTTTACAGGTGAATGATGAAATTGGAATATTATTCAAAAAAGGGGTAATTGAAAGGACGGCATATCAACAATTTGTGTCCAATATATTCCCCAGGCAGAAGAAGGATGGTGGGTGTCGAGTCATTCTGGACCTAACCCAACTTAACTCTTATGTCCAGTATAGACATTTTAAAATGGAAACTTTTAGTACTGCTAAGCAACTGGTATCCAAAGGGTGATATATAGCAAGCATAGATCTGAAAGATGCATATTATTCAGTACCAATTCATCACCAATACCGTAGACACTTAAAATTTAGTTGGATGAGACAGCTGTGGCAATTTAAAACTTTGCCCAATGGGTTAACCTCAGCCACTAGGTTATTTACAAAATTGTTGAAACCAGTATTAGGACTACTCCATGCTCAGAATCACATAGTGATGGCATACTTGGATGATGTTCAGATCATAGGCACAACTCAGGAAGCAGCTGAAGTGTCGGTTTCAGTTACCAGACACCTGTTTGAGAGGTTAGGTTTCCTCATCCATCCAACAAAATCCAAATTAGTACCATCTAGAATGATTGACTATTTGGGATTCATCATTGATTCAACTAACATGTCAGTGACTTTGCCTATGGCCAAAACTTTAGAAATTATGGAGGCCTGTAGCAATCTGGCAGATGAACAGCAACACTCCATCCGATGAGTAGCCATTGTTATTGGTAAATTTGTGGCCGCTTTCCCTGGGGTGTAGTTCGGGCCTCTGCACTATCAGGATGTGCAACGAGCTAAAGAACAAGCACTCAAAGAACATGGAGGTCATTTTGATAGAACGATGTAGTTGCCAGTCAAAGCTATCACCGAGTTGCAATGGTGGATAACTAATGTCTCATGATGTACTAGAGACATTCTGACTCAACAACCTTCAGTTATTTTACAAACTGATGTGAGTTCTTCGGGATGGGGAGCCACTGATACCGAGTCTAGCTGTGGCGGCAGATGGAGTGTGCAAGAGGCATTAATCCTGCAGAAGCATGGGATAAACTACTTAGAATTGCTGGGTACATTCTATGGCCTAAACGCATACTGTTCAACAAAGCATGATTTCCATGTTCAGCTCCAGATCGACAATACCACAGCTGTTGCATATATCAATCACATGGGTGGAATTAGGCCATTATCATGTGATAATCTGGCTAACCTTATCCGGCACTGGTGCATTACGAGAAGCATCTGCGTCTCAGCTCTCTACATACCAGGTAGAGATAACGTGATGGCAGACATCAGGTCACGTAAATTTAATGACAACACAGAATGGATGCTGAATCCAAAAGGTTTCAAAATGATTGTCATCCGGTATGGATTGCCAGACATAGATCTGTTTGCATCCAGGTTAAATCATCAGTTACCTAAATACATCTCATGGGAACTGGATCCAGGGGCAGTAGCGGCAGATGCATTCTCGCTACATTGGGGATGTGCGTTCTTTTACACTTTTCCCCCATTCTGCCTCATCAGTCAATGTCTCACCAAAATAGAGCAGGACTCCGCTTCAGGCATTTTGGTAGTTCCTGACTGGCCCACACAGCCATGGTTCCCATTGGTCCTGAGACTAATGACACAGCCATTCATGACTATCCCCAAATGCAGCAACTTGTTGGTTCACCCTGTGACAGGAGAGAGTCATCCTTCACATGATCGTATTAATTCTGTTGATTTGCAGATTCTGACCAGACCGTTCCAGGGGCTCGGACTATCAAGTAGGACCGTGTTTGTGATTACTGCAGCCTGGAGAGATAGAACTAAAAAACAATATGTATTTCATATTAAGAAATGGGAGATGCTCTACTTACAGTCAAATATATCTTATCATACTGCAGGCATACCTGATGTATTGGAGTTCCTTGCTGCATTGCATTTTGACGAGTAGTTGAGCTATAGTGCCATTAATAGTGCTCAAAGTGCTTTGTCCTATTTATGGCAAGGGTTGGGACAACACTCTCTCGGATCTCATCCATTGGTGTCCCGATTCATGAGAGGTATTTTTAACAAAAACCCTCCCAGACCTAGATATACAAAATCTGGGATGTGAGCATAGTTCTCACACTGCTTCAGCAATGGGCTCCAATTACATCTCTGTCTTTCCAGAAGTTATTGCTCAAAGTGATCATGCTCATGGTGCTAGTTTCAGATCAACGGGTCCAGACATTGCAACAGCTAGGACTGGACAGCATGTATTCTTCTGTAGATAATATTACGTTTTATGTATATGATCTAATCAAACAAAGCAGGCCAGGGACTGCTGGAACCAAAATAAGCTTTAAAGCATACCCCATTGACCTGAGACTATGTGTAGTTACGCACCTGAGTCAATATATCAAGGTCACCAAGAGTCTCAGAGGCTCTGAAACAGTGATGCTCATCAACCACAAAAAACCTAATAGAAAGTTGTCAGTACAAACTATTTCTAGATGGCTGAAACAGGTTTTGGATTGTGCTGGAGTAGACACTGATGTGTTTAAATCTCACTCCACCAGGGCGGCGTCAACATCCGCAGTGAAGGCGCTGGACATGCCTTTAGACCAGGCACGTGCCGTCAGGGTAGGCAAGGTAGGCACTGCCTACCCTGACTAAAATTATGAAATGGCAATTTTTAATTATAAATAGTAAAGGCATGGGAGAATTATGCCTGTCTAAGAGATCGATCTCTTAGGTAGGCATAATTCTCCGTGCCTTTCACCCGCAGCGCTTGTAACACGGGAAGCTCTGTGCAGCCCCCGTGCCGTCAGCGCTGCCTGAGCCGTCAGATTCAATGGGAGCCGAAGGCAGCAGAAATTCTGCCTTTGCAGCACTGCGCATGTGCATCATCTTTCTGCGCATGCGCATCGCGAGTTTCTTGGCGGGATGTTCAAATATGGATTGCCATTATTTTAATATCTGAAGTAGGGTCTCGACACGAAATCTCACCCATCCCATCTCTCCAGAGATGCTGCCAGTCCCTCGGAGTTACTCCAGCATTGTGTGTGTCTATGGGTTACACAAAAAGCTGGCGAAACTCAGCGGGTGCAGCAGCATCTAAGGAGCGAAGGAGATAGGCGACGTTTCGGGTCGAGACCCTTCTTGTGTGTGTCTATCTTCGGTGCAAACCAGCATCTGCAGTTCCTTCACAATCCCACACTCTCGGCCCTGGGGGGTGGATGGAGCATCACACGTGGATACAACCCACTCACTGCCCAGACTTGCACCTCCGGCAGGTCTTTAACCGCGTCCTAAAGCCGTTCGTGTTAAAGAAGGAACTGCAGATGCTGGAGAATCGAGGGTTACACAAAGCTGGAGAAACTCAGCGGGTGCTGCAGCATGAAGAAGGTCAGCAGGTCTGAAGAAGGGTCTCGACCCGAAATGTCGCCTATCTCCTTCGCCCCTTAGATGCTGCTGCACCCGCTGAGTTTCTCCAGCTTTTTGTGTAACCCCCATCTCTCACCTGCCGTTCGCCGGCTTCGCTCATGTCAACCGCGTCCCGCAAATCCTTAAATTCCCACAGCCAAGTAACCTAAACTGGACCCGTGAACGCGCTGTCGGAATTTAAAGATTTGCGGGAAGCCGGCCAGCGAGCGGCAGGTGAGAGATGTTCAGACGGAGAGCACTGCCAGAGGTGAGTGGGGACCAGCAGAAGGGGCTGAAGTGGCAGGGTCCCGGCGGCCACTCGCAGTCACCCGCTGAGTTTCTCCAGCTTTTTGTGTAACCCCCATCTCTCACCTGCCGTTCGCCGGCTTCGCTCATGTCAACCGCGTCCCGCAAATCCTTAAATTCCCACAGCCAAGTAACCTAAACTGGACCCGTGAACGCGCTGTCGGAATTTAAAGATTTGCGGGAAGCCGGCCAGCGAGCGGCAGGTGAGAGATGTTCAGACGGAGAGCACTGCCAGAGGTGAGTGGGGACCAGCAGAAGGGGCTGAAGTGGCAGGGTCCCGGCGGCCACTCGCAGTCACCCGTGCTGCTTCCTTCCGCGGAAGTGGCGGCCAGTTCTGCTGTCCGTGTCCGGCAGGTGAGAGATGGGGGTTACACAAAAAGCTGGAGAAACTCAGCGGGTGCAGCAGCATCTAAGGGGCGAAGGAGATAGGCGACGTTTTGGGTCGAGACCCTTCTTCAGACTCAGTCTCAGTCTGAAGAAGGGTCTCGACCCGAAACGTCGCCTATCTCCTTCGCCCCTTAGATGCTGCTGCACCCGCTGAGTTTCTCCAGCTCTTTGTGTAACCCTCGATTCTCCAGCATCTGCAGTTCCTTCTTCAACACGGAGGGTGGGAGATGTTCAGACGAAGAGCACTGCCAGAGGTGATCAGAAGGCGCTGAAGAGCAGTTGGTTCTGGTGTTGGGTCCCGGTGGCCGCTCGCACACGAGCTGCTTCTATCCCCGGAAGTGGCGGCCAGTTCTGCTGTCCTTGCCCGGAGCGCTGCGGCAGCGGTGAGTGAGTTTGATATGATCTCTGTCCCCCTCCTTCTCAAAACTTCTCCCTTCTCGCATATTTAACCCCTGCCGCAGGCTCCCCACACGCTGTGAAAGGAACTCCCCCTCCAATTGGACCCTTGAATTAGTATTCATCCTCATCCTGCCTTCATCCTCCGTCCCCCACCCATTCAGTAATTAAAAAATGAAGGAGATTTAGAACCCTTGGGAAATTTGAATTGTTACTTATTTTTATTTTTTTACGAAGAGAACAATCTGCGCGTGCGCGGTTTTAAGATTTTTTGAAAGCCGGCTGACTGCCTACCCTGAGTAATTACTCACGGCATGTGCCTGCTTTAGACCAAATCTTCGGGGCCGCAGGATGGTCCAGTGAAGGAACCTTTTCACGATTTTATGTATTTAAACAATGTTCAATACATTATTTGTTTATCCTGTGTCAACCGAAGCAGTGTGTCGTACGGAACTGGATCTACGGCACGAAATCACAGAGCTTTGAAATCTTCACGGAATCACTCACGTGACTCCGATGTTAAATAGTTAGATTAAACGAGAATTTACCAGTTTGAAGTTTGATCTTTATTTTATGAGGCGCTACAGTGAGCATTTGCGTGCCCTCCGCTATCGGCCCTCATAATCGCAAAGATCATCTGGTAGTTCTAGTCTTCTGTCTTACTATGTCACTTCAACTGTAGTTACTGTGATTTCATGCCGCTGCTTTGAAGATTGACGCGCATACGCACTGGCGGGGCTTCTTCATGTAATCGCTCACCATAACTCCTCATAAAATAAAGATCAAACTTCAAACTGGTACGTTCTCATTCAATCTTACTATTATACCTTAGAATGATTCAGTGTCACATTAAACTTGTCTTGTCTGTTATGTATGGGTCTAAAATTTTGACTTGGACAACAGAACATTAAAGATGGCCAAATGGCATTTTATCAATCCTACTTTTGTTTTACATGCTAAGATATGTGACAAGTTCATGTTGTCCCAAAAATGATGATGTGACAAAAAGGCACATAGATGCCTCACATATTGATTTCAAATATTTCTCAACTATCTCAATGGAAATGTCATATATCGGTAGTCTATGACATCATCATGTGTTTTTTAAAATCTAGGTTAAAAAAGAAACACATTCAGCTATCATTCTACAACATTTGTAATTAGGAAACATCAAGCACCCTATTGCCAGCACACGTTAAAACAATCAAAATGGCAAAGCTCACGTATTAAATAAATTGCAGAATGGTTGTGATTCTGAAAAATGCTTTTGGTGCATTGGCCAAACAAATTGGCAGAAAAAAGTGAGGTGTTGCATTTTAGGAAGTTTATCATGGTATGGACCTACACAGTGAATGGTAGGGCTCTGGTTAGTGTTGTAGAGCAGAGGGATCTAGGAGTGCGAGTGCATAGTTCCTTGAAGGTCGAGTCACAAGTAGATCAGGTGGTGAAAAAGGCTTTTAGCACGTTGACCTTCATCCGCCAGAGTATTGAGTATAGCAGTTGGGAAGTCATGTTGCAGTTGTATAAGACATTGGTGAGACTGCATTTAGAATATTGTGTTCAGTTCCGGGCACAAAGTTATAGGAAAGATATTGTCAAGCTTGAAAGGATTCAGAAAAGTTTTATGTTGCCAGGACTAAAGGGTGTGAGCTATAGGGAGAGGTTAAGTAGGCTAGATCTCTGTTCCTTGGAGTGCAGGAGGATGAGGGGTAATCTTATAGAGGTGAACAAAATCGGGTAGATGCACAGTCTCTTGCCAAGAGTAGGGGAATCTAGGACCAGAGGACATAGGTTCAAGGTGAAGGGGAAAAGATTTAGTAGGAATCCGAGGGGTAACAGGCAGCCAGAGGGGGTAGTTCAGGCTTGGACTATCACACCGTTTAAGAAGCAGTTGGACAGGTACATGGATAGGACAAGTTTGGAGGGATATGGACCAGGCGCAGGCAGGCGGGACTAGTGTAGCTGGGACATGTTGGCCGGTGTGGGCAAATTGGGCCAAATCAACTGTTTCCACACTGTATCACTCTATGACTATGACTCTATGATCCAACTGGCTGTGATAAATTGTGTCGAAAGCTGAGATGAATTAACTGCTAACCTCACCTCCTCAACATTAGTATTAGTGCTGAGCTTTCAAAAGCACATAAAGATGACATAGGGTAAATCTGAAATCCCCAAACCTAGTTCTGCTAATTAGGCCACAGAGATCAGAGCGTAGCTTAACTCAGAAAGCATGTTTCCAATATTTTCAGCTATTTCTCTTTTAGAATATATTAGACATTTCAAATGGTCTGTACACCCAAACTATGTGCGTGTGCAGGATTGTGGCATGGCACATGGCATAGCTGCCTTACTGTTCTTAGTAACTCATGTTCGATCCTGACCTCCGGTGCTGTCAGTGTGGTTTCCATGTTCTTCCCATGGTTGTGTGTGTTTCCCACAGGTGCTCTAGTTTCCTCCCACAACCCAAAGGCAGTCAATTGGTTACTGTAAATGAACACATGTGAGCAATGGTCACAGAAAAGTAAGTGTGGGAATTAAGTAAATGGGATTGGTCTGAGAACAGTATAGACTTGAAGGGCCAAATAGCTTTCTTTTTTTTATAGACTTTAAACTGTACAGATACAGCCCAGAAACAGGCCCTTTTGCCCACTGAGTCTGTGCCGACCTCTGTGGTCACTCTGTAAACTCGCACTATCCTACACAATAGAGACAATTTACAATTTGTACCAAAGTCAATTAGCCTACAAACGTCTTCGATGTATGGCAGGAAACTGAAGTACTCGGCGGAAACCCACAGTCACGGGAAGAACATACAAACAGCACCCGCAGGCAGGATCGAACCCGGGTCTCTGGCGCTGTAAGGCAGCAATTCTACTAATGCACCACTGTGCTGCCATAATGTCCTGAGTTCAAGTTCAAATTTATTTGGCACTTGCACCATAAGGCGCAGTGAAACTAATTTACCATGCAGCGCTACAATTAAAAAATGACATAATATGCAACATCACAGACATCCACCACAGCATTCTTCACTGTGGAAATGTGGAAAAATTTAGACACGTAAATACACATATGCAAATGATGCAATTTTTGGAGGCAAATCCAATGCTAACATATAAGATTCTAAATAGTTGCGTGACATACTCTACCAGAGCATACCTCAGACCAAAGGAGATTCAGAATGTGCCTGATGAGCTCTATGGATACAACTGTTTGTTTGGAAAGAATATGCACAAATGTCTGTCTAGAAATCAGATGGCAAAGCACATTATTTTGGGTTTACAACCCAATTCAATTACAACACAAAGTAAAACACAACTTAATTACAGCATAAAGTAAACCATAAAGAAGATTTGGAGACAATGCAAGTAGCAAGCTGTCCGCCATTTTCCTTCTGGCTGCTCCCTGTGGCTGACACTCAAATGCAGTGAGGATTTATGATGTGCACTGTGGCATCTAATGACTTGCAATACAAAACAAGATTTCTTTTCTGAGGTCTCTGCTCAAACCACCATGCTTTGCAATTGTAAAGTAAGACATTGGGAGACTTGATTCGTCATTAATAAGGTCATATGATAGGAGTAGAATTAGGGCATTCAGCCCATCAGGTCTACCACCATTCAATCATGGCTGATCTATCTCTCGCTCCTAACTCCATTCTCCTGCCTTCTCCCCGTAACACCCTCTGACACCTGTACTAATCAAGAATCTATCCAGCTCGGCCTTAAAAATATCCATTGACTTGGCCTCTACAGCCTTCTGTGGCAGAGAATTCCACAGATTCACCACCCTCTGACTAAATACATTTCTCCTCATCTCCTTCCTAAAAGAGAGCCTGCTGGAGAAGTTTTCAGCCCATGAAGCCTGCCACTAAAACTGGGGTCCTTTCTTGAGGAGAATCCTTTTAATAATGTACTTACCTAGATCTAGATCAGGACCACCCCCACCTCCCCCCCCAAATGAGGGATAACTACTCAATGGCACACAATGCCATGGGCCTCAACTACCAGTGAACCTCCAAACAGTGTAACATTGAAGAAAATGTTTCAGATCCTGCTGCATGGCCTTTGATCAACATTTACCATTCAATTCCAATGTACATACTTATCCCTTTGCATTATAGACAAACATATCAACACAAATGTGTCTAGAAATTAAACAGCCCGCAAGAGATGAAGGAATGCATTGCAAATGGATGAAGATTCCATGGAATAGTAAATTCTGACCCCAGAAGGTTAAATAGTGTGAAGAATGATTGACCAGTTAGGTCTTGAAGGTCTAGAAATGAAAAAAAAAACACACTGCATGCATAAACAAAAATAATAAATAATTTGTATCGCAAGTTTTACTTCAATTAAGTGATAGCACCCGAAGAAAATTGTGTCCTTTGCCATTGATACCAAATGTGTGAGAGAGTGATTACTGCTGTTTGTATCCATGTCTGAATATACAATTGCCTAATTCTGTGGGAAGGGAGCAGAGCTGAAGCCTCTGGAGTAGAATCTTGAATGAAACTGATATCAATGACCAATGGCAAATATTTTGATGTCATCTATCCATGTTCTCCAGAGATACTGCCCGACCCCTTGTGTTATTCCAGCACTTTGTGTCCACTTCTATCAGTAATTTGTATTTTATTTGCATTTCTTTAATAACCAGCTTACACAATGAACCACACCAATGCTGTGTTCAATACTGAGGCTAAAGCATTAAGGCAAATGAGCAGTTTTCATGCAGTACATCTGGAATGATAACACTACCGGTCCTTTCTGGAGATATGTAGACTGCCCTTAAACATTGAAGAGAGGCACAAGCTATCTTTTACCAACAATTGTTACTGAAAACTATAGTATGAATTAAATGTTGGCATTGTGTAAGCATTGCTCTGTTCACACATGGAAAGTTCAAGGAAAATCCATTCCTACAAGCTCCTCCAATGATTCCATAATAGGTACCTCAGGCAGAAATGAAGCAGATTTTGACCAGTGGTGTGGGACCAGATGAACACTGAATACTGTCATTGTGCAGGGTTGTGGTTGAATTTCAGTGGCGCCAGGCTTTCTTCACCAGCATGTTAATATGCATTTGGGTGTTCCCAAGCTGTCAACTAGCATGGCCATGATGTTGATCTGATGCAAAAGGAGAATATTCTACTCTGGATGGTTGAGATAAATATCAGGGTGTGAGAGCATCAGTGACAGATGTAGAACCTTTCCTGCTGTGTTGTACAACAAACTTGAAGATACCGCTCTCTCATCTTGCGTTAACCTCCTTTTAACCTATTATTTTATCTATTTACATGAATTGCTTTTGCATGTTTACCTGCATGAGGGTAGGAAATGTAACTTACTTGTGCTCTCCCATTAAGGGTTAATAGAAAGGAAAATTGGGAGGTCTGTAAAATAGGTGGCAGATTCACTGAGCCAAGTTAAACTATTCCAGCAATTCAAATTGAACTCAAGAAACAATATAAAAACACAAGTTGTTTCCGCAGTCAGCAACTACCAGCCAAACGCTGCTCTGCGGGTAGATCTTGCACTTTGGCAATAAGGTAAAACATTTAATAAATGTATGCTTGCTAAATTGTCTTAATAGCTGCCAGCCAGGAAATCTTCCCAGTTGTATCGCCAGCAACAATGTTTTTATTCAACTTAACTGTAACAATAAACTACCAAGCTGTATGTTAGCATCAGCGCACACTGGAATTTCTTAAGTTCCAATTTAAAATTGAAAATGAAGATAATAAATTTTAGAAATGTTGGTGCATAAGTTTGATGATCATCTTTTTGTTTTTAATACCCTTACCTTACTTTTTGAACAAGGCTAGTGTTCACATTACCTCCCTTCACCTCCCCCATCCACTCCTTTCAGGGGCCCAAGCAGTCATTCCAAGTCCGACAGAGGTTCACCTGCACCTCCTCCAACCTCGTCTACTGCATCCGTTGCTCCAGATGCCAGCTAATCTACATCGGTGAGACCAAGCGGAGGCTAGGCGATCGTTTCGCCGAACACCTCCGCTCGGTCCGCAATAACCAACCCGACCTCCCGGTGGCTCAGCACTTCAACTCCCCCTCCCACTCCGTATCCGACCTCTCGGTCCTGGGCCTCCTCCATGGCCAGAGTGAACAACACCGCAAGTTTGAGGAACAACATCTCATATTCCGCTTGGGGAGTCTGCATCCTCTGGGCTTAAACATTGAATTTTCTCAATTCTGTTAACCCAGACTGCTCCCTCCCCCCCCCCCCCCCCCACCTCTCCCTCAGCCCTCGGGCCCTGACATTCCTTCTCCATCTCCCCCCCCCCCCCCAAGTCGCACTAGCTTCTCATTTTCACACCAGAAACAGCTTACAATGGCTTGCTTCCCTTATCACCAATACTTTTTTGCATATCTTTCACTCATTGTTCTTGCTTTATCTCTCCATATCACTGTTTATATCTCTCGTTTCCCTGATCCCTGACCAGTCTGAAGAAGGGTCTCGACCCGAATCGTCGCCTATCTCCTTCGCTCCTTAGATGCTGCTGCACCCGCTGAGTTTCTCCAGCTTTTTGTGTAACCCTCGATTCTCCAGCATCTGCAGTTCCTTCTTTAACACAACATAGTGTTCACATTATCCTTGTTTTTCCTTGCCGGCACTTGACAGCCAATTATTCTAATCGTGTATGACTATTGGAAGCCAGGAAAAAATTCAGCTTTAAGATATGTAGCTTGGTACTAGCTTAAAAGACGTGATGATCTCCTGTAAAATAGATTGTATCATACTTTGAATTCTGATTGTCTCAATAAACAATTGCATTTACTTGATGTTCTAGGTCTAATAGAGTGAATGAGAGACAGTGATATTAACCTTTAAAGATCAGTACAGGATAATTCACAGTGAACTATTATCCCCAAGATGTGATACAATTACTTGGAAAGAAGACCCATAAATCTGACATTGGATTTCTTCTGCCTGTTGATAAGTGGCCTTATAGTTTAAAAAATGTTTTATGGGAAGACTGTATTGTTAATATTCCAGTTCTCGTTTTTTTCTTTTAATTTATCTGCAGTATGTTGATGTTGCTGACAAGACCAAACATTATTGGCCATATCTAACTTCTCTTGAGAAGATGGTGGTAACCCACCTTCCTGATTTGCTATGATCCTTCCAGTGCAAGATCACCCACTGTGCTCAATAAGATATTCTGGGAGCTTGAGTCAGCAACAATGAAGGAATTGGGACATTTTTCCCAAGATATTATGTTATTTGGAGGTTAACTTACAAGTGATAGCATTTCAATGTTTTCGCTGCCCCTGTTCTTCTTGCCTGTAGACATTTGCGGTTGAAGATGGATAAAATATTTAATTCTTTCCTTCAGATCTCAGTTTTCACTTTGCTAATATCCTGAACATTAGACTGGGTTCTGAAGGTTGCCAAGTAAAGGATTATAGATAGCCACTTTCTACCTGTTGGCATTACATTTTATAATGACACTCATGATCCGACCTATAGCACTTACTTGGTTAATTATGTTTCTGTGGGTGAAGATGCAGAAAATGTCAGCACATATTAGCAGGGAAGTAAGAACAGCAACTTTGGGTTGAGCAGTGCTCTCAGGTAGTCACAATTGTTCAAAATCTGCATTACACTTTGATATAATCACTCCTTGAAAGGAGGATTTATTGGCAGCTTCTAGATTTTCCAAGTACTTTTCTTAAGCTTCAATAAATGCAACTGAAGAATAACTTTAATAGTATTACCAATAGTTACATTGCACGCACTAGTGATTATTGTCCAAAAATTATTAGATGTTAATAGTTTCTCTTTGCGAAGATCAATCAGTAAATTAGTGAGCTATTATGTAGTGAAGAGAGAAATATTGGTTTTGAACTATATGATGTGCCGTTTAATGTTGCCAACTTTATAAGATGGCCAGAAGCATTTTGGAACCAGAATGAACAATTATTGTCAAGGAAAGTGTGACAATAGACAATAGGTGCAGGAGTAGGCCATTCGGCCCTTTGAGCCAGCACCGCCATTCAATGTGATCATGGCTGATCATCCACAATCAGTACCCTGTTATTGCCTTTTCCCCATATTCCTTGACACTGCTATCTTTAAGAGCTCTAACTTACTCTCTCTTGAAAGCACCCAGAGAATTGGCCTCCACTGCCTCCTGAGGCAGAGAATTCGACAATTTCACAACTCTCTGGGTGAAAAGGTTTTTCCTCATCTCCATTCTAAATGGCCTACCCCTTATTCTTAAACTGTGGCCCCTGGTTCTGGACTCCCCCAACATCAAGAACATGTTTCCAATCCCTTAATAATCTTATATGTTTCAAAGATATCCCCTTTCATCCTTTCATCCTTCTGAATTCCAGTATATATATAAGCTCAGTCGCTCCATTCTCTCAGCAAATAACAGTTTGGAGACTAAACCTGCACACAATATTCCAGGTGTGGTCTCACTGGGGCCCTGTACAACTGAAGAAGGACCTCTTTGCTCCTATACTCAACTCTTCTTGTTATGAAGGCCAACATGCCATTAGCTTTCTTCACTGCCTGCTGTACCTACAGTACATGCTTACTTTCAGTGACTGATGAACAAGGACACCCAGATCTCGTTGTATTTCCCTTTTTCCTTACTTAACACCATTCAGATAATAATCTGCCTTCACGTTCTTGCCACCAAAGTGGATAACCCACTCACCCAACCTGTCCAAGTCACCCTACATCCTCATAGCATCCTCCTCACAGTTCACACTGCCACCCAGCTTTGTGTCATCAGCAAAATTCCTAGTGTTAATTTTAATCCCTTCATCTAAATCATTAAGGTATATTGTAAATTGCTGAGGTACCCCACTAGTTATTGCCTTCCATTCTGTAACTGAACCGTTAATCCCTACTCTTTGTTTCCTGACTGCTGCCAATTTTCTATCCATGTCAGTACCCAATCCCCAAAACCATGTGCTCTAATTTTGCCCACTAATCTCCTATGTGGGACTTTATCAAAGGCTGAGGTAAAAACAAATTCCCTTCTAAAAGCATATTTCAGTTTCAGATTTATTCTCGCCATTTTTCACAAATACACACTTTCCACTGCGAAAGTAGAATAAACCTCCCCATTGTATTGTAACTAACCTACATTTATGTTTTTATCATCTTATCCAACTGATTGTTGTACAAATACTGCATATTCCATAGCACAATATTAATTTCCATGTTACCAACCAATGTGACCAAGCTGGATTTATATATATTCTCATTAAATGTGTCAATAGTGTAACAGCTTTTCTAGGATCATAACTCCATTGCTGCTAACAGTTAATTGCTAGATTTTAATCGGTTGAATTAAAAAATGCACTATTGTCTTCCCACAAAGCGAGAGAATGAATTGCCTGCGGCCAAGGTAATTACAAAGAAGAGCTCCTGTGATACCTACAGTATTTTAATTCCCAACTATTCTAACTGATGATGAAGAAATCAACTAAAACAGCAATAGCCAAAGAATATGGGGGAGTGATTTTTTTTTTTCTTTTTGTGGTCTGTAAAGTATTCTGGTGGAGGAGATCACCTATCAACCATGGAACCTTTTCCCAGGATGGAAAAATCAACTACTGGAAGGCAAAGCTTTACGTTGAGAGTAAAAAGGAGATGTACAGGGCAACTTTTTTTACACAGAGGATAGCGAGTGCGTGTAATCAGCTGCAAAGATTGGTGGTTGAGGTAGACACAATAGTGGTTATGGGTAGGCATATAGATATGCAGGGAATGGAGGTAGATGGATTATATGCATGCCTAAAAGGAATTTACGGTGATAGTCATCAGCTACAGTATCTTGGGTGGCTTCAATTATTAGTTGAATAAACGGCAGGTAGAGGGAACATTGTGTGAAAACAGAATTATACACTCAAATGTGGCAAAGTACTTTAAAAAAAATTAACATGAAAAATACAACGTCAAGTTAAGTTTATTCATCACATACACGTACGAAATGTGCAGTGAAATGAAAAGTGGCAATGCTCGTGGACTTTGTGCAAAAAAACAAACAAACAAACAACCAAACAAACTACAAACAGAATGGAACAGAATCACATATTCTATTACATATTAAATATTGTGGAAGGAAGAAAAAAGGAGGTAAAACCCCAGCAATTTTAATAAAAACAGTAGAATGGTACAGTAAAGTTAGTCCCTGGTGAGATAGGAGTTTACAGTCCTAAAGCCACCTACAGCACAATGCCAATGTTGAATGATTTAACATACTCCATTCCAAAAAGCAACAAAATTCAGTATAATAGAAATATTTCATAATATTTCTAAGAGATGTGATGGAGCAATGTTAAATATACATCTTTCTTTCTCTATTTAGAAAAAAAATGGTTGCACAAAACAAAACAATCACATATTGTATATGATTTTTATAGGACAAGGTTTAGTTTAGCTAAGGGTTACACAAAAAGCTGGAGAAACTCAGCGGGTGCAGCAGCATCTAAGGAGCGAAGGAGATAGGCGACGTTTCGGGTCGAGACCTTCTTTAGTTTAGCTAACACCAGCTTAATTCAGATACAGCATGAAAACGGGCTCCACAGCCCATAGAGTTCATGCTGGTCATTGATCTCCCGTTCACACTTTATCTTCTACTCCCTGCATATGAAGGGCAGTTTTACAGAGATCAATCTTACAGAGATTAATCTTACAGAGGTCAATTAACCTTGGAATTGTTATCCCAAGTTGTTGATGGAAAGTTCAATGAAGTAGTGGACTTGAACTTCCAGAAAGCTTTTGCTCATATTCTGCAGATAAGATTATTGAACAAGATTGGGAGATTGGGGGACACAGGCCCCTGGTGAAAAACCTGTACGATAATAAGAAATTGTCTCTTAAGGAGTTGATATCAAGATATGGAGGAGCGTATCAGCCATGAAAGTTGTGCCATTTAAAAATTAGACACATACATATTTTCAAGAGGCAGAAGTATAAGAGATAACATTTGAATCAGAGAAGAGGATAGCCTCAGAAGAGGTGCATTTAGTTTGTGGGATGTGATGGAATAACATGTGAAGAGGCACGAGTGCAGATAATGGCTCTTCATGTGTTACTAATGTTTTAGGGCAACAAGAAAATGGGACAGTTCATTTTCAAGGCATTGATGTGTTATGTGCTATTTGTATTCATAGCTTCTCACATGTTACTCCTTCACTCCTTCAGTTCAGTTGTGGGCACCGTGTTATAAAAAAAGATGTTGTCAAGCTGGAAAGGGTACAGAGGAAACTTAGAAGGACTCAAGGTCCTAAACCATAGGGAGAGGTTAAGCAGACTAGGACTCTATTCCTTTGAACGCAGGAGAATTAGAGGTGATCGCATAGAAGTGTACAAAATTGTGAGTCTCTTGCCCAGAGTAGGGGAATCGAGAACCAGAGGACATAGGTTTAAGGTTAGAGGGGAAAGATTTAATAGGAACCTAAGTGGTGACACCCACCACAAAGGGTGGTGGGTGTATGAAACGAGCTGCTGGAGGAGGTAGTTGAGGCAGCTACTATCGCACGTTCAAGAAACATTTAGACAGGTACATGGACAGGATGGGGTTACAGGGATATGGGCCAACTGCAGGCAAGTGGGACTAGTGTAGGTGGGACATGTATGACTCTATGACTCTTTGCCATGGCCCTTGTATGAAATGCACATCGTCTTTTAAATGCTGCTCAAGACACTCCATCCCTTGCTAAAAAGATTGTATCCATCCCCAACCCCAACCCCATAATAAGGGCATAGGACCAGAATTAAATGCTTTCACAGTAACTTCCCATTGAACACACAATTCACTCTCAAAAACAAAACTTATAAGAGAAGCATATGCAGTGCCACTAATTAAAGTACCCCTTTGGGTAAAATAAAGGAATTAAAATCCATGAAATAATCTGAAAAACACCCAACAATCTCTAATAGGTTCTCCTCCTCTTCCTCTCCTCCTCTCTATCCACTCTTCTCTCTCTCCTCTCTCTACCCCTACTCTCTCTTCCCCTCTTCTCTCTTCCCCTCCTCTCTCCCCCCTCTCTATCCCTCCATTTTCTCTCTCCCTTCTCTCTCTCTCCCCCTCTCTCCCCTTCTCTCCCTCCTCCGTCTCCACCGGCGGGAGCATCCCACAGTCACTGACCGCGATGCACCGCCATCGGACCCCAACCTCCACACCAGGGTGATCCCCTCCCCCTCCGACCCCCGGACCTTTACACCCACACCAGGGTGATTCACACTGACTGTGGGGACAGACATCGGATTCGTGTAACACATGATATACACCAGTTAATTAACCATGTTTAAATGTATATCATGTATTACATGTATAAATCGTTATTACATTCGGGAACAGCTTTTGTTTTAGCCAGTGATTACATCCATTCCATCCCTCCCTCGCAAAGATGTGGGGTTTCAATTTGAGCACACTTGTTTGAATAGATGCAAGCAGCATGTCCAGCATCTCTCCTGGGCGAGCAATACACAAAGCCGATGAAATGAGACAACTGTCACACCAAAGATAGACACAAAAAGCTGGAGTAACTCAGCTGAACAGGCACCATCTCTGGAGAGAAGGAATGGGTGGCGTTTCGGGTCGAGACCTTTGAAGTCGACGCACTCTGAAGAATGGCCTCGGCACGAAATGTCACCCATTCCTTCTCTCCAGAGATGCTGCCTGTTTTGTGTGTGGGAGCTTGGGTGCATTCTGCAAACACCGAGACGGTAATAAATAAAACGTCTGTCCCCGCAGCCGGGGTGAATCACCTTGGTTGGGGGTTGGGGGGGGGGGGGTTGGGGAGGGTGGGGGGGGGGGGTGCAAATCACTCTGGTGTGGAGGTTGGGGTCCGATGGCGGTGCATCGCGGTCAGTGACTGTGTGACGCTCCCGCGGGAGAAGACGGAGGAAAAAGAGGGGGAGAGAAGGGGAGGCGGGGGGAAAGGGGGATAAAGAGAAGGGTGAGGGAGAGAAGGGAGGGAGAGAAGAAGTGAGAGAGGTAGGGAGAGGAGGGGAAGAGAGAGGAGAGAGAGAAGAGTGGAGGGAGAGGAGGAGAGAGAAGAGGGGAGAGAGAGGAGGAGAGAGAAGGGAGAGAGAGAAGGGAGAGAGAGAGAGGGGCAGAGAGAGAAGAAGGGAGAGAGAAGGGGGAGACGGGAGCGTGGGGTTCATTTTCCCACACAAGCCATAGGTGACTGGGCAATCTGAACCCAAGCACCAAGTTGAAAGCGGCCGAAGGTGTGCAGCCCCCACTGTCCCACGGCCACCCTCCGCGGGCTGCGGGTCGGGTGGAGCTGAGGTTTGGGACACTGTTCATGCCTTCACAGTGATGTGAAGAACACGGGTGTAGATGGCCACGCTAAAGAAAGACAAGAATAAAATACGTGTGTGTATCAACCCGAAGGACTTAAACCTTGCCATCAGGAGGCCCCACTACCCCATGCGGTCCGTTGAGGACGTGGCGGCTCAGGTGGGGCAGGCCACCGTCTTTTCGGTCCTAGACGCCAAGAACTCATTTTGGCAGATCCCATTGGACAAGGCGTCTTCTGACCTGACGACCTTTTCAACACCGTTTGGCAGATTCAAGTTTCTGCGTATGCCATTCGGCATCAATTCCGCTAGCGAGGTGTTCCAGCGAACGATGGAGCAGATATTCTCAGGCCTGCTATGTGCCATCATCGTGGATGATATCCTGGTCTATGGGAAGGACATTGCTGAGCACGACCTGAACCTCCGCCGCATCCTGGATCAGGCGCGACAGGCCAACCTGAAACTGAACCCCAAGAAGTGCCGGTTTCGTGTCTCAGAAGTCACGTATGTTGGACACGTTTTCACCTCTAACGGACTAAAACCCAACCCTTTGAAGGTGGCTGCCATCTCCGAGATGGTAGCCCCCACCGACGTGCCTGGTCTGCAACGCTTCCTGGGCATGGTGAATTACCTTGGGAAGTTCATACCAAATCTCAGTGAGCTGAGTGAACCCCTGCGGCAGCTGACAAAAAAGGATATCGCTTGGGCCTGGCTCCCACAGCACCAGCAGGATCTCGACTGTCTCAAGTCCAGATTAATTAACACACCGACTTTGAGGTTCTTCGACGTGAGTTGCCCCATCACCGTCACCTGTGACGCTTCCAAGTTCGGTCTGGGCGCAGCCTGAAATCAGTCTGTCGATGGATCATTACAGCCTGTCTCCTATGCCTCCCGCACCATGACGGACACCGAGCAGCGGTATGCTCAGATTGAAAAGGAGCTGCTCGCGGTGGTGTTCGCTTGCTCCAAGTTCAGAGACTTCCTGTTTGGCAGCAAATTCATGGTCGAAACTGACCACCAGCCACTGGTGCCAATTCTGAACAAACCGATTCAGGCCGCCCCTGCAAGGCTGCAGCGTATGATGCTGCTGCTCCAGCGTTCCGACTTTGAAATCGTCTATAAGAAGGGCACTGAGATGCACATTGCGGACACCCTATCCCGCGCAATGCGGACCTCCTGTGCCCGGCACCCCTACAAAAACGTGGACTTGCTAGTGCTGGGTGTTGATTTTATTCCCACCAAGCAGTTACAGCTCTTGGCCGAACACACTGCTACCAATCCAGTTTTGCAGCAGCTTGCAGTGGTGATTAAATCGGGGTGGCCCACGAAGCGCTCCATCGCGCCGACTGAAACACAGCCTTTCTTCCTGGTCCGCGATGAACTGGTGCTACAGAATGACGTTATCGTCAAGGGACACAAAGTTGTGGTCCCGTCCTCCCTGTTTGATTTCTACTATTGCGCAGCCCATAGCGGACACCCTGGGGTCGATGCAACTCTCACCCATGCTCAGTGTAGGTATGTTACAAAACTTACCTTGAACATCGCTGCAGTTCTGCCGCTCCCCGTGTGCGCGACTTTGGCGCCTTTCAGAGGGGGGCGGGCTTAAAGTGCCGTTTTTCCACAGGCAGGAAAAATCGATGAATGTCGGGCGATTTCGTTACGGAAGAAAAATCGCTCCGACATTTCATGAATGAAGGTATTTTTAAATTACTCTAAATTATTTGTTAACTAGAGTAATTTAAAAATCACCTTCAAAAGCCGTGAGAACCGACAACTGGAAGGATTTTGTGTAGGGGAGAAAAAAAGGTAAATAATTTATTTTTATATTAAAAGTTGGTTTTTCGGGAGGCTTTAATAACATTTTCATGTTGCGAAATGGGGTCGAAAAAAATGTATGAACAAACAGTATTTTTCCTCCCGACTTCACCGCTAACTGCAACGTTCCAATCCACCGCATTCCACTAAAACCCTCTCGCTAGTTGATTTAAATGGCCATTAATTTACAGGCATTAAACACTAAATTCCTTCCATTTGGCCCAGAAATTCATGAAAATGAGATTGAAAAATTATGTTATATTGTGGATTATTGTGTGAATGTTATTTGGACACTTAGGCAATTAAAAAAAAGTTTATCTTTTCTTAAGAAATGGATAGATGTTTAGATCTACTCATTGAATTTTGTAATTAGCTACAATTAGATAACTAACTAATTATATGCTTTAATTTCAGGTCATCCAAGTAAGATTGTTTCATATTTATTTCAGAATGCTTCAATCTATAATAAGTGAAAATTTCATTGAGTTCTATTAATTTTTAAGAAAGTTATGGGCTTTTAACTGATCCAGATCACAGCTTTTGAGTTAAGTCAATTGAAACGCAATGGGGAACAAGATGCTAATTTCCGAGTATGAAAATGGCCATAACTTTCTTAATACTGAAGATATGAAAGTGAATTAGGTGTCAAATTAAACTTCTTTTTATGCTTTATCTGATGGAATAAATTGCAGACTTGATTTTTAAAATCTCAAAAGCTTGTAACATTGCTACTCAGTGCCAGTTCTACTGGCCTGGAATGGCCAAGTATATCCGGGACCACGTTTCTGCCTGCTCCACGTGCAACAGTCATGCACCACACCAACAGCGACAGCCCCTGCTACAACAACCTGCTCCTGCCTTGGCCTGGTCCTCGTTGGCTGCCGACATCTTCGAGTGCCGTGGTAACCACTACCTCGTCCTGGTCGACTCGTACTCAAACTGGTTCAAGGTGGATTTGCTGACATCCCTCACGTCGGAGATGGTTATCCGTAAGCTGCGGAACACTTCTCCACCTTTGGGTCTGCTGTCCGGTTGCAGACTGACAATGGAAGGCAGTTCACCAGCCGGGAGTTCAAGGTTTTTGCCGACAAGTGGAACTTCGTGCATTTCACCAACAGCCCAGAGTACCCACAGAGCAACGGCCTTGCTGAACGGGCCGTCAACAGCGTCAAGCTTCTGATGGAACAGGCGAGACTGTCTAACTCTGATTTGTATTTGGATCTCCTGAACCTCCGGAACGTTTCCAGGGATCTGGCCATGGGGACCCCTGCTCAGCGCCTGATGTCCAGAACAACCAGACCCACTATCCCGATTGCTCAGCGCCAGCTGCAACCTCGGGTGCTGGAGCCTGCCTCCGTTCAGAGGCGCATTCTGGAGAAACATGACAGCTAGCGGCGTTCCCACGACGTTCGTGCAGGCCACTCGATCCTCTGCCGCCTGGACAGGTTGTTCGGTTGCAAACTGCCAGTGGTTATTCCCGTCTGGCTACCATAGTTGGGGTGGCTGATGCACCTTGTTCGTACCTGGTTGACTTTGAAGGAACTATCTACCATCGTAGCCGTCAACACCTGCTCGTGGTGGAAACGAACCGAAGCCGCAGCCTCCGGGCCCCTAGGCCTCTCTCACACCAACAGCCGGCTGCCGTCCCTGCTGGTGTTCCCTGCATGACTCGGTCCCCACCTCGCGCGCCCTGCTCCCCTCTGCGCGGGTCACCCGTTGCCGCTCGTGTTCGCGGTTCTGACTCTCCTGCATCTCCCACCGTGCAGCCCCTCTCCGGTTCCCCAGCTGCTTCGCGGCTTCCTGTTCCTTCTGATCTTTCGGGGGGAGGGGAAGAGACGCTCTCGGGTCGGATTAGCAAGCCATCTGTTTGTTATGGCAATTATGTTTAATTCTGTTGTCATGGCTTCCAATCTGTTTTGATTTTCTAAGGGGAAGGATGTATATGGTTTATGCATGCAACCAATAATATAGCTTCCTCAGTACCATTAACCTCGCCTTAGTTAACATCAATCATAACGCATCCCTTCCCTGGGCACAGTTCAGTAGAAGAATGTAACCAGTGCTTGCTGACGTGTGTTATACCCTGTGCTATCATTAAAGGATGTTTCACAATCCAATACTATGTGAATTGCTTATTTACAACGGGGGTCTGGACCAAACGCTGATAAGTCCTTCCCCCCCCCCACTCCCCGGAACGTCATGTCCGTTATTGGACTTTTCTGTTGAGCGGCAGTTGGTCCTTTGGCTTGTAGGCGACGCCACTTTTCGGGTAGCTGGCGGTTCGACAGAGCGGCCATTCGGTAAGTTTGCTTTTAGGCGACGCAGCTTTTCGGTTCGTTGGCTTTAGGCGTCCCGCCATTTCTGTTAGTTTGCATTTAGGCGTCCCATCCTTTTGGTTAGTAGGCGTTTTGTCTTCAGACTATTTCGGTTTATTGGTGTTTCGGCCTCGTTTCCATACGGTTCTTTGGCTTCAACTTCTTTGCTCAGCCCCTCATTCGTCGGCGCCACGTCCGCACACGGTATTTTTTCTCCTTGTATTCAGCAATTCAAATTGCTTTTATTTTGAAGATTAATTAATTTCAGCCTGGCATTGGAAGTGTGATGCATGAATCTGCCATCGGAACCAAAGAATTTGGAGTGAAATATAAATATTGTAGTTCGTTTTTTGTCGAATCAGGGGACCACAAAAGCAAAATACCGCTGGTATTGAAATTCTGAAATAAAAAGCAGAAAATGGTGGAGGGCAAGCAGCATCTGTGGAAGGAGAAGCAGAGTTAATATATCAAATCAATCACTTCCATCAGTTCAGATTGATGATTTAGAAATATAGAAACATAGAAACATAGAAAATAGGTGCAGGAGTAGACCATTCAGCCCTTCGAACCATTCAGCCCTTCATTCAATATGATCATGGTTAATCATCCAAAATCAGTACCCTGGTCCTGCTTTCTCCCCATATCCCTTGATTTTACTAGCCCTAAGAACAATATCTAACTCTCTCTTGAATACATCTAGCGAATTGGCCTCCACTGCCTTCTGTGGCAGAGAATTCCATAGATTCACAATTCTCTGGCTGAAAACGTTTTTCCTCATCTCAGTCCTAAATGGCCTACGCCTTAGTCCAGGTACACTACATCCACTGGCTCTCCCTTGTCCAATTTCCTAGTTACATCTTCAAAAAATTCCAGAAGATTAGTCAAGCATGATTTCCCCTTCGTAATTCCATGGTGACTCGGACTGATCCTGTTATTGCTATCCAAATGTTCGGCTATCTCATCTTTTATAATTGATTCCAGCATCTTCCCCACACTAATGTCAGGCTAACTGGTCTATAATTCCCTGGTTTCTCTCTCCCACCTTTCTTAAAAGTGGGATGACATTAGCTTCCCTCCAATCCACAGGAACATATCCTGAGTCTATAGAACATTGGAAAATTATAACCAATGCATCCACAATTTCTAGAGCCACTTCCTTTAGTACCTTGGGATGCAGACCATCAGGTCCTGGGGATTTATCAGCCTTCAGTACCATCAGTCTATCCAACACCATTTCCTGCCTAATGTGGATTTCCTTCAGTTCCTCCGTCACCCCAGATCCTCTGGCCACTACTATATCAGGAAGATTGTTTGTGTCCTCCTTAGTGATGACAGACCCAAAGTACCTGTTCAACTCATCTGCCATTTCCTTGTTCCCCATAAGAAATTCACCCTTTTCGGTCTTGAAGATACCAACTTTGTCTTAACTATTATTTTCCTCTTCACTTCATATACCTAAAGAAGCTTTTACTATCCTGCTTTATATTCTTAGCTAGCTTACCTTTGTACCTCATCTTTACTCCCTGTATTGTTGTTTTGGTTATCTTCTGTTGTTCTTTAAACATTACCCAATCCTCTTGCTTCCCGCTCATCTTTGCTACATTGTACTTATTCGCTTTAATTTCTACACTGTCCCTGACGTGCCTTGTCAGCCATGGTCATCCCTTTCTCCCCCTGGAATCTTTCTTCCTCCTAGGAATGAACTGATCCTGCACCTTCTGTATTATTCCTAGAAATACCTGCCATTTTTGTTCCACTGTCACCCCTGCTAGTGTATCTTTCCAGTCGACTTTGGCCAGCTCCTCCCTCATGGCCCCATAGTCCCCTTTATTCAACTGCAACACTGACACATCCAATCAACCCTTCTCCTTCCCCAACTGTAGATTAAACCTGACCATGTTATGGTCACTGCCTCCTAATGGGTCATTAACCTCGAGGTCCTTTATCAAATCCGGTTCATTACATAACACTAAATCCAGAATTGCCTTCTCCCTGGTAGGCTCCAATACAAGCTGTTCTAAGAATCCATCCCAAAGGCACTCTACAAAGTCCCTTTCTTGGGGTCCAGTACCAACCTGATTTTCCCAGTCTACCTACATGTTGAAATCTCCCATAACAACCACAGCATTACTTTTGCTACATGCCAATTTGATGAGAGAGAAAGATAGATCAGCCATGATTGAATGGCAGAGTAGACTTGATGGGCTGAATGGACTAATTCTGCTCCTATAACATTAATTTATGAGCAAGCTGAAAACAGCATGCAACAAGTCTGTGAGAGGATGTAGATATATGAAGTGGATAGCAGCCGTGGAAGAATGTGAACTTTTTCACATTGTTAGGAAGAATATAAGAACAAGGTATGGTTTAAATAATGAAAAGAGGGAACTGCAGATGCTGGTTCACAAAAAATGACAAAAAGTGAGGGGAATAACGATTTTTTGACAGGGCTATGGGGATCAGGTAACAAAGGGTACATGACACAGAATCACCTATACTCCTATTGATTGTTGATGCACGTTCGAGTTAAATATGCCTATTTATGCTTCTACTGCTTCTTCTGCTCATGTAAGATGATATCCCCTTTTCTCTGCCGACATGCAGGCCGTTCTGCTGAGTATGCTTGGCATTATGTTTTTTTATTTCGATAAAGAGTACAGATTTGAACAATTCAAAGTACAAACTTCACAACAGAAATCTGAAATATCCGGAGCATCTTTAAGCAGAGCTATGACTCACTTTCTTATTTTGCCGAACAAGATTAAAAATTGGTATGAACCATTAATTATTTGCATTCAAGCTCTGAGGTGTTAACCTCAGAGAATCTTTACAAATGAATATGAATGACTCCATGAATACGTAATCTGGCATGTTTTAAATTATGACCAGCATCTGTACTCCCTCTGATGCATCATCATGAACAGTTTGACCTTTGCTTTACTAAATTTTTTCTTCAAATGGTGATTTTTTGATGACGAGGCACAATAAATATCACACTTGATTTCCACAATATAAAAAATCTATAAGAACTATAAAATGAGAACTCAAGTGCATTATTTTGCATTTACAAAAGTCGTTAATCAAAGCTGCAAGATGACCTTTAAAGTTAAAAACACAGAGGTAAGCAAGTTGGTTCATCAGCAAAAATAAAAAAACTACCGTGTTCAGTAAGCCTCAGGCAAGCACAGCTGAACCTATTAAGATGGACGACCTGGAGAAGGACGCCGAGGTCCATTCTCAAAATACCTTACCTGCAGTATTACATTTTAGTGGACTTTAGTGAGCACTGGGGACCATAACAGAAGCCTCCTCGTGGCGATCCCTGGAAATGACGACATGATGCACCTTGTGACATGTCGGGCGGCCAATTCTGTCAACATGTTGGACGACGACAAAAGCCAACAGCGAGCTATACGTCGTCTGACACACGAGCAAACGAGTGGACACTGATTTTTAACGTAAAAATAGTCATTTTGAAATTGTGGAGTTTGAGATTGAACATGCTGTTTATCAAATGGTATTGTACGTGCTAGAACTAAATCTGATGAAGAACCCAAATCTGGATGATCTGTATGATCTGCCAAAATAATTGGGAATCTCAATTAAAGGTGAGTTGGAATTAATTGTTATCCAGTTAAGATTCCTAGGCATTTTAACAGGCATTTCAATGCCTGAATCTCTTGGGGAGTGGCAGCAGTACACCATGGCAGTGGTAGGCCACGGCAGCGGTAGGGGTAGGCAGCGGCAGGGGTAGGCCGCGGCACAGCTCCTCACCCCACCAGCACTCGACAGGCCCCGTCTGAAACTGCCCCAACCCTCCGGCTACAGAATGCTCCTGCCGGCCTCTGCCTGAAGCCGTCCCCAGCTGCAGTCCATTTGGCCCACAAAACCCGTACTAGCCCAACAAAGTCAATTTGGCCCACAATGCCCATACTAGCCTCCAGAAACCAGTCCCTTCCGCCACACCTGTACTAGCCCAAGAAAAGTCCATTCGGCCCACAATGTCCATACTAGCCCTCCAGAAACCAATCCCTTTGGCCCACAACACCGATGGCAGGAGTGAAATGAGTGTGTGGCTGCCTTTTTGTGGCAGCAATTCCAGAAAATCCCTTCGATGGTGAGGTCTAAGCCAGTGATGGACTGGGTAGTGTTCATAACTTTTTGCAGTCTTCTTTGCTCCTGGGCATTCATGTTGCCGAACCAGGCCACGATGCAAACAGTCAATATTCTCTCTACTGTTCACCTGTAGAAGGTCAAGAGAATCCTCTCTGACATACCAAAGCTGCTTAATTCATATAATTGTAAATAAAGTTTAATGGCTTTAGCCGCAGAGTTCATCATGAGTCTCCAATACACTAAAATCAAAATCTAGGACAGTAACTCAATTTGTGTAAATCTATGATCTGTTCTCAGATAAAATGGGCAAAAGTTATATATATAGTCAGAATTTATCATTTAATTTATCTTATTGCCATTAAGATAATCAGGGGAAGATATTACATTTGTTTCAAATGCAAATTGTTAATTGAAATTCTGCCAAAACAATTTGTTTTTAGATTTTACTTATTAATTGATTTAAGTTATGGACTGTGAAGAGATTGAATATGACAAAAATGTTTGACAAGTTTTTCTTTATTTTCTACTGCTAATAATAGCAATAACTTGCACTAATGTAGTGCCTGGAAAAACAGCAACATTCTCCTAGATATTGTAAGGACTTTACCAAATGAAATTTTGCAAAAAGTCATAAAAACTATTGGAGCCAATGACTAAATAGTTGGTTAAAGGGTGAGTTTAGTTTTAGTTTAGTTTATTATTCTCACGTGTACCGAGGCACAGTTAAAAGCTTTTTGTTGCATGCTATCCAGTCAAAGTAAAGATTATACATGATTACAATCAAGCCATCCATAGTGTACAGTTAAAGGAGGAATAGTACAACATATAGTTAAAGATAAAACCCTATTTTACTCTGGAGTCACGTGAGTGATTCCATGAAGAAGTCCCGGCTGAACGCATTCACATAGCCCCACCAGCGGTAAGTTTAAAACCCGAGGTAAGTGCTTTAAACTTAACTTCAGTTCAGTTGCGGTCTGTAAATTCTTGTCCACAGGGACAAGTCGACTGTGTGAAAATGCTAAAGGGAAAATCCAGACGATCTGCCACAAAACGGCTACGGACAACGCAGTGCGGGTAGCGGGCGGCCGTCCATTTCCCCTGCAGAGTCACTGGCGGCACGGCCAGTACCTTCCGACTTGGTGCTGGTAGGAGGTACCATGGCTTCTCCAGTGGGCCGGAAAGCCACGAAAAAGTTGGTGCAGCCCGTAGTCTCAGATGAGTCGGACCAGGAGGAAAGCCCTCCTATTATGGATGCCGTTTTTTGGCGGCTGTCCAGAGTGGAGCTCCTCATGGAGAGGATGCTCCATGCTAACGTGCTCAATGAAGATGAGCCGTATATCCGGCTCATCTTCATTGAGCACGTGGCAGCAGTCCCTGTCGAAGGGCTCTCGGGCCCGTGGCAGCAGTCCCTGTCGAAGGGCTGCTTAATGCACCCCTCATGGAGGAGGAGTGTGCCCAGAGTCAGTTTTGTTCTGACTCCGAGGTTGGGGGTGAAACCAGTGAGCATACCCCCAGGCTAGGAGACCAGGAATCTGGGGTGCCAAGCCTGGCATCCAGATTTGCCATTCCAGCTGGAACAGGTGGTCCGCTGAATGAAGATTTGGCCAGGACCATTAACAATAAGGTCTCCCACCAGTTGCAAGAACTCACTGTGGAGGACGCCGCAAAGAAGTACTTAACACCTAACAACTGTGCTTCGGTGCGGGTTCCAATGGTGAACCACCCAATTTGGGGTCACATCGGTGCAGGGGTCAGAGCCCAAGCTCCAAAAAGTCCTGAAGCTGCTTGCCTCAGGTGTCACGACATTTGCCAGGTCCGTGGATGATGGGGCTCTTTCAGAAGAAAAACAGGATGCACTGGCTCTCATGTGTAATGCACACTTTGAGATTAACTGCTTAAGAAAAAGTGCTATCCGCCCCATGTTAAACCCCAGATTCGCTGCACTTTGCAGAACAAGCAATGTGCAACCGCCGAATTTGCTTTTAGGGGAGGACCTGTCTAAACAGGTTCGTGAGTTGGATGACGAGGTGAAGACGGTGGGCCTCATAAAACCTCAACTGGCCACCAAGAATCAACCGGCGCCAGCATCCCTACCAATGGTTCGCTGCAATGGCTGCAGGTCAAGGTCCAAGCCCGACTCAGCCAACTTTATGCAACTGGCGTACTTCAAATTTCCCCTCGAAAGCCCGGGGGCAGAAGTATACACCAACTTTGGAGGTTGGTGCATCTGGTTCTTTACAGAAATGTATGGGCCAGTCACAAGTTGATGGGAGGTTACGTTTGTTTTTCAATGCGTGGAGCTGTATAACTTCGGACGTGTTTATACTGCACACTATACTTGGTTTCTGAATTGAGTTTATTTTCAAATTATGTCCACCCACACAGCATACACCTAAACAGACGTACTGTTTTTCACAACAACAGTCTCTAGATGTTCAAGCTGAAATTGAAACACTAGCCAAAAAAGGGGTAATTGTGAAATCTGTCCATCAATCTCACCAATTTGTGTCTAATATATTCCCTACACAAAAGAAAGATGGTGGGTGTCAAATCATTTTGGACCTGAATTGGCTTAGCTCTTATGTGCAGTATAATCATTTAAAAATGGAAACTTTTGTTACTACTAAGCAACTAGTTTCCAAAGGATGCTATATGGCATGCATAGATCTCAAAGGTGCATACTATTCAGTACCCATTCATCATAATCACCAGAGATATTTGAAATTTTACTGGATGAAGCAATTATGGCAGTTTAAGGCATTGCCTAATGGATTAAGTTCGGCTCCAAGGCTCTTTACAAAGTTGTTAAAACCAGTGTTGGGTCTATTCCGGGCTCAGAATCATATTGTCATGGCCTATTTGGATGATATCCTCATCATAGGTACAACTAAACAGTCAGCTAAATTATCTGTTTCAGCTACAAAACTCATGTTTGAAAGATTGGGATTTCTTATCCATCCACTTAAGTCCAAATTGATACCATCTAGAGTAATTGATTATTTGGGTTTCAACATTAACTCAATTCACCTGTCTGTGACGCTGCCTCCAGGCAAGAGATCAGAATTAATAGAAGCTTGTAACAACCTCGTTGATGAGCAACAAGCTTCTATTAGGCATGTTGCTAGTATAATTGGCAAAATAGTAGCAGCATTTCCAGGTGTTCAGTTCAGAACTTTACATTATCAAAATTTGCAACATGCAAAGGAGGAGGCACTCATAAAGAATGCAGGTCATTTTGATAGACCTATGCAATTACCAGCTGAAGCTCTTGCTGAATTACAATGGTGGATAATGAACATTCCTCTCTGCTCCAAAAAAAATTGAGTTGATGCACCTTCAGTAATTTTACAAACTGATATAAATACTCTGGAATGGGGAGCTACTGATACTATCTCCAGTTGTGGCAGCAGGTGGAATATGCATGAAGCATTAATCTTTCAATCCCGTGGCATTAACTTTTTAGAATTGTTGGGAGCACTCTATGGGTTAAAAGTGTATTGTACTACTATGCATGATTTGCACATGCAGCTTCAGATTGACAACACTACAGCAGTAGCATATGTTAATCACATGGGTGGAATTAAGTCGGTATCATGTGATAACTTGACTAACCTTATCTGGCATTGATGTATTACAAGAAACATCTGGATTTCAGCTACCTATTTACCAGGTAGATTTAACATGATGACATACACCAGATCATGAAAATTTAATAACAACACAGAATGGATGTTGAATCGTGAAATATTCAATGATATTGTCGCACGGTATGGCACACCGGACATTGATTTGTTCGCATCCAGATTGAATCACCAGTTACCAAAATATGTCTCATGGAAACCTGATCCTGGGGCAGTGGTGGTAGATGCTTTCTCGCTACACTGGGGTGGAATGTTTTTATATGCCTTTCTCCCATTTTGCCTCATCAGCCGATCCTTAACTAAAATTGAGCAGGACCCGGCCTCAGGTATTCTGGTAGTTCCTGATTGGCCTACACAGACATGGTTTCCACTAGTTTTGGGACTAATAACATAGCCTTTTATGGCAATCCCCAAAAGCAGTAATCTGATGGTTCATCCTGTAACTGGGGAGAATCATCCACTACATGATCGTATTAATCAATTGAATTGCAGAATCTGAGGAGACCGTTCCTAGGGCTCGCACTATCAGGGCATACGGTGGATGTGATTACTGCGGTCTGGAGGGATAGTAATAAAATACAATATATTTCTCATATCAAGAAATGGGAGAATTTCTGTTTGCAGTCGAACATTACATATTATACAACAAGCGTACCTGACGTGTTGGAATTTCTTTCCATGCTATATTTTGATGAGCGGCTTGGCTATAGTGCCATCAATAGTGCCAGAAGTGCCTTATCATCCCACCTATGGCAAGGAAGGGGACAACAATCTGTTGGGTCTCACCCTTTAATACCTCGGTTCATGAAGGGTATTTTTAATTGTAATCCCCCCAGGCCCAGGTACACGGAACTCTGGGATGTGAGTGTGGTTCTTATATTGCTTCGTCAATGGGCCCCAGTAACATCTCTGTCATTGCCCAGACTCACCCTTAAAGTGGTTATGCTCATGGCGCTGATTTCAGCGCAACATGTCCAGACATTGCAGAAAATTAGACTGGACAGGATGGTCTCATCTGTCAACAACATAACCTTTTATGTGTATGATTTACTTAAACAGAGCAGGCCAGGAACGTCAAGGCTTAAACTTGAATTTAGGGCATACCCCATGGATCTTCGCCTATGTGTAGTTAAGCACTTACGGCAGTACATTGAGGTCACCAAGTGCCTTAGAGGCGCTAAATTGACTTTATTTATCAGTCACAAAAAGCCGCACAAAAATGTGTCAGTACAGACCATCTCCAGGTGGCTGAAACAGGTTCTAGCTGCCGCTGGAGTTGACACTGATATTTTTAAATCTCACTCCACCAGGGCAGCATCAACATCAGCAGCGACGGCACTGGACGTTCCTCTAGACCAAGTCCTAGTGGCCACAGGTCCAAAGAAACGACTTTTGAATGGTTTTACCACAAATCGCTTGCCACTCCAGGGGTGTCTGGCCATTCTATTTTGAGTTCTGTTTCGTATCTTCCCCCTGGGAGAGCAGGGTCGCTATTGGTTTTTCTTTTGTTAAATAAAGCTTCAACGTGTTTAATTCTGTATCATGTTTAAATGCATTATTTGTTATTAATCCTCCTGTGTCAACCGAGGCAGTGTGTCGTATGAACTCGTATCCACGGCATGAAATCACAGAGCTTTGAAGTCTTCACGGAATCACTCACGTCACTCCGAAGTAAAATAGTAAGATTAAATGAGAACTTACCAGTTTGAAGTTTGATCTTTATTTTATGAGGAGTTACGATGAGCGATTACGTGCCAACCACTCCCAACCCTCATATCACAAAGGTCTTCTGGTAATTTCTAGGTTTCTAATCTTACTATATCACTTCAATTACTGTTATCTGTGATTTCATGCCGCTGCTTTGAAGATTGACGCGCTCTGGCGGGACTTCTTCATGTAATCGCTCATCGTAACTCCTCATAAAATAAAGATCAAACTTCAAATTGGTAAGTTCTCATTTAATCTTACTATTAAAGATAGTTGAAAGGTCTTCAATGAGGAAGATGGGAGATTAGGACCACACTCCAGCTGGTGAGAGGACGCTTCAGTTACCTGATAGCAGCTGGGAAGAAACTGTCCCAAAATCTGGAGGCAAACATTTTCAAACTTCTGCACCTCTTGCCTGATGGGAAAGGTGAGAAGAGGAAGTGAACAGGTGAGACTGGTGCTTGATTATCTTGGTGGTCTTGCCAAGGCAGCATGAAGGGAGGTTGGTTGTGTAATGGTCTGGGTTACGTTAACAACTCTACAATTTCTTGATGTCGTGGATGGAGGGGTTCCCTAACCATGCTGTGATGCATCCCATTGAAATGCTTTCCACAGCGTATCTGTCATAGTTGGTGATGATTGTAGGGGCATGCCAAACTTCCTAAGCCTTCTAAGGAGATAGTGATGTTGATGTGCTTTCTTGGCCATAGCTTTGATGTGGTTGGTCAAGGACAAATTGCGGGCGGTATTTATTCCTAAGAACATGGAGCTTTCGCTTGTCTCTACTTTGGCGCCATCAATGTACACTGGTGGTGTCATCTACAAACTTGTAGATTGAGTAGGATTGGTGTTTGACTGCACAGTCGTGTGTGTGTGTGGGAAGGGAAATTAAAGTGTTTGGCTTCCCCATTCCCACACTGACCTTTTTGCCCTGGGCATCCTGCATTGTCAGAGTGAGGCCAAAAACAAATTGGAGGAACAGTGCCGCTTGTACAGCTTACACCCCAACAGTATGAATCTTGATTTATCTAACATCACGTAACCTTGCTTCACCTCTGTCTCTCTCCGTCCCTCCCCCACCCAAGTCGTTGTGCTAGTTTCAAAGCTGTTCTATTGAGATTCATTGTCTGTAACTCATTTTCACCTAACACACAGATGACAATGG
Organism: Raja brachyura; assembly: GCA_963514005.1. Next base: position 77,294,651 of record OY740781.1, read on the forward strand.
TATGTTTCCTTTCTCATCGTTTCTTTTTTGCATATCTTTCATTCAACAGTGATTGACTGTAGTATATACTGGCAATGGAAATTTTGAATTTGTCCTTGCTGGCTCTAAACATATAATAAACAATAATACAATAAATTAGGTGACCATAATAATGCAAAACCAAAAGCACAGTAAATAGAAGATCATATTTGCGAGGAAAGAATTTGTGTTGTGCATGTTGTGTTGAGGGGGGGAGGAATCTCATTGCAACTTACTGAACAGTGAAAGGGCTGGATAGAATAGGTGCGGAGAGGATGTTTCCACTAGTGGGAGAGTGTAGGACCAGAGGCCATAGCCTCAGAATGCAATGACGAACCTTTATAAAAGAGATGAGGAGGAATATATGTGGGCAGGGGTTAGTGAATCAGTAGAATTGATTGCAACAGAAGGCTGTGAAGGACAAGTCAATGGATATTTTCTAAGGCAGGAATTGACAGATTAGTGATTGGTATAGGTGTCAGGGGTTATGGGGAGAAGGTAGGAGAATGGGATTGAGTGGGAAAGATAGATCAGCCATGATTGAATGGCGGAGTAGACTTGATGAGTCGAATGGCCTATTTCTGCACCCATCACTTATGAACTTATGTTCAAGAGTCTGGTGGTTGTTGGGAAGAAGCTGTTCTTGAACCTGGTGGTCGTAGTTTTCAGGCTCCTGCATTTTCTTCCAGATCTGGATTCCATTGAGTTTTTTTTACTTTAGTGAACTTAGATCAGAATTACCTACATATATTTATGTTCACTTTTATACAACAGAATAGTTGTTTTAAGGTTCCTGACGAAAATCAATGCAAGTGCTCAAATTTCAAGTGATCAAAGTAATACTGTTTGCATCTGGGCTGTTGCCTCTTCCCAATTGGTCTGCCTGGAGTAAATACATTTCTTCACACATCGTGGCTGACAAACTAAAATCACTAGAAACAGAGGAGGGTAAAAGCAGGGTTGGAAACTAAACCTCAGTCATTATTGTGTCCTACTTTCTATTTTATCAACCTGAATTTTGTTTTTAGACAGGTATATGTATATTGGCAAAAGAATGTTCTTGAATCTCAGCAATATGTGAATGTTTTTAATCCAGGATGGATGCAGGTGAATAGATAAAATAATAAGTTTGAAACCTGGCCATGTTTTCTCTTCTGACTGATATAACTAAAATATAATTATTCTCTGATAAACACTATGACCAGGATCCAAGGTCCCATCTCCCCTTCCAAAGACATCTCCCCCAACCATAATTTGTACCCTACACATGTTGTGTCCCTGACCGCAATCGCTCCCACTCAACAATGAGCCTCTGACTACATTCTTGTCCATGTTATCTCTCCATATGGGACTACATGGTGGATTGCCTATTCCTTTCCCACAGACAACAAGACACCCTATAGTCACAGTTCTTTCCATCCCAACTATAGATTTGTTCTCTAAATGTAATCCTATTCATATTTCTTTAAGAATCAAAATGAGGCCATTTGACCCAGCAAGTCTATGCTGGCTCTAAGAAAAATCATATCAGACCCATTCCATTGCCTTGTAGCCTATTTTCTCACACATACCCAACAGCACTCTCCCAGATTCTCCTACTACCCATCGAGGGACAATAAACCCAAGAACCTGCACATCTTTGAGATGTAGGAGGAAACTGCAGCTCCTTCGGGAAACCCATTGTCATGGAGAAAGTGCAAACAGCAGATAAACAACACCAGAGTTCAGAGTCAAACCCGCTTCACAGTAATAGTGAAGTTACCCTTCACCAATACATAATGCTGATCCTTTCATCAATACATATTCAGCAAAATTCCCATTGGAATGGTGTATGAATAACACAAATGCTTTAAAATAGGCATGATTGAACCAATTATTTTTCAAGTCAAGTGCTTTTCTCACTAACGCATGAATATCACAAGAACAAAACCATATAATAGCTTTTGAACTGGCAGAATAGAGTCGGCTGAAGAAATATCATGCACACTGCTGCCAAGTATCAAAGTTCAGGCATGGAAAAGTTTTTACAGAACTGAACTTGCACAGAAAAATAACCTCAGTAAAACTAATTGGTGTGAAAGTTTAAAGACTATACCATTGACTATGTGTTACCTCACCTCTAACAGTGGTCCTGTTGGCATGGATTCATTATTGACTTTCCTGGATTGGTACTTGAACCCTTAACTGAGTTCAGAATGCATCCAAGGGAGGCGCAGTTCACACAGAACAGAGTGAAGCTCAGTTCCTGCAGTTTATCTGCAGTCTGTTTTGCAGAAGCTTTACATTTTCTCAGAATGGGTGCAAAGTGATAGGACAAGTGATCATGAGCCTGCAAAGTACATTGAAACAAGGAATCACATATGCCTTACAAAAAAGACAAAGTGCTGGTGTAACTCAGTGGGTTAGGCAGCATCTCTGGAGATGACGTTTTGCATTGAGACCAGGCATATGCCATGAATAATTACTCAGGGTAGGCACTGGGCAGTCAGTCGACCTTTAAAAATGGTTTTTTAAAAAACGTGCATGCGCAGGGGGAAAATAATCGTAAAACCGCACATGCGCAGATCGGTCCTGTAGGCAGTCAGTCAACTAAAAAAAAATTGTTTTTAAACGCGCATGTGCAGATTAGTCTCCTCTCCTGTGGGCACATGCAGCATCTTGCACGCAGTCCACAGTGCAAAGGCAGGATTTCAGCTACCTTTATTGCCTGTTGTCAGTGAGCGCTTGAAGCAGTGTCCACGGCACGCGAGTTGAACATTGTTGTGCGTAATACGTGTACTGCGGATGAAAGGCACTGGAGAATTATGCCTACCTAAGATCGATTATTAAAATAATAACCATTTAAGATGCACGTCTTTGGAGTGTGGGAGGAAACTGCAGCACCCAGAGAAAACACATGCGGTCACAGGTAGAACATACAAACTGTATAGACAGCACCTGTTGTAAGGATTGAACCTGGGTCACTGGCACTGTAAGGCAGCACCTCTACTGCTGTGGCACTGTTCCACTACTAGTTCGTGTTTCCCAGTGTAAATCACCCTAATGCCACATCAAGTCATATCTATATTACTAAAAGTAAGATCTTGACCACTTCCTGTTTTTCTGTTTCATGATATTTGAAAAATGCTGCCACTTATGGCTGCGATTTTTGGCCATTTTACTCAGAGTCCCCCTCCGCTGTGCAGGGCAAGAGGATTTATCCCATTGATTAAAAATAAAAGAGTTATTAATGTTTTAAAAATGTTGCCATTCTCTCTGCTGCCCCTGCTGGTGGGAGGGACTATAAAACCCAGAAGTGTTGCGTCTCATTCAGTCTCTGCAAGATGGAGGAAGTAAGAGGGTCACGTCTCTCTGAGCTGTGAATAACACTGAACACATATCTACTCAACTGTGAGTGCCCTTAATGTGGTTTGAAAATGAAAATGTGGTTGCTTTGAAATGCAGCACTGCAAATGGTTGTTAGTGGTGTTCACTGCTTTGAAATGCTGCACTGCAAATGGTTGTTGGTGGTGGTAACTGCTTTTAAATGCTGCACTGCAAATGGTTGTTGGTTGTGGTAACTGCTTTGAAATGCTGCACTGCTAATGGTTGTTGGTGGGGGTAACTGCTGTGAAATGCTGCACTGCAAATGGTTGTTGGTGGTGGTAACTGGACAACTTCCTGCTTGCACTGTATATTGATTTTAGATAAAACGCAACCACTTACCACTGTGATATTTGGCCATCTTATTCAGTCCCCCTCTGCTCATCAGGTGCAGAGGATTCTTCCCATCAATGAAAAATAAAAGTGTTATTAGTGTTTAAACAAATGTTGAGAATCTCTCTCCTGTCAATCATGCCATGAAGGCCACGCCCCTTCCGGTGGGAGGGGGGAGGGATTATGAAACCTGGAAGTGTGGGTGTGGCTCAGTCTCTTCAAGATGGGGAAGGAGAGGTCACGAATCTGTCTGAGCTGTGTATCAACTGAACACACTGAATGTCTACTGAACTGTGAGTGTGGTGTTTATGTGGTGTTTTGGGTGGTTTCACCCTGCTTGAAATGGTATGAAACTGTATTTGAATGTGGTGGACTTGCACCCTGCATGAAATGGTATGGAACTGCATTTGAATTTAGTGGTCTCGCACCCTGCATGAAATGGTATGAAACTGCACTTGAATTTGGTGGCCTTGCACCCTGCTTGAAGTGGTATGAAAATGCACTTGAATTCAATGGCCTTGCACCCTGCTTGAAGTGGTCAGGAACTGCACTTGAATTCGATGGCCTTGCACCCTGCTTGAACTGGTCAGAAACTGCACTTGAATTCGGTGGCCTTGCACCCTGCTTGAAGTGGTAGGAAACTGCACTTGAATTTGGTGGCCTTGCACTCTGCTTGAAGTGGTAGGATACTGCACCTAAATTTGGTGGCCTTGCACCCTGCTTGAAGTGGTAGAAAACTGCAATTGAATTTGGTGGCTTTGCACCCTGCTTGAAGTGGTAAGAAACTGCACTTGAATTTGGTGGCCTTGCAACCTGCTAAAATGGTAGGAAACTGCATTTGAATTTGGTGGCCTTGCACCCTGCTTGAAATGGAATTTCAAGAAATAGCCGTGAGGCAACTGCTTGCCCACCAGCCGTGAGTGAGCTGGCAACATATCCGGCTTGAGTTACTGAGCTGTCACCCCAAGAATCCATTTGGCCCACAATGTCCATACTAGCCCTCTGGAAACCAGCACAACCGAATATAGAAGGCATGAATCCCATTGTCCTCCTAACCCCATTGTCCTGCCTTCTCCCCAAAATACTCGATACACGTAATAATCAAGAATCTATCTATCTGCCTCCTCATCTTCCTAAAGGAACATCCTTTAATCCTGAGGCTATGGCCGAGACTCTCCCACTAATAGAAACATCCTCTCACATCCACTATCCAAGCCTTTCACTATTTGGTAAGTTTCAATGAGGTCCCCCCTCACCGTTCTAAACTCTAGTATGTACAGACCCAGTGCCATCAAATACTCATCATATGTTAACCTACATTCCTGGGATCATTTTGTAAACCTCCTCTGGACCCTCTCCAGAGCCAGCACATCCTTCCTCAGATATGGTGTCCAAAATTGCTCACAACACTCCAAATGTGGCCTGACCAGCACCTTGCAGAGCCTCAGCATTGCATCCCTGCTTTTTCCTATCCCTCTTGTAATAAATGCTAGTGTTGCACCTGCCTTCCTTACTACCGATTCGACTTACAAATTAACTTTTTTGAAATCCTGCCCCAGCCACACTATATTCCATCTGCCACTTTTCTGCCCACTCTCCAAACCTGTCCAAGTCCTTCTGCAGAGTCCCTGCTTTCTCTACACTACCTGCCCCTCCACCTATTTTTGTATCATCTGCAAACTTGGCCACAAAGCCTGCAATCCATTCATCCACCTCATTAATATACAACATGAAGAGTAGCGGCATCAGCACTGACCCCTGTGGAAATCTGCTAGTCATTGTCTGCCAACCAGAATATGCCCCCTTTATTGCCACTTTTTGCCTTTGCCATCCAGCCAACCTGCTATCCATGCTAGTATCTGCCCTTTGATAGCATGGACTCTAATTTTCCTTACTAGCTACACATGTGGCACTATCAAAGGCTTTCTGAAAATCTAGGTAACCAACATCCACTGACTCTCTTTTGTCTGTCCTGCTATTTTCAGATGTTAAGAATTCCAGCAGATTTGTCAGGCAAGACCTCCCCTTCACAAAACAATGCTGACTATGGCCTATTTTATCATGAACTTCTAAGTAATTTCATCCTTCATAATGGACTCTAAAATCTTACCAACCACTTGCCAAGTCAGACTAACCGGCCTATAGTTTCCATTATTCTGCTTTGCTCCCTTCTTGTACAGCGAGTAATATTGTCAATTTTCAAATCGTCTGGAACCACTCCTGACTAGCGATTCTTGAAATATCACTATTAATGCCTCTATAATCTCTAAAGCCACCTCTTTCAGAACCTGAGTCCATCTGGTGCAGGAGATCGATCCACCTTCATCCTTTTCAGCTTCCCAAGCACCTTCTCCCTAGTAATAGCCACTCCACCAACTTCCACCCTCTGACTCTCTTGAATTTCAGGCAAGTTGCTGGTTTCTTCCACTGTGATGACTGATGCAAAAATGTTATTCAATTCCTCTGCCATTTCTTTATTCTCCATTATCACTTCTCCTGCATCATTTTCCAGCAGTCCAATGTCCACTCTTGTCTCTTTCTTAATCTTTGTATAACTGAAGAAACACATGCTATCCTCTGTTATATTATTAGCTAGCTTACTTTTGTATTTCATCTTTTCTCCCCGTATTGCTTTTTTAGTTACCTCGGTACAGTGAAAACCTTTTGTTGCCCGCCAACTAGTCAGCGGATAGACAATACATGATTACAATCAAGCCATTCACAGTGTACAGATACATGATAAGGGAATAACCTTTAGTGCGAGATAAAGCCAGTAAAGTCTGAGGGTCACCAATGAGATAGGTCGTAGTTCAGGGCTGCTCTCCACTGAGATAGGTCGTAGTTCAGGGCTGCTCTCCACTTGCAGTAGCATGGTTTACAAACCATGGTTTAGAGGACCAATGGGACTGTTTCTATGACCTCGTACCAACCATTTTATTTTAGGATCCAGGCGTGCTGATTCATACGTTCAAAGCAGTGCTGCCTACCTTCCCACATGACACACAGAAATGAGCTGGCAGTAATTGCCACCAGCGATTCAGATGATCTAACCCAATAAACCTGAAATATAGCAACATCATACTTCATCAGATGAATAAGTTAAAACCTGGCATGTGATTGATTAGATATGCAATTCTGCTTGTCAGTATCTGAGGCCAAGAAATGTTGATTTCAAATTGGTGTTGTGGGGGGAAGTTAGAACTTGACATAATGCTGACAGTGGATAGCTTTGTGGAAGTGGTCACTTTCATTTTCAAAAGCGATATTGGCATTAAAAAAGTAAAAGTCTATCAGATTTTGATAAAAACAGTACTAAGCATTGGTATTTTAAAATAAATATGCAATATACAGGCATTTTATTCAATTGCTGGAGGCATTTTCCTGATAAATTAAAACCTGATCGAGTTCAATTACCCAAGTGCCATTTCACAGAACTTTGTCATTGTTAATCAACACTTGCTGAATCAGATTAGTTGAAACATTCAGGATGATGTGGGAATTAAGCTTCTATTTGGCTCTAAGCAATGCCTGGGTCAATTCCTCCGACACGTATCGAGTTACGGTTGCCTCCATCCTTGCCCTGCTGCTACACCAGAGGCTGTCCTCTCTGCCACACATGATGTTCATCATTATAGAATAAACACTATACAGAGAGACTTGTGTACAACATAATTGCAGCTCATTTTAAAGCAGTGCAGAGGGAATCAACAGTATTGTTATGATGGATATTTCATTTTTCAACTAGTCTACATATATATTTCTCTTTACACCTATTGATTCTGTTATATATCTTGAATAAATCAAGGAAGATGGCTGCAGAACCTCAGCAGTATATTGTCAATGAGGTTGGGAAAGATTTGGATGCTTGTTAGCAGGCTATGTTTACAGTATCTGTTTAATAGTGTGTCATTTACGATGAAACTCATGCTCAAGACTATACTTGAGCAATTGAAGGGGAGCTTTAACTCCAGCAACTGGCAGCATAGTGGTGCAGCGGTAGAGTTGCTGCCTTACAGCAAAAGAGACCAGGTTTGATCCTGAACACAGGTGCTTTTCTGTAAGGAGTTTGTACGTCCTCCCTGTGACCTGCGTGGGTTTTCTCTGGGATTTCCGGTTTCCTCCCATACTCCAAAGACATACAGAGTTGAAGGCTAATTCTCTTGGTATAAATGTAAATTGTCCCGAGGATAGTGTAAGTGTGCGGGGATCACTGGTCGGCGCGGACATGGTGGACTGAAGGGCCTGTTTCCGCTTGGTATCTCGAAACTAAACTAAACTGCTTACTTGGTGTCCACCACACTTTCAAAGACTATATATGACCACATTTTGTCTCTCAACTGCACACTGTATTTTTCAGCATTTTGCAGCTGGAAAAAGTCATAGTGATAAAGCGTGAAAACAGGCCTTTCAGCCCAACTTGCCCCCATCAGCCATCATGTCCCAGCTGCACTAGTTCCACATGCCCACATTTGGTTCCATGTACCTGTCTAACTGGACATCTAGTGGATATAATAGTGGGACAAAATACAAAATAATAATTTTTCAAGTCTCTCAAGTAATTCAACAATACACTTCCCAGCATCAATGATCCTTGCACCATTCATGCAGCTTCTGACATTGGGCACTCCTGGGATAAGCAAATGACTTCTCTTCATCTAAAGCTACCCATCCCCTCACTCTGCTCAGCCCCTGGCTTTGGAAAGGAGAGGGCAGCAGTTGGTGGCTAGAAGCGTCATGCACCCTCTTACTCTGTGCAGGCCTTATGCATTTGCTCTGAAACAAAGGCTTGTAACACCAGACCATAGGTTTGCAGATACAGTCAGTGTGCCAAAGATAAAACTACTGCTCCTATTTACTCAAGGGAATATTGAATGAGATAAAGAAACTTGACTGTAAAACATCATTAATTTAATGGAATAATTGTACTCAGCTTTGAAATGATCAAAATTAAAATACAAACTGCCGTCTGAAAAAATCTGATCATAACTGATGCCTCTCAACTTTGCAAACTGTCCATAGGATCATGGCACAGGGATACAGTCAAGCGGCATGAGGGGTGGGGGAGCAAAACTGGAAAAGAAAAATGTAGCAGACATAGGGGATAGCATAGTTAGTGGAACAGACATCTCTGCTGGGGATAGGGCTATCTTTTCTGGGCTGGAGAAGAATGGAGTGGGATGGGGAGGATCCAGTTGTTGTGTTTCATGGAGGCATACTGTGTGGAGAATATTGTGAAGTTGCATGGGAATATAAATGGACTGAGCGACTGAGTGAAAAAAATGAGAATGGGTTTAATGTGGGAAAGTGTGAGGTTGGGAATTGTAAGTCATGCCCTTTGGTAAGAGGAATCAAAAGGCAAATTATTGACTTAATGAAGAGAAACTGAAAATGAGGTCCAAGTGGAATCTTCTGGTGCATGAATCACAAAAGAGAACTAGCTTGTCGAACAAGTAGTTATGAAGACTAACAACATGTTGGCCTTTATTGTGAAAGGGTTAGGGCTTAAGTATTGGGAGGTTTTGTTACAATGGAACAGGGTGTTGTTGAAGCCAATCTGGAATACACAACACAGTTTTGGTCCCATTGAAGAAAAAAATGATACAGTAGCATTGGAGGCAGTCCAAAGGAAATTAACCCGGTTCATTCCTGAGATGACAGAGTTGTCCTCTTAACAGAGGCTTGACAGTATTAGTCTATATTCCTTTGAATTTAAATTAATGTGGGGTGACATTATTCAAACGTGTAAGATCCTCAGGGGCTTTGACAGGGTGAATGTTGGGGTGTTTTTACAAGTGGGAGAGCAACTAACAAGGGGAAAAGGCCACTAATTAAGAGGCTGATTGTATAAAATTGAAATGCATAGAAATTTCTTCTTCCAATGGGAAGAAAATGTTTGCGACCCTCTGCCCCTGTGGGTGGTGGTGATCGGATCATTAGATATATTTAAGGTGGAGAAAGGCAAATATTTGAAACATCAAGGGTTTGAGGGTGATTGTGAACTGATGAGTGTGGAATTGAGGTCAGCATGGCTCAGCTTTGCTCGTATTAAATAATGGGGCAGGCTATATGGGTGATGGTGGCACACTTCTACTTTTATTTACTTGTATACTTTGCAAAAGTTGTATTGGATACGGTCAATTTTTGATATAATGCTGCTTATCACTAACACTATATTTAGCTAATTCAATTCTAGATTTTAATATGTGACAAAATATTTAAATGTCAAAAGAGTGTACTTAATATCTCGAGTGCCCCAAGGAAATAGATTAAATCACATGTGTGAGATGCAGATAAATCTGACAAGACATCAGAAAAGTAAGAGTGAAGAGATCAAGGGGGAAAATAGTTATAGATTAATGTTAAAGTGTTTTACTCGCAGCATGGAGCCAACATTGTTACTTGGTTCAGTTTCTTCATTAAGTTTGAGGGAAACTGTGAAACTCTGCCTGAAGCACTGAAAACGGATTGGTTTCATACAATGTTTTTTTTCTAATTTTCTTGCTTGATTGCTCATCGACAGAATCTATAAATGCTGCTGGCACACAATGGATTTCTCTAATGAAATGTTGTATAAATTGCTGATCCATTAACTGCTGTATTATCTTCTCATTACCAACCTTATATTGCTACAATCAAAACTAGAACCCACCAGAATGGCAATAAAATAATAAATGCCCAATGTTTTAGTTACTCTGTTATATCCTAGATACCCGTAGGTACTTGAGGCAGAAAACAAATACAACATACCAAATATACGAAGTTTAGCTAGGTAGCATATGTATTAACATTCAGATTAAATGTGTTCATGAGACATAAGATCATAAGACTTAGAAGTAGGCCCATCGAGTCTGCTCCACCATTCAACCATGGCTGATCTATTTTTCCCTCTCAATCCCATTCTCCTGCCTTCTCCCAGTGCTAATCCTGGCCAAATTTGAGAGGCTAGGATTTTAAAATGGGGTAAAATCTTCAGGGCTGCTGGGAGATTTGGTCAATTTGGAATTGCTCTCTGCAGAACTGGGACAAGCTGCGGAATGGTGCCAGTGTATCTAAAGCCTAGATACGTTGCAAGAAAATAATAAGTACATCTGAAGACCCTGTCAATTAGGTGCAAAATGCATGGAATGGATTGGATGGCTGCAAACCAGACATACACCTTGTAAATAATTGTAAATAATGTTGCAGAGTTCTACTTTGTTGAGTGTTGATTGGATGAGGTATTGAGCCTTGTCTGGGTTTCTTGCAGATCAGGGTAAATGTTTCTAAGTTGACTTCCTTGAGAAGTCCTGTGTGAATACAATGCATTGAGCTGCTGTATTATTGGGTTAGGGAAATGTCTGTTGTGTATGTGGTTAATCGATGTCTGTAATTGGATTGTTCAGAGACCACCCGCATGTGGTTCGGCCCCTCGAGGTCCCGGGACCTATAAAAGTCCGCTGCTAAGGGGTTTAGCATCGATCTTCTTGGAGAGGCTTAGGACTGCGTGAACTTCTGGAGTGTCTCTGTTTGAGCAAGGCCTAGAGGGCTTGAACAGGCAGATACGAGGATCGAACCCGCGGTGGGATTGGTACAGTAGTTGAACTGTAATTGTGTTTTGTCAAAATAAAGATTAGTTGTTCAAGTGCATGATTCATTGATTTTTGACTGAAACTAGACTGGGGGGAACGAGCAATTTACACTGTAACCTTTGACACCCTTGCTAATCATGAACTTATCAATCTCTGTTTTACAAATACGCAATAACTTAGCCTCCACAGCCATCTGTGGAAATGAATTCCACAGATTCACGGACCACTGGCTGAAGAAATTCCTCCTCATCTCCATTCTAAAGGTACGACCTTTAATTCTGAGGCTCTGACTCAGAATTAAGGACATCTAGGAATTAAGGAATCTAGAATTATGTTCTAGATTCTATCATTACTGGAAACATCCTCTCCACATCCACTCCATCTAGGCCTTTCATTATTCAGTAGGATTCAATGAGATCACCCCTCATCCATCTAAACTCCAGTAGTACATGCCCAGAGTTATCAAACACTCCTCATATGTTAGCCCAATCGTACCCGGGATCATTCTCATAAACATCTTCTGGACCCTCTCCAACACCAGCACATCTCTCCTCAGATAGAGGACCCTAAACACTCATTATACTGCAGGTGTGGTCTGACCAGCACCTTATAGAGCTTCAGCATTATATCCTTGCTATTATATTCCAGTCCTCTCAAAATGAATGGTTGCATTACCCTTTTAAATTTGAAAGTGGTTTAGGCCTTGAACGTACAATGAGTCTGTTGGATTGACAACAATGCAATACGTATATATACACCAATAGCATTGCCATCCAACATAGGAGCAGAATATAGGACATAGAACAGTACAACAGAAGAACCAGCCCACTGTCCGTGACAAATGTGATGCCAATACCAACTCTAATTGACTGCACATAATCCATATCCCTTAATTCCCTGCACATTCATGTGGCTGTCCAAAACTTTCATATCTGCCTCCAACGCCACCCTCAGCAGCGTGTTCCAGGAACTCACCACTCTCTGTGTTAACCTTGCCCCACACATCTCCTTTAAACATTGCCCTTCTCACCTTATACCCTCTAGTATTTGATATGTCCATCCTGAGAAAAACATTCTCCAGTCTCTTAAAAATGACCACCATACATTTAGATTATAGCTGGCCTATAATTCAATCTCATTCGCATCCATATGCTCCATATCGTGACTAATGTTCTCTAATAAAAGCAGCAGCCCCTGATAATATCTAGTTCTATCCATAAGCCTTATCATTAGACATAAAAGTAAACGTATTCACACTACACCCTGTTATATTTCTGGTGTCATTTTACTTTTCCATTCCCCTTATTTTTCAGAGACACTAACTAATTATGAAATTTGTGTGAATAAGAGATAATCCCAGATTAGCAAAAGGTTGACAGGAAATGCAGCAGAAATCCACCATAATAAATCATCTGCTTGTGGTGATGATAAAATTGTCAAGAATTGTCAAGGAAACAATCTTGGTCACATGTGAGAAGTATGTCACTAATTCTAAGCATTTCCCAAGATGACTAATATGTTATTGAACAGATATAGGTTGAGCATGCTTTCAATCAAGAATCCTATTTACAAGTCTTGCATGAAAAAGATTAATGAACCCACAAAAAAAACTTTTTGTCCACTTGATAATATGCAAGGCAATAGGAGTATGTACTATGATTTCAAACAGAATTTCAGTTCTTCAAAATAACCAGCAAAAAAGAAAGAAACCCATTTAATTTAAAAATAACCCTTCTCTCTCTATCCCTCCCCCACCCAATTCACACGACCTTCTCATTTTCACCGTACAAACAGCTTACAATGGCCTGTTTCCTTTATCATTGTTACTTTTTTCATATCTTTCATTCATTGTTCTTTATCTCTCCACATCGCCTTCTATATCTCTCGTTTCCCTTATCCCTAACCAGTCTGAAAAAGGGTCTCGACCTGAAACATCACCCATTCCTTCTCTCCAGAGATGCTGCCTGGCTCATTGAGTTACTCCAGCTTTTTGTATCTATCTTAGGTTACTGGGCTTGAAGAAATACCCTCTGCTGCAGGTCCCAATTGATGAATTTGAATCGCACCACAGCCGTGTAAAATTTAAGTATATAAATATTTTTTATTTCATGTTTTATTTCCATACAACATAGAAGGAGGGCATATGGCCCATCAAGTCTATGCTGGTGGTTATATTAATTCGATTAACCACTATACCATTAAAAAAAAAAAAAAAATCTCTCTCCCTCCACTTTTTAAGAAAGGAGGGAGAGAGAAAACAGGGAATTATGGACCAGTGAGCCTGACATCAGTGGAGGGGAAGATGCTGGAGTCGATTAGTAAAGATTTGATAGTGGTGAATTTGAATAACAGTAACAGGTCCAAGTCAGCATGAATTTATGAAGGTCTTGCTTGACTAAGCTTCTAGACTTTTTTGAGGATGTAACAATTAAAATGGACAAGGTAGAGCCGGTGGATGTAGTGTACCTGGACTTTCAGAAAGACTTTGATAAGGTCCACACAGGAGATTAGTTGGCAAAATTAGAGCACATGGTATTAGAGGTAGGGTATTGACATGGATAGTGAATTGGTTGGCAGACAGGAAACGAGGAGTAGAAATTAACGGGACGCAGCTATTTACAATATATATTAATTATTTACATGAAGGAATCAACAGTAACATTAGGAAATTTGCAGATGACACAAAGCTGGGTGGCAATGTGAACTGTGAAGAGGATGCTATGAGGATGCAGGGTGACTTGGACAGGTTGGGTGATGGGCAGATGCATGGCAGGTGCAATATAGTGTGGATAAATGTGAGGCTTTCCATTTTGGTGGCAAGAATAAGAAGGCTGATTATTATCTGAATGGTGTCAGATTATGAAAATGGGAAGTGCAATGAGATATCAGTCATTGAAAGTAAACATTCAGGTACAGCAGGCACTGATGAAAATGGCATGTTGGTCTTCATAACAAAAGGATTTGAGTATAGGAGCAAAGAGCCTTCTGCAGTTGTACAGGGCCCTGGTGAGACCACATCTGGAGTATTGTGTGCTGTTTTGCTCTCCTAATTTGAGGAAGGGCATTCTTGTTATTGAGGGAGTGTGCGTAGGTTCACAAGGTTAATTCCCGGGATGGCGGGACTGTCATATATGAAAGATTGGAACGACTGGGCTTGGATTCACTGGAATTTAGAAGGATGAGAGTGGATCTTGTAGAAACATATAAAATTCATCAGGGATTGGACAAACTAGTTGCAAGAAACATGTTCCCGATGTTGGGGCAGTCCAGAACCAGGGACCATATTTTTAGACTAAGCGGTAGGCCATTTAGAACTGAGACGAGGAAAAACTTTTTCACCCAGAGTTGTGAATTTGCGGAATTCTCTGCCTCAGAAGGCAGCGGAGGTTGATTCACTGGATGCATTCAAAAGAGAGTTAGATGGCGCTCTAAGGGCTAGAGGAATTAAGGGATATGGGGAGAAAGCAGGAACAGGGTACTGATTGTGGATGATCAGCCATGATCACAATGAATGGTGGTGCTGTCTTGAAGGGCCGAATGACCTACTCCTGCACCTATTTTATATGTTTCTATGTTTCTAAATTAAGTGACTTTGGTTTGGAAAATAGATGAAATTATTCAAAATCTGAAGTTGAATGTGGCTAAATTAGCCCAGGGACCCCGACAGCCCATTCAGGTTAGGCAGCGGTTCACTTGCACCTCCTCCAACCTCATCTATATCCGTTGTTCAAAATGTGGACACTTATACATCGTCGAGACCAAACGTAGACTGGGCAATCGTTTCGCTGATCACCTTTGCTCAGTCTTCCACAACCTACTGTATCTCCCAGTTGCTAAACACTTTAATTCTCCTTCCCATTCCCACACTGACCTCCTATTTCCTTCGCTCCATAGATGCTGCCTCACCCGCTGAGTTTCTGCCGCATTTTTGTCTACCCACACTGATTTTTCCGTCCTAGGTCTCCTCCATTGTCAGTGTGAGGCTGAATGCAAATTGAAGGAACAACATCACATATTTCACTTGGGCAGCTTACAGCCCAGTGGTATGAATATTGATTTCCCTAACTTCAAGTAACCCTGGCATTCCCTCTCTCTCCATCTCTCCCCCACCCAAGTCGCACCAGCTTCTCGTTTTCACCCAACAGATGACTAACAAAGGCCTTCCTTTATCATCATTACTTTTTTGCATATCTTTCATTCATTGTTCTTTATCTCTCTATATAATCATCTATATCTCTTGTTTCCCTTTTCCCTAACTTGCCTGAAGAAGGGTATCAACCCGAAACATCACCCATTTCTTCTCTCCGAAGATGTTGTCTGTCCCACTGAGTTGCTCCAGCTTTTTGTGTTTAACTTGGGGCTAATTTATTGTCAGAATGAGCTCAAACAGAAGCCAATTGGAGAAGAATCAGGAATAGTTATGCTGCCATGTTTGACCCTGAACTTTACATGTCATTAGGTATCTAAGACTCAACCTTTGGATTATGGGGATACACTTGGTCTCAAGTTTGTCACAGTCTCGTGTCTCTAATGAGGTGATGATAATTAAATAGACCTAAGGTAAAAAAATGTGAAACAGATTTTTGAAATTTAATGTTAAATAGCAATGTTAAATTAATAAACAAATTATAGGATGCCAATTGGAATTGATCATTGAAGAACATAGCAACAATGGGAATCGAAGTGAATATGATATGAAATGATGATATAATGACATCTTCCGTAAATATTTAAAAGAAAATAATGAGTGGTGATGGAAAACCATCAAATGAAAAAAAAAAGAATCATGACGAAAATAATGTTGGCAACTGTTGTCAGTTGTCAATATTAGATGGTGTTATTCACATATTACCCATAATGCATAGTTTCTGAACTGAAAACACCCAGCATTCACTTTGAGAATATACTTTGGATTTTCCAGAAAATATATATTTAACTATCTCAAACCAAATGAAACTTTTCTTACGCAACACCAGTTTACATAAAGACAAAGCTTTTCTTTGCTAGATGAATTAAATTCTGCATAATGTATTCAAAACACAAAATTAATTACTACTGCGAAGATATACATTATTTGAAAGTGAAAAGGCTCAAATCAGAACGCTGACAATTCTGATTAATATTGAACTAAATCTTGCGTCAGAACCCCGTGCCTTCAATTCACAAAGAGAACAATTATTATATCATTAAACAGATAAGTCTTTTAGCAAGTTATGCATAGTTCACAGCAATTCATGATTATTTTTAAACATACAGAACTTTCCTCATATGATGAAGACTCAAAGTAAGAGGCTACACATTGTCTTAACAATGACATTCACTGGTACATGTATTGGCCGACAGTGCCAAGAGAATATTCCTGGAAAGTCCACCAGTCTCCAAGAAAAGCTGATTTATGAAAAAGTTTGCGAATATACTGTCAAAATACTGTTCACCATGCCACCTCACTTGAATTGTTGGTCTGCAGCGAAGGCAGTGTCTGCCTGTGAGTCACCATCACATAGGAGTTGTAGGAAAAGTTTGAGGGAGCTGTTACAAAAGCACAAAAATATGTGCATGCCTCTTGAGGGAAGGTTGTGTTCTTACATTTCTGTCCCTCAGTTAGATTAGTTAGAAATCCTTTTGGACTACTTCTCACCTTGGTTGTCAAATGGTAAATTGTTTCTCATCTTGATTCGTAATGAATCAAAGGACCTGAATTCAGCATCATTGGCAGTTACTTGAAATGAGTATGACTGTCCGCTCCGCTCTATGGGATCGTCTACTTGTGGGTCTGCAGAGGTCTGTAGAGGCCGATCCACCATCCACACACCTTGCTGCAACGTGGGAAGTGGAGACTGGCGGAGGTCCAGCTCATGAATAAGGGCTTCCAGATCTCACAATCCTGTCCCCGTCACCACTTGCTGATCGCCATAGGACTTAATCCAGGATGTAAGGGTGGATTCCCTATATGGAGGATGCCTGTGTATGATTTTGTTTAACGTGGAGAGACTGGTGCACAGATAGCCACCACACGATTCTTGACAGATCTGGGTCAGGGTCCAGTGGCATGGAGTCCAAGACGACCAGAGACGCTTTTCTGCAGCAGCCTTCATCTGCTTTCCCAGCCGTTATGACGCTCCACTAAGTCCGCCTGTTCCATCGTTGAGGTCTTGGTTGGATTGCTCTTTGTCAGAGACCTCCCCCTCTAC
Source organism: Raja brachyura (assembly GCA_963514005.1). The sequence continues at coordinate 77,312,124 of OY740781.1, forward strand.
CTTACTGCCATGGGCAGCCCTACCACGAGCATAGCTCCAGAGGGCATCTCTCTTAGGATCTCAGGACCACACAAGCTTCTCCACCACGACAAGGTGACAATCCACAGAGAATTGATGGGCCAATGAGTCTATAGTTTTAGACACAAAATGCTGAAGTAACTCAGCGGGACAGGCAGCATCTCTGTGGAGAAGGAAAGGGTGACGTTTCGAGTCGAGACACTTCTTCAGACTGTAATTTTCTTTCATCCACCTTATCCTCGTCCCTGTTACCCCTTCAACCCAGCATGCCACCTGAATGTAAGGAAATCTGTAATCTTTACCTTACTTTCCTTATAGATCTAAACATTGATGCAACAAATGTTTCAACTTTTGCCCACCCTAGCATTCCACTGGGATACTTTCTGGGATACCTTCCCCTTTGTCACTTCCCTCACTTCTACTTCCTTCTCTTCTGTGTCGCATTACTTGACTCCCGCTGTATCACTGACCACTCTATAATTTCTCACTCATAGAATCATAAGATTGTGTATCACTGACCACTCTATCATTTCTCACTCATAAAATCATAAGATTATAAGTGAAGCCATTCAACCCATCAAATCTGCTCCACCATTCAATCATGGCTGATCTATCTCTCCCTCCTAACCCCATTCTGCTGACCACATAACCCCTGACACGGTATTGTTTCTATTTCAGTTCCACCTCTCTCTTCTAGTCCTCCCTTATTGTTCCCCACTTTGCCTTTTTCCTTCTCATGCCGTGTTTCCCATACCCCTCTGTCCTTCTCTCCCTATTATTTCTTTCTCAGTTGCTTCTGCATTTATTTCACCCCTCCTGCTATTGCTTGTGGCTACTCCGCACCCTGTTCCATGCTTTAATCCTTTCTTTAGCAATGTTACAACATTTTGAGATTTAACAAATCAAGTCTGCAATTTATCCCATCAGATAAAGCATAAAAAGAAGTTTAATTTGACACCTAATTTACTTTCATATCTTCAGTATTAAGAAATTTATGGCCATTTTCATTCTCGGAAATTAGCATCTTGCTCCCCATTGCCTTTCAATTGACTTAACTCAAAAGCTGTGATCTGGAAAAGTTAAAAGCCCATAACTTTCTTAAAAATTAAGAAAACTCAATGAAATTTTCAGTTATTATAGATTGAAGCATTCTGAAACAAATATTAAACAATCTTACTTGGATTACCTGAAATTAAAACATATAATTAGTTAGTTATCTAATTGTAGCTAATTACAAAGTTCAATGAGTAGATCTAAACATCTATCCATTTCTTAAGAAAAGATAAACTTTTTTTTAATTGCCTAAGTGTCCAAATAACATTCACACAATAATCCACAATATAACATAATTTTTAAATCTCATTTTCATGAATTTCTGGGCCAAATGGAAGGAATTTAGTGTTTGATTCCTGTAAATTAATGGCCATTTAAATCAACTAGTGAGTGGGTTTTAGTGGAATGCGGTGGATTGGAACGTTGCAGTTAGCGGTGAAGTCGGGAGGAAAAATACTGTTTGTCCATACATTTCTTGGGACACCGTTTCGCAACATGAAAATATTATTAAAGCCTCCCGAAAAACCAACTTTAAATATAAAAATTAACTATTTACCTTTTTTTCTCCCCTACGCAAAATCCTTCCGGTTGTCGGTGCTCACGGCTTTTGAAGGTGATTTTTAAATTACTCTAGTTAATAAATAATTTAGAGTAATTTAAAAATACCTTCATTGATGAAATGTCGGAGCGATTTTTCTTCCGCAACAAAATCGCCCGACATTCATCGATTATCCCAGTCTGTCGAAAAACGGGACTTTAAGCCCGCCCCCCTCTGAAAGGCGCCAAAGTCGCGCACACGGGGAGCGGCAGAACTGCAGCGCCGCTAAAGGTAAGTTTTGCAACATACCTACTTTCTTCATTGTTCCTGTGAAGTTCATCTGTGAAGTTTAGCGAGCATTTAACATTACCGGTCGGTTTTCCTTGGTAAAAACTCGTGCTTATTTTTTTTTTCCCCAATGATCAAATGAAAATCCCCGGCCAGCAAAGGAGATTAACTAAAACTACCTACAACTACCTCGACTACCTACAACGTTATGGCGACCCTACTACCACTGCACCTACAACTACAAAAGTATTGATTTTCTCCATGGTGACCAATTTTTGGTCGCAGAAAATTTTTCAACATGTCGAAAAATTTCCTGCGACCATACTGAGGCCGCGACTAGTTCTCAGAATGTGGGAACTCCTCTCGACCATGAAGGAGACTCACCAGAGACCACCAGTGAACATGTGGCGACCATGTGGCCAATCATGCGGCGAGCGCAGCATCTCCTGCACCTGCTTAAAAAGTCAACAGTGGAACAGGCCTTTTAGGGATCACAGAAATTTAGTGCTATGTTCAGGGCAGGTCTGGCCCTGGCTGGTTAAGGCGACTTGGAGAAAGGACTGTGCATTGCCTAGAAACATAAAGGAAATGGGAAAACCTCAAGATTAGTGGGCATACAGCACTATGAATCCTTCCTGCAATCAGGTGTGTTATGAAGTACAACTCTTCAATCATGTTGCCTTTAGTTACCTAATGCCTGGGAAACTGGATTAGACAATAAGCAATAGGTGCAGGAGTAGGCCATTCGGCCCATTGAGCCAGCACCGCCATTCAATGTGATCATGGCTGATCATCCCCAATCAGTACCCCGTTCCTGCCTTTTCCCCATATCCCCTGACTCCGCTATCTTTAAGAGCCCTATCCAGCTCTCTCTTGAAAGCATCCAGAGAACCTGCCTCCACTGCCCTCTGAGGCAGAGAATTCCACACACTTACAACTCTCTGTGAGAAAAAGTGTTTCCTCGTCTCCGTTCTAAATGGCTTACCCCTTATTCTTAAATTGTGGACCCTGGTTCTAGACTCCCCCAACATCGGGAACATATTTCCTGTCTCCAGCGCATCCAAACTCTTAACAATCTTATATGTTTCAATAAGATCACCTCTCATCCTTCTAAACTCCAGAGTGTACAAGCCCAGCTGCTTCATTCTCTCAGCATATGACAGTCCCGCCATCCCGGGAATTAACCTTGTAAACCTTTGCTGCACTCCCTCAATAGCAAGAATGTCCTTCCTCAAATTAGGGGACCAAAACTGCACACAATACTCCACGTGTGGTCTTAGTAAGGCTCTGTTTAACTGCAGAAGGACCTCTTTGCTTCTATACTCGACTCCTCTTGTTATAAAGGCCAACATGCCATTCGCTTTCTTCACTGCCTGCTGTACCTACATGCTTACTTTCATAGATTGATGAACAAGGACCCTCAGATACCGCTGTACTTCCACTTTTCCCAACTTGACGCTATTTAAATAGTAATCTGCCTTCCTGTTTTTGCTACCAAAGTGGATAAACTCACATTTCTCCACATTAAACGTCATCTGCCAGGCATCTGCCCACTCCCCCAACCTGTCCAAGTCACCTTGCATTCTCATGGCATCCTTCTCACAGTTCACACTGCCACCCAGCTTTGTGTCATCTGCAAATTTGCTAATGTTACTTCGAATTGGTCATGATTAGCTCATTGACTGCCCATTCCCAAGCCAGCTCCGAAAAAAAGCTGGACATTGCTCAGGATCAAGGCCGGGTGAGTTCATGTTTAAGACGTTAACTTTAAGAAGTTAAGCTTTAACTTCCAGCTAACTCAAACCTACACATTCGAGTGGCTAACATTGCCATCAATGCAAAGCACCACATTGCAGGAGGCAGATCACCATAGAAACAAGAACAATTCCAAACCAGCCGAGTAAATAAAAAAAACATGTGAAGTGTCAATCAATCATGCCTTGTTTTTACAGTCAGCTATTGTTGAAAAGCCACCACCACAGAGCTGTGCTCGATATTACAAAGAGCTTTTCAGAGGCTTGACAGAATTCAGAGTGGAAGTGAACAGAGCTGCAATACAACTGATACAGGCAAACCTTTTACTTCTTGATAGCACTATCTCTCATGGTATCTTCCTGATGCTCAATATATCACGGCTTTATCCCTTTGCAGACATACAGATTGCTCGTGAAGCAGAAAACCTGACTTCAAGAGAACACCATGCATGGCAATGAACTGAATTGAAGAAAATGGAATTATCCCAACAAACCTGAGTTGACTAGAGGGACATCGCATGATAGTGGTGTTTAAGGGCATGGTTTTCAGTTGAGGGGAGGGAGGTTTTTAAAGGAAATCTAGGGAGTAACCGTTTTTTAACAGAGTGATTCATATCACACTTGCCAGAGGTGGTGGTGGAATCAGATAAATGTAATACATTTGAGAGACATTAAGACAGACATTTAATTAGGCAAGTCATAGAAGGATACAGTCCTAACGGGGGGAAATGGAAATAATGTAGGTTGACAAAATGGCTGGCATAGGCATGATGGGCTAAATGGCCTGTTTTCATGCTCATAGTCATAGAATCATAGAGTGATTCAGTGTGGAAACAGGCACTTTGGCCCAACTTGCCCACACTGGCCAACATGTCCCAGCTACACTAGTAGCCACCTGCCCACATTTGATCTATAGCCCTCCAAACTTGTCCTTTCCATGTACCTGTCTAACTGTTTCTTAAATGTTGGTATGGTCCCTGCCTCAGCTACCTCCTCTGGCAGCTTGTTCCATACACCCACCACCCTTTGTGTGAAAAGGTTACCCCTCACATTCCTAGTAAATCTTTTCCCCTTCACCTTAAACCTCTGGTCCTCGATACACCTACTCTGTGCATCTACTTGATCTATTCCTCTCATGATCTTATACACCTCAAGATCACCCCTCATCCTCCTATGCTCTTAGGAATAGTCCCAGCCTACTCAACATCTCCCAATAGCTCAGACCCTCTCATTCTGGCAACATCCTTATAAATCTTCTCTGTACCCTTTCCAGCTTGACAACATATTTCCTATAACACTGTGCCCAGCCTATAACATTGTGCGCATGCTGCACAACTCCATGACAAATGCATTATGTGTTTCATCTAAGGTAGACATTTTGATATATTTTAGAAACCTGTAACATATTAGCATTTTGTTGTGATTGCAATTTTAATTAGCTGATGCACAGACCCAAAAGGTTGTTACAAGTCTGAAGTTATGTTATAAAAAATAATAGTTTATTATTGTAATCACAATTTTTGTCTTGTGCCTTTATGTGAAAAATAGTCTATTAAGTGAAAATTAAAATTAAATCAGGTGAAAATAAAAAGTTTCAAATTAGAGTGTAAACTCACTTTGCAAACTTTTGCTCCCTTATTGGTACAACAATAAATAATAGAGGAAAAAAATTGCAGAAAGCTTGGCATTTCATGATAGAGATAGAGATTGGGCGGCACGGTGGCACAACGGTAGAGTTGCTACCTTATAGAGCAAGGGAATCGGATTAGATCCTGACTACGGGTGCTTATCTGTACAGATTTTGTGAGTTCTCCCAGTGACCTGCATGGGTTTTCCCCAAGATCTCAGGTTTCCTCCTACACTCCAAAGACGTACAGGTTTATAGGTTAAATGGCTTGGTATAATTGTCCCCAGTGTGTGTGTTAATGTGTGAGGATCGCTGGTCGGCATGGACTCGGTGGGCCATAGGGCCTGTTTCCATTCTATCTCTAAACTATACAAAACTAAACTGAATTAAATATTGTAATAGAACGATACAAAGAATGACACGCAACACATCGCATGACAAGCATGACAGGCATACAAACTTAACCTGAATTACTTCAATTGTGACATGATTTCTTGAAACTGCACCAAAAAAGATCTCATCCATCAGCATTTTCCTTTGGCAGGTATTACTGACTGTCTTTGCATTTCATTTCGGAGTCACGTGAGTGACTTCGTGAAGAGCCCACCGGCGCGCATGCTCGACATATCGTCGTATCGCATTGCTGCGACGGCTGGCGGTGGAGCGCGCTCCTCGCCAGCCCTTCATAAGGGGCCACGGAGGTAAGTATCCTACCTTTAGTTGGTGGTCCTTGTTGTTGGTTATGTCTTGCAGCAAGGACATGGATGGGAGTTCCAAGGGCCGGAGGGCGTCAGGACGAGTTCGCCGGTCAACAGTTCTGGGGCCTTTACCATCGGCAGTACCTGCAACGCAGGCCGGGACTCAGGCGGAGATGTGGGTGAGCCCTGTGATTACGGGTCCAGATCCGCCAGCACACCACAGCTCGGAGGAGTTCGACGAGGAGGAGTGTGGTGTGCCGCCAGAGCAGGGGGACCCTGCCATGGCAGTCAGGTCGTCAGCGGGCTCGCTGGCGACCTCGAGCTGGGTGCGTGCGGCTGCACGGCCCGTTCCACTCAGCCCTCCGAGTAGGGGAAGGGCAGGAGCCCAGAAGCCTAACCCTGCCAGGGCTAAGGCATTGCCTGACACGGAGGAGCGGTCAGGTTCCAGGGCGAGACCCGGGGCGGCTGTGAGGTCCAGCCGGCACACCCCGACTCTCGACGCCGGGACGGGTCGGTTGAGTCGGGTCTCGTCACGGTCGCCGAGCCCCCCATGGATGGGTGGGCGAGACCATGCGTCGGCAAAGTCCACAATGTGGGCAGCCGGCAAGCCTGCGCGGGCTTCAGGCAGCCATGCTTCGGCTGGGGCTGACACCACGCCGCAAGTGCCCTTAGTGGCAGCGGCTTCAGCTCCCGCCAAACCGAGGCGGTTGAACACGCCCGCGCGGGAATCGCGCAGTTTCGCCTCGGCGGCTGTTAGCGACAACTACCGGCACCGGCTGGGCCTCGATGAGGTGCGGGCCGATGATAGGAGCCCGGTTTTCTTTTCAGAGCCGGAGGACTCCGACCACCTGAGTGTTCAGGGTGAAGGGCATATTGACCGTATGGAGCGGCTGCTGGAGCTCCTGCTTCAACGTCAACTACAGCAGGGCAGCAACAGGCACAGGGCGTCGTCACCAGCCTCTACCATCAGCCTGGAGCAGCAGGAGGAGGAGGTTTTGGTGGATTCCATACCACCTCCGTTGGAGGTGCCAGCGGAGGATCTTCTGGATGTGGCGACCAAATTTGCGGCCCCACATTCATCTGGACTTCCTTTAAACGCAAAGCTGGCAGCCACTGTGGACTTTCTTAACAACCAGCAACTACAGGAAGAAGTCCTCATTCAGGCAATGAGCCGTCACAAGGCTCCATCCAATTGCAACTCCCTCAACGTGCCTGTGGTCAATACGCCGATATGGGGCAACATCAGTGCGGCTATCCGTCAACAAGAGGTAAAATTGCAGCGGATCCTGAAGCTCCTCACGGCCGGTATTACCGCCTTTGCGCGGTCGGTGGACGGGGACGAACTGAATTTGGACCAGGAAGATGCTCTGGCCCTCCTGTGCGCGACCCAGCACGAAATCAATGGGTTTCGCAAAAACAGCATCCGCCCAGCGCTCAACCCGAAGTTTGCAGGATTGTGCAAACCACCGCCGCCGCCGCCGCCCCGTCAACTCTTTGGGGAGGACCTCTCGAAGAGAGTCAAAGAGCTTGACGAACAAGCCAAAACAGTGGGGATCATGCGCTCTCAGAGTGCCCCCACATCGTCAGGCTCAAAAGCTCCATACATTCGCTCACGAGGGTCTGCTAGTACCTCGACGAGGACCCACCCTCAAGCTCCACAACGACAGCAACATCAGACCCAGCACCAGGGGTCTTTTTTAGGACAGGGTCGGCAGAGACCCTGGTGGAAAACGAAGACGCCGCGCCATCAAGCCAACCCAGCACCTCCACGTCCACCCACACGTGTCAAGGACCACCGGTAACCACGGAGGTGAGGGGGTCTGGTTCTCTCTTTTCTCTTCGTTTAACTTCACATGTTGGTGGTCGCCTTCGGTTGTTTTTGGGTGCATGGAGTAATTTTACTGGTGACGAGTATGTGTTGCAGAATATTCAGGGGCATAAAATTGAGTTTATTAATGGCGACATTCCTCCATCCCAGCACATGCCCGGTCGAACGTTTAAATTATCTGCTGCAGAACAGGCAGCAGGCTACAAGGAAATTTTAAGGCTTGAACAGAAGGGAGTGATTGAGAAAGCGGTGCATGAGCCAGTTGAATTTGTTTCGAATATATTCACCAGACCTAAGAAGGATGGAGGTTGTCGTGTCATTATTGATCTAACCTGTTTGAATACTTTTGTAACATATACTCATTTTAAAATGGATACGTTTGAAACAGCCAAATCATTGATTTCTCATGGTTGCTTTATGGCATGCATCGATTTGAAAGACGCATACTATTCAGTATCCATCCAGAAATACGACAGGAGGTTTTTGAAATTCATCTGGATGGGGCAACTCTGGCAGTACAAGGCTTTGCCTAATGGGCTCACCACAGCCCCGAGATTGTTCACTAAATTAGTGAAACCAATTATGGCTTATTTGAGACAGCGACATCATATAGTTATGGCCTATTTAGATGATATCTTAATTGTGGGCCACACCCTGGAATTGGCTGAACAGGGAGTTGCAGCTGCTGTCAATATATTTCAACAATTAGGGTTTATTGTCCATCCAGAGAAATCATAGTTCTGCCCTGCCCAGGTGATTAATTACCTAGGGTTCACGGTGAACTCTATGAGCATGAGGGTTACCATACCAATTAACAAGATTGAGGAGGTTACCCAGGTGTGTCAAGGTTTAATCCGCACCAATATACCATCGATTCGGCATACAGCTACAGTAATTGGTAAGCTTGTAGCTTTGTTTCCGGCAGCGCGATATGGACCTTTGCATTATCAGAGTTTGCAAAGAGCTAAAATTGCTGCGTTAAAACAGGACGCTGGTCATTATGATCGATCAATGCAGCTGCCGTCCGAAGCGATAAATGAGTTGCAATGGTGGGTGTGCCACATTAGCAGCTCATTCAAGCCTATCAGGGAGGCTAATCCGGTGGTATATTTGCAGACTGATGCAAGCTCCAATGGCTGGGGAGCTACGGATAATTGCTCTAGTTGTGGGGGCAGATAGGACACCCTTGAGTCAACGATGTTGTTGACTCAAGGGATTAACTATTTGGAGTTGCTGGCAGCATTCCATGGACTTCGTGCGTATTGTTCCAAGCTTGTTGGAGCACATGTCCATCTCCAAATAGACAACACCACAGCAGTGGCATACTTAAACCATATGGGTGGTACCAGGTCAGTTTCGTGTGACAAATTGGCTAACTCAATTTGGCTCTGGTGTGTTCAAAGAGACATTTGGATTTCAGCTACCTATTTGCCAGGTGAGCTTAATACTGTGGCGGACACCAGGTCACGCAAATTTAATGACAATATTGAATGGATGTTGCATCCTGAGATTTTTGCTAAAGTCACAGCCAAATTTGGTAAACCGGACATTGACCTTTTTGCGTCACGGTTGAACCATCAGGTACCAACCTACGTTTCATGGGAACCAGATCCTGGGGCAATAGCGCTAGATGCATTCTCGCTGGACTGGGGGAATTGGTTTTTCTATGCCTTCCCCCCGTTTTGCCTCATCAGTCGGGTATTGCGTAAGATTCAGGCAGGTGCTGCCAAGGGCATCCTTATTATACCCGACTGGCCCACACAGCCTTGGTATCCGGTGGTCTTTGACATGCTCAACGAACCTTGGGTCCTTTTGAAGGGTTGCCCACAATTGGTTACTCACCCTGTCTCAGGGGAGCCACATCCCTGCCATGGCTATTTAAATTTGTTGGCTTGCAGGTTCTGAACAGGCCGTTAGTCCAATACGGCCTCTCAGCTCGGACCATGGATACCATCGGGGCGTCGTGTCGAGAGTCAACAAGGCGAAGATACCGCTCGCATATTAAGAAGTGGGAAGCCTACTGCAGCCGCTCTCGCATCACGTACGATGACGTGACAATAACCGACGTCCTGGAATTCCTCGTGGGGTTGCACCATGATGAACACTTAAGTTACAGTGCCATCAACAGCGCCAGAAGTGCGCTCTCATTCTACCTCAATATTGAGGTAGGATCCAACAGGCTAGTGTCCAGACTCATGCGGGGTATATTCAATATGAATCTGCCTACACCACGCTATAATATCACCTGGGATGTCAGGGACGTATTAAACCTGCTCAGGACGTGGTCTCCCATGGAAGGGCTCCAACTGGACAAACTCACCATGAAGCTGGTGATGTTACTAGCGCTGACTTCAGCTCAGAGGGTACAGACACTACACAAACTTCGTGTCGACAGAATGACTTCTACCCCTACAGAAGTAGTCTTTTTCATTGACGAGCTACTAAAGCATCATAGACCTGGGTGCACTGGGCTGCAGCTGAAGTTCCCGGCATACCCCGCAGATGCTAGGCTATGTTTAGCCTCACATATCCGCCACTATGTCAAGGTGACGGCACGCATCAGAGGAATGGAGAGATACCTGCTTGTCACTCATAAGAGATCTCATCATCGAGTGACAGTCCAGACGATATCCAGGTGGCTTCGAGTCGTCTTGGGTAAGTCAGGTATCGACACTAATGTGTTCAAGTCTCATTCCACCAGGGCTGCATCGATGTCAGCGGCGAGGATTATGGAGGTGCCTATGGACCAAATTCTCGCCACAGCAGGATGGGCTAGTGAAGCTGTGTTCCAGCGTTTTTATAACAAGCCTGTTGCTGCTCCTCTACAGTTCGCAGAAGCCGTGCTGAATGCAGGTCAAGAACGTGGAGATGTCCCCGCATGAGGGGTTTTTGATTTGTTATTAATAAATCTGCTCTTGTTTTGCAGTATGAACTATTGAGCAAGTTTGTTCCTCCCATCCATCCCTGGTAGTGGTGTGTCAGCATGGACGTGGTCCAGGGCGTGTAATCACAGAAGCTTTGAAGTCTTCACAAAGTCACTCACGTGACTCCGAAATGAAATAGTAAGATTGACCGAGAACTTACCAGTTCGAAGGTTGATCTTTATTTTATGAGGAGTCGAAGTGAGGGATTTCGTGCCCTCCTCGCCCAACCCTCAATCACCTTCATCTGGTAATCTTAATCACTTCAATCTTACTATGCGAAGTCATTTCTTTTGTTGGTTTCTGTGATTCCACGCCGCTACTTTGAAGTATGTCGAGCATGCGCGCCGGTGGGCTCTTCACGAAATCCCTCACTTCGACTCCTCATAAAATAAAGATCAACCTTCGAACTGGTAAGTTCTCGGTCAATCTTACTATTCCTTTGCATTCCTTAACATGTAATCAGTGTCAAATGCCTATACGTGCTGGTGGGGCATCATTAGAATTCACCTGTAACCTGAAACATATTCAGGTGGTGCACAATTCTCTTTGCCAATGTGATCAACTGTTCACAAACAATCTCCTTTGAGATTCTAGTATTATTTACATATACAGAAAATGCTAGAAACATTGACCAGGTCAGGCAACATCTGTGGAAAGAGAAATAAAGGGAGATATCCAATTAGTTCATGGTAGGAGAGAAGATGGGGGAAGTATGGGTAGAGCAAAGGGAATATCTTTGGTAGACTTTAGACTTCAGAGATGCAATGGAAACAGGCCATTCAGCCCACCAACTCCTCGCCAACCAGCGATCACTCAGTACACTGCAACTATCCTACACCCTTGGGACAATTTACAATTTTACCGAACATCAATAAAGCTACAAATGTGCACGTCTTTGTAGTGTGGAAGCAAACCGGAGCACCCGGAGAATCTCACGCAGACACAGGGAGAATGTACAAACTCAGTACAGACAGCACCCATAGTCAGGTTCGAACTCTCATCCCTGACACCGTAAGGCAGCAACTCTACCACTGCAGCATTATGCCAACCTAGGGATAGGGTGAAACCAAACAATTTAACATCACAGTAATACCTTGTTTTTTGCGTATATTATGCTAGACTAATAGCAACATTGTAAAACATGTCCAACAGACCGTGCTAAATTATAAGGGAGGGAAAAATTGAGCCGTAATAACAGATGGGTGACTGGTGGAAATGGTTAGACAGGCAGAAAGAAAAAGCAAGTCACTTAAATTGGAGAAGTCAGTATTGGTTATGAAAGGCTGCAACATGCCCAGACAGAATATAAGGTTCATTTGGCCTTGTTGGCACAGTGCAGGAGAATGTGGGATGGTCAACTAAAGCAGCAGGCAACAGGAAGTTCAGGATCACTTCTGTGCACTGAACACCCCACCAAAAATAGATGACCTCCATCTCTGTTTGGTTTCTCCAATATAAAAGAGACCACATTGTGAACACTAAATACAAGTGGACTACAGTGCAAGTGAATTACTGATTCTCCTGGAAAAAATGTTTGGCTCCCTGATCGGTGGGAAGGGGAAAGACGAAAGCACAGCTGCAGTTGAGAGAGGGAAAGGGCAGTCAAGATGGAAGTGTCGGCCCGGGAGTCATGAAGGGAGCAATTGCTTTGAAATGCTTAAAAGTGAGGAGTGGGGATAGAATATGTGTCTGGTGTTACAATAATGTTAGTGCTGGTAGGAATTGTGAAGAATAAACAGTGAATTTGGAGTCCAGTAGGGTGGAAGGTAAGAACCAGGGAACTCTGTTCTTGTTCTGTTTAGAAGGAGAGGAGGTGAGAGATGAATGAGATATGATCACGGTCCAGAAGGAAGCAAGATGGAAGTAGCATTTCTTTTATTTCCCACACCTCAGTTCTACTCTGTAATAATAATAATTAAAAAATAAAATTAATAATAATAATAATAATAATTATTATTATTATTATTATTATTATTATTATTATTATTATTATTATTATTATTATTATTATTATTATTATTAATAATAATAATAATAATTATTATTATTATAATATATATTTTTATATATAGTAGTAGTATTAGAAGTATTCAGCAAAATTAGGCTCAAGGTATTGGCCGTAATGTATTTGTCTGAGTTGACTATTGAAACAATGACAGGTAATTTTCAGATTGGAAGCTTGTGATGAACAGGGTACAGCAGGATTTGCTGCTAGGAGCCAGTTGTTCATAATCTACATCAATGATTGAACATGGGCATCAAGCATAATAAATCAGATGAAAACTGGGCTATGAAAAGGTTGCAGATAAACTTTGGGAGGATGGTCATAGTAGTTGATTGAACAAAGATTAAATACAATATGGATAATGTGATTCCTGGTGTAGAAATACAGCACGGAAACAGGCCCTTCAGCCCACCAAGTCCGCGCCGACCAGCAATCCCCGTATGATAGAACTATCCTACATACTAGGGACAATTTACAATTTTTTCAGAAGCCAACTAACCTACAAACCAGAACGTCTTCGGAGTGTGAGACAAAACCATAGCACCCTGGGAAGACCCTCGTGGTCACAGGGAGAACATACAAACTCTGTACAGACAGTACGCTTAGTCAGGATCGAACCCGGGTCTCTGGTGTTATAAGGCAGCAGCTCTACCGCTGTGCCACTGTGCCGCTCCTAAATGCTGTCCACATTGATAAAATAAGGAGGAGTGTAGGGAAGGTTTGTAAGTTGCTGGATATAAGAGACAGGTGGATGTCCATGTACACAAATCAGTGAAAGTTCACTGACTTCACTGACTTCATCCATTTCACCACCAACTTCCATCCGGCACTCAATATACTTGGACCATTTCCGACATTTCCCTACCATTCCTTGACCTCACCATCTCTATTGCAGGTGATACACTCCTGACTGACATCCACTACAAACCAACTGACTCCCACAGCTACCTGGACTACTCTTCCTCCCACCCTGCTTCCTGTAAGGACTCCATCCCCTATTCCCAATTCCTCCGTCTACGCCGCATCTGCTCCCAGGATGAGGTGTTCCACACCAGGTCATCACAAATGTCCTCGTTCTTCAGAGAACGGGGTTTCCCTCCCCCACTATAGATGAGGCTCGCACCAGGGTCTCCTCCATACCCCGCAACACTGCCCTCTCTCCCCATTCCCCCACTCACAACAAGGGCCGAGTCCCCCTGGTCCTCACCTTTCACCCCACCAGCCAGCGCATACAACAGATAGTCCTCCGCCAGTTTCGCCACCTCCAACGTGACCCCTCCACTCGCCACATCTTCCCATCTCCCCCCCGTCTGCCTTCCGCAAAGACCGCTCCCTCTGCAACTCCCTTGTCAATTCTTCCCTTCCCTCCCGCTCCACTCCTTCCCTGGGCACTTTCCCTTGCAACCGCAAGAGATGCTACACTTGTCCCTTCACCTCCCCCATCCACTCCTTTCAGGGACCCAAGCAGTCATTCCAAGTCTGACAGAGGTTCACCTGCACCTCCTCCAACCTCATCTACTGCATCCGTTGCTCTAGATGCCAGCTGATCTACATCGGTGAGACCAAGCAGAGGCTGGGCGATCGTTTCGCCGAACACCTCCGCTCGGTCCGCAATAACCAACCTGACCTCCCGGTGGCTCAGCACTTCAACTCCCCCTCCCATTCCGTATCCGACCTCTCGGTCCTGGGCCTCCTCCACGGCCAGAGTGAGCAACACCGCAAGTTGGAGGAACAGCACCTCATATTCCGCTTGGGGAGTCTGCATCCTCTGGGCTTAAACATTGAATTTTCTCAATTCTGATAACCCAGACTGCCCCCTCCCCTCCCCACCTCTCCCTCAGCCCTCGGGCCCTGACATTCGTTCTCCATCTCCCCCCCCCCCCCCCACCCCAGTCACACTAGCTTCTCATTTTCACACCCCAAACAACTTACAATGGCCTGTTTCCTTTATCATCAATACTTTTTTTGCATATCTTTCATTCATTGTTCTTTATCTCTCCACATCACTGTTTATATCTCTCGTTTCCCCGATCCCTGACCAGTCTGAAGAAGGGTCTCGACCCGAAACGTCGCCTATCTCCTTCGCTCCTTAGATGCTGCTGCACCCGCTGAGTTTCTCCAGCTTTTTGTGTAACCCAGTGAAAGTTAATTAGGAAGCAATTAGGAAGGCACAACATATTTTTGCAAAGAGGATTTGATTACCATAGGGATTTGATCCCTTGCTCCTATTATATAGAGCCTTGGTGAGGCCATATCTGTCATTTAGTCTTCCATCCCATCTGAAGTTTTGGGTATTCTTACAATAGATATTGTGCCGGAAAGATTCATCGGATTGATTTCTGGTATTGTAGATTTGTCAACGGTAGACTGGGTGAATACTCTCTTATCTAGAAGAATGACATGTGTTCATCCAGACGTTTTCTTATTGATAGACACAAAATTCTCACTGGGCTTTTCATGGTAGACACAAGATTAATGTTTCTCCTGGCTGGAGTGCATGAACCAAGTGCTATCTCAGAATGAATGATAAACCATTCAGGACAGGGATGAGGAAATCATTTCTTCATCTAGAATGTAGTAAATCTTCCCAATATTCTACCTATGTATATGTGGCTAACGCAGAGACACTCAGTTATACAATCATCTGTGATCGTATTGAATAGCAGACCAGATTGTGTTGTTTAATGTTCTTTGATAGGTTATTTGTGCATGTTATCAAAGCAATGTACTTGACCCATACTCCAACAGAAATGAAGGAGAGAGAAAATTTGCGACAGCATGGGAATGATCAGCAAGACAGAAATATATACATATGTACTAGGCTAAGTGGGGCCCGTTGGATCCCATCTTCACACGGGAGGGATGGTCCCCAACGCATTATTCCACCTCTCCACCAATTCCAATATTGGTGGCCAGTGAGGGGGGGGGGGGGGGGGGGGGGCTTTCCGGAGCTCCAGTATGGGTGTTGTGAGCTGAAGGGAGTGGTTTCCAGGGGGCTAATATGGACATTGTGGGCCAAATGGATTCTTGGGGTGGCAGCTCAGTCACTCAAGTCTGATGTCCTGGCAGCTCACTCACGGTTGGTGGGCTGACAGTTGACTCACGGCTATTCCTTGAAATTCCATTTCAAGCAGGGTGCAAGGCCACCAAATTCAGGTGCAGTTTCCTACCACATCAAACAGGGTGCAAGGTCACCGAATTCAAGTGCAGTTTCCTACCACTTCAAGCAGGGTGCACGGCCACCGAATTCAAGTGCAGTTTCTGACCACTTCAAGCAGGGTGCAAGTCCACCAAACACAAGTGCAGCAACTCGCAGCGACTGTGATAGATCCCCTCGATGGAAGGAAGGTCAGAGCCGATGATGGACTGGGCAGTGTTCACTACTTTTTGTAGTCTTTTCCTCTCCAGGGCACTCAAGTTGCCGAACCAAGCCATGATGCAACCGGTAGAGGCGCTGATGAGCTTTCTTAATAATTGCATCTGTGCTCTCGGACCAGGAAAGATCTTCACAGGTGTGCACGCCCAGGGATTTGAAGCTCTTGACACTTTCAACCATCAACCCGTTGATATAAACAGGACTGTGGGTCCCCATCCTACTCCTTCCAAAATCCACAATCAGTTCCTTGGCTTTGCTGGTGTTGAGGGCCAGGTTATTGTGCTGGCACCATGTGGACAGTCGCTCGATCACTCTTCTATACTCTGACTCATCCCCATCAGTGATACGTCCCACAACAGTGGTGTCGTCTGCAAACTTGATGATGGAGTTCGCACTATGACCGGCTACGCAGTCATGAGTTTAGAGTGAGTACAGCAGGGGGTTGAGCACGCAGCCTTGAGGTGCTCCCGTGCTGATTGGTATCGAATCTGACACATTTCCACCAATACGAACAGACTGTGGTCTGTGAATGAGGAAGTCGAGGATCCAATTGCAGAGGGATGCGCAAAGACCCAGTTCTGCAAGTTTGGTAACCAGCTTGGAGGGGATGATTGTGTTAAATGCCAAGCTGTAATTGATGAATAACAGCTTGACATATGAGTTTTTGTAGTCCAAGTGGTCCAGAGCAGAGTGGAAGGACAGCGAGATCGCATCCACCGTTGATCTGTTGTGGCAGTAAGTGAACTGCAGTGGGTCCAGGTTTTTGTTGAGGTAGGAATTGATTTTCGCCAAGATCAACCTCTCAAAGCACTTCATCGCCACAGGCGTTAGTGCCACTGGTCGATAGTCATTGAGGCACGTCACCTTGCTCTTCTTGGG
This sequence comes from Raja brachyura, assembly GCA_963514005.1. The sequence goes on from OY740781.1 coordinate 77,329,112, forward strand.
CACCGGTATTATTGATGCCCTTTTGAAGCAGGTGGGAACCTCAGACCTCAGAAGTGACAGGTTGAAAATGTCCAGGTCGTATCTGGACTTCATGTAGACCACTGTATCATCAGACATGAATGCCCGGTGTCTGGTCTTCAGAAGAGTGCGGATCTCACAGTTCATTCAAGGTTCCTGATTGGGAAACACTTGGAAGGTTTTGGTGGGGATGCAGTCCTCCACACATTTCTTAATGAAGTCTGTAAAGACTGTAGCTTATTCATTCAAGTCCATTGCCGAATCCTTGAACATTGCCCAGTCTACAGACTCCAAACAGTCCTGTAGTAGTTCCTCTGCCCCCACCCCCCCCCCCCCCCCCCCACCACCCCGACCAGTTCTGTACTGTCCTCACCTTTGGGGGCGCGCTCTTTAATTGCTGCCTGTAGGCAGGAAGAAGCAGCACCGCGGTATGGTCGGATTTACTGAAGTGAGGGCGAGGGATAGAGCGGTAGGCATCCTTGATGGTGGTGTAGCAGTGGTCAAGGGTGTTTGGTCCTCTGGTGCAGCAGGAGACATGTTGGTGGAAGTTGAGGAGTGATTTCTTTAGGTTTGCCTTATTGAAGTCCCCAGCAATGGTGGTAAATGCCTCGGGGCAAGACGTCTTGTGTTTGTTGACCATGGCGTGCAGCTCCTCCAGTGCCAGACGTACGTCTGCCTGGGGTGGAATGTAGACCGCGGTCAGGATGATGGAGGTGAATTCCCTCGGAAGGTAGAAGGGATGGCACTTCACTGCCAGATGTTTGAGGTGTGGAGAGCAGGAGTTGGACAGGACTGCCACGTCTGAGCACCACCCAGATTTGACCATGAGGCGGACGCCCCCTCCTCTCCCTTTCCCAGACGCCAGTGTACGGTCCATGCAGTGGATGGAGAACCCTTCAGGCTGGACCGCTGAGACTGGGGAGCTGGGGGTGAGACATTTCTCTGTGAAACAGAACACAGAGCATTCCCTCAGCTCCCTTTGATAAAGCAGTCTTGCTCTTAAGTCCACCACTTTGTTTTCAAGGGACTGGACTTTGGCCAGTAGGATAGTATGGAGAGGGGGTCGAAGTCCCCTGCGCTTCAGTCTGACCTGAAGACCTGCTCGCCGGCCACGTTTCCGGACACAATGGAGGCTTTCCCTTTGTTTCCAGGTACTGGGTTGACTGTAACTGCTGCTTCTGCGGACCTGCGCTGGAATGGGAATTCCCTCACAGACAGCAACTCCAGCTCCGTAACGAACGGGGGTTCCCTCAGAGTCAGCAGCTCCAGCTTCATTTTTCCTGGGATATCCAGCCAGTCGGCTCTGGAGGTCATCCCGGGGTTTCCAGGTGCCGTACCTTGATTCCTCAGTCATGTCGGGAGTTTCACAGCCAGCGTGGGAAAATTTAAAGTCCGGGCTCCCGCAGCTGCAGGAGATCCCGAAATTTGCCAACGTTTTCAGCTGCCCAAGCAGTCTGTCTGAAACAGCACCGATTACTGCCGTTTCCCTGATGCAGGTAAGTTGTTGAGAGTTGTAGATGAGCCTTTTATGTTTTGGAGCTCCGTAAAAGTCGCCGCAGGCAGGAGTCATCTTGGACTTGGGTGGACACCAAATTCAAGGCCACCAAATTTGTGCACGCCCACCAAATTCAAGTGTAGTTTCATACCACTTCAAGCAGGGGCAAGGCCACCAAATTCAAGTGCAGTTTCATACCACTTCAAGCAGGTTGCAAGACCACCCAATTCAAATGCAGTTTCATACTATTTCATGCAGGGTGCAAAGCCACCAAATTCAAGTGCAGTTTCATGCCACTTCAAGCAGGGTGCAAGTCCACCAAACTCAAGTGCAGTTTCATACCACTTCAAGCAGGGTGCAGGGCCACCATAAAACGACCATAAGGCCACACAAAACACCTCATAAACACCACATAAACACCACATAAACACCACACTCAAAGTTCAGTAGATATTCAGTGTGTTCATTTGATTCACAGCTCAGAGAGTCGTGACCTCTCCCTCCCCCATCTTTCAGAGACTGAGCCACATCCACATTTCTGGGTTTATATTCCCCCCCCTCCCACCAGAAGGGGCATGGCCTTCATGGCATTATTGACAGGCGAGAGATATTCAACATTTTTTATACACTAATAACACTTTTACTTTTAATTGATGGAAAGAATTCTCTGCACCTGATGAGCGGAGGGGGACTGAGTAATATGGCAAAAAATCACAGCCATAAGTGGTAGCATTTTATCTAAAATCAATATACAGTGCAAACAGGAAGTTGTCAAGTTTAGACTATTTATCGTGCTTTAGTTCATACCAACCACCACCAACCGTTTGCTGTGCTCAGTTCAAGCCAACCACCACCAACTATTTGCTGTGCTTCTGTTCAAGCCAACCACATTTTCATTTTCAAACCACATTAAGGGCACTCAAGGTCAGTAAAACCGCACTCACAGTTTAGTGGACATACGTTTAGCTCAGGCTGAGGGACGTGAGCTTCCCCCATATTGCAAAGACCGACTAAGGCACTCAACACTTCCGGGTTTTATAGTCCCTCCGGAAGGGGCGTGGCCATCAGGAGGGAGAATCTCAACATTTTTTAAACACTAATTTTATTTTTAATCGATGGGAAAAATCTTCTTGTCCTGCACAGCGGAGTGGGACTCTGAGTAAGATGCCCAAAAATCTCAGCCGTAAGTGGCAGCGTTGTTTTCTAAAATCAATATACAAAACAACAGAAAGAGCTCAAGATCAGACTTTTAGTTTTATATATATTTATATATATATAAAATATTGCTAAAAGTCTGATCTGGAGCACTTTCTGTTGTTCTGTATGTTGATTTTATATTGATATATTGATATATATTGGTATATTGATATATGCTGTCATATATATATATATATATATATGACAGAATATAAGTTCCATGTGCAGTTTGAAACTAAAATTATTTTGGATATGGAAGGATGCTCATCAAATAATTTGTCTCCAAAATTCATTGGTGCAATATAATGCAATGAATTACACCAATTAGAAGTAGCTGCTTTCTCAGTAAATGAATGTGTTTGGGTTTTTTTTAATTACTGACAATGTCTAGGTCATGCATTATTTATTCATTGTATCCGAAGAAAGTTTGAAACAAAAACAGTACACATTTATTAACTTTCAATAAGAATGCAGCGTTTGAATTTCAATGGTGAGGTTACTTGTGTCTTTCAAATGACAGCAGCTTTACTTGAATGCTTTAATACATTTTTCATCAGTACTTTTTATGCACCACTCTTTATGCAGCACTTCTGGATATTTGCTATTCCAAAACTGTACATCAGAGCTTGAGCATATTTGATTATTTAGGGAGAAAAGCAAGTTACTGAATGAACACTGCCCTCTACTGAACTAAATTAATTATTTGTATAATTTTAATTATATTTGTCAGATATAGTTCACTTTATGTGAACATAATGGCCCACGTATTGTGGGAAATTGTTAGTGCCTGCAGATTTTTGATACTTTTCATACAAATGAGGAAGTCCTGAAGTCGGTGTGAGTTATTCACTATTGTTTTCTGCATCAGGTTAGAATTTTAGCATTTGTTGATTTTTATTTTTTATTTTCAGGTGCCTTTACGCATCCTAGTTGTGCTTACATATTTTATATACTTTTAAATGAATATATTTTTAACAATTGTAATTTGGTTGCTTTTCCTTTTTTAATGTCCGCAACATTCAGAAATATTCAGTCTTGGATAGCTCGGTTTAGGTTAAGTTAAGGTTTACGTTTATTATTGTCACATATATCAAGTTACAGTGCTAAATTTTGTTTTGCGTGCTATTTAATCAAATCAGATAATACTACACATAAATAAAATCTAGCCAAACTCAAGTACAATTGATCAGCCATGATCATATTGAATGGCGGTGCAGGCTCGAAGGGCCGACTACTCCTGCACCTATTTTCTATGTTTATAGAAACATAGAATTCAATTAATTTGCACAAGGATTTCTATTTTGCACTCTGTATCTTTCCCTTCACTCTATAGAAAGGGAAAGATACAGAGTGCAAAATAGAAATCCTTGTGCAAATTAATTGAATCACAAACTGTTTTTACTATTTTTTCATATATCATGAGATTCTACGTTCACCACTTAGAGAGTCATTGAGTCATACAGCATGGAAACAGGCCCTTTGGCACAACCTGCCCATACCGACCCAAAATGCTAGTTCCACCTGCCGGGGTTTGGCCCATATCCCTCAAAACCTTTGCTATCCACGTGCCTGTCCAAATGCCTTTCAAATGTTATTATGGTTCCTGCCTCAACTACCTCCCCTGACAGCTTATTCTATATACTCACCACCCACTGTGTGAAAAAGTTGCCCCTCAGCTCCCTTTAAAGTTCCTTCCAACCGTAAACCAGGTAGGATTCAAATTATGATATTTTCTATCTAAAATACCGTACACAAACAGCTAGCTTTTCTCTGTTAACCAACAAGAAAATATTATTCTTTATCTTCCTGTCCAATTTTTTCATCCTCTTTCATGTTCTTCCACATCTTAATTTCTCTTCTTCATTGCATCTCACTCCTAATTCAAGACAATTGCAAAGCTGGCAAAGTGAAGCTCAACCCATTAGAAGAAGGCATTTATTTCTGGACTGAAATTGATATCAAAGAACACAAACAAATTGGAAGCTATGCAAATCCCAGTGTGGGCATTCCTTCAGTGGAGATTGGTTTTCTGAATTATATTATCTTATGCATTTTAAAGAATGTAAGGGAATATATAATGCAGGAGAATTTGCAGATTCCTGGGCACCATGTTATAGGAAGGATGTTGTCAAGCTGGAAAAGATGCAGAGAAGATGGATGTTGCCAGGACTCAAGGGCCTGAGCTATAGGGAGAGGTTGAGCAGGCTTGGACTCTATTCCTTGGAACGCAGGAGGTTGAGGGGCAATCATATAGAGGGGTGCAAAATCATGGGAGGAAAAGAACAGGTAGACACACAGTCTTGCCCAGAGTAGGGGAATCGAGAACCAGTTTTAAGGTTAGAAACATAGAAACATAGAAATAGGTGCAGGAGTAGGCCATTCGGCCCTTCGAGCCTGCACCGCCATTCAATATGATCATGGCTGATCATCCAACTCAGTATCCCGTACCTGCTTTCTCTCCATACCCTCTGATCCCCTTAGCCACAAGGGCCACATCTAACTCCCTCTTAAATATAGCCAATGAACTGGCCTCAACTACCCTCTGTGGCAGAGAGTTCCAGAGACCCACCACTCTCTGTGTGAAAAAAGTCCTTCTCATCTCGGTCCTAAAGGATTTCCCCCTTATCCTTAAGCTGTGACCCCTTGTCCTGGACCTCCCCAACATCGGGAACAATCTTCCTACATCGAGCCTGTCCAACCCCTTAAGAATTTTGTAAGTTTCTATAAGATCCCCTCTCAATCTCCTAAATTCTAGAGAGTATAAACCGAGTCTATGCAGTCTTTGTTCATAAGACAGCCCTGACATCCCAGGAATCAGTCTGGTGAACCTTCTCTGCACTCCCTCTATAGCAATAATGTCCTTCCTCAGATTTGGAGACCAGAACTGTACGCAATACTCCAGGTGTGGCCTCACCAAGACCCTATAGAACTGAAGTAGAACCTCCCTGCTCCTATACTCAAATCCTTTTGATATTAAAGCTAACATACCATTTGCTTTCTTCACTGCCTGCTGTACCTGCATGCCTACTTTCAATGACTGGTGTACCATGACACTGGATCTCCCCTTTTCCTAATCGGCCTCCATATAGATAATAGTCTGTTTTCCTATTTTTGCCACCAAAGTGGATAACCTCACATTTATCCACATTATACTGCATCTGCCAAACATTTGCCCACTCACCCAGCCTATCCAAGTCACCTTGCAGTCTCCTAGCATCCTCCTCACAGCTAACACTGCCCCCAGCTTAGTGTCATCCGCAAACTTGGAGATATTGCCTTCAATTCCCTCATCCAGATCATTAATGTATATTGTAGATAGCTGCGGTCCCAGCACGGAGCCTTGCGGTACCCCACTAGTCACTGCCTGCCATTGTGAAAACGACCCGTTTACTCCTACTCTTTGCTTCCTGTTTGCCAGCCAGTTCTCTATCCACATCAATACTGAACCCCCAATGCCATATGCTTTAAGTTTATATACTAATCTCTTATGTGGGACCTTGTCGAAAGCCTTCTGGAAGTCCAGATACACCACATCCACTGGAATTTGAACTGATCCTTATGTTATCACGGTCTTATTTTATAACAGTTTCCAGCAATTAATCAGCCCAGTGTCTTATTTAAATTAATAAAGCATGCACATGGTTATCAATATGAATCATTCATGCTATATTTTTTTCTCTCCACATATGACACCTGACCTCGCATTCCTTAAATACATTGACATAGAGGGCAAGATCCATTTATTTTTACCTGATGATTGTATTCAGGTCCTATTACCACTGTAGAACTGTGTCAGGGCTTATGGGGAGAAAGCAGGAGAATGGGGTTAAGAGGGAAAGATACTGTGGATCAGCCATGATTGAATGGCAGAGCAGACTTGATGGACTAATTCTGCTCCTATCACTTAAGAACTTATATGATCACCCCTTTGAAGAAATAAGCATGCACTCATCTGCGTCAGAGGTTTCTTACTGATCCACAAGCTCGAGGAGATCATGACATGTAGTTTTTAAGAAGGAACTGCAGGTGCTGGAAAATCGAAGGTAAGCAAAAGTGTTCAAGAAACTCAGCGGGTGCAGCAGCATCTATGGAGCGAAGGAAATAGGCAACGTTTCGGGGCGAAGCCCTTCTTCAACATGTAGTTGCCATGTTGATCTTAGTTTTAGTTTAATTTAGTTTAGAGATACATTGTGGAAACAGGCCCTTCTCTTTGGTGCCGACCAATGATCACCCATACACTAGTTCTATCCTACAAACTAGGGACAATTTACAGAAGCCAAGAAGCCAAATAACCTACAAATCCACACAACTTTGGAATGTGGCAAGAAACTGGAGCACCCAATGAAAATCCACGCGGTCACAGGGAGAATGTATAAACTCCATACAGACAGCACCCGTCGTCAGGATCAAACCAGGGTCTCAGGCGTTGACAAGTAGCAACTCTACCGCTGCACCACCGTGCCAGCCTGTCAACTCAAAACCATCTGCTTTTCACCATTCATTCTGCCAGCCCAATATTTTCATTTTGAAGAATAGTTTACTTCGACAATTCAAAGATTGAAACTCTAATCACTGTTTGAGATTTCTGCGCAGTGTTAATTATAAACTAAAACTGCTCTTTCAAGGTGTTCATTTGAAGTTATGTTTTAAAATGTTTTTTACTCATCACAGCGATGAGCAACAATGATCAGACTGGAAACATTATGAACTTTTATGCCTGGAGCAATAATCACAAATATAAACACCAATTCAGAGAAAACTATATTTCCTGACTCATCTCTAATCATGTATAAGTAGCCATATAATGCAACGGGTTAGCTCGGCTGATGGCCATCCAACAATCTTGTGCAGAATTGACAGCCAGAACATGAGACAAAAGGAATAAAAAAGATGTCTGTCAATTCTCACACATGCTTCAACATTAATTTGATCAGAGTGATATATTGCCTCTGTTCCATTTAGTTTAGTCTAGAGGTACAGCATGGAAACAAGCCCTTTGGCCCAACAGATAACATATAATAATCAAACAATTCAATAATTTAGTAACTGTAACACCAGTGCAAAGAAAGAAAGTCCGCAATGCAACTAAAGACAGTCCATAGATGTTCACAGTTGCAGATGGTTTGCTATTGTATAGTGGTCACGACCCTTGACGGTGGCTGGGAAGAAGCTATCCTTGAACCAGGCAGTCACAGGTTTCAGGCTCCTCTACCTTTTTCCTGATGGTAGGGACAAAATGAAAGCATAGCCAAGGTGGTGTAGGTCTTTGATGTTATTAGATTAATTTTTGAGGCAGCATCTCCTATTGATCCCTATGGAGGTGTTTAATTCTAAACTTCAGTACTTGCGATGGACCAGGCAGTGTTGACCACTCTCTGTAATCTCCTTCAATCCTTCGTGATCAAGTTGCCGAACCAAACCACAATGTATAATATCATAGCATCATAAGTGATAGGAGCAGAATTGGACCAAGCCTACTCCGCCATTCAATCATGGCTGATCTATCTCTCCCTCCTAACCCCATTCTCCTGCCTTCTCCCTATTGCGTCTGACACCCTTTCGTAATCAAGAGTTCATCTATCTCTGCCTTAAAAATATCCATTGACTTGGCCGCCGCCGCCTTTTGTGGCAAAGAATTCCATAGATTCACCACCCTCTAACTAAATAAATTCCTCCTCATCCTAAAAGAACGTCCTTTCATTCTGAGGCTATGACCTCTAGACCTAGACTCCCACTAGTGGAAACATCCTCTCCACATCCACTCTATCCAAGCCTTTCACTATTCTGTATGTTTCAATGAGGTCCCCCTCATTCTTCTAAACTCCAGCGAGTACAGGCCCAGTGCTGTTAAACGCTCATCACATGTTAACCAACTTATTCTTGGGATCATTCTTGTAAACCTCCTTCGGACCTTCTCCAGAGCCAGCACATCCTTCCTCAGAAATGGTGCCTAAAATTGCTCAGAATATTCGAAATGCGGCCTGACCAGCACCTCATAGAGCCTCAGCATTACATTCCTGTTTTTGTATTCAAGCCCTCTCGAAATAAATGCTGGCATTGCATTTGCTTTCTTTACTACCAATTTGACGTGCAGATTAACCTTTGCACCTCCGATTTCTGGATTCTCTCCCCATTTAGAAAATGCAACTATTCAGTGTGCTCTCTACCGTACAGAAGTAGAAGTTCAATAGAGTTATCAATATTAATCTTTCTTGAATATACTCATAACTGATTCACCACAGCTGTCTCATGTCAGAAATTTCAAAGATTGACTATAATTGGGATGGAGAAGTGTCTTCTCATCCCAGTCCGGAATGGCCTACTCATCATTTTGAGACAGTTGCTCCTGTGTCTGGATACTCACATCTACCCAGTCTAGTCCTATTAAAATAAAAGTTTCAATGATATTATATCTCATTTTTTGAAACACAAATAGGTTTAGTCTACTTAATGCCTCCTCAATGGGCAATCCCACCATCCCCTGAATTAATCTTCAATTCACGTTCTCTATCACAAACATCAAACATAGAGTTGGCGATCGTTTTGCTGAACACCTTTGCTCAGTCTGCCTGGACCTACCTGGTCTCCCGGTTGCCAAACATTTTAATTCCCCTTCCCATTCCCACACTGACCTTTCTGTCCTAGGTCTCTTCCGTTGTCAGAGTGAGGCTCAACTCAAATTGGAGGAACAGCGTCTCATGTTCCGCTTGGGTAGCTTACAACCCACAGGCATGATCCTTGATTTCTCTGACTTCAAATAACTCTTGCATCCTTTCTGTCACCATCCCACCCCACCCAAGCTGTAGTATCTTCAAAGCCGTCTTGTTAACTCTCATTGTCTGTAACTCGTTTTCACCTAGTTCCTAGCTAACAATGGCCCGTTTCCTTTATCGCCATTACTTTTTTGCATATCTTTCATTCATTTATTCTTTATCTCTACTCCCAAGTTTAAGCACTGTCAATATCTCCCCTTTCCCTGACTCTCAGACTGAAGAAAGGTCTCAACTCAAAAAACACCACCTGTTCCCATTTCTCCAGAGATGCTGTCTGACCCGCTGAGTTACTCCGGCTTCTTGTGTCTATCTTCAGACCAAACCTGTAATTTGTATTCCAAGTGCAGTCTCACCAGAGCTTGATGTAATTCCAAAAGATGTCTTTACACTTGTACTCAATTCCACTTGCAATAAAGGCAAACATACTGTGTGCCTTCCTAATGCTTCTTCTTCCCGAATGTTAACCTTCAGTGATTCATTTACAAGGACACTGTGGTCCCTTTGTAGTTTCCTAAACTGCCATAAACAACTCATGTCTTACATCTTAATAGTTTGCTTAGTATGGATTTAAGACTTTGGTTTCATGTTTGAGCTAAATTTCTTTCAGTCTTTGCATAAAATAAATCAGACTTTGTTCACTCATCCCTATGGGCCTTTCAATTTACTGGATGATTAATTAACCCTTTCACATTGCAAAAATCAGATCCCACAAGCTTGTTCTATCATTATCAGCAATGGGCATGTCATCATCTGCAATGTGTCCGGATCTATGCAATGCAGCACAGAGGAAGGTAACATTTTGATGGTCATTTAACTACTAAGCTCCAAGATTCAGCACTGACTCCAGGGTGGATCTGTCACATACTGTGTTGAGGAGTTGGACACACTTTCTGCCTGGCTCCACAGCACTGTGTCAGCCACAATTGTCACACTAAGCATGGCTCCATTCATTTGAATGGGGTTGCCAACATACACAGAGAAGATTAGTAACAGCGAGTACTATTTCATGCTTTGTTTAATTAATTAATTTGCAAGAGTTAAATTCATTTTAAAGAAACAGGATCTAGTTTTGGAAAAATTCAGATTATTTTTCAATTGTAATTTTTTTGTTCAAGTAAATGTTTATAATTTAAATAGTGTCTTTGATCATCTGGATGGTCTGGGGGGCAGCAAGTCAGTTTGCCTGAGACCTAGTGGAGCATTCAGTCCTGAGTAATGTCAGGACGGCGAGGACTCATTACTCCATTTAGTATTCCCAATGGGATTCACACAACTGTAAAGGTAAGTGCGGCAAATCCCATTACTGCAGAGGTGTGCACATATTATTGACTGCTGACACAATCCAAGGCATTGCACTTCTGATTCAACATCACAACTCTTAAAGCCCTGTCCCACTGTACGAGTTTATTCAATAGTTCTCCCCGAGTTTGCCCTGATTCGAAGTCCGAGATTTACGGTAATGGCCGCTCGTAAGTACTTGGGGCTCTCATGGTTATTTTTAAACATGTTGAAAAATCTTCACATCTTCCCGAGCTTACCTGCCATTAGCTAGTCTTCCCGAGTACCTGTCGTTAGCTTTACGAGCCGCTAAGAGACGTCCCCGAGCTCCGACGTACCCGCTACCTTCATTCTACGTGCTTACCAAGAGTTGATTTTTTTTTAAACGCGGGAGAGCACATCAATGAGCTCAGTCTGATTATTTGGGTATCCACTGCCAGTTTTTAAACAGTTCGATCCTCTGCACTGAGATAAAATGAGAATTGCAGTAAGACCACTCCAATATATTACAATAAAAATTTGACAGGGCTATTCTGAAATGCAGGGGTGGAAATCGCTATCAAAACATGGGGGGGACATGTTTTCTTGCATTCTTGCTGCCCGCACACGCATGAGCACACACACGAGGCTCCGGAGGCTTCGGCCGTGGGCCCTGTGGACGATAATATCATGAATTGACCTGGTTGGTGACCGACTCCGAACTCCAGCAACAGCAGCTTCGAATCGTGGGGCTTCAATCGGCCCATTCGCGGGGACTTTCATTGCCTGGCGCAGCTTAAAACCGGCCGCAGGATCTTCCATCGCCTGGCGGGGGCTTCAACATTGGGAGCCTCGATCGCCTCGACACAGTAATTTGACCGTGGCGCAATGGAAGATCCCGTGGCCGATTTTAAGCCACGCCGGGCCGGGTGATGAAAGGCCCTGCGAACGGTCCGATTCAAGCTCTGATCTATGATCTTTGCTCCACCAGGACGTCTCCCTCCTCCAATCACCACGTTCTATCCTCAGTCCCACCCCCCTACTTCCGCCTCTAACCGACACCTCCCTCCTCCAATCATCGCGCTGAATCATCATGTCCCACATGTCCCCCCCCTCCACCACTGCCTCTGACGGACATTTCTCTCGTCCAATCGGCACCCTCGATCATCAGTCATCAGTCCCACCCCCACTGTCTCGCGGAGAGCGGAGATTTCAAAAATAACAAGCTTTAACTCTAAAACTTACTGTAGCATTCAATATAATGTAGTGTTTCTGAGAGTTAACATATAAAGGATCAATGACAAACAGTAGTTCGTACTCACCCGTTACTTACCGAGTGAATATGCCACTGAAACAAATCTTAACTTTGTCACTGGAAGGAGTACCTAAGGAACATAAGTCGCACTTTTGTCAAAAATAAACTTCACACATTTCCAGCATGTGAGAAATTTTAAATGCTACTTTTCATTACCAGTAGCCAGACAGCAGCAGAATAAAATTATCACATTTGATACAGGGTGTATGGCTTTTCAAAGGCCAGCACAGTATTCAGCAATCCAACAATTACTGTCATGTCACAATTTACCTCTGATTGCCTGATAGCTTTAATGGTTCTTAACAGAGTTCCAAGAAATCGTTATGGTTAAATCAAAGTTCAGTTCTATTTTGTCCTAACTTTATTAAATGGACCCTGTTAGCTGTCAACACGGCACATTTGCGGAATGAAGGCATACTAATAGCCCTGTCCCACGGAATGAGTTCATTCCAAGAGCTCTCCCAGGTTTAAGCACGGAGAATGAACGTAGCGGGTACGTCGGAGCTCGGGGACGTTTCTTAGCAGCTTGTAACGCTATCGGCAGGTACTCGGGAAGACTCGCTAAATGGCAGGTAAGCATGGGAAGACTCGTGAAGATTTTTCAACATGTTGAAAAATGTCCACGAGAGCCCCGAGTACCGACGAGTGGCCATTATCGTAAATCTCAGAGTTCGAACCAGGGCAAACTCGGGAGAGCTCTTGGATTGAGCTCGTACCGTGGGACAGGGCTTGCAGCATGTCTTTTTAAAGCATTTTCTTAGTAAGGTTCATTCACGTGCTTTAATATTGGTGAGATATATTTAGATTAGTTTAGTTTAGTTTAGAGATACAACTTGAGACCAGGCCTTTCAGCCCACGAAGTCGATGCTGACCATTGATCACCCATTCATGCTAGTTCTATGTTATCCCGCACGCATCCACTCCCTGCACATTAGGGGCAATTTTACAGAGACCAAAATTCAACTACAAACCCCCACATCTTTGGGATGAGGAAACCGAGCACCCAGAGGAAGAATCTGGTTCACAGGGAGAATATGCACAACTCCACATAGACAGTAGCTGAAGTTAGGATCAGACCTAGCTGTCAGGCACTGTGAGGCAGTGGCTCCACAGCCTAGGCATAAAATCCTGGAATAACTCAGCGGGACAGGCAGCATCTCTGGAGAGAAGGAATGGGTGAGGTTTCGGGTTGAGACCCTTCTTCAGACTTACAGCTGTGCTACTGTGTAGCTAATCTGATGGTAGTGGTTTTTGTTGATACCTGGTTACAGAGTCAGTCATGTACATACAGTGGCTTGCAAAAGTTTTCATACCCCTTGAACTTTTCCACATTTTGTCACGTTACAACCACAAACGTAAATGTATTTTTATTGGGATTTTATGTGATAGACCAACACAAAGTGGTGCATAATTGTGAAGTGGAAGGAAAATTATACATGGTTTCCAAATTTTATTACAAATAAAAAACTGAAAAGTGTGGCGTGCAAAAGTATTCTGCCCCCTTGAGTCAATACTTTGTAGACCCAACTTTCGCTGCAATTACAGCTGCAATTCTTTTGGGGTATGTCTCTACCAGCTTTGCACATCTAGAGACTGAAATTTTTGCCCATTCTTCTTTGCAAAATAGCTCAAGCTCAGTCAGATTGGATGGAGAGCATCTGTGAACAGCAATTTTCAAGTCTTGCAGAGATTCTCAATTGGATTTAGGTCTGGACTTTGACTGGGCCATTCTAACACATGAATATGCTTTGATCTAAACCATTCCATTGTATCTCTGGCTGTATGTTTAGGGTCGTTGTCCTGCTGGAAAGTGAACCTCCGCCCCAGTCTCAAGTCTTTTGCAGACTTTTGCTAACTAACAGGTTTTCTTCCAAGATTGCCCTGTATTTGGCTCCATCCATCTTCCCATCAACTCTGACCAGTTTCCCTGTCCCTGCTGAAGAAAAGCATCCCCACAGCATGATGCTGCCACCACCATGTTTCACAGTGGGGATGGTGTGTTCAGGGTGATTGTGCAGTGTTAGTTTTCCGCCACACATAGCGCTTTGCATTTTGGCCAAAAACTTCAATTTTGGTCTCATCAGACCAGAGCACCTTCCTCCACATGATTGCTGTGTCCCCCACATGGCTTGTACTGCAAACGGGACATCTTATGGCTTTGTTTCAACAATGGCTTTCATCTTGCCACTCTTCCATAAAGGTCCGATTTGTGGAGTGCACAACTAATAGTTGTCCTGTGGACAGATTCCCCCACCTGAGCTGTGGATCTCTGCAGCTCCTCCAGAGTTACCATGAGCCTCTTGGCTGCTTCTCTGATCAATGCTCTCCTTGCCCGGCCTGTCAGTTTAGGTGGACGGCCATGTCTTGGTAGGTTTGCAGTTGTGCCATATTCTTTCCATTTTCAGATGATGGATTGCACAGTGCTCCATGAGATGTTCAAAGCTTGGGATTTTTTTTATAACCTAACCCTGCTTTAAACTTCTCCACAACTTTATCCCTGACCTGTCTGGTGTGTTCCTTGGGTTTCATGATGCTGTTTGTTCACTAATGTTCTCTAACAAACCTCTGAGGCCTTCACAGGACAGCTGTATTTATACTGAGATTAGATTACACACAAGTGGACTCTATTTATTAATTAGGTGACTTCTGAAGGCAATTGGTTGCACTGGATTTTAGTTAGGGGTATCAGAGTAAAGGGGGCTGAATATTTTGCACGCCACACTTTTCAGTTTTTTTTATTTGTAAAAAAATTTGAAAACCATGTATCATTTTCCTTCCACTTCGCAATTATGTGCCACTTTGTGTTGGTCTATCACATAAAATCCCAATAAAATACATTTACGTTTGTGGTTGTAATGTGACAAAATGTGGAAAAGTTCAAGGGGTATGAAAACTTTTGCAAGTCACTGTATATTATAGAATCATGCAGCAACAAAGAGGTCAGTGACCCATTATGCCTGTACTAGCTCTTTGAAAGAACTAACCAAAAAATCCCATTTCCCTTTTCCCTCCTCAGCCCCACAAATAGTCTCCCATCCAATATTTATTCAATTCCATGTGGAACTTGTTATCTGAATCTGCACTTTCAGGCACTCCTTTCCAGATCATAAAGCAATGCTGCAATAAAAAACTCCTCCCCATTAAAAAAAAAAAATCTTTTGCCTATTGCCTTAAATCTCTATTTTCAAGCAAAATTAAATTCACTCCTTCCAAAAAAACTGGACTAAACATGTTTCCTGTTGGTAGATTTCCTGCAGCTCTGATTGATGTTTATTGTTACTCCTTTTGTAAAGGAAATGGGAACGTTGTTTTTTTTCTTATCCTGAAGAGAGATGGTTTGCATTATATTTATTTCCAAAAATTGTCAATGTATCATAATACAGCAATTTAACTGTTACAGAAGGATTGTGTTAAAGAAGAAACTGCAGATGCTGGAAAATCGAGGATACACAAAAGGCTGGAGAAACTCAACGGGTGCAGCAGCATCTAAGGAGCGAAGGAGATAGGCAACGTTTCATGCCGAAACCCTTCTTCAGACTGATGGGAGGTGGGGGGGGGGGGGGGGGCGGGGAGAAGAAAGGAAAAAGGAGGAGGAGGAGCCCGAGGGTTGGGGGAGAGGTTGGAAGGGGACGAGACAGCAAGGGTTAACAGAATTGAGAAAATTCCGCAAATTGGAGGAACAGCACCTCATATTCCGCTTGGGGAGTCTGCATCCTCTGGGCTTGAACATTGAATTTTCTCAATTCTGTTAACCCTTCCTCCCCTTCCCACCTCTCCCCCAGGCTTCGGGCTCCTCCTCCTCCTTTTTCCTTTCTTCAACACCCCCCCCCCCCCTCCACCTCCCATCAGTCTGAAGAATGGTTTTGGCCTGAAACGTTGCCTATCTCCTTAGCTTCTTAGATGCTGCTGCTCCCGCTGTGTTTCTCCAGCCTTTTGTGTACCCTGTTACAATATTGTATTGGGCCTAAAATAGGATTTTCTAGTATTTTTGCTTCTTTGCATTTGTTATCACAGGAAGACGACGGCGGCGGCGCGGCAGTGGCGCGACTCATGTTGCAGCGGCCCCTACAGCCTGTCTGTGTTTTTTTTAATTTTTTGTCTAGTTAAATGTAGTTGTTAGTGTTGTTTTTGTACTGTTTCTAACTGTGTATATGTGGGGGGTGGAGGGGAGGGGGAAACTTTTAAAATCTCTTCCCTGCACGGGAGACCCGACTTTTTCCCTGTCAGGTCTCTGTTGTCGTTGGGGCCTAGTACCGTGGAGCGGCCTCCCACTGAGGTCTCCAGTCATGGAGCCTGCTGAACTGCGGACTACTCACCATCGTGGGGCTGGCCGGCCTCTGAGCATGGGGAGCGGTGGTGGCCCGCTGCTGCGGCCTGACTCCGGAGCCCCAGCTGCAGTTGCAGACCGGTGGACTGTCGGGATATCGGGAGCTCACGGGTCCGGCTGAGAGATCGCTCTCCGGAGTTCCCACATCGCAACTTCTCCCGCCCGTGTCGCGGGGTTGGAATGACTCGGAGCGGGGTGGTACATCGCCCGGCGCGACTTTAATGGCCGCGGGAAATTCCAGCACCCGCCGGGAGCTCCAACTTGTGACTTTTGGGCCTGGAGTGGGGCCGTACATCGCCCGGCGCGGTCTCAATGGCCGTGGGACTTAACATCACCCACGTGGGGTTTCAACATTGGGAGAGAAATGGTGCAGGGAAGAGAAAATACTTTGCCTTCCATCACAGTGAGTGAGGAGGAGATTCACTGTGATGGATGTTTTCTGTAAATTGAATTGTTTGTGTGTTGTGTAGGAATTATTTTGTTTGTATGGCTGTAGAAACGGAGTTTCGTTTGAGCCTCTCTGAAGTTCGAATGACAAGTAATAAAATCTAATCTAATCTAATCTAATCTAACATTCTGCACCAAATTATATAAAACGGTGTTTAAGAGCATGGACTTGGTGGGCCAAGGGGCCTGTTTCCAAACAGTATCTATGTAACTAAGACCTAAAACTAATATCCATACTGCATGGTATTAATTGCTAATTGGTACAGCATGTTACACTCTGTCTCTGAAACTCATTACCATTTACATCAATGGCACGATATTTTGAAGGTCTTGTTCTATGTAGCACATATACGGACAAGTGTATGTTTTTTAACCTAATGTTAATTATCTTGCATGTTCATTGGGTTTAGTTGGAATCAAGCCGGTACCACAAGGCTCATAGCTCAATGTTTTACTGAGCAATATTCAATACTGTAACTCCAAACACTGATATTCGCTCCAGGCTAGCATGGTTGCATGCTGGGACCATAACTTCAAAAGATTTATCTAATGTCTCTTGTGATGAACTTCACTATCCCAAAAGCTTTTGATCAGCTTTTGAAGAATAGTTAACTTTTTTTATTCCAACCTTTCAGTAGCTTCTTATATCTATTGATCTTCATGCAGTTTATATATTAATGCATATAGCATTGATAATTTATTGTCTCACTTCATTTTACAATTTGCATCATGTGACCACAGAAGGAGGCCTTTTGGCCCAACATGTTCATGCCAGCTAACTATCATAAAAACTACCCAGTTCCACTCACTATCCCATGTCTGTAACCTCACACTGTTTTTTCTCTGTTGTACATTTAGCCATTTTCATCTTGAAAGCCGCAGTGGAACCAGCTTCCACCACAACTGCAGGCAGTGCGGCAGATTCCCACTACGCATTGTACAAATAGGTGTTTTTCCTTATGTGATTCTTATTTCTATTTCCCTTTATCTTGCACATGAGAGTACTAGTTTCGAGTAACTAGTTCCTGTAATAATGGTTGTGTGGAGACACTCAAAACTATAGAGTTTGGAAAATAATAGCTGTTATTTTATGCTTGTTTATCATTAATGTATTCAAGTTTAGTTTAGTTTAATTTAGTTTAGTTTAAAAATACAGCGTGCAAACAGACTCTTCGGTCCACAGGGTCCACACCACCTACCAACCTATGCACTAATTCTATACACTATACACTTTACACTAATTCTATCCTACAGACTAGGAATAAATCACAAAAGCCAATTGACCTACAAACCTGCATGTCTTTGGAATGTGGGAGGAAACCGGAGCACCCAGAGAAAACCTATGCGATCACAGGGAGAATGTACAAACTCCATACAGACAGCACCAGTAGTCAAGTTTGAACCTGGTTTTCTGGTGCCGTAAGGCAGCAACTCTACTGCCACATCATTGTGCCGCCATACAAGGAAATCTGTAAATGACGCAGTAAGCAAATATCAACAAAACTCACTACCATTTGCAATCTGCCATCTGCAAATGCTGATGTTTTTTTTTGCAAAAAATGAAAATTTAATGATGTACTGTATGTAGTCCTGGATATTTGTTAGAAAAATAAATTGAAAATGACTTTATTAGAACAATAGGATCTGAAAATTGCTCTCCAGTTATGGGCATGAGGTGATGAGGTGGTGAGTATCAGTAGTGAAGTTATATTAATTTTACTTCGGAGTCACGTGAGTGACTACGTGAAGAAGCCCCGCCTGACGCTGGATCGGCATTACGTCGTCGCTGTCGGCAGAGGAAAGAGCTGCAGAGCGCAGCTCCACACAGCGGTAAGGAAACGGCCCGCAGGTAAGAGAGATTTTCGTTTCTAGGGCGGTTTTCAGAACTCCGTAGCCTGGTGGGTAAACCAGGAGGAGTTAGAAAGGAAATGGAGAAAGCCAAAAAACAGCGGGTAAAACGTGCGTCCCGGGGAGAAGAGTCGGGACAGGAGATTATTGCGGAGCCGATTCCGATACCGGTGGCCGTTGAAATTCCCGTTAGTGAGGCTTTGATTGCTCCACAAACAGAAACTTTGGAGGAAAACTCAGTGCCTAAAAAATGTAAAAGAAGAGCTGAAAGGCCTGAGGTTCTGAGGACTCTGATTCAGAAGGTCCAGAAAGAAAAGCCTTATGGCTCAGAATGGATCAAATGGAGAAAATGCTCCAAACTATAATCAACCAAGGGTCTAAGTACTCAGGATATTCCCAGGCAGCCCCTGAGGGGGTTCCATATCATGAATATGGTGCCAGTTTGAATTGGGAATTTGAAACTCCAGTGCCTGGGATTGGACTGGAGGAAGTCTCCTTGAACAAGTTTCAGGAGTACCAGGCAGACCCTGAAAGTGGTGATTGCGGTCCGGAGTACACACCACAATACAAATATATTGATCCAGGTGTGCCTGATGTGGCACAAAGTTTTGTTGTACCTGGAGGAGGTGGTGAGGCCATGGAAGAAAACCTGGCGGCCAATATTAATTATATGGTCTCTCACCCGCTTCAAAAAGCTGTTATGGTTGAGACAGCAGAATTGTATAAAACACCTATTAATTGTGCCTCATTGAAGGTACCTACGGTGAATCCGGGTGTTTGGGCGCCTATGTCATAGATGATGCGGGCGCAGGAGATTCGATTTCAAAGAGTCCTCAAGCTGATTTCAGCTGGCATTACTGCCTTTGGAAGACAAGTGGAAGGTTGTGGAATGACCAAAGTTTAGAAGCATATGTTGGCTTTATTTTGCAACTCATTTTTGAGATAAATTGTATGAGGAAGATTGCCATTCGGCCTCTGTTACATCCAAGATTTGCAGGGTTGTGCAAGCCAAGCAATGTTCAAACTCCTGGTTTTTGTTCGGAGTGAATTTGTCTAAACAAATTAAAGAAATGGATGAAGAGGCAAAAACTATTGGCCTTATGAAACCCTTAAGTTTTGGCCAGAGAAGGGCTGGCCATATGAAAAGGGGATTTAATTTTGGAGCTGGAACAAGCTGAGGCAGGAGTATGATAAGAAAAAATTTCCAGCCAGCACAGCCGAATGTACACCCATTTATTGGGAAAATTACTCGCTGGAATTTAGGAGATTGAGGGGGAATCTTATAGAGGCTTACAAAATTCTTAAGGGGTTGGACAGGCTAGATGCGGGAAGATTGTGCCCAATGTTGGGGAACTCCAGAACAAGGGGTCACAGTTTAAGGATAAAGGGGAAGTCTTTTAGGACCGAGATGAGAAGATCTTTCTTCACACAGAGAGTGGTGAGTCTGTGGAATTCTCTGCCACAGAAGGCAGTTGAGGCCAGTTCATTGGCTATATTTATGAGGGAGCTGGATGTGGCCATTGTGGCTAAAGGGATCAGGGGTTATGGAGAGAAGGCATGTACAGGATACTGAGTTGGATGATCAGCCATGATCATATTGAATGGCGGTGCAGGCTCGAAGGGCCGAATGGC
Source organism: Raja brachyura (assembly GCA_963514005.1). The sequence goes on from OY740781.1 coordinate 77,349,421, forward strand.
CTACTCCTGCACCTATTTTTTATGATTATGATTTATGATTTATAAAAGGAGATCATTTCGTCCAGTTGGAGAGGTACATAAATTTATCCTATTAAAGAAGAATGTTTGGATGAACCTCAGATTGGTGGTAGACTCCGAATGTTTTATAATGAATGGGACAGTATAACAGCTGATCGTGTTGTATTAGATACTGTGTTAGGATCTACCATTGATTTTGTAGAAGGTATGGATCCATTGGGGCAGAATAAGCCTAATCATTCTTTGATGTTTTCAGTTCATGAAAAAATTCAAATTGACAAAGAGGTTAAGAATTTGTGTGAAAAAGGAGTTATTGAGAAAACAGGAGAGGATCCACAACAATTTGTATCAAATATTTTCCCCAGACCAAAGAAATATGGGGGTTGTAGAATCATTTTAGATCTCACACAATTGAATACATTGTCCAGTATAAACATTTTAAAATGGACACATTCAACACTGCAATGCAGCTGGTATCAACAGGTTGTTATATGGCTACAATAGATTTGAAGGATGCATATTATTCGGTCCCAATTCATCATTGTTTTCGCAGGTATTTAAAGTTTAAATGGATGGGACAGCTGTGGCAATACAAAGCATTACCTAATGGATTAAGTTCAGCACCTAGATTGTTCACTAAATTGTTGAAACCAGCACTTGCACTGCTAAGGGCACAAAAACACATCGTTATGGCTTATCTAGATGACATTTTAATTGTCAATGCTAATCAGGAGTCAGCTGAAAAATCAGTCTCAGCAACTACAAGCTTGTTTGAAAAGTTGGGATTCCTGATTCATCCAACAAAATCTAAGTTACAGCCATCCCAAACCATTGAATATCTGGGGTTTGTGATTAATTCAGTTACCATGTTAGAAACATAGAAACATAGAAATTAGGTGCAGGAATAGGCCATTCGGCCCTTCGAGCCTGCACCGCCATTCAATATGATCATGGCTGATCATCCAACTCAGTATCCCGTACCTGCCTTCTCTCCATACCCTCTGATCCCCTTAGCCACAAGGGCCACATCTAACTCCCTCTTAAATATATCCAATGAACTGGCCTCAACTACCCTCTGTGGCAGAGAATTCCAGAGACCCACCACTCTCTGTGTGAAAAAATTTCTTCTCATCTCGGTCCTAAAGGATTTTCCCCTTATCCTTAAGCTGTGACCCCTTGTCCTGGACGTCCCCAACATCGGGAACAATCTTCCTGCATCTAGCCTGTCCAACCCCTTAAGAATCTTGTAAGTTTCTATAAGATCCCTCTCAATCTCCTAAATTCTAGAGAGTATAAACCGAGTCTATGCAGTCTTTGTTCATAAGACAGTCCTGACATCCCAGGAATCAGTCTGGTGAACCTTCGCTGCACTCCCTCTATGGCAATAATGTCCTTCCTCAGATTTGGAGACCAGAACTGTACGCAATACTCCAGGTGTGGCCTCACCAAGACCCTATACAACTGAAGTAGAACCTCCCTGCTCCTATACTCAAATCCTTTTGCTATGAAAGCTAACATACCATTGGCTTTCTTCACTGCCTGTTGTACCTGCATGCCTACTTTCAATGACTGGTGTACCATGACACCCAGGTCACGCTGCATCTCCCCTTTTCCTAATCGGCCACCATTTAGATAGTAGTCGGTTTTCCTATTTTTGCCACCAAAGTGGATAACCTCACATTTATCCACATTATACTGCATCTGCCAAACATTTGCCCACTCACCCAGCCTATCCAAGTCACCTTGCATTCTCCTAGCATCCTCCTGACAGCTAACACTGCCCCCCCAGCTTAGTGTCATCCGCAAACTTAGAGATATTGCCTTCAATTCCCTCATCCAGATCATTTATGTATACTGTAAATAGCTGGGGTCCCAGCACTGAGCCTTGCGGTACCCCACTAGTCACTGCCTGCCATTGTGAAAACGACCCGTTAACTCCTACTCTTTGCTTCCTGTTTCCCAGCCATTTTATAACTCCTCATAAAATAAAGATCAAACTTCGAACAGGTAAGTTCTCATTTAATCTTACTATTAAACATCGTATCTTTCTCAAGAAGTCATACAGCAATACTTCCACCTTTTGCTTTGCAACATTCACTAATTAATTTGAATTTGAATTCCAGGCAAAAGCATTTGAACCAGATTTTCTAAACAAATCCACTTGTATTCATAGCAAACAATAATGGGCCCAACATCACAAAGCCTTCATCAATCTAACCAAATTAAAAAGCTCTTGGTACCAGTATCTATCCCAAGGATCAGTGACTGATCCAACACAATATTTACTACAAAGGAGCAGATGAGGGGTTTTGGCATAACATATCCAAGTGCACTAAAAATAGTGACATAAGAAGGGTGCAGAGGGATTGCAAAAGGACTGAGCCATGTTGAATGATTTGACAAGAAGATGCCAAATTAAAAAAAAGAGCTATCTACTCTATCTAGATGGAAGTGTAGAAAAGCAGAATGTTTGTGCTGCAGCCAGTTTAATGGGTAGTGAATTCCAAGTTTTCTATGCTCTCTCCATTGAACATTGCCTCATCTTATTTCAAGTTTTTCTACTAATTATTTCAAACCTATTGTTCAAAGGTTTTTGATCCTACTCCATGAGAAGTAGTCCCTTCATATTTACTTTATCTGGTTCCAATCCTAATCCCTCCCTTGTTAATTTATTTGACTAATCTGGAAAAGAGATACATACTGGTTACTCCATTAAGGTCTTGTGTAAATTTTTCTTCATCTTAATTTCTCCCCAGCGTTTCCTCTGTTCCAAGGAAAACAATCACCGCCTATCCAATTGATCCTGAAAGCCACATTTTTTTAAATTCCTGGAAAGATCTTAATAAATGCCATCTGAACTGCCTCCAGTGCAACCATAGCCTCTAATGTGGTGACCAGAACCATGCATCGTATTCAATCTGTGACTGATAAAAGTCTTACTGAAATAATTAAAATATGTCACGTTGCAGCTTTATAAAACTTTGCTTCGGTTGCATTTGGAGTATAGTGTGCATTTCTGGTTCCCCATTGTGACGGGATGTGGAGGCTTTCTGGATTAGGAGTTATTAGCTGCAGGGCGAGGTTGGAAAAACTTGGATTGTTTTCTCTGGAATGTCAAAGTTTGAGCTGAGATCAGGTAGAAGTTACATTATGAGAGGCATGGACAGAGTAGATAGTCAGTATGTTTTCTCACAGCATGGAAATGTCAAAGACTAACGGGCATAGATTTTAAGTCAGAGGGAGAACGTTTAATAGAAACCTGTGGGGTTTTTTTACAGAACATTGGGTTGTGCAGCCTGGGGTAATGGTGGGAGCAGATACCAAAGTGGCATTTAAGAGACTTTTAAATAGGCAGCTGAATATGCAGGAAGGAGGTCTACTCCAACATCAAGCTGGGCTACAGGGCTAGACCACTACCGCACCTGGGTCAGTCAGACCATATGTCCCTGCTTTTAATTCCTGCATATGGCCCCCTCAGGAAAACCGCTCCTCCCATCACAAAGACCATCAAAACTTGGCCTGATGGTGCATCTCAGCAGCTGCAGGACTGCCTCGACAGGACCAACTGGGATGTGTTTGAACACCGGGACCTGGAGTTGTTCACAGACAGTGTACTGTGTTACATTAAAAATTGCATGGACACGGTCACAGTGGACAAACAAATCCGGGTCTACCCCAACCAGAAGCCCTGGATGACCCGGGAGGTCCAGCGGCTGTTAAAAGAGAGGAACACTGCTTTTAGGCCTGGTGATAGGGCTTTATACAGCACGGCCCGAGCTAACCTGAAGAGAGGCATCAGAGAGGCCAAGTCAGACTATAGGAGGAAGATAGGGGATCACCTGGACAGTAACAACAGCAGGCAGGTGTGGCAGGGGATCCAGTATCTCACCAATTATAAGACAAACCTTGGAGCTGCTGAGGGTGACGCCTCGTTGGCAGAGGAGCTGAACCTCTTCTTTACTCGCTTTGAAGTGGAGCCACCCGAGACAGCCACAACACACCATATGGTCCACAGTAGCCTAACCCTCACGATAGAGGAGCATGAGGTGAGGCGCACGCTGCGGGCCATCAATCGAAGGAAGGCTACTGGACCCGACGGCGTCTCTGGACGCGTGCTGAAGGACTGCGCAGACCCGCTGGCTGGAGTCTTCACGAGGATTTTTAACCAGTCTCTGGCCCAGTCCACTGTCCCACCCTGTCGGAAGTCCGCAACCATAGTCCCCTTGCCCAAAAAACCCCACCTTTCCAGCCTCAACGACTATCGGCCAGTCGCACTCACACCAGTGGTGATGAAGTGCTTTGAAAAACTGGTCCGGGGTCATATCACATCACTCCTGCCCCGAAGCTTTGACCCCCACCAGTTTGGTTACAGAGCGAATAGATCTACAGAGGACGCTGTAGCCACAGCTCTCCATGCTGCACTGTCCCACCTGGAGCAGCGGGGAAGCTATGTGCGAATGCTCTTTATGGACTACAGCTCTGCTTTTAATACTATCCTTCCCCACAAACTGGTGGACAAACTGGGGGACTTGGGACTTCCACAATCCACCTGCATGTGGATAAATAGCTTCCTGTCGGGCCGCAGCCAGAGAGTCAGAATGGGCCATGACACATCCACGGCCCTCAGCCTCAGTACCGGCTCTCCACAGGGCTGCGTGCTGAGCCCCCTGATCTACACCATCTACACACATGACTGCACCTCCGCCCATCACAGCAACACCATTGTCAAATTTGCAGATGACACTACGGTGGTGGGGCTCATCTCCGGGGGGGACGAGTGCGCCTATCGGGATGAGGTGGAGCAGCTGACAGTGTGGTGTGGAGAAAATAACCTGCTCCTGAACACCTTAAAGACCAAGGAGATAATAATAGACTTCAGGAAGAACAAAACAGAACTGGTACCACTAATCATCAGAGGGGACTGTTTGGAGAGGGTGGCGGATTTCCGCTTCCCGGGAATCCATATTGAGGAGGACCTGACGTGGAGCGTGAACACCTCTGCGCTGCTGAAAAAGGTCCAGCAGAGACTGCACTTCCTGAGGGGGCTCAGGAAGAATAACATCACACAGAGACTGCTGCTTATCGGTGCTCCATTGAGAGCATCCTAACATACTGTGTATGCGTGTGGTACACAAGCTGCACAGCAGCTCAGAGGAAAGCGCTCCAGAGGGCCATTGACAATGCCCAGAGGATTGTCGGCTGCCCTCTCCTTACCTTGGAAGACTTACACAGTTCCCGCTGCATCAAAAAATCCCAGAATATTATAAAGGACATTTCCCACCCCGGACACTCCCTGTTTGAACTGTTGCCGTCAGGCAGACGGTACAGATCTACAAGGACAAGGACAAACAGACTTAAAAACAGTTTTTACCCCACTGCTATAAAGGCACTAAATGTAGCCGCCAAGGAACGCGGGGACTAAGGGACTGTGGTTGGTACACTGTGAAATCGACAGAAGGATGTAGGGTTGGGTGTTTATGCGTGCTATTTTCATATTTCATATTTATTTTAGTTGTTTATCTTTTTTAATATTTTACCTTGTATGTATCGTTAGCTTTTATGGTTTGAATGTTGCACTGACTGGTTGACATTTTTAAATTTCGTTGTACATGGTTCATGTTACAATGACAATAAAGAAACTATTCTATTCTATTCTATATTTACCATATGCAGGCAGTGGGGATTAATTTAATTTGGCAACATGTTCGACACAGAAACCATGGGGCAGAGGGCTTGTTCCTGTGCTGTATTGTTATTTATTCTATGTTCTTATTAAGGTCATACTTGGAATACTGTGTATGTATTGATCCCCTTACTTGAGGGGGTATGTATTTCCCTTTGAGGAAGTGTACAACATTTCTGATGAACAGATTTGATGAACAGGTATCGTTTTAGAGGGAGCAATGATATTATATGATAAGATATTGAATAGGTGTTTATTCCTATAGCCTGGTAAAAAATAGATTATTTCATTGAACATGTGAAACACCTAAAGGTTGGAGAATATTTCCCTTAGCTGAGAAGTCAAGAAATTTGGGTTACAATTTTAGAGTCTGAAACAAAGAGATCTAGGAGCACAAGTCTCAGTATGGCGGACCATGATACAACTTCATAAAACCTTGGTTAGATTACAGATGGAGAATTTGATATGATTAGGTCGCTAGAGATAAGATGCAGAGGTTTTCCAAGACTGACACAATGCTGGAGCACCTCAGCGTGTCAGGCAGCATCTCTAGAACACCTGACCTGCTGAGTTACTCCAGCACTTTGTGTCATTCTTTGGAATCCAGTATCTGCAGTTCCTTGTTTCTACATTTCACTGATCCACAGCAAAATCTCCTCAAGGTGTGCTTACATGGAAGAGGTTTTCCTCTCCCACACCAACAGGGGTTCTGTGAATCCCTCTCCCACTGCTTCCCCTGTGATTTCTGCTGCTCCCCAGCAGACTATGAAGAAATGTGCCGACCCATAACATCACCTATCCATGTTCTCCAGAGATGCAGCCTAACCTGTTGAGTTACCCCAGCACTTTATATCTCTTTATGAAAAACAATGTATTCATTCATAAGATTGTGCATCCTTGCTACTCTGTAGCATGGATATATGTAATGCCCAGTTGAGGAAAAGATGTATAAAATAATGAGGGGCATAGAAAAGCTGGATGATCACCATGTTTTCCCAGAGTAGGGGTCAAAGGTTCAAGGTGAGAGGGGAAAGATTTAAAGGGAACCTGAGGGGCGCGTTTTTCATATAGAAGCGAGTGGGTGTATCCAACAAGCTTCCAGAGGACGTGGTAGAAAAGGGAACATCATTTAAAAGACATTTAGACAGGTTCATGGATGGGAAAGGTTTAGTGGGTACAATGCAGGTAAATGAGTACCAGCTCTGGAAGGCACATTGGTCAGCATGGATGTATTTCACTGAAGGGCCTATTTCCATGCTGTATAACTTTATGATTCTATAATCATTGATTTTTCAATTATTGAAACCTCTGAGAATGGGGTTAGTGCAGGATGGCGGAGTTGAGGTAGAATATCAGATAGTATTAAATGATCTCAAAGTCTTTGATGGAAGTATGGATAAAAGGACATAATAATGTGTCTGCCAGAATATGAACCAACATTTGGAATCAAAAAGAAAGGTCTCGACCCGAAACGTCACCCATTCCTTCTCTCCAGAGATGCTGCCTGTTCCACGGAGTTACTCAAGCATGTTGTGTCTATCATTGTTTCTTTGTGTAATTTGTAACCATATGATCAATTTGCATTCCACTCAAATAATGATTTTTTTTGCTCGTTAAATGTTACTGCTACTCGTCATTCATAACTTTTGACTTTGTGATCTCATTCCAGGATACAGTGTGAGACATTTCCCATATTAAATGCAATATATTGCACTGAGATGGCACTGCTCCTTTCCAATGTCCTTGGCTGTAATCTTTAATTGTGCCTTTCTTCCTGATGCAGTATTTCTGCCAATACAGTTGCTGACATTACTCAAACACGTTGGTGTATAGCCCCTCCAGTTTCCAGCACAGCAGCATATGAATATTTATCTTTTCATGTCTATTTATCTCCTTTTGTTCTGAAAATTAGACTGCTGTTTCAATATCTTAGTGGACCATTTTAAAGTAATTACCATAGAATAATCTGCAATCTGCACAATGCATAGTGATGCTGTGATCTCTGGCTAGTTTAGTTTAGTTTAGTTTAGTTTAATTTAGTTTAGTTTAGTTAAGTTTAGTGATACTGCATCAAACGAGGCCCTTTGGTCCAACGAGTCCACATCAACCATCAATCACCTGTTTACATTAGCTTTATGCTATCACGTTCACGTTATAGGAATAGAATTAGGCCGTTCAGCCAATCGAGTCTACTCCGTCATTCAAGCAGGGTTGATCTCTGCCTCCTAATCCCATTTTCCTGCCTTCTACCCATCACCCATTCCTGTAAACCTCCTCTGGACCATTTCCAGTGCTAGCAAATCCTTCCCCAAATATGAGGCCCAGTTCTTTGCCACAGAAGGCTGTGGAGGCCAAGTGAGTGGATATTTTTAAGGCAGAGATTGATAGATTCCTAATTAGTACAGGTGTTAGAGGTTATGGGAAGAAGGCAGGAGAATGCGGTTAAGAGGGAGAGATAGATCTGTCATGATTGAATGGCAGAGTAGACTTAATAGCCAAATGGCCTCATGATCTCTGTTTTTGTATTCCAGTCCCCTTGATATAAATTCTAGCATTGAATTTTCCTTTTATTGGGCCAGTCCCACTTAGGCGATTTTTTCGGCAACTGTCATAGTCGTAGCAGGTCACCAAAAAACCAGCGACAGGACCCCCCCCCACCCCACGACAATGTCTATGACAATGTCTACGACAGCCTACCATCTAGTTGACGTCAAGCTACCGACACCTGGCAACCCATTAGGACATCCACCTACGACCACACTTATGACAACCTACGTCCACCCACGACAAGCTACGACAAGGTAAGACATTTCAGTCGCCGGTACCTGTTGCCAGTTGACATAGGTTGACGTAGGTAGTCACCAATTCACCAAAGTCAGCACCGGCGCCAACCTACGTCATCCTGGCGACAACTTATGACAGCACCTACGTCAGGACAAGTCAAGCTGCCCTCATTGGATTCAAGCCAACTGTCGCCAACTGTCGCCAAAACGTTTTGAACATTTCGAAATCCAGTGGCGACTAGAAAAACACTACGATTCTTTGGGCGACTGAGGGGATTACTCACAACCATACAGGCAACACCCCGGTGACCATGTGGCAACAGCCTAGTCGCCTGTACGCGCATAAAAAATTGCCTAAGTGGGACAGGGGCATTACTACCGATTCGACTTGCAATTTAACTTTTTGGGAGTCCTGCACCAGCACTCCTGAGTCCCTTTGCACCTCTGATTTCTGGATTATCTCCCCATTTAGAACATAATCTATGCTTATGCCAGGTCCAGTTGCTGTCGTGGTAGCACCGCGGAGATTGTGCTTTTTTCTAACTAGTATGTTTATTTTAAATGTATTTCTTACTCCTAACACATCAGCACTAACAATGTACGACTTTAGCGTAACCCAAGGCTTTTTAGACGCATTACTTACCGATCCAGTGTGGCCGGCAGAGATCACAAGTGTGCCGCGGCAACAACAATGGGAGCGCAGCTCCGGGAAAAAGTCAGAGAAAACATCGACGTAAGCGGGGGGGGGATTCGGAATAGGCTGGGAACCCAAGCCTTCCGTCCACCTCTGCCCAGCATCCTTCTGGCTAACGTCCAGTCCTTGGAGACCAAGTTGGGTGACCTCAGAGCGAGGATTAGATTCCAGCGGCACACAAGAGACTGCAACATCTTCTGTCTGACCGAGCCATGGCTGACCCTGCTCGTGCCGGATTAAGTAATATGCCCAACTGAGTCCTTCTCTGTTTTCCGTGCGGACAGAACGGAAGAATCCTGGAAATCAAAGGGTGGAGGAGTTTCCTTCATGACCAACAATAACTGGTGCAACCCTCGGAATATTAAGACGCTTTCTAGTTCCTGCTCGCTGAGCATCTGACGATCTCATGCCGTCCATTCTACCTTCCCCGGGAGTTCAGCTCAGTGGTCATCACAGCCGTCTACATACCACCGCATGCGGACACCGACGTGGCACTATTGGTCCTACAGAATAAGAACCCTGATGTGGTTATTCTGGTGGCTGAGGATTTTAATAAGACAAATCTAAAAAAGATTATGTCTAACTTCTGCCAACAGATCACGTGTGTCACCGGGGGGAAAGAACTTTGGACCACTGCTACACGCCATTCAGGAAAGGCTACAAGGCTGTTTCTCTCCCTCCTTTTGGAAAACCTGTCCACGCTGCCATTTTCCTGCCACCGGAGTATAAACAAAGGTGATGTGCACACATTCTCAGTGTCCGAGCATGACGTGAGGAGGGCTCTGACGCGTGTGAACACGAGGAAAGCCAAGGGCCCAGATGGTATATCTGGGCGAGTACTAAAGTCTTGTGCTACTCAGCTTGCTCCAGTGCTCACCACAATATTCAACCACTACCTGGCCAAGGTCATGGTCCCTGCCTGCTTCAAAAGATCCACCATTCAATCAGTGCCTAAGAATGCCTCTCTAGCTTGCTTGAATGACTACCGACCAGTGGCCCTCACCTCCGTAGTCATGAAATGCTTAGAGAGGCTGATCATAGTTCCCCACCAGTCCTGCTGAGAAGCTGCTGGAACTGGGGCTGAACACTCCCCTATGCGCCTGGGTCCTGGACTTTCTCAACGCCAGGCCTCAAGTGGTCAAGATGGGGAGACATACCTCCAACCCCCTCACCCTGAACACAGGATCCCCCAGGGTTGTGTCCAGAGCCCCCTACTGTACTCCCTGTACACAGATGACTGTGTGGCCAGGTTCAGCTACAACATCAAGTTTGCTGATGACACTGTGGTGGTGGGCCTGATCTCCAATAATGATGAGAAGGCCCACCTGGAGGAACACAAGCCTCCTCTTGAATGTCACTAAAACTAAGGAGCTGATTGTGGATTTTAGAAGGGCTCAACAACTGAGGACATACACGCCACTGGAGATAAATGGTACAATTGTGGATAGGGTGAGCAGCTTTAAATACCTGGGAGTCCACATCACAGAGGATCTGACATGGACAACTCACACTGCCGGACTAGTGAGAAAGGCAAGGCAGCACCTTTACCACCTCAAGCAGCTGAAGAAATTCAGAGTCTCTCTGAGGATCCTTCAGTCCTTCTACTCTGGGGCTGTAGAAACCATCTTGTCCGGTAACATCACAATCTGATTTGGGAACAGCTCTGTCGAGAACTGGAAGGCTCTGCAGAGAGTAATGCGTTCGGCCGAACGCACTATGGGAACTACACTCACCCCCCTGCAGGACCTATACACCAGGAGGTGCAGATCCAGAGCCAGCAAGATAATGAAGGACCCCCTACTGCCCCAGCAATGGACTGTTCCAGCTGCTACGGTCAGGCAAGCGCTTCCGCTGTCACGCTGTGAAAACAGAGAGGATGAGATGGAATTTCTTCCCACAGGCCATTAGGACTGTAAATTCTAATCTCACCAGGGACTAATTTACTGTTGACTCTTTTTTTGCTCTAAAATGTAAATACTGGTTCTGTTCTGTCCTGTTGTTTTGCACAATCCGCAGGCATTGCCACTTTCATTTCACTGCACATCTTGCATGTGTATGTGACAAATAAAGTTGACTTGACTTGAATTTATTATTACCAAAATGCATGACTCCGCACCTTGCTATACTGAATTTCATCTGCCACTTCTCTGCCCACTCTCCTAACCTGTCCACGTCTTTCTGCAGAGTCCTTGTTTCCTCTACACTGCCTGCCCCTCCACCTATCTTAGCATCATCTGCAAACTTGGCCACAAAGCCTTCAATCCCCTATTCAATTTTTACAGAGATCAATTAACCTACAAACTCACAAATGTAGGAGGATATAGGAGGAAACCAGAGCAGGTGGAAGAAACACAGGTGATCATAGGGAGAATGTGCAAACTCCACACATACAGGACCCAAGGTCAGGATCGAATCTGGATCTCTGGACCCTTGAGGCAACGGCTCTACCAACTGTGTCACTGTGCCTCCTCTAATTTATGTATGAATGTAGACCATAACAGTGTTGACCCAATTTTATTATTTCTGTAAATTATGCCATCTGATTTCAACAGCTCCAGCACAAACTACACTATGCAATCTGACACAATGCCCTCTGTTATCAATGGCATTCCAATTGGTGCCATTGCCTTTTGCAAAGGATTCCAGCCGTTCCTCAAAAAGTAAAAGCAAAGTCCAAAACTTCGTTTGAATACATTATGCATAGTAAAGAACCAACAAGAGATTAATTACATGCACATATTGTTTGTTGCTGAGCTGGGTCTTCCCAAATGCTAGCCAGAGGCTACTTAAACTTTAATGATTTATCAAGTGATTGTCGGTGCGTTCTTAGCCTGAGGAACAGAAGTACAAATGGTAGAGTGAGGACTAAGCCTAGATTAATGTGATGATGGAACAGGTCAATTAACATGATAGGATAACTTACTGCAGGCTATCAATTCTGCTTTATTAGCAAATTGTATGTTTTCCATTATATTATAAAAATAATTTAAGTATTTTAAGATCTTATATAATTTCCTATTTGCATGTATAAATATAATTTGAATATATTTGGGGAAATAAAAGAGGAAAGAAGGTAATGTAATATTTCTGGGGTTACTGGGGTCTGAAGAAGGGTCTCGACCCGAAACGTCGCCTATCTCCTTCACTCCTTAGATGCTGCTGCACCCGCTGAGTTTCTCCAGCTTTTTGTGTAACCCTCGATTCTCCAGCATCTGCAGTTCCTTCTTTAACAATGTAATATTTCTAGTTACCTTACCATCCAAAGCATTTTTTTTTCCAGCTTGTCCAAATGTATTTATGTTCTATGTGCACAATAATTTGCTGATTGCTATCTCTCAGACCTTTTACAATTGTTTCAGGGCAGGGGCCTCAGTGAGTTGTCAGAGCCTTTCAGTCACTGAGGCCGTCGACTGGAACCTCGACTTCCTCATCAATAGACCACAATTGGTGCAAATTGACAACAATGCATCCTCCTCAATAACCATCAGCACAGCAGCAGCTGCGTGCTCAGTCCCTTGCTCTACTCACTCCATACCCATTACCGTGTAGCCAGAGATCACGGATGTTATTTCTTGGTGGTGACCAAGGCAGCAAAATCTAGCCCAACCTATATTAGAATGAGGAATCAGTGGTCCACTATAATTATCTGCTGCATCTTTTTTTGTTTGCTTTTATTATGTAACCTATTGAGTACTGTGGTTACAGTTATTCTGCTAAAAGTACGAATTTCAATGTTCCGCTTTGGTGCATATGGCAATTAGACACTTTTGGCTCTTGACTCGCATTTCAGAATATTTTAAGTGAGTGAAATTAGTCATCCACATCTGGACCAGGTATCGGTGGGGTGGGGCGTCGCAGATGTTAATTCTAGGTGGTGACCAAGGCAGTGAAATCTGGCCCAATTTATTTTAAAATCAGTGGTCCACTGTAATTATCTGCTGCATCCAGTGGCTTGGATCAGATCTAAATATTGTTGCCCAGGATGTGAGAAAGGAATTTCATGCAAATGACAAGGTGCAAGTATTTTATCACAGTCACTGCCTATTCATTACACTTTCAATGCACCATCAATCCACCCAGGTTGTTACAAGCGACGACAGCACATGAGCTACACACACACAAACTGGAGCAAACAACAACAATCAAAATGTACCAATTACTGGAAGCGATCATGCTGCGGGTTATACAATTTATGCCTCTGTCTCCAAGTCATTGAAATGACAGAAGCAGTAATCAGCTGATAGCAACTGCCAATGTGCTGCAAACTGCCTGCAGATTGGCTTGAGTCTATAAGTGAGGGATGTGGGCCGGGGAGCTGTCATTCGAGCTGGCTCAGCCGGTTAGCAAAGAGGAGTTAGCCTGGTACCTCGGCTGTCTTGCCGAGTGAAATGTGGTATCTCCATATATTTATAAGTTGTTGTTGCAGTTTCCTCTGCACTTCAGTTTAGTTTAATATAGAGATACAATGTGGAAACAGGCCCTTCAGCACACCAAGTCCACACTGACCAACAATCCCCCCCACACTAACGCTATCCTACACACGCTAGGGACAATTTACAATTATACCAAGCCAATTAACCTACAAACCTGTACGTCTTTGTCTTCTACAATGGAACCTACAACAGTAGCAGAGACTTGCAAACATTTAAATGATAAGACATGTCCCTAAACAAAAACCAGGAACCCTTCAATGTGTCATCAATTTTATGTTGTTCCTGTTCTTGTGCTCAAAATGCATTATATGAATCTCCGCCAATTCGCTTCACAAACAAGGCTCTAATGAGCCAACAAAAAAAATGGTACATAGTCTTCAAGTGCCTCTGACACTTCGGGGTACGTTTATTATACGCACTGCATGTCGAGTGCCTAGAAAGCCTGGGTACAATGGGCCACATTGTGCTGAGTACCATGCAATATTTGGAATGACAATGTAGCATATTTGTCATTCGAAATATTTCACGGCAACCTATCTGTACAATGATAATTATTTATTACAGAACCTCTCAAGAGTTACATGCTTAATCAGAATAAGGCAAATTTTATCTTAAGTTAATTATTCAGAATGCCTGTACATGAATGCCAGTGTTAATATCTGATGAACAGACATGGTGAATTAAAGTAAGACTTTCCTACTCACAAATACCCCGCTCACTCATGCCAGTTCATGTCTGAAGCTGGTAGTCTCACAGGAACATCTGCATCTTCCACTGGGATAGAACCTACCACCTTCACATGGTCAGATAATTAGCAAGATAAACTTGGAAACCGTTTCAACCAGTCTGATACAATGAATGGTAGACAAAAGTGCTGGAGAAACTCAGCGGGTGAGGCAGCATCTATGGAGCAAAGGAAAAAGGCGACGTTTCGGGCCAAAACCCTTCTTCAGACCCTGATACCCAGACCCTGATACAATGAATGTCAGGAATCAAGCCAGGGTTACTTGCAGATAGATAAATCAATATTCATTTCTCCTTTTATTGAATGATTTCATATTAATTCAATCACTCCTCCCCAATTCAGAAATATGAATTATATAATGATACATCCCAACATTCTCAATAGTTATTCTATCACGCTTGGAGTAAATCAGACAGCAAATTCCCAGGATTTTGCACTGATTTGTCTAGGGAACTCTACTAACTAAATATCCATCAAACAGGTGGTGAATGAAAACATGATACCTACTCAATAAATCATGGCTTGAATTTCCGATTAAATGTAAACGATTATTGTCCCTTGTGTCTTCGTCACTGCCCTGGATGGATGATAGATGTGTCTCTGCGGATGCCTATAAAAGATGCATCTGAATTTATGCTGATAACACAAACGTATGTGTTCTGTAAGACAGTGAAGACTATTAAATAACCAAAAAGATTTGGAAAGATTAATAGAGGGGGAGTCATGCATTAAATGCAATTTAAGATGGGTTAAGTGTGAAGCATTTGGAAGAAAAGACAATAGATGATAGTTTACACTTTAAAAAAATGGATCAGCAAAAATTTAAAATCTTTATATATATCCCTGACATTGCTAGTGTAGATAAATAAAGCCAACGCAACATTCCTTGGCATCAGGTTCGGCACAATGACAAAAGTTAGAATTTTGTCACTGAAGCAATCACTGAAATGCACAACTTATTTCTGAATAAACCACAGACACACGAATAACACTGGCAATATCCATTACGGTGACTGTGATTCCCTGATATTTTGTTTCTTCCCTGTGCAGGGTTGATCTACTAATTAATAGTGATCGATGACAGGAAGTGAAACAGTACTCATACGCCAGTTTGCATAGATGGTGCCGAAGTAGATGATTGAAAGCTTCAAATTCCTAGGAGTCAATATCACCAACAACTTCTCCTGACCACCCATATTGAAGCTACGACCAAGAAAGCACACCAACACCTCCACTTCCTTAGAAGGCATAGGAATTTTGGTATGTCCCCTACAACTGTCACAAACATCTACAGATGCACCATAGAAAACATTTTATCAGGATGCATCACAGTTTGGTTTGGTAACAACTCCATTCAAGATCGCAAGAAATTGCAGCGAATTGTGGATGCAGCCCAGACCATCACACAAACCAACCTCCCTGCTACTGACTCCATTTTTACCTCACGTCACCTCGGCGAGGCCAGCAACATAATGAAGGACAAGTCACACCCTGGCCACTCCCTCTTCTCCCCTCTCCCATCAGGCTAAAAGGTAAAGAAGTGTGAAAACTCACACCACAAGATTCGGGGATAGTTTCTTCCCAGCTGTTATCATCCTACCATAACCAGAGAGCAGTGCTGAGCTACTACCTCTTTGATGACCCTCGAACTATCCTTGATCAGACTTTGCTGGCTTTACCTTGCACTAACTGTTATTCCCTTATCATGTATCTATACATTGTAAATGGATCGATTGTAATCATGTATTGTCTTTCTGCTGACTGGTTAGCACGTAACAAAGCTTTTACCTTGGTATACGTAACAATAAACTAAACCAAACTAACCAAACTGATCCACTGTTAGACAAGATAGAAAATGACACGCAAATCAATAAAGTATGGCATAAGATCTCAATCAATATATTATGGCTTTTGCTTTCAAGCAGCCATTCTCCCGAATGGCTTTCCCACTACCCCAATTTACAGAGGCACCCTGGGGACTCCCTAATACCAGGGATCTGCTGAGAAATTAAAAATCTACCACCACTGGGGGCACTTTGGACATCCAGTTTATACAGTAAAATCATACGTGCATGTCCAAACCTCATTGTAGGAGGTGTGATGGATATGAGTGTTACCCCTGTGCCTACCTTGCCTAAAACAGATATTGGAAAGTATATTGTATTTTCTATATGAAATTCACAAAATTTGGTCTATTCAAAACTGCTCTTCTGAAATTCAGTTCTGTTGACTTCAAAGCACCAGTCGCAGAAGCAGATTACAATGGAAAACCCATTCGTACAGCGTCAGCCATGGAATTACAATGACAGGTCTTTCCTGAGGATGTGTTGGCTACCACCTCAGCTACCCCCAGAACTCACATTGCCCTGATCGCCCTCTCAACTCTGTCTAACAATACTCTGCACCATCCCATGGGACATATTTTGCCTTGCTAACTGGTGACATCGAAACCAGACTCAGAAGGCTCAGAAACACTTAATTAGCAAATTGTCAAACAAAATATGCCCACATAAGGGGGTATGCGGGTAAATGATGTCAAGTTTAATCAGAGCAGTAGGTTTCAAGTATTGTGTAATAACTGTGTGCAGGCAATGTTCAGGGAGTGATTTGAAACATGTAAAATCTCAGAAGAAATTTGGATTGCAGCATGGATTGAAAAGCTTTAGGATATGAGTCAAACGCAGGCAAATGAGAGAAACAAGAAGGGTTTAGACGCAAATGCCTCCTTTTCCATTTCTCCAGAGATGCTGCTTGAGCTGCTTAATTACTCCAGAATTTTGTGTCTATCTTCGGTATAAACCAGCATTTGGAGTTCCATCCTAGAGAATTTAGTAACCTCAGGTTTATGTCAGTCAGTGGAAAACTGGATAGCACGCAACAAAAAAAAAGCTTTTCACTGTACCTGGGTACACATAACAACACACTAAACTAAACTAAACTAGTTGTCACCAGTGTGTGTTATCATATTATTTTTTTCTGGAATCAATACTTCTGGCCATTAAAGATATTTAAAGTCATCAATTCTAATCTACATTTCACGACAAGGAGTCCAATTTGAAGAGCTGCTGTTATATTGAGCTGCTAGTTAAATTTGATCATCTGGTTATGTATTACCTGGTGCAAGTGTTCACAATGCCACCCCATCCAGGAGTTGTCATGAGGTGAAAGGTTGACAAGAAAAGTTCTGTTATGTCAAAACTGGTAAAAACTCTTGCAATAAGCCACAACTTTTAATCGGCATTATAAGAATGATTACCAATTGTTGATCTTTTTCAGCAGTTACTGCAAAGCAAGTAGTTTCTAATGGTGAAATTTTATGATTCCAGTTGATCCATGACTTCTAAAATGCCACATGTGTTTTATTTGAATGCATTTATAGCCTGTTTGGGAAGTGCTACAATATAAATTACACAAGTCTGCACTCATTTTGATATGGAGCTGAACATGCAATTGTAGAAGTGGCAGGAAAAAGTGATCAATCATAAATTTTTAATAGCATTCAAAAGTACTGGGGAAATTATGCAAAATTATGCATGGCCTAGATACGGCTTCAAAAACTTGAACTCCCCTTAAGCACATATGCACACATGCGCACATACTGTACAGTATATATTCATGTACATTTGCTGGATTTCAGCTTATCGGGGATAAATGGAGCTCTACCTCCGATCTATCTCAGACCTCTACTTTCATCGGATCAACTAAATGTGCATTGGGTAAATCTGCAGTTAGTGAGATTTATTGGTTCTCATTACCTTCACTCGGCTTAAGGGTCAATTTACAGGGCTTTATCCTGGAACCCTCATGGGTTTGGTGTAGAATGCTCAAAACAGAGTATTAGCAGAGTGAACAATAGCTCAATCTAGGGACTCCCTTACCCTATGTTCTAAAAACCATAAGGTTGAGGCTGAACAATGTCCCAAACTCCCAATCTACCACGATGTGGCCCTTGCACTTCTTTCATCTACACGTTCTCTTTATTTACTATAGCAATGGACGGAGAAATGGCGGATGGAGCTTAATCTGAGCAAGTGTGTATATCTGTGTATATATTTATATAATGGTATATGGACACACTGATCTGTTTTTGTAGTCAGTGCCTACTATGTTGTGTTGAAGCAAAGCAAGAATTTCATTGTCCTATCAGGGACACATGACAATAAACTCACTTGAACTTGAACTTGTCAAGTGTGCACTTTGGAGGGTTTGAACGTAAGGGGAAGATATATAGTTGAAGTAGATAAAGTGGTAAAGAAGACATATGGTATGCTTGCTTTCATTAGTTGGGGCATTGAGTATATAAGAGTCAGGAAGTCATGATGTAGTTCTATAATACTTTTACTGTGCTACATTTGAAGTATTGCATATAACTCTGGTCACTCCACTACCGGCTTTGGAGAGGGTGCAGTCAAAGTTTACCAGAATGCTGCCAGGATTTGTGGATATTAGTTGCATGGAGAGGTTGACTTGGATTGTTTTCTCTGGAAAGTCAAAGGTTGAGGGGAGACCTGATGGAAGTATATAAAATTATGATAGTCATAGATAGTGTAGAGTGTAGACAGACTTTCCAGGGTGGAAATGTCAAAGATTAGAGGGCATAGCTTTAATGCAAAGTTTAAATGAGATGTGACTTTACTTTTGACTTTGGACTTTACAGATACAATGTGGAAAGCAGGCCCTTCAGCCCAGCGAGTCTGCACTGACCAATGATTACTTCGCACACCAACATTATCAAACACACTAGGGACAATTTACAGAAGCCAATTAACCTACTAACCTGTACATCTTTGGTGTAAACCAAAGCACCCAGAGAAAACCTATGTGTTCACAGGGAGAACATACAAACTCTGAACAGACAGCATCTTTAGCCAGGTACATATCCAGGTCTCTGGTACTGCAAGACCGCAACTCTACCGGTGCGCCACTGCGCCGCCCTGTGGGAGGAGCAAGGCCCTTACACTGAAGAGGTGGGTGCCTAGAACGCTTCCAGAGGTGGTGGTGGAGGTATGTTACAAAACTTACCTTTAGCGGTGCTGGAGTTCTGCCGCTGGCCGTGTGCGCGACTTTGGCGCCTTTAAGGGGGGGGTGGGGGGGCGGGGTTGAAATGCAGTTTTCCCCTTGCAATCCAGAGCTTTATTTTCTCGGAGTGCGATCTATTTTTGGAGATTCATTCCGACTGCCGGTAAGTCCGTTTTTTCAAATAAATCGTCCGACTATTTAATTGCTGCAGTAAAATAAAAATTAGCTCCCAATGCCGCGAACGCCGACAGCGGGGACCGATTTTACATAGGGGACAGGTAAGTGTAAGCTGTTTATTTTTTCATATAAACTTGCTTTTTTAGGGGACTTTAATCAATATTTCATGTTGCGAAATGGTGATTTAGCCCCCATATGAACTGTCAGAATTTTTCCTGCTGATTTAAATGGTTTAAATGGCCTGGTTTAAATTCACCGCAGCCGCAACGTTCCAATGCAGCGCATTCCATAAAATCCCACTCGCAAGCTGTTTAAAATGCCCATTAATTTACAGGCATTAAACACTGAATTCCTTCAATTTGGCCTATAAATTAATGACAATTAGATTTAAAAATCATGTTTTATTGTGAATTATTGTGTGACTGTTAATTGGACACTTAGGCTTTACATTTTTTTTAATTTTTTCTTAAGAAATTGATAATTGTTTAGATCTAATAATTGAATTTTGTAATTGGCTACAATTGGGTAACTAACTTATTATATGCTTTCATTTCAGGTCATCCAAGTAAGATTGTTTCATATTTGTTTCAGAATACTTCAATCTATAATAACTGAAAATTTATTTCAGTTCTCTTAAATTTTAAGGAAGTTATGGGCTTTTGACTGTCCTCGATCACAACTTTTGTGACAAGTCAATAGAAAAGCAATAGGAAGCAAGTTGCTAATTTCCGAGTATGAAAATGGCCCTAACTTTTTTAATGCTGAAGATATGAAAGTGAATTAGGTGTCAAATTAAACTTATTTTTATACTTTAGAAGGAAACCATGTCTGAGAAAATAACACAGGCTCTTTGGAATTTCATTCTATTAACTTGAATGAAACTAAAAAAAGAACAGGTTTGATTAAAAGCAGGTAATCTTCCTTGCAAGATGTTTTTATATGTCCCCTGAGCATAGGATAACAAAAACCATGTATCTCCCAGATTCCCAAATCCACTGATTTCTTCTAATTTAAAATAGGTACAGAGGCACAGCAATTGGCACAGCTGCTACACTGCTTCACAGTCCTGGGTTTGATCCAGACGTCTGGTGCTGTCAGTGTGAAGCTGCCTCTGTGAATGCGTGGCTCTCCAGCGAGTGCTCCAGTTTCCTCCCACATCACAAAGATGTGCAGGAAGGTTAATTGTCCTGCTGTAAATTAGCCCTTCCTGTAGATGGATGAACAAAGGCTTCTCCAAGTCAACATTGACTGAGTAGGTCGAATGGCCTAATTTCATGCTCTCAGGAAACATGAGGTAGATTAACAGTTTTCAGTGTATAATAGTGCCTAAAATACTTCAACATCCAATCCATCAACCAAAGTAAAAACACTTTTTATTTTCTTTCTCTACATCAGCTCCACCTTGCTCCCTCTTTCTTCACCCCTAACAACCCCCAACCCAATGGACAGTGAGGGGCTAGACTGGGAGATAAAATCAGAAATATTGCAATCCTACCTTTAACCAGCTGTGTTCCCAGCTATTGCAACATTTACTGTGGCATTAGTAATCTGGGAACATTCTTCTAAATCTCTTTGTACCTGCATCATTCCTTGCTGTAGAGTATTTAAGCAATATTTATTTTGCTTGAATGGCTTACAACTCAACGGCATGAACAGTGAATTGTCCAATTTTAGGTAACCTCCTACGAACCCTCGCCCCCACTCCCTTACAGCCCCACCTCCCAACTTTCCTCTCCGCACCTCCCTCTTTCCCCCACTCCTCTGCCCCACTCCCCCCTGTGCCTCATCAAGATACACATCCATTTCTCCCCTCCCCCCTCTCCAGCTATTTTCTTCCCGAGTGCCCCGACCACAGAAGAACAAAGAAGGGAAGAAGATTGAACGTATTTTGCCATCCATCACAGTGAGGAATGAGGGGGAGTCGCTGTGGTGGATGTTCATGTTTAAAATGTATTTGGGTGTGTTGTTGCTCTCTATTGGTATGACTGTATGGCAAATCAAATTCCTCGTATTTGCGAAACATACTTGGCTAATAAATTAACCATATAACCATATAACCATATAACAATTACAGCACGGAAACAGGCCATCTCGGCCCTTCCAGTCCGTGCCGAATAACTTTTTTCCCTTAGTCCCACCTGCCTGCACTCATACCATAACCCTCCATACCCTTCTCATCCATATGCCTATCCAATTTATTTTTAAATGATACCAACGAACCTGCCGCCACCACTTCCACTGGAAGCTCATTCCACACCGCTACCACTCTCTGAGTAAAGAAGTTCCCCCTCATGTTACCCCTAAACCTCTGTACCTTAGTTCTAAAGTCATGTCCTCTTGTTTGAATCTTCCCTATTCTCAAAGGGAAAAGCTTGTCCACATCAACTCTGTCTATCCCTCTCATCATTTTGAAGACACCTATCAAGTCCCCCCTTAACCTTCTGCGCTCCAGAGAATAAAGACCTAACTTATTCAACCTATCTCTGTAACTTAGCTGTTGAAACCCAGGCAACATTCTAGTAAATCTCCTCTGTACCCTCTCTATTTTGTTGACATACTTCCTATAATTGGGCGACCAAAATTGTACACCATACTCCAGATTTGGTCTCACCAATGCCTTGTACAATTTTAACATTACATCCCAGCTTCTATACTCAATGCTCTGATTTATAAAGGCTAGCATACCAAAAGCTTCCTTTACCACCCTATCTATATGAGATTCCACCTTCAAGGAACTATGCACGGTTATTCCCAGATCCCTCTGTTCAACTGTATTCTTCAATTCCCTACCGTTTACCATGTACGTCCTATTTTGATTTGTCCTGCCAAGGTGTAGCACCTCACATTTATCAGCATTAAACTCCATCTGCCATCTTTCAGCCCATTTTTCCAACTGGCCTAAATCACTGTGTAGACTTTGGAAATCCTCTTCATTATCCACAACACCCCCTATCTTGGTATCATCTGCATACTTACTAATCCAATTTACCACCCCTTCATCCAGATCATTGATGTACATGACAAACAACAAAGGACCCAACACAGATCCCCGAGGCACCCCACTAGTCACCTGCCTCCAACCCGACAAACAGCCACCCACCATTACCCTCTGGCTTCTCCCATTCAGCCACTGTTGAATCCATCTTGCTATTCCTGCATTTATACCCAACAGTTGAACCTTCTTAACCAACCTTCCATGAGGAACCTTGTCAAAGGCCTTACTGAAGTCTATTTAGACAACATCCACTGCTT
This sequence comes from Raja brachyura, assembly GCA_963514005.1. The sequence goes on from OY740781.1 coordinate 77,372,225, forward strand.
TACCCTCATCAATTTCCCTAGTAACCTCTTCAAAAAATTCAAGAAGATTAGTCAAACATGACCTTCCAGGCATAAATCCATGTTGACTGTTCCTAATTAGACCCTCTTTATCCAGATACTTATATATATTATCTCTAAGTATCTTTTCCATTAATTTGCCCACCACTGAAGTCAAACTAACCGGTCTATAATTGCTAGGTTTACTTTTAGAACCCTTTTTAAACAATGGAACAACATGCGCAGTATGCCAATCCTCGGGGACTATTCCCATTTCTAATGACATTTGAAATATTTCTGTCATAGCCCCGGATATTTCTACACTAACTTCCCTCAATGTCCTAGGGAATATCCTGTCAGGACCTGGAGACTTATCCACTTTTATATTTTTCAAAAGTGTCAGTACTTCTTTTACTTTGAAGCTCATAGTATCCATAGCTACTCTACTAGTTTCCCTTACCTCACATAATTCAATATCCTTCTCCTTGGTGAATACCGAAGAAAAGAAATTGTTCAATATCTCCCCCATCTCGTTTGGCTCTGAAGATAGCTGTCCACTGGGTCTCTCCAATGGACCAATTTTATCCCTTGTTATTCTTTTGCTATTAATATAGCTGTAGAAACCCTTTGGATTTACTTTCACCTTACTTGCCAAAGCAACCTCATATCTTCTTTTAGCTTTGCTAATTTCTTTCTTAAGATTCCTTGTACTCCTCAAGCACCTCATTTACTTCATGCTGCCTATAATTATTGAAGATCTCCCTCTTTTTCTGAACAAGATGTCCAATTTCCTTTGAAAACCAGGGCTCTTTCCAATTTTTACTGGTTCCTTTCAACCGAACAGGAACATAAAGATTCTGTACTCTTAAAATGTCCCCTTTAAATGTCCTCCATTTCTCCTCTACATCTTTCCCATAAAACAAAATGTCCTAGTTCACTCCTTTTAAATCATCTCGCATCTCGTTAAAGTTAGCCTTTCGCCAATCAAAAATCTCAACCCTAGGCCCAGTTCTGTCCTTCTCCATAATTATATTGAAACTAATGGTATTGTGATCACTGGACCCGAAGTGCGCCCCAACGCATACCTCCGCCACCTGTCCCGTCTCATTTCCTAACAGGAGGTCCAGCACTGCCCCTCCTCTAGTAGGCACCTCTATGTATTGCTGCAAAAAACTATCCTGCACACATTTTACAAACTCCAAACCATCCAGCCCATTTACAGAATGTGTTTCCCAGTCTATGTGTGGAAAGTTGAAATCTCCCACAATCACTACCTTGTGCTTACTACTAATATCTGCTATCTCTTTACATATTTGCTCTTCCAATTCTCGTTCCCCATTTGGCGGTCTATAATATACCCCTATAAGTGTTGCTACACCTTTCCCACTTCTAAGTTCCACCCAAATAGCCTCCCTAGATGAGCCCTCCAATCTATCCTGCCAAAGCACTGCTGTAATATCTTCCCTGACTAGCAATGCAACACCTCCACCTCTTGCCCCTCCAATTCTATCACACCTGAAGCAACGAAATCCTGGAATATTTAGTTTCCAATCACAGCCCTCCTGCAACCATGTTTCACTGATCGCCACAACATCATACTTCCAGGTGTCTATCCAGACTCTAAGCTCATCCACCTTTCTTACAATACTCCTAGCATTAAAATATGCACATTTAAGAAACCCCCCATCTCTTATTCTCTGTTTATTACCTTTTTTTTCTTTCTCCTCTTGTGTCCGAGTACTTCCCTTTTCTGCTTCCTGCCTCCCATTCTGTCTACTAGCTTTTGCTATTTGCATCCCTCGCCCCAACCATTCTAGTTTAAAGTCTCCCCAGTGGCCTTTGCAAATTTCCCCGCCAGGATATTGGTCCCCCTCAGGTTCAAGTGCAACCCATCCTTTCTGTACAGGTCCCACCTACCCCAAAAGAAGTCCCAATGATCCAGAAACTTGAATCCCTGCCCTCTGCACCAGTCGTTCAGCCAAGTATTTATCCTCCACCTTGCTCCATTTCTACTCTCACTGTCACATGGCACAGGCAGTAATCCTGAGATTGTTACCTTTTTGGTCCTTTTCCTCAACTCTCCTCCCAAGTCCTTAAATCCTCCCTTCCTCTTCCCTTTTTTTACCTATGTCATTGGTACCTATATGTACCACGACCTCAGGCTTCTCTCCCTCTGATTTGAGGATATCTTGGACACGTTTAGACACGTCCAAGACCTTGGCACCAGGGAGGCAGACCACCATCCTGGTCTCCCGACAGCGTCCACAGAATCGCCTATCCGACCCCCTAACAATAGAGTCCCCAATTACTATTGCCCTGCTCTTTTTTTCCCTACCTTTCGGAGCAACAGGGCCAGTCTCTGTGCTGAAGGCCCGTCCGCTGTCGCTACCCCCGGGTAGGCTGTCACCCCCATCCGTACTCAACCAGGAGTACTCATTTGTCAGGTGTACTGACATTGGAGTACTCACTCGTTCATGCCTCTGCCCCTTGCCCTTCCTTATCGTGACCCACATGTCTCTCTCCTGTGGTTTTGGAGTGACCACCTCCCTATAACTCTCCTCTATCACCTTTTCACTCTCCCTGACCAGGCAGAGGTCATCGAGCTGCTGCTCCAGGATCCTAATACGGTCCCTTAGGAGCCCCATCTCTCTGCACCTGATGCAGATGTGGACGTCAAGAGGGCCATCCGACACCATGACCTCCCACATCTGACATGCAGTACAGTGCACTGCTCTGGCTGACATTCTCTCGCCTTACCCTGGATCTGATACCAGTATAATATAATGGAAACTGCTGTGAGAAATCAGCAGGTATCTGACTCAAACAGCTGCTCCCTCTTGACCTTTAACCTACACCTTTATTATACAAACCAAAAGCACTGTACCTTTACTAACCCACTGTACCTTTACTAAAACACTGTACCTTTACTAACCCACTGTACCTTTACTAAAACACTGTACCTTTACTAAAACACTGTACCTTTACTAACCCACTGTACCTTTACTAACCCACTGTACCTTTACTAACCCACTGTACCTTTACTCACCCACTGTACCTTTACTAAAAACACTGAACCTTTACTAAAACACTGTACCTTTACTAACCCACTGTACCTTTACTCACCCACTGTACCTTTACTAAAAACACTGTACCTTTACTAAAACTCTGTACCTTTACTCACCCACTGTACCTTTAACCAGAAAGCAGAAATACTAACCAGAGGATCCACCCAATCAGCTGCTTCCTCTAGTCTGCTTCCACCAATCAGCGGCTTCCACCAGAAACCTCCCTATTCAGTATGGAATGTTCCGGATTTCGGTAAAAACAAGCTCCTGACCCTCCTCCACTCGCTCCAATTACTATTATGATTAGGATTATGATTATGATTATGATTATGATGATTACAGCTTCGGAATTCACAACTCCTCAACCCTATCTCACACCTTCTGTTTTTATCTCTGGCCTTTGTTCCAATCATCTGCTACACTTTGTCCTGCCTCGCCCCTTTGCTAGCTTTATTCTCCCCCCGCCCAATCTGTCTGAAAAAGGGTCCCAAACCAAATCATCACCTATGACCAACCCAAATCATCACCTATAACTCAGCTGCCTGACCTGCTGAGTTACTCCAGCACTTTGTGTCATTGAGTCATAAAGTCATTGAATCATAGAGTTATACAGTGTAGAAACAAACCATTCAGTCCATCTTCCCTACACCGGCCAACATGTCCCAGCTACACCAGTCCTACCTGCGCATGTTTGGCCCATAGCCCTCTAAACCTGTCCTATCCATGTACCTGTCTAACGTTTCTTGAACATTGGAATTGTCCCTGCCTCAACTACTTCCTCTGGCAGCTTGTTCCACACAATCGATTATATCTCAGTGAAAAAGTTACTTCTCAGACTCCTATTAAATCTTTTCTCCTTCATCTTAAACCAATGTCCTTCGGTCCTCGATTCACCTACTCTGGGCAAGAGACTGTGCATCTACCTGATCTATTCCTCTCTACGCAGTCCCGTGGAGAACGTAAAACTCCATACATCCAGCAGCAGAAGTCGGGATTGAATCCGGGTCTCTGGCACTGCAAGCGCTGTAACGCAACAACTATACCGCTGAACCACCGTGCCGCCCTTGCTCATTACTACAGGAGTCACAATTCTATTCATTATTGCATCATTAGTATTAATATAGAACTTGTTGTCATGTTATGTAAATCATTGATAAGCATATAATTAGATATTTATCCAAGATAGCCCTAAGTATAGCAGTGACAAGTTATTGTACAAATCTTTTGTACACATATTGTACACATCTCTCAAGATGGCACCTGCCTGTGGTGACTTTTGCGGAGCTCCGGAACATAAAAGGCTCATCTACAACTTTCAACAACTTACCTGGATCAGGAAAACGGCAGTAATCAGTGCCGTTTCAGACAAGCTGCTTGGTCAGCTGAAAGCGCTGGCAATTTCGCAATCTCCCGCAGCTGCGGAAGCCCCAGACTTTAAACTTTCCCACGCTGGCTGTGAGACTCCCAACCCGACTGAGGAACCCAGATATGACACCTGGAAACCCCGGGATGACCTCCAGAGCCAACGGGCTGGATCTCCCAGAAGTAATGAAGCTGCAGCTGCTGACTCTGAGAACCCCCGTTCGTTACGGAGCTGGAGCTGCCTTCTGTCAGGGAATTCCCGTTCCAGCGCTGGTCCGCAGAAACTGCAGGTACAGGAAACACAGTACCTGGAAACAAAGTGAAAGCCTCCATTGTGTCCGGAAACGTGGCCGACGGGCAGGACTTCAGGTCAGACTGAAGCGCAGGGGACTTCAACCCCCTCTCCCTACTATCCTACTGGCAAATGTACAGGTCCTTGAAAACAAAGTGGAGAATTAAGGGCAAGACTGCTTAATCAAAGGGAGCTGAGGGAATGCTCTGTGTTCTGTTTCACAGAGACATGGCTCACCCCCAGCTCCCCAGACTCAGTGGTCCAGCCTGAAGGGTTCTCCATCCACTGCATGGACCATACACTGGCATCTGGGAAAGGGCGAGGAGGGGGCATCTGCCTCATGGTCAATTCTGCATGGAGCTCAGACATGGCAGCCCTATCCAACTCCTGCTCTCCACACCTCGAACATCTGGCGGTGAAGTGCCATCCCTTCTACCTTCCGAGGGAATTCACCTCCATCATCCTGACCGCGGTCTACATTCCACCCCAGGCAGTCGTACGTCTGGCACTGGAGGAGCTGCACGCCATGGTCAACAAACACAAGACGTCTTGCCCCGAGGCATTTACCACCATTGCTGGGGACTTCAATAAGGCAAACCTAAAGAAATCACTCCCTAACTTCCATCAACATGTCTCCTGCTGCACCAGAGGACCAAACACCCTCGACCACTGCTACACCACCATCAAGAATGCCTACCGCTCTATCCCTTGCCCTCACTTCAGTAAATCCGACCATACCACAGTGCTGCTTCTCCCTGCCTACAGGCAGCAATTAAAGAGCGCACCCGCAGAGGTGAGGACAGTACAGAGCTGGTCGGGGGGGTGGGGCAGAAGAACAACTATAGGACTGTTTGGAGTCTGTAGACTGGGCAATGTTCAAGGACTCGGCAACGGACTTGAACAAATACGCCACAGTCATTACAGACTTCATTAAGAAATGTGTGAAGGACTGCATTCCCACCAAAACCTTCCGAGTGTTTCCTAATGAGAAACCTTGGATGAAGTGTGAGATCCGCACTCTTCTGAAGACCAGACACCGGGCATTCATGTCTGATGATACAGTGGTCTACAAGAAGTCCAGATACGACCTTGGAAAGGCCATCAAAATGGCCAAAAGGGACTTCTGCTCCAAGTTGGAGGATGAGACAGATGTTCGGCAGCTGTGGTGGGGCCTGAATGCAATCACCTCCTACAAGGCGAAACCAAGAGGCAGCTCGAATGTCGGCGATACATCACTCCCTGACGAGCTCAATGCGTTTTACGCATGCTTTGATAGGGAGAACACCGATGTGCCTTCCCGAGCCCCCATTTGCTGTGATGGTATTTCAGTCTCAGTCACAGAGGCCGACGTCAGGAAATCCTTCAGAGGGATGAACCCTCGAAAAGCATCTGGACCTGGTCGTGTTCTAATAACCTGTGCGGACCAACTGGCTGGAGTTTTTACGGACATTTTCAACCTGTCACTTCTGAGGTCTGAGTTTCCCACCTGCTTCAAAAGGGCATCAATTATACCAGTGCCCAAGAAGAGCAAGGTGACGTGCCTCAATGACTATCGACCTGTGGCACTAACGCCTGTGGTAATGAAGTGCTTTGCGAGGTTGATCATGGCGCAAATCAACTCCTACCTCGACAAAAACCTGGACCCACTGCAGTTCGCTTACCACCACAACAGATCAACGGTGGATGCAATCTCGCTGGCTCTCCACTCCGTTCTGGACCACTTGGACAACAAAAACTCATATGTCAGGCTGTTATTCATCGATTACAGCTCGGCATTTAACACAATGATCCCCTCCAAGCTGGTTACCAAACTCGCAGAACTGGGTCTCTGCGCATCCCTCTGCAATTGGATCCTCGACCTCCTCATTCACAGACCACAGTCTGTTCATATTGGTGGTAATTTGTCAGACTCGATAACAATCAGCACGGGAGCACCTCAAGGCTGCGTGCTCAGCCCCCTGCTGTACTCACTCTATACTCATGACTGCGTAGCCGATCATAGTGCGAACTCCATCATCAAGTTTGCTGATGACACCACTGTTGTGGGACGTATCATTGATGGAGATGAGTCAGAGCATAGAAGAGAGATGGAGCAGCTGTCCGTATGGTGCCAGCACAATAACCTGGCCCTCAACACCAAGAAAACCAAGGAACTGATTATGAACTTTGGAAGGAGTAGGATGGGGACCCACAGTCCTGTTTATATCAACGGGTCGATGGTTGAAAGTGTCAAGAGCTTCAAATTCCTGCTATCACTTGTCAATCATTGTCCCACCTCTGCCACTGTTCCATCTTTTTCCCACTATTACAATCACCTTTGCATGGTCTCCAGAAATGCTGTCTGCCCCGAGAGTTACTCCAGCATGGTTTTTTTTGCATGCGTTAATGTTTGTGCTTCTTCCATAACTTTATAGTAAACTGTTCAAAGCTTAGGATTTATAATACACACATGCAAAATGTATCAGAATCATATCTATAGGAAAACTACTCTCCCTCTCCCTCCCCTCGCCCATTCCCCCCTTCCCCCTCTCCCCCTCTCCCCTCCCCCTCCCTCTTTCTCTTTTTTTTTTCTCTTTTTTTTTCCATTTCAAAAACTTTATTCAACACAATCATAAAATACAACACATCAAAACATAATCAAAATCACACTATAACGAACAGATCATTGTAGTACAACAGTACATTCATTGTTTATAATAGTCTCATCCCCACGCGGCGACCAGCGTTGACGGAAAGCCTCCAGAGTCCCCGTGGACACCGCGTGTTCCCTCTCCAGGGACACACGTGCACGGACGTAGGCCCGAAAGAGGGGCAGGCAGCCGACTCTCGCCTGACCGTTGACCGCCCGCTGCCTGGACCCGCGAATGGCCATCTTAGCCAGGCCGAGGAGCAAACCGACAGGTAAGTCCCACCCCACCACTCGGCTCTCCCCACTCCCTGCCTTGTGTCCGAACACCAGGATTGTGGGGCTAAAATGCAGCCAAAACTTGAGGAACAACCCCTTCAGATATTGGTACAGGGGCAGTAACCTCTCACACTCCATATACACATGGAACACGGTCTCCTCCTCCCGCAGAAAATACATGCGGCAGACGAGCCCGTGAACCGACTCAAAAGTTTATTACAGACCACCGCTCCATGCAACACTCTCCACCCCAGGTCCCCAATATAAAGGGGTACAACTCCCTTATAGAAGGACCCCCACTGGGGACCCCCCCTGCCTTCGGATGGTAACACCGTCCTCCATGGTGAGTCAGGACGGGAGACGAAGGCACGGTGGTTCAGAATGTGCAGGAGCATCCTATACAGTGCGCCTCTTCGCCTCATGAAATGGCATACTGGTCATCTCAGAAAGGCAGCTCAGATTATGTGGAGCCGGAGGCCGAAAAATGTCCCGGAGCCTAGGCCCGATGAGCAGATCTGACGGAGCGGGGGTAAGCTCTATCTGAACCACTCTAGGCTCGCGCCTCTCCTCGACACCCACCATGACAGGATGAGGACCAGCCACACCCGCAGCCACAACATCCCCCTCTCCTCGTGGAACAACACTCTGGCTGAAAACAGCCAAATTCCTCACTCTGAGCACATCCCTGTAGAAGACAGGCAAGCCCCTTAGAGCGGGTCGACTGATGCCCGCCACCGGGAGCCGCGAGACCCCCCTTAGGCAACGACCCTGACGGAAAAAAAATACGTGGCCAGAGCGTGCCATCTGGGAGGGTTCTCTACATACATGTATCTCCGCAGAGTCCTGAGACGGAGAGCCGCCACCTGGGTACGCACGCATACCAAGGACTGGCCGCCCTCCTCTAACGGGAGACTCAGGACCGCAGCGGAAATCCAGTGCTTCCTGTTTCCCCAAAAGAAATCTACCAGCTTCTTCTGTAAAGCAGTTACAAATATAGAGGGTGGGACAAGAGTAGCCAGCCAGTACCATAACATGGAGGCCACCAGCTGGTTTATAACCAGCACCCTCCCCCGAAAGGAGAGAACTCCAAGCAGGCCTGACCAGCGCCCCAGCCGGGCAACCACCTTCGTCTCCAACTCCTGCCAGTTTGCCGGCCAAGCATCCTCAGTGGGGCTCAGGTACACCCCCAGATAGAGGAGGTGCGTGGTGCTCCACGCATACAATGCCATCTCCTCTGGCAGGGAGTCCACCTGCCACTGACCCACTAAAAGTCCAGAGCATTTACTCCAGTTAATCCTAGCAGAAGATGCAGCCGAGAAAATCTCCTGGCAGTCACGCATCCTCCGCAGGTCACCAGGATCAGTGAACATAAGAAGTACGTCTTCGGCATACGCCGATAGAATCACTGACGGACCCCCCTCCCAAAATGAAAAGGAGATAGCACCGCGCCATTAACCTTCACAAGGCACTCCGCAGCAGCGTACAAAAGCCGGACCCGGGCCACGAAAAGCGGTCCAAACCCAAACGCTTGCAACGTCCCAAATAGGTATTCATGCTCTACCCTATCAAAAGCCTTCTCCTGATCAAGAGACAGAAAAGCAGCTGACTCACCAGTACCCTGGACTAAATGAATCAGGTCCCTAACCAGGTGGATGTTATCCTGGATGGACCGGCCAGGGACTGTATAAGATTGGTCAGGATGAATCAATTGATGCAGCACGGAACCCAGGCGATTAGCCATTGCCCGTGCAAAAATTTTATATTCTGTGCATAGGAGAGAGACTGGACGCCAGTTCTTCAACAAACGGAGTTCGCCCTTCTTAGGCAACAAGACAACAACCGTCCTACGCCACGAGAGAGGCATCACTCCAGTCGCCAGGCTCTCCCCCAGAACCAACATGTAGTCAACCCCTAGGATATCCCAGAAAGCTCTAACAAACTCCACCGTCAACCCATCCAGCCCAGGGGACTTACCCCTCCTGAGCTGATGCAAGGCACGAGCCAACTCCTCCAAAGATAAGGGGCCATCAATAAGATCAGCCTCCTCCCTATCTACAGTCGGTAGACCCACCCACACATCTTGCTGAGCCTCCACGCTGAAACCATCCGCAGAGAACAGGGACCCATAAAAGGACCTAACCAAGGCATTGATCCTCTCTGGATCAGTGACAGAGGAGCCGTCATCTGCAAGCAACTCCACGAGCTGTTTACGAGCTCCCCGCCCCTTCTCCAGAGAGAAAAAGAAAGGCGACGCTCGGTCCAGATCCTGCAGCATCTGGACCCGAGACCTCACGTATGCGCCTCGGGACCGCTCAAGCAGCAGACTCCTCAAAGCCTCCTTCTTCCTCTGAAACTCTCCCCATTCACTGGAGTCTTCACCAAACTGACCCAGGCGAGACTCAGCGTCCAGTATCTCCCTCTCAAGCTTCTCGACCGCTGAGTCCCGCCTTCCAGTCGACCCCCATGTATATTCCTTACAAAAGAGACAGATGTGAGCTTTACCCACATCCCACCACTGCCTAAGGGAAGAGAAGCACCTCTGCCTCTCTCTCCACTTCACCCAAAACCGAGTGAATGACTCCCGGAAACACCGATCCTCCAGCAGCCTGTTGTTGAAGTGGCAGTACGCGGACCCAGCCCGAGCGCACGCTGGATTAAAATCCCCACGCACCAGACAGTGGTCCGAGCACGGCACCAGCCGCATTGAGGCCGCTGAGACACGGGAAACAAACGCTCGGGAAATATAAAACCGATCAATGCGGGAACCACCACCCTCAGACCTCCGCGAAAAAGCAGTGGAATCCGGGTGAAGGTCCCTCCAAGCATCAACCAACTCAAAGGAGTCAATCAAGCCTCTCAGCTTCTTTGCTACAGCAGGCGCACACTGAGTACCAGAACGGTCCCGCACCTCAAGTGTGCAATTAAAGTCCCCACCAAGGAAGCACACTCTCCCCTATCAATAGTGCCCAACAGAGCATTCACCTCCTGAAGTAGGCCGGCCTGCATCGTGCCGGAGCTAGGGGGATACACGTTAATGAAATGCAACGGCATGCCATCCAGGCTCACGGCCAGATGGAGCAAACGTTCTGGCACCACTTCCTCCACTTTTAAAACGCTTGGCAGAAAATTTGGGGCCAACAGAAAAGCCACCCCACTCGAATTTGAGCTGAGATGGCTCATGTATACCCCCTCTTCCCACTCCAGTCGCCGGGTAGGTTCGTCACTAACAACGGTATGTGTCTCTTGCAGAAAACACACCGCAAATTTCCCCTCTCTTAGGGCTGATAAGAGCTGAAATCTATGAAAACTCGCTCTACTCCCATTTAAATTTAATGTAACTACTGTGAATGTGTAGGCACACTAGATTGAGATCCTCACACTCTGCGTAGACTCAAGAACTCTCTTCTGAGGAACTCCAAAAAACCCCCAAACTGTCTCTTCTCAGAGTCAGGAAGACCACTATCCTTGTTGCCAAGGATAGCCTCGAGACTCTTAATCAAAGCTAGACAGTCACCCCACCGTCTTTGAGCAGCATCCCTTCTGGTTTTGCTGGAACGGCTTGTTTTTAGGAACTCTCGCACCTCAAGGATAACACTTGCCTGAGACACGGCCTTGGAGCCTGGGCGCGCAGCCAACCCGCTCGCACCTGAATCAACAAGCTCAAAAAGACCAGAACTCTCTGACAAATCGCTATCCTGACTACACACACTGGCCCCATCACTCTCCCCCTCCTCAGCCACGACACCACCCCCAGGATCAATGCCGGGGGAGGGTCCCGACACCCCTGACTGAGACACGCAGCCCACTGAATGGCTGGGCTCCTGCACGCTACCATCACCCTCCACGTCTGGGCCTGGGGAAGCAAAAACAAGAGGCATCCCCAGGGCCTGTGGTGCACTGGCACCCTCGGAGTCTGAAAGAGGATCACGACCCAAAACAGCCCCGACCTCCACATCATCTAGAGTGCCCTCTCCACAGGCATCACCCAGAGAATCTCCACCTGCTTTTAAACTCTCCCCAGACAACTCATCCGGTAAGGCATCACGCCCCCCAGCACCTCCACTGGCACTGATATGGAGCACAGACTTGAACGACAATACCCCCGAACCTCCCCCCTCGGGCTGACTCTGCACGTCCCCCGTCACAGAGGGCACACTAGCAGGGGAGCCAACCACGTCAACTAGCGTGCTAGCACCCTCAGTAGGCCTCTGAAATGAGGGGACCTCCTCCGACCCAGAGGGCACACACCCAAGGGAGTTAACCTCAACACCCGATGAGATAACTCCCTCGGAGGGCCCCTGAGATGAAGGGACAAACTCCCGCCCAGAGGACACAACTCCACCGGAATCAACCTCAGCACCTGGTCCTGTGACACCCGCTGTAGATCCATGAAAAGAAGGCCCAACCACCGACCCAGAAGACACCAGGTCAAGACCACTTTCAGCCACATCAGTGGTGGAAAGCCCGGAGAAAGACATCCCCCTAGCTTTGGACCCACGCCCTTGCTCATCTTCACCAGGCAAATGCTTCCTTTTTGTCCCGCTAGCATGCGGAGGTACGGTAACCTCCATAAGGGGAGGGTCATCAGCCTCCACATTACCCCCATCCACTTTGCCACCCGCACGTTTTGGCTCCCCTGCCCCCTTCTGAACCACCTCAACTCCTTGCTGGGCCCCAGCAGGTGCAATCTGCACCTCACTGGATCTGCCAGGCGCCCCTCGGGTGGTCACAGAACTCGGCAGGTGCACACTCGACTGCATTTTCTTCGCTCGGGCGGCCTTTTTCCTCTCCTTCTTCTTGATGTTCTTCCCCTGCTTCTCCCAAATCCCCCCCTCTTCTCTTCCCTCATCCTGTGCCCCACCTTCATCCGCCGCCACAGGCGCAGGACGTGGGGGGTGTGGGCTTTCGTTGCCCAGGGTCCCCAAAGCGGAACCTGCGGACCCGGAAGGATTATCACTGCCGCCCCGGATCACCAAGGCAGAGCTGGCAGCCCTAGCCGGGTCAGCAGTACCACCCCGCGCCACTGAGGTTTGACAAGTCACCCCAGATGGGCCAGCAGTGCATTCCTGGGCCACTGCGGTAGAACCCCTAGCAGTGACCCCGCGAATAAGACACTCCCTACGGAGATGTCCAAATTCGCCGCACGCATGACACCGTGCCTTTCCCCAACTCCAACGCACGGTTCTGGGGACACCCTTATACACCACTTCAAAACTCCCCTCAGCACCATCCCCCTCACCCACCTTCATGAACACCCTCCTCTTGAAACTGAAGACCCCTTTTTCCTCCGGGTCCCCCCCGGGATGCAAGAGCCTAAAGCATTTAGACCGCACCTCCCCAAACTTGGACAGGTGTGGAATAAGTAATGCATCCGAAATATATGTGGGGCAGCTCCGCAGGAGAACCGGTCTCACCCTAGATACCCACGGATCCACCTGTATGTGGACCCCCCCCACTGAGATCCCCATCTCCAACGCTCGGGCCACACACTCCCGGGTCTTAAGTATCATCTCAACCTTTCCTCTTTCGAGCTCGGAAGAGACAATAGCCCCCTTCCCAAGAAGTTCATTCATGGCCTTCGTAATTGCCCCCCTAGACATCATAGGCCCAGTTTGAACAGAGATACCAAAACTGTCCCCATCCAAGTCAACATGAGGCTCAAGCTCAGATGGCCTCGTACCCGCCACTGATGCCAACGCTGCGTAGGTCCGGACCTTCGGCCGCGCCCCTTCCATCACCATCCTAACAGAGGCACAATCCAGCTCCAGGCACCCCAGCAGCACAGCTCCAAGTTAAGTCCCAGAGACAGTCACAGTCAAAGACAGGCAGCAGAAAACAGAAACCTCCAGCTGAAGCAGGAAAGTCCCCAGGTTCGTCCACAGCCAAGAGCAGCTTTTGGGAAGCTCTATCCCAGTCTCGCCGGAAGCAAAAGTACCTTCTTCACATTAAGCCAGGCAGCCGCACTGAGCAAAATGACTTTAGGGCAGAGAAACGGTGCCAAAAACGACAAAGACACCGCGATCTTCCTACCCTCGATCACAGGCACTCTTGGCAGTCCGCCAACAACAACCGCACCCTCGACAATGTGGAGAAAACTCAGGAATTTTCACACTGGTGGAGGCTTCCCAGACCAGAGGAAAGCTTCAACAGCCCAACGATAAGTTAAACTATGAAGCCCCCCTGTGTCTGTGCCCTCTCCAACAGCAAAATCCTTGAAAGGCTGCTTCAATCCTTCTCAACTGCAGAGCTGAGAAGAAAACACGACCTCTCTTTTTTTTTTTTTTTTTTTTTTCATTTCAAAAACTTTATTCAACACAAATCATAAAATACAACACATCAAAACACAATCAAAAATCACACTATAATGAACAGATCATTGTAGTACAGCAGTACATTCATTTATAATCGCCTCAACCCCACGCGGCGACCAGCGCTGACGGAAGGCCTCCAGAGTCCCCGTGAACACCGCGTGTTTCCTCTCCAGGGACACACGTGCACGGACGTAGGCCCGAAAGAGGGGCACGCAGCCGACTCTCGCCTGACCGTCGACCGCCCGCTGCCTGGACCCACGAATGGCCATCTTGGCCAGGCCAAGGAGCAAACCGACAGGTAAGTCCCCCCCCCCACACTCGGCTCTCCCCACTCCCCGCCTTGTGTCCAAACACCAGGATTGTGGGGCTAAAATGCAGCCAGAACTTGAGGAACAGCCCCTTCAGATATTGGTACAGGGGCAGTAACCTCACACACTCCATATACACATGGAATACGGTCTCCTCCTCTCCGCAGAAAATACATGCGGCAGACGAGCCCGTGAACCGACTCAAAAGTTTATTACAAACCACCGCTCCATGCAGCACTCCCCACCCCAGGTCCCCAATATAAAGGGGTACAACTCCCTTATAGAAGGACCCCCACTGGGGCCCCCCGCCGCCTTCGGATGGTAACACCGTCCTCCATGGTGAGTCAGGACGGGAGACGAAGGCACGGTGGTTCAGAATGTGCAGGAGCATCCTGTACAGTGCGCGTCTCCTTGCATCACAAAATGGCATGCTGGTCATCTCAGAAAGGCAGCTCAGATTATGCGGAGCCGGAGGCCGAGAAATATCCCGAAGCCTAGGCCCAATGAGCAGATCTGACGGAGCAGGGGTAAGCTCTATCTGAACCACTCTAGGCTCGCGCCTCTCCTCGACAACCACCATGACAGGATGAGGACCAGCCACACCCGCAGCCACAACATCCCCCTCTCCTCGTGGAACAACACTCTGGCTGAACACCACCAAATTCCTCACTCTTAACACATCCCTATAGAAAACAGGCAAGCCCCTTAGAGCGGGTCGACTGACACCCGCCACCGGGAGCCGCGAGACCCCCCTTAGGCAACGACCCTGACGAAAAAAATGCGTGGCCAGAGCGTGCCATCTGGGAGGGTTCTCTACATACATGTATCTCCGCAGAGTCCTGAGACGGAGAGCCGCCACCTGGGTGCGCACGCACACCAAGGACTGGCCGCCCTCCTCTAACGGAAGACTCAGGACCGCCGCGGAAATCCAATGCTTCCTATTTCCCCAAAAGAAATCCACCAGCTTCTTCTGTATAGCAGTTACAAATATAGAGGGCGGGACAAGAGTAGCCAGCCGGTACCATAACATAGAGGCCACCAGCTGGTTTATGACCAGCACCCTCCCCCGAAAGGAGAGAACTCCAAGCAGGCCTGACCAGCGCCCCAGCCAAGCAACCACCTTCGTCTCCAGCTCTTGCCAGTTTGCCGGCCAAACATCCTCAGTGGGACTCAGGTACACTCCCAGATAGAGGAGGTGCGTGGTACTCCACGCATACAATGCCATCTCCTCCGGCAGGGAGTCTACCCGCCACTGACCCACCAAAAGTCCAGAGCACTTACTCCAGTTAATCCTAGCAGAAGATACAGCCGAGAATATCTCCTGGCAGTCACGCATCCTCCGCAGGTCACCAGGATCAGTGAACATAAGAAGTACGTCATCGGCATACGCCGATAGAATCACCTCAACCCGCGGGCCAGGTAGGGCCAGGCCTGTCAACCTCCTCCGAAGAAGACACAGGAACGGCTCCACACAGACCGAATACAACTGGCCCGACATAGGGCACCCCTGGCGGACCCCCCTCCCAAAATGAAAAGGAGATAGCACCGCGCCATTAACCTTTACAAGACACTCCGCAGCAGCGTACAAAAGCCGGACCCGGGCCACGAAGTGTGGTCCAAACCCAAACGCTTGCAACGTCCCAAATAGGTATTCATGCTCTACCCTATCAAAAGCCTTCTCCTGATCAAGAGACAGAAAAGCAGCTGACTCACCAGTACCCTGGACTAAATGAATCAGGTCCCTAACCAGGTGGATGTTATCCTGGATGGACCGGCCAGGGACTGTATAAGATTGATCAGGATGAATCACTTGATGCAGCACGGAGCCCAGGCGATTTGCCATTGCCCGTGCAAAAATTTTATATTCTGTGCAAAGGAGAGAGACTGGACGCCAGTTCTTCAACAAACGGAGTTCGCCCTTCTTAGGCAGCAAGACAACAACCGTCCTACACCACGAGAGAGGCATCACTCCAGTCGCCAGGCTCTCCCCCAGAACCAACATATAGTCACCCCCTAGGATGTCCCAGAATGCTCTAACAAACTCCACCGTCAACCCATCCAGCCCGGGGGACTTACCCCTCCTGAGCTGATGCAAGGCGCGAGTCAACTCCTCCAAAGATAAGGGGCCATCAAGAAGATCAGCCTCCCCCCTATCTACGGTCGGTAGACCCTCCCACAGATCTTGCTGAGCCTCCACACTGAATCCTTCCGCAGAGAACAGGGACCCATAAAAGGACCTAACCAAGGCATTAATCCTCTCTGGATCAGTGACAGAGGAGCCGTCATCTGCAAGCAACTCCACGAGCTGTTTTCGAGCTCCCCGCCCCTTCTCCAAAGAGAAAAAGAAAGGCGACGCTCGGTCCAGCTCGTGCAGCATCTGGACCCGAGACCTCACATAAGCGCCTCGAGATCGCTCAAGCAGCAGACTCCTCAAAACCTCCTTCTTCCTCTGAAACTCTCCCCATTCGCTGGAGTCTTCACCAAACTGACCCAGGCGAGACTCAGCGTCCTGTATCTCCCTCTCCAGCTTCTCGACCGCTGAGTCCCGCCTCCCAGTCGACCCCCATGTATATTCCTTACAAAAGAGACGGATGTGAGCTTTACCCACATCCCACCACTGCCTAAGGGAAGAGAAGCACCTCTGCCTCTCTCTCCACTTCACCCAAAACCGAGTGAATGACTCCCGGAAACACCGATCCTCCAGCAGCCTGTTGTTAAAGTGCCAGTACGCGGACCCAGCCCGAGCGCACGCTGGATTGAAATCCACACGCACCAGACAATGGTCCGAGCACGGCACCAGCCGCATTGAGGCCGCTGAGACACGGGAAACAAACGCTCGGGAAATATAAAACCGATCAATGCGGGAACCACCGCCCTCAGACCTCCGCGAAAAAGCAGTGGAATCAGGGTGAAGGTCCCTCCAAACATCAACCAACTCAAAGGAGTCAATCAAGCCTCTCAGCTTCTTCGCTACAGCAGGCGCACACTGAGCACCAGAACGGTCCCGCACCTCAAGTGTGCAATTAAAGTCCCCACCAAGGAAGACACACTCTCCCCTATCAATAGTGCCCAACAGAGCATTCACCTCCCGAAGCAGGCCGGCCTGCATCATGCCGGAGCTAGGGGCATACACGTTAATGAAATGCAACGGCATGCCATCCAGGCTCACGGCCAGATGGAGCAAACGTCCTGGCACCACTTCCTGCACTTTTAAAATGCTTGGCAGAAAATTTGGGGCCAACAGAAAAGCCACCCCACTCGAATTTGAGCTGAGATGGCTCATATAAACCCTCCCTTCCCACTCCAGTTGCCAGGTAGGTTCATCACTAGCAACGGTATGTGTCTCTTGCAGATAACAAACTGCAAATCTCCCCTCCCTTAGGGCTGATAAGAGCTGAAATCTTCGAAAACTCGCTCTACTCCCATTTAAATTTAATGTAGCTACTGTGAATGTGTAGACACATTAGATTGTGACCCTCACACTCCCTGTAGTCACAGGAGCTCCTTTTCTGAGGACCTTCAACAAACCCCAAAACTGCCCCAAATCCGAGTCAGAAAGACCACTATCCTTGTTACTAAGGATAGCCTCGAGACTCGCCTGCACATCTAGACAATCCTCCCACCGCCTTGTAGCGGCAAACCATAATGTTTTGGGAGCACGGCTTATTTTTAAGAACTCTCGCACCTCAACAATAAGCTTCGCCTCAGACACGGCCTTGGAGTCTGGGCTCGCAGCCAACCCGCTCGCACCTGAATCAACAACCTCAGAAAGACCAGAACTGTCTGACAAATCACTCTCTGTGCCCCCCCCACTGGCCGCATCGCTGTCCTCCTCCACAGCCATGACACGACCACCCGGATCAATGCTGGGGGTGGGTCCCAACACCCCTGCCTGAGACTCGCAGCCCTCTGAATGGCTGGGCTCCTGCACGCTACCATCACCCTCCTCCTCTGGGCCTGGGGAAGCAACAACAAGAGGCATCCCCAGGGCCTGTGGAACACTGGCACCCTCGGAGTCTGAAAGAGGATCACGTCCCATAACAGCCCTGACCTCCACATCATCCAGAGTGCCCTCTCCACAGGCATCACCCAGAGAATCACCACCTGCCATTAACCTCACCCCAGACAACTCATCCGGTGAGGCATCCCGCCCCCCAGCACCTCCACTGGCACTGATATGGAGCACAGACTTGAACGACAACACCCCCGAAACTCCCCCCTCAGCCTGACTCTGCGCATCCCCCGTCACAGAGGGCACACTACCAGAGGAGCCAACCACGTCACCTAACGTGCTAGCACCCTCAGTAGGCCTCTGAAACGAGGGGACCTCATCCGACCCAGAGGGTACACCCCCAAGGGAGCTAACCACAGCACCCGCCGAGATAACTCCCTCAGAGGGCCCCTGAGATGAAGGGACAGACTCCCGCCCAGTGGACCTACCTCCACCGGAATCAACTTCAGCACCCAGTCCGGTGACACCCGCTGTAGATCCATGAAGAGAAGGCCCAACCACCGACCCAGAAGACACCGGGTCAAGACCACTTTCAGCCACCTCAGTGGTGGAAAGCCCGGAGAAAGACATCCCCTTCGCTCTGGACCCACGCCCTTCCTCCTCTTCACCAGGCAGATGCCTCCTTTTAGTCCCACTCGCATGAGGAGGTGCGGTAACCTCCATAAGGGAAGGGTCATCCGCCTCCACATTACCCCCAACCACTTTGCCACCCACACGTTTAGGCTTCTTTACCCCCTTCCGAGCCACCACAACTCCCCCCTGGGCCCCAGCAGGTGCAGTCTGCACCACACTGGAGCTAAACTCACCCGATTGCACTTTCTTCGCTCGGGCGGCCCTATCCCTCTCCTTCTTCTTATTATGCTTCCCCTGCTTCTCCCAAAACCCCCCCTCAACACTCCCCTCCTCCTGCGCCCCACCTCCATCCACCGCCACAGGCGCAAGACGTAGGGGACATGGGGGGCTTGGGCTCTCACTGCCCAGGGTCCCCAAAGCGGAACCTCTGGACCCAGAAGGCTTAGCACTGCCGCCCCGGGTCACCAAGGCAGAACTGGCAACCTCAGCCGGGTCAGCAGTACCACCCCGCGCCGCTGAGGTTTGACAAGCCACCCCAGATGGGCCAGCAGTGCTTTCCTGGGCCACTGCACTAGAACCTCTAGCAGTGCCCCCGCGAAAAAGACACTCCCTACGGAGATGTCCAAATTCGCCGCACGCATGACACCGTGCCTTGCCCCAACTCCAACGCACGGTTCTGGGTACACCCTTATGCACCACCTCAAAACTCCCCTCGGCACCATCCCCCTCACCCACCTTCATGAACACCCTCCTCTTGAAACTGAAGACCCCTTTTTCCTCCGGGTCCCCCCCGGGATGCAAGAGACGAAAACATTTAGACCGCACCTCCCCGAACTTGGACAGGTGTGGAATAAGCACTGCATCCGAAAAATAAGTGGGGCAGCTCCGCAGGAGAACCGGTCTCACCCTAGATACCCACGGATCCACCTGTATGTGGACCCCCCCCACTGAGATCCCCATCTCCAACGCTCGGGCCACACACTCCCGGGTCTTAAGTATCATCTCAACCTTTCCTCTTTCGAGCTCGGAAGAGACAATAGCCCCCTTCCCAAGAAGTTCATTCATGGCCTTCGTAATTGCCCCCCTAGACATCATAGGCCCAGTTTGAACAGAGATACCAAAACTGTCCCCATCCAAGTCAACATGAGGCTCAAGCTCAGATGGCCTCGTACCCGCCACTGATGCCAACGCTGCGTAGGTCCGGACCTTCGGCCGCGCCCCTTCCATCACCATCCTAACAGAGGCACAATCCAGCTCCAGGCACCCCAGCAGCACAGCTCCAAGTTAAGTCCCAGAGACAGTCACAGTCAAAGACAGGCAGCAGAAAACAGAAACCTCCAGCTGAAGCAGGAAAGTCCCCAGGTTCGTCCACAGCCAAGAGCAGCTTTTGGGAAGCTCTATCCCAGTCTCGCCGGAAGCAAAAGTACCTTCTTCACATTAAGCCAGGCAGCCGCACTGAGCAAAATGACTTTAGGGCAGAGAAACGGTGCCAAAAACGACAAAGACACCGCGATCTTCCTACCCTCGATCACAGGCACTCTTGGCAGTCCGCCAACAACAACCGCACCCTCGACAATGTGGAGAAAACTCAGGAATTTTCACACTGGTGGAGGCTTCCCAGACCAGAGGAAAGCTTCAACAGCCCAACGATAAGTTAAACTATGAAGCCCCCCTGTGTCTGTGCCCTCTCCAACAGCAAAATCCTTGAAAGGCTGCTTCAATCCTTCTCAACTGCAGAGCTGAGAAGAAAACACGACCTCTCTTTTTTTTTTTTTTTTTTTTTTCATTTCAAAAACTTTATTCAACACAAATCATAAAATACAACACATCAAAACACAATCAAAAATCACACTATAATGAACAGATCATTGTAGTACAGCAGTACATTCATTTATAATCGCCTCAACCCCACGCGGCGACCAGCGCTGACGGAAGGCCTCCAGAGTCCCCGTGAACACCGCGTGTTTCCTCTCCAGGGACACACGTGCACGGACGTAGGCCCGAAAGAGGGGCACGCAGCCGACTCTCGCCTGACCGTCGACCGCCCGCTGCCTGGACCCACGAATGGCCATCTTGGCCAGGCCAAGGAGCAAACCGACAGGTAAGTCCCCCCCCCCACACTCGGCTCTCCCCACTCCCCGCCTTGTGTCCAAACACCAGGATTGTGGGGCTAAAATGCAGCCAGAACTTGAGGAACAGCCCCTTCAGATATTGGTACAGGGGCAGTAACCTCACACACTCCATATACACATGGAATACGGTCTCCTCCTCTCCGCAGAAAATACATGCGGCAGACGAGCCCGTGAACCGACTCAAAAGTTTATTACAAACCACCGCTCCATGCAGCACTCCCCACCCCAGGTCCCCAATATAAAGGGGTACAACTCCCTTATAGAAGGACCCCCACTGGGGCCCCCCGCCGCCTTCGGATGGTAACACCGTCCTCCATGGTGAGTCAGGACGGGAGACGAAGGCACGGTGGTTCAGAATGTGCAGGAGCATCCTGTACAGTGCGCGTCTCCTTGCATCACAAAATGGCATGCTGGTCATCTCAGAAAGGCAGCTCAGATTATGCGGAGCCGGAGGCCGAGAAATATCCCGAAGCCTAGGCCCAATGAGCAGATCTGACGGAGCAGGGGTAAGCTCTATCTGAACCACTCTAGGCTCGCGCCTCTCCTCGACAACCACCATGACAGGATGAGGACCAGCCACACCCGCAGCCACAACATCCCCCTCTCCTCGTGGAACAACACTCTGGCTGAACACCACCAAATTCCTCACTCTTAACACATCCCTATAGAAAACAGGCAAGCCCCTTAGAGCGGGTCGACTGACACCCGCCACCGGGAGCCGCGAGACCCCCCTTAGGCAACGACCCTGACGAAAAAAATGCGTGGCCAGAGCGTGCCATCTGGGAGGGTTCTCTACATACATGTATCTCCGCAGAGTCCTGAGACGGAGAGCCGCCACCTGGGTGCGCACGCACACCAAGGACTGGCTGCCCTCCTCTAACGGAAGACTCAGGACCGCCGCGGAAATCCAATGCTTCCTATTTCCCCAAAAGAAATCCACCAGCTTCTTCTGTATAGCAGTTACAAATATAGAGGGCGGGACAAGAGTAGCCAGCCGGTACCATAACATAGAGGCCACCAGCTGGTTTATGACCAGCACCCTCCCCCGAAAGGAGAGAACTCCAAGCAGGCCTGACCAGCGCCCCAGCCGAGCAACCACCTTCGTCTCCAACTCTTGCCAGTTTGCCGGCCAAACATCCTCAGTGGGACTCAGGTACACCCCCAGATAGAGGAGGTGCGTGGTACTCCACGCATACAATGCCATCTCCTCCGGCAGGGAGTCTACCCGCCACTGACCCACCAAAAGTCCAGAGCACTTACTCCAGTTAATCCTAGCAGAAGATACAGCTGAGAATATCTCCTGGCAGTCACGCATCCTCCGCAGGTCACCAGGATCAGTGAACATAAGAAGTACGTCATCGGCATACGCCGATAGAATCACCTCAACCCGCGGGCCAGGTAGGGCCAGGCCTGTCAACCTCCTCCGAAGAAGACACAGGAACGGCTCCACACAGACCGAATACAACTGGCCCGACATAGGGCACCCCTGGCGGACCCCCCTCCCAAAATGAAAAGGAGATAGCACCGCGCCATTAACCTTTACAAGACACTCCGCAGCAGCGTACAAAAGCCGGACCCGGGCCACGAAGTGTGGTCCAAACCCAAACGCTTGCAACGTCCCAAATAGGTATTCATGCTCTACCCTATCAAAAGCCTTCTCCTGATCAAGAGACAGAAAAGCAGCTGACTCACCAGTACCCTGGACTAAATGAATCAGGTCCCTAACCAGGTGGATGTTATCCTGGATGGACCGGCCAGGGACTGTATAAGATTGATCAGGATGAATCACTTGATGCAGCACGGAGCCCAGGCGATTTGCCATTGCCCGTGCAAAAATTTTATATTCTGTGCAAAGGAGAGAGACTGGACGCCAGTTCTTCAACAAACGGAGTTCGCCCTTCTTAGGCAGCAAGACAACAACCGTCCTACGCCACGAGAGAGGCATCACTCCAGTCGCCAGGCTCTCCCCCAGAACCAACATATAGTCACCCCCTAGGACGTCCCAGAATGCTCTAACAAACTCCACCGTCAACCCATCCAGCCCGGGGGACTTACCCCTCCTGAGCTGATGCAAGGCGCGAGTCAACTCCTCCAAAGATAAGGGGCCATCAAGAAGATCAGCCTCCCCCCTATCTACGGTCGGTAGACCCTCCCACAGATCTTGCTGAGCCTCCACACTGAATCCTTCCGCAGAGAACAGGGACCCATAAAAGGACCTAACCAAGGCATTAATCCTCTCTGGATCAGTGACAGAGGAGCCGTCATCTGCAAGCAACTCCACGAGCTGTTTTCGAGCTCCCCGCCCCTTCTCCAAAGAGAAAAAGAAAGGCGACGCTCGGTCCAGCTCGTGCAGCATCTGGACCCGAGACCTCACATAAGCGCCTCGAGATCGCTCAAGCAGCAGACTCCTCAAAACCTCCTTCTTCCTCTGAAACTCTCCCCATTCGCTGGAGTCTTCACCAAACTGACCCAGGCGAGACTCAGCGTCCTGTATCTCCCTCTCCAGCTTCTCAACCGCTGAGTCCCGCCTCCCAGTCGACCCCCATGTATATTCCTTACAAAAGAGACGGATGTGAGCTTTACCCACATCCCACCACTGCCTAAGGGAAGAGAAGCACCTCTGCCTCTCTCTCCACTTCACCCAAAACCGAGTGAATGACTCCCGGAAACACCGATCCTCCAGCAGCCTGTTGTTAAAGTGCCAGTACGCGGACCCAGCCCGAGCGCACGCTGGATTGAAATCCACACGCACCAGACAATGGTCCGAGCACGGCACCAGCCGCATTGAGGCCGCTGAGACACGGGAAACAAACGCTCGGGAAATATAAAACCGATCAATGCGGGAACCACCGCCCTCAGACCTCCGCGAAAAAGCAGTGGAATCAGGGTGAAGGTCCCTCCAAACATCAACCAACTCAAAGGAGTCAATCAAGCCTCTCAGCTTCTTCGCTACAGCAGGCGCACACTGAGTACCAGAACGGTCCCGCACCTCAAGTGTGCAATTAAAGTCCCCACCAAGGAAGACACACTCTCCCCTATCAATAGTGCCCAACAGAGCATTCACCTCCCGAAGCAGGCCGGCCTGCATCGTGCCGGAGCTAGGGGCATACACGTTAATGAAATGCAACGGCATGCCATCCAGGCTCACGGCCAGATGGAGCAAACGTCCTGGCACCACTTCCTGCACTTTTAAAATGCTTGGCAGAAAATTTGGGGCCAACAGAAAAGCCACCCCACTCGAATTTGAGCTGAGATGGCTCATATAAACCCTCCCTTCCCACTCCAGTTGCCAGGTAGGTTCATCACTAGCAACGGTATGTGTCTCTTGCAGATAACAAACTGCAAATCTCCCCTCCCTTAGGGCTGATAAGAGCTGAAATCTTCGAAAACTCGCTCTACTCCCATTTAAATTTAATGTAGCTACTGTGAATGTGTAGACACATTAGATTGTGACCCTCACACTCCCTGTAGTCACAGGAGCTCCTTTTCTGAGGACCTTCAACAAACCCCAAAACTGCCCCAAATCCGAGTCAGAAAGACCACTATCCTTGTTACTAAGGATAGCCTCGAGACTCGCCTGCACATCTAGACAATCCTCCCACCGCCTTGTAGCGGCAAACCATAATGTTTTGGGAGCACGGCTTATTTTTAAGAACTCTCGCACCTCAACAATAAGCTTCGCCTCAGACACGGCCTTGGAGTCTGGGCTCGCAGCCAACCCGCTCGCACCTGAATCAACAACCTCAGAAAGACCAGAACTGTCTGACAAATCACTCTCTGTGCCCCCCCCACTGGCCGCATCGCTGTCCTCCTCCACAGCCATGACACGACCACCCGGATCAATGCTGGGGGTGGGTCCCAACACCCCTGCCTGAGACTCGCAGCCCTCTGAATGGCTGGGCTCCTGCACGCTACCATCACCCTCCTCCTCTGGGCCTGGGGAAGCAACAACAAGAGGCATCCCCAGGGCCTGTGGAACACTGGCACCCTCGGAGTCTGAAAGAGGATCACGTCCCATAACAGCCCTGACCTCCACATCATCCAGAGTGCCCTCTCCACAGGCATCACCCAGAGAATCACCACCTGCCATTAACCTCACCCCAGACAACTCATCCGGTGAGGCATCCCGCCCCCCAGCACCTCCACTGGCACTGATATGGAGCACAGACTTGAACGACAACACCCCCGAAACTCCCCCCTCAGCCTGACTCTGCGCATCCCCCGTCACAGAGGGCACACTACCAGAGGAGCCAACCACGTCACCTAACGTGCTAGCACCCTCAGTAGGCCTCTGAAACGAGGGGACCTCATCCGACCCAGAGGGTACACCCCCAAGGGAGCTAACCACAGCACCCGCCGAGATAACTCCCTCAGAGGGCCCCTGAGATGAAGGGACAGACTCCCGCCCAGTGGACCTACCTCCACCGGAATCAACTTCAGCACCCAGTCCGGTGACACCCGCTGTAGATCCATGAAGAGAAGGCCCAACCACCGACCCAGAAGACACCGGGTCAAGACCACTTTCAGCCACCTCAGTGGTGGAAAGCCCGGAGAAAGACATCCCCTTCGCTCTGGACCCACGCCCTTCCTCCTCTTCACCAGGCAGATGCCTCCTTTTAGTCCCACTCGCATGAGGAGGTGCGGTAACCTCCATAAGGGAAGGGTCATCCGCCTCCACATTACCCCTAACCACTTTGCCACCCACACGTTTAGGCTTCTTTACCCCCTTCCGAGCCACCACAACTCCCCCCTGGGCCCCAGCAGGTGCAGTCTGCACCACACTGGAGCTAAACTCACCCGATTGCACTTTCTTCGCTCGGGCGGCCCTATCCCTCTCCTTCTTCTTATTATGCTTCCCCTGCTTCTCCCAAAACCCCCCCTCAACACTCCCCTCCTCCTGCGCCCCACCTCCATCCACCGCCACAGGCGCAAGACGTAGGGGACATGGGGGGCTTGGGCTCTCACTGCCCAGGGTCCCCAAAGCGGAACCTCTGGACCCAGAAGGCTTAGCACTGCCGCCCCGGGTCACCAAGGCAGAACTGGCAACCTCAGCCGGGTCAGCAGTACCACCCCGCGCCGCTGAGGTTTGACAAGCCACCCCAGATGGGCCAGCAGTGCTTTCCTGGGCCACTGCACTAGAACCTCTAGCAGTGCCCCCGCGAAAAAGACACTCCCTACGGAGATGTCCAAATTCGCCGCACGCATGACACCGTGCCTTGCCCCAACTCCAACGCACGGTTCTGGGTACACCCTTATGCACCACCTCAAAACTCCCCTCGGCACCATCCCCCTCACCCACCTTCATGAACACCCTCCTCTTGAAACTGAAGACCCCTTTTTCCTCCGGGTCCCCCCCGGGATGCAAGAGACGAAAACATTTAGACCGCACCTCCCCGAACTTGGACAGGTGTGGAATAAGCACTGCATCCGAAAAATAAGTGGGGCAGCTCCGCAGGAGAACCGGTCTCACCCTGGATACCCACGGATCCACCTGTACGTGGACCCCCCCCACTGAGATCCCCTCCTCCAACGCTCGGGCCACACACTCCCGGGTCTTAAGTATCATCTCCACCTTTCCCCTTTCGAGCTCAGAAGAGACAATAGCCCCCCTCCCAAGAAGTTCATTCATGGCCTTCGTAATTACCCCCCTCGACATCATAGGCCCAGTTTGAACAGAAATACCAAAACTGTCCCCATCCAAGTCAACATGAGGCTCAAGCTCAGATGGCCTCGCACCCGCCACTGATGCCATCGCTGCGTAGGTCCGGACCTTCGGCCGCGCCCCCTCGATCGCCATCCTCACAGAGGCACAAACCAGCTCCAAGCCCCTCAGCAGCACAGCTCCAAGTTAAGTCCCAGAGACAGTCACAGTCAAAGACAGGCAGCAGAAAACAGAAACCTCCAGCTGAAGCAGGAAAGTCCCCAGGTTCGTCCACAGCCAAGAGCAGCTTACGGGAAACTCGATCCCAGTCGCGCTGGAAGCAAAAGTACCTTCTTCACATTAAGCCAGGCAGCCGCACTGAGCAAAATGACTTTAGGGCAGAGAAGCGGTGCCAAAAACGACAAAGACACCGCACAACTTCAGCCCACTGAGATCACAGGCACTCTTGGCAATCCGCCAACGCCAACCGCACCCTCGACAATGTGGGGAAACTCAGGAATCTTCACACAGATGGAGGCTCCCCAGACCAGAGAAAAGCTTCAACAGCCCAACAATAAGTTGAACTATGAAGCCCCCCTGGGTCTGTGCCCTCTCCAACGACGAAATCCTTGAAAGGCTGCTTCAATCCTTCTCAACTGCAGAGCTGAGAAGAAAACACTCTCTCTTTTTTTTTTTTTTTTTTTTTCTCATTTCAAAAACTTTATTCAACACAAATCATAAAATACAACACATCAAAACACAATCAAAATCACACTATAATGAACAGATCATTGTAGTACAGCAGTACATTCATTTATAATCGCCTCAACCCCACGCGGCGACCAGCGCTGACGGAAGGCCTCCAGAGTCCCCGTGAACACCGCGTGTTCCCTCTCCAGGGACACACGTGCACGGACGTAGGCCCGAAAGAGGGGCAGGCAGCCGACTCTCGCCAGACCGTCGACCGCCCGCTGCCTGGACCCACGAATGGCCATCTTGGCCAGGCCAAGGAGCAAACCGACAGGTAAGTCCCCCCCCCACACTCGGCTCTCCCCACTCCCCGCCTTGTGTCCAAACACCAGGATTGTGGGGCTAAAATGCAGCCAGAACTTGAGGAACAACCCCTTCAGATATTGGTACAGGGGCAGTAACCTCACACACTCCACATACACATGGAATACGGTCTCCTCCTCTCCGCAGAAAATACATGCGGCAGACGAGCCCGTGAACCGACTCAAAAGTTTATTACAAACCACCGCTCCATGCAGCACTCTCCACCCCAGGTCCCCAATATAAAGGGGTACAACTCCCTTATAGAAGGACCCCCACTGGGGCCCCCCGCCGCCTTCGGATGGTAACACCGTCCTCCATGGTGAGTCAGGACGGGAGACGAAGGCACGGTGGTTCAGAATGTGCAGGAGCATCCTGTACAGTGCGCGTCTCCTTGCATCACAAAATGGCATGCTGGTCATCTCAGAAAGGCAGCTCAGATTATGCGGAGCCGGAGGCCGAGAAATATCCCGAAGCCTAGGCCCGATGAGCAGATCTGACGGAGCAGGGGTAAGCTCTATCTGAACCACTCTAGGCTCGCGCCTCTCCTCGACAACCACCATGACAGGATGAGGACCAGCCACACCCGCAGCCACAACATCCCCCTCTCCTCGTGGAACAACACTCTGGCTGAACACCACCAAATTCCCCACTCTTAACACATCCCTATAGAAAACAGGCAAGCCCCTTAGAGCGGGTCGACTGACACCCGCCACCGGGAGCCGCGAGACCCCCCTTAGGCAACGACCCTGACGAAAAAAATACGTGGCCAGAGCGTGCCATCTGGGAGGGTTCTCTACATACATGTATCTCCGCAGAGTCCTGAGACGGAGAGCCGCCACCTGGGTGCGCACGCACACCAAGGACTGGCCGCCCTCCTCTAACGGAAGACTCAGGACCGCCGCGGAAATCCAATGCTTCCTATTTCCCCAAAAGAAATCCACCAGCTTCTTCTGTATAGCAGTTACAAATATAGAGGGCGGGACAAGAGTAGCCAGCCGGTACCATAACATAGAGGCCACCAGCTGGTTTATGACCAGCACCCTCCCCCGAAAGGAGAGAACTCCAAGCAGGCCTGACCAGCGCCCCAGCCGAGCAACCACCTTCGTCTCCAACTCTTGCCAGTTTGCCGGCCAAACATCCTCAGTGGGACTCAGGTACACCCCCAGATAGAGGAGGTGCGTGGTACTCCACGCATACAATGCCATCTCCTCCGGCAGGGAGTCTACCCGCCACTGACCCACCAAAAGTCCAGAGCACTTACTCCAGTTAATCCTAGCAGAAGATGCAGCCGAGAATATCTCCTGGCAGTCACGCATCCTCCGCAGGTCACCAGGATCAGTGAACATAAGAAGTACGTCATCGGCATACGCCGATAGAATCACCTCAACCCGCGGGCCAGGTAGGTCCAGGCCTGTCAACCTCCTCCGAAGAAGACACAGGAACGGCTCCACACAGACCGAATACAACTGGCCCGACATAGGGCACCCCTGGCGGACCCCCCTCCCAAAATGAAAAGGAGATAGCACCGCGCCATTAACCTTTACAAGACACTCTGCAGCAGCGTACAAAAGCCGGACCCGGGCCACGAAGTGTGGTCCGAACCCAAACGCTTGCAACGTCCCAAATAGGTAATCATGCTCTACCCTATCAAAAACCTTCTCCTGATCAAGAGACAGAAAAGCAGCTGACTCACCAGTACCCTGGACTAAATGAATCAGGTCCCTAACCAGGTGGATGTTATCCTGGATGGACCGGCCAGGGACTGTATAAGATTGATCAGGATGAATCACTTGATGCAGCACGGAGCCCAGGCGATTTGCCATTGCCCGTGCAAAAATTTTATATTCTGTGCAAAGGAGAGAGACTGGACGCCAGTTCTTCAACAAACGGAGTTCGCCCTTCTTAGGCAGCAAGACAACAACCGTCCTACGCCACGAGAGAGGCATCACTCCAGTCGCCAGGCTCTCCCCCAAAACCAACATATAGTCACCCCCTAGGACGTCCCAGAATGCTCTAACAAACTCCACCGTCAACCCATCCAGCCCAGGGGACTTACCCCTCCTGAGCTGATGCAAGGCGCGAGTCAACTCCTCCAAAGATAAGGGGCCATCAAGAAGATCAGCCTCCCCCCTATCTACGGTCGGTAGACCCTCCCACAGATCTTGCTGAGCCTCCACACTGAATCCTTCCGCAGAGAACAGGGTCCCATAAAAGGACCTAACCAAGGCATTAATCCTCTCTGGATCAGTGACAGAGGAGCCGTCATCTGCAAGCAACTCCACGAGCTGTTTTCGAGCTCCCCGCCCCTTCTCCAAAGAGAAAAAGAAAGGCGACGCTCGGTCCAGCTCGTGCAGCATCTGGACCCGAGACCTCACATAAGCGCCTCGAGATCGCTCAAGCAGCAGACTCCTCAAAACCTCCTTCTTCCTCTGAAACTCTCCCCATTCGCTGGAGTCTTCACCAAACTGACCCAGGCGAGACTCAGCATCCTGTATCTCCCTCTCCAGCTTCTCGACCGCTGAGTCCCGCCTCCCAGTCGACCCCCATGTATATTCCTTACAAAAGAGACGGATGTGAGCTTTACCCACATCCCACCACTGCCTAAGGGAAGAGAAGCACCTCTGCCTCTCTCTCCACTTCACCCAAAACCGAGTGAATGACTCCCGGAAACACCGGTCCTCCAGCAGCCTGTTGTTAAAGTGCCAGTACGCGGACCCAGCCCGAGCGCACGCTGGATTGAAATCCACACGCACCAGACAATGGTCCGAGCACGGCACCAGCCGCATTGAGGCCGCTGAGACACGGGAAACAAACGCTCGGGAAATATAAAACCGATCAATGCGGGAACCACCGCCCTCAGACCTCCGCGAAAAAGCAGTGGAATCAGGGTGAAGGTCCCTCCAAACATCAACCAACTCAAAGGAGTCAATCAAGCCGCTCAGCTTCTTCGCTACAGCAGGCGCACACTGAGTACCAGAACGGTCCCGCACCTCAAGTGTGCAATTAAAGTCCCCACCAAGGAAGACACACTCTCCCCTATCAATAGTGCCCAACAGAGCATTCACCTCCCGAAGCAGGCCGGCCTGCATCGTGCCGGAGCTAGGGGCATACACGTTAATGAAATGCAACGGCATGCCATCCAGGCTCACGGCCAGATGGAGCAAACGTCCTGGCACCACTTCCTGCACTTTTAAAATGCTTGGCAGAAAATTTGGGGCCAACAGAAAAGCCACCCCACTCGAATTTGAGCTGAGATGGCTCATATAAACCCTCCCTTCCCACTCCAGTTGCCAGGTAGGTTCATCACTAGCAACGGTATGTGTCTCTTGCAGATAACAAACTGCAAATCTCCCCTCCCTTAGGGCTGATAAGAGCTGAAATCTTCGAAAACTCGCTCTACTCCCATTTAAATTTAATGTAGCTACTGTGAATGTGTAGACACATTAGATTGTGACCCTCACACTCCCTGTAGTCACAGGAGGTCCTTTTCTGAGGACCTTCAACAAACCCCAAAACTGCCCCAAATCCGAGTCAGAAAGACCACTATCCTTGTTACTAAGGATAGCCTCGAGACTCTCCCGCACATCTAGCCAATCCTCCCATCTCCTTGTAACGGCCCACCATAATGTTTTGGGAGCACGACTTATTTTTAAGAACTCTCGCACCTCAACAATAAGCTTCGCCTCAGACACGGCCTTGGAGTCTGGGCTCTCAGCCAACCCGCTCGCACCTGAATCAACAACCTCAGAAAGACCAGAACTGTCTGACACATCACACTCTGAGCCCCCCCCACTGGCCGCATCGCTATCCTCCTCCACAGCCATGACACGACCACCCGGATCAATGCTGGGGGTGGGTCCCAACACCCCTACCTGAGACTCGCAGCCCTCTGAATGGCTGGGCTCCTGCACGCTACCATCACCCTCCTCCTCTGGGCCTGGGGAAGCAACAACAAGAGGCATCCCCAGGGCCTGTGGAACACTGGCACCCTCGGAGTCTGAAAGAGGATCACGTCCCATAACAGCCCTGACCTCCACATCATCCAGAGTGCCCTCTCCACAGGCATCACCCAGAGAATCACCACCTGCCATTAACCTCACCCCAGACAACTCATCCAGTGAGGCATCCCGCCCCCCAGCACCTCCACTGGCACTGATATGGAGCACAGACTTGAACGACAACACCCCCGAAACTCCCCCCTCAGCCTGACTCTGCACATCCCCCGTCACAGAGGGCACACTACCAGAGGAGCCAACCACGTCACCTACCGTGCTAGCACCCTCAGTAGGCCTCTGAAACGAGGGGACCTCATCCGACCCAGAGGGTACACACCCAAGGGAGCTAACCACAGCATCCGCCGAGATAACTCCCTCAGAGGGCCCCTGAGATGAAGGGACAGACTCCCGCCCAGTGGACACAACTCCACCGGAATCAACTTCAGCACCCAGTCCGGTGACACCCGCTGTAGATCCATGAAGAGAAGGCCCAACCACCGACCCAGAAGACACCGGGTCAAGACCACTTTCAGCCACCTCAGTGGTGGAAAGCCCGGAGAAAGACATCCCCTTCGCTCTGGACCCACGCCCTTCCTCCTCTTCACCAGGCAGATGCCTCCTTTTAGTCCCACTCGCATGAGGAGGTGCGGTAACCTCCATAAGGGAAGGGTCATCCGCCTCCACATTACCCCCAACCACTTTGCCACCCACACGTTTAGACTTCTTTCCCCCCTTCCGAGCCACCACAACTCCCCCCTGGGCCCCAGCAGGTGCAGTCTGCACCACACTGGAGCTAAACTCACCCGATTGCACTTTCTTCGCTCGGGCAGCCCTATCCCCCTCCTTCTTCTTATTATGCTTCCCCTGCTTCTCCCAAAACCCCCCCTCAACACTCCCCTCCTCCTGCGCCCCACCTCCATCCACCGCCACAGGCGCAAGACGTAGGGGACGTGGGGGGCTTGGGCTCTCACTGCCCAGGGTCCCCAAAGCGGAACCTCTGGACCCAGAAGGCTTAGCACTGCCGCCCCGGGTCACCAAGGCAGAACTGGCAACCTCAGCCGGGTCAGCAGTACCACCCCGCGCCGCTGAGGTTTGACCAGCCACCCCAGATGGGCCAGCAGCGCTTTCCTGGGCCACTGCACTAGAACCTCTAGCAGTGCCCCCGCGAAAAAGACACTCCCTACGGAGATGTCCAAATTCGCTGCACGCATGACACCGTGCCTTTCCCCAACTCCAACGCACGGTTCTGGGTACACCCTTATGCACCACCTCAAAACTCCCCTCGGCACCATCCCCCTCACCCACCTTCATGAACACCCTCCTCTTGAAACTGAAGACCCCTTTTTCCTCCGGGTCCCCCCCGGGATGCAAGAGACGAAAACATTTAGACCGCACCTCCCCGAACTTGGACAGGTGTGGAATAAGCACTGCATCCGAAAAATAAGTGGGGCAGCTCCGCAGGAGAACCGGTCTCACCCTGGATACCCACGGATCCACCTGTACGTGGACCCCCCCCACTGAGATCCCCTCCTCCAACGCTCGGGCCACACACTCCCGGGTCTTAAGTATCATCTCCACCTTTCCCCTTTCGAGCTCAGAAGAGACAATAGCCCCCCTCCCAAGAAGTTCATTCATGGCCTTCGTAATTACCCCCCTAGACATCATAGGCCCAGTTTGAACAGAAATACCAAAACTGACCCCATCCAAGTCAACATGAGGCTCAAGCTCAGATGGCCTCGCACCCGCCACTGATGCCGTCGCTGCGTAGGTCCGGACCTTCGGCCGCGCCCCTTCCATCGCCATCCTCACAGAGGCACAAACCAGCTCCAAGCCCCTCAGCAGCACAGCTCCAAGTTAAGTCCCAGAGACAGTCACAGTCAAAGACAGGCAGCAGAAAACAGAAACCTCCAGCTGAAGCAGGAAAGTCCCCAGGTTCGTCCACAGCCAAGAGCAGCTTACGGGAAACTCGATCCCAGTCGCGCTGGACGCAAAAGTACCTTCTTCACATTAAGCCAGGCAGCCGCACTGACAAAATGACTTTAGGGCAGAGAAGCGGAGCCAAAAACGACAAAGACACCGCACAACTTCAGCCCACTGAGATCACAGGCACTCTTGGCAATCCGCCAACGCCAACCGCACCCTCGACAATGTGGAGAAACTCAGGAATCTTCACACAGATGGAGGCTCCCCAGACCAGAGAAAAGCTTCAACAGCCCAACAATAAGTTGAACTATGAAGCCCCCCTGGGTCTGTGCCCTCTCCAACGGCAAAATCCTGGAAAGGCTGCTCCAATCCTTCTCAACTGCAGAGCTGAGAAGAAAACACGACCCCTCTCTCTCTCTCTCTCTCTCTCTCTCTCTCTCTCTCTCTCTCTCTCTCTCTCTCTCTCTCCTTCCCTCTCTATTTAAAAACAAAGGCGTCAACAAAAGCTTCAGTATTTCATCATGTGATACTGCCTACGTAGCAGGTCTGCATAAGATTTAGAGAGATATGGCCAAACAGGCAAAAGGGATTAGCTTGGTTGTCATGGATGAGTTGGGCAGAAGGGTCTGTTTCCAAGCTTAATGACTCCACTGTTTTTCTAAATGTCAATCTTTAGCCAATTCTATTTTTTGTCATATTATTTTTTAATATTTCTGACCCCTATGCTTGCATTTTATTAAAAGTTCTACTCAGAAATAATTACTCTGCCTTTTTGTGAAGACAGAGAATATTCTCATCAAAGCTGCAGTAAATCTCAGTGGAGTCCCTCAAATGTCAGTTTATTTAACTTGCAGCCAAGAGAAATATTCATATCGTGCTGCATGCCATTAACATGAAAAATATATTCACAACATATCCAAAAATATTATCAAATTATATTGAGCTTGCTCAGCAAAATGATTGGAAGAATTGAGAATAAAATTTAAATTACCTTGTCAATACCTTACAATTTTTAATGAAGGCGTGAACACTTCTCTCCATCCACAAGCACGCAATCAAATGCTCATTGCATTGCACAAGAGAGACCATGGGGTCATAGGACATAGGAGCAAAATTAGGCCATTTAGCCCATTGAGTCTACTCCGCCGTTCGATCATGGCTGATCTATTTTTCTCTCTCAGTTAGCACAGAGAGCTAAGTCAGTACAATCTGTAGATGTCAAAATGAAGATTGTACAGGGAAAATCGGAATGTCATACTGTCCGCCTCACGTTATTGTTTTGTTAACTATGCAAAATAATACCAAGAGGTTGCTACATCAACTTCACAATAATCCTACATTAATCCTATTTTTTTCCTTAATTTCTCCTCATTCTCATCAACTCCCCCAGATTCTACCACTTACCTATACATTAGGAATAATTTACTGCGGCCTTTTAGCCTACCAACCCGCATGTCTTTTGTGGCTTCGGAGGAAACCAGGGTGTCCAGTGGAAACCCATGGAGTCACAGGAAGAATGTGCAAACCCCACACAGACATCAACCGAAGTCGAGATCAAACTCGGATCTCTCGTGCTGTGAGGCAGTGGCTCTATCAGCTGCTCCTGTATTGTGAGCAGTTATGCGCCCCATCTGAGGAAGGATGTGCTGGTGTTGGAGAGGGTCCAGAGGAGGTTTATGAGAATGATTCAAGGGATAATTGGGTTAACATATGATGTGCGTTCAACAGCTCTGGTCCTGTACTCCCTGGATTTTACAAGGGGGGACCTCAATGAAACTTACCGAATGGTGAAAGGACTGGATAGAATAGATGCGGAGAAAATGCTTCCACTAGAGGGAGAGTCTAGGCACAAAGGGCATAGCCTCAGAAAAAAATGATGTACCTTTAGAAAGGAGATGAGGAGGAATTTATTTTGTCAGTGAGTGCTGAATCGGTGGAATCCATTGCTACAGATGGCTGTGGAGGCCAAGTGATTGGGTATTTTTAAGGTGGACATCGACAGATTCTTGATCAGTAAGGGTGTTAAGGGATATGGGAAGAAGGCAGGAGAATGGGATTGAAAGAGAAAAATAGATCAGCCATGATTGAATGGCAGAGTGGACTAGATTGGTGGACTGGCCAAATTCTGCTCCTATGAGCACGAAAGTGAACAATCCTAAGAAGAAAACTTTAAAGGAATGTTACTGCCTGCTCAAACGATAATTGGTAAGAGTGGTCTGCCATTCTCAGGTTGTCTTAACTTCTTATGGTTTAGTTTAGTTTAGTTTAGTTTAGAGATAAAACGCGGAAACAGGACCTTCGGCCCACCGAGTCCACACCAACCAGCGATCCCTATATATTAAAGCAATATTTAAGAAGCAAAGAATATAATGCAGGATAATAAAAGCTTCTTTAGGTATGTGGAGAGGAAAAAAATAGTTAAGACTTAAGTTGGACCCTGAAAGACCAAAAAAGGTGAATTTATTATGGGGAACAAGGAAATGGCAGATGAGTTGAACAGGTTCTTTGGATCTGTCTTCACTAAGGAGGACACAAACAATCTTCCTGATATAGTAGTGGCCAGAGGATCTGGGGTGACGGAGGAACTGAAGGAAATCCACATTAGACAGGAAATGGTGTTGGATAGACTGATGGGACTGAAGGCTGATAAATCCCCAGGGCCTGATGGTGTGCATCCCAGGGTACTTAAGGAAGTGGCTCCAGAAATCGTGGATGCATTGGTGATAATTTTCCAATGTTTTCTAGACTCAGGATCAGTTCCTATGGATTGGAGGGTAGCTAATGTTATCCCACTTTTTAAGAAAGGTGGGGGAGAGAAATCATGGAATTATCGACCAGTTAGCCTGACATCGGTGGTGGGGAAGATGCTGGAGTCAATTATAAAAGATGAAAGCCAAACATTTGAATAGCAGTAACAGGATGGGTCCGAGTCAGCATGGATTTATGAAGGGGAAATCATGCTTGACTAATCTTCTGGAAATTTTTGAAGATGTAACTAGGAAAATCAACAAGGGAGAGCCAGTGGATGTAGTGAAGCATTTGATAAGGTCCCACATAGGAGATTAGTGGGCAAAATTAGGGCACATGGTATTGGGGGTAGAGTGCTGACATGGATAGAGAAGTGGTTGGCAGACAGGAAACAAAGAGTAAGGATTAACGGATCCCTTTCAGAATGGCAGGCAGTGACAAGTGGGGTACCTCAAGGCTCGGTGCTGGGACCGCAGCTATTTACAATATACATCAATGATTTGGATGAAGGGATTCAAAGTAACATTAGCAAATTTGCAGATGACACAAAGCTGGGTGGCAGTGTGAACCGTGAGGAAGGAGGATGCTCTGAGAATGCAGGGTGTTTTGGACAGGTTGTGGGAGTGGGCAGATGCATGGCAGATGAAGTTTAATGCGGATAAATGTGAGGTTATCCACTTTGGTAGCAAAAACAGGAAGGCAAATTACTATCTAAATGTCATCAAGTAGGGAAAAGGGGAAGTACAATGGGATCTGGGGGTCCTTGTACATCGGTCTATGAAAGTAAGTATGCAGGTACAGTAGGCAGCGAAGAAAGCGAATGGCATGTTGGCCCTTATAACAAGAGGAATCGAATATAGGTGATTTTGCAGTTGTACAGAACCCTAATGAGACCACACCTGGAGTATTCTGTGCAGTTTTGGTCCCCTAATTTGAGGAAGGACAGTCTTGCTATTGAGGGAGTGCAGCGTAGGTTTACAAGGTTAATTCCCAGGAAGGCAGGACTGTCATATGCTGAGAGAATGGAGCAGCTGGGCTTGAACTCTCTGGAGTTTAGAAGGATGAGAGGGGATCCCATTGAAACATATAAGCTTGCTAAGGGTTTGGACATGCTAGAGGCAGGAAACATGTTCCCGATGTTGGAGGAGTCCAGAATCAGGGGCCACAGTTTAAGAATAAGGGGTAAGCCATTTAGAACGGAGACGAGGAAACACTTTTTCTTCACTGAGAGTCGTGAGTCTGTGAAATACTGTGCCCCAGAGGGCAGAGGGGACAGCGGAGACAGGTTCTATGGATGCTTTCAAGAGAGAGCTAGATAGAGCTCTTAAAAATAGTGGTCAGGTGGAGAAGACAGGAACGGGGTACTGATTGGGGATGATCAGCCATGATCATATTGAATGGTGGTGCTGGCTCGAAGGGCTGAATGGCCTACTCCTGCACCTATTGTCTATTGTCTATTGTCTATTGTCTATTAACACTACCCTACACTGATTACTATCTCGGAGAAAGCCCACGCAGGTCATGGGGAGAATGTACAAATTCCATACAGACAAGCACCCATAGTTAGGATCAAACCCGGGTCTCTGATGCTGTAAGGCAGTTGCTCTACTGCTACGCCACCATGCCGCATGAATAATCAGTAAAAAGAACCACTAAAAAGTGATTATTTTTCCAATCTCTCGGCTTCAGATGAGTGTATTTTGGAGAAATACAGAGAACTAATTTGTAATTTTGAGCTTGCTCTCACCGTAGCCCTATCAGTGATGGAGTCTCTCCTGCAAATTTGTGCACAGTTCTGTTTAACCCACCTGTGCTCATCACAATTAAATGTGACATTCACAGCTAAGGCTAAGAGAGAAATGAAAATATTCCATATTCATTGCCCACACAATCTAATTAAATATTTGTCATTTTGTTTAGCTAAATCAATATTACGACTCTTCATAAAAGTTAATCTTACTAGAATTGCTGGCCGTCAACCGAGGTGAAAGCAAATTCAACACACACAGTGCCAGAAACATTCAGCAGCCAGCTCATCTCTGTGGAAATGACTTTAATATTTACTGGAGAAAAATTTCCAACTTGGGAAAAATAAATCTGTTTCCCAATCATCATGGCATTTAAATGGAAACCCTTCCAAAAGCCAGGCCAACTGACAGACTGAACTGGGATAGACACGAAAGGCTGGAGTAACTCAGTGAGTCAGTCAGTATTTCTGGAGAAAAGGAGTAGGTGATGCTTCGGGTCGAAACCCTTCTTCAGAATAAGAGTCAGGAGAAAGCTTAATGAGAGATATAGACGGTGATATTGAGATATTGAGAGATATGGAACAAATGAATGAAAGATATACAAAAAGTAATGATGATCAAGGAAAGGTGGAGCCCATAATGGTCCATTCTTGGCTGTTGGCTGGGTGATAACAAATGATAGAGATAGTGAACTCAACAGGACGACAGTGAAACTAGTACGATGACAAGGGAGGGATGGAGAGAAAGGAGATGCAAGTTTTACTTGAAGTTGGAGAAATCAATATTCATAGCTCTGGGTTGTAAGCTGCCTGTTGGGTAGAGAATGTTAAAGCAGAACAGGAGAATGGGAGTAGAAACCACATGGTGGACAGCGGGTGAGACTCAAAGACCGCCAATGGTGGTAACTTGAGTAAAAAACAAACTGCTGGGAGGAATTCAGCAGGTCAGGCAGCATCTATGGAGATAAATTGACAGATGATGTTTCAGGTTGAGTGGATCATAGAGTCATAGCGTCATAGAGTGATACAGTGTGGAAACAGGCCCTTCGGCCCAACTCGCCCACACCAGCCAACAATGTCCCATCTACCCTAGTCCCACTCACCTGCGCTTGATCCATAACCCTCCAAACCTGTCCTATCCATTTACCTGTCCAAATGTTTCTTAAACGATGGGATAGTCACAGCCTCAACTACCTCCTCTGGCAGCTTGTTCCATACACTCACCACCCTCTGTGTGAAAAAGATACTCCTCAGATTCCTAGTAAATCTTTTCCCCTTCACCTTGAACCATCCTCTGGTCCTTGATTCCCCGACTCTGGGTAAAAGACACTGTGCATCTACCCGATGTATTCCTCTCTTGATTTTGTATACCGCTATAAGATCTCCCCTCATCCACCTACGCTCCATGGAATAGAGACCCAGCCTATTCAACCTCTCCCTATTGCTCACACCCTCTAGTCCTGGCAACATCCTCGTAAATCTTTTATGAACCCTTTCACGCTTGACAATATCTTTCCTATAACATGGTGCCCAGAACGGAACACAATATTCTAAACGCGGTTTCACCAAAGTCTTGTACAACTGCAACCCAACTTCTATACTCAATACTCTGACTGATGAAGGCCAAAGTGGCAAAAGCCTTTTTAACCACCTTATCTACCTGATGTCCAGATCAAATGGAGAGTTGGTTAATTATCCAACTTTGGACACTATTCAGACTTATCTATTTCTGATTATTTTTTAAAAAATCACACCAACTCTTTCCAGGTCTGTGCTTTAAACATTAGAGATGCAGCACTGAAACTGCCCTTCGGCCCACAGAGTCCGTGCAGCCCAATAATCCTACACTTAGATGTACACTAGCACTATCCTACACATTAGTAAAATCTACAATTAACCTATCAGTGATGGAGTCTCATAACCTACAAACCTAATTAACCTACAAACCCGTACGTCTTTGGAGTGTGGGAGGAAACCGGTGCAGCCAGAGAAAACCCACATGATCACAGGGAGAACATACAAACTCCATACAGACAGCAAGCTCAGTCAAAATCGAACTGGGGACTTTGGCGTTGTAAGGCAGCAACCCTACCTCTGCACAACTATGCTGCCCATCGTGCTCCGAACTGATAAAAACGTTGCAGATGATCAGCATTTCTGGTGGAATAGACAAAGGCACGGATCGGAGCAATGTTCACAGATACAGCAGAGGAAGGACTAATAATGACTAATAAAGCACTGAAATAAATAACAGGAGATAATTAATCAGCCAGACAATATTATCACAATTAAACAGGCAGCATACTGAGAGAAAGCAAAAACCTTTAATTCAATTTGGAATTTGCTCGTCTAATACCTTCCTTGCTCAGTGCAGACACTATTTAACTTGTCTGTACATAACACGAGCACCATGTGTCTTCATGCCTGTTTTTATTTTGACAGCTGACATGTAAACAAACACTAAGCCTTGGAATTGTGTTCGACAAATCCTACGTGCTTGCAACCAGGTGAACTTTGCTGCCTAAGGCGTTATGAGCAGCAGCTTTCCAGGATGTTTCAAATGATCCCGACTTCAATGTTAATGAGCATCGAACTCCATCCCCTGTCATTTCCGTGCTGCCCTGCCAAACAGAGCTACTTTCATGGTCTATCTACTCCAGTTATTCTCATGCAATAATAAAAATGATAGAATAAAAATCCAATTTGAAAAGTCAATTCACATACTGTAACAGGTATTTTAATCTAATACTTCATCAGATTTTAAATTCTATTAAAGTTAGCATAACTTTTGAATCCTCAGGGAGGTGAAAGTTGTGGGTGAGTTTGGTATCATGGGGAAGCACAGTAAGGTCGGATACAAAGAGGTTTAGCTGAATCTAACAATGGGACATCATTATAACTTTTCCACTCCATTTCCCCTGGTTTTTAACTGCTCAATTATCGGACACAAAATTGCCTGCAATACCTCAGTGGTTGAAAATAAAATGTTAGTGTACAATGTTTCAATAGACATCATTATGTCTCCATGGAAGTGGAATATATTGTGCATTACATGAACATTAATGTATATGTGCATAGCCTCTCATTCCTCGTGTAAGCTCAGGAAGATTAGATAAGGTTATTTGGAGTATTGTGTGCAGTTCTGGACACCCCATTCCAAGAAGGGTGTGGAGGGTGTGGAGAGGGTGTAGGAGAGAATGCAGCCTAGTTTAGAGATATTATCTATCAGGAAAGGTTGGACAAACTTGGATTGTACCCTTCAAGATGGTGGAGGAAAAGAAAGATGCCAGTGAGTGGCCTGAGGGCTTACCCTCCGTGTCCTCTGGGTCAGCTGCGGGGGCACCCCAGGACATGGAGGCAGAGCGAAGGCCATCAGAGATGAAGTACAGCGCATTCATGGATCGATGTTGACGAGGCATTGGAGTGGTTAAGTTGGTTGAGTGGGCCGCTGGAGGTCCTGCAGCAGCCTGGGGCTCCATTAGACCAGTGCTACTCCAAGTGGTTGAGCACGCGGACTGGATATGGCTTGCAGCAGCACAGAGTAGCGGAGCAACAGTGGAGGACATTGACACATCATCTGGCCAGGCCAACCCTTTCAAATCCAACCCGATGCCGCTGACAGGACAATGCGCCTTTATGGCCAAATAAAGACACTAACATTTTAAAAGTATTTCAAACTTGAAGGTACAGGATGATGCTTAACACTGGGTGAATCTTGTGTAAGGACTCAGTGTTGTCTACTATCTTATATTAAGATTGTACCTAATGTATGGTAGGGTTATCTCTGAATTGTATGCAAAACAAAATCCTGGTACTTAGGTACACATGATAATAAGGTACCCTTCAACCATTGAACCAATGATTATTTTCTGTGGGGCATCAGAGATTGCAGGGAGAACTGAGGAAACAATATAAAATTATGAGAGATATAGACTGGATAGATAGTTTTTTTCCCAGGATGGACATATCAAATACTAGATGAGGTGAGAGGGATCAAGTATAAAGGAGATGTGCGGGTCAGGTTTTCTTTACACAGAGAGTGGTGGGTGCCTGGAACCCTGGCCTGGAGGCAGATACAATATTGGTGTTTGACACTGGTGTTTAAGAAGCTTTTAGCTAGGTGCAAAGATATGCAGGTAATGGAGTGATATGGATCACATGCAGACAGAATAGATTAGTTTAACTTAGCATCATGTTCGGAATGGACATTGTGGGTTAAAGGGCCTATTCAATGCTGTATTGTTCCATGCAGGGGTGGGTGCAGTGCTGCCAGAGCTCACCAGAGCACTGCTCCGCCTTGGCCACCTCTGTGTAAAAAAAAGACAACAAAAAAACAGGGAATTTTAACGAGCGGGTGTGTGGTCGGTATGACTGGATTAAAAGCGGAGGAAGGGGTAGATCCATTACGGCTGATGGGTCTTCCCTGTAGGAGGGGTGGAGCACTAGAACCCAGCAGAGTCAGACCGCGTGCTGTCTGCATGGAGGGTGGAGGTTGTGGGCCTAGTGCTGTGCCTGGCACTCTGGTGAGGTGTGGCGGTTCTAGCCCCCTGGTGGCCGGTGGAGAGGTGAGGGTCGGCGGAGTCACTGGTGACAAAGGACAAAAGACAAAGGACTTTTATTGTCACATACACCAATTAGTGCAGTGAAATTTGAGTTACCATGCAGCACACAAATAAGATAAACACAACACTATAGAATTTAACATAAAACATATAACATCCCCCACAGCGGAATCGACGTTTCCCACTGTGAGGGAAGGTGATAAAGTTCAGTCCTCTTCCTCATGTTCACCCATGGTCGGGGCCTATTGAGGCCTCCGCAGTCGCCGCAACGGCAGCCCGATGTTTCAGGCCCTCTCGCCGGCGGAACGGAAGAACACTCTCAATGGCTTGGAGTTTACAAATCGGCCGCTGAGGGAGACCGCAGATTCCGAGGTCTACAGGTTGAGCTGGGCGGAGCTCGACCACTGGCGATCCTTGGCGAATGATCCCAGGGCTCCACGATGTTAGAGTCAGCGCCGCCCACGGCTGGAAGCGCCACAGACCACAGCTCCTACCTAAAGTCGGCAGGACCTCCGGAGCTCCTCACGGCGATCCATGTAAGAAATTGCCATTCCGCAATGGAATTCAGTGCTGTGCCACCGCTGAAGCTCTGGCTGGTCTCCGGTAGGAAAGGCCACACCAATCCAGATGGTAGGCCACGAGGAAGGGGTGAAAATGCGGCTGAGAAAATACGCATCCTCGACCAGGTAGCGACTGAGAAAAATGGTGAGTGTAAGTGGGTGTGTGCGAGTGGGTGTATTTGAGTGGGTGTGTGTGTGTGAGTGGGTGAGTGTAAGTGAGTGGGTGTGGGTGTGAGTGAATGGGCGTGTGTGATTGGGTGTGTGTGAGTAGGTGTGTGTGAGTAGGTGAGTGTGAGTAGGTGAGTGTGAGTAGGTGAGTGTGAGTGTGTGAGTGTGAGTGGGTGAGTGTGAGTGAGTGGGTGTGTGTGAGTGGGTGTGTGTGAGTAGGTGTGTGTGAGTGGGTGTGTGTGTGTGAGTGGGTGTGTTAGCGGGTATGTGTGTGAGTGGGTGTGTGTATGAGTGGGGGTGTGTGTGTGTGTTAGTGGGCGTGTGTGGGTGTGTGTGTGTGAGTGTGTGTGTGCGTGGGTGTGTGGGTGTTTGTGTGAGTGTGTGTGAGTGGGTGTGTGTGAGTGGGTGTGTGAGTGGGTGTGAATGTGAGTGGGTGTGTGAGTGGGTGAGAGTGAGTGTGAGTGGGTGTGTGTGAGTGGGTGTGTGTGAGTGGATGTGTGTGAGTGGGTGTGACAGTGAGAGGGTAAGTGTGAGGGTATGAGTGTGAGTGAGTGAGTGTGGGCGTGACTGTGTGAGTGGGTGGGTGTGAGTGGGTGCGTGTGAGTGGGTGAGTGTGAGTGGGTGTGTGTGAGTTGGTGTGAGTGTGTGTGTGAGTGGGTGTGTGTGAGTGGCTGTGTGTGAGTGTGCATGAGTGTGTGTGAGTGTGTGAATGAATGTGTGTGTGAGTGGGTGTGGGTGTGAGTGGGTGTGTGTGAGTGGGTGAGTGGGTGAGTGGGTGAGTCAGCGGGTGTGTGTGAGTGGGTGTGAGTGTGTGTGAGTGTGAGTGTGTGAGTGGATGTGCGTGAGAAGGTGGATTGGTGACTGATTGAGTGAGTGGGTGAGTGTGTG
Source organism: Raja brachyura (assembly GCA_963514005.1). Next base: position 77,416,467 of record OY740781.1, read on the forward strand.
TGCGTTTGTGTGAGTGTGAAGGCCCAGAGCTGCGGGAGTGTCAGGGCAAGTTGGTGCCGGGCTACCACCTCTGTAAAAATGCATGTTTACCGTCTTTTACTTTACTTGCTTGACAATTATATTTCATGATAATTAGTGAGTGCAACCGTGCAAAATTAAGTATTATATGTTTTATTGTACTAGCTATACACTGGGATGTAGTGATAGGCTATAATTTTGTTTGACCCTCTTGGGAGAGTAGCTTGCCCCCCCCCCCCCCTCCTCCCCCCTCCCCTCCAAGCAAAACCTGAAATGAGGCCCCAGTTTGACTGCTCCGGCACCTAGACAATTAGCATTGCAACACTGGTTCTATGTTCTATGTTCCAGGGGTAGATAGAAGGGCTGTTCTGGGACAAGGAAAGCCAGAGACCAAGTCTAGGTTCAGGCATTTGAGAGGGCCAATGTTTATGACAGAAGTGCAACTGGCAGTAGGACGTTTGAGGGCTTCGTGAGCAGTTAGGAGAGTTCCTGCTGCCTTTTAAGGGGCTGTCCCACTTGGGCGACCTAATCCGCGAGTTCTGGCGAGTTTACCCACAACTCATAGGTTGACACGAGGTCGTAGGAGGTCTTCGTGACTCTCCTTCATGCTCGAGAATGGTCTCCGCGTACTCGAGGCCTCAGCTAGGTTGCAGCGGTTTTTTCAATATGTTCAAAAATGCCCGCGAGTAAAAAAAGTTTGCCATGGAATAATTTGATACCTTTTTTTACTCGTAGGTTTAGTCGTAGTAGATGGTAATAGGTGATAGTAGGTCAGCATGTTAGTCATAGGTAATCAAAGGTAGTCGAAGGTACTCATAGATAGTCTTCATCATAGTCGAAGGGAGGTCGAAGGAGATCGAAGGAGGTTGTCTTCACTCTCCACTTTTCGGTGTCCAATTTTCCAGAAGTTAGTCGTAGCAAGTCATAGCTAGTCGAAGCTGCTCTTCAACATAGTCGAAGGAGGTCTTCTACATAGTCAAAGGAGGTCTTCAACATGTCATTTTTTCAAACTCTTCTAAACTCGCCAATTAGGTCACCCAAGTGGGACAGCCCCTTTACATCCAAATAAGTCCCGAGGAGCACAACCACCTTCCCTAGTCAATAGTTTCCAATTCCTTCATGTTGCTGGGATTGTTTATTTCAATGGAGATCAATGCTTCTTTTTTATAAACCACTGCATCCCCTTTGCATTTGTAGTCTTGCAGAAATTGCAGGATGGCACGGTGGCACAGCAGTAGTGTTGCTGCCTTACAGCGCTTACAGCGCCAGAGACCCCGGTTTGATCCCAAATATGGGTGCTGACTGTACGAAGTTTGTACATTCTCCCCGTGACCTGTGTGGGTTTTCTCCGAGATCTTAGGTTTCCTCCCACACTCCAAAGACGGTACAAGTTTGTAGGTTAATTGGGTTGGTATAGTTATAAATTGGCGCCAGTGTGTGTAGGATAGTGTTAATGTGCGGGGATCGTTGGTTGCCGCAGACTCTGTGGGTCAAAAGGCCTGGTTCCACGCTGTATCTCTAAACTAAACTAAAATATAGCTCAAGGTCAATCTATTCCACCATCTAAATAAAAACAATTGCAGATAAGAAAGAGATTAAAATCAGACTAACAATATAATTTATGAAGATAACTACGTTAAAAATTGTAGGTGGTTTAAAATAAGTGCATCCACTCACAAATGGCACAAAGAATTGGGCCTGAATGGTGAAATGAGGTAGCTTCATTTTATTTAAAGATCACATCAGATCAATTCTATATAATTTAATGTATCTATTGGTTTAAACGTAAAGTTAATTAAGAAAAAATGTTATAAAATTGGATAAACGTGAAACGGGACCTAAAATACCAACCAACCCAAATATGATTACATCTCTAGGGGCACTTCAAAATTATTTTGGAATTGTTATCGTTTTTTTAAATCATTTACTGATGAGGCAATAAAATGTCAGGGAAATGCTGGCATTGCTTTTTCACTTTTGCCTACTTAGCTTTTTGTTGTTACAGCTTTATACACAGACAAACTTCAAAAAGAAATTAGAATGCAAACAGACTGGCAACGTAGGAACATAAATAGGTGGAATGTCACCCATACATATTCTCCAGGAATGCTGCTTGATCCATTGCTTGAGTTGCTCCAACACTTTGTGTCTTTGTAAACCAACATCTGCAGTTCTGTGTTTCTACATAAAGAAGCATACACTGAAATGTTGCACAGAGAATAGTAAGATTGAACGAGAACTTACCAGTTCGAAGGTTGATCTTTATTTCATGAGGAGTCGAAGTGAGGGATTTCGTGAAGAGCCCGCCGGCGCGCATGCTCGACATACTTCAAAGTAGCGGCGTGGAATCACAGAACCAACAATAGAAATGACTTCGCATAGTATGATTGAATTGACTAAGATTACCAGATGAAGGTGATTGAGGGTTGGGCGAGGAGGGCACGAAATCCCTCACTTCGACTCCTCATGAAATAAAGATCAACCTTCGAACTGGTAAGTTCTCGTTCAATCTTACTATTTCATTTCGGAGTCACGTGAGTGACTTCGTGAAGACTTCAAAGCTTCTGTGATTACACGCCCTGGACCACGTCCATGCTGACACACCACTACCAGGGATGGATGGGAGGAACAAACTGGCTCAATAGCTCATACTGCAAAACAAAAGCATATTTATTAATAACAAATCAAAACCCCTCATGCGGGGACATCTCCACGTTCTTGACCTGCATTCAGCATGGCTTCTGCGAACTGTAGAGGAGCAGCAACAGGCTTGTTATAAAAACGCTGGAACACAGCTTCATTCGCCCATCCTGCTGTGGCGAGAATTTGGTCCATGGGCACCTCCATGACCCTCGCCGCTGACGTCGATGCAGCCCTGGTGGAATGAGACTTGAACACATTAGTGTCGATACCTGACTTACCCAAGACGACTCGAAGCCACCTGGATATCGTCTGGACTGTCACTCGATGATGAGGTCTCTTATGAGTGACAAGCAGGTATCTCTCCATTCCTCTGATGCGTGCCGTCACCTTGACATAGTGGCGGATATGTGAGGCTAAACATAGCCTAGCATCTGCGGGGTATGCCGGGAACTTCAGCTGCAGCCCTGTGCACCCAGGTCTATGCTGCTTTAGTAGCTCGGCAACGAAAAAGACTACTTCTGTAGGGGTAGATGTCATTCTGTCGACACGCAGTTTATGTAGTGTCTGTACCCTCTGAGCTGAAGTCAGCGCTAGTAACATCACCAGCTTCATGGTGAGTTGGTCCAGTTGGAGCCCTTCCATGGGAGACCACGTCCTGAGCAGGGTTAATACGTCCCTGACATCCCAGGTGATATTATAGCGTGGTGTAGGCGGATTCATATTGAATATACCCCGCATGAGTCTGGACACTAGCCTGTTGGATCCTACCCCAATCTTGAGGTAGAATGATAGCGCACTTCTGGCGCTGTTGATGGCACTGTAACTTAAGTGTTCATCATGGTGCAACCCCGCGAGGAATTCCAGGACGTCGGTTATTGTCACGTCATCGTACGTGATGCGAGAGCGGCTGCAGTAGGCTTCCCACTTCTTAATATGCGAGCGGTATCTTCGCCTTGTGGACTCTCGACACGATGCCCCGATGGTATCCATGGTCCGAGCCGAGAGGCCGTATTGGACTAACGGCCTGTTCAGAACCTGCAAGCCAACAAATTTAAATAGCCATGGCAGGGATGTGGCTCCCCTGACACAGGGTGAGTAACCAATTGTGGGCAACCCTTCAAAAGGACCCAAAGTTCGTTGAGCATGTCAAAGACCACCGGATACCAAGGCTGTGTGGGCCAGTCGGGTATAATAAGGATGCCCTTGGCAGCATCTGCCTGAATCTTTCGCAATACCCGACTGATGAGGCAAAACGGAGGGAAGGCATAGAAAACCCAATTCCCCCAGTCCAGCGAGAATGCATCTAGCGCTATTGCCCCAGGATCTGGTTCCCATGAAACGTAGGCTGGTACCTGATGGTTCAACCGTGACGCAAAAAGGTCAATGTCCGGTTTACCAAATTTGGCTGTGACTTTAGCAAAAATCTCAGGATGCAACATCCATTCAATGTTGTCATTAAATTTGCGTGACCTGGTGTCCGCCACAGTATTAAGCTCACCTGGCAAATAGGTAGCTGAAATCCAAATGTCTCTTTGAATACACCAGAGCCAAATTGAGTTAGCCAATTTGTCACACGAAACTGACCTGGTACCACCCATATGGTTTAAATATGCCACAGCTGTGGTGTTGTCTATTTGGAGACGGACGTGTGCTCCAACAAGCTTGGAACAATATGCACGAAGTCCGTGGAATGCTGCCAGCAACTCCAAATAGTTAATCCCTTGAGTCAACAACATCGATGCCTCAAGGGTGTCCCATCTACCCCCACAACTAGAGCAATTATCAGTAGCTCCCCAGCCATTGGAGCTTGCATCAGTCTGTAAATATACCACCGGATTAGCCTCCCTGACAGGCTTAAATGAGTTGCTAATGTGACACACCCACCATTGCAACTCAGTTATCGCTTCGGACGGCAGCTGCATAGATCGATCGTAATGACCAGCGTTCCATTTTAACGCAGTAATTTTAGCTCTTTGCAAATTCTGATAATGCAAAGGTCCATATCGTGCTGCCGGAAACAAAGCCACTAACTTGCCAATTACTGTGGCTGTATGCCGAATCGATGGTATATTGGTGCCAATTAAATCTCTGCACACCTTGGTGACTTCCTCAATTTTGTTAATTGGTATAGTTATCCTCATGCTCATTGAGTTCACCGTGAACCCTAGGTAATTAATTACCTGGGCAGGGCAGAACTTTGATTTCTCTGGATGGACAATGAATCCTAATTGTTGAAATATATTGACAGCAGCTGCAACACCCTGTTCAGCCAATTGCAGGGTGTGGCCCACAATAAAGACATCATCTAAATAGGCCATAACTATATGATGTCGTTGTCTCAAATAAGCCATGATTGGCTTCACCAATTTAGTGAACAATCTAGGGGCTGTAGTAAGCCCATTAGGCAAAGCCTTATACTGCCAAAGTTGCCCCATCCAGATAAATTTCAAAAACCTTCTATCATCTTTCTGGATGGTTACTGAATAATATGCATCCCTCAAATCAATGCATGCCATAAAGCAGCCATGAGAAATCAATGATTTGGCTGTTTCAAACGTATCCATTTTAAAATGAGTATATGTTACAAACGTATTCAACCGGGTTAGATCAATAATGACACGACAGCCTCCATCCTTCTTAGGTCTAGTAAATATGTTCGAAACAAATTCAATTGGCTCATGCACTGTTTTCTCAATCACGCCCTTCTGTTCCAAACTTAAAATTTCCTTGTAACCTGCTGCCTGTTCTGCAGCAGACAATTTGAACGTACGACCAGGCATGTGCTGGGATGGAGGAATGTCGCCATTAATAAACTCAATTTTATGCCCCTGAATATTCCGCAACACATACTCATCACCAGTAAAATTACCCCATGCATCCAAAAACAACCGTAAACGACCACCAACATGGGAAGTTAAACAGAGAGAAAAGAGAGAACCAGACCCCCTCACCTCCGTGGTTACCGGCGGTCCTTGACACGTGTGGGTGGCCGTGGAGGTGCTGGGTTGGCTTGAGGGCGCGGCGTCTTCGATTTCCAAAAAGGTCTCTGCCGACCCTGTCCTAAAAAAGACCCTTGGTGCTGGTTCTGGTGTTGTTGTCGTTGTGGAGCTAGAGGGTGAGTCCTCGTCGAGGCACTGGCCGACCCTCGTGAGCGAATGTATGGAGCTTTTGAGCCGGACGGTGTGGGGGCACTCTTAGAGCGCATGATCCCCACCGTTTTGGCTTGTTCGTCAAGCTCTTTGACTCTCTTCGAGAGGTCCTCACCAAAGAGCTGACGGGGCGGCGGCGGCGGCGGTGGTTTGCACAATCCTGCAAACTTCGGGTTGAGTGCTGGGCGGATGCTGTTTTTGCGAAACCCGTTGATTTCGTGCTGGGTCGTGCACAATAAGGCCAGAGCATCTTCCTGGTCCAAATTCAGCTCGTCCTCGTCCACCGACCGCGCAAAGGCGGTAATACCGGCCGTGAGGAGTTTCAGGATCCGCTGCAATTGTAGCTCTTGTTGACGGATAGCCGCACTGATGTTGCCCCATATTGGCGTATTGACCACAGGCACGTTGAGGGAGTTGCAGTTTGATGGAGCCTTGTGACGGCTCATAGCCTGGATGAGGACTTCTTCCTGCAGCACCTGATTATTAAGAAAGTCCACTGTGGCTGCCAGCTTTGAATTGAGAGGAAGACCAGCCGTATGTGGGGCCGCGAATTTGGTCGCCACATCCAAAAGTTCCTCCGCTGGCACCTCCACCGGAGGTGGTACGGGATCCACCAGAACCTCCTCCTCGTGCTGCTCCAGGCTGATAGTAGATGTTGGTGAAGACGCCCTGTGCCTGTTGCTGCCCTGCTGTTGTTGACGTTGAAGCAGGAGCTCCAGCAGCCGCTCCATACGGTCAATACGCCCTTCACCCTGAACACTCAGGTGGTCGGAGTCCTCCGGCTCTGAAAAGAAAACCGGGCTCCTGTCATCGGCCCGCACCTCGTCGAGGCCCTGCCGGTGCCGGTAGTTGTCGCTAACAGCCGCCGAGGCGAAACTGCGCGATTCCTGCGCGGGCGTGTTCAATCGCCTCCGTTTAGCGAGAGCTGAAGCCGCTGCCACTAAGGGCACATGCGGCGAGGTGTCGGCCCCAGCCGAAGCATGGCTGCCTGGGGCCCGCGCAGTCTTGCCGGCTGCCCACATCGTGGACGTTGCCGACGCATGGTGCCGCCCACCCATCCATGGGGGGCTCGGCGACCGCGACGAGACCCGACTCAACCGACCCGTCCCGGCGTCGAGAGTCGGGGTGTGCCGGCTGGACCTCACAGCCGCCCCGGGTCTCGCCCTGGAACCTGACCGCTCCTCCGCGACAGGCAATGCCTTAGCCCTAACAGGGTTAGGCTTCTGGGCTCCTCCCCTCCCCCTTCTCGGAGGGCTGAGTGGAACAGGCCGTGCAACGGCACGCGCCCTGCTCGAGGTCGCCAGCGAGCCCGCTGACAACCTGACTGCCATGGCAGGGTCCCCCTGCTCTGGCGGCACACCACACTCCTCCTCGTCGAACTCCTCCGAGCTGTGGTGTGCTGGCGGATCTGGACCTGTGAACACAGGGCTTACCCACATCTCCGCCTGAGTCCCGGCCTGCGCTGCAGGTACTGCCGATGGTAAAGGCCCCGGAACTGTTGACCGGCGAACTCGTCCTGACGTCCTCCGGCCCTTCGAACTCCCATCCATGTCCTTGCTGCAAGACATAATCAGACAACAAGGACCACCAACTAAAGGTGGAATACTCACCTCCGTGGCCCCCTATGAAGGGCTGGCGAGGAGCGCGCTCCACCGCCAGCCGTCGCAGCAACGCGTTACGACGATATGTCGAGCATGCGCGCCGGCGGGCTCTTCACGAAGTCACTCACGTGACTCCGAAATGAAATCCTATCCTTCCTAGTCTTGCTGAAAATAAAATAAACTAACTATGACAACATGGGGCTTCGTTCAGTTTAGTTTAGTTTAATTTTTAGATACAGCTCAGAAACAGGCCCTTAGGCCCACCGAGTCGGCACCAACCAGCGATCCCCGCACATTAACACTCTCCTACACACACTATGGACAATTTACACATACATCAAGCCAATTAACCTACATACCTGTATGTCTTTGGAGTGTGGGAGGAAACTGAAGATCTGGGAGAAAACCCACGCAGTCACAGGAGAACGTACAAACTCCATACAGGCAGCATCCATAGTCGCTATTGAACCAGGGTCTCCGGCACTGCAAGCTATAAGGCAGCAATTCCACTGCTGCGCCACCATGGCTTCTATTTCCCATTTCTAGTGTATCAACCTATAAGCGGATGAATGGATTATTATTCTTTTAAAAAGATGTACAATGACATGAGGTTTTTCACAGCTAGGGGATAGGGGCAAGTCATGCTTTATGTGAGAGAAACATAGAACATAGAAAATAGGTGCAGGTGTAGGCCATTCGGCCCTTTGAGCCTGCACTGCCATTCAATATGATCATGGCTGATCATCCAACTCAGTATCCCGTACCTGCCTTCTCCCCATATCCCCTGATCCCTATGGCCACATCTAACTCCCTCTTAAATATAGCCAATGAACTGGCCTCAACTACCTTCTGTAGCAGATAATTCCAGAGACTCACCACTCTCTGTGTGGAAAATGTTTTCCTCATCTCGGTCCTAAAGGAATTCCCCCTTACCCTTAGACTGGACCCCTTGTTCTGGACCTCCCCAACATCGGGAACAATCTTCTTGCATCCAGCCTATCCAACACCTTAAAAATTTGTACGTTTCTATAAGATCCACCCTCAGTCTTCGAAATTCTAGCTAGTACAAGCCAAGTCTATCCAGTCTTTCCCAATATGAAAGTCCTGACATCCCAGGAATCAGTCTGGTGAACCTTCTCTGTACCCCCTCAATGGCAAGCATGTCTTTTCTCAGATTTGGAGACCAAAACTGTACGCAATACTCCAGGTGTGGTCGCACCAAAACCCTGTGCAACTGCAGTAGAACCTCTCTGCTCCTATACTCAAATCCTTTCACCATGAATGCTAGCATACCATTTGCTTTCTTCACTGCCTGCTGCACCTGCATGCCTACTTTCAATGACTGGTGTACCATGACACCCAGGTCTCGTTGCATCTCCCCTTTTCCTAATCTGCCACCATTCAGATAGTAGTCTACCCTCATGTTTTTGCCACCAAAGTGGATAACCACACATTTATCCACATTGTACTGCAACTGCCATGCATTTTCCCAATCACCCAGCCAATCCAAGTCACCTTGCAGCCTCCTAACATCCGCCACACACCTAACACTACCCCCCAGCTTAGTGTCATCCGCAAACATGGAGATGTTGCATTCAATTCCCTCGTCCAAATCATTAATATATATTGTAAATAGCTGGGTTCCCAGCACTGAGCCTTGTGGTACCCCACTAGTCACTGCCTGCCATTCTGAAAAGGACCCGTTTACTCCTACCCTTTGCTTCTTGTCTGCAAGCCAGTTCTCTATCCACATCAAAACTGAACCCCCAATACCGTGTGCTTTAAGTTTGTATACTAATCTCTTATGTGGGACCTTGTCGAAAGCCTTCTGAAAGTCTAGGTATAGCACATCCACTGGTTCTCCCTTATCAACTCCGCTAGTTACATCCTCGAAAAATTCTATAAGATTCGTCAGACATGATTTGCCTTTCGTAAATCCCTGCTGACTTTGTCCAATGATTTCACAACTTTCCAAATGTACTGCTATCCCATCTTTAATAACTGACTCTAGCAGTTTCCCCACTACCGATGTTAGACTAACTGGTCTGTAATTCCCTGTTTTCTCTCTCCTTCCTTTTTTAAAAAGTGGGGTTACATTAGCTACCCTCCAATCCTCAGGAACTACTCCAGAATCTAAGGAGTTTTGAAAAATTATCACTAATAGAAACATAGAAACATAGAAAATAGGTGCAGGAGTAGGCCATTCGGCCCTTCGAGCCTGCACCGCCATTCAATGTGATCATGGCTGATCATCCAACTCAGTATCCCGTACCTGCCTTCTCTCCATACCCCCTGATCCCTTTAGCCACAAGTGCCACATCCAACGCCCTCTTAAATATAGCCAATGAACTGGCCTCAACTACCTTCTGTGGCAGAGAATTCCAGAGACTCACCACTCTCTGTGTAAAGAATGTTTTCCTCATTTCGGTCCTAAAGGAATTCCCCCTTATCCTTAGACTGTGACCTCTAATGCATCTACTATTTCTGTGGCTACTTCCTTGAGTACTCTGGGGTGCAGACTATCTGGCCCTGGGGATTTATCGGCCTTTAATCTATTCAATTTACCCAACACCACTTCTTGGCTAACCTGGATTTCACTCAGTTCTTCCACCTTATTTGACCTCCGGTCCCCTGCTATTTCCCGCAGATTATTTATGTCTGCCTTAGTGAAGACAGAACCAAAGTAGTTATTCAAGTGGTCTGCCATGTCCTTGTTCCCCGTGATCAATTCACCTGTTTCTGACTGCAAGGGACCTACATTTGTTTTAACTAATCTCATTCTCTTCACATATCTTTAAAAACTTTTGCAGTCAGTTTTTATGCTCCCTGCCAGTTTTCTTTCTATTTTCCCTTTCCTAATTAAGCCCTTTGTCCTCCTCTGCTGAACTGAATTTCTCCTAGTCCTCTGGTAGGCTGCTTTTTCTGGCTAATTTGTGTGCTTCATCTTTTGTTTTTATACTATCCCTGATTTCCCTTATTATCCATGGATGCACTACCTGCCCTGATTTATTCTTTTGCCAAACTGGGATGAACAATTGTTGTAGTTCATCCATGCAGTCTTTAAATACCTTCCATTGCACATCCACTGTCAACCCTTCACTTGCCAGTCTATCTTGGCCAATTCACTTCTCATATCTTCAAAGTTACCTTTGTTTAAGTTCAATACCTTTGTTTCTGTCTTAATTATGTCACTCTCCATCCTAATGAAGAACTCAACCATATTATGGTCACTCTTGCCCAAGGGGCCCCGCACAACAAGACTGCTAACTAACCCTTCCTCATTACTCAATACCCAGTCTAGAATAGCCTGCTCTCTGGTTAGTTCCTCTACATGTTGGTTTTGAAAACTGTCCCGCAGACATTCCAAGAAATCCTCTTCCTCAGCACTCCTGCCCATTTGATTCACCCAATCTATATGTAGATTGAAGTCACCCATTATAACTGTTTTACGCTTGCTGCACGCATTTCTAATTTCTAATTTCCTGTTTGATGCCATCCCCAACTCCACTACTACTGTTAGGTGGCCTGTACACAACTCCCATTAGCGTTTTCTGCCCCTTACAGTTTCGCAGCTCTACCCATATCGATTCCACATCCTCCAAGCTAATGTCCTTCCTTTCTATTGCATGATTCTCCTCTCTCACCAGCAACGCTACCCCACCTCCCTTTCCTTTCTGTCTATCCCTCCTGAATATTGAATATCCCTGGATGTTCAGTTCCCAGCCTTGGTCCCCCTGGAGCCATATCTCCGTGATCCCAACTATAGCATAGTCATTAATAGCTATCTGCACATTCAACTTGTCCACCTTATTACGAATGCTCCTTGCATTGAGACACAAAGCCTTCAGGCTTGTTTTTACAACACTCTTACTCCTTATACAATTATGTTGACAAGTGGTCCCTTTTGATTTTTGCCCTGGAAATCCACCACCTCTTATTCTCTGTTTATTATTTTTTTCTTCTTTCCCCCCTACATTTTGGGTCTGAGTGCTTCCCTTCTCTGCCTCCTGCCTCTGTCTACTGGCTTTCTCTATTTGAGTCCCTCCCCCCAATCATTCTAGTTTAAAGTCCCCCCGGTAGCCTTTGCAAATTTCTCTGCCAGGATACTGGTCCCCCTCGGGTTCAAGTCCAACCCGTCCTTTTTATACAGGTCACTCCTTACCCAAAAGAGGTTCCATTGATCCAGAAACTTGAATCCCTGCCCTCTGCACCAGTTCTTCACCTAGGCATTTATTGCTCCATTCCTACTCTCACTGTCTCGTGGCACAGGAAGTAATCCTGAGATTGTTATGTTTGCGGTTCTTTTCCTTAACTCGCTTCCTAACTCCCTAAATTCTCCTTTCAGGATCTCTTCTCTTTTTTTACCTATGTCATTGGTACCAATATGTACCATGACCTCAGGCTCCTCTCCCTCCCTTTTCAGGATATCTTGGACACGTTCAGACACATCCCGGACCCTGGCACCAGGGAGGCAAACTACCATCCAGGTCTCCGGACTGCGTCCACAGAATCACCAAACTGACCTCCTAACTATAGAGTCCCCTATTACTAATGCCCTCCTCTTCTTTTCCTTATCCTTCTGAACAACAGGGCCAGTGTCTGTACCGCAAGCCAGGTTGCTGTTGCTACCCCCAGGTAGGCTGTCCCCCCGAACAGCACTCAAACAGGAGTCCTTATTTCCAAGGTGTACAGCCACTGGTGTACTCTCTAGCGCTCGCCTCTGCCCCTTGCTTCTCCTAACCGTGACCCACGTGTCTGCCTCCTGTGGTTTTGGAGAGACCACCTCCCTGTAACTCCTCTCTATGACCTCCTCACTCCCCCTGACCAGATGGAGGTCATCGAGCTGCTGCTCCAGGTTCCTAACACACTCCTTTAGGAGACCCATCTCAACACACCTGGCGCAGATGTGGATGTCTGGAGGGCTACCCGACTCCATGACCTCCCACATCTGACATCCAGAACAGTAAGCTGCCCTGGCACTCATACTTCCCTTACCCTAGAAACAACACAAAATACAATATACAATACAAAATACAAAGTACAATACACTACAAACTGCTGGAATCTGACTGCCAATCAGCTACGTACTCAAGTCCACCAATCAGGGGCTTCTTCAAACCCAGTTAATTGAATAGAACGTTACGGATTTAGAATGTTACGGATTTCAGTCGCTCCTCCCTCACCAACGGCTCCTGGGCCTCTGTAAAAACAAAGCCCCGCGCTCGGGTTTCAAGCTTACCGCTCGGACGTCGTTCCTCCCTCACCAACGGCTCCTGGGCCTCTGATGCCGTGGTGGCACTCTGGGCCACAGTGATGGAAATTGTGTTAAGCTGTAGCATTTGTTGAAGATGAAAGATGATTTTGCTCTTTAGTAAACCTTCACAGCAAATGGTGTGTATCCGAGATGGTTATTTGATTTATATCTGACATTTACCAATCTGCCCATCATTAGGAATTTCGATGCTCTGATCATTTTGTTTTATTAGTTTGCTTGCGTTAAAGTGAATTTCTAAATTATGCTGTGAAGAAATGAAACAGGTATTTTTGACTGAAGCACCTTTATTTGTTCATATTATTTTTTGAAACTCATTCACGAAGCTTTTCATCACAAACAAATATACTATAAAAACATCTTGCATTATCCTTTTTTTTGCATGACAAATTGATCTTTAAAGAACTTTACAAACCAGATGAGAAGAAATTAAGATGGGATCAAAAAGCTAGATCAGAGAATTAAGTTTTAAAGACCAATTTAGTTCAGTTTGGTTTGGTTTAGAGATGCAGCTCGGAAACAAGCCCCTTGGCCCACCGAGTCTGCACCGACCAGCGACCCCTGCACATTAACACTATCCTACACACACTTGGGACAATTTACACTTATACCAAGGCAATTAACCTACATACCTGTACGTCTATGGAGTGTGGGAGGACACCAAAGATCTTGGGGAAAACCCACGTGGTCGCAGAGAGAACATACAAATTCCGTACAGATGCACCCATAGTGAGGATCGAACCCGGGTCCACTGGTGATGTAAGGCAGCAATTCTACTGTTGCGCCACCACAGAATGGCGAAAGGAAGGAAAAAAAGTAAAGGCAAGGTATACCGAGGAATTTCCAGAGTTAGGGTTTGAAGCAGCTGCAAGCACAATCAACAATGGTGGAGCAGAAAATGCACAGCGGAGTCCAAAGATCTCTGAGGGTTTTGGGGGGAGGAACAAGGTTTGGAGAGGTTTCGAAATAAGAATAAGTATCTTTACATACAGTGTCTATTTCTTTGGAAGATGCATGGTGACCATTCAAGAACAACAATTTCTCCAGAGACAGAGGAACTGCAGATGCTGGAATCCCGAGTCTGAAGAAGGGTCCCGACCTGAAACGTTACCTATTCGTGTCCTCCAGAGATGTTGCCTGACTGGCTGAGTTAACCCAGCACTTTGTGTTTTAAACAATAATGTCTCACTGACCACACAATAAGAAATGCATGGTCATATAAAATGTATATACTTTACTTTGGAGTCACGTGAGTAACTTTGTGAAGAAGGCCGTCAACCCGCATGCACGTCATTATGTCCGAGGCATTGCACAACGACTGACTGTCGGGCGCGTCACTCCTTCCAGCGGTAAGTTTTAAAAACGCTCAGGTAAGTGTTATACTTTATCTGAGGTCGTTGCTCTGGGTTCGGTTATTGTGTTTCAAGATACTCGAACTAGCGGTGAACATGTCCAAGGTGAAGAGACGGGCCGCATCGAAACCGGCTACTGAAGACCGCGGTCCTGTGGGTAGCGGGCAGCTGCCGAATTCGCCTTCAGAGTCGCTGGCAGATGAGCCAGCGGCTATAGACTTGGTGCCAATTCCCAGCACCTTGGCTACCCCGCGGTGGAAAAAAGCAACAAGAAAGTCTGTAAGAGCCCTGGACTCAGATGAGTCGGGCCAGGAGGTGGAAATTCCCCCCCCCCCCCCACCTATGGGCAGTGTTGATGGCAGGCTGACCCACATGGAGCAACTTATGGAGAGGTTGCTCCACAATGATGTGCTCCGGAAGAGTGAGCTATCCGAGCCCGGATATTACAGGGAACCGGAGGCAGCAGCACCTGTGTCAGGGCTGCATATTCCCCGCTCTGAGGAGGGAAGCGTACGAGGCCAGTATTTTACTGTCTCAGAGTACGGAGGCACAGCTGGGCAGCATGCTTCAAGGCATGAGGGCCACACCCCGGGAGTACCCCCGATGGCATCCAAATTTGCTATCCCTGCCCGAACAGGGGAGCCATTGGGAGAAGAACTGGCCATGAGCATCAATTACCTGGCCTCCCACCAACTCCAAGACCAGGCCATGGAAGAAACTACTGCCAGGTACATTACCCAACTGAACTGTGCCTCACTAAATGTCCCGACAGTGAACAATTCCATCTGGGGACACATTGGGCACATCAGAGCCCAGTAAGTAAAACTTCAAAAAGTTTTATGATTATTTGCCTCGGGTATCATGGCCTTTGCCAGGTCAGTGGTTGGGGTGCCCCTCTCTGATACCCAGCAGGACGCGATGGCATTATTGTGCAATGCACATTTTGAAATCAATTGCCTTCGGAAGAATGCCATCCATCTTGATCTGAACCCGACATTTGCAGGGCTGTGCAAGCCGGGGAATGTCCAACCCCAAAACCTACTATTCAGGGAAAACCTGCCTAAGCAGGTAAAGGAAATGGATGAGGAGGCAAAAACCATTGGCCTTATCAAGGCACCTCCTAAGATTTCATCTTTCCGGTGACAGTACCCTTTCCACACCAAACGGTCCGCCAGATATGGTGGACGTCACGAGCAGCAGGCACAGAGGCCTTTTTTAGGGCAGGGCCCAAGCCGGGCCATGTTCAAGATGCGCGCATGGCGCCCTGCAACAGCCCTACCCCCCAAACCTTGGGGGCAGAAGCAACCACCACACTGCCGATAAGCATTGAGGTAAGTGAGTCCGGTTGTTTGCTTAACATATCCTCCATGGATCAGTTACAAGTTGGGGGTAGATTACAGTTTTTCTTACATGAATGGCATTGGATAACATCTGACCCGTTTATACTGCGCAGTATACAAGGTTTTAAAATTGAGTTCCTTTTCGACTCGTCTCCACCCACTCAGCATACACCGAGCCACACTTTTGTTCTTTGACAACAGGAATGTGTGAGTACACAAGGGGAAATTGAGTCTTTACTCAAGAAAGGGGTAATTGAGAGGTCGAGTCATGAGCCTCACCAGTTTGTGTCCAATATATTTACTAGGCAAAAGAAGGATGGAGGATGTCGAATCATTCTTGATTTAACTGAGCTTACCTTTGTGCAGTATAAACACTTCAAAATGGAAAACTTTGTCACTGCCAAACAATTGGTTTCCAAAGGATGTTACATGACCTCAAAGATCAGTGGCCATTCATGTAGACCACAGGAGATATTTGAAGTTTAGCTGGATGGAGCAATTGTGGCAGTTTAAAGCATTGCCTAATGGGTTAACCTCAGCGCCCAGACTATTCACAAAATTGCTAAAACCAGTCCTGGGGCTACTCACGTGACTCCGAAGTAAAATAGTAAGATTAAATGAGAACTTACCAGTTTGAAGTTTGATCTTTATTTTATGAGGCATTACGATGAACGATTACGTGCCCTCCGCTCCCGACCCTCGTAACATAAAGACCTTTCTGGAAGTTCTAGTCAGCTCAAATCTTACGATTTTAGTTCAACAACTGTTCTTCTGTGATTTCACACCGCTGCTTTGAAGATTGACACACATGTGGGTTGACGGCCTTCTTCACGTAATCGCTCATTGTAACTCCTCATAAAATAAAGATCAAACTTCAAACTGGTAAGTTCTCATTTAATCTTACTATTTTATTCCCTGTGTAAAGGATGCTGACCAGGGCATTCAGAGAGCCCAGAGAGCTGACTGTTTATCTTCACCATGACTATTTAATACCCACCTGACTGGTCAGATGAGCATCATAGTTTAATATCTGATATGAAAAAGCAACTCCAAAATTCAGCATTTTTTAAGACTTCATTCCAACACCAGCCTGGTGTATGTGCTCAAGGTGTGAAATGGGCTTTGAACCTGCTGTCTGCTGCTTTAGTAATAAGCATCAACAGAAAAAGGCCAATAAGTAAATAATTGTGATGAAAAGTTGTAATCGAAGAAGTATTGTTCGAAGTATTAGCTACAAGGAAAGGTTGGACAGACTTGGATTGTTTTCGCTGGAATGCCAAAGTTTGGGGGAAGATCTGATAAAATCATATATAAAGTCTATAAAATCATGAGAGACATAGATGGGATAGACAATCAATACCTTTTTCCCAGGATGGAAAATTCAAAAACTAGAAGGCATCCTTTTAAGGTGAGATGGGCACAGTTTAAAGGAGATGTGAGGGGAAAGTTTTTTTTACACAGAGGGTGGTGAGTGCCTGGAACACTGCTGAGGACAGAGTTTGAGGCAGATACGATTGTGGCATTAAAGAGGCGTTTGGATAGGCACACGGATATGCAAGGAATAGAACAGAAAAGTGCTGGATTAACTCAACTGGTAGGCAACATCTCTGGAGGACACGAATTTCAGGTCAGGACCCTTCTTCAGACTTGGGATTCCAGCCTCTGTCTCTGGAGAAATTGGTGTTCTTGAATGGCCACCATGCATCTTCCAAAGAAATAGTCACTGTATGTAAAGATACTTATTTTTATTTCTGAATCTCTCCAAGTCTTGTTCCTCCCTCCAAACCCCTCAGATATCTTTGGACTCTGCTGTACATAAAACAGGCGCTCCCAACCTTTTTCGTCCCATTTATCCCTGGCAACTTTAATTGCACATAACAATGTTATTTCACTTATTTATGAACAACTAATGATGAACAGTATACCAGAACCAAACACAGTCAGTCAATAAGAAAAAATATGTACAAATCCAGAATCAACAAATTTACCTCCTGGGTAGGCGAAATTTACCCCAGGTTGGGAACCCTTGATATTGAATATTTTCAAACAGATTAGATTTGATCGTGGCATTTTCTGCACAAACATTGTGGGCCGAAGGGCCTGTTCCAGTGCTGTACTGCTTTATGTTCTATGTCAGTAATTTCTTAGTAATCCAGAGGCCTGAGTTCATAAATCAGAGATCACAGTATAAATTTAAGTGTGACAGCTGTGGAATTGAAATTCAATGAATTACACAATATTTTATTGAAAAATCTTAGTAATGATGACTACTAGATTGTCATTAAACACCCATCTGTCTCACAAGTGTGCTGCAGGGAATGGAATCTACCATCCATCTCTGATCAGGTCTGTATATAACTCTTGGCTCGTACAAACGTGGTTGGCTCTCAAGTTGCTTTGAAAGCCACAATTAAAGATAAACAATAAATGTTGGCCTTGCCATCGATGCCCATTTTACAGGTGAGAACTTCGAGAGGGTATTTTGAAACATTCGTGCCTCAGTGTTCTGTTCAGTGAAAAGAAATCTCATACAAATCACGTCTGAATTTCTGGTTTGTGCTCCTCTGGTAATCTAACTCTGCACATTAAGCATTCAACAGAAGAACTGTTAAATAAGCTAAAAAATTAGAAAAGAAACAGCTTGGCCCAACAAAGCTCATCACTCTCTGCTCTAATTATTTCTCTGATTATACCATCCAATTATATTTTTATACCCTCAGTGATTTGCTTTTATGATGTTGCTTGCTAGATTAGTTAAAGTGAATATTAATCTTGGAGCAAAGCTTTTCTACCACATCTATCAATTCTGAATTACTTTTTGCTCATATCTTTTACACATTTGATGCTCCTCATACATTTCAAATTATACCGAGCATGCCCTCTGACATTTTTCGTACCTGGCCGTATTCTTTTGTGGATTTTAAATACCATTTTTTCCATTCTCCTTGCAGGTCACTGTCAATCACGGATGAGCAGTTGCCATGATTGAAGCTCTTGAGATGTGCATGTAATAAATGGAGCTGAGCTTAGGAGAAGTCTTTCCTGTCAAGTGCTCTGTGCTAATTGTCAAATACATGCAGCTGGCCAGCTGTGCAGCTCCCTCATTCTACTGCGCTAATTTCTTCCATTATTCCTTACATTCTGATTAACTTTTTGAACTTATTTTACTTTCGCTACGCAAATTTGCGTCTTGGATAAAACCCCCTCAGAGCACAGCAAAGCGTGAGCAGAAAAAAAAGCATGGCTGCGGTTTCCAAAGTGATTTTATAGAGATTTTTACTTTTTTATAATCCTTGTCACCGATCCCTTCACTCTTCACATGCATTTTTTTAGGTCTGGAGACCTTTGTCAGAGCTGAGAAAGCGAGAACAAAAAGTTTGTTTTCAGTAATAGTGAAGGAAGAGGGGTGGGGATGAAATATGGGAGATGGCAATGACACAGTTTGAACAAAAGGACTATTTCTTAGGGACTGGTGAGGATATCGAGAAAACTCTAGCCGCCAAATGTAAATTACATGACTTCTCACCAGCTCCAGAATACGTTCATGGAGACGGCCACAAGTTATAAACACCTGTAAACTGTACTTCACTCAAAATGTCCACCATGAACTCGGCAAAGGCACAAATGAGTGCAACGATGCGGAGACAAGAAGTGAGATTTCAACGCATCCCCAAGTTGTTGACGGCAGGCATTCGGAGAAGGTCCAGGGGGTACCGATGTCTGCTATACAACAAGATATGCTGGCCTGTTCTGCAATGCCTACGTTGAACCCGAAGTTTGCAGCTCTATGTAGGTCCACCAATATCCAAGCCCAGATTATTTATTTGGGGTGGACCTCCTCAAACAAGTCAAGGACCTGGAGGAACATGCCAAAACAATCCGTCTCAGCAAGATATACGTTCCTTCTGCAAGGATGCCGCCTCGCAGGTCATTTCAGCGCGAAAGGTGACGGATCCAGGGGCAGGGCCTAGCAGAGTGGGGCCAGTGGGACGACGGTATTACTCACCTGTGTATCCCAGCTACAACCCCAATATGGGCAGAAGGAGTAAAGGCCGACTGTAAAGGTACAGGTGATTCATTCTGTCCTGGATAAGTTCTGGGACCTCCGGTTGGGGGTAGGTTGCAATTGGTTATGATGAAGGGTGCTGCATAACATCTCATCAGTTTATACTACACACTGTCTCAAGCTCGAATACAGTTCATGTCAGGAATTGATCCGCCTGTACACAATAAGCCTAATAGAGCATTGGGGGTTTCTGCACAAACTCAGCAGGTAAAAAAATAAATTACGGGTTGTCCCAAAAAAGGGGAATTGAGAGGACGATAAACCATCTTCAACAATTTGTGTCCAATATATTCCCCAGACAGAAAAAAGATGGGGGATGTAGAGGTAGTCTGGACTTAAATCAGTTAAATTCCTACGTTCAGTATAGGCATTTTTAAAATAGACACCTTCAATACTACGAAACTGCTGCTATCACAAGGCTGTTATATGGCAACTATAGGCCTGAAAGATGCATATTATTCAGTACCAATTCATCATCAGTATCGGAGATACTTGAAATTTAGTTGGATGGGACAGCTGCGGCAATTTAAAGCATTACCAATGAGTTAACCTCAGTTCTAGGCTATTCGAGAACTTGTGGAAACCAGTGCTGGCGCTACTTTGGGCACAGAACCACATGGTAATGGCTTATCTAGATGATATTTTAATCATAAGCAACACTCAGGAGACAGCTGAGGAATCGGTTTCATCAACCAAATACATAATAGAAAGGTTAGGATTCCTGGTCCATCCAACCAAATCCAAGTTAGAGCCATCGTAAAAAAAAAATTGTTTATTTGGGACTTGTCATTGATTCAGTTGATATGTCAGTGACGTTGGCTACAGCCAAGGTTGTGGAGATCAGAGAGGTCTGTACCAGTCTCACTGGAAAACAATATCCCTCCATCCGGGAAGTAGCTACTGTTATTCGTAAATTGGTGGCAGTTTTCCCTGTAGTGCAGTTGGAGTGGAAGCTGGAGGTTATGGAAAGTGCTGGGAGAAAGTCTGTTTGCAGGAAGCGTGGGGCGCGCAGCGATGCGGTTCCATCTCAGTGACCGAGTCAGGAGCTAAGTGCGGTAACGCCGGCTCTGATACCAATGGCTGTTGCCCCGGTGATTGAACAGCCTCCAGTTGCTCCAGTGTCGCAGGGCACTTAGTCCACGGCAACAAGTAAAAAAGCAAAATGAAAGTCTGTCAGACCTGTTTTATCCGACGGGTCTGAGGAAGAAGAGGACTACCCTCTGCATCGTAAGAAAATGTGGGCGAGACTCAAACAGATGGAGCAAATACTCCACACCCTAATCAGCCAGGGGTCCAAGGCCCAGTGATTCCCCAGGCAACCTCTCAATGAGTTCCATATGCAGAATATGGTGCCTGTCCACAATGGGAATCTTTCTCTCCAGCACCTTGTTTAGGTCTGGATGAGGTTTCCCTTGAGCAGGACTCGGGAGTGTGACCCTGAAGCTGGTGTCCCTGCTTATGTGCGCACACCAGAGCACAAGAGCCACGCTCCGGGTGTCCCGGACGTAGCGCGAAACTTCGCTATTCCGGAAGGGACTGGTGGGGCTATCGATGACAACCTAGCCTGCCAATATGAACTCCTTAGCTTCTCACCAGTTCCAGGACCGCAGCACGATATAAAACACCTGTCGATTGTGCTTCACTCAGGGTATCCACCGTAAGCTTGGCAATATGGGCACGCATGAGTGCAACGATGCAAGGACAGGAAGTGCGCTTTCAGCGTGTCCTCAAGTTGGTGGCAGCAGGCATAACTGCATTCGGCAAGATGGTCAAGGAGTCACCGATGTCAAGAACCCAACAAAATATGCTAGCACTGTTTTCATATGCTAACTTCGAGGTGAACTGCATGAGTAAGATCGCCATTCGACCAACCTTAAACCCGAAGTTTGCAGACCTGTGTAGGGCTAGCAACATTCAAGCACCGGATTACTTGTTCAGCGACGACCTCATCAAGCAAATTATGGACATTGACGATGAGGCAAAGACAATTGGGCTTATAAAACCATTTATCCCTGCTCCCAGGACGTCATCTAAACAGTCAGGTTCAATGCGCAGGCGGTCGGATCACGGGGCAGGGCCCAGCAGAGGGAGGCCGATGGGGCAAAAAGATTACCCACCAATGCAGCCAAACAACAACCCCAATATTGGGAGAAGGAGTCTTTCCAGGCCGATTGTCGAGGGCGGCATCAACATCCGCAGCGAAGGCGCAGGACATGCCGCTAGACCAAATCCTCAGGGCCGCAGGATTGTCTCAGGAATCGATTGTTTCTAAGTTTTATGATAACTTGTTCTTACAGTGCCAAGGTTTGGGCATGCTGTGTTGGGTCCCGTACAGGGTTTAAAGCATACCCTGTTGACCAACGGTTATGTGCAGTTAAGCACCTGAGTCAATATATCGAGGTAACTTAGAGTCTCATAGTCTCTCAGACAGCAATGCTCATCAGTTACAAAAAAAAACCTCATAAAAGGTATCAGTAGAAACTATTTCTAGATGGTAAAACAGGTTTTGGATTCTGCTGGAGTAGACACTCATGTGTTTAAATCTCACTCCACCAGGGCGGCATCAACATCTGCAGCAAGGCCGCAGGATTTTCTAAGGAATCAACTTTCTAAAATTATGATAAACCTGTCCTGACAGTGCCAGGGTTTGGGCATGCTGTTTTGAGTTCCGTTTGATTTGATTTGCTTTGTCTTTATAAGTTTCATTTGTAATTTCCCCTGGGATAGAGGGGTTATTACTATATTGTTATTTAAAAAATTATTATTGGATAATTTGAAGCAATGTTCAATACATTATTTATTCACTACTGTGTCAACTGAAGCAGTGTGTCATATGGAGTGCATCTACGGCATGGATTCACAGAGCTTTGAAATCTTCACGTAGTCACTCACGTGACTCCGAAGTAAAATAGTACGATTAAATGTACGAACTTACCAGTTCGAAGTTTGATCCTTATTTGATGAGGAGTTACGATGAGGGATTACGTGAAGAAGCCCCGCCAGGCGCATGCGCGTCATACTTCAAAGCAGCGGCGTGAAAACACAGAAACCGATAGCCAAAGTAACATAGTAAGGCTATGAGAAGACTAGAACTACCAGATGATCCTTTCGATTATGAGGGCCGGGAGCGGAGGGCACGTAATCCCTCATCGTTACTCCTCATAAAATAAGAATCAAACTTCGAACTGGTAAGTTCTCATTTAATCTTACTATTCTATGTGCATGAATGAGGTACAAATGTGGGAGCATGTGTCATGTAATGTGGTATCTGTGCAATGCTGGATATGCTATCAAACCAAGATTGTCCAATTTTCTCCAGTCTAATTTCAAGACATATTAATACATGACGTATATACAGATGAAGATGTTATGAGCAATATCTACGCGACCTATTTACATATCATATATAAATAGACTACACACACTTAATTGCATTTGGAATTAGTGAGCTACCAAGTAATTAAGTGGGATAGGAATAGTGTATATATTTTGAGACCGAAGAGAGGTAAGAATATTGAAGCAGACTCATTCTTCCACCCCTGCCTTTATACGCTTTGGAATAATTCCTTACTGCACTTTCCCCATACCCACTGTGAGCTTTAATATTCTCCAGGCACTTACTTGACACATACAGCTGATGGGGAGAATGCAAGGGTCTTGGAGATGTAGCCACCTTACTCATTTCATGAATAGCCAACAGGCAGCTCACTCAGCCTGTATCTGCACCAAAGATTAAGCCCATGTCATCCGGGTTCACAGTTTACACTTATCTAAATCACATTGGGATTTCCTCCACGGAAATTCCTCCGTGTGATATTTGTAGTCTTCTGGTCAACACCTCCACGACAAATTCCTTTCTGCACCATTTTAAATGAGTTACTGAATTTGCTAAGGTTGTGCACACAGGTGTTAATGTAAATGTATTCACCGGCACTGGAACCAGAACACACAGAGGAAATTGAAACTCAAGACCAGTCGTAAATTTTATTCACATCTGCTGGAAACACACAGCATAGTGTGACTTCCAATCAAATGTAAAAACTGTTTACTATTTATTCTGCTTTAGACAAGCTGCTTTAGACACGCTGCTTAAGTGAAGCATTTGAAAAATGAAGCTTTCTTTCAGTGAATGCTTCTTCAGGAAGCCTTCCTGTTCTGCAGCCCCTAATTAGGTGGTATGGTGTGTCCATTCATGGGACTTTCATGGCACCAACCTGCATGGCCATTTAATTATCTCAGATCTGATCTGAATCTTCTCCTAGTTTACTACCTTTCAATAATATCCTTACATTGATAAAGATGTGCATCCTCTCGAGCTGGAAGTTAAATTTACAATAGCATGCCAAGTAGGCACATTTTTCTGAGGCCAGTGCACCTGTACAGTCTATCTCACGGTATAACATTGAACATTTGACGAAGCCATCACCATTTGCTTCATCCCTATAAAACCAACTGACAATCCATTATCAGGCACTACAAGAATATTTTTACTTGCTGCAAATGGTGATATAAGGACATAATATGCATGCGGTGCGTCATAGCATTCCGTGGATAGGGTATTTCCAGACAAGAAATCTGCCTGAGGAATGGAAGTGGTAAATGCAAGAACTTCTATTATACATTACATTGCAAGGGCTGGGCAAGGAGTGTCCTGCTGAGAGTAGAATAGAGTGATACTACCTGACCCGCTGAGTTGCTCCAGTTTTGCTCAACATTTTGAAATTCTTTGTATCTCCAATTTATATTATACATTGAACTGGATCTGGCAGATAAAGCAGAACTGATGAAAATAAAGATGTTATTGTTTTGCGTTGGTCATATAGAGAGGGAGGATATCATAAAGCTCCCAAATGAGATCCTGGGGAATGCTTGAAGCGCACTGAAAGCACTTTTCAACCTGTTTAGAAATTAAATTCTTAACCGGTAATGGTACATTACCCATAACTAGAGCAGGGAGAATCCTTTGGTACTTTGAACTACGACTGATAGCACAAAATTGCATTTTAACATATTTGAAGGACTTCCTCATCAGAGATCCGATCACTTGTGGATTCAAGGAGTTAAGACTGAGAGAAAGGCTACTTTGTGAAATGGAGATAACTGGAAAAGTACTTACAGATATGTAAACCAGCAGAGCTGTCTAAAGCCAGATTAGAAACATTGAATGGTGAGCAGCAGGAAGGCACACAATAAGGCACAAGTAAATTGCAGAAGAGGAAAATTACTGCCAAGATCCGTTAAATCGTGTAAGTATTATATATAGTACATAGAACATAGAAGAGTACAGGACAGAAACAGGCCCTTCAGCCCACAATATTTGTATCAAACATAATGCCAAGACTAAATCTTATTTGCCTGTACATAATCCATATCTCTCCATTTCCTGCATATTCATGAGCCTTTACAAAAGTTTCTTAAATGTCACTATCACATCTGCATCGACCACGACTGCCAGCAACAAATTCCAGGCACTAACAACCCTTTGTGTAAAAAAATTACCCTGCACATCTCTTTTAAACTTTGACCTTCTTACCAAAAAGCTTTGTCCTCTAATACTTGATTTTTCTATCCTTAGAAAAAAAAGGTTCTGACTGTCTACCCTATCTAGGCCTCTCATAATTTTATATACTTCTATCAAATCTCCTTCAACCTCCAGCGTTTCAGAGAAAGCTGTCCAACCTCTCCTTGTAGCTAATATTATCTGAAGATAACACGAACAATTGTATAAGGACTGCATTAAGAAAAGAATTTGCATAATGTGGATCAGAAAGTCACTTCAAAAAACAGTGCACAATGAAGAGGACAGTGGCAGTTCCTGGAGCCTCTCAACGTATTTCATATTGATGGATGTCAGAGTCCTCAATGCTGAAAGGTGGTCATTAAGGCACGCTACCTTGACATTAATTGACGTCAGGATTATAGTTGCCCTCTTAAAGAAGGTGAGAACCTCACAATGGAGTAGAGAGAAATTAAACATGTCGGTGAATATTTATGCCAGTTGTTCAGCGCAGGTCCAGAGGATGCGGCTGGTGACTCCTTCTGATCAGTTGTCTTCATGGCTTCACTCTCAGGAAGGCCAACTGGACATCTGCTACAGTGACCATGGGCACAGGCACACTCAAATCCGTCAGGGTGGATGACGTAATTTCAACAACCTTATATATAAAGCAAGCGATTAATGCATTAAGCTTGTTGGGGATGGATGCTCTGTTTCCAGCGATACTACAGAACTTCAATTTGTGAGTTTGGATGGCTGGTGGAAGCAGGTAATATTACAAACTTAAAGAAGTATCTAGATGAGCATTTAAATGCTCATGGCAAAGAAGGCTACAGACCCAATGCCGGAAAATTAGAATAGTATAGATAGGGTCTTGATAGTCAGCATGCACATGGTGTGCAAAAGGTTCCTATGCTGTTAGACTCCATAACTCTATGACTTTATGGCAGCAAGCCTAACATCAGTGGCGTGAAAACTATGGTAGGGGATTCTGAGGTCAAGGTGCTACCAACATTTGGAAAGGCGAGGGCTGGTTAGGGCAGCATAACTTTGGGCAGGAGAAATGAGCCTCACAAATTTTAATTTTTTGAAGACCTTTGATGAGGACATGGTGGAAGACATTGTCTACATGGACTTTAGCAAGGCCTTTACATGGTCTTGCATTGTAGGTTAGTCCAAAAGTTTAGATCACATGGAACCTTAAGTGTGGTAGTCAATTGAATATAAAATTATCTTTGTGGTAGTTTGAGGATGGTAGTGGAGCGTGTTATTCAGTTTGGAAGTCTGTGACAAGTGATGTCCCACAAAGATCAGCGCTGCATTCCCTGTTGTTTGTTGTCTATATTAACAACTTGGATGAGAATGTAGTTGGCATGGTTAGTAGGTGTGTGGATGATACCAAAAATGCTGGAATAGTGGATAGTGAAAAAGGTTATCTATAAGTAGAACAGGATCTAGATAAGTTGGTATAGTGGCAAATGAATGGCAGTTGGAATTTACCTCAGACAAGTGCGAGGTGTTGCATTTTGGATAATTAAACCAGGGAAAAGGTTACACAATAAATGGCGTGAACAGAGAGACCTCAGAGTATAAGTACATAGTTCATTCAAATTGGTGACACAGTTAAGCAGGGAGGTGAAGAAAGAGTTTGATATGCTTGTGTTCATAGATTAGGGCATAATTGGAATGTCATGTTACAGCTGTATAAGTCATTGGTGAGATCACATTTGGACTATTGTTTGTCTGCGGGTCAGATGAGATGTCCTTAACCCGGGCACCAGGCAGCCAACACAGCCTTCGGGACCCTCCATCCTCGCAACAGAGAACAGTGGCAATGCCTCTAACTATACTATCCCCAATGATAACTATGTTTTTCTTCTCTGTTCCCTCTCGAATGGCCTACTGAACCATGGTGCCCTGGTCGTTGCTCATCCTTCCCACAGTCCTCTAACTCAGTCCTCATCTCTGTTCCCCTGCCTGCCTGCCTGCCTGCCTCACTAGCAGTCACGCCCTCTACGTCACCATGGACCACGTTGGAAGCAGTAACTCCCGCAGGCATCACTGCCTCCAGGTACACAGTGTCCCGGTAATTCTCCTCGTCCCTGATGTGCCTCAGTGTTTGAAGCTCAGACGCCAGGTAGTCCACTTTCAGTCTTAGTTCTTCAATCAACCAGCATTTGCTGCAGATGTGGTCACCAGGATTGACCAAGGGGTCCACCAACTCCCACACCTGCAGCACACAGCGTGATCCTGCAAGGTAGATAGGTTCGAGAAACTCAGTGGGTGCAGCAGCGTCTAAGGAGCGAAGGAGATAGGCGACGTTTCGGGTCGAGACCCGAAACGTCGCCTATCTCCTTCGCTCCTTAGATGCTGCTGCACCCGCTGAGTTTCTCCAGCTTTTTGTGTAACCCTCGATTCTCCAGCATCTGCAGTTCCTTCTTTAACAGGTAGATAAGTTCGATGGTTGCAATGTTTTTCCCAGGGTAGAGGAGTGTAAATTTAAGGTATGAGGGGAAAGATTTAAAAGGGACCTGAGAAGCAACCTTTCCACACAGAAGGTAGTGGTATATGGGATGAATTGTTAGGGGAGTTGGAGAGACAGGTACAACGATAACATTTAAAAGGCAAATTTGGTCAGTCAGATGTATCGCAAGTAGAACTAGCATAAATACATCTTAGTTGGCATGGTGCTGACTCTATGGCTATAAAACAATTTATTCAAAGTTTATTCAAACTATTTGTACAGTCATTTTGATATGCCATGCGTAGGTCCAAAGATATAGAATTTCTGGGAGAAAAATTAATGGCAACCAGGCAAAGTTAACATGATTTTGGGAAAAGGAAATCATGTTTAACTAAGCAAACTCATGTTAACAGTCTGATGAAGTGTCCACACATGAAACAAAACATATTCATGCTCCTGATATGCTGCCTGACCCGCTGAGTTACTCCAGCATTTTGCATGTTCTGATGTTCAATTAACCTCAGCGATCGCTGATGAGTAAGATATGAGATGTATGATTTCTAAAAGGTATTTGATAAGGTGCTGTTGCAAAGGTTATGATAAAGACATTTACATACAATTTATATAAATGACGAATGATGGCACTGAAGGTATGGTCAATAATTTTACTAATCATTCAGAGAGATTGAGAATAAATTGTGAAGTGGCCAATAAGAAGACTACAAAAGGTTATAGAAAAAGCTAGTGAGTGGGCTAATATACAGATGTCCTTGAGAAGCCATTAATGCAACTTGCTACTCCATGTTCCAATTGTCTTCTATCTTGCGTTACACAATATGGGCCAAGGAACTTCATCTGCTCCAGGAAACTGCAGAGAGCCAATATTCCATGCTTGCAAATAAAAGTTATTTTTTAATTACACTGATAAAGACTCATCTGAGCCTGTCCGCAGCTCTATGCCTATTGAGGCCTTTGTTGATTTAACTGTGGATTGGAAGATCAAGTTAATGTATCAGCATGCTTGAATTCCTCCAAACATGCCAGGGGTATGTTGATGGGCTGACAAGATTTAATGTGCGGTTGAGTGCTGATGGCTGGGTGTTTGTCTGTATGGGCCTGGGGAAATTAAGCAATAGTGGAAAACTTGTTTGACCCCTTTGCAGTTAAAGGTAAATCCCACAGTCATTCCATATTCTCTCTTGGAAATAAACCATTGGAAAATCTCCCTATAGAAATTTTATAGTGATTTTTAATTGCAAAATAACACAAGCAACATTTTTAAAACTCAGGTCATAATGCATGTATCTATAAATCATTCATGTTACACTTTTGAGCTGAAATGTAACATTAAAATATCTGTTAGAAACAACCATTGATAAAACATTTGGAAAGATTCCATTATCCAGTAATTACTGGACTAACTCAATGGGTCAGGCAGCATCTCTGGAGAACGCAGATAGCTGACGTTTTGGGTCTGTACTCTTCTTCAGACTGATTGTGGTTGCGGGGGGGGAGAAGAGCTGGAAGAATGGAGGGGCTGTACAAAGCCCAGCCAATGATAAATGGATACAGGGTTGGGGAGCTTTTGAGGGGCAAATGATTGGATAGGGTTCCTTTCCCATTTCCATACAAACCTTTCTGCCCTGGGCCTCCTCCAATGCCAGAGTGTGACTGTGCTCTAACTGGAGGAATAGCACATCATATTCCGCTTGCTTAGCTTATAATCTAACAGTATGAACATTGAATGCTCCAATTTTATGTAACTAAATTCGCTCCTCATCTATCCTTATCTCACGCCAGTACAGTGGCACAGTGGCAGAGTTGCTGCCTTACCGTGCTTATAGCGCCGGAGACCCCAGTTCGATCCTGACTATGGGCACCGTTTGTAGGGAGTTTTTTGTTCTCCCAGTGACCGCGTGGATTTTCTCCAAGATCTTCGGTTTTCTCCCACACTCCAAAAGACATACAAGTATGTAGGTAGATTGGCTTGATAAATGTAAACATTGTCCTTAGTGTGTGTAGGATAATGTTAATATGCGGGGATTGCTTGTCGGCGAGGACTCGGTGGGCCGAAGGGCCTGTGTCTGTGCTATATCTTCAAACTAAACCAAACTAAACCTTTTGGCTTTATATCGTTGGCCTTTGTCCAAACACCTGCCTATCAAAACCTACCCTTGTTCTCTTCCAGCTTTCTCTATCATCCTCCACTCACCATAATGTGTCTGAAGAAGGCTTCTGACCCGAAACATCACCTATCCATATTCTCTAGAGATGTTGCCCGATTAATTTTTAATTCAATTTAGTTTTTAATTTTTTTAACCCACGCGGTCATGGGGAGAATGTACACACTCTGTACAGACAGCACCTGTAGTCAGGATCAAAACCCGGTCTCTGGCGCAGTAAGGCAGTAACACTACCAGTGCCCTGTCGTGCCACCTCGAGTTAATGAGATTTGATTTTTTGAGGAAGAAATGAAAGATGGAAAAGATAGTTGAACTATAGCGGGTGCTTAAAAGTCAAATCAGTTGCAGAATGGCAATTACTAATTGAGGAAGACTGGATGGAAAGAGAAAGAATAAAGTTATTGAGGACATTTGAGTAAACTTTACAATGGGTTTTGTAGTTTTCCCTATAATCTCCCAGAGGAATCTATGGTATGCATGAAGCTAAGTAGTTTAATTTGTTCCTTTCTTGGACTAAATATTTGGTTAGCATTGTACTAACAGCGGTCATGTCATCATTTGATTTCTTAATGCTGTCAGGTATGTCACAGATTTCAACAAGTCAGGTATAGGTAGCAGATTTCAACAAGAACCAGTCTGTTCTTTGAACTAATGGGGAAGTTAAAGTTGCCGTAAAATCAAATTACAAACATTGAATCGCAGGATGTCGAGAGTCATAAATCAGAGTGTATTATTTCCAACTGACCATGCTAATGGACCTGTGCATTACTAATGGCAAACATCTGAAATGCTCCCTTATTTTTCCATGTAGATTTGACACAAAAAATGTATAAAAATTGCTCTAAAGTCTTTTTGAACAGAGAAGGTTTTTCATAATTATGTTTGCTTCAAGCTTTCAGAAGTGACAAAAATAACATGTATCATAGTCATAGATTTATCCAGCTTCTCCAAAAACTCAAATCCTCAAGTCCTCTTAACATTCTGGTGAATCTGCATCCTATCCAGCTTAATAATATCCATCCTATATAAGGAAACAGGAACTGCTGTCAATACTTCAAATGTGGTCTTACCAACATGTGGCACGGTGGCATCAAGGTCGAGGTAGCCTTACAGCACCTGAGACCCCGGTTCAATCCTGACTATGTGTGCTTATCTGTACGGAGTTTGTACGTTATCCCCATGACCGCATGGGTTTTCTCCAAGATCTTCGATTTCCTTATGCATCTCTTAAAGATAGCGGAGTCAAGGGATATGGGAGAAGGCAGGAACAGGGTACTGATTGTGGATGATCAGCCATGATCACAGTGAATGGCGGTGCTGGCTCGAAGGGCCGAATGGCCTACTCCTGCACCTATTGTCTATTGTCACCCACATTCCAAGGACATACAGGTTTGCAGGTTAATTGGCTTGGTGTAAATGTAAATAATTGTTCATTGTGTGTAGTGTGCGGCAATCGTTGGTTGGTGTGGACTCAGCCGGCCTGTTCCGTGCTGTATCTCTAAACTAAACTAAACATCTTCTATAATTGTAGGAGGACTGCACGTCTCCTTTACTCAATATACCCTTACCAATCAGAATCAGATTCAGAATCAGACTCACACTTTATTCGCCAAGTATGTTTTGCAACATACGATGGTCACGGTGGGAGCAATCCCAGGCAAGGGATCAGCTCCGATGTTAAGTCCGCCCCCCGCGGTGGGGCTCACGACAGTCCGAGGAGGCTTCCAGCTCCACCGATGGTAGGCCGCAGAGCCCGAAGAATGTGATCCGAAAATTGATCACATCTTCGGGAAGGTAGGAGCATGCAAAAAAGTTTCCCCCGATCCCCTCCCCCTCCTCCCCACATAAAACAAACCGAAGAACATTAAAATAATCTTTTAACAAAATAACAAAAAGAAAGAAAATACGAACAGACTGCCGACAGGGCAGCCATCTCCCCGGCGCACATGGAGGTCTTTGTGTACTAAATGCCTTCTTCACCATCCTGTGTGTCTGCATTGCCATTTTCAAGTAACTGTGTACATGTATTCCTTGAAATCTCTTCTTTACAACAATGATGTGCCTGCTGTACATTTCTAAATTTAAGTCCTGAGAACCTTCTTGCGGAATTAGATGATGTCTGACTGTTCTTCGGAAACTGCCTTTTCTCTCCAAAGCAAATCTTGACTGGCAGAATAGTACCCCGATGATCAACACAACTAATCGCACCATTGTTGTGACTGTTAATAATTATTTATATAACTAACAACCTTCTTGTGTACTTTGGAAAACGTTGGCTGGAAAATGAAATTTGTTTCCATAAAATTCAAGTGAGATAGATACAAAACAAAAACGAAATAGTGTAGCAGTTAGCTACATGAAATAACAACTGTTGCAAGTCAGGATTATGACAGAATACTCGCCGGTTGCCTGGATTAATGCACACATCTCAAGAAGATCAGCATCATCCAGGATAAGGTAGCCCACAATCGGCAACCCATTCTTTTCCCACAACAACATTGTGCAGCGCGTACCAATTAAAAAATGCACTGGTGTTAATCACCCATGTCCACTGCACCCCCCTCCTCCCCCTGGTTAAAAAAGATTAAAATAAAAAAGCGTGGAGAAGATAAACATAGAACGGCCGAGATTTACGCGACTTGCCGCCATATTATTTAAAGATTTGATAAGGAGGAGAGATAATATAGAGGTAATGAGATATTGTAAAGAAATTCATGAACATTTATTTTAGCTGATGGCATTGTACCAATGATTGGATGGGGACAGACAAGAAGTCTGAGTCAGAAGACTGTGGGCGGCTGTGATTGTTTCATGTAGATGATACAGAGAGAAGAAAAGTTGAGATCGGGGAGAAAATCAAAGATGAGTTAAAACTTCTAAAAGGAAAACACTGAAGGTCAAGATCTAATGAGAGTGGATGAGGATGAGAGCTGTGGGTGAGTGACATCTGGTACAGAATGGGAAATGTGAAGCACAGATTTTAAGACTAAGAATGATGGGAAAGTGGAAAGGTCAAGTATGTCAGTAATTGGTTTGAAAATGGTTAGTGGCTGAGATAAGAGTGGAGACTATTGATTGCAAAAATAACTTACCTTCCTCTCTTTGCAGGATAAATTGCCAATTGTAATTCCAACCATTGTGAATCATCTTCTATCTTCTTAAAATGCTTGTGCACAATAAAGAATGCAAAATGGTCTTCTCGTGGATTTTTTACTTAATGCTTTTTATTTAAAAAGCCAGCTGCAAGCAATATATTTGATTTTGATTGCTCTTTATTATTTTAAATGACTTGTCTGATGGCAAGGCTTAAAATCACTCATATATGTAGAATGTACAATTTGCAATGAAAAACACAAAGTTGAAACAGATGGATCACATCTGGAGTGCAGAAAGCATGAAAGAATGAAGTGTATCTTTTTCACAGTGAAGTCATGCATTTAGAATAGAAATAGTACTTGTTTTTTTACCTGATTCAGTTTATGATTTGGCAATCCACACATGATGAAAATAGCAATGATATTTCTTCCTGTGCATTAACAGTCCTATTCCTTATTCAATAAATGTCAGAGAGTGGCTATTGCCATACCAGGAAGCTGCAAATTGTAGGAGCAACTTTGATTAGACAATTAACTACTACAAGCAGATGCAGTATATTGTAGAAAAATGTGAGGTTATCCACTTTGGCCGCAAGAAAACAGATTATTATCTCAATGGTGTTAGATTAGGAAAATGGGAAGTGCAACGATACTTGGGTGTCCTTTGTTTACCAGTCACGGAAACTAAACATGCAGGTAAAGCAGGCAGTGAAGAAAGCTAATGGCATGGTGGCCTTCATAACGAGAGGGTTTGAGTATATGAGTAAAGAGGTCCTTCTGCAGTTGTGCAGGGCCCTGGTGAGACCACATCTGGAATATTGTGTGCAGTCTCCTAAATTGAGGAAGGACATCCTTGCTATTGAGGGAGTGCAGCGTAGGTTCACGAGGTTAATCCCTGGATGGCGGGACTGTTATATGAGAAAAGATTGGAAAGACTGGGCTTGTATTCACTGGTATTTAGCAGGATGATGGGCGATCTTATCGAAACATATAAAATCATAAAAGAACTGGACAAGCTAGATGCTGGAAAAATATTCCCAATGTTTGGGCAGTCCAGAACCAGGGGCCACAGCCTAAGAATAAAGGGGAGGCCAGTCAAAGTACAAAGTTCAAAGGACATTTATTGTCATGTACACCAATTGGCGTAGTGAGATTTGAGTTGCCATTTGCAGCACATCAATAAAAATAAAACACAACATTAAAGAATTTAACATTGAACACAAAAACATCCCCCAACGACGGTTCCCACTGTGAGGGAAGGCAACAAAGTCCAATCCTCTTCCTCTTGTTCACCCATAGTCGGGCAGTCGCCACGACGGCAGCCCGATGATACGCTCAGGCCCGCTCGCCGGATGATGGAGCTCCAGCGTTGGGAGAACACTCTCAGCAGCTTGGAGTGTCTGGAACTGCCGCATCCTCCCCGGAGATCACGGCTCCCGAAGTGGTGATCTTGGCGAAAGATCCCCGGCTCCGTGGTGTTTAAACCCAGTGCCGCCCCGCAGCTGGACGCTCTGCGACCCCAGCTCCGCGATGTTGGAGTCGGCGGTCTCAGCCCTCCGGAGCTTACCACACGGCGACCCGGGTAAAGCATTGCCACTCCGCGATGGTGCATCAGCGTTGTGCCACCGCCGAAGCTGAGCTTCTGGCCGGTCCCGGCAGGAAACGCCACTCCAGTCCCATTGGTAGGCCTCGAGGAGAGGGCGAAGATGCGGCTCGGCAGAAAGCCGCATCTCCGACCAGCTAGGGACTGAAAAATACAGTTTCCCCCTTCCAAGGCCCACACCCCCCCCCCCCCCCCCCCCCCCCCCCACCCCCACATAAAAAGACTAGACCTCCAAAACAAAAACTTTCAACTCGCTAAAAATAAAATAAAGTGTGAAAGGACAAACAGCTGCAGGCAGGGCAGCCATACTCGACTGCGTCCCCACTCATTTTATACTGAGATGAGAAAAACTTTTTCACCCAGAGAGTTGTGAATTTGTGGAATTCTCTGCCAAGGAAGGCAGTGGAAGCCAGTTCACCGGATGAATTTAAAAGCGAGTTAGATAGAGCTCTTGGGACTAGCGGAATCAAGGTGTACTAGACCAAGTGCAGACCCGGTGGGTGAGGTGGGGGGGGGGGGTGGTGGAGGAGGGGAGAGAGAGATGTGAGTAGAGAGAGGGGAGGAGAGAGAGGGGGCAGAGAGGGGGGGAGGGAAGGGGACAGCGGGGGTGGGAAGGGATGGGGAGAGTTGGGAGGAAGAGAGCGAAGGGGGAGTGGAGGGGGTAGAGGAAAGGGGGTAGGGGAGGGGTGGAGGGAAGGTGGTAGAGGAGGGGTGAAGGGGAGGGGAGGGTGTGGAGGGGAGGGGGAAGAGGGTTTAGGGGAGGGTGGGGGAGGGGAGGGGGTTGGGGAGAGGAACAGGGGAGAGAGAGGGAAGGGAGAGAGAGGGGGAGAGAGAGGAGAGAGAAAGAGAGGAAGTGTGGATGAGGGGGTGGGGAGGAGGGGGAGAGAGAGATGGGAGGAGAGAGGGGCTGAGAGGTGGGGGAGGGCAGGGGAGCGGAAGGGGATGGGGTGCAGGGATGTGGGTAGGGGAGTGGGTGGAGGGAAGGAGGTAGGGGAGGGGTGGAGAGGATGGGGGAGAGGTGGGGGAAAGGGTTTTAGGGGAGGGCAGTGGATTGGGGGGAGGAAGGGGGGAGAGAGAGAGGGAGGGGAGGGAGAGAGAGGGGATAGAGAGAGGGAGAGAGAGGGAATATAGAAAGGAGAGAGATGGGGAGAGAGAGTGGGGAGAGAGTGAGAGAGAGAGGGGGAGGGAGAGAAAAGGGGGATGGAGAGAGAGGAGGGGAGGAGAGGGGGAGAGAGAGTGGGGAGAGAGTGAGAGGGAGGGAGAGAAAGGGGGAGGGAGAGAGAGGAGAGGGGGAAGGGGGAAGAGAGGGGTGAGAGGGGGGAGGGAGAGAGAGAGGGGGAGGGAGTGAGAGGGGGGGAGGGAGAGAGGGGGAGAGAGGGGGGGAGAGAGAGAGGGCGAGGGGAGAGAGAGGGGAGAGAGAGTGAGAGAGAGAGAGAGAGAGAGAGAGAGAGAGAGAGAGGGAGAGAGAGATGGGGATAGAGAGAGAGGGGGTGAGACAGAGAGAGTGAAATGCAACCGTGTGCGTCACGCGTTCAGAATGTTCTGGAAATGAAGCGTGCACGTCTCATGCCCAAAAGCTGTCAGCAGCTCTATGGAATGCAGGGGAGGAGCCTGCCGCGTCACACACACACTAACTACCCCCCCTCCCCCCCTCCTCCCCCCCCCCCCCCACACACACAGCGGGTCCGATCTAAGCTGTCAATGAAAAACTGTCTGAAATTAAAAGTTAATGTTAAGAATTGGTGAGGTTAAGTTAGAAATAATTCAATTCAATTCAATGAAAAATAATGGAATGACCAATAATTAGTGGAGTTAAATGAGAAACAATAAAATTCAGTGCAATGAAAAAATAAATAAACAATGCTTTAATCCACAGTGGGCAGGCTGGGCCAGCAGGCAGGCTGGGGGGTGGGGCCTGGCCAGGCCAGGAGGCAGATGGGCCAGGTGCAAAGGCATTGTGAGGTCAGCAGCTGGGCAACCGTTTATTTATTTTTTAATGTCAGTTTGGTGCTAAATTTGAGTAAATATCTTAGGAAATAATCGACCAAACTTATAGAGGATTGAATTTTTGAAATCATAAGGAAATTTTCTACCAGAAGATGTTAAAATGTCACTGTTATTGTAACGTCAGCAGCTGGGCAGCGGTCAGATTTTAAAAAAAGGTCAGATTGGTCAACAATTTTAATAAAAAGTTAGGAAAATAATGTACCAGAGATACAGAGGAGTCACTTTCTAAACTTGCAAGGAAAATCTCTACTGAAATATGTAAAAATGTCCCCGTTTCGGCATCTGGTTTTCGAGGAGATACGTTTCAAAGGCAAAATGACACACACACACCCACACCCACACCCACACACACACACACACAGTTTTAATAGATATATGATATGATATGATTTACTCAATTGGTTTTCTTTTTTTTGGCTGCTTGCCTTGGTCATGTTATTATAAGATTATAGAAAAACATGAGAGAAAAAAACGGGCATGTGACCAGACAATCTGATTTAGATTGCTACACAGAGAGGCTGGGCAGAATTGGACTGCTTTCTCTAGAACATCGGAGGTTGAAAGGGGACCTGAGAGAAATATATAAAATTAGGAGAGGTGTGGATAGAATAGACAGTCAGAACCTTTTACCCAGGGTAAATATATCAGAGACTAGAAGACATATCCTGATGGTGAAATGGGCAAAGTTCGAGGAGATCGGTAAGGGGGGGATGATGGGGGGGGGTTGATAGGGGGAAAGAGGGGGAGGGAAAGAGGGGGGAGGAAGAGAGGGGTGAGGGGGGGAGAAAGAGGGGGAAGATGGGGGAAGGAGGGGGGAAGAGGCAGGGAAGAGATGGGGAGGGGGAGGGGAGGGGGGGAAGAGGGGGAAGGAGGGGGGAAGAGGTGGGGAAGAGGAGGGGGGAGGGGGGGAGGAGGGGAGTGGAGGGGTAAGAAGGGGGAAGAGGGGGGTAAGAAGGGGGGAGAGGGTGGGGTGGAAAGGGGGGGAAGAGGGGGGAAGAGGGGGGAAGGGGGATGGAAAAGGGGGGAAAGAGAGAGAAGGTGGGGGAAGGTGGGGGAAGGGAGGAGGAAGGAGGGAGGAGGGGGGGAAAGGAGGGGGGAGAGATGGGGGAGAGAGGAGAAGAAGGGGGAGAGAGGGGAGACAGAGGGAGGAATGGGGGGAAGAGGGGGGTGAGGGGGTGAGGTAGCGATATTACAAAACTTACCTTCAGTGCCTTTGAGGGGGGAGGGGCGGGATTAAAATCCAGGTTTTGTACTGCTTGTCGGAAGTGGATTTTGTCGGGCTGCTAGCTGCTGAAGAAAAATCGATCGGACTTCTGTTCCCATTTTTTTGTTAAATCGCTAGACAGTTTAATAATTGGATTAAAATAAAAAACAACTTCTAACGCCTACAACGTGATGGATCGTAAGAACGGGAAGGGTAAGTCGTATATTTTACATATAATCTTGCTTCTTGGGATGGCTTTAATCTAATTTTAACCAGCAGTGTCTTTCCTGCCAATATGGGGTTCAAATTCACCGCAAATGCAACGTTCCAATTGATCGCATTCCAGAAACTCCCACTCGCAAGATGATTAAAATGCAAGTTTTTTTGGACAATCATGTCATATGAGCATTTAAATCGTCTATATTTTGTGTTATTGTCTATCCATAGTCAATATTTTAATACTAAATATACACAAGTTTTAGCCACATGTATTGTGCACAAAATAATAATTTTGATTATATTGAATGGATGTTTCTAGATTAATTTAGGGGAATTAAACATTAAACTCCTTCCATCTGGCATATAAATTCATGTTATATTGTGAATTCTTGTGTGAATGGGATTAGTTTGTTGTTTGGATACTTTGGCTATTTTAAAAAAATATCAGTTTCTTAAGAAATTGAATCTACAGAACATTCTTAATGGGAAAGTAGTGGGCAGAAAGGCATGTCATGTGTGGTTTGAGGAGCAAAAACTTGTAGTTTACAATGCCAAAATTGAAAAGTTGAGGAAAAACAAGGTGTACAGAGTTGTCTATTGGTTACAATCTGAGGAATATGATGAGAGTATGATTAATACTGAAGATATGAAAGTGAATTAGGTATCAAATTCAACTTCATTTTATGCTTTATCTGATTGGATAAAGTACAGACTTGATTTTTAAAATCTCAAAAATTTTATAACATTGCTAGGTGAGGGTGGAAAAGGGGGGAAGGGGGAAAGGGAAGGAATGGGGGTAAGAGGGGGAAAGGGAAGGAAAGGGGGGAGAGGGGGGCAGAAGGGAGGGGGAGGGGGGAAGGAGGGGGAAGAAGGGGGAAGAGGGAGGAAAAGAGGGGGGAAGAATGGGGGGAAGAAGGGGGAGAAGGGGGCGAGAGGGGGAGAGGGGGGGAAGTGGGGGGGGAAGTGGGGGGGGGAAGTGGGGGGGAAGAGGGGGGGAAAGAGAGGGGAGAGGAGGAGAGGAGAGGAGGAAGTGAGAGGGGAGAGGGCAGCGGGCAGCGGGCAGCGGGCAGCGGGGTGCACGTCAACCAGCGTTCAACGGTTTCAATCCAGAGCCCAGGGAGAGGGATCGTCACAGAGGAGGGCTGGTTCCCGATCGCTCCCATTGGCGGCTCCAGCGCCCGAGTATGGGGGGGGGCGGTGGGGGGTGAGTGGTTGGGAGGGGGGGGGTGATGTCACTCGCAGCGTGTGGAACACAGCGAAAAACCGGGAGAGGGGGTACAGGGGTCGGAGGGTGATGTCACTTGCAGCGGGTGGAATACAGCGTGAGCAGAGCCATTGTGACATGCCCATCTTATTTATTTTCAAAGATTTGTGAACATTTTCATAAATATCTCAAGAAATAAAGCTTGAAATTTTCAGTTAAGCCGAATTTTGACTTCACCGGATAAATCTCCACAGGAATATGTAAAAATTGTATCTTCAGCGCATCCTTTTTTCGAGCAGAATGCACACACCCACACACGCACACACACACACATACACATACACACACACACACACACACAGACACACACACACACACACACACACAAACACAAACATGCGTGATCAGAGTTTTATAAGTATAGAAATAGAGTTGAAGGTTTGTGTGGGTTTATTTACGTTTTCAAAGGAAATATTTTCGGGGCTGTTTCATATGATCTCTTGGTGTAGGTGTATAATAATTCATGCATATTAACTGAGAGACAGCTCTGACTACTTGAGTATATGATCAATCGTATGTGGGTAGGTGCAGGCTCAATCTGTTGAAGAATCAAGGACGTGTAAATTCTTAAATAAATCCAAAGGAGTTGCCCACTCACTGTGTTGGAACCTCACCAATATCCCTTTCTGCTGCAGCACATAATCACTACTCCTCCACCTATGAGACATAGGGTTGCAATATAAATAAAAACGGCCCTTCATCCCAGCATTTCCATGCAGGGAAGAAGGAAATTTTTGTTGTGTGTTGTGTGCTGTCCAGTCAGCAAAAAGACTATACATGATTACAATCAAGCCATCCACAGTGTACCGATACGGATTAAAGGATGCGATGCTTCTTGAATATTGTAGGGGCATACAGTATCCCCGTTGGCCAACAACAAATGCTCTTGATTCCCAGACAAGTGCAAATGTAGGCCTTATATTCACAAAGTAGTACCAAAGGAAATAGAATGGGAATCTGGGATTACTTTGTCCCTTACATTCATGTGGAGCAGACTTGTCTTCCAGCTGGTGCATTGAGTGAAAAATTAAGGTTGATGGCAGTGAAGCACTTGCAGAGGACTTTTCTCAATATTTTCAATTGGGGTTAGGGGATCGAAGGATAATTAAAGCCAATATCTCTCCGCCTCCCTTCAAAATCATCATTGGAACTAAAATCATAAAACAATTAGATTCCTTTGATTGTTGGGCAATATATCTGACTGGTGGAAAATCAATAACTGCAACCTGCATGTTCACTGTTGAAAGCTGCAACTGGAGAGTGGATCAATTGCTCAGTGGTTAGTTAATCTCCACGGGAGGGACTTTTTAACTTTTAAAAAGACTCCACTCGCCTTAGAAATGCTGGACACCCAGTTTATAGCAACATTTAATAGCCCTGCATTGATGATGAATGAAATAGTGGCAAATTAATTCACTTCACCTACTCTCTGATGCTGGGCTCTTTTAAATCGAATCTTCCTGAATATGACAAAACTACTGCTGAGAAATAAATATAGGTGTAGAAAGAAGCTGTGTCCTGGCAAATGTGACTCTCTGTAACATTTCCATCTCAGCAATCTGAGCTAAACACAGATGCGCTTGAACAGTCAATTTAATCTCATATGCCAATTGTCCAATTGTTAATTTTAATTAGTTTTCTTTCAAGAAAAAGGGTTTAAAAAAGGTTTCAATATTTAATCCTCAGCAATGTAATAATAGGAGAGTTTTTTGTCATGATCACATTGCAATCTGTGGGATCTTGCTGTGTTTAAATTGGCTGGCATGTTCCCTGCAGTATTACAACTGTGACATTTGGACAAAAGGTATTTGGGCGTACATCGATAGCATGGTTTAGAGGGTTATGGGCCAAATTAAGGTAAATGGGACTAGCTTAGATGGGGCGTCTTCTTCGGCATGGACAAGTTGAGCTGAAAAGCATATTTCCATATTGTATAAGTCTAGCACTACATTACATAAATGCTTCATTTGTTGTAAGTCATTCGGGAACACACTGATTTCATGAATGGAACTCTCCTAAACAAGCCAATATATAATTTAAAAAGATACTAGACCAAGTGCAGACCCGTTGGGTCTGGTCCCCGAACATGCTTCAGTCGCCAAAATCGGCCATGGGAAAAAAATGGCGGCGTTTTTGGAGGAGAGTGGGCTGCAGCAGCTGCCGTTATGGTGTCTGGCCAGCAGGAGGCCACAAAATGAGTGAGTGTGTGGCGGCGGGGGGAGTGAAGGATTTTATTTTAAAAAGTGTACATTAAAATGTCTAAATGTAATGAGGAGTGAATGGGCGAATGTAAAAGTGTAATGTGTAGCAAAATGGAAAATAGCTCGGGGTTTGAAAGTGTGGTTTTGGCGAACCATGAAATCAATGGCCAAATCTGACACACACCCGGTCGGCAGACACACACACACACACAGTTTTAGTAGTATATAGATGCTATCAGGAGTATCATTGATGGCAGCATAAGTAATCTCTGCTGAACTCATCAGTGTGGGATCTAACTAGGATAAATATATTTATTCATTTGTCTGAAGATGATCCTAACCCAAAACATTATCTGTCTTTTGCCTCCACTTATACTGCCTGACTGGCTGAGTTCCTAAGCTCTCTGTTTTTTGGTCGACCCCTTAGTCCAACCCAAACTCTCCTGTCAACTCTAATTTCCCAAGGATCCACTGCTCAATAGAAAATGCTAACTCTGGAAATTCTGTGTGAAATTTAAGATATTGA
Organism: Raja brachyura; assembly: GCA_963514005.1. The sequence goes on from OY740781.1 coordinate 77,458,171, forward strand.
CAATAGCTAGACTAAATTACCCATGAATTTATCACTGAAATAAGAACAACAATGAACAGAAAAATCTTTGCTTGCTCACAAGACCAAGGACATTTTTATTTATCAAACCCAACACTTTTATAACTCATTCTCAACCACCTTTTTGCCACTTTTATATCTGTTCTAGTACAGCTTCCTCAATTTGTTCAGAACTTGAACTTTTCATTAACTTTGCTGCCAATTTTCACTCCACTCACTATCACATGATCCATCCCTGACTCTTTCCTATATTGACTTCTTCACACCATCTCAGGGAATAGGTTAGTGATCAATATCCATTACTAAACCACAGCTAATTTGACTACACATTCTTACACCCCCATTTTTTGTAAGAACTCCTTCCAATTCTTTGTGGTTTCTTGTCTCTGAAGTGTGTGTTTTCTGCTGCTTTGTATTTCCACATCAGCGCTTCAGAGATGAAAGAGTCATAGTGTACTCTTTTTTTTCCTTAATTGCTTCCTCCCCATTACCTAAGTTAGCAAGGCTCTCAATTATACCTCCTTTAGTTCCCTCGCCTCAGTGCTCACTCCATTTCCTTCCATCCCATGAATCCCCAATTTCAGCAAATCATCCTTTGAAATTTCTGTCACCTTCAATAAGATTCATTCAGCAGAACATCTTCCCCTTTCTTCCCCTTTAGTACTTAAAAATGATTACTCTCTTGGTTGGATTACTCTCTCACCAACTATACCACTTTCCAAGGCACTTTATCATACAGATATAAGTAATGCAACACCTGCCCTTCTTGCCTTCCCACATCAAGAGACTCAAATTGCTTCCCACGGCGGTAACAATTCTCTTTTAATTTAATTTAGTTTAGTTTAGTTTTAGATTTAGTTTTAGTTTAGTTTAGTTTAGAAATATAGCGCAGAAACAGACCCTTCAGCCCACCCAGTCCGTGCCGACCAGCAATCCCCACGCACTAACAGCCACAAACCTGTACATCTTTGGAGTGTAGGGGGAAACCGGAGAACCCGGAGAAAACCCACGCAGGTAACGGGGAGAACATACAAACTCCGTACAAACAAGCACCCTTAGTCAGGATCGAACCCGGTTCTCTGGCACTGTAACGCTGCAACTCTGCACTGCAAATCTACCGTTGAGCCACTGTGCTGCCCTAAATGTATTTGGTCTCCACTTTACTGCACATGATATGGTCTCCACTTTACTGCACAAGCCAAACCTGGATTGGTCTCCATAGCCTTTCAGGATAAAGAATTTAACTACTCAACCAGAGGAAGCATTCTGTTTAGCCATATAACAATATTAAAGTTTCCCTGACATCTCTCATTCTCTGACCCTCCAGAAAATGCATTCCCGGCCTAATCAAACCATCCTTGGTCCTATCATCTGAGTTTAGTTAATCTGCCTTGCACTTCTGTTATTAAAAGTATATCCTTAATTAGATGAAGAGAACAAAACTGTGCACAATTTGATTAATTGAACTGAATTTTTTGAAGGGGTAACAAAATATATATTTGGAAGTGTGGTTGATGAGGTCCAAATGGACTTACGGACCTATGGCAGGTTCCCACGTGGAAGACAAATGTGCAAAGTCAGAGCCTACGGGATCCAGGAGTACTTCTGTGCAATGTTTTACTCCTGGTGATGGGGATTGTTCCAGTAGAAATATCCAGGGTCAGTATGGAATAACGAAACAAGGACCTGCAGATCCTGGTTTACAAAAATAGACACAAAGTGCTATAGTGACCCAGTGGGTCAGGCAACTTCTCTGGAGAACATAGATAGGTAATTTTAGGGTGATAGGGTAACCTGATAGGGTTCAGATATAGAAACATAGAAACATAGAAAATAGGTGCAGGAGTAGGCCCTTCGAGCCTGCATCGCCATTCAATATGATCATGGCTGATCATCCAAATCAGTATCCCGTACCTGCCTTCTCTCCATACCCCCTGATCCCTTTAGCCACAAGGGCCCCCTCTTAAATATAGCCAATGAACTGGCCTTCTGTGGCAGAGAATTCCAGAGATTCACCACTCTCTGTGTGAAAAATGTTTTTCTCATCTCGGTCCTACAAGACTTCCCCCTTATCCTTACCCTTCTTGAAAAATTAACTCTGTTTCTGTCTTTATGGATGCTGCCCAAGTAGTTGAATATTACCAGCAATTTTTAATTTTGCTACCTGTGCACATCATGAATGATCTGAAGATGTGTTACTAACAATGGAACTCACTTTTGGTCAATTCTGCAAACTTTAAGAAATGGAATTGTATTACATTCCCTCACTCCTTCATATTCAGTTTAAAATTGAATAATTGATAAGTCAGTCATAATACGTGACGTAGCTCTCAAACAAGAAGTACTGGAAGGGTATTCTAAACTCAGCATGAAACATTGCTTGGCCAATTTCTTGCTGAGGTACAGAGCATCCCTACAAACCACCAGAACTCCTGATGAAGAGAAGATTGGCGAAAGGTTGAAGCCTTTAACAACCAAACTTTGTTTAAAAGCTGAACGTAGGCTCTCGAGTTAAAAATGTCACTATGACATTAATCAGAAAGAATGCAGATTCATGTTGATTAAATACATTGGTGCTTTTTAGCCCACGTGTTAAGTTAGTCAGATCTCGGATTAGTTTATTGTCATTAGTTTATTCTCAGGGTGCCTTCAAATTCCTCGTTCACTTGAAGCTTACAGAATAAACAGTAAACATGCAGCAATAACAAACAGAACAGCAAATGTAAAAGCAGGTCAAAACAGCAGAATGGTGCAAGATTGAAATTTGACATCTGAGTAGAACAAGAGAATATTAAAGTACAGCTTTAGAATAATTTAATAAGATAAAGTTAAGAGCAAGAGTACATGGTAGCATTTCCGGGAAGAGGGTGTGAAAGAGATGATTACATCACAAGGCTTATAGCAAAGAGGAAGAAGTTGTTCTTAATTTCAGGCATCTGAACTTACAGACTCTTGCCTTTTCTCCCAGAAGGTAAAAGAGAGAAAAGGAAATGGCCAGGGTTGCAGGTATCCATCCTTACATCACATGAGCAGCAGGCAGCAACAACAAGTTATTTGGTTTTAAATGTTGACAAAACCTGAAGCGTTCATACTGGTCCAAAAATGCTTGTTAGAAATGATCCAAATTTGGATGGTTAGCCTTTCAATCAAGAAGTTGTAATAGAGTTGAATAAAATGCAGAGTTTGGAGAATGAATATTTGATTCAATCAAGTCTGACACAAAAACTAAATGTCTTTTTAATTAAAATCCAGAAACAAACAAACAAAAGGGCAATTCAACATTAAAATATGCTAACAGATCAGTAAGGCTTTGAGTTTCTGCCTTCTTTGGATCATCTGACTTGCACAAGGATGATTAATATCTGAAGGATGGCAGCTCGTTTATTTCACCACTCCCTCAATACTCCACTCTGTTCTTAATGCCTAGCAGTGGTTGAACCAAAAAGACCAAAAAGCTACTAACAAAACATAATGGACATTGCAGGCGATAGGGGTTAAAACTATTCTTTTAACGACTGAGGAAATTTAATGAATGGCTTTTTTGCCAGTTTAGTACATTTCTCTTAGTTCAATTTGAGTTTCCATGCTTGGATTGTAATTTTAAATGGAAAACGAATAAAGGTCATTTGTGACTGCGAGCAAAGCAGAGTTATTTATACAACAATACTCAGATAAGATGTTATTCAATCATTTATTCCATGTTTTAAGCCCTATCAGCAATTCTGTGTATTCCTGTTAACAGAATAAATCAAAAGTTTAATTCTCGTTCAGAATACAAAAATTGACATTCTATCAGCATTTAAAGTGTACTACATCTTTCCATTGGATAAATGTCCTTATGCTTTGGTGAGAGCACGTAGTCTCATCCATCTTTGAGTAAAAGCATTTTAAAGACTGATTAAGGTACTATTATGTGCAATGAAAGGATATTTCCAATTAGCTAAGCACAAAGCTTTACTAATTTCAAAAAAATTAGAATAAATTATAGCCACGATCTTCCCCTGTCAAAAATGAAGAGGGATTGCACACTGATTTGAAAGCTCAAACGAATATAGAGTTATACACTTAACCTTGCCTGCGTCCATTACACACGCAGCATGTTATCATACATCAATAATTGTTTGTAATATAAGTCAATGATTCAAATGAAAACATAGCTGGTGTGATAAATAAGTTTGCAGATGAATTGAAATTGGTGGTGCCGTGGATTGTGAGGAGTTTACAACAGGATACAGATCAGTTGAGAAGTTGGGCGGGGAAATGGCAGATGTTGTTTCATCTTCGTAAGTGTGAGGTGATATATTTTGAGAAGTCAAATATAGGTTGGACATAACACATAACATGGCAGGCTGCTAAGCAATGTTGTTGAAAGGAGGGCCTGTGTGTACAAGTTAACAGTTTCCTCAAAGTGGCAACACAAGGGGGTAAGAAGATATACAACATGCTTGCCGGCAGTGGTCTAAGCATTGGGTAAATTTTCCAAATATTTGGTTTGGCCACATTTGAAGGGTTGTGCTTAGTTCTGGGCACCACACTGTAGGGAAGTTGTGGAGGCTTTGAAATGGATAGAGGAGAAAACAGTGATGGTAGGGTATAAGAAGCCAAGAAATGTAGATCCTGTTTTATACAAAAATAGACATAAAATGTTGAAGTCAATCAGTGAGTCAGGCAGCATCACTGGAGAAAAAAGATGGTAACATTTTGGGTTGGGACCCTTTACCAGACTGGACGTTTTGGGTCAGGACCCTTCTTTAGTCTGAAGTGTCCTGAACCAAAATGTCACCCATCCTTTTTCTCGAGAGATGCTGCCAGACCCGCTGAATTACTCCAGCACTTTGTGTCTGTCTATGGAAGGGTATTATTCCTGATGGAGGTCTGTGACCAGGGAGATCCACAGGGATCTGTGCTATGTCTCCTGTTGTTTGTGATAGATAGATAGATAGATATATACATATATATTTATTGATATGTTTATTTATAAACCAAGTGATAATATTGATGGATTGATTATTAACTTTGCAGACAACACCAAAATTGATGAAGTTGCAGACAGTGATGAAGGCTGTGAAAGCATAAAGTGGGATTTAGAACAATTACAGATATTAATGGAAAAATGGCAGATGGAATTTAATCCTCACGTGTGAGGTGCTGCACTTTGGGAGGTTGAATGTCAGGGGAATGTCAGTTAATGTTAAGACCCTTTACAGCACTGTTGCAAGAGGCAACTTAGGGTCCAAGTCCATCGCTCCCTGAACATGGCAACACAAGAAGATAGAGTGGTAAAGATGGCATACGGCATGTTCACCTTAATCAGGGGGTTTGATTTGGGAGTGGAAACAAGCAGAGGCAGGGGTATGGTGAGAAGGTATTATTACCCATCATAGCCCAATGTCTATCCATATGTTGGAAGGAGGAGACCGTCACGGTCATTTGCTGAGGTACAAAAACTTGATTCTATCACAGAGAAAACTTTTGGGGAACCTCCGGTTGGTGGTAGATTACAATTGCTTTGTGATGTATGGTGCTGTATAACATCTGATAGGTTTATATTAGATATTGTGTCAGGTGCTATAATAGAATTTATGGAAGGAGTTGATCCACCTGTACAGAATAAACCTAATCGGGTTTTGGTGTTTTCTTAACCTGAAAATTCTCAGGTAAAAGAAGTAAAAAATGTATTTGAAAAATGGGTAATTGAAAGTACGGGGAATCATCCACAACAATTTGTGTCAAATATTTTCCTCAGGCCAAAGAAAGATGGGGGTTTGAGAGTCATTCTGGATCTCACAAAATTGAATTCATATGTCCAGTATAGACATTTCAAAATGGACACCTTCAACACTGCAAAGCAGTTGTTGTCCATTGGCTGTTACATGGCTACTATAGACTAAATACTAAAGATGCGTATTATTCAGTGCCAATTCATCACCATTATCGCAGGTACTTGAAGTTTAATTGGATGGGTCAGCTGTGGCAATATAAAACATTACCTAATGGGTTAAGTTCAGCTCCCAGGCTGTTCACAAAATTATTGAAACCAGCACTTGCATTGTTAAGGGCTCAAAATCACATTGTCATGGCTTATCTTGATGATGTTTTAATTGTTAATGCCACTCAGGAATCAGCTGAAGAATCAGTTTCAGCAACTGTAAGCCTGTTTGAAAGGCTAGGGTTTCTGATCCATCCAACAAAATCTAAGCTACAGCCATCCCAAACAATTGATTATTTGAGGTTTGTCATTAATTCAGTTGCTATGTCAGTAACTTTGCCAACAGATAAAGTTGTGGATATTACAAATGCATGTAGTTGCCTTGTTGACAAACCTTATCCCTCCATCTGAGTAGCTAGGGTTATTGGTAACATAGTAGCAGCATTCCCGCTGTTGAGATTGGTCCTCTGCATTATCAAAATCTTCAAAGGGCAAGAGCACAAGCACTAAAAGAACGTGCAGGTCATTTTGACAGACCCATGCAGTTGCCAACGGAAGCTTTAGCTGAATTACAGTGGTGGATTGGGAATGTTGCACGTTGCTAAAATCATTGTTGTTCAGCAACCTTCAGTGGTATTGCAAACTGATGTGAGTGCTCTCGGATGGGGGTCTACGGACAATGACGCCAGCTGTGGTGGTAGATGGAGTGGCCAAGAAGATTTAATTCTCCAAACATATGGTATTAATTATTTGGAGTTATTGGGGGCATTTTTTGGATTAAAAGCTTATTGTTCTACAATGAAGGACTTGCATGTTCAATAACAAGTAGACAATACCACAGCTGTAGCATATATCAATCACATGGGTGGTGTAAGATCAGTATCATGTGATTATCTGGTCAACCTGGTGTGGTATTGGTGTGTATCTAGGAATATCTGGCTTTCAGCTATCTATCTCCCAGGGAAAGACAATGTTGTGGCAGACAACAGATCATGAATGTTCAAAGACAATACAGAATGGATGTTAAATCCACAAATTTTCAAAAAGATTGTCAGTCGGTATGGGTTACCAGACATTATAACCATATAACGATATAACAATTACAGCACGGAAACAGGACTTCTCGGTCCTTCCAGTCCGTGCCGACCATTTATTTTCCCCTAGTCCCATCTACCTGCACTCAGACCATACCCCTCCATTCCCTTTCCATCCATATACCTATCCACTTTACTTTTAAATGTTAAAATCGATCCTGCCTCCACCACTTCTGCTGGAAGATCATTCCACACAGCCACCACTCTCTGAGTAAAGAAGTTCCCCCTCATGTTACTCCTAACCTTCTGTCCCTTAATTGATCTGTTTGCATCCAGATTAAATCACCAGTTGCCTAAATACGTCTCATGGGAGCCTGACCCAGGAGCAGTAGCATTGGATGCATTCTCGCTACATTGGGGAAATATGTCCTTCTATGCTTTCCCCCCATTCTGCCTGATTAGGCAATGTCTCACCAAAATAGAGCAAGACTCCGCCATGGGCGTTTTGGTGGTTCCAAACTGGCCTACACAGCCATGATTCCCATTGATGCTTAGAATGATAAATTGAACCATTTATGATGATTCCCAGCTCCAGTGATTTGTTGGTACAACCAGTGACAGAAGAAGTCTATCCATTGCATGATCATATTAATTTGTTAATCTGCAGGTTTTGACCAGACCATTACAAGGGCTTGGACTGTCGGATAGGACCATGGACATCATAACAGCAGCTTTGAGAGATAGCACTAAGAAACAATATATGTCTCATATAAAGAAATGGGAAGCTTTTTGTATTCAGTCAGATATATCTTATCATACTGCAAACATATCGGATCTATTGGAGTTCCTTGCTATGTTGCATTTTGATCAGCACCTCAGTTATAGTGCCATTAATAGTGCTCATAGTGCTTTGTCTTCCTATTTACAACAATTTTCAGAAGATCAATCTATCGGGTCTCATCCATTAATATCCCGATTTATGAGAGGGATTATTAATAAAATTGATGCTCATGGCATTAGTGTCAGCACAAAGAGTACAAACATTGCAAATGTTACGTTTAGATTGTATGCATTTGTCTGCAGATAACATTGCTTTTTATGTTGTGATCTAATCAAACAAAGCAGACCGGGGAAGTCTGGTACCATGGTAATCTTTAGAGAATACCCTGTCGACCAAACTTTGTGTGTGGTTAAGCATCTGACTCGATATATTGAAGTAACCAAGAGTCTCAGAGGTTGTGAGACAGCAATGCTTATTACCCACAAAAAAACATATAAAAAAGTGTCAGAACAAACCATTTCTAGATAGTTAAAACAGGTTTTGGATTTAGCTGGAATAAACACTGATGTGTTTAAATCTCACTCCACCAGGGCGGCATCCACATCCGCGACGAAGGCACAGGATGTGCCGCTCGACCAAATTTTAGAGGCTGCAGGATGGTATAAAGAAGACACTTTTTCCAAGTTTTACAATAAACCTGTTCTCACAGTGCCAGGGTTTGGACACGCAGTGTTGGGTTCTGTTTGATTGTTTGCTTTCTTTTATGTAATGGTTTCATATCTTTTGTTGTAATCTCCCCCTGGGATAGAGGGGTTATTACTTTTCTTTTCTTTTTTATTATTTTATTAAAATACTTCTTGCATAATTCAAGCAATGTTCAATATTATTTACTCACTGCTGTGTCAACTGAAGCAGTGTGTCGTATGGAATGAATCTATGGCATGAAAATCACAGAGCTTCAAAATCTTCACGTAGTCACTCACGTGACTCCGAAGTAAAATAGTAAAATAGTAAAATAGTAAACGAGACTTACCTGTTCAAAGTTTGATCTTTATTTTATGAGGAGTTACGATGAGGGATTACGTGCCCTCTGCTCCCGACCCTCATAATCTAAATGATCATCTGGTAGTTCTAGTCTTGTGTGAGCCTTACTATCTTACTTCGGCTATTGGTTCTGTGTTTTTCACGATGCTGCTTTGAAGTATGCTGAGCATGCGCCTGGCGGGGCTTCTTCACGTAATCCCTCATCGTAACTCCTCATAAAATAAAGATCAAACTTCAAACAGGTAAGTTCTCGTTTAATCTTACTACTTTAGCTTGAAACAGTAGACTGACAATATCCAATCATCTATATTACTAAAAGTCTGATCTTGACCACTTCCTGTTGTTCTGTATATTGAAAATGCTTCCACTTATGGCTGTGATTTTTGGCCATCTTACTCAAAGTCCCCCTCCGATGTGCAGGACAAGAGGATTTTTCCCATTGGTGAAAAATTAAAGAGTTATTAGTGTTCAAAAATTGTTGAGATTCTCTCTCCTGAAGGCCACGCCCCTTCCAGAGGGACTATAAAACCCAGAAGTGTTGAGTGCCTCAGTCAGTCTCTGCAAGATGGGGGAAGCGAGAGTGCAAGGCCCATTCTCAGTCTGAGCTGTGAATACCACTGAACACATGTCTACTAAACTGTGAATATGGTTTACTGACCTTGAGTGCCCTTAATGTGGTTTGAAAATGAAAATGTGGTTGGTTTGAAAATGCACAGCAAATGGTTGGTGGTGGTTGGTTTGAACGAAAGCACAGCAAATAGTTGGTGGTGGTTGGTTTGAACGAAAGCATGGCGAATGGTTGGTGGTAGTTGATTTGAACTAAAGCACGGCGAATGGTTGGTGGTGGTTGGTTTGAACTAAAGCACGAGGAATGGTTGGCGGTGGTTGATTTGAACTAAAGACCGGCGAATGGTTGGTGGTGGTTGGTTTGAACTAAAGCACGAGGAATGGTTGGCGGTGGTTGATTTGAACTAAAGACCGGCGAATGGTTGGTGGTGGTTGGTTTGAACTAAAGCACAGCGAATGGTTGGTGGTGGTTGGTTTGAACTAAAGACCGGCGAATGGTTGGTGGTGGTTGGTTTGAACTAAAGCACAGCGAATGGTTGGTGGTGGTTGGTTTGAACTAAAGCATGGTAAATGGTTGGTGGTGGTTGGTTTGAACTAAAGCACAGCATTAAAAGTCTAAACTTGACAACTTCCTGTTTGCACTGTATATTGATTTTAGATAAAATGCTACCACTTATGACTGTGATTTTTGGCCATCTTACTTAGTCCCCCTCCGCTCATCAGGTGCAGAGGATTCTTCCCATCAATGAAAAATAAAAGTGTTATTAGTGTTTAAAAAATGTTGAGAATCCCTCTCCTGTCAAACATGCCATGAAGGCCACGTCCCTTCCAGTGGGAGGGGGAGGGATTATAAAACCCAGAAGTGTGGGTTCCCTGCTTGAAGTGGTATGAAACTGCACTTGAATTTGGTGGCCTTGCACCCTGTTGAAGTGGTACGAAACTGCACTTGAATTTGGTGGTCTTGCACCCTGCTTGAAGTGGCATGAAACTGCACTTGAATTTGGTGGTCTTGCACCCTGCTTGGTGGCATGAAACGGCACTTGAATTTGGTGGGCTTGCAGCCTGCTTGAAGTGGCATGAAACTGCACTTGAATTTGGTGGTCTTGCACCCTGCTTGAAGTGGCATGAAACTGCACTTGAGTTTGGTGGCCTTGCACCCTGCTTGAAGTGGCATGAAACGCCACTTGAGTTTAGTGGACTTGCACCCTGCTTGAAGTGGTAGGAAACTGCACTTGAGTTTGGTGGCCCTGCACTCTGCTTGAAGTGGTAGGAAACTGCACTTGAGTTTGATGGACTTGGACCCTGCTTGAAGTGGTATGAAACTTCACTTGAGTTTGGAGGCCTTGCACCTTGCTTGAAGTGGCATGAAACTCCACTTGAGTTTGGTGGCCTTGCACCCTGCTTGAAGTGGTATGAAATTGCACTTGAATTTGGTGGCCTTGCACCCTGCTTGAAGTGGTAGGAAACTGCACTTGAATTCTGTGGCCTTGCACCCTGCTTGAAGTGGTAGGAAACTGCACTTGAATTTGGTGGCCTTGCAACCTACTTGAAGTGGTAGGAAACTGCACCTGAATTTGGTGGCCTTCCACCCTGCTTGACGTAGTTTGAAATTGCACTTGAATTTGGTGGCCTTGCACCCTGCTTGAAGTAGTAAGAAACTGCACTTGAATTTGGTGGCCTTGCACCCTGCTTGAAATGCTAAGAAACTGCATTTGAATTTGGTGCCCTTGCACCCTGCTTGAAATTGAGTTTCAAGGAATAGCCGTGAGTCAACTGCCAGCCCACGAGCCGTGAGTGAGCTGCCAGCACATCAGTCTTGAGTGGCTGAGCTGCCACCCCAAGAATCCATTTGGCCAACAATGTCCATACTAGCCCTCTGGAAACCAATCCCTTCAGCCCATAACACCCATACTAGCACTCCAGAAAACCCCACTGGCCACCAATATTGGAATTGGTGGAATATTGCGTTGGGGGACCAGCCCTCCTGTGTGAACATGGGCTCAACGGGTCCCACTTAGTCTAGTTAATTCATAATCCTTTCTTTTAAGCCGGTTGCTAGCACTGAGATTTGTAGAGTAATTCTGTGTAAAAATTGATATTTAATTAGGTAAGGATCACGGTCATCTTATATTGATGATGAAAAGAAGGAATTAATGTGAAGTAGCTGATATTAAACATAAATGTATTGCTGCAGCATTTATGGGAGAAAAAACTTTCAAATTGATAAAAGTTTTTATCAAGCAAATGCTATCCATATTGAGAAGGAAGTTACCAATTAAAACATACACTTAAATAGTTTGTAGGTAGACACAAAATGCTGGAGTAAATCAGCGGGTGAGGCAGCATCTATGGAGAGAAGGAATGGGTGATGTTTCGGTTCGAGATCCTTCTTCAGCCATTTAGTTTGGAGCATGAAAACAGGCCCTTCGGCACACCGAGTCCGCACCGACCAGCGATCCCTGCGCACATTAACACTATCCTACACTGGTGTCAATTTTTACATTTATACAAAGCCAATTAACCTACAAACCTGTACATCTTTGGAGTATGGGAGGAAACCAAAGTTCTCAGAGAAAACCCACGCAGGTCACGGGGAGAACGTACTAACTCCGTACAGACTGCACCCGTACCCAGGATTGAACCAGAGTTTCTGGAGCTGTGAGGCAGTAACTCTACCGTTGTGCCACCTTGCCACCACTCCTCACAAAACATTCTATTTCCAAAGAACATGTTGATCTAAATAGTTAAGTGTATGTTTTAATTTGAATAGATATTCATAGATGATTGTAACTACTTCATATAAGTTGAAAAGTGGCATATCAGTATCCAGCCATAAAGAGAAATTGCCATTACATTTCAAGATTCCATAACTGTCACTGTTCTATTATTTTATTTAATATAAATGAAAGTGCAATAAAATTCCTTGTTCACATGAAGCTCACAGAGTAAACAGTAAACAGTAATGATAGATACAATAATAAATACAGCCACAAATGCAAAACAGCAAATGGTGCAATGATTATAGTGCAATCCATAGTAGGGCAAAAAACACATGGATAATAACAGAATAACCAAAAAAGGTAGAGTCATCAATTATCTTCTCACTGATGTCCATTTTGGATTTTGCTTGGAGCATTCCTCCATACACCATCACCATCAATATCCAAAGGTGAATTCCAGAGAAATGGGAAGAGTGACTGCCCTTGATATGAAAGCATTCAGGGTGGCTTCAAGGAGCCTGGCAAAATATTCAGTGGGAATCAAGTGAAAATGTTGATGCTGTACCTTGCACAATGAAAGATGGTTGCACTTGTTAAAGGTCAATCATCTCAGCCCTAAAACATTGAAAGATGCTGAGTGAGTGGACGCACATGATAGGACCTTTCACTGTTAACTGGTCTTGTTACACCAGAGGCCGTAACCTCCAATCTGGTGTACGTGCTTCAGTGAATTCAGTGAGTGAGGTGGGGGGTGAGTGGGTGGGTGGGTGGGTGTATGGGTGTGTGTGTGTGTGAGTGTGTGGGTGAGTGACTGGGTGATGGGTGAGTGGGTGAGTGGGTGAGTGTGTGTGGGTGTGTGTGAGTGGGTGGCTGGGAGTGTGTGGGTGAATGGGTGGGTGATGGGTGAGTGGGTGGCTGGGAGTGTGGGTGAGTGGGTGAGTAGGTGTGTGTGTGTGAGTGGGTGAGTGTGTGTGAGTGAGTGTGTGTGTGAAGGCCCAGAGCTACAAGAAAGGCAGGGTGAGTCGGTGTCAGGCCGGCACCGCTGTAAAACGACTTAATTACCATATTTTTCTTTACTTGCTTGATAATTATATTTTGTGATAATTAGAGAGTGCAATCGTGCAATATTTTGTCATATTATTACATTAATACCCCTGTCCCACTTGACAGGGGTATTAATGAATGGAAACTTGAACGGAAACCTCTGGAGACTTTGCGCCCCACCCAAGGTTTCCGTGCGGTTCCCGGAGGTTTTTGTCAGTCGAAAGTGGTTTCCGTTTTAAAAATCGGTAATTTTTTAGTCATAGCAAGTTGCAATGCTAGTTGAACGTGGTTGCCGGAGGACAAAAACCTCCGGGAACCACACAGAAATCTTGGGTGGGGCGCAAAGTCTCCAGAGGTTTCCATTCAGGTTTCCTAAGTGGGACAGGGGCATAAGTATTATATGTTTAATGGACTAGTTATACATTGGGATGTAGCGATAGGCTATAATCTTGTTTGACCCTCTTGAGACTAGCTTATCCCCCTCCCCCCAAACAAAACCTGAAATGACACCCCTGTTTGACAGCTCTGGCACCTAAAAAATTAGCACTGCAACACTGTGGAGCACTGGTCTCAACATTGATTCTGGCTCCAACTTGGAATGCTCCCAGGTGTGACAACACACAAGGGTTCCACTAGTGTTCTCCTGGTCTGGTGATTAACAAATATTGTTTTTAAGCTTTGATTTAAAATAATATCATTAAAGCAATTTGCCCCTACCTTTCTCCTCCTGATAAAGAGAAATGGAAACTTTACATATGAAATGGATTAATCTTCTCCTGTTCCCTCTTCCTCAGCCTCACTCCAACTCCACATTAACTGGTGTCTCTGCTTCCACAGGATGGGAAGGTGAGTTTTTGAGCTCAGCCCAATACCGATCATTATCTCCCGAGCCGATTGCTTACTTATACAAGTCAGGGAGTTGTGATGGAAGGGCGTTATTTAGGGTGGAGGTCTGTGACCAGTGGAGTTCCACAGGGATCTGTGCAGGGACCTCTGTTGTTTGTGATATATATAAATGACTTGGACACCAATGTAGATGAGTTGGTCAATCATTTATCTGAAGAAAGCAGTGTTGTGGCAGTGTGGAAGGCTGTCAAAACATATAGCGGATCATTAATCATGTACAGAAATGGCAGAGAAATGGAAGATGGGGTTTAATCTGAGCAAGTGAGGATGTTGTACTTTGGAAAGTCAAATGCAAGGGAAAAGTATACCATTATAGGCAAGATCCTAAACAGCATTGATATACAGAGAGATTTTGGGGCTCCAGGTCAGTGGTAAAGAAGGTGCTTGGTATACTGGTATCGATATTGAGTACAAGAGTCAGGAAATAAATTTGCAGTTTTCTAGGACTGAAGATAGACACAAAAAGCTGGAGTAACTCAGCGGGACAGGCAGCAGGAATGGGCAGCTGGAGAGAAGGAATGGGTGGCGTTTCAGGTCGAGATCCTTCCACAGACTGGTTAGGGATAAGGGAAATGAGAGATAAAGATGATTATGTGGAGAGATAAAGACAATGAATGAAAGATATGCAAAAAAGTGAAGATGATATAGGAAACAGCCATAGTAAGCTGTTTTTAGGGTGAAAATGAGAAGCAAGTGCGGCTTGGGTGGGGGGGATAGAGAGAGGGGCAATGTGGGGCTACCTAAACTGAGATAAATCATTTCATACCACTGGGCTGTAAGCTGGCCAAGCAAAATATGAGATGCTGTTCCTCCAATTTGCATTTAGCCTCACTCTGACAATGGAGGAGACCGAGGACAGAAAGGTCTGCATAGCAACAGGAAGGAGAATTAAAGTGTCCAGCAACCGGAAGATTAGGTCGGTTCACTTGGGCTGAGCGAAGGTGTTTTGTGAAACAATCGTCCAGTCTACGTTTAGTCTCGCCTGGGGAGGGGATGGTTTGGGTGGGGAGGGAGCACTCTGCGGAAGGGGGATAGGGGTGGAGATGAGAAAATGTGGCTAGTGGTGGTATCCTGTTGGAGGTGGCGGAGAATTTCGGGGGCTTGGTTCGGCCGCATTTGAAGTATTGTAAAGATAGATACAAATGCTGGAGTAATTCAGTGGAACAGACAGCATCTCTGGAGAGAAGGAATGGATGACAATTTGGGTCGAGACCCTTCTTCAGACTATTGGTCAGGGGAGAGGGAGACATAGAGATGTAGAAGGGTAAGTTGTGAAAATGAAAGATCATAGGGGATGAAAATCAAGGAAAATGTAGAACAGATCATGAGGGGAAGGTGACAACGAGGCATTCAATCAGTACAATTTAATCAGGAAGACGTTAAAACTAGCTCAAGAACTAGGATGGGAAAGATGGAGAGAGAGGGAAAGCAAGGGTTACGAAGTTAGAGAAGTCAATATTCATACTGCTGGGATGTAAGCTGCCCAAGCGAAATATGAGGTACTGTTCCTCCAATTTGCGCCCACTGTGGAAGAGTCCCTGGATAGAATGGTTGGTATGAAAATGGGGGGTGGGGGGGTTAGCAGTGTTTAGCAACGGGTAGATCACATAGGCCTAGGTGGACTGAGTGAAGGTGTTCAACGAAATGATCAGCAAGCCTGCGGTGATCTCAACGACATATGAGTCCACACTTAGAAGAGCATTAACAGCACAGATATATTGTGTACAGTTCTGGTGACCCCATTACAGGAAGGATGTGGAGCATTTGGAGAGGATGCAGATGAGGTTTACAAGGATGCTGCCCAGATTAAAGGGCAGAAATATCAAAGACTGGAGCACATAGCATTAAAGTCTGAGGGGCAAAATTTGAAAGAGACATGTGGGGTAAGTTTTATGTGTAGAGAATGATAAGTGTCTAGAATGTGCTCCCAGGGGTGGTAGTAGAAACATTTATGATAGTGACATTTAAAAGGCTTTTAGATAGGCATGTGGATATGATGGGAATGGAGGGATATAGATCTAACACGGGCAGATGAAATTAGTTAAACTTGGCATGATGTTCGGCAGGGAGATTGTGGGCCAAATGGCCTCTTCCTGTGCTGTCCTATTCTGTGTACTCTATTCTATGTTCTATGTGATGTTGGTCATTGGCCCCTGGAATTCCAGCAAAGCAGATTGTTTAGTTTAGTTTAGAGATATAGTGTGGAAACAGGTCCTTCAGCCCACTGAGACTGCGCTGACCAGCGATCGCCCCGTACACAAGCATTATCCTACACATTATGGACAATTTACAATTCTAACCAAAGCCAATTAACCTTCAAACCTGTATATCTTTGGAGTGTGGGAGGAAATCGGTGCACCTGGAGAAAACCCACATGGTCACAGGGAGAATGTACAAACTTCATACAGACGCCACCCATAGTCAGGATCGAACCCAGGTCTCTGGCACTGTAAGGCAGCAGCTCTACCACTGCGCCACCGTGGGCCCCAAATGTTGAGAGGTATATTGGAAAACCCTTCAGGATTGTTACCAAATTTCAGCCAACCACTTTTCTGCTTCTCAGTCTGACAACAGAATTACCAGGTGCTCTATCGCCACTTAGTGGCCTGAAGTGAAACCAGATATTTCAATTCCTGCTTTCTTTGACACGTTTAGAATATATTCCTGTTTAAATTGTTTTGCCTCAGAAGTAATGAATACAAAATGCTCCCATATGCATATTTATAACAAAATAAAGGCATTGCTTTACCTTTGGTAAAAATACCCTTGTGATCAATTTGCATAATAAGATTGATTTTGCAAAGAAGACAATGCCTTTGCTCAACTAACATACAATTTCATATAATGTTTTAACAGGGATTGTGATGAGGTCTCTGGTGTGATACCATCTTTTTTGTGGGACATTAGTGGGACATCTTTCTGAGTTCAAGCACAAAAAAATCTTCACCCAAGAGTAATAACTTTTGTCTATCCATAGACAGAACTACCCACGTTCACAGCTGAACAGCAATTCCCAGCCCCCTCACCCCCGCCCATTCCTTGCTGCCATATCTCAAACCATATTCCCGAAGGTTCTCCACAGAGCATCAAAACCCAACTCTCAAAGCTCAATGTCACGAATACGACTACAGAACCAGCAGCTTTTGTATCCGCACATGATTTTTAAGAAAAATTGCTATTTAGAATACAGTAATTGGAGATCATATTCTCATCTCCGCACCCAATATAACTCTCTGCAAAAATACTCAAACCGTTTAGCTTTGACTCCGAAGGGGGAATGCTATCACCAAGGCAAAGACTTGGTCTGAAATCTGAAATCATAAGTTACACATTATAGGAGCAGAATTAGGCCTTTCAGCCCATCAAGTCTACTCTGCCATTCAATCATGGTTGATCTATGTTTTCACTCAACCTCATTTTCTTGCTTTCTCCCCATGATTCCCATATGACTTAAATGACACAGCATTTTCTGTGTGCTTTGCTTTGATGTAACACTAATTCCTCAACATCAATTATGTTCTGTCTGTTATGTTGTCTCCACAGTTTTATGGTTAGTGATGCAAAAATAGACTCTGAAAAACCCCTTCACTAAATCTGGCGAAAATAAACTGGAACATGGTTTGCTGAAGGAACTGGCACCAAAGGTATTGGTAGGACATCATTATTAGCCTAAAAATAGTATTAAATAATTGATGAACTGAAAAATCCCATGGCTTCAGTGATCTAGATTCAGGATTCTTAAAAATGGAACTGTTACCCTTGGCTATCATCATAATAACCAGATAGATTTTGCAATTGTTTGGATAGGTGATAGTTCAACTCTACACCCTTGTTCAGACTGATTGTGGAGGGGGGGGGGGGGGGGGAAGCAGGATGCGAAGAGGGGCAGAACAAATCCTGGCAGGCATTCGGAGGATACAGGTCAGGTTTTTTTTTGGATAGGCACATGGTTGGACAAAGGCCAGAGATGGAGACAGAACATGTGAGACCAAAGAATTGAAGAGTTGCAAATTGTGTAGCTAGGAGAACAAATGTAGAGGGAAGGGAAGCGAGAGGGGAGAAATAGATGCAAGTTCAGGTGGGGCACAGGAGAGAGAGAAAGGAGGGGAAAGAAAGGGGAAAAGAAATGGGGGCGGGGAGGAATGGGGGTGGGTAGGATTTTGTAGTTGCCCAAAATTGGACTGGTCCTCCAATTTGTGTGTGGCCTCACTCTGGAAGTGGATGAAGCCCAGGACAGAAAGGTGGGACTGGGAGAAGAGCTAAAATAGTTAACAACTGAGAGATCCAGTAGGTCTTGGCGGTCCCAGTGCAAGTGTTTGGTGAAATAGTTGCTGAGACTACAAATTGGTCTCATTGATTCATAGGAGGCTACATGAGGAATGGATGCACAGGAGACCACATCAGGCCACATCATGCAGTGGATGTGGTTAGAGTACATGCACATGAACCTCTGTTTCACCTGGAAGGATTGCTGGGGATTCCTTGATGGAGGTGAGGGAGGAGGTATAAGAAAAGGTGTCATGTCTCCTGTGGTTGCAGGGAAATATAACTGCGGAGGAGGTTATTGCACCCTGACCTCTTCCATTCAAATTTCTCAGAGCTGCATGAAATTAGTCTTTGGGCCTTCAATTTATTTCACAACTAATCATGAGATTCTATGTCACAGTTGCAGATAGTTGAGTTGAGTTCAGTTTAGTTTAGTTTATTCTCATGTGTACCGAGGTACAGTGAAAAATGTTTTGATGCTTGCTAACTTGTCAGCAGAAAGACAAGACATGATTACAATCGATCCATTTACAGTGTATAGATACATGATAAGGGAATAACGTTTAGTGCAAGGTAACTCCAGCAAAGTCTGGTCAAGGATAGTCCAAGAGTCATCAGAAGTAGATAGTAGTTCAGCACTACTCTACTGATTGTGGTAGGATGATTCAGTTGCTCATGTTTACTTTTATGCTAAATTACATCTTTGGCTACCTGGGGTCAATCTCCCAGTAAGGGCATGGGACACCCGAGCCATGTCGACAGAGCATTCTGATGACAACAAAACAATTGTGCCTTAAGGACCTGTCCCACTTGCCCGTCATTTGCACCTCATTTGTGACTCATGGGTAGCGTGTGGGTAGCATGGGACGGGCGCATGGAGAGGTGTGCAGGAATGTGGAGTTGCGCATGGTATCGCGCGGCGCTCCAGGATTTTGTGCAGCACAAAATCCTCGTGCGCCACCTACGTGACATATCGAGTACACACGCTGACGCATTGGGTATGCATTGGCATCGCACGCTGCGTCCCGACGTCACTGTGCGTAACCATGCGTTGCCAGACGCCGCAGGGTATTCTAATGACGTCACATGCACCAGGCAGCATGATGACGCGTGATTTCCACGCGACATCGCGCATAACGAAGCATTGACCTATTTTACATATGACGCGTAAATGAGGCGCAAATAGCGGCCAAGTGGGACAAGCACTTAAGTCATGAAAGTAATTTCTCTTTCCTTTCAAATGCAGAAACAAAAGCTGCACAAGAGACTATTACACTCACATGAATCAGTCTAAATAACTCTGGAGCAATTGAACTATTGCCTATACACATATCATCCGTTTGTTTTCTCTGGTATTTGTATCTTAATGTAATTCACATACACTCTGAATCCCATACACCTGGTTACTTGAGGTTACAGAGACTGATTAGAGGATTGGCGATAGAATTTCCTCCCTAATCCCAACCCACATATTTCTGCATCATATGTACACAACTCCCTAATTTTGCATAGAGTAAGTACATTCACGTTAATGCCTTTATCCATTCTTAGAGTAGACAAAACCCTGTTTGTGCTCTCCTGCAATCGAGCATTGTCATATTTGCTTTTTGCTGGTGGCAATAATCTTTCTATTGCTGGAAAGGTGGTCTGTGGATACACAAAGTGTCAAAGACATAAAGCCATTAGGCACAGAAACAGTCCCTTTCTGCCTACCAAACGTACCTGATCCAATTTAGTGAAACGTGTAATCTAAAACTTGAGGAATCTCACATGATCGAAATACTGATGACCTGTTGTGCAGGATTGAATTTTATGAATGTAGGCACGTTGCTACTTTAACGATTCATACTGACTCATAGATTAGAAAGGCAATAAGTTACATGATAACCATTCTATCAGTGATGTAGCAATGAGGTGAATTTCACCAACGTAAATTCTAAATTGGTGCCTGGAAACACAGTGGCTTTGAAGGTTGACCTTCACCACTCCCAATGAAAGTGGTTTACTGATGCAGTAAATACATCAATTTAATATTTTAATAATGCAGTCAGTCTGAGAGTTTCAGAACTAACTTATTTGCAAGCAATTTCAACTAAATGTGCAATTTATGGAACAGATGCACTCAGTAGTTGAGCCATAATAAATCAAGGGCCACTAAATATGGAATACGGCTCATGTAATTTAGAATTGGCTCGGCAGTATTGAGATACACATATTTGTACTTTAATGAGCTGTTTTATTTTGATCAGCTTTTTTGCTGACGATGGGAGATATTTTATATAAAATGTTCAGCTGCCTTTGGATAAAATTGAGAGACTCAAGCGAATCAATAAATAATCTGTTGCAAATTCACTGAGAAATGTACCATTTACTGTACAGTACAAGCTTGGTTATCCTGCACGTGCAGATTTGACAGATAGCAGCTGGACAATTATAGTAGTTTACCATTTGTTGTCCCATTGTCTCCTGTAGTGTCGCATGATATTGGCCCAGACGGTCTCTCATTCTCCCTCTCTCGGCGGGTTGCTTCCTCTCACTTGTCACAAGTTCACAAGTTATCGGAGTAGAATTAGGACATTTGGCCCATCCAGTCCACTCTGTCATTCAATCATGGCCGATCTCTGCCCCCTCCTCCCATTTTCCTGCCTGCTCCCCATAACCCTTGACACCCATTCTAATCAAGAACTTGTCTATCTATCTTAAAAATATCCACTGACTTGGCCTCCGCAGCCCACTGTTGCAATGTGTTCCACAGATTAACTACCCTCTGACTAAATAAGTTTCTCCTCACCTCCTTTCTAAAAGGGTACCCTTTAATTCTGAGGCTGTGTCCTCTGTTCCTAGACTCTGCCACGTCCACTCTATCTATGCCTTTCAGTGATTTGCTAGTTAGTGAAATGGAAGATAGCAAGGTATTTACTACATCATGTCCGTCTCCGAGGGGCCCCCTGTCCAACTCTGAAGCCAGAATGTTTGCTGTAAAGAAAGTATGAGCCGACCTGGCAGGCTGCGGTCTGCAGGGGGGAAGCCTGGAAGCTGAGCATGGCCCTGAAGACCGGAGAGCCGGGGAGGATGGAGCCGCTGGTGACGACTGACGTGAGGAATGGGCCGGTAGGAGAGGGACCAGGGTGTTGCCTCCAGCACTTTCAAGGTCTGCTGCAGGATCGCCCCAATACACTAAGGTGGTCGAGCGAGCAGAAGATGTCAGTCCGTGAGCTGAGTGCAATGGAGGAGGCCCTGCAGCAGCCTAAGGCTTACATGGATTGGGAGCCCCTCCAGTACATAGACTTTGGACTTTGTGTAAATGGAGCCAAAATATGGCGACTCGTGCATGTGTGATCTACGCAAAAAAAATGTCACTACCCAGTGCACACATGACAATAAAGCACCATTGAGCCATCGGGAGGAACTGAACTAAAGGCAAGATTTTATAGACAAGTTTATTATAAAAGCAGGATTTTTAGAGGGTTCGAATTATGTCCCAAAGCACAAGTTCAAACACCAAGCATTTATTATCATCATTTGAAAACTTTGCTAGGAAGCCTACTTTACAATTAATGGTTAGTTTTACAGTTTACAGCTTTATTCCATTTTTGTGTGACAGGTCTGTGAGTGTAGACATTATTCATCTCCCTGATGCTTGTTGACACCCACAAAAAAAGATTAATAATTCTGTTTTTTGTTTCTGCTCTATCAACAATTTGATGCATTTCTCTGTTTGAGAGCATCCAATCAAACCTTTGAGAAATCTACAAAGCCACAGTGGTTGTTTCACTGATGTGGGATATTCAGACTTTGCTAATAGAAACATATTCTGTTCACCCTGGGAACATTGACCCGGTTAACAAGATAAATATGCTGGAATTATGTAGTTCCTGCAAATTTATCTTGTAGCTGGCTTTGGCAAAAGGCCACATAAAATTGAAGTTCTGGATTTATTTTGATTTCAGTTGTTTTGAATTTTCAGGATTACGCAAAACGAAAATGGACAATTTTTTCAATGACAGTAAAATTCACATAATCATAAAAATGCTATTATTTATAACTCAATAATATAAACTGTATCTGCTTTAAATCACAGACCCTCCAAAAAAAGAAAAATACATTTATGACCTCCTCAGGCTGTTTGCAACATTTAAAAAGGTTTGCTTGATAATTGATTTATCAATCAATTCCAATTACAAACTATAAGAGTTTTTTTTTGTTTGTCTGCATGTGGTGAAATCCACGTTTGACGTTGTATACTGTCTAAAATCATATCTTGCTAAAAATGGTTTATTAAAAAAATGCGTTGAAGGCTTTTGTTAATATGTGCATGCCACCTGCTGGCACTATTTAAGCAAAATTCCTCCAGGAACAAAACCAATTTAATTGGATAAAG
This sequence comes from Raja brachyura, assembly GCA_963514005.1. The sequence goes on from OY740781.1 coordinate 77,480,861, forward strand.
TGTGACCACTTTCATAGCCGATGTTATAATTTGAGATGTATTTCAGTTTCTCATTTGACGTTTGCAAGTTTGCACAAATGTATGTCATTGTGCCACATGCTGACTGCTGATGTTGTTTGTTCGAAACTGAATGCCACAGTCCAGCAGAGGGAGTTGTAAGGAAATAAGTATCCAGAAATAGCATTTAATGTTGGTGACCTAAAACATTGTCGCATTCAACATTCGTACTAAATTGTAACCCTCTCAAAGTCGCAAAATTGATAAAAAATCAAGCGAGATACAGGATTAGGGGTGGTACAGTGGTACAGCGGTAGAGGTGCTGCCTTACAGCACCAGAGATCCGGGTGTGATCCTGACTACGGGTCCTGTCTGTTTGGAATGTGTATGTTCACCCCGTGACTTGCATGAGCTCTGGTTTCCTTCCACACTCCAAAGACAAACAGTTTTTTAGGCTAATTGGCTCGGTGAAAATGTATATTTCCATCCTGTGTGGAGGATAATGTTAGTGTGTGGGGATCGCTGGTTGGCGCACTCAGTGGGCCAAAAGGCCTGTTTCCGTACTATATCCTTGATCTAAACTAAACTAAAAATTAGGGTATTTTACCATAAGAACCAAAAGCTTACATGTGATAGACACAAAAGCCAGTTGGTCAGGCAGTATCATGGAAAAAAGGAAATTAGGCGACATTTCGATTTGGAAACCATCCTTCTGTTCGGTTCAGTTTTGTTTATTGTCACATGTACCAAGGCACGGTGAAATGCTTTGTGTTGCATAGAAACATATAAAAATAGGTGCAGGAGTAGGTCATTCAGCCCTTCGAGCTAGCACCATTATTCAATATGATCATGGCTGATTATCTAAAATTAGTACCCCGTTCCTGCTTTTTCCTTATATCCCCATATAAATCCCAATGAATACATGCCCAGTCGACCCATTCTTTCATAATATGTCAGTCCCGTCATCCCGGGAATTAACCTGGTGAGCCTACGCTGCACTCCTTCAACAGTAATAATGTCCTTCCTCAAAGTAGGAGAACAAAATTGCACACAATACTCCATGTGCAGTCACACCAGCCCTGTACAACTGTAGTAGGACCTCCTTGCTGCGTGTTGCATGCTAACCAGTCAGAAGAAAGACAATACCTGATTACAACCAATTATTTTACAGTGTATAGATGCATGATAAGGGAATAATGTCAGATTGAAAGATAGAGAAGCCCAGAACAAATCAGGGCCGACAACAGATGACCTCAGGAAGGGTGGTGCATAATGGCCCATTATTGGCTGGGGATGGGGAAGATGTGCTAATGGCAGGGATACAAAGATGTGAACAGTAGAACTAGTAGGATGACTAGATGACTACCCTGGGTGAGGGAGGGGGACAAGGGGGGAAGGGGGGGTGGGGAGAGGGGGGGGGTGGGTAGAGGGGATGGGAGGGGGGGGAGAGGGAGGGGGGGAGAGGGAGGGGGGGAGAGGGAGGGGGGGAGAGGGAGGGGGGGAGAGGGAGGGGGAGAGGGAGGGGGAGAGGGAGGGGGAGAGGGAGGGGCAGCTAACTCAAGACCTATTGACCTAATGTGCCTCAACAAGACCAGAAAATGTAGGACAGCTGTTGACACTTTGCTGGGCCACAATCAGAGAAGGGCAACACAAAAAGCTGGAGTAACTCAGCGGGTCAGACAACATCTCTGGAGAAAAGGAATAGGTGACCTTTTTAGTTGAGACCCTCCCTCAGACTCACACAATATACATTCTGAGAAGGGCATTCACCTCTACTGGCACACTCCTCGTGTTAGGCAAATATAAATGACATTAATTATTTCTGCAAATGAAGTATGTGAGAGTGCAAAGAAGGAGTGAGAGAGGAAGAGAGAAAGGAAGAAAGAGAACAAACAAGAATGTGAAAGATAAATGAGAAAGAGAAAGGAGAGTAAGAGAAGAAGAGAGCATGAAAGAAAGAGAGAATTAATTAATATTTGGGTTGGATGGTTGTCTTATGAGACTGATATCTTCCGTTGCCAGGCTGTGAACCTGCTTGCCATATACTGGTGTCTACATCAATCCAGGAGAGCGCAACAGCATCTTATCTTGAGTTAATAAATAGAATTTTCCATTAGGTTCTATGTACCTTGGAGATTTCTGGAAGAGTTGTCTGAGTTTCTATGAAAAACAATGACAATCACAAAATTCCAACCATTTATATTTTTATAAAGTAAATATCCCCCAGCTGTGAAGAAATGTTAATTGTTAATACAAGTCCTCATGAACATTTGATTACATTCAATGGGTCGCTGCACTCATAGGAAGACAACAATGCTGGTGAATCCCAAGGAAGTAAAAATAGCAAAGTTGTTCTTTCTCAGAGAGATTGGGTGACTTTGCCAATGCTACCTCAGAAATGTATCGGAGATCTGCTGCACTTTAGGACCAAACATAGGCCTAGTGTATAGAAACATAGAAACATAGATAATAGGGGCAGGAATAGGCCATTTAGCCCTTCGAACCAGCACTGTCATTCAGTATGATCATGGCTGATCATCCAGAATCAGTACCCATATCCCGTATAGGTCCATATGTCCCATTTGTTCCTGAACTGCAGCAGGAAAACTGCTGAACGTCTTCCTACAAAGTGTCAGGTACCTCTGAAAACATGAGCCTAAAATTTGATTGCTCTTGGAAGAAGCGCAGGTAGAATCGGATGTTCCTGAAGTCCTTTGTTGAAAAGGATGTTTTAGCTTCCTGTCCCAAGGTTCCTGACCACCCTGAGTCCATAGCCACAACCGTAACAAAGCAGCCTATAATGGACAGCTGCTATCACAGTCACCCATGGAATGAGGATCCTAGAAGCCAAACACTGGACAGGGCACATGCTCTCAGTTGTTGCCTAAGAAAGGTGTTTGAGTAGAGACACTACTAGGTGTTTGGATCTGAAACAATACACAATCTGCTGGCGGAACTTGGAGGTTCTGGCAGTGTCAATGTGTGAAAAGCAATGGTCAACATTTTGTGTCAAACTCCTGCATTGGGACTGGGTGTCGAGAGGTGAGGTAACCTGTGTAAAGAGGAGAGGGGGAGCCTTTGCGGCTCATGGAGTTTGAGTAGACCTCAGTCAGTTCTGAAGGTGATCTGCCAGATCGCACAAAATATCCATTTAAAGATTGAGAAAAGCATAAAACTAGAAAAATGTGCTCCTAGTTCTGATAACACATCTTCATAACAGACAGTATGTGGATCTCTGAGCTCCAGTTTACGTGAGCATCTGCAGACTCATTAGGTGACTATTTTAAAACTCAATCTCTGTAGCTGCAATGCTATATTCTGCACTTGGCTTCCTTTTTTTCCAGCACCATGTTTTGGTGCTCACATATGGTACGATTGCATTTATGTGCAATTTGATCTGCTGCAATAGCAGGCAAAACAACGTTTTACACCGTATCCTCGCTACACGTGATAATATTAAACCAATACCAATGACAATCATATACTGTATACCTGCAGCAAATTCACAATTCCCATGATTTCACCCGGAACTGTTCACAAACTCAGGTTGCACTGGGTAAAACAGAGATTATGAATCATTCAGCACTCAGAAGAGGTACTGCACAGTTATGAGTTCCAGGCTCACATCTGCAGGAACCCTGCCACTGATTTTTATTAACAGAAGCTCAGATAGTTGACATTTAGTTGATAACAGCTTTGTGTTGTCCTTTTTTTTACTCATTCATTTTTGTGGCTTTCAAAAAGGTTTCCAATTTCATGTTAAAATATAATTCTAGATCAAAAACAGAAATTGATCAAATGTACAATACATTTACAAGCTTGTACAAAAATACAAGCATAGGTTTATGGCCATAATTTGCCACAATGGGACAACCAAATGCATCTGTTGTTAGTTAGACGTTCCAAATTTAGTTATTTAATGATTTTTTTCCTTCTCTGAACTGATAATGTCACAGTGAAGGAAAGCAGATGCATGCAACTTCAATCATTGAAGAACTAGCTATGTAATTCCTCAACTTACTGAGTGGAAAAACTGAGAAATAAATAGTCCAAGGACTGAAATGTAAATAGGACTGAATGAATTTAAAATCCAATCAATGATGTAATGATATATAAAGAGTTGATAACAATGATAAATCTAAGGGTGAAGGATAGAAAATGAAAAAAATGGTGAAGTAAACCTTTTAGTCTAATTTTTGCAGTTTTAACTCTTCAGTGCTTAAACCATGAAGTGATAAGACAGAAAGACGAGGAACTGCAGGTCAGGCAACATCTATGGAGAACATGAATAGGCAATGTTTCGGGTTGGTAAACATCACCTCGCCAGCGATGCTGACAGACCCACTGAGTGCTTCCAGCATTTTGTATATGTTTTTAGGAATAATTACGTTGTTATTTGTTAAGTTAATGATCAATGGCAGAATACTCAGTGGCAGTAATTAATATTTATTAAGTTGTTAAAAGAATATCTGGACGTGCAATGACTTAACACATGCCTAGTTTACATCTGTGCACACAAAAATTAATTATTATTAATGATGATGCAGATGTTAGCCTGACGGGTCTCAACCCGAAACTTCACCCATTCTTTCTCTCCAGAGATGCTGCCTGTCCCACTGAGTTACTCCAGCCTTTTGTGTCTAAATCCAAACTACCACCTTGTTTTCCTGTAGCTACTTTTATTGTATCATTCATTCATTCATTCATTCATTCATTCATTTATTTATTCATTCATTCATTCATTCATTCATACTTTGTAGCTTTCCAATTAATTCGAGCTTGGAACTTCACCACTGTAGCCATCCTGAGAGTGGGAACAGATCTCAGGTGCTCTGCCCAAATGACTGTCATTTGATATATTTGACATTTGACTGCCTGTGCTAACAATGGCCTTGTACTTGCTTTTACGTTTCTCAGACATCGCAAATATTTATACGTGAGAACGTGCAAACTCCACGCAGACAGTACTCAAGGCCAGGATCGAACCACGGTTTCTGGTGCTGTGAGGCAGCAGTTTGGCCAGTTGCACCACTGTCCCAACCTGGATCAGAGGTTATTAATTATAAGAAGGGGTTGAACAAACTTGGATTGTTTTCTCGGTATGTCGGAGACTGAGAGGTGATCTGATAGAAGTTTACAATATAATGAGAGGCATGGAAAGGGTAGAGGTCAGATTTATTTTCCCCAGTGCGGAACTGTCAAATATTGGGCATACGAGAGCTTTAATGTTGGAGGGAGTAAGTTTAAAGAAGATGTGCAGGGCAATTTTTTTTTATCCCCTTCAGAGAATAGTAGCTTACAGGAATGTGCTGCTAGGGTTGGAAGTAGATAAAATAGTGTTGTTTAAGAGGCTTTTAGACAGGCTCGTGATTGTGTAGGGAATGGGAGGCTATGGCTTTGTGCAGATAAAAGCAAAGTTTAATTAGAATCACGTTCGGCACAGACATCATGGGCCCAGAGGTCTCTACATTCTATATTTGTTAAAATCTGAAAATCTACTTCAAAGTAATTCCACACTGCTAGATATGAGTAGTTTGAAACCAACAGAAAATAGCAAAAGGAGTTGACTACTAGATGAGAGAAGTCAATATGTTTAAATCACATAATTTTGGAGGCTTTGTGCTTTGTGTTTTATTTCCAAGTTGAACAAACTAATTAACATCTTCATCTTTAGTGAGTTGAGACAATAGTTGGTTTCCGAATGAGTTTTATTGTTAAAGCGGTGAAAACAACGGAGATCATACAACAGCTAAACACAAACGCTCTTACCACAACGGTGGTTGAAAGAATGAATGGAGCTTGCCCAGAAAATGAGCAAAAACAAAACCTCTCCCCACAGTCACATGACCGAGGTAGCCAACCGCAGGGTTCGACTACCCACAGGCACCAGCAGGTGCCGCTACACATCTGTATTTAGTTTTTGACCACCTTTTTCTTTTCCGTCTTTAGCTTATGATCACCTTTAGTTTACGATTCCCTTCCCCTGCAACACCAGAAGATGATTTTTACACCTTTGTTCTGATAAATGCACACATCTTTGAAACAGGGATCTGATTTTCTCCTTTTTACGGAGACATTCATCTTTCAACAATATATAACAGGGTCTAGGGTAGCTGAATAGTCAAAGGTTCATGCATGTTTTTAAAGATTGCATTCAAGGAGCAGAGAGTGAGGCCACACACAAAATGGAGGAACAGCATCTCATATTTTGTTGGGCAGCTTACAACCCAGCAGCATAAATATTGATTTCAAGTAACCTGTGCATTCACTCTCTCACCCCTTCCCCCCACCTTAGTTGTCCTACTAGTTCCACTGGCTGCACCCTTGTATACCTCTTGTTGTCTAATCCTCCCCAGCCTCAATGGGCCATTGTGAGCTCCACCCTTCCTTGGTCATGGGTTACCGCCCTGATTTGTTCTGACCGTTTCCTACCTCTAGCTCTCCCCCTTCTATTTTCAGTCTAAAGAAGGGTTCCGACCAAGAAACGTCACCCATCCTTATTCTCCAGAGATGCTGCCTGACCCGCAGAGTTACTCCAGCACTTTGTGCCTATCTTAGGTATAAACCAGCATCTGCAGTTCCTTCCTACAGAGTACACCCGAACTCCAAATAGACGAATTTCGAGACCCTTGAGTGTCTCTCAGGTATATATCTCCTTTGAATATATTTATAACTCCATTCATGGTTGAGGACAGTTTCTGATCTCCTGATGGTCAGATATAGAGAGTTTGGAAATATGCAATTCCTTCAAATTTTAGGTAGATCTAAGAAAGCCAAATACTTCTGATGCCAGCCACTCCTCTTCTAGTCATAAGGTCATAAGTTCCAGGAGCAGAATTAGGCCATTTGGCCCATCATCTACTCCGCAATTCAATCATGGCTGATCTATCTCTCCCTCTCAACCCCATTCTCCTGCCTTATGTCAATCTCTTTTTTACATGAAGGGTGGTGGGTGTATGGAATGAGCTGCAGGAGGAGGTAGTTAAGGCAGGTACTATCGCAATGTTTAAGAAACATTTAGACAGGTACATGGATAGGGCAGGTTTATGGGGATATGGGCCAAACACAGGCAGGTGGGACAAGTGCAGATGGGACATTTTGGTCGGTGTGATTAAGTTGGGCCGAAGGGCCTGCTTCCACACTGTATAACCCATGACTATGATTGAAGAATATCCTGTTTATTGCCTTACCTCTGTCAATCTGCTGATATTTGGAGCAACATGAAACAAATCGTAGGAACACAGCACTAGAGAAAAGAGGGAATGGTGCTGGTTTTGGAAGTAGTAGTAATCTTGCAAAGGAAATAGATAACGTGGTTCCCGAAGGAAATCAGTAAAGGCAGCAGGCAGTGAATGGGTGAGAAATATTAAGGAGCACAACCCATTTCTGGCACCTCACTGACAGATCCAGTAATATCACGCAAAAATGGGACATGAGATGTGTTTGCTTAAGATGAACAGCTCTGTCAATGTCCTTGGAGTGGACACAGAACTGAGGTACCGGATGGTAAACAAGGAGAAAGAAAATAATGCTGTGGCTGATAGTAGAGTAGAATACACATGTAGCATTGGCAAATCTATTGGCTTCACAAACAACTGCTGGTTAGGAGAATTCAGGCAAAGTGTTTCAACACAGGGAACCAAGTGGTTGTGGGCACATACAGGATAGCATCAGTATAGTACTTGAGAGTTTTACTCAGACCATGATTTTAAATAGTGAGTGAAAAACAACTGCAGCATGTCTGGGAGAATGAACAGAGGGAATAATTGGGTTAACATATGAGGAGCGTTTGATGGCTCTGGGCCTGTACTCGCTGGAGTTTAGAAGGATGAGGAGGATCTCATTGAAACCTACCAAATAATGAAAGGCCCAGATGGAGTGGATGTGCAGAGGATGTTTCCACTAGTGGGAGAGTGTAGGGCCAGGGGGCAGCCTCAGAATAGAAGGACATACCTTTAGAATGACAATGAGCAGGAATTTCTTTAGCCAGAGGGTGGTGAATCTGTGTAACTCATCGCCGCTCAAGTCATTGAGTATTGTTAGAGCAGATATTGATAGGCTCTTGGTTACTAAGGGCATCAAAGGTTATGGAGAGATGGTAGAAGAATGGGGTTGAGAAAAAAAATAGATCAGCGATGAACAAATGATGGAGCAGGCTCTATGGGCTGAATGGCTTAATTCTGCTCCAAAGTCTTATTGTCTTACGGTATATAAAACAGAGCAAATTGTCAGAAGAGGGAGTTTGAGAGATGGAAAAAGAACAGGCGGGTATATTTCCCCAGGGTCATTTGGAAGTGGCTCTCCAACCAGAACCTTAGATATGAATTATGCTCGAGATAGAACAAGTTAGGTCTTTATTCTTTGGAGTGCAGAAGGTTAATGGGGGACTTCATTGAGGTCTTTAAAATGATGAAAGGGATAGACAGAGTTGACGTGGATAAGCTTTTCCCATTGAGGATAGGGAAGATTCAAACAAGAGGGCATGAAATGAGAATTAAGGGACAGAAGTTTAGGGGTAACATGAGGGGGAACTTCTTTACTCAGAGAGTGTCGGCTGTGTAGAATGACCTTCCAGCAGAAGTGATGGAGGCAGGATCGATTTTAACATTTAAAAGTAAAGTGGATTGGTATTTGGACGGGAAGGGAATGGAGGGGTATGGTCTGAGTGCAGGTAGATGGGACTAGGGGAAAATAAATGGTCGCCACGGACTGGAAGGGCCGAGAAGGCCTGTTTCCGTGCTGTAATTGTTATATGGTTATATGGTTATATGGACTCTTCAATAACGATCCCCTATAAAGAAAACAGAATCTTTGTTGTCAAGAGCTGTTAAGTGGCTAAAGCATTTAAGATTAATGAATCAAGTTTCATGCCAGGCCGATAGTCCTCCCGCAGTGCTTGGCGTCTCCTTAACATCATCCATTCACCAAGTAGTGAGACCCCAGAGATAGTGGTCTCCCTCGACGCCGAAAAAGCTTTTGACAGGTTCGAGTGGAGTACACTAACTATATGAGGCGATGGACAGGTTTGGCCTCGGCAATAGTTTCATTCTTTGGGTCAGTGTGTTATACTCGTCCCCGGTGGCTTCAGTACAAACAAACGACACACTGTCGCCCCACTTCCTCCTTCGTAGAGGTACCAGGCAGGGTTGCCCATTATCACCACTCCTGTTTGCTGTTGTGATAGAACCCTTGCAAAACCCCCTTTTTTTTATTCTCCTTCCTTTCCTCTATAGGGTTTTTTTTGATTCCCTTCCTTTTTTTAAATTATTATTATAGTTACTTAATATGTTTTAAATAAATGTATCTTCACATTCCTGACTAATGGCATTTGTATACTCCAGAATTTAATATCCCCGGTAAGAGACTGTTACCGGGATAATAATCTTAAGAAATTAAGGAGCTGATAAGTTTTTCAACATCAACGATGGAAGTCTGTAGATATTTAGCCATGTTAGAATGGCTTTCACTAACTACACTAACTCTAGATGTAGTTTTTTCCATCTTTACACACATTACTAACCTCTTTATCTATCCTTTTTTTGGTTATATTATAATCTATCTTTATTATTTTAAATATGAATGGAGTTATAAATATATTCAAAGGAGATATATACGTGAGAGACACTCAAGGGTCTCGAAATTCGTCTATTTGGAGTTCGGGTGTAAGGTCGGGTCTGTCGAACTGAACCATTTGCTCTATTATAGACCCCCCTAAATAAAAGATGCAAGACTTAAACGCGAATATGGGGAACGAAGGAATAACGTTTTGTAGTTGGAACGTTAAAGGCATTAACGAACCAGTAAAGAGAGGTAAAGTATTGGCACATTTAAAAGCACTTAAAATAGATGTAGCCTTTATCCAAGAGACACATCTAAAAAGAGATGCAGAGCTTAGATTGAAAGCTAACTGGATAGATAAAGTATACCATTCCTCTTTTACACATAAATCTAGAGGTGTAGCAATATTATTCCATAAAGGCACTGTATTTAAACACACATCAACAATAAACGACAGTGAAGGCAGATATATTATTGTAATAGGAGAATTAAATGCACAAAAAATGATTTTTGTCAATATTTATGGACCAAACTTTGACAACCCATTGTTCATCAAGAAAATATTTAATACTATCCTGGAATTAACACAACACAATTTAATAATTGGAGGAGATTTAAATTGTACCCTTGATCCTTATCTAGATAGATCATCAAAGCAACGGAAAATCAAATCGCATTCAAGTGATTTTCTGAATGCATATATAGATACTAGTAATATTAAAGACATTTGGAGAATAGAAAATCCAACTGGACGAGAATACTCATTTTATTCACCTGTACATAAAACATATTCAAGAATAGACTACTTTCTGGTAGACTCCAAACTTATTTCATTCACTTATAATTCAAAATACCATAATATTACAATCTCAGATCATGCACCTTTAACATTTAAGATCAAAATAAATGGTAAAATGGAAAAACAGAGACAGTGGAGACTTAACCCACAAATTTTAAAGGGCAAAGCAACTCAGAAATATATTACAGAACAGATTAAGACCTTTTTTGAAATAAACGATAAACCGGAAATATCTTCATCTCTATTATGGGAAACTTTTAAAGCATTTACTCGTGGAATTATGATTTCTTCTCAAGCATTTTGTAACAAAGAGAATCGGAGGGAACAACAGACATTGGAAAAGTAGATTAAACAATTAGATACAGAGAACGCTGTTAACCCAGCTATGATAAAACATAATCAAATTGCTGTATTGAAATACAAATTAAATAAAATATATTCAGATCAAGTGGTAAAACTCTATCAATATACCAAACAATTACAATTTGAATTTGGAGATAAACCCCAAAAATTATTGGCCCGTCAATTATGGAAACTGGAGGGAGAAAAAATAATTCATAGGATTAAATCACGTAATGGCGAGCTGCTAGTAAATCCTAGAGATATTAATGAGAGATTTTTGCAATATTATAAAAACTTATATTCAGTTAAAACAGCAGAAAACCGGATAGGAGTAGAAGCATTTTAAAAACAATGTAAATTAAAGGGGTTGGATTTAGAAAATATAGGATCATTAAATGCTGAAATAACAGTAAAAGGAATCGAAGAATCGATTAAATCATTAAAAAATGGTAAAACGGCTGGACTAGATGGTATTGGTTCAGAATTTTACAAAACATTCTATGATTTGATTGCACCACGTTTAAAGACACTTTATGAACACATTTATACCCAACAGAAATTACCAGAAACGTTAAATGAATGTATTGTAACGCTTATACCAAAAATAGATAAAGATCTGGATGACCCAGGATCATATGGAGCTATAGCTCTTTTAAACACTGATCAAAAAATACTAAATAAGATATTAGCACAAAGACTAAGCTCAGTGATTAACAAATTAATTCATCCGGATCAAACAGGATTTATACCAAAACGATATTCTTCATATAATCTGAGACGATTATTCAATATTATATATTCAAAAAGAGGAAATAATAAAGACCTAGTAATTATTTCATTAGATGCGGAGAAGGCCTTTGACCAAGTGGAATGGCCTTATCCGTTTTCGGTTATGGAAACTTTTAAGTTGGGAGAGAAGTTTATATCATGGGTTAAATTATTATATGTGAATCCAACAGCTAGAATATTAACAAATCAAATGTTATCAACTAAATTTAATTTATCCCGAGGCTGTAGACAAGGTTGTCCCTTATCCCCACTACTGTTCGCACTTGCAATTGAACCATTAGCTCAAAGCGTAAGATTACATCCTGAAATATATGGGTACGAAACTAGAGAAACGGAAAATAAAATCTCCTTATATCCTGATGATGTTTTACTTTATATTACAAAACCGAAAATTAGTATTTTAAATTTATTAAATTTAATAACTGAAATTGGTTCGTTTTCAGGATATAGTATTAATTGGAATAAAAGTGAACTCATGCCAATAAAGGTAAATAATCTACATACATTACAACAATATCCTTTTAAGATAGCAAAAGAAAAAATAAAATATCTCGGAATTCATGTAACAAAAAGATATGATTCTTTATTTAAAGCTAATTTCCCACCATTACTGAATAAACTAAATAAGAATATTTTATATTGGAAAACATTACCTATCTCAATGTTAGGTAGAATTAATGCAATAAAAATGATCTTTCTTCCACAAATACTATATCTTTTCCAATTGATACCAATATACCTTCCTAAATTTTTTTTTTTTAAAGTTGACTCTATAGTTACCAATTTTATCTGAGAATATAAGAGACATAGAATAAATAAAAAAAACACTTATGTAAATCAAAAATAAATGGAGGTCTAGCATTACCAAACTTTATGTTTTATTACTGGGCAGTTAGTACTAAAAATATGAATTTTTGGCTGGATGAATTAGATAAACAACCAAATTGGTTAAAAATGGAAAAAGAAGATTGGACACCTTTTGACATTAGTACGATTTTATTCGCCAATGCTAAACTAGCTAAGAAAACCTATAAAGAAAACCCTATAATAGAGAGTGGGATACGGATTTGGAAACAACTTAAGAAAACATTAAAATTGGAATGTATACCACTAGCTCTCTCCATTGTAAACAATGTCACATTTAAACCTTCAATGATGGATAAAGGGTTTTTACAATGGAAAAATTATGGAATTAATAGGATGGGTGATCTTTACAGGGAAAACTCCTTTCTTTCATTTCAAGAATTACAACAAATTTATGGATTACATTCAAAAGATTATTTTGGATATTTACAAATCAGAGACTATGTAAAATCAAACACACAGGAAATTAGAAATAGAAAGGCAGAAATTTTAGATGAATTTCTCATCCCAATACAGAAAAATTGATATCATATATTTATAATATTTTATTAGAAAATGATGTACCAATGACAGAAGCATATAGGCAATCATGGGAAAACGAATTAGGTCAAACAATTAGACCAGAAATATGGAATGAAAGTTTACAAAATATACATCATTGTTCGTTAAATGCTAGACACATCTTGATACAATTTAAAGTACTACATAGATTACATTATTCCAAATCAAAATTACATAGATTGTTTTCAAATATACCAGCCATATGTGATAAATGTCAATATTTAGAAGCTAATCTAACGCACTCATTCACAAACTGTATAAAAATTATGACCTTTTGGGCAGAAATTTATAAGATAATCTCGAATGTTGTTAATACAAATTTGCTACCTGACTCAAAATGAATAATATTAGGAATATTAGAAACAGATCAATTAATAACAATAAATCAAATAATTTTTATTGATTACAGTTTAATAATTGGGAAAAAACTTAAATTGAAATTTTGGAAGGGTCCTACATCCCCCACAATTAAAATGTGGATCACTGAAATGTCGGAGACACTTAATTTTGAAAGATTAAGACTTGTCCTTCTGGGCAAGTTGGATCAATTCAGAGGGGTATGGTCTCCATTTATTGAATATTTAAAGGGTCAAAGTGGTTCGGTGCAAGAACCTGACTGATGCCTGAACGAAGAAATAGACGAAGATTTACATATAATGACCCATGATATATCTCCAATGATGTACAAACTGCTTAATACTTTCATTCATTTTTCTGAACATCTATCTTTATTTTATTTTTCTCTTTTATTTTCTATCTACATAAAAATTGAAAAATTCATAGAAGTACAAATTAGAAATAACTGTTAATATTAATAACATTAAGAATGTATATGACATGTATATTTTTATTTTGATATGTACTTCTAATAAAAATATTTAATAAAAAAAAAAAGAACCCTTGGCGGTTTGGTTACTCTCAGAGAACGGCTTTAAAGGTATTACATGGTTTGACACAACTCATAAAGTCTCATTGTATGCGGATGACCTGCTTCTGTACATCTCGAATCCAGTCAGCTTACGAATATTTTAGAATGGTTCGGTGCATACTCTGGTTATAAACTTAACTACCAAAAAAGTGAGCTATTACCAATTAACACATTGGCTAAGTAGCTCCCTCGCTCTTTAACCTCATTTAAATGGGCGGAGGACAGGTTTCGCTACCTCGGCGTTTTTATCACAACACCTATATCTGATATGTTCCGCACAAACTTCCTGCCTCTGGTTGAGAAAGCTGAAAGAGACTTTGAACGCTGGTCAGTTTTACCATTATCCCTCGCGGCCTGGATAAATCTGGTCAAGATGGTCGTCCTACCCAAATTCCTGTATCTTTTCCAGCACGTCCCTATACTTATCACTAAATCTTTTTTTGATAAATTAGAAAGGAGAATATCTAAATTTTTATGGGGTAGCAAACCGGCTAGAATTCGAAAGACGATACTACAGTCTCCTAAGAGTGATGGCGGTTTGGCACTTCCTGACTTTAGGCGATACTATTGGGGAGCTAACTTGCAAAAAATCCTGTATTGGATGAATGATGATTGCGACCACCTACCGACCTGGGTACACATGGAAAAGGCGAGTTCACATCTCCCGTTGCGGCCTGTTCTATGCTCCAAACTCCCCATTTCTACAACATCTGTGGGTGCAGGCCCAATTGCTTCCCTCTCGCTGAAGATATGGAGTCAACTCAGGAAAACTTTGGTTTACAAGGCCCCTCCATCTTGACCCCACTGCTTAAAAAGCACATCTTTAAACCTTCAAGTACAGACTCCACATTCAAAACCTGGCATAGTAATGGTATCAGTAGTGTCAAAAACCTATACAAGGATGGCATTTCTTCGTCCTTTACGGAGCGTTCGTCCAACTACAGCCTCCCAAACTCCCACCTATTCCGTTTTTTCCAGATTAGGGATTTTGTGAAGAAGACATTCCTGCACTTCCCAAATCGCCCCCCTGAAACCCTGACCGATTCCATCCTAGCTCTAGATCCCAACCGGAAGAAATGCATCTCTTTTTTGTATAACTTGTTAGGGTCGGTAATATTGAATCCTCATACCTCATTAAAAGCTGCATGGGAGGGCGAGCTGAATATGAAACTAACAGACCAGCATTGGGACTCTGCCTTGGATTTGATCCATTCTTCCTCCATATGTGCCCGTCATGGCCTAATCCAATGAAAAGTCCTTCACAAAGTCCACTACACAAATGCAAGATTATCTAGAATATACCCCGCTGTCAAGGGCACATGCAACAGATGTAATCAATCCCCTGCCAACCATAGCCATATGTTTTGGTCTTGCCCTAAGCTGGCAGCCTTTTGGAGGAGTGCTTTCGACGTGATAAGCAGAGCCTATGGCCAGACTATTCCTCCAAACCCACTGTCAGCTATTTTTGGTACTTCTCCTAATACCAACCTCTCTGTTGCGTTGAATCGGGTCCTGGCTTTTACAACCTTGTTAGCCCAGAGACTGATCTTGCTTGACTGGAGGCTTACCTGTCCCCCGACACACACCCGCTGGATCAAGGAGGTGCTCTACAATTTAAAGCTTGAAAAACTTAGGTTTTCTCTCAAAGGCTTTTTTTTTGTACATTTTGTTTCGTTTATCTTATCATATTTGTGTGGATGTGTACGTATGTGAGTGTTGTGTGTCCCCATTTGGTTCCGACCTGATTCGGGTGGATTGAGGGGGGGTAAGGGTAAGGACTCTGAGGGTCGCTTACATAGTGTTGCACAATTATGTCCTGACTATCACTGTCTGTTATCATTGTATGTATGCAAATTGCTGTGAAATTCAAATAAAAAGATTTAATTAAAATGAATCAAGTTTCCTCCAAGCTAGAAGTACAAATATTTGCAACACCTTGCCATTTGGCTTTCCACTGATGTGTACTGCAGGTTACTGAGGCACTTTATTCAAAGAGAGTTCACATTTCATTCTCTCTTGTCACAGACCAGCAGAAGGAAGGCTCTGCTGAGACTGAAAGCCTGCAAGGTGTTGTTTGCTGCTTGTGCATTGCAGGCACTGCATTTAAAAACCTGCCCTAGCCTAAACCTCCATCAATGCTCAGCTCAGGAGACCATCGCTGTGGCAATTCTTTGTATACTGACTGTACTTATGAAGCCTTCATATTATAACATATCTAATCTGCTTGTTGCATTTGAGACATCGTTCAAAAGGTCGGGTAGTAATTTGGTGTCGAGAACCCCTGCCAACATGTGCAGGAAAGCACTGTAGATTCTATTTAAACCGAAGACAGACACAGTCTGAAGAAGGGTCTCGACCCGAAATGTCACCCGTTCCTTCGCTCCAGAGATGCTGCCTGTCCCACTCAGTTACTCCAGCTTTTTGTGTCTACCACTGACAACATGGTTGATGTTGTCCTTATCTAACCCACATGAGCACACACATAGTGAAACATGTTTTGTTGCTCACCAGACATAAAAACAGGGTTTTTTTCCACGAGCAGTAGCTCTACTCAACAGCCAAAAATCTGTAACCTCTTTTTACTCTGGTATTTTATTTTCACATGTTTAAATGATGTTTTATTTTTTAATTGTCTGCTGTATATGGTGTTTTTATCATTTTGTGAGCAAAGCGCCAAGATTGAGAATGCTTCCATTAACTTTGCTTTGAAGTAAATAACCATGAAAGTGTATGTAATCAGAAAGAGAGCACCCAATTTATTTATTTTTTTGCTGGGAAATGCTACACAGACACAAGCACAATGTAATTAGGAGGGAAATCCAGTTTCCTACTAATAGATCTAATAGTCCCTAGTTACTTTTACATTGAATATTTGCATAGAAAATTCAATATCTTGTGCATTACCGGCAGACAGAAGGCTGGTAATAATGCATTTAGTCCAGAATGATTGACCCAGGGCAGGAGCATTGCTGTCTAATAGCTTGGTGTAGAAAGCCAGAGAAGCAGGTAACCTGTATTCCAATCTGAGCCCTGAAGATATAAGAGGAGGAAGCTTTTTATAGGACTATAAAATAACATCCCCGCTCTTCATTGGTGATGTAAATGCCAGAGTGGTGCAGTCAAATCATTCTGATTTTTCTGTTAAACAAAGATCTCTATCCCTTTAAATGATAAGAATTCTGAATGTAACAGATTTTAAAGCAGAAGAAAGTCAACTGCTTTTTTTAAATTAAGGAATCAAATGGTTTCTATTGATTTGCTAAGTCAGTGAAGAACTGTGAAAGCTCTATACAGGATCAAGAGTTACAAAGAAAATTCCTGGGCGTAAATACTCGCAGGCTACATTATTGGTGGATTTACTGTGTGAAACCAGAGAATATACCGAGATTGGTGTTTAGACCTACCTGCCAAGTAGGCTGATGTTTAGCTCGTGTCCAGTATGTCCGACTGACAAAAAAAAGGTAAGGACTATTCCAATTCAACTTTCATCAGAGATGCTTTGGTATAAGTTTTGAATGACCAGTTGCACATAATATGAATGATGCCATGGGCTCATTTCATCTATTGTTGGTGCTATTAAATTCCAGTTGTCTGTTATGCCACCTCTGCTAGGAGACGATATATTGGACAAATCAAACCCGATTGCAATGACTTGTACCAAGAGTTCCCAATTGAGACCTGCAGCGATAAACTGTTGAAATATAAGGAGGCCCCTCGGGAGCACATGCTGTGAAATGTGGTAGTAGGGGATGTACTGACAGATTCAGGGGTACAAATCTGGTATTTCATTCTGCAATTGGGATCAGCATGGTATTCATTGTTGGAGAACATTGTTTTGATATAGATTGTGGTATAAAGTATTTGGTAAATTAATATCCTTACATTATTTTGTGTTAGAATTAGATCTAGATTAGTTTATTGGCACGTACACCATATGCAGTACACAGTATGCATGATAATAGTAAGATTAAACGAGAACATACCAGTTTGAAGCTTGATCATTATTTTATGAGGAGTTACGATGAGGGACTACGTGAAGAACCCCGTCCAGCCGCACTTGTGTCAATCTTCAAAGCAGCGGTGTGAAATCACACGTAATAGTGACTGAAGTATAATAGTAAGATAACAGAAGACTAGAACTACCAGATGACATTCATGAGGGTTGAGAGTGGAGAGCACATGGTCCCTCATCGTAACGCCTCATAAAATAAAGATCAAACTTCAAACTGGTAAGTTCTCATTTAATCTTACTATTTTACTTCGGAGTCACGTGGGTGACTACGTGAAGATTTCAAAGCTCTGTGATTTCATGCCGCAGATTCAAATCCGGCCTCGCACTGCATTGATTGACTCAACATAATTAAATAATCAATAATGCATCAATCATAACATTGTTTAAATGAATTAACAGTTTATTACAAAGAAAACAATAGCAACCCCTCTATCTCAGAGGGAAACTATATAAAAACTTAAAACAGACGCAGCAAATACACCCAGCCTTACAATTGGCTTATGGTAAAATCTCTGGAAAGTCAGGTACATCTGGTAGCCTCAATGTAATGGGACAAATATGACACTACACACCTATGAGAATCTTTGGGGTATGCTGAAAAAACAATCTTACATCCTGTCATGCCTATTCTACTCTGTTTGAGCAGATCATAAACATAAAAAGTGTTGGCATCTGCCAATACCTCCATTCTGTTTCGCCGTAGCTTCTGCAGTATCTGCACACGTTCGGCTGATACCAACGCCATAAGCATGACCACCTTCATGGTTAGTTTGGCTAGAGATAGGACTGTGGCAGGAGTCTACTGGCGAAGGAGCATAAGAACTTCACTTACATTCCAGATACCCGAATACCTGGGTCTAGGAGGATTAGACTTAAAACCTCCCTTCATAAATCTAGAGACTAATGGATGTGTCCCTATTGAGTGTAATTCTGACACCATGGGCAAATAAGAAGACAGAGCACTTCTGGCTGTATTGATCACACTATAGCTTAATTTGTGATTGAAATAGAGAGCGGACAATAACTCCAGCATGTCTGGGATGCCTGCAGTTTGATATGAGATATTCTGCTGTAAGCAGAATACCTCCCACTTTCTTATCAAGGTGATGAACTGCTTCTGGGTACTATCCCTGCAGGCCGACGTGAGAACATCCACGGTGCAATCAGACAGTCCTCTCCCCAGGTATGGCCTTCTTAGAATCTGCAAATTAACAGATCAATAAGATCCTGCTTGATTTTTTGCAGGCATCGACTGATGAGACAGAATGGTGGAAATGCATATAAAAACATGCCACAGAGGGTAGTTGAGGCCAGTTCATTGGCTATATTTAAGAGGGAGTTAGATGTGGCCCTTGTGGCTAAGGGGATCAGAGGGTATGGAGAGAAGGCAGGTACGGGATACTGAGTTGGATGATCAGCCATGATCATATTGAATGGCGGTGCAGGCTCGAAGGGCTGAATGGCCTACTCCTGCACCTAATTTCTATGTTTCTATGTTTCTATGTAACATTCCACCCCAATGCAGCAAGAATGCATCGACTGTTGCTGCGCCAGGGTCTGGTTCCCATGAAACATATTTGGGCAACTGATGGTTCAGGCTAGATGCAAACAAGTCAATATCTGGCATTCCATATCGAGCAACCACCTGTTTAAATATGTCCTGATTTAACATCCATTCTATGTTATCATTGAATTGGCATGACCTTGTGTCTGCCACTATGTTGAATCTACCTGGTAAATAGATTGCTGAAAGCCAGATGTTTTTGTCAATGCACCAGCCCCAGATATGATTCGCCAATCTGTCACAAGATTCCAACTTGACTCCACCGATGTGATTGACATATGCCACTGCTTAGTGTTGTCAATTTGAACCTGCACATGCAAGTGACTCTTGGCAGCGCAATAAGCTTTAAGCCCATAAAAGGTTCCCAAAAGCTCTAAATAATTGATCCCTCTCAAATACAGAAGGGATGTCTCATCACTATTCCATCTGCCTCCACAACTGGAAGACATATCCGTAGCACCCCAACCTAGAGCACTAACATCTGTCTGTAAGACTATGGAAGGTGGTTCAACCAAAGCTTCGCTGGAACTTTTTGAGACATTTGTGATCCACCATTGTATTTCTGAAATAGCTTCCACTGACAATCCCATGGGCCTGTCAAAGTGACCCGCATGTGTCCTCAGTGCCTGTTCTTTTGCTCATTGTAAGTGTTGATAATGCAGAGGTCCAAACTGCACAGCTGGTAAAGCAGCCATCAATTCTCCAATTAAACAGGCCACCTGTCTTATTGCAGGTAGTTGCTCACTAAGGAGGTTGATACAACCTTCAAATAACTGCTGCCTTTTGTCCCTGGGCAGAGTCACTAGCATGTGATTTGAATTAATGGTAAAGCCCAAGTAATCAATAATTTTAACTGGGATAATTGGATTTATCTGGATGAATGATGAACCCCAATTGCTCAAAAGTGAGTTTAACAACTGAAACAGATGATTCAGCTGCATTCCGAGTCTTCCCGATAATTAAGATAACATCCAAATAGGCCATTACAACATGCCCCTGAGCACGGAGTAGCCCGAGAACAGGTTTCAACAATTTGGTAAACAATCTAGGGGCTGAGGTTAATCCATTAGGCAATGTTTTGAATTGCCATAACTGACATCCAGGTAAACTTCAAATACCTCCTATCATCACAATGAACAGACACTGAGTAATATGCATCTTTCAGATCTATGCTGGCCATATAACACCCTTTGGAAACCAGCTGTTTAGCATCAGAAATGCCTATAGATTACAAAAGTGTTCAAGCTTGTCAGGTCCAGAATGATTCTACATCCCCCAGTCTTTTTAGACCTAGGAAAAATATTTGACACAAACTGATGGAATTGACGAACTGACTTCTCAATAACCTCTTTTTTGTGTAATATCTTAAGTTCTGCCTGTATCTGCATATTCTCTTCCTGTGAAATATAAGTGTTTGACGTGGAACATGCTAAATGGGTGGACATACAGTAGGGTAAAATTCAATTTTAACACCCTCTATACTGCCCAGTACAAATGAATCTGATGTTATCTCCTGCCATTGTTTAAGAGACAAGTGTAATCTGCCCCCAACTTGAACATCTTTCTCACTTAATTGTATTCCTTAGGAGCAAAATCTCTCACCTGCACATATTCTGACAGCGCTTGTTGCCCCCAGCCCCTCGTAGGGAAATTCGTCCTTCCCCGTGTGCCTGTGGCAGGCTGCCAGCTGTGTGTGTTTGAGACTGGATGGCTCATCCCTTCACCAGCGTCTGTCATAGTACCCCGTCAATAGGGGAAAACCCTCTTGCCTATTTTGCCGCTTGTTTTAATGAGGCCTACGGTTTTTGCCTCCTCATGAAGTTCCTTGACTCGCTTTGCGAGGTCCTCCCTAAACAACAGGTTAGGCGGTTGTGCATTGATTGGTTTGCATAGTGCTGCAAATTTTGGATGAATGGCTGGGCGTATAGCACTCCTTCGTAAACTGTTCATTTCGAAATATGCACTGCACAGGAGCACCAGCGCATCCTGATGGGCTTCTGTCATGTGCCCCTTGTCCACTGTTCTTGCAAACGCAGTGAGTCCTGCTGAGAGCAACTTCAGCACTTTCTGGAATTTTAACTCTTGCGCCCTCACTGGGAACCCCAATGGTGTCCATATAAGATGGTTAACAACTGGTACCTTCAATAACCCACAGTTAACTGGGGCTTCATATTTCTTAGCAGCCTCATCCATTGCAAGCTCTTGAAGCTGTTGGGAGAGCATATACTGAATAGCAGCTGCCAACTCTTCCCCAAATGGTTCCCCAGCTTCTCTGGGGATTGCAAATTGTTCAGCTATGTTAGGTGCTAACTTTTGTTGCTCTTCATCCTTTTGGCTCTGACCAGCCACTGACTCGGCATCAGTATACTCCTGAGCCGGTATACCCTCCTCCTCTATGAGTGGGTAATCATGCAGCCCTATTCCAGGCACTGTTGGCACAGGCTCTCCAACAGCCTGGCATGGACACCACTCCTCCTCCCGGAGTGCGTCCCGAGCATCCTTTGCAATAGGACCTCGATCTGGGAGAGCCGTGAGCAAACGGTCTCTTCTTGCGCAGGTGAAATCTCCAGGCCCGACTCTGGGTCAATGGGCCTACTAGACTTTGTTGTAGCCTTACGCCCTACCGGCGTGGCAACGCTGCTCACAGGCAGTGGATCTGGTGTCACTAGCCCCCTTGCTGGCGACGGATTTGATGAACAAGGCGGGCATCTGCTACCCGCACTCTTGTGGTCCTCCAAACATTTTACCCCGGATGGCCTCACCGTCACCTTTGTTGCTTTCTGCATCTTGCCAACGGTGTAAATCCTACCGCAAAAGCAGAAAGCGACCACAGGAAAAGTTTTGCACTTACCTTGAGGTTTTAAACTTACCACTTGGAGGAGCTCTGCTACTCCAACCGGCCGACCTGCACCAATGCGTCTGACGTAATGACACACGTGCGGCTGGACGGGGTTCTTCACGTAGTCACTCACATGACTCCGTAGTAAAATGATAGATAGAACAATAAATACATCAACAAATGCAAAACAGCAGAACGCTGTTTCAGAATCTGAAGCAGTGTCAAAATATACCAAGGTGCAAAGATGGAAAAAACAAATGAGGTAGAGTTCAGAATAACATTATGCGGCAGCAGCATCCTAAAGGGATGTGAAAGACGTGATTGATTCTGCAGTCTTTTAGCAGCAGGGAAGAAGTGGTAAATTTGGGCATCTAGGCTTTCAATTTCCTGTACTTTCACCCAGAAGGTAGAAGGGAGAAAAGGGAGTGGCCAGAGTGGGAGGCATCCTCGACATTACTTTGAGCCTTCCTGATGCTATAGATAGTGAAGATGCACTGAATGGAAGGAAATGATGAATTTATGATGGACTTGGTTGTGTTCACTCTCGTTAATTTTATCTGCCACAGCTAACTCCTGACCACTTTTTTTCCCTCCTGATTTCCTTCTTAAGTATGCTCCTCAGTCCCCAAAACTCCTCTAGGGAGACACTTGATCCCAACTGGCTATATCTGGTCCATGCCTCCTTTTTTCTTGACCAGAACCTCAACTTCTCTCATCATCCAGGTTTCCTTACTGCCAGGTACCTTGCATTCCACTCTAACAGGAACTTATATGACTTAAACTCTGACATCACTCTTTTTTTTTAAATATTCTACTTTCTGGATGTCTATTTGCCAACAAACAAAATACTCCAATCAAATTGAGCAAATTTCTGTCCCATCATTATCAAAGTTGTCCTTTCCCCAATTCAGAACTTTAACTGGTGGGCCCAACATGTCTTAATCCATAACTATTTTAAACTTATTAGAACTGTGATTGCTGGTCCTGTAAATATGCTCCGAAAGCTTACCCCCCTTAGTCTAGTTCAGTAAAACACGGAGTCAAGCACTGGACCAACTAAACTTTATTATTGAATGAACAACAAATCCCCCTATATGATACCTAAATCACCACGGGTTCAATCCTTGTCTCTGCCTGGCTGAGCCCTTTAGCCTCGTGCAAGCAGACACTACCAAAAGGTCACGCAGTTCCAAGCGCCATTCCAGAAGAACGACTACGATCCAAGTGAGGGCTACCTTTTATAGGTCAACGAACCATGAGGGGCCGAACTACATAGGGGTGGGCTCCCCTTACCAGCCAATCACACATATCGATTACATTAAAGTATTATTGACAGTCCCCCAACCCAATTACAAAGAGCCAATACAATGTTTCTCCAGAAGCTTCTGGAAGGAAGTCAGCTCACTGAATAATGCAACATTTACACTGGCAGCACAAACAATTCAGCCAGGCCTTCACACTTTGGCCAATCACCAAACAATAGGTCAACTGTCTTGTAACATTATTATCATTATTTACAATCCCTTTGCAGTAATCCAATCAAACCCATGCATCTACAACACCTTATAGTTTCTCTATAAAAGTCCTCATACATATTATCAATTGCGAGGACATCTGGACCACACCTTATCTGATGTATTGATCTGGGACCTAGACTTCCTGGTACCAGCTTGCAGCTTGAGTCTTCTTACAGAAAAAGGCTAACAGGCCTTGTAGATGCATAAATCCTTTGCTTTATTTTAGCTCTGTTTTGGCCAGGATTTACATTCCCCCCTCTTATCATAGGATGACTTATCATCAATGATAATTAAAGTTCAATAGTGACTGTTCCATTCTAACAAATATCATAACAAAAAGATGCTGATGTATTTTCCCAGAATTTCATCAAGCTTCTCGAGTTTTCATGGGCGTAGCTTCATGATTTCTGTCCGATGAGTCTTCAACTCCCGAGTATGCATGGGCGCAAATCCCCTCCATCCATATTGATAATTCATCTGTACTTGATCCATAGTAGAGTATGAAGTTTTGAAAAGAACCTGGAATAAAGTAAGCTAGCAGTCTATACATCCACTGATACTCCCACAGTAGTGGAGATGTGCCCACGCATTCTTCCCTTCTACTCTTAACAGAAGTCCTGTCTCGGTATACTGCTCCTACTCTATAATATAATTCTTCCAACACTAGGATTAAAACTAGAATGTGATCGGTCATCTCTGCAGTCACACGATTAAAGTTGATCATTTCCATTGTATCTCCAATTAGAATATTCACAAAGGTTTCTCATAAGCTTTTCAGCTGGGTTCAGTCCAGATTTGCCTACAGGCGTGACTTTCTTTTAAAATAACTATGGGGAATAATTTAATCCAGCCAAATTCAATCTACGCCTTTAATATAGCTATTTTAGTTTTCAGTGTCTGTTCTATCCCTTCTATAAATACAGCAGCTTGTGGTCGATATTCACAAACCAATTGCTGCTGGATCCCCAGCTATTTGTACAATTTCCATCAATTTGTTATAATATGATGTGGATCATTATTTAAACTATGTTGAATAGGGATATCAAATCTAGGGATAATTTTCTTTAACTCGATAATAGTAGCCGCTTTATTATCAAGGGTCAGATAAGTTTTGATCCACCGGTCAAATGCATTGACTCTGACAACAAGTACCCACTACCCTGGTACCTCCTCTAATTTAATGTACTTTTTTTTTTGGGTGGTTGGCGAGCCTTGTTACTTAAACTTTTCATTCCTCTTATTACTCTATACTATATTTCACGTTCCCTGGGTATTCCTTTTTTATAGACCAACACTGCAATTTCAGGAACTCTGCAGGGGTCGATCCTTTCCTTGATGATCACTAAACAGTCCAATCCCATCTCCGACTGTCTTTCTGGGGGTGAGACAAGAAAGATATAATGCAGTATAATGTGGATAAATGTGAGGTTATCCACTTTGGTGGCAAAAATAGGAAAACAGACTATTATCTAAATGGAGGCCGATTAGGAAAAGGGGAGATGCAGCGCGACCTGGGTGTCATGGTACACCAGTCATTGAAAGTAGGCATGCAGGTACAGCAGGCAGTGAAGAAATCGAATGTTATGTTAGCTTTCATAGCAAAAGGATTTGAGTATAGGAGCAGGGAGGTTCTACTTCAGTTGTATAGGGTCTTGGTGAGGCCACACCTGGAGTATTGCGTACAGTTCTGGCCTCCAAATCTGAGGAAGGACATTATTGCCATAGAGGGAGTGCAGCGAAGGTTCACCAGACTGATTCCTGGGATGTCAGGACTGTCTTATGAACAAAGACTGCATAGACTCGGTTTATACTCTCCAGAATTTAGGAGATTGAGAGGGGATCTTATAGAAACTTACAAAATTCTTAAGGGGTTGGACAGGCTAGATGCAGGAAGATTGTTCCCGATGTTGGGGAGGTCCAGGACAAGGGGTCACAGCTTAAGGATAAGGGGGAAATCCTTTAGGACCGAGATGAGAAGGACTTTTTTCACACAGAGAGTGGTGGGTCTCTGGAACTCGCTGCCACAGAGGGTAGTTGAGGCCAGTTCATTGGCTATATTTAAGAGGGAGTTAGATGTGGCCCTTGTGGCTAAGGGGATCAGAGGGTATGGAGAGAAGGCAGGTACAGGATACTGAGTTGGATGATCAGCCATGATCATATTGAATGGCGGTGCAGGCTTGAAGGGCCGAATGGCCTACTCCTGCACCTAATTTCTATGTTTCTATGTTTCTATGATACCAGGTCAATAATTACATTTTCAACTACTTTTGAAACAGACCCCATTCTATTCTGATAAGCCGTCCCTAAATGCCAGATTTTAAAGTCATTCCAATAACATTACCATGGACATGAATCATGTCCAACAATTTAAGGGATCAAATTTACAACTGGTCACAAATTATTATGCATGGTAGTTAGAATATAGGCGCAAAGTGGGTGTCCCCGAGTCCATTCCCATGTTTCTGCATTTAATTTAAATTGCCAATCCCAACAAAGTATTACAGTACAATGGTCTCTTTAAGTTGGAGCTTGCCTCACTGATCTTTGGAGGCTTTCTGTACTTTCCCATGTGTGGATGATCGAAAAGATCATCCACACATTTATCTCCTCCTGCCTAGATTACTCAACTCCCTCTAACTGGTATCAGCCAATCTTCCCTGTCCCGCCTGCAACTGGTCCAAAACGCCGCAGCGAGACTCCTGACAGGCACCCGAAAAAGGGACCACATCACCCCGATCCTGGCCTCTCTCCACTGGCTCCCTGTGCGGTTTCCGAATAAATTTCAAGATCCTCCTTTATGTCTTAACGGGCTTGCCCCCACCTACATCAAAAGTCAGCTTACACACCACACCACGTCCAGCTCCCTCAGATCTGCCGACTTTGAGTTACTGAACATCTCGCGGTCTAGGCATAAACTCAGGGGTGACCGTGCGTTTGCGGTTGCTGCCCCTAGACTGTGGAACAGCATCCCTCTTCCCATCAGAACTGCCCCCTCCATCGAGACTAAAAACTCATCTTTACTCTCAAGCCTTTCTTGTCATCCTCTGAGTGAGGGCTATATATATGTATTTTTGTATGTAATTAATCTATGAACCACTGTTGTATAATATTAGTACCTCCACCAATGTAAAGCACTTTGGCCAACGAGAGTTGTTTTGTAAATGTGCTATATAAATAAAAGTGACTTGACTTGACTTGACCAGTTTCATGAGACTTATGCCCCTGTCCCACTTAGGAAACCTGAAGGGACACCTCTGGTGACCTTGCGGCCCAAGGTTTCCATGAGGTTCCCGGAGGTTTTGGTCACTCTACCTAATGGTCGAAAGTGGTTTCCACGTATTCAAGGCTTCTTCTATGTTCCTGTGTTATTTGAACAAAATCAAAACCGGCCTCGATTAAAAATATGTTGCAGTTTGGTCGAAGCCAGTGGAGTGGGGTTGCTATTTACTTACAGGCAGTCAAAGACAATCTCCTTCGCTGACCAGCCATTTTCATTGGCTCATTGGAATTTTCAGCAAAGATCCTATAGGAACTTTGGTTTTCAGGACCTAGAAGATCCGCCGGAAGGTAAAATGCCCGGATAACTTTATTAAACTTCTTAAAATTTTCTCCACTCCTTCTCCCCCCCTTCTCTCCCCTTCTCCCCCTTTCTCTCCCCTTCTCTCTCCCCTTCTCTCTCCCCCCCTCCCTCCCGCGCTCTCTAAAGGACTTACCGTGCTCTGTGGTAGACGTTTACCTTCCTCTTCATCGCGCAGACAGCGCTCCTCCGCTGTCCCTGGCCCCCACCTTTGTGATGTGTTTGTGTGTGTGTGTGTGTGTGTGTATGCGGTCGGTAGCAAAGATCATGTAGGATCTTTGGTCAGTAGATGCAGCTCACGCTTCGGTCGAGGCTTTCCAGGCGAGTAACCAAAACCTCTGGCAACTCATGTAAACCTTGGGTGGGGCACAAGGTCACCAGAGGTTTCCGTTCAGGTTTCCTAAGTGGGACAGGGGCTTAATGTCCCACTTAGGAAAGTGGAGGGGGGGGGGGGGGGGGGGAGAGATGGAGTGGAGACAGTTTTAAGAAGTTTAATAAAGTTAGTGGACGTTTTACCTTCTGGTGGGTTTTCTAGGTCATGAAACTCCAATGAGCCAATCAAATTGGCCGGTCAGCAAAGGAGATGGCCTTCGACTGTCTGTAAGTAAATAGCAACCCCACTCCACTGGCTTTGACCAAACGGCAACCTATTTTTAGTCGAGGCCGGTTTTGATTTTGTTGAAATAATCGACGCAACCTGGATGAAGCCTCAACCATGCGGAAACCACTTTCGACCATTAGGGAGAGTGACCAAAACCTTCGGCGACCTCAGGGAAACCTTGGGTTGCTGGCAAGGTCACCAGAGGTTTCCGTTCAGGTTTCCTAAGTGGGACAGGGTCATTAAGGTATGTCTATATCACCATTGGTGGCTTGTTTGAATGCATTTTCCCAGGTGGCTATGTGCTAAGTAAGCCCACCATCTTCCCACTGAACCCTGCACTATCTGGAAATGACCTTGCCAGACACTTGCAGAAAGACAGCTCTACAATTTCTATGACAGAAAGATAAATATCTCTTTTTGTGCTATTTGGCCAGAAGTATACTGTTGTCAGGTAACATTATCCAGCTGTTTTAGCATTGTATAATTTTAATGTGAAAACAAAATTACAATTGATATAATGTATCTAAATTAGAGATCATTTTGTAGCAATGTTACAAAATTATGAGATTTAAAAAATCAAGTCTGCAATTTATCCCATCAGATAAAGCATAAAAAGAAGTTTAATTTGACACCTAATTCACTTTCATATCTTCAGTATTAAGAAAGTTATGGCCATTTTCATACTCAGAAATTAGCATCTTGTTCCCCATTGCCTTTCAATTGACTTAACTCAAAAGCTGTGATCTGGATCAGTTAAAAGCCCATAACTTTCTTAAAAATTAAGAGAACTCAGTGAAATTTTCAGTTATTATAGATTGAAGCATTCTGAAACAAATATGAAACAATCTTACTTGGATGACCTGAAATTAAAGCATATAATTAGTTAGTTATCTAATTGTAGCTAATTACAAAATTCAATGAGTAGATCTAAACATCTATCCATATAACCATATAACCATAAAAGAATTACAGCACGGAAACAGGCCATCTCGGCCCTTCAAGTCCGTGCCGAACAACTTTTTTCCCTTAGTCCCACCTGCCTGCACTCATACCATAACCCTCCATACCCTTCTCATCCATATGCCTATCCAATTTATTTTTAAATGATACCAACGAACCTGCCGCCACCACTTCCACTGGAAGCTCATTCCACACCGCTACCACTCTCTGAGTAAAGAAGTTCCCCCTCATGTTACCCCTAAACCTCTGTCCCTTAATTCTAAAGTCATGTCCTCTTGTTTGAATCTTCCCTATTCTCAAAGGGAAAAGCTTGTCCACATTAACTCTGTCTATCCCTCTCATCATTTTAAAGACCTCTATCAAGTCCCCCCTTAACCTTCTGCGCTCCAGAGAATAAAGACCTAACTTATTCAACCTATCTCTGTAACTTAGCTGTTGAAACCCAGGCAACATTCTAGTAAATCTCCTCTGTACCCTCTCTATTTTGTTGACATCCTTCCTATAATTGGGCGACCAAAATTGTACACCATACTCCAGATTTGGTCTCACCAACGCCTTGTACAATTTTAACACTACATCCCAGCTTCTATACTCAATGCTCTGATTTATAAAGGCTAGCATACCAAAAGCTTTCTTTACCACCCTATCTATATGAGATTCCACCTTCAAGGAACTATGCACGGTTATTCCCAGATCCCTCTGTTCAACTGTATTCTTCAATTCCCTACCGTTTACCATGTACGTCCTATTTTGATTTGTCCTGCCAAGGTGTAGCACCTCACATTTATCAGCATTAAACTCCATTTCTTAAGAAAAGATGAACTTTTTAAAAATTGCCTAAGTGCCCAAATAACATTCACACAATAATCCACAATATAACATAATTTTTAAATCTCATTTTCATGAATTTCTGGGCCAAATGGAAGGAATTTAGTGTTTGATTCCTGTAAATTAATGGCCATTTAAATCAACTAGCGAGTGGGTTTTAGTGGAATGCGGTGAATTGGAACGTTGCGGTTTGCGGTGAAGTCGGGAGGAAAAATACTGTTTGTTCATACATTTTTTGGGACCCCATTTCGCAACATAAAAATATTATTAAAGCCTCCCGAAAAACCACTTTAAATATAAAAATAAACTATTTACCTTTTCTTTTCCCCTACGCAAAATGCTTCCGGTTGTCGGCGCTCACGGCTTTTGAAGGTGATTTTTAAATTACTCTAGTTAATAAATAATTTAGAGTAATTTAAAAATACCTTAATTCATGAAATGTCGGAGCGATTTTTCTTCCGCAACGAAATCGCCCGACATGGATCGATTTTCCTGCCTGCAGAAAAACGGCACTTTAAGCCCGCCCCCCTCTGAAAGGCGCCAAAGTCGCGCACACGGGGAGCGGCAGAACGGCAGCGCCGCTAAAGGTAAGTTTTGCAACATACCTACATTTTGCATGGTAATAAAGGCAGTGTTCATATATTTAATTGAGTTTAGTTTAGTTTAGAGATACAGCATGAAAACAGGCCCTTCGGTCCATCGAGTCCTTAATGGCCAGCAATCCCCGCATATTAACACTATCCTACACACACTAGGGATAATTTACCATGTTATCAAGCCAATTAGCCTACAGACCTGTATGGCTTTGGAGTGTGGGAGAAAACAGAGGCACCCTGAGAAAACCCATGCAGGTCACGAGGAGAATGCACAGATAGCACCCATGGTCAGGATTGAATCCAGGTCTCTGGCATTACAAGGCAGCAACTCTACCGCTGTAACACCATATTGTATCTTATTGTAAAAGGTTATGTTGTATATTTGAGGAAAATTCTTAAGACATTAAGAACATAAAAAATGCAATAAGATAAAGATGATACTTGTTGTTTTAAAGAAAGTGATTATTCAAGTCTATTTAAAACTTAGTCTTTACAGAGAGGTCTCAGTAAATTGCAATTCTAAAGTCAGCAGGCTTCAGGTATAAATTTACCTGAGTTCTTGTGTGCTTACTATATTGTTGTATTAAAGTGTCAAAATTGATTTTGGTTGGTTGACATAATCTAATCAATTAACATAGGATAACGATGTTCCTCGATTTAGCAATAAATCGGAAAGATAGATAACTATATATTCACAGTAGATTTTGTGGATAACTATTGCCTTCAACAGCTACATTCCTTCTGGGCTTCTGGCTGATAGGACATACATTATCCATTTGAAAGGCATTGATCATCAATAAATCATACGTCAATAAATCATGACGGAGCATGATTGTTTTCGATATTTAAATGAAAAGATAAAAGTAGGCAAGAACAAGGTCAGAAATTGTTGGAGATATTAGCAGATTAATGCTGAATCTTGCATTCCGCTCTCAGTTACTCTTGCATTCCGCTCTCAGTTATTACATCAGAGACATTATAGCCACTTCAAAATAAACAGTGAAATGCCTACGCCAAAAGGGTGAACAAAAGAACACTGTACAAGTGGATTAAATGTTTATACAGTAACATCAGCAACTATAGAGTAGAGGGGTAGAGTATTTCAGCTTTCTTTGTCCAGTATAATGTTTCTTTTTAACAAGATTCTTTTTGATGCTCAATTTAACCTCAATTGGTTTAATTTAGTTGATTGTAACATGTACCGAGGTACAATAAAAAGCTTTTGTGGCGTGCTAACCAGTCAGGGAAAGACTATACATGATTACAATCGAGCCATCCACAGTGTTTAGACGGAGTTTCTGACCCAGGGATTCTCTCTACCACAAAGACCACTAATATTCATCAACCTAAAACTCATCTCGACCCAATGCCTGCCATCTATTGCAAAATATAACATCTAGTGCTTTGTTATCTCTAAATTTAACTCGATGCACCCCTCATCCCCAGAGTCCAGCTTATGCAAAAGTCCTTTGCTGTATTCTTTTCTATACTAAATCTTCATTCCTTCCACCCTTCCCTTTGCTGAACTACCAGTAGATTCTCATCTTTCATTTCGTCAGATTTTGCTCTTGACCTTGATTTTGCTTTCCTCTTGCTATCAACCCTTTCCATCCTCCAAATCTCCAAAGACATAGTAACTTAGAAACATAGAAAATAGGTGCAGGAGTAGGCCATTCGGCCCTTCGAGCCTGCACCGCCATTCAATATGATCATGGCTGATCATCCAACTCAGTATCCTGTACCTGCCTTCCCTCCATACCCCCTGATCCCTTTAGCCACAAGGGCCACATCTAACTACTTTTCAATATAGTCAATGAACTGGCCTCAACTACCTTCTGTGGCAGGGAATAGTAAGATTGAACGAGAACTTACCAGTTCGAAGGTTGATCTTTATTTTATGAGGAGTCGAAGTGAGGGATTTCGTGAAGAGCCCGCCGGCGCGCATGCTCGACATACTTCAAAGTAGCGGCGTGGAATCACAGAACCAACAATAGAAATGACTTCGCATAGTATGATTGAAGTGACTAAGATTACCAGATGAAGGTGATTGAGGGTTGGGCGAGGAGGGCACGAAATCCCTCACTTCGACTCCTCATAAAATAAAGATCAACCTTCGAACTGGTAAGTTCTCGTTCAATCTTACTATTTTATTTCGGAGTCACGTGAGTGACTTCGTGAAGACTTCCAAGCTTCTGTGATTACACGCCCTGGACCACGTCCATGCTGACACACCACTACCAGGGATGGATGGGAGGAACAAACTTGCTCAACAGTCCATACTGCAAAACAAGAGCATATTTATTAATAACAAATCAAACCCCTCATACGGGGACATCTCCACGTTCTTGACCTGCATTCAGCACGGCTTCTGCGAACTGTAGAGGAGCAGCAACAGGCTTGTTATAAAAACGCTGGAACACAGCTTCATTAAGGGGGGTGGGGTATCAAATGGGATAGTCGAGGACGGAGTTAGAGGGAAAGAGAGTAAAGCGATGGTTAATGACCCCAGAATTAACGGGGAAGAAAGCTCACAAAGGGATAGGAGAGTATGGCCAAGTGTAATAGGGATCGATGTGAAAGGGGCCACTTGTCAACATAATTGTATAAGGAGTAAGAGTGTTGTAAAAACAAGCCTGAAGGCTTTGTGTCTCAATGCGAGGAGCATTCGTAATAAGGTGGATGAGTTGAAGGTGCAGATAGCGATTAATGACTATGCTATAGTTGGAATCACGGAGACTTGGCTCCAGGATGACCAAGGCTGGGAGCTGAACATCCAGGGATATTCAATATTCAGGAGGGATAGACGAAAAGGAAAAGGAGGTGGGGTAGCGTTGCTGGTGAGAGAGGAGATTAATGCAATAGAAAGGAAGGACATTAGCGTGGAGGATGTGGAATCGATATGGGTAGAGCTGCGAAACTCTAAGGGGCAGAAAACGCTAGTGGGAACTGTGTACAGGCCACCTAACAGTAGTATTGGAGTTGGGGATGGCATCAAACAGGAAATTAGAAATGCGTGCAACAAGGGTAACACGGTTATAATGGGTGACTTCAATCTGCATGTAGATTGGGTGAATCAAATTGGCAGGGGTGCTGAGGAAGAGGATTTCCTGGAATGTATGCGGGATAGTTTTTCTCAACCAACATGTGGAGGAACCAACGAGAGAGCAGGCTATTCTAGACTGGGTATTGAGTAATGAGGAAGGGTTAGTTAGCAGTCTTGTTGTGCGTGGCCCCTTGGGCAAGAGTGACCATAATATGGTTGAGTTCTTCATTAGGATGGAGAGTGACAAAATTAAGTCAGAAACAAGGGTTCTGAACTTGAACAAAGGTAACTTTGAAGGTATGAGATGTGAATTGGCCAAGATAGACTGGCAGGTGATTCTTAAAGGGTTGACAGTGGATGTGCAATGGAAGGTATTTAAAGACTGCATGGATGAAGTACAAAAGTTGTTCATACCAGTTTGGCAAAAGAATAAATCGGGGAAGGTGGTGCATCCATGGATAACAAGGGAAATCAGGGATAGTATAAAAACAAAAGATGAGGCATACAAATTTGCCAGAAAAAGCAGCCTACCGGAGGACTGGGAGAAATTCAGAATCCAGCAGAGGAGGGCAAAGGGCTTAATTAGGAAAGGGAAAATAGATTATGAAAGGAAACTGGCAGGGAACATAAAAACTGACTGCAAAAGTTTTTATAGATATGTAAAGAGAAAGAGACTAGTTAAAACAAATGTTGGTCCCTTGCAGTCAGAAACAGGTGAATTGATCATGGGGAACAAGGACATGGCAGACCAATTGAATAACTACTTTGGCTCTGTCTTCACTAAGGAAGACATAAATAATCTGCCGGAAATAGCAGTGGAACGGGGGTCAAATAAGATGGAGGAACTGAGTGAAATCCAGGTTAGCCGGGAGGTGGTGTTGGGTAAATTGAACGGATTGAAGGCCGATAAATCCCCAGGGCCAGATAGTCTGCATCCCAGAGTACTCAAGGAGGTAGCCACAGAAATAGTGGATGCATTAGTGATAATTTTTCAAAATTCCTTAGATTCTGGAGTAGTTCCTGAGGATTGGAGGGTAGCTAATGTAACCCCACTTTTTAAAAAAGGAGGGAGAGAGAAAGCGGGGAATTACAGACCAGTTAGTCTAACATCGGTAGTGGGGAAACTGCTAGAGTCAGTTATTAAAGATGGGATAGCAGCGCATTTGGAAAGTGGTGAAATCATTGGACAAAGTCAGCATGGATTTACGAAAGGTAAATCATGTCTGACAAATCTGATAGAATTTTTCGAGGATGTAACTAGTAGAGTGGATAAGGGAGAACCAGTGGATGTGTTATATCTAGACTTTCAGAAGGCTTTCGACAAGGTCCCGCATAAGAGATTAGCATACAAACTTAAAGCACACGGTATTGGGGGTTCAGTATTGATGTGGATAGAGAACTGGCTAGCAGACAGGAGGCAAAGGGTAGGAGTAAACGGGTCCTTTTCAGAATGGCAGGCAGTGACTAGTGGGGTGCCGCAAGGCTCAGTGCTGGGACCCCAGCTATTTACAATATATATTAATGATTTGGACGAGGGAATTCAATGCAACATCTCCAAATTTGCAGATGATACCAAGCTGGGGGGTATAGTTAGGTGTGAGGAGGATGCTTGGAGGCTGCAGGGTGATTTGGATAGGCTGAGTGAATGGGCAGATGCATGGCAGATGCAGTACAATGTGGATAAATGTGAGGTTATCCACTTTGGTGGCAAAAACATGAGGGTAGACTATTATCTGAATGGTGGCAGATTAGGTAAGGGGGAGATGCAACGAGACCTGGGTGTCATGGTACACCAGTCATTGAAAGTAGGCATGCAGGTGCAGCAGGCAGTGAAGAAAGCAAATGGTATGTTAGCATTCATAGCGAAAGGATTTGAGTATAGGAGCAGGGAGGTTCTACTGCAGTTGTACAGGGTTTTGGTGAGGCCACACCTGGAGTACTGCGTACAGTTTTGGTCTCCAAATCTGAGGAAAGACATCCTTGCCATAGAGGGGGTACAGAGAAGATTCACCAGACTGATTCCTGGGATGTCAGGACTTTCATATGAGGAAAGATTGGATAGACTCGGTTTGTACTCGCTGGAATTTAGAAGATTGAGGGGGGATCTTATAGAAACCTACAAAATTCTTAAGGGGTTGGACAAGCTAGATGCTGGAAGATTGTTCCCGATGTTGGGGGAGTCCAGAACAAGGGGACACAGTCTAAGGATAAGGGGGAATTCCTTTAGGACCGAAATGAGGAAAACATTCTTTACACAGAGAGTGGTGAGTCTCTGGAATTCTCTGCCACAGAAGGTAGTTGAGGCCAGTTCATTGGCTATATTTAAGAGGGTGTTAGATGTGGCACTTGTGGCTAAAGGGATCAGGGGGTATGGAGAGAAGGCAGGTACGGGATACTGAGTTGGATGATCAGCCATGATCACATTGAATGGCGGTGCAGGCTCGAAGGGCCGAGTGGCCTACTCCTGCACCTATTTTCTATGTTTCTATGTCTATTAGCCCATCCTGCGGTGGCGAGAATTTGGTCCATGGGCACCTCCATGACCCTCGCCGCTGACGTCGATGCAGCCCTGGGGGAATGAGACTTGAACACATTAGTGTCAATACCTGACTTACCCAAGACGACTCGAAGCCACCTGGATATCGTCTGGACTGTCACTCGATGATGAGGTCTCTTATGAGTGACAAGCAGGTATCTCTCCATTCCTCTGATGCGTGCCGTCACCTTGACATAGTGGCGGATATGTGAGGCTAAACATAGCCTAGCATCTGCGGGGTATGCCGGGAACTTCAGCTGCAGCCCTGTGCACCCAGGTCTATGCTGCTTTAGTAGCTCGTCAATGAAAAAGACTACTTCTGTGGGGGTAGACGTCATTCTGTCGACACAAAGTTTGTGTAGTGTCTGTACCCTCTGAGCTGAAGTCAGCGCTAGTAACATCACCAGCTTCATGGTGAGTTGGTCCAGTTGGAGCCTTTCCATGGGTGACCACGTCCTGAGCAGGGTTAATACGTCCCTGACATCCCAGGTGATATTATAGCGTGGTGTAGGCGGATTCATATTGAATATACCCCGCATGAGTCTGGACACTAGCCTGTTGGATCCTACCTCCAAACTGAGGTAGAATGATAGCGCACTTCTGGCGCTGTTGATGGCACTGTAACTTAAGTGTTCATCATGGTGCAACCCCGCGAGGATTTCCAGGACGTCGGTTATTGTCACGTCATCGTACGTGATGCGAGAGCGGCTGCAGTAGGCTTCCCACTTCTAAATATGCGAGCGGTATCTTCGCCTTGTAGACTCTCGACACGACGCCCCGATGGTATCCATGGTCCGAGC
The DNA here is from genome assembly GCA_963514005.1 of Raja brachyura. Next base: position 77,517,572 of record OY740781.1, read on the forward strand.
CGAGAGGCCGTATTGGACTAACGGCCTGTTCAGAACCTGCAAGCCAACAAATTTAAATAGCCATGGCAGGGATGCGGCTCCCCTGAGACAGGGTGAGTAACCAATTGTGGGCAACCCTTCAAAAGGACCCAAGGTTCGTTGAGCATGTCAAAGACCACCGGATACCAAGGCTGTGTGGGCCAGTCGGGTATAATAAGGATGCCCTTGGCAGCATCTGCCTGAATCTTTCGCAATACCCGACTGATGAGGCAAAACGGGGGGAAGGCATAGAAAAACCACTTCCCCCAGTTCAGCGAGAATGCATCTAGCGCTATTGCCCCATGATCTGGTTCCCATGAAACGTAGGTTGGTACCTGATGGTTCAACCATGACGCAAAGAGGTCAATGTCCGGTTTACCAAATTTGGCTGTGACTTTAGAAAAAATCTCAGGATGCAACATCCATTCAATATTGTCATTAAATTTGCGTGACCTGGTGTCCGCCACAGTATTAAGCTCACCTGGCAAATAGGTAGCTGAAATCCAAATGTCTCTTTGAACACACCAGAGCCAAATTGAGTTAGCCAATTTGTCACACGAAACTGACCTGTTACCACCCATATGGTTTAAGTATGCTACTGCTGTGGTGTTGTCTATTTGGAGATGGACATGTGCTCCAACAAGCTTGGAACAATACGCACGAAGTCCGTGGAATGCTGCCAGCAACTCCAAATAGTTAATCCCTTGAGTTAACAACATCGTTGATTCAAGGGTGTCCCATCTGCCACCACAACTAGAGCAATTATTCGTGGCTCCCCAACCATTGGAGCTTGCATCATTTTGCAAATATACCACCGGATTAGCCTCCCTAATAGGCTTGAATGAGCTGCTAATGTGACACACCCACCATTGCAACTCATTTATCGCTTCGGGCGGCAGCTGCATGGACCGATCATAATGACCAGCGTTCTGTTTTAACGCAGCAATTTTAGCTCTTTGCAAATTCTGATAATGCAAAGGTCCATATCGCGCTGCCGGAAACAAAGCTACCAGCTTCCCAATTATTGTAGCTAAGTGCCGAATCGATGGTATATTGGTGCGGATTAAATCTTGACACACCTGGGTAACCTCCTCAATCTTGCTAATTGGAATGGTAACCCTCATGCTTATAGAGTTCACCGTGAACCCTAGGAAATTAACCACCTGGGCAGGGTAGAACTTTGATTTCTCTGGATGGACAATAAACCCCAATTGTTGAAATATATTGACAGCAGCTGCAACACCCTGTTCAGCCAATTCTAGGGTGTGGCCCACAATTAAGATATCATCTAAATAGGCCATAACTATATGGTGTCGTTGTCTCAAATAAGCCATAATTGGCTTCACTAATTTAGTGAACAATCTAGGGGCTGTGGTGAGCCCATTAGGCAAAGCCTTGTACTGCCAGAGTTGCCCCATCCAGATGAATTTTAAAAACCTTCTGTCACATTTCTGGACGGATAAGGAATAATATGCGTCTTTCAAATCGATGCATGCCATAAAGCAACCATGAGAAATCAATGATTTGGCTGTTTCAAACGTATCCATTTTAAAATGAGTATATGTTACAAAAGTATTCAAACGGGTTAGATCAATAATGACACGACAACCTCCATCCTTCTTAGGTCTGGTGAATATGTTCGAAACAAATTCAACTGGCTCATGCACCACTCTCTCAATCACTCCTTTGTGCTCAAGACTTAACAGTTCCTTATAGCCGGCTGCCTGTTCTGCAGCAGATAATTTAAACGTTCGAGCGGGCATGTGCTGGGATGGAGGAATGTCGCCATTAATAAACTCAATTTTATGCCCCTGAATATTCTGCAACACATACTCGTCACCAGTAAAATTACCCCATGCACCCAAAAACCACCGAAGGCGACCACCAACATGTGAAGTTAAACAGAGAGAAAAGAGAGAACCAGACACCCTCACCTCCATGGTTACCGGCAGTCCTTGACACGCGTGTGCGGACGTGGAGGTGCTGGGTTGGCTTGAGGGCGCGGCGTCTTCGTTTTCCACCAGGGTCTCTGCCGACCCTGTCCTAAAAAAGACCCCTGGTGCTGGGTCTGATGTTGCTGTCGTTGTGGAGCTTGAGGGTGGGTCCTCGTCGAGGTACTGGCAGACCCTCGTGATCGAATGTATGGAGACTTTGAGCCTGACGGTGTGGGGGCACTCTGAGGGCGCATGATCCCCACCGTTTTGGCTTGCTCGTCAAGCTCTGTGACTCTCTTCGAGAGGTCCTCCCCAAAGAGCTGACGGGGCGGGGGCGGCGGCGGTGGTTTGCACAATCCTGAAAACTTTGGATTGAGCGCTGGGCAGATGCTCGTTTTGCGAAACCCGTTAATTTTGTGCTGGGTCGCGCACAGGAGGGCCAGGGCATCTTCCTGGTCCAAATTCAATTCGTCCCCGTCCACCGACCGCACAAAGGCGGTAATACCGGCCGTGAGGAGCTTCAGGATCCGCTGCAGTTTTACCTCCTGTTGACGGATAGCCGCACTGATGTTGCCCCATATCGGCGTATTGACCACAGGCACGTTGAGGGAGTTGCAATTGGATGGAGCCTTGTGACGGCTCATTGCCTGAATGAGGACTTCTTCCTGTAGTTGCTGGTTGTTAAGAAAGTCCACAGTGGCTGCCAGCTTCGTGTTTAAAGGAAGTCCAGATGAATGTGGGGCCGCAAATTTGGTCGCCACATCCAGAAGATCCTCCGCTGGTACCTCCACCGGAGGTGGTATGGAATCCACCAAAACCTCCTCCTCCTGCTGCTCCAGGCTGATGGTAGAGGCTGGTGACGACGCCCTGTGCCTGTGGCTGCCCTGCTGTTGTTGGCTTTGAAGCAGGAGCTCCAGCAGCCGCTCCATACGGTCAATACGCCCTTCACCCTGAACACTCAGGTGGTCGGAGTCCTCCGGCTCTGAAAAGAAAACCGGGCTCATATCATCGGCCCGCACCTCATCGAGGCCCTGCCGGTGCCGGTAGTTGTCGCTAACAGCCGCCAAGGCGAAACTGCGCGATTCCCGCGCGGGCGTGTTCAACCGCCTCCGTTTAGCGGGAGCTGACGCCGCTGCCACTAAGGGCACTTGCAGCGTGGTGTCGGCACCAGCCGAAGCATGGCTACCTGAAGCCCGCGCAGGCTTGCCGGCTGCCCACATCGTGGACCTTGCCGACGCATGGTCTCGCCCACCCATCCATGGGGTGCTCGGCGACCGTGACGAGACCCGACTCAACCGACCCGTCCCGGCGTCGAGAGACGGGGTGTGCCGGCTGGACCTCACAGCCGCCCCGGGTCTCGCCCTGGAACCTGACCGCTCCTCCGTGTCAGGCAATGCCTTAGCCCTGGCAGGGTTAGGCTTCTGGGCTCCTGCCCTGCCCCTTCTCGGGGGGCTGAGTGGAACGGGCCGTGCAGCCGCACGCCCCCTGCTCGAGGTCGCCAGCGAGCCCGCTGACGACCTGACTGCCATGGCAGGGTCCCCCTGCTCTGGCGGCACACCACACTCCTCCTCGTCGAACTCCTCCGAGCTGTGGTGTGCTGGCGGATCTGGACCTGTAATCACAGGGCTTACCCACATCTCCGCCTGAGTCCCGGCCTGCACTGCAGGTACTGCCGATGGTAAAGGCCCCGGAACTGTTGACCGGCGAACTCGTCCTGACGTCCTCCGGCCCTTCGAACTCCCATCCATGTCCTTGCTGCAAGACATAAAGAACAACAAAGACCACCAACTAAAGGTGGAATACTCACCTCCGTGGCCCCTTATGAAGGGCTGGCGAGGAGCGCGCTCCACCGCCAGCCGTCGCAGCAACGCGTTACGAGGCCATGTCGAGCATGCGTGCCGGCGGGCTCTTCACGAAGTCACTCACGTGACTCCGAAATGAAATTCCAGAGACTCACCACTCTCTGTGTGAAAAATGTTTTCCTCATCTCGGTCCCTCTTTTCCTTGGACTGTGACCCCTTGTTCTTGACCTCCCCAACGTCGGCAACAATCCTCCTGCATCTAGCCTATCAAACCCCGTAAGAATTTTGTACGTTTCTACAAGATCCCCCCTCAGTCTTCTAAATTCTAGCGAGTACAAGCTAAGTCTATCCAGTCTTTCCTCATATGAAAGTCCTGACATCCCAGGAATCAGTCTGGTGAACCTTCTCTGTAACCCCTCTATGGCAAGAATGTCTTTCCTCAGATTTGGAGACGAAAACTGTACGCAATACTCCAGGTGTGGTCTCACCAAAACCTGTACAACTGCAGTAGAACCTCTCTACTCCTATACTCAAATCCTTTCACTATGAATGCTAACATACCATTTGCTTTATTCACTGCCTGCTGCACCTGCATGCCTACTTTCAATGATTGGTGTACCATGACGCCCAGGTCTCGTTGCATCTCCCCTTTTCCTAATTCGCCACCATTACGATAATAGTCTACCCTCCTGTTTTTGCCACCAAAGTGGATAACCACACATTGATCCACATTATACTGCATCTGCTGTGCATTTGCGCACTCACCCAGCCTATCCAAGTCACCTTGCAGCCTCCTAACATCCTCCTCACACCTAACACTACCCTCCAGCTTAGTGCCATCCGCAAACTTGGAGATGTTGCATTCAATTCCCACGTCCAAATCATTAATATATATTGTAAATAGCTGGGGTCCCAGCACTGAGCCTTGTGGTACCCCACTAGTCACTGCCTGCCATTCTGAAAAGGACCCGTTTACTCCTACCCTTTGCTTCCTGTCTGCCAGCCAATTCTCTATTAACATCAATACTGAACCCCCAATACCATGTGCTTTAAGTTTGTATACTAATCTCTTATGTGGGACCTTGTCAAAAGCCTTCTGAAAGTCCAGATATAACACATCCGCTGGTTCTCCCTTATCCACTCTACTAGTTACATCCTCGAAAAATTCTATAAGATTCGTCAGACTTGATTTATCTTTTGTAAATCCATGCTGACTTTGTCCATTGATTTCACCACTTTCCAAATTTACTGCTATCCCATCTTTAATAACTGACTAGCAGTTTCCCCACTACTGATGTAAGACTAACTGGTCTGTAATTCCCCGTTTTCTCTCTCCCTCCTTTTTTAAAAAGTGGGGTTACATTAGCTACCCTCCAATCCTCAGGAACTACTCCAGAATCTAAGGAGCTTTGAAAAATTATCACTAATGCATCCACTATTTTTGTGAACACTTCCTTGAATACTCTGGGATGCATACTATCTGGCCCTGGGGATTTATTCGCCTTTAATCCATTCAATTTACCCAACACCACTTCCCGGCTAACCTGGATTTCACTCAGTTCCTCCACCTTATTTGACCCCCGGTCCCCTGCTATTTCCGGCAGATTATTTATGTCTTCCTTAGTGAAGACAGAACCAAAGTAGTTATTCAATTGTTCTGCCATGTCCTTGTTCCTCGTGATCAATTAACCTGTTTCTGACTGCAAAGGACCTACATTTGTTTTAACTAATCTCTTTCTGTTCAAATATGTATAAAATCTTTTGCAGTCAGTTTTTATGTTCCCTGCCAGTTTTCTTTTGTAATCTATTTTCCCTTTCCTAATTAAGCCCATTGTCCTCCTCTGCTGGACTCTGAATTTCTCCTAGTCCACTGGTAGGCTGCTTTTTCTGGCTAATTTGTATGCTTCATCTTTTGTTTTTATACTATCCCTGATTTCCCTTGTTATCCATGGATGCACTACCTTCCCTGATTTATTCTTTTGCCAAACTGGGATGAACAATTGTTGTAGTTCATCCATGCAGTCTTTAAATACCATTGCACATCCACTGTCAACCCTTTAAGAATCACTTGCCAGTCTATCTTGGCCAATTCACGTCTCATACCTTCAAAGTTACCTTTGTTTAAGTTCAGAACCCTTGTTTCTGACTTAATTATGTCTCTCTCCATCCTAATGAAGAACTCAAACATATTATGGTCACTCTTGCACAAGGGGCCACGCACAACAAGACTGCTAACTAACCCTTCCTCATTACTCAATACCCAGTCTAGAATAGCCTGCTCTCTCGTTAGTTCTTCTACATGTTGGTTTAGAAAACTATCCCGCATACATTCCAAGAAATCCTCTTCCTCAGCACCCCTGCCCATTTGATTCACCCAATCTATATGTAGATTGAAGTCACCCATTATAACTGTTTTACCCTTGTTGCACGCATTTCTAATTTCCTGTTTGATGCCATCCCCAACTCCACTACCACTGTTAGGTGGCCTGTACACAACTCCCACTAGCGTTTTCTGCCCCTTAGAGTTTCGCAGCTCTACCCATATCGATTCCACATCCTCCAAGCTAATGTCCTTCCTTTCTATTGCATTAATATCCTCTCTCACCAGCAACGCTTCCCTACATCCTTTTCCTTTCTGTCTATCCCTCCTGAATATTGAATATCCATGGATGTTTAGCTCCCTGCCTTGGGCCCCCCGGAGCCATGTCTCTGTGATCCCAACTATAGCATAGTCATTAATAGCTATCTGCACATTCAACTCGTCCACCTTATTACGAATGCTCCTTGCATTGAGACACAAAGCCTTCAGGCTTGTTTTTACAACACTCTTACTCCTTATACAATTATGTTGACAAGTAGCCCCTTTTGATTTTTGCCCTGGAAACCCACCACCTCTTAATCTCTGTTTATTATTTTTTTTGTCTTTCCCCCATACATGTTGGGTCTGAGTGCTTTCCTTCTCTGCCTCCTGCCTCAGACTCTGTCTACTGGCTTTCTCTATTTGAGTCCGTTCTAGTTTAAAGTCCCCCCAGGTAGCCTTTGCAAATTTCCTCTTTGTTCCTTCAACTTGGGCCTTTTCCCCCTACCTTGCTCCTGCATTTACCACCAAATCTGACCCTACCTCCCACATTTTACTCCCTCGGTAATACCTTTCTATCTGTGCCTCCTTTAAATCCAAGGAAGAAGCATATAAATTGGCCAGACAAAGCAGCAAACTGGAGGACTGGGAGAATTTTAGAACTCAACAGAGGACAAAGGAGTTAATTAAGAGGGGGAAAAAAGAGCATGAAAGAAAGCTCGATGGGAATATAAAAACTGACTGTAAAAGCTTCTTTGGATATGTAAACAGGAAAAGGTTAGTGAAGAGAAATGTAGGTCCCTTACAATCAGAGATAGGTGAATTTATAATGGGAAACAGTTAAACGAGTACTTGTGGTAAACTTTGGTTCTGTCTTCACTGAGGAAGACACAAATACTCTCCCAGAAATACTAGGGGACCGAGGATCTAGAGGGAGGGAGGAACTGAAGGGAATCCACATTATTCAGGAAATGGTGTTCGGTAAACTGTTGGGACTGAAGGCAGATAAATCCCCAGGGCCTGATGGTCTGCATCCCAGAGTAATCAAGGAGGTGGCCCTAGAAACAGTGGATGCATTGTTGATCATTTTCTAATGTTCTCTTGATTCTCGATCAGTTCCTGTGGACTGGAGGGTAGTTAATGTAACTCCACTTTTTAAGAAAGGAGGGAGAGAGAAATTGGGGAATTATAGACCAGTTAGCCTTACATCGGTAGTGGGGAAGATGCTGGAGTCGATTATTAAAGATGTTATAGCAGCGCATTTGGAAAGCAGTGACAGGATCGGTCGAAGTCAGCATGGATTTATGAAGGGGAAATCATGCTTGACAAGTAGAATGGATATGGGAGAGCCAGTGGATGTGGTATATCTGGACTTTCAAAAAGCCTATGACAAAGTCCCACACAAGAAATTGGTGTGCAAAATTAGAGCACATGGTATTGGGGGTAGGTTATTGACATGGATAGAGAACTGGTTGGCAGACAGGAAACAAAGAGTAGGAATTAACAGGTCCTTTTCAGAATGCCAGAATGAAGTGGATAAAGTGCATGAGTTCTGCAAAAGGGAGGTGCAACGAGACCAGGGTGTGCTTGTACATCACTCACTGAAAGTAAGCATGCAGGTACAGCAGGGAGTGAAGAAAGCTAATTGCATGTTGGTCTTCATTGCAATAGGATTAGAGTTTAGCAACAAAGAGGTCCTACTGCAGTAGTACAGGACCCTGGTGAGACAGCATTTGGATTATTGTGTGCAATTTTGGTTTCCTAATTTGAGGAAGGACATTATTGCCATTGAGGGAGTGCAGCGTAGGTTCACCAGGTTAATTGATGAAAGAATCTGGACATACAATGAAATAATGGGTCGAATGGGCTTGTATTCACTGGAATTTAGAAGGATGAGAGGTTCTCTTGTTGAAACATTAAAAATTCTTTAGGGATTGGACAGGCTAGATGCAGGAAAAATGTTTCTGATGTTAGGGGAGTCCAGAACCAGGGGTCACAATCTAAGAATACAGGGTAGGCCATTGAGGACTGAGATGAGGAAATTTAATTTCTTCCAGAGAGTTGTGAATCTGTGGAATTCTCTGCCACAGAAGACAGTGGAGGCCAATTCACTGGATATTTTCAAAAGAGAGTTAGGTTTAACTCTTTGGGCTAAAGGAATCAAGGGATATTGGGAAAAGCAGGAACGGGGTACTGATTTTAGATGACCAGCCATAATCATATTGAGTGACGGTGCTGGCTCGAAGGGGCGAATCGTCCAGCTTTGCTGAAATAACGGTTAACTTTAAAGGTCCAGAACACTTCATCAGAATGGGGAAAGAGAGCAAACATGTTAGTTTTCAGTATCAGAGAAGATGAGGAAGATGCCTCTAATAGGGTGAGGCCAAAAGAGTAAATGTGGTAGACCAGAAGCAGTTACATATTACACAGACAAGGAAGCATAACCCGGTCCAGGGATATTTCCTTTGTTAGATCCATTCATCACAATTTTGTAACTCAGAACTAACTTGGTTCCCTCTCAAGCAAAATAAAAGGTGTTGGACGATCTCAGCAGGTCAGGCAGCAACTGTGGAAGTGTTAATTCTGGCCAAATTGGAGATGCCAGGACACTAAAAGTGAGTAAAGGGTTCTGGGCTGCTAGGCCATTTGGTCAATATAAATGTGCCTTCTGCAGAAATGGGACAAGCTGCAGAATGGTGCCAGTTTGTCTAGAGTCTAGATAAGAGTTGCGGGAAGAGAATGGAACATCTTCAGATTCTGACAATTAGGTGTAAATTGCATGGAATTATTGGGGTGAATGCAACCCAGACATACACATTGTAAATATTGTTGCAAGATGTTGATTGGCTTAAGTGTTGAGCCTTGTATGGGTTTCTTGAATATCGAGGCACATGCTGCATAATTCATCTCTGTTGTTGCATCTAAAAACTTTGTCAGATACATCGTATTACTCACTGTATTATTGGGTTAGTGGAATGTATATCATGTACTGTCTTAATTGATACCTGTTATTGGATTGTAAAGAGACCACCCCATGTGGGTCGGCCCCTCAAGGTTCCGGGACCTATAAAAGGCCGCTCCCACGAGGCCCTATGTCGACCTTCTGGGACTGCGTGACCTGGAGTGTCTCTGCTTGAACAAGGCTAGGAGGGCTTGGCCAGGCAGATATGAGGATTGAACCCACAGTGGTTAGGTATAGTAGTGGGAACTGATATTTTGTTTTTCCAAAATAAAGTTTAGATGCACAAGTGCTTGATTCAGTATTTTATTAACTGAAACTAGACTGGGGGGAAGCTTAGAGCGAGCTATTTACAGAGGGAATGGACCGTCAGTCAATTTTAGGGTTGGGACCCTTATTCAGATCACCTAAAGAAGAATCCCCAGCCTGAAACATCATCTGTCCATTCCCTACATGGATGTTGCCTGATCCATTGAGTTAATTCAACATGTTCAGATTTGCTCAAGATTCCATCATCTGCAGTTTCTCGTGTCTCCTTGCTTTCCCTCTATCCCAGCTCTGAAAAAAGACCTTAAGCCTGAAATATTAACTCCTGCTTGACCAGCTGAGTTTCCAGCAATTTATGCTTTCAAATTTACAACATTTGCAGATATTTTGCTTTTCACTCTCAAATTTCACTCGATAATGCTCTTTTGAATTATCTTGGGATATTTAGCAATATTAAGGGCATTTATGTGAGTATAAACTGTTTCTGTAGTGTGAATATGATACATTCAAATTTACTGGATTTTTTCTTTTGTAAAAAGACAAAGTGTTACATTGACCATATTTTTTTAAATTAATAAACCTGAAGTAATAGAGAGGGGGAATTTTAGTCGCTGTTCTTGAACCTCAAAAAAAGAGAACAATACATGAACTTTCAAATAACTTTTGGCAGCAAAAGATTCTCAGCCCATTCACATAAAGTTCCTGTCTTTCAAGAATCTATTTAATGAATTCAGAATTAGTTGCTTATTGTCAGTAATACAGCAGGGAGTTGAAAAATGTTTTGCAATTTTTTTTCTCCAAATCCACCTAGTTTCAGGACTTGATTTGATCTACTCTGATTGCCTTCTAGAAATAACCATCAAACGATATTGCTCATTTGAACACATGCATAGATTTAACTCAAATATTTGTTTGATTCATATAATACTTCATCATTGTTGTTTCTACATATGCATTCATTTATTGGTGTTCTTTTTTATTTCTTAACGTTCCAGCTTGGTAAATAATGCAGTCATTATTTTAGTATAGTTTAGAGAAAGCCTAGAAAATAAAGCAGTCATTATTTTAGTGTAGTTTAGTCCATCAAGTCCACACCAACCATCGATCACCCATTTACACTAGTTCTATATTATCCCACTTTATCCAGACTACAGATTAATGAATGTACAAACTCGTATGTCTTTGGGATATGAGAGGAAACCAGCGCAACCACCGAAACCCTCAGGGTCACAGGGAAAATGTGCAAACTCCACACAGGCAACAAACAAGGTCAAACCCAGCTCTACCAGCTGTGCCACTATGCCTCCCAAATTTATATTTTAGATTTAACATATAAAAATAATAAACCACTGTACAAATTTAAAGTCTTTTCATCATTTTGCCTTAAACTTTGAGTCGCATATTGCTTGGTGCTAGCAAATTCAGCCGTGTAATTTCATTGTCCATTCCAAAATAAATTGAAATTATTTTTATTTTTATTACACTATCATCACAAAGTTCCAATGAAGCAAGGCAGAAGCTGATATCTCCATTTTGACCAGATTATATTTCTCAAATTCTTCACTTTTACAGTTTACAGTTTAATTTATTGTCACATGGTTTTGTTGCATGTTATCCAGTCAGCAGAAAGACAATACATGATTCCAATCGAGCCATTAGATACAAGATAAGGGAATCACGTTTAGTGCAAGGTAAAGCCAGCAAAGACTGATCAAGGATAGTCTGAGGGTCACCAATGGGGTACTGCTCTCTGGTTGTGGTAGGATGATTCAGTTGCCTGATAACAGCTGGGAAGAAACTGTCCCTGCATCTGCTGTGGATTTTCACTTCTATACCTTTTGCCTGATGGGAGAGGGGAGAAGAGGGAACGGCCTTGATTATGCAGCTGGTCTTGCCGGGGCAACATGATGATTAAATGGAGTCAATGGAAGGGAGACATAAAATGCTAGAGTAACTCAGCAGGACAGGCAGTATCTCTGTATGGAAGGAATGGGTGACATTTCGGGTCGAGACACTTCTTATGGCCTATGACAGGGAGGTTGGTTTGTATGATGGTCTGGGGTGCGTCCACAATTTTTTGCAATTTCCTGAGGTTTTGATGAGACCATAACAATGTTGCGAGCAGGGCTACAATCCCACTGTGGCATCACAGCTGTAAGCACAAGGGAAAAGCAGTTATTTTTTTCCAAGTCTCTTCAGATTTTTGAACATTTTGATTAATAACTCGAGAAATAATGCATGAATTTTTCACATAAGGCAATTTTTGATTTCACGGGATAAATCTCTACTGGAATATGTAAAACTTTTACTGTTAGAGTGAAGCGGCGCATGCAGGTATTGAACCTGGCGTTCAGAAACCGCGGTTACGTGACTCGGGAGGGGCTGCTGTATCGCGCGGTTTCGCTTTCACACCACAGTAGTGTTGCCGACCACCGTTGTGATCAGACATGTTTGCAGGGACCAAAAGAGCCTCATTTTTTCGAGAAGATGTGATCGCACATGAACAAATAAATACACAAATGCACACACACACACACACACACACACACACACACACACACACACACACACACACACACGCACACGCACACGCACACGCACACACACGCACACGCACACTAAAGAATCACAATGCCGCTAGGAAACACCCATATACTGTATTCTTCACAGAAGTCATGCTCTCTTTGCACACACATATTTGCTGATAGTTTTCCATTAGCATTCCCTCAATCACAAAGCTTAACATTGCTCTTGGATGAGCTCTCAGCTGTCCCCCACTGTAATCATCCTCTGGCGGCCTCATAAACTCAACCCTGATACACACATGCAGGAAAGAACTGCGGATGCTGGTTTACACCGAAGATGGACACAACATGCTGGAGTTACTCTGCGGGACTGGCAGCATCTCTGGAGAAAAGGTGTAGATGATGTTTCAGGTTGGGGGCAAACCTAATTTGCAGAATAATCTCAGTAATGGTGCAGAGCCTACAATGCCAGCTGCTGTCAGCCAAACAATAAAATAATAGTTGCTGGGATAGAGAATTCGTTCACGATATCCCAGAGCACTTTTGTGTCTCTGAGCACCTGAAGTGTAGTTAGAGTGGGAATGTGGGAACCATGACAATCAACTTGTGCATATGAAACAGCAGGATGAGAATGTTATTTTGGAATTGTTATTTGATGAGTAGATAGGACAGGGCATTTGTGAGAACCTTCTCTCTCCTACAACTATCTCAGAGACACCTATGCACACAGCTCTTATTTCCGCAGTGTCAATTGGGAGACCAGTGTTATTTTCGAGTCTCGCCTCAGGCTGATCAGCACAGTCCAGGACACCAATGGATTGGAAATGGTAAGGATCTGTACTAATAACTTCTCTATCATGCTCCCTGGCTTCGATCGCCGGCTGCGGGAGCTTAGATTGCCCCGAATGCGTATGGTTCGACTGCCCTGACTGTGGGCGAATAAAGAGGAAGAAGATTGGACTTTATTGCCTTCCATAACAGTGAGGAATGTGTGGAATCTGCTGTGGTGGATTTTTATGTTAACTTTTATGTAGTTGTGTGTCTTGTTGCTTTTTATTAGTATGGCTGTATGGCAATTCATGTTTCACTGTACCTTAATTGGTACACGTGACAATAAACAGACCTTTGAACCTTTGAACTTGGATTCAATGAGGGATGGAGAAAGTATGCTTGCACCTTTTATTGTAATAATGTCATGTGAACATTGCTCAGTTTCTATAAATGTATTATCCACACTGCAAGAAGTTGCATCTACACTATTCCCACATGCCTGCATTGGGCCCATACCTAAACCTTCCCTATCCATGTACCTGTCTAAATGTTTCTTAAACGTTGCAATAATAGCTGCCTCAACTACCTCCTCCAGCAGCTTGTTTCATACACCCACCACCCTTTGTTTAACAAAGTTACCCCTCAGGATTCCACCAAACCCTCCCCCCTCACCTTAAACCCATGTGCTCTATTCCCCTACTCTGGGCAAGAGACTGTGCATCTACCCGATCTATTCCGGGTTTTCCCCGTTATATTTTATTTTTCTGGGGAATATCCACTTCTGTTAATTGCCCATTTATGTTCTATTTATAACTGAAAATAATCCTTTGTTAACTGGAAGACTAAATTCTGTGGAATAAAGTCATTATTATAAACGAAAAACAAATTGCTTGAGCTCAGTGGGTCACGCAGCAACTTCCATCATCTACAGTCTCTTGTGTCCTCATTATTATAAACAATATCTCTGCAGGGTGAACGATGTTGCAACACGAGTGTTCTGAAAAATTCCCATGACTTACTATCCAACTTCACCCTGGACAGTGGCCATCAGCCTGAAATAATATTTCTGTTATCAAGGGCCTTTTGAAGGAAGTCTGGTAAAATGTAATATGTCGAGCTCTGGAGCCCTTTTAGCTTCCAGCTCTACCATTCATTGGCTCTTGGATCAATCTCTTTGGATTTAGGGTAAACATTTCCACATTTTCCTAACGTCTCACCGGTATTAAGAACAGCCCGACCCAGACTTCCTGTGAGTGAGCAGAATGGCCAAATTTTCCTGGGAAGAGGAGAAATAGGTACTTAACTTTTTACTAGTAGAGAAAGACAATCACTTTTATTAAAGCAGAATTTATTCAAATTTTTATATCATAATTAAACTCATAAAAGTACGTGGAGATGTCATTAAACATATCACGTGCATTAGAGCAGGCCAGAAAAATAAGCAATTCGCTCAAATGATTTATGCTGATGTTCATACATCAGATAAATGTTGTCGTTCCTTACTTCAACTTACTCATTAAGCATAGCCTCCGATTCATTCTTCCGTCCGGGAACTATCTGGCTTCCCTAATACGTTACCCTGATATCGTGATATTTGCCTCAGCTGCTGCATGAGGTAAAACACAAGGTGTTGGAGGAACTCGGTGGGTCAGGCAACATCTGTGGAGGGATTGGACAGGTGACGTTTCACATGATAATCCTTCAGGCCAGACCCAAAACGTCGCTTGTCCATCCCTCCACAGATGCTGCCTTGACCCACTGAGTTCCTCCAGCATTTTGTGTTTAGCTTCTGCAGTTCCTTGAGTCTTCAGGTGATGGTGAGTTCCACATTCTGATCACTTTTGGGGAAGATATTTTCCTGATTTCCTTATTAGATTTATTCCTGACAAGGTTGCATTTATAAGCTCTAGTTTTGGACTCCCACACAAGGAACAACATCTTTGGGTCATAGAGTCACAGAGCATGATGCCCACATCCAAGCTGATGGGTGGGCTTCATCCTATCCATATAAATCCTTATTCAGCCAACCATTTTCTCTATACCTGTCCTACTGGATATCTACCTCTACTTTCCAGTAAATAATTACAACATAATGTTTTAAAAGTATGAAGCTACACTCTTTTTTCTAAAGGATAGAATTGTATCCAATTGAACAAATGCAGATATTTATGTACTGGCATCTATCTATATTATTACTAATTACTGTCTACTTACTAATTACTATTACAATCTTGACCACTTCTGGTTTGCTTTAAAAAAAAGATTGTGCAAAAACAGTGCCAAAAATATAGCTAGGATTATTTTACCACCTTACTCACCGTTCTCCTCTGAGGCAAGCACACCAAGTTTTGTTCCAATCGGTTGAATATTACAAAAGTTATGAAGGTTTAAAAAATTGTGAGTTCAGCAGATTGGTCTTCTCGCTTGTCAATCACCATAAAGATGAGGAGAAAAAATGTCCCGAAGGTGGGGCTGAGTCCACAAGCCATGTGGAGTTGGGAGAAGCCGCTGTATGGAGTCAGGGGAAGCCGCTGTATGGAGTCAGGGGAAGCCGCTGTGCGGAGTCAGGGAAGCCGTTGTGCGGAGTCAGGGGGAAGTTGCTGTACGGAGTTAGGAGGAAGTCGCTGTGCGGAGTCGGGGAAGCTGGTGAGTGGTTGGGCAAGCCGCTGTGTGGAGCCGGGAGGTGCTGTGTGGTAGTCGCTGAGTAGAGCCCCTCCCCCCCTTCCCCCCACACCCCCCCTTCTCCACCCACCCCCCCTTCCCCCCTTCTCCCCTTCCCCACAGACTCCCCAAACCCCACACACCCACACCCTCCTTTACCTCTCCCCATTCCTCCCCCCTTCCCCCACACCCTACACCACCCCACCCCCCTGCACTACCTCAACCCCCTCCATCATTTCTATAAAACATTGATTTTTTCCAATGCCTCTATACGCGGTTTGTGAGTTGTCACCAGAACTATTTGCATCTGAGCACCAAAATTCTCTGTGATCGTGAAATATGTTTGCTTATCAAGAGAACATTTTGTGAGTCATGCTCTGAAAGAAAATAAATATATATTCTCAGTCATGTTTCACGCACGCACGCACACAGAGTAAAGAATAACAATGCCGTCAGGAAACACCCACATATTTCTCACAGGACATGCACTCTCATGCTCTCTTCTACATGCACATATGCTGATATATTTTCATTAGGTTCCTCAATCACAACATTTCAATTTGCTCTTGTATGAGCTCTTAGCTGTCTCCCACTATAATAGTCCTCAAGGATCCTCATAAACTCACCCTGATGCATGTTGTATTAGTGATGAATTGTTATGTTTACTGAAGTGGACGGCACAGTGCTGCAGCAATAAAGTTGTTGCCTTACAGCACCAGCATCCTGGGTTCCATCCTGACTACTTGTACTGTCTGTGTGCAGTTTGTACATTCATCCTGTGTCCACATGGGTTTTCTCTGGGTGCTCCGGTTTCCTCCCACACTCCAAAGATAAACAGCTTTGTAGGTTGTTTCCGTGCTGTAATTGTTATATGGTTATATGGTTATATGGTTAAATGGCTTTAATAAATTTGTAAATTGTACGAGGCGATCGCTGGTTGACACACTGTAAAGACTAAAGTATAATGAAAAATTGTTGTTCATATGCTATCCAGTTTATACATGAGTATAATCAAATTATATGCATACAGGAGTGGTGCAAAGAGAAAATACCAGAGTAGAGAGTGCAAGGTCTGCCACTTCAGCAAAATTCCAGTATCTTTGGAGTATGTGAATTGACAATTGTTTCATGCAATTTACAGATAAAATGTCTAAGAAATGTTGAAATAAAATAAAGGTATATAATATGTCAAAAAAAAAGTAAATGTAAAGATGTCAGTGGAATGAGACTAGATAGGTACATCTTTCAGAGAGAAGGCACAGTGTGATATAAAGAATGGTTGCCTGTCATGATTTAAAATAGAAAGATTAAACGAGAACTTACCAGTATGAAGTTTGATCTTTATTTTATGAGGAGTTAGGTGAGCGGTTACGTGAAGAAGCCCCGCCAGAGCGCCTGCGCGTCAATCATCAAAGCAGCGGCGTGAAATCACATTAACTACAGTTGAAGTGATATAGTAAGACTCAGAAGACTAGAACTACTAGATGATCCTTGCGATTATGAGGGCTGGGAGCGAAGGGCACGTTATCGCTCACCGTAACTCCTCATAAAATAAAGATCAAACTTCAAACTGGTAAGTTCTCGTTTAATCTTACTATTTTACTTCGGAGTCACTTGAGTGATTCCGTGAAGATTTCAAAGCTCTGTGATTTAATGCAGTAGATACAGTTCCATACGACACACTGCTTCGGTTGACACAGGATCAACAAATAATGTATTGAACATTGTTTAAATTAGAAACATAGAAACATAGAAAATAGGTGCCATTCGGCCCTTCGAGCCTGCACCGCCATTCAATATGATCATGGCTGATCATCCAACTCAGTATCCTGTACCTGCCTTCTCTCCATACCCCCTGATCCCATTAGCCACAAGGGCCACATCTAACTCCCTCCTAAATATAGCCAACGAACTGGCCTCAACTACCTTCTGTGGCAGAGAATAGTAAGATTGAACGAGAACTTACCAGTTCGAAGGTTGATCTTTATTTTATGAGGAGTCGAAGTGAGGGATTTCGTGAAGAGCCCGCCGGCGCGCATGCTCGACATACTTCAAAGTAGCGGCGTGGAATCACAGAACCAACAATAGAAATGACTTCGCATAGTATGATTGAATTGACTAAGATTACCAGATGAAGGTGATTGAGGGTTGGGCGAGGAGGGCACGAAATCCCTCACTTCGACTCCTCATAAAATAAAGATCAACCTTCGAACTGGTAAGTTCTCGTTCAATCTTACTATTTCATTTCGGAGTCACGTGAGTGACTTCGTGAAGACTTCAAAGCTTCTGTGATTACACGCCCTGGACCACGTCCATGCTGACACACCACTACCAGGGATGGATGGGAGGAACAAACTTGCTCAACAGTCCATACTGCAAAACAAGAGCATATTTATTAATAACAAATCAAACCCCTCATACGGGGACATCTCCACGTTCTTGACCTGCATTCAGCACGGCTTCTGCGAACTGTAGAGGAGCAGCAACAGGCTTGTTGTAAAAACGCTGGAACACAGCTTCATTAGCCCATCCTGCGGTGGCGAGAATTTGGTCCATGGGCACCTCCATGACCCTCGCCACTGACGTCGATGCAGCCCTGGTGGAATGAGACTTGAACACATTAGTGTCGATACCTGACTTACCCAAGACGACTCGAAGCCACCTGGATATCGTCTGGACTGTCACTCGATGATGAGGTCTCTTATGAGTGACAAGCAGGTATCTCTCCATTCCTCTGATGCGTGCCGTCACCTTGACATAGTGGCGGATATGTGAGGCTAAACATAGCCTAGCATCTGCGGGGTATGCCGGGAACTTCAGCTGCAGCCCTGTGCACCCAGGTCTATGCTGCTTTAGTAGCTCGTCAATGAAAAAGACTACTTCTGTGGGGGTAGACGTCATTCTGTCGACACGAAGTTTGTGTAGTGTCTGTAGCCTCTGAGCTGAAGTCAGCGCTAGTAACATCACCAGCTTCATGGTGAGTTGGTCCAGTTGGAGCCCTTCCATGGGTGACCACGTCCTGAGCAGGGTTAATACGTCCCTGACATCCCAGGTGATATTATAGCGTGGTGTAGGCGGATTCATATTGAATATACCCCGCATGAGTCTGGACACTAGCCTGTTGGATCCTACCTCCAAACTGAGGTAGAATGATAGCGCACTTCTGGCGCTGTTGATGGCACTGTAACTTAAGTGTTCATCATGGTGCAACCCCGCGAGGAATTCCAGGACGTCGGTTATTGTCACATCATCGTACGTGATGCGAGAGCGGCTGCAGTAGGCTTCCCACTTCTAAATATGCGAGCGGTATCTTCGCCTTGTAGACTCTCGACACGACGCCCCGATGGTATCCATGGTCCGAGCCGAGAGGCCGTATTGGACTAACGGCCTGTTCAGAACCTGCAAGCCAACAAATTTAAATAGCCATGGCAGAGATGCGGCTCCCCTGAGACAGGGTGAGTAACCAATTGTAGGCAACCCTTCAAAAGGACCCAAGGTTCGTTGAGCATGTCAAAGACCACCGGATACCAAGGCTGTGTGGGCCAGTCGGGTATAATAAGGATGCCCTTGGCAGCATCTGCCTGAATCTTTCCCAATACCCGACTGATGAGGCAAAACGGGGGGAAGGCATAGAAAACCCACTTCCCCCAGTCCAGCGAGAATGCATCTAGCGCTATAGCCCCAGGATCTGGTTCCCATGAAACGTAGGTTGGTACCTGATGGTTCAACCGTGACGCAAAGAGGTCAATGTCCGGTTTACCAAATTTGGCTGTGACTTTAGAAAAGATCTCAGGATGCAACATCCATTCAATATTGTCATTAAATTTGCGTGACCTGGTGTCCGCCACAGTATTGGATGATCAGCCATGATCACATTGAATGGCGGTGCAGGCTCGAAGGGCCGAATGGCCTACTCCTGCACCTATTTTCTATGTTTCTATGTTTCTATGTATTAAGCTCACCTGGCAAATAGGTAGCTGAAATCCAAATGTCTCTTTGAACACACCAGAGCCAAATTGAGTTAGCCAACTTGTGACACGAAACTGACCTGGTACCACCCATATGGTTTAAATATGCTACTGCTGTGGTGTTGTCTATTTGGAGACGGACATGTGCTCCAACAAGCTTGGAACAATACGCACGAAGTCCGTGGAATGCTGCCAGCAACTCCAAATAGTTAATCCCTTGAGTTAACAACATCGTTGATTCAAGGGTGTCCCATCTGCCACCACAACTAGAGCAATTATTCGTGGCTCCCCAACCATTGGAGCTTGCATCAGTTTGCAAATATACCACCGGATTAGCCTCCCTAATAGGCTTGAATGAGCTGCTAATGTGACACACCCACCATTGCAACTCATTTATCGCTTCGGGCGGCAGCTGCATGGACCGATCATAATGACCAGCGTTCTGTTTTAACGCAGCAATTTTAGCTCTTTGCAAATTCTGATAATGCAAAGGTCCATATCGCGCTGCTGGAAACAAAGCTACCAGCTTCCCAATTATTGTAGCTAAGTGCCAAATCGATGGTATATTGGTGCGGATTAAATCTTGACACACCTGGGTAACCTCCTCAATCTTGTTAATTGGAATGGTAACCCTCATGCTTATAGAGTTCACCGTGAACCCTAGGTAATTAATCACCTGGGCAGGGTAGAACTTTGATTTCTCTGGATGGACAATAAACCCCAATTGTTGAAATATATTGACAGCAGCTGCAACACCCTGTTCAGCCAATTCCAGGGTGTGGCCCACAATTAAGATATCATCTAAATAGGCCATAACTATATGGTGTCGTTGTCTCAAATAAGCCATAATTGGCTTCACTAATTTAGTGAACAATCTAGGGGCTGTGGTGAGCCCATTAGGCAAAGCCTTGTACTGCCAGAGTTGCCCCATCCAGATGAATTTCAAAAACCTTCTGTCACATTTCTGGACGGATACGGTATAATATGCGTCTTTTAAATCGATGCATGCCATAAAGCAACCATGAGAAATCAATGATTTGGCTGTTTCAAACGTATCCATTTTAAAATGAGTATATGTTACAAAAGTATTCAAACGGGTTAGATCAATAATGACACGACAACCTCCATCCTTCTTAGGTCTGGTGAATATGTTCAAAACAAATTCAACTGGCTCATGCACCACTCTCTCAATCACTCCTTTGTGCTCAAGACTTAACAGTTCCTTATAGCCGGCTGCCTGTTCTGCAGCAGATAATTTAAACGTTCGAGCGGGCATGTGCTGGGATGGAGGAATGTCGCCATTAATAAACTCAATTTTATGCCCCTGAATATTCTGCAACACATACTCGTCACCAGTAAAATTACCCCATGCACCCAAAAACCACCGAAGGCGACCACCAACATGTGAAGTTAAACAGAGAGAAAAGAGAGAAACAGACCCCCTCACCTCCGTGGTTACCGGCGGTCCTTGACACGCGTGTGCGGACGTGGAGGTGCTGGGTTGGCTTGAGGGCGCGGCGTCTTTGTTTTCCACCAGGGTCTCTGCCGACCCTGTCCTAAAAAAGACCCCTGGTGCTGGGTCTGATGTTGCTGTCGTTGTGGAGCTTGAGGGTGGGTCCTCGTCGAGGTACCGGCAGACCCTTGTGATCGAATGTATGGAGACTTTGAGCCTGACGGTGTGGGGGCACTCTGAGGGCGCATGATCCCCACCGTTTTGGCTTGCTCGTCAAGCTCCTTGACTCTCTTCGAGAGGTCCTCCCCAAAGAGCTGACGGTGCGGGGGGCGGCGGCGGTGGTTTGCACAATCCTGCAAACTTTGGATTGAGCGCTGGGCGGATGCTGGTTTTGCGAAACCCGTTAATTTCGTGCTGGGTCACGCACAGGAGGGCCAGGGCATCTTCCTGGTCCAAATTCAATTCGTCCCCGTCCACCGACCGCACAAAGGCGGTAATACCGGCCGTGAGGAGCTTCAGGATCCGCTGCAGTTTTCCCTCCTGTTGACGGATAGCCGCACTGATGTTGCCCCATATCGGCGTATTGACCACAGGCACGTTGAGGGAGTTGCAATTGGATGGAGCCTTGTGATGGCTCATTGCCTGAATGAGGACTTCCTGCAGTTGCTGGTTGTTAAGAAAGTCCACAGCGGCTGCCAGCTTCGTGTTTAAAGGAAGTCCAGATGAATGTGGGGCCGCAAATTTGGTCGCCACATCCAGAAGATCCTCCGCTGGTACCTCCACCGGAGGTGGTATGGAATCCACCAAAACCTCCTCCTCCTGCTGCTCCAGGCTGATGGTAGAGGCTGGTGACGACGCCCTGTGCCTGTGGCTGCCCTGCTGTTGTTGGCTTTGAAGCAGGAGCTCCAGCAGCCGCTCCATATGGTCAATACGCCCTTCACCCTGAACACTCAGGTGGTCGGAGTCCTCCGGCTCTGAAAAGAAAACCGGGCTCCTATCATCGGCCCGCACCTCATCGAGGCCCTGCCGGTGCCGGTAGTTGTCGCTAACAGCCGCCGAGGCGAAACTGCGCGATTCCCGCGCGGGCGTGTTCAACCGCCTCCGTTTAGCGGGAGCTGATGCCGCTGCCACTAAGGGCACTTGCAGCGTGGTGTTGGCACCAGCCGAAGCATGGCTACCTGAAGCCCGCGCAGGCTTGCCGGCTGCCCACATCGTGGACCTTGCCGACGCATGGTCTCGCCCACCCAACCATGGGGTGCTCGGCGACCGTGACGAGACCCGACTCAACCGACCCGTCCCGGTGTCGAGAGTCGGGGTGTGCCGGCTGGACCTCACAGCCGCCCCGGGTCTCGCCCTGGAACCTGAGCGCTCCTCCGTGTCAGGCAATGCCTTAGCCCTGGCAGGGTTAGGCTTCTGGGCTCCTGCCCTGCCCCTTCTCGGGGGGCTGAGTGGAACGGGCCGTGCAGCCGCACGCCCCCTGCTCGAGGTCGCCAGCGAGCCCGCTGACGACCTGACTGCCATGGCAGGGTCCCCCTGCTCTGGCGGCACACCACACTCCTCCTCGTCGAACTCCTCCGAGCTGTGGTGTGCTGGCGGATCTGGACCTGTAAACACAGGGCTTACCCACATCTCCGCCTGAGTCCCGGCCTGCACTGCAGGTACTGCCGATGGTAAAGGCCCCGGAACTGTTGACCGGCGAACTCGTCCTGACGTCCTCCGGCCCTTCGAACTCCCATCCATGTCCTTGCTGCAAGACATAACGAACAACAAGGACCACCAACTAAAGGTGGAATACTCACCTCCGTGGCCCCTTATGAAGGGCTGGCGAGGAGCGCGCTCCACCGCCAGCCGTCGCAGCAACGCGTTACGACGATATGTCGAGCATGCGCGCCGGCGGGCTCTTCACGAAGTCACTCACGTGACTCCGAAATGAAATTCCACAGATTCACCACTCTCTGTGTGAAAAATGATTTTCTCATCTCGGTCCTAAAAGACTTCCCCCTTATCTTTAAACAGTGACCCCTTGTCCTGGACTTCCCCAACATCGGGAACAATCTTCCTGTCCAACCCCTTAAGAATTTTGTAAGTCTCTATGAGATCCCCCCTCAAATTATACAATGAACGTCTTAAACAATAAAAGAACAGTAATAACCCCTCTTTCGCATGGGAAATTACAAAGGAGAACTCGAATAGAACCCAAAACAGCATGCCCAAATCCTTCCATTGCGAGGACAGGTTTATCATAAATCGTGAAAATGGTTCCTTCACTGGACCATCCTGCGGTGAAGATTTGGTCTAAAGGCATGTCCAGCGCCTTCACTGCGGATGTTGACGCCGCCCTGGTGGAGTGAGATTTAAACACATCAGTGTCTACTCCAGCATAATGCAAACCTGTTTCAGCCATCTAGAAATAGTTTGTACTGACACCTTTGTATTAGGCTTTTTTATGGCTGATGAACATCGCTGTTTCAGAGCCTCTGAGACTCTTGATGACCTTGATATATTGACTCAGGTGCGTAACTACACATAGTCTTAGGTCAATGGGGTATGCTTTAAAGCTTATTTGGGTTCCAGCCATCCCTGGCCTGCTTTGTTTGATTAGATCATATACATAAAACGTAATATTATCTACAGAAGAATGCATGCTGTCCAGTCCTAGCTTTTGCAATGTCTGGACCCATTGCGCTGACACTAGCACCATGAACATTACCACTTTGAGTGCTAACTTCTGGAAAAGCAGATATGTAATTAGAGGGTTACACAAAAAGCTGGAGAAACTCAGCGGGTGCAGCAGCATCTAAGGAGCGAAGGAGATAGGCGACGTTTCGGGTCGAGACCCTTCTTCAGACTGGTCAGGGATCAGGGAAACGAGAGATATAAACAGAGATATGGAGAGATAAAGCAAGAACAATGAGTGAAAGATATGCAAAAAAGTATTGGTGATAAGGGAAGCAAGCCATTGTAAGCTGTTTCTGGTGTGAAAATGAGAAGCTAGTGCGACTTGGGGGGGGGGGGAGATGGAGAAGGAATGTCAGGGCCCGAGGGCTGAGGGAGAGGTGGGGGGGGGGGGGGGGAAGGGAGCAGTCTGGGTTAACAGAATTGAGAAAATTCAATGTTTAAGCCCAGAGGATGCAAACTCCCCAAGCGGAATATGAGATGTTGTTCCTCAAACTTGCGGTGTTGTTCACTCTGGCCATGGAGGAGGCCCAGGACCGAGAGGTCGGATACGGAGTGGGAGGGGGAGTTGAAGTGCTGAGCCACCGGGAGGTCGGGTTGGTTATTGCGGACCGAGCGGAGGTGTTCGGCGAAACGATCGCCTAGCCTCCGCTTGGTCTCACCGATGTAGATTAGCTGGCATCTAGAGCAACGGATGCAGTAGACGAGGTTGCAGGAGGTGCAGGTGAACCTCTGTCGGACTTGGAATGACTGCTTGGGTCCCTGAAAGGAGTGGATGGGGGAGGTGAAGGGACAAGTGTAGCATCTCTTGCGGTTGCAAGGGAAAGTGCCCGGGGAAGGAGTGGAGCGGGAGGGAAGGGAAGAATTGACGAGGGAGTTGCGGAGGGAGCGGTCTTTGCGGAAGGCAGACAGGGGGGGAGATGGGAAGATGTGGCGAGTGGAGGGGTCACGTTGGAGGTGGCGAAACTGGCGGAGGACTATCTGTTGTATGCGCTGGCTGGTGGGGTGAAAGGTGAGGACCAGGGGGACTCGGCCCTTGTTGTGAGTGGGGGAATGGGGAGAGAGGGCAGTGTTGCGGGGTATGGAGGAGACCCTGGTGCGAGCCTCATCGATAGTGGGGGAGGGGAAACCCCGTTCTCTGAAGAACGAGGACATTTGCGATGACCTGGTGTGGAACACGTCATCCTGGGAGCAGATGCGGCGTAGTCGGAGGAATTGGGAATAGGGGATGGAGTCCTTACAGGAAGCAGGGTGGGAGGAAGAGTAGTCCAGGTAGCTGTGGGAGTCAGTTGGTTTGTAGTGGATGTCAGTCAGGAGTGTGTCACCTGCAATAGAGATGGTGAGGTCAAGGAATGGTAGGGAAATGTCGGAAATGGTCCAAGTATATTTGAGTGCCAGATGGAAGTTGGTGGTGAAATGGATAAAGTCAGTCAGTTCTGCGTGGGTGCAGGAGGTGACACCAAAGCAGTCGTCAATGTAACGGAGGTAAAGGTCGGGGGTGGGGCCCTGGTACGCCGAGAACAAAGATTGTTCGACGTACCCGACAAAGAGGCAGGCGTAGCTAGGGCCCATGCGTGTGCCCATAGCTACGCCTTGTGTTTGGAGGAAATGGGAGGAGTCAAAAGAGAAGTTGTTTAGGGTAAGGACCAACTCCGCTAGGCGGAGGAGGGTGTCAGTGGATGGGTATGGGTTGCTCCTCTGGTCGAGGAAGTACCGGAGGGCTTTGAGATCATCCTGGTGGGGGATGCAGGTGTATAGTGACTGGACGTCCAGAGCTCATTTTAGAGCTGTAATTAGAGCTCATTGCCGAAGCAGTGTGAGAACTATGCTCACATCCCAGATTTCCGTATATCTAGGTCCGGGAGGGTTTTTGTGGTTGAAAAATAGTTATTGAATAATTTGAAGCAATTTAAAGCAATGTTCAATATATTATTTGTTAATACTATGTCAACCAAAGCAATTGTCATATGGAGTGCATCTACGGCATGTAAACACAGAGCTTTGAAATCTTCACGAAGTCACTCACGTGACTCCAAAGTAAAATAGTAAGATTAAATGAGAACTTACCAGTTTGAAGTTTGATCCTTATTTCATGAGGAGTTACATTGAGGGATTACGTGCCCTCCGCTCCCACCTTCATAATCTAAGAGATCATCTGGTAGTTCTAGTCTTCTAGAGATTGCCATTTGGCCTATTTTACATCCAAGATTTGCAGGTTTGTGCAGATCAAGCAATGTTCAAGCTCCTGGTTATTTGTTCGGAGAAAATCTGTTTAAATAAATAAAGAGGTTGATAAAGAGGCAAAGACTATTGACCTCATGAAACCCTTCGGTTTGGCCAAAGAAAGGGCCGGTCAAACAAGAAGGGGATTTTGATTTGGAGCTGGAACAAGCCGAGGCAGGAGTATGGTAAGGAAATATTACCAACCAGCACAGCCGAATGTTACCCATATGTTGGGAGAAGGAGACCACCACGTCCGGTTGGAGAGGTACAAAAACTTTATCCTATTACAGAAGAATCTTTGGATGAACCTCAGATTGGTGGTAGTCTATAAATGTTTTATGATAAATGGGACTGTATAACATCTGACCGTGTTATATTAGGTACTGTCTTAGGATCAACCATTGATTTTGTAGAAGGTATTGATCCACCAGGACAGAATAAGCCTAATTGTATTTGGTGTTTTTGTATTTGGAAAAAATTCAAATTGATAAAGAAGTTAAGAATTGGTGTAAAAAAGGAGGTATCGAGAAATTAAGTGAGGATCCACAACAATTTGTATCAAATATTTTCCCCAGACACAAAGAAGATGGGGGTTGTAGAATCATTTTATACCTCACACTTTTAATACGTTTGTCCAGTAGGATGCATATTATTCAGTACCAATTCAGATTCAGATTCAGATTCAGATTCAATTTTAATTGTCATTGTCAGTGTACAGTACAGAGACAACGAAATGCATTTAGCATCTCCCTGGAAGAGCGACACAGCAAATGATTTGAATAAATAATAATAAGTGTCCGGGGGGGGGGGTGATTGGCAGTCACCGAGGTACGTTGTTGAGTAGCGTGACAGCCGCCGGAAAGAAGCTGTTCCTGGACCTGCTGGTTCGGCAACGGAGAGACCTGTAGTGCCTCCCGGATGGTAGGAGGGTAAACAGTCCATGGTTGGGGTGAGAGAGGTCCTTGGCGATGCTGAGCGCCCTCCGCAGACAACGCTTGCTTTGGACAGACTCAATGGAGGGGAGCGAGGAACCGGTGATGCGTTGGGCAATTTTCACCACCCTCTGCAATGCCTTCCGGTCGGAGACAGAGCAGTTGCCATACCAAACTGTGATGCAGTTGGTAAGGATGCTCTCGATGGTGCAGCGGTAGAAGTTCACCAGGATCTGAGGAGACAGGTGGACCTTCTTCAGTCTCCTCAGGAAGAAGAGACGCTAGTGAGCCTTCTTGATCAGAGTTGAGGTATTGTGGGTCCAAGAGAGGTCGTCGGAGAGGTTGACTCCCAGGAACCTGAAGCTAGAAACACGTTCCACCTCCGTACCGTTAATGTGGATGGGGGTGTGCGTGCCGCCCCTGGACTTCCTGAAGTCTACAATGAGCTCCTTGGTCTTCTTGGAGTTAAGGGCCAGGTTGTTGTCAGCGCACCATGCTGCTAAGTGCTGGACCTCCTCCCTGTAGGCCGACTCATCGTTGTTGCTGATGAGGCCAATCACCGTTGTATCATCTGCATACTTGATGATGGTGTTAGTACCATGTACAGGTGTGCAGTCATAGGTGAAGAGGGAGTAGAGGAGGGGGCTCAGCACACAGCCCTGTGGAACGCCGGTGTTCAGGGTGAGGGTTGAAGAGGTGTGCTTGTCTAACCTAACAGACTGGGGTCTGTTGGTTAGAAAGTCCAGTATCCAGTTGCAGAGGGAAGGAGCGATGCACAGGTTACCGAGTTTGGTGATCAATTTTGATGGTATAATGGTGTTGAATGCTGAGCTGTAATTGATGAACAGCATTCTTATGTAAGTGTCTCTGTTGTCGAGGTGGGAGAGGGCGGAGTGAAGTGCCGTTGAGATGGCATCCTCCGTACTCCTGTTCTTGCGGTAGGCAAACTGATAGGGATCCAGTGTGGGGGGTAGGCAGCTTTTGAGGTGTGCCAGGACCAGCCTCTCGAAGCACTTGGTGATGATGGGGGTAAGTGCAACTGGGCGGAAGTCGTTGAGGCTTGCCGCAGTGGAGTGTTTTGGCACTGGCACGATGGAGGTGGTTTTAAGGCACGTGGGGACAACTGCCTGGGCAAGTGACATCATCACCACATTCATCATCACATTCGCAGGTATTGGATGGGACAGCTGTGGTAATACAAAGCATTACCTAATGGATTAAGCTCAGCTCCTAGGTTGTTCACTAATTGTTGAAACCAGCATTTGCACTGCTCAGGGCACAGAAACACATCGTTATGGCTTATCTAGATGACATTTTAATTGTCAATGCTAATCAGGAGTCAGCTGAAAAATCAGTCACGGTGACTACAAGCCTGTTTGTAAGGCTTGGTTCCTGATTCATCCAACAAAATCTAAAGTTACAGCCATCCCAAACTATTGAATATTTGGGGTTTGTGATTAATTCAGTACCATGTTAGTAACTTTATCAATAGACAAGATTGTTGATATTACAACATTTTTGTCGGTGCCTTATTGACAAACCTTATCCCTCCATCCGAGAAGTTGATAATGTTATTGGGAAGTTACTGACAGCATTTCCTGCAGTAGAATTTGGTCCACTGCATTACCAAAATCCCAAAAAGGGTAAAAACACAAGCCAAATACAACGAGCAGGCCATTTTGTTGGGCCCATGCAATTGCCAAAGGAAGCTTATTAGAATTGTATTGATGGATTGAGAATGTTCCACAAGCTGTTAAAAAACATTTTGGTTCAGCAGCCAGCAGTGATTTTGCAAGCTGATGCAAGTTCTCTCGGATGGGGTGCTACGGATAATGATACCAGCTGTGGGGGCAGATGGACTGTCCAAGAGGATGAATTCTCCAAACATATGGTATAAATTATTTGGAGACACTGGGAGCATTTTATGGATTAAAAGCTTATTGTTCTACTATGAAGGATTTGCATGTCCAATTACAAGTAGACAATACCACAGCTGTGGCATATATCAATCACATGGGTGGAGTAAGATCATTATCATGTGATCATCTGGGTAACCAGGTGGGGCATTGGTGTATTCGGGTTTCAGTTATTTATCTCCCAGGGGGAGACAATATTGTGGCAGACATAAGATCACTGAAAATTTTAAGACAATACAGAATGGATGTTAAATCCAAAAAATTTCAAAAATATTGTCAGTCGGTTGGAGTACCGGACATTGATCTGTTTGCATCTAGATTTAATCACCAATTGCCCAAATACGTGTCTTGGGAACACGATCCAGGGGCAGTAGCGGTGGATGTTTTCTCGCTACACTGGGGGAATGCGTTCTTTTATGCCTTTCCCCCATTCTGTCTGATTGGGCAATGTCTCAAGAAAATAGCGCAAGACGCTGCCAAGGGCATTTTGGTGGGGCCAAATTGGCCTACACAGTCATGATTCTCGTTGATGCTTAAAATGATTATTGAACCATGTATGATGATTCCTAGTTGCAACAATTGTTGACACAACCAGTGACAAAAGAAATTCATCCATTGCATGATCATATGAATTTGTTAATCTGCAGCTTCTGACCAGACCATTGCAAGAGCTTGGACTGTCGGATAGGGCCATGGATGTTATAGCTGCAGCTTGGAGAAATAGCACTTAAAAACAATATATGTCGCATATAAAGAAATGTGAAGTCTTCTGTAGACAGTCAAAGATGTCTTATTATGCTGCGAACATATCAAATGTATTGGAGTTCTTTGCTGGGTTGCATTTTGATGAGCACTTAAGTTATTGTGCCATTAATAGTGCTCGTCGTCCTTTGTCGCCCTATTTAGGACAAATTTCTGATCGAGATTCAATTGGGTCTCACCCATTAAATATCCCATTTATTAAAGGAATTTTAATAAAAATCCTCCCAAGCCCAGTGATACAGAAATTTGGGATGTTAGCATTGTTCTCACTTCGCTTAGGCAATGGACTTCAATTACTTCAATGTCTTTGCAAAGGTTAACATTCAAGGTAGTAATGTAATGGCATTAGTGTCAGCTCAAAAAGTACAAACTTTGCAATTGTTACGGTTAGATTGCATGCATGTGGCTTCAGATAACAATGTGTTTTATGTTTATGATCTGACCAAACAAAGCAGACCAGGAAAAACTGGAGTCAAGGTAATGTTTAAAGCATATCCTGTCAATGAAACATTGTGGGTAGTTAAGCATTTAACTAAATATATTGAAGTTAAGTTATCATTGTACCACTTTATCATTGTACCACTGCTGACAAATTCATTCACTTGCACTTTGTGTGCAATGTGACGAACAAAACCGATTGATTGATTGATTGAAGTAATCAAAATCTCTGAGGTGCTGAGACAGCGTTACTGATAACGCACAAAAAACCACATACAAAAGTTGCAGTTCAAACCATTTCTAGATGGTTAGAACAGGTTTTGGATTTAGCAGGAGTGGACACTGATGTGTATAAGTTTCACTCCACTTGGGCTGCAGCTGCGTCCGCTGCGAAGGTACAGGATGTACCACTCGATAAAATTTTAGAGGCCGCAGGGTGGTGTAAAGAAGAAACTTTTTCAAAGTTCTATGATAAACCTGTTGTCACGGTGCCAGGATTTGGACACGTAGTGTTGGGTTTGCTTTAAACGCTTGCTTTGTTTATATTATCGATTTATTTATCGATTTATGTTATCATTTGATATCATTATCACTTTTGTTGAAATATTTTCCCCTGGGATAGAGGGGTTATTATTTAAAAAATTGTTCTTTTTATGACTTATTACATAAATTGAAACAATGTTTTAAAAATATTATTTACTCACTACTGTATTGACTAAACAGAGTGTCGTATGGAATGAATCTTCGACATAAAAAACACAGAGCTTTAAAATCTTCACGTAGTCACTCACGTGACTCCGAAGTAAAATAGTAAGATTAAACGAAAACTTACCTGTTCGAAGTTTGATCTTTATTTTATGACGAGTTACGATGAGGGATTACGTGCCCTCCGCTCCCAACCCTCATAATATAAATGATCATCTGGTATTTCTAGTCTATGTTAAGCCTTACTATCTTACTCCGCCTATTGGTTCTGTGTTTTTCATGCCGCGCTTTGAAGTATGCCGATCAAGCGCCAGGCGGGCTTCTTCACGTAATCCCTCATCGTAACTCCTCATAAAATAAAGATCAAACTTGAACAGGTAAGTTCTCATTTAATCTTACTATTTTCCACCCCATCATCTAGATCGTTCATGTACATGACAAACAACAGTGGACCCAACACAGATCCCCGAGGCACCCCACTGGTCACCGGCTTCCAACCTGACAAACAGCCATCCACCATTACTCTCTGGCATCTCCCATTCAGCCACTGTTGAATCCATCTTGCTACTCTGCCATTAACACCCAAAGATTGAACCTTCTTAACCAACCTTCCATGGGGAACCTTGTCAAAGGCCTTACTGAAATCCATATAGACAACATCCACTGCTTTACCCTCATCAATTTCCCTAGTAACCTCTTCAAAAAATTCAAGAAGGATTGTCAAACATGACCTTCCAGGCACAAATCCATGTTGACTGTTCTTGATCAGACCCTGTTTATCCAGATGCTTATATATATTATCTCTAAGTATCCTTACTATTAATTTGCCCACTACTGACATCAAACTAACAGGTCTATAATTGCTAGGTTTATTCTTTGAACCCTTTTTAAACAATGGAACAACATGCGCAGTACGCCAATCCTCCGGCACTATTCCCATTTCTAATGACATTTGAAATATTTCTGTCATAGCCCCTGCTATTTCTACACTAACTTCCCTCAATGTCCTAGGGAATATCCTGTCAGGACCTGGAGACTTATCCACTTTTATATTTTTCAAAAGTGTCAGTACTTCCTCCTCTTTGAATCTCATAGTTTCTCATAGCTACTCTACTTTTTTTCCCTTGCCTCACAGAGTTCAATATCCTTCTCCTTGGTGAATACTGAAAAAAAGAAATTGTTCAATATCTCCCCCATCTCTTTTGGCTCTGCAGCTAGCTGTCCATTCTGGCTCTCTAATGGTCCAATTTTATCCCTTGTTATCCTTTTGCTATTAATATAGCTGTAGAAACCCTTTGGATTTACTTTCACCTCTCTTGCCAAAGCAACCTCATATCTTCTTTTAGCTTTTCTTATTTCTTTCTTAAGATATTTTTTACATTCTTTATACTCATCTAGCACCTCATTTACTCCATGCCTCCTATAATTATTGTAGATCCTATCAGAAAGACAGATAGGTGGGCAGAGGGGGTAGCTCTGTTGGTAAGGAATGAAATTCAGTCCTTAGCGAGGGGTGACATAGGATCAGAGGATGTGGAGTCATTATGGATGGAGCTGAGAAATTGTAAGGGTAAAAAGACACTAATGGGAGTTATTTCCATGCCTCCAAACAGTAGCCAGGAGATAGGATACATGTTACATCAGGAGATACAATTGGCATGTAAGAAAGGCAATGCTACAGTGGGCATGGGAGATTACAAAATGCATGTAGACTGGGAGAATAAGGTTGCTACTGTAGCCCATGAAAGGAAATTTGTAGAGTGCCTCCGAGATGGATTCTTGGAGCAGCGTGTAGTGGAGCCTATCAGGGAAAAGGCTATTCTGGATTTAGTCTTGTCTAATGAACCAGATTTGATAAGGGAACTCAAGGTAAATGAACCACAAGGAGGTAGCGACTGCAACATGATAGGTTTTAATCTGCAATTTGAGAGGAAGAAGGTGAAATCGGATGCGTCAGTTGAACAAAGGGAACTACAGAGGCATGAGGGAGAAGCTGGCTAAAGTTGACTG
Source organism: Raja brachyura (assembly GCA_963514005.1). Next base: position 77,550,170 of record OY740781.1, read on the forward strand.
GAAAGGGACCCTAGCAGGAATGACGGTGTAACAGCAATGGCAAGAATTTCTGGGAATAATTCTGAAAATGCAGGATCTTTTCATTCCAAAGAGGAAGAAAGATTCTAGGGGGAGAAAAACATGACACGGCTGACAAGAAAAGTGAAGGACAGTATTTGAGGCCACTCCTCTTCATGTTTTATATATCCGAGGAAGGATGTGCTGGCTCTGGAGAGTGTCCAGAGGTGGTTTACAAGAATGATCCCAGGAATTAGTAGGTTAACATATGATGAGCATTTGATGGCACTGGGCCTGTACTCGCAGGAGTTTAGAAGAATGAGGTGGGACCTCATTGAAACATTCAGAATAGTGAAAGGCTTGGGTAGATTGGATGTGGAGAGGATGTTTCCACTAGTGGGAGAGTCTAGGACAAGATATCATAGCCTCAGAATTAAAGGATGTTCTTTGAAGAAGGAGATGAGGTGGAATTTATTTAGTCAGATGGTGATGAATCTGTGGAATTCTTTGCCACAGAAGGCTGTGGAGGCCAAGTGAATGGATATGTTTAAGGCAGAGATAGATATAATCTTGATTTGTATGGGTGTCAGTGGTTATGGGGAGAAGGCAGGAGAATGGGATTGGGGGAATTTGTCTGCATTCAAACATCTTTATTTCTCCAATGCAATTAATAAATCTTTTTTTTCACTTCAGACATTTCTATCCATGAAATGCCAACTATTAATTCGGCCAGACTTTTTTAGATGTGCAATTTTATTCGAATAATATCAATAATATATGGACTTTTCTGGTGTTATTTAGATGAATGTATTGTCATATCCACCAGGGTGCAATGAAACCCCTTGTTTACATGAAGCTCATTGAATTGCAATCTATTTTATAAAAATGGATTCAACAATAAATACCACAAATGCAAAACAGCAGAATGGTGCAAAGATCACAGTGCAATCTGAAGTTGTGCAAAAATATACTGTGATGCAACAACGGAATAACCACATTGACAGCACCTCCAGATAGAAGGTGTGAAAGAGGGAATTGGTTCATGAGTCTGATAGCGGTGGGGAGGATCCTATCCTTACGTCTGAATGTCTGGGCTTTCAAACTCATATCTTCTCGCAGAAGTTAAAAGAGAGAGAAGGTAATGGCCACGGTGGCAGGTATCATTGACAATACGTCCAGCTTTCCCAATGCTATGCACTACGAAGATGGACTGGATGAGAGGAGGTGATGTGGCCATGACAGACTTGGCTACGTTCACCACTATCTGCACGTTCAGGTGGTCAAGAGAGCAAACCAGATGTCACACCAGTTTAGTATGGGTGTCAAAGGTTATTTCTTCAGTCAGAGGGTGGTGAATCTATGGAATTCTTTCCAACAGAAGGCAGTGGAGGCCAAGTCAGTGGATATTTTAACAGAGCTAGATAGATTCTTGATTAGTATGGTTGCCAGAAGATATGGGAGAAGGCAGGAGAATAGTGTTAGGAGGAAAAGATAGATCAGCCATTATTGAATGGCAGAGTAGGCTTGATTGGCCAAATGGCCTAATTCTGCTATCACATGATCATATGGCCCATGAATTTGATGAATGGCAGAGCAGTCTGGAAGCACCACATGGCTTTCTCATGCTCCCATTCCTTGTGTGCTTATATTCTAATTGCATCATTAAGGGGGATCCCACGCTTTAAAGGTTCAATACTAATCCACGTATATCTGTTTACGATAATAGTTTTGTTCTGGGAATCCACACGTTCCTCCATAGAAGAACTTAATCACGTAGAAAAGGAATCTTTAACTTTAGCAATTTATTTATACAGTTTGTTAGTTCATTTCTTGAGATTGGCAACAGACAGCCAGCTGAAAAGTGTACTGAGTAATATGACTGAAAGTTAATCTCACTGCTCTGCTATGTGTCTGTACTCTGCCATTCATATGTTACTTGCTAAAAATACTGCCGGTCCCCAGTAAAACATTTGACAGCCTGATCTCAACTTCCTTTCACAGAGGTTAAGATTAATGGTCATGAATGAAGCTGTTGGCTAAAACAGCTGTTTTACATTCACCATTTTAAGGAAATTGAGATAAACATGGATTCGTGGCTTTTGAAGATCGTGTGCCAAATTTGCTGATTTGAAACAAAATTGGTTAGCATGTGGATGTCAGTTTTTTCCATGACAGTGGGTGGATGAATTATCTGTCAATTCCATCTGCTCAGAAGTTCTCTGGCACAAGTTTGGTTTTAATATTTTTTTCACATTGTATTAGAGATACAGCACTGAAACAGGACCTTTGGCCCACCGATTCTGCACCAACCAGCAATTCCCACGCATTAACACAAGCCTACACACACTAGGGACCATTTACACTTATACCAAGTATGCAAACCCAAGCCAATTAACCTACAAACCTGCACGTCTTTGGAGTGTGGGAAGAAACCAAGAAAACCCACGTGGTCACGGGGAGAACGTACAAACTCCGTACAGACAGCACCCGTAATCGGGATCGAACCGAGTCTCCGGCGCTGCAAGCGCTGTAAGGCAGCAACTCTACCGCTGCGCCACCGTGCCACCTATATTTGGTACCATGGAAAAATGGGAATCTTTGAATTGTGGGGGGTTTTTCCACATCACTGACTTTTCCGGAAAGCTATGTCAATGTTCTTCCATGTGAATTCATAAATAGATTGTTTTTTTGATAAAACCTTGAATTCATCCCAAATTACTTAGCCATGCCTAAACATAAAAACAGATGTGTAGCTAAACAGAGTGTTAGTCACAACAGCCTTGTATTGTACAATATATTAAAAAAAACACCTGAGCCATAAATCAAAAAAGTTAAATAACGCTTTAATACAGTGTGCTGGGATTTGAAGGAGGGAGGGAAGTAGAAGTGTTTGAAAAAGGAAATGTAGAGTTAGAAAGCTGTGGCCATACTGCCAGAATATGGTGATGGGATTAGAGGAATCATGACACAGAACATGCAACAAACTGACACAGAACAGAGATGTCAAAAAGAGGCGATTGAACTAAAGGAGTTTATCGAGATAGGAAGAAGTGAGCTATGGAGTGAGTTCATCACAAAATGTAAAATTGAGACAGCTGAGACCAGTGAGCTAAGGTATCAAAGAGATAAGTGCAGAGCATGAAACAGGCTTGGACGCTTATATCTTTGGAAAGTAACAGGATATTTTGCTAAGATTGCTACAAAAGGTATTTTGGATCATTTTTAAATAGAGGCACAGACTACAAAAGCAAATAACTTTTAGCAACAATTATAAAACTTTTGGTTAGAATATCATATTCTCATTTTGAGAAGGATATCGAGAAAAGGTACAGAGGAGATTTAATGCAATGGCACTTAGGATAAGTTCAGTGAATAAACCTCAGCAGCTAGTACATTCTCCCTTAAGTTGGAAGGTTAAGGAACAACTCAATGAACCTGTTCAAAATGAGGAGTGGCTGTAGAGCAAATAGTAAGAAGCTATACACAAAATGTTGGAGTAACTCAGTGGGACAGGCAGCATCTCTGGAGAGAAGGAATGGATGACGTTTCGGGTTGAGACCTTTCTTCAGACTGATGTCAGGGAAGAGGGAGATACATAAATAAGGAAGTGTAAGGTGTGAAAACAGAACAGGGAATGGAGATCAAGGAAAATCAAGGGGAGGGATGGAGGGACAGGGAAAGTAAGGCTTACTTGAAGTTAGAGAAGTCAATGTTCCCACCGCTGGGGTGTAATCTACCCAAACAAAATATGAGGTGCTGTTCCTCCAATTTGTGCTGGGCCTCACTCTGACAATGGAGGAATTCTGAGAATCATTATCCTCGATGAGCAAAACGTTCAACATACTTCATTTTTAAATGACCATCCCGTTACCTTGAGACTATATTCCTCAATTCAGGCTCGCATTATTCAAAGTAAGGTTTAATAGAAACCTGAGATGCAACATCACAAAGGGTGGTAGGTTTTGTGTTCGTTTTCTAGGTCTGCACAAAATTTGAGAGTTTTCAATTTACAACAGAAGTCTTTAATGCTTTACTCAATGCTGGCAGCAAAACGCTATCCCGCAAAGCATTGTCTTGGCACTACTCAAAATGGCTGCACCCTCACACATCACAGACAGGATAAGCTATACACAAAAGCATCTCCCTTTGTCCTGTCCATTGCCACCTGCTGCATGGGAGGAGCAACGAGTCCTCCCACCCGACACAATCCACCAAACATCACATTCCCCTTTTCCAGTTTGAACGTCTCCATTTGGCTGGACCTCGCTTCACTCTTTTTCCCCCAGCCATTTTTGCGTTTCACAACCCAAGACTCAGAATCAACAGTTTTTCTCAGTGTTCTCTTTTGAAGAGATATCAGTATTTGCTTTATCTGTATGCTGTTATTTCTCCACGACTGTAGTTTTTCTCGACATTCGTCTGCGTTTTGTATGCAAATGCGATTGGTTTTTCCTTGCCGTTCAGCGCCGTTTGTGAGAATACAGCTCCAAGACCATATGGCGATGCATCTGCGGCCAGCGAGATCGTCTTCGATGGGTCATAGTGGACCGAACGCATCTTCAGGGCGAGCATCTCCTTCAACCTGGTGAATGCATAGTTACACTCTTTGGATCAGTGCCATTCAACATCCTGTTTTTGCAGATTGTTCACGCACTTGCTGACCATGTTGCAATCCATGGTAGATGACAATACCATAGTTGATCCATCATAGGTCAAGGCGTTCATGTCAAGCTTGAAAGCATAGATCCAGTTGATGATGCACAGGGATGTACCTTCTTTACCAACGACGATCAGCGGCAACATCTGTGTCAGACCATACCAGGAAACGGCGACAGTGCATTTGCGTTTCGTGGGAATGGGCTGTCATCCGTATCCGAAAAGGCAGATGTTGGCCGGTTTCAGTTTTGGTGATCTGATCCTCTTCCAGATTTCCTGACCTACTAGCGACACAGCTGCACCAGTGTCCACCTGGAAATGTAGATTGACGTTCGAGACCCACAGCAATATCCTCGTCTTGTCGGTGATCATAGACACACCAAGCACTTCAATAGGAATGGTCCCCGCAATTTGGTCAACTGTGTTTTGCGCTTTCCTGCCCTTTCTCAGCTTTCCTACGGATTGACACACTGCTTGGAGATGACCTTTTCGGTAACAGACATAACAAATGGATTTGATTTGCTACGGGGCACTCACGGTGAAGATGAGCAGTCGAGCCACACCAGTAGCAGGGTTTCGATCCTCCCCCACAGGAGAATGGTTCTTCTGAAACTGTCCCACCTTATCCGGATTTGCTCTGGGTTGATCAACTGGTTTCTGGCGCTGCGGACGAGTCTGACGAACTGTATGCACCTCCTGAGGGAGCTTCGATGCTGTTTTACCAGCCATTTTGTGCAGTTCTTTACTCAGCAGCTCGGCCATCTTAGCACACTGCAGCACATTCTTCAATGAGGCATCTGATTCCTTGAGAATTGCCCGCTGGATGAATGCGTGCCTGCAGCACATGACCAGTCTATCCTGCAACGCATTGTCTTGCCACTTTTCGCGGCAGTAAGTTTTAAAATCACATGTCTTTGCCTTGGTGTGAAGTTCGGCAAGAAATTCGGTAATCGATTGCCCTTCCTGTTGCACCGTCCTGTAGAAAGCAAGGCGAGTTGAGAGGAAATTTCAACTTTCTTTGAAATGCAGCTGCAAAGCCGTTGTGATTTCAGCATATGAGGCTTCAGTTACTTCTTCTGTAAGTACATTTTGAAGCAGTGCAAAGGTTTCTGGAGACATTAATGAACACAAGAGAGCCTTCTTCCTCAGGCCAGTCATAATCGCCGTACTTTCAAAATAAAACTCAGCTCACATTAAATACGACGACCACCTTTCTTGCTCAGGATCAAAACAATTGAATTGCCGAGACATGTTAGTTTGAGTGCACTACAGAACTAAAAAAATATTTATTTTTTTTAATCGAAAAATAGGCTCTTATAGGTGTTTGGATGTAATCCGAAATATCCCACTTCTGACACCACTTTCGTGTTCATTTTGTAGGTCTGCATAAAACTTGTGAGTCTTCAATTTACAACAGATGTCTTTAATGCTTTACTCAATGCAGGCAGCAAGACTACTCAAAATGGCTCTCACACACTACAGACCGGATAAACTATATACAAAAACATCTCCCTTTGTCCTGTGCAGCGCCACCTGCTACACGGGAGGAGCAACGGGTCCTCCCACCCCACACAGTCCACCAAACATCACAGTAGGTATATGAAACAAACTGCCAGAGGGGGTTGTTGAGGCAGGTACTATTATAACATTTAAAAACACATTTGGACGGGTACATGGATGGTATAGATTTAGAGCAATATGGGCCAAACATGGACAGGTTGAACTAGTGCATATGGGGTACTGTATGTTGGTTGGCCTGGGCAAGTTGGGCTGAAGGGCCTGTTTCTATGCTGTATGACTCTATGACTCTACTCTGGCTGAGGCCACCCCAACACAGTGTAATTGTAACCCAACTTTCCTATTTGTAAACTTCAATCCTTTTGCAATCAAGTCAATTGATCCTCTTAATTGTTTGCAGTATTTCAGAACAACAGACAGCCAACTATGTCATCTCTGGGTGCCCACTCTACCACCCACCAAATGGAGCTCAAGTCCTGGCAGACATTGACGCAGAGCCAACAACCTGGCTGCTCAACACCTGGCTTGAGATCTAACTATTCCTTTGGTTTATGTTTCATTCGGAAGAAGAAGAAGTATTTGCCTAACATTTTCTGATTTGTGCACAAGAACGCCTAGATCTCTCTGTACACATTTGCGATCTCATTCTATTGAACTAATAATCTGCCTTTTAATTCTTCTTGGTGAATTGCATGACCTCCTAGATTTCTACAGTAAACTCCAATTGCCACATTTTCACCCTTTCAAAACATCTTGTATATCCCATTGCAGAGTCCAAATACCACAAAAACTTGCCCATCCACCTATATTTGTGGCATAATTACTGGCAGGAAGTTCAAAGCTACAGTGATGGGGTTCCACATGTCAGATCTCCAAGAATGGCAATAGCATACATTTCCTTGACAGTCAGAGTTTTATTTTGCTGGCCACTTCCACTTGCCCGTAGAGTATAGAGAGGAGCATATATTAATTTACCATGGTCGCTCCACATAAATACTGTGCTCAGTCCCATCTAGTCCACATATATATAGGTTAAAGTTTAATTTATAGCAGTGTGCAGATAACTGTGTGAAAGATAATTGGCGGACAATTAAATAGAGTAACATTGCTTTATTGGTTCTGGGCAAACCAGTGAACGATTCTGGATTAAAACACTTAAATATCAATCAAAGCTTTAATCAACTGTTCAGTTGCAATAAAACAATACATTGTAAAACCTATTCAAAATACATTGCACTGTTCTATAAAAAGGTTTGGACTAATGCAACCAAGAACAATATACGTATTTGTAGGCATCTAATAACAGTAAGGATATTGAGGTTTTTTTAGCACACAAAATGTTTCCAGTATTACCGCCCATGACATGAGTTAATTGTACAAACCCAGTGTTCCCCTTACAAAGTTAATTATGTCCTTCACAACTATTTCCTTAGATAGTTAAAACCATGTTCTTAAGGTATCAGAATTTTTAGTTTAGTTGAGAGTTTCCCGCTGAATGATTATCAAGAATATGGACTGAACAAATTCCATCCTTCTGCAGGGATTCCGTGTTGGTTATACTGGCAATCAAGTCATTTGTGCGTATCTGTAAATTGTTGAAAATAAAAGCAAAATACCTAGCGGGCGCTGAATGATCAATGGATTAGGAAATGATTAGTCAAAGGAAAGTATTTGCATCAAAGCACACAACAGAATCAACCCTAAGGCAGTTAGGAAGAGGCAAAAACAAACTCAGTCAGGAAGTGTGGAGTGTGTCAGGAGATACTTCAGCTAAGTAGCTTCAGGATTAGCTGTAGTTTCCTCGCTAATTCTTCTGAGTGGCAGTAGGAGTAATCCAAGTGTACAACATGAAATCTGCAAACAATTAACTGTGGGCTAGTCGAAGGGGTGACCTCTACTTCCTGGGTTCAATTTATTGTGATAGCTTGTTGATACAGACAGGCTGTCATTCCAAAGTTAGAAATAATGCTGCCATTCTGTTGCTCAAACCTGAATATTATAAAGAAGCTTAGCACCTGGTATCTCTGTGGGGGTCTTCCAATCTCCTGCTGTAACTGTACTGGAACATCACTAGGAACATTAATTTTTTTCTTAATTATGCTGGATAATGCTTAATATATTTTCTCTTTATCTTCTCCACTTCTATCTCTTCTCTCTCCTTCCATCTGTGCTCATTTTATTCCCATAGTTGAGGTGGGTACTATCACAAAAACATGTAGACAGGCACCTGGACAGGATAGGTTTAGAGGTATATGGGCCAAACGCAGGCAGGTGGGACATGTGTAAATGGGGCGTGTTGTTTGGCGATTGCATGCTCGCCAATTAGAGTAGCCCCGCCTAGTACATACTTTATAATATTAGTAACTCGCCTACGTCAGGCAGTAGATGCAGCAGTTTGGACGTGTAATGTACTGCGTATCCAATACTGTGAGAGTCTAATAAAGATGTGTTGTATCTCCAAATGTGTACGAGAAGAGATGAGAAGAGATACGTATCTGCATCAACCCCAGAGATCTGAATACTACAATTAAGCGCCCTCACTTCCCAATGAGGACCACAGAAGACGTTGCTGCGCAGATTGGAAACGCAGCATTGTTCTCAGTCCTGGATGCCAAAAGCTCCTTCTGGCAAATACCACTAGATCCTGCATTGTCCAACCTGACGACTTTTGCCACATCCTTTGCCCGTTACAAATTTTTAAGGATGCCCTTCAAAATCAACTCCGCCAGCTAAGTTTTTCAGCGCACAATGGAATAAATGTTTGCAGAATACCCATGTACCATCATTGTTGATGATATTCTCGTCCATGGTCGCGATCTGGCTGAGCATGATGCAAACCTGAAGAACATACTCGACCGTGCCAGAGACATTAACCTCAAACTTAATCCACTTAAATGCAAGTTTTGGGTTCCTGAGGTCGCCTACATTGGACATGTTTTCACCAGCAGCGGCCTAAAGCCTGATCCACTGAAAACTGCAGCCATCAAGGAACTGCAGCCAGTTCCTACCGATGTCACAAGCTTGCAACAATTCCTCGGCATGGTAAACTACCTGGGCAAATTTATTCCCAACCTCAGCGACGTATTGGTCCCCTGCGCCAACTGACACATTAGGACACGGCATGGTCCTGGTACCCGCAGCACCAAATAGTTTTTGACACTCTCAAACTACAATTGACCAGCCTGCCGACACTGTCATATTTCGACATATTTGTCATAAATTCCAGAAGTGGCAGCACTGCCCAAGCAGCTGCGGCTCGCCTGCAGTTCCGCAGTCTTTTCCTTTTTTTCTGTTTTCTTTTGTCTTGTTAGATGTATGTTTTAGTTTATTTTTAGTTGTGTACGTGTGGGGGGTGGGTGAAACTTGTTTTAGTCTCTTCCTTCGGGGGGATGCGACATTTTCTTTGTCGTATCTCCGTCTCCGACTCCCGTCTGCGCTGAGGCCTAATCGTGGAGCTGGCGGCCTCCAACTGGAACCAACCTCGAGTCGCACCATCGTGAGGCTGGCCGACTTTGGGGCTGTGGTGGTGCTGCAGCGGCGGCCCGACTTCGGACGTGGGCCCAGTGGACGACAACATCAGGAGCTCGCAGGTCCCAAGTTGGTGACCAATTCTTCGGAGCTCCCGCGACAACAGCTTCGTCCGCTGGATTGGAGGGTGGCAGCTTCATCCGCCCTGGGCCGCGGAGTTTGAACCGGCCCGTTCACGGAGCTCGGATTCGGCTGCGGGACTTACCATCACCCGGCGGGGGGCCCAACATCGAAAGCCTGGATCGCCTCAAAGCAGAGGGAGAACAAGGAAGGAAAAGACAAGGACTTTAAGACTTACCATCCATCATAGTGCGGAGGTGCCTGGTAAACTCACTGTGGTGGAGGTTAAACTGTGTTCATTGTGTGTTCTGTTATTTTATTTTTTTGTTATGACTGCAAGGTATGCAATTTCGTTCAAACTGGCGACGGTTTCAATGACAATAAAGGATACTTTATACTTTAATTACCGGTCACCATCACATGTGATGCGTTTGAGTACGGGCTAGGCGCGGCATGCCTACAGACCACCACCGACGGCGACATATAGCCAGTCTGATAAGCATCCCGTACACTGACTGATACCGAACAATTTTATGCCCAGATTGAAAAGGAACTGCTTGCAGTGGTTTTCACATGTTCCAAATTCAAGGACTTCATTTTTGGTAAGACCATCACCATCGAAACTGACCATCAGCCATTGGTCACTATTCTGAACAAGCCGATCCACGCGGCCCCCGGGCACGGCTACAACGAATGATGATGCAGCTGCAGCGTTTTGACTGCCACATCGTCCACAAGAAGGGTAAAGGCATGTACATAGCAGACACGCTTTCCAGAGCCCCGCGCACAACCAGCGAACAGCACCTCATCGAACAGGATGAATTCCCAGTCATGAAGGTCTCGTTTGTGGTGACTGACCATTTACTCCGCCTTGCCGAACACACGGCTGCGGACTAAACTCTACAATTGCTGTCCACCATCATACAGAACGGTTGGCCCCACAAACAGTCGAACACCGCGCTCAAAATACGACCATACTTCCTAGTTCATGAGGAATTAGTGCTATAGGACGGAATAATAGTCAAAGGCCACAAGGCAGTGGTTCCAACCGCACTACGGGGTGAGTACTACAACAATATCCACAGGAGCCACCCCGGCACAGAAACCACCCTCCAACGGGCCCAGAGTATGTTTTACTGCCCGGAATGACAAAATCCATATGTGAAAAGACCGAAACGTGCGCTGTCTGCAACAGTCTAGCACTACGCCAGCAGAAGCAGCCTCATCTGCTCCCAACTAGCTCCTTCCCCCCCGTGGTCCTCACTTGAATGGTATGGAAAACACTATCTAGTTCTTGTAGAATCTTACTCGGAATGGTTCGAAATAGACTTATCGCAAACCATTTCCAGCGAGTCTGTGATCGTGAAGCTGCAACGATTTACCAGCCAAACATTCAAGAACTTAGCTAAAAGATGGGATTTCCAACACGTCACCAGCAGCCCAGTGTTCTCGCATTCCAACGGACTGGCCGAGCGGGCTGTTCGGAATGCTAAACAACTTATGGAACATTGCTATGTGGACAAATCTGACGTTTACATGGATTCGCTCAACCTATGAAACATTGCACACGACAGCGTTATTGGCTCCTACGCCCAGCGACTAATGTCCCGCCAGACACGTTCTCCCTTGCCTGTCTCGCAGCAGCAGCTGCAGCCGCGCGTCCGCTCCCTGCCCGCGGTGCAGAAGCAATTTAAACGTGACACACAAAAGCGTTTTTACGACAAGTCCAGCAAGCCACTTAAACCACTGGCACGTGGACAAGTGGTTCACCTGCAAACCCACAAAGGACATACACTGCTGGGGCACATTTACGGCCCGTCCAAAGAACCACGTTCGTACTTGGTCGAAGTGAACGGTGTCACCTACAGGCGCAACCGTCAACATATCCTTCCAGTGAAGGAACCGCGTCCTGCGCCTACAGGCCCTGATGCCCCGCCCCTCGTGTTTGCTCGACGGCTGTTCCAGTTTCTCCACCTACTACTTCACCGCCAGCCGTTATTGCTGCCGTGTGTTCCCCGCATTGTTTTACACCTGGCCTGCCTGTGGCGACTTCCCCCACCAGGCCCGCCAGGTCGGCGGGCGTGTCCCCACTCCCGATTCCCATTTCTCCTCCCGCGAAAGAACGTGAGGCAGTCTCCTACCGCATGAGGGCCAGACGGGTTTGCAGGCCACCAATTAGACATGGTGATTTTGTATAATCTTGCTAGCATGTTCTTAGCATCACCTCGGTATATTGTTTGAGGTACCGTAGTTACTTTTTATTTTCTAGCAGAAGGGATGTAGATAGGCTATTGCATGCTCGCCAATTATAGTGTTTGTTAATAGTAGCCCCGCCTAGTACATACTTTATAATATCAAGAACACGCCTACGTCAGGCAGTAGATGTAGCAGCTTGGACGTGTAATGTACTGCATATCTAATACTGAAAGAGTCTAATAAAGATGTGTTGTATCTTCAAATGTGTACGAGTCCGGTAATTACAGGGCAGGTTGGTTGGCATGGGCAAAAGGGCCCGTTTCCATGACTAGGAAACGACTAGGATTCAACTCCTATGACTACGACTAGGATTCAACTCTACGAATATCAGTCACCCACATCTACAATGTCATGTGTCCTGTGCGATATGTTTACCTTCATTCTAATGTAAAAGGGCTTCCTTGAAACATATTAAAAAAGTGACACAGGATGTGTTGTTCTTGGGATGTATGAGCAGTCTCAGAAAGATAAGTTAAATAGAATGGGTCTAAATGTTCTCTACTTCAGGTGAGTACTAGAAATGAATCAAAACACTGACAGGATGATGTACACCTGTCAGGATGTAGGACCAGGAAAAGGGGTCAGCTTCTTCAGACTAAGCTGAAGGGAGAATTCTGAGGGGTTACAGAATCCACTGAAGGTCCCATTCCTTATTAGACTTTAGACTTTAGAGATGCAACGTTGAAACAAGCCCTTCGACCCACCATGTTCACGGCGATCAGCAATCAACCCATACACTATCACTATCCTACACATAGAAACATAGAAAATAGGTGCAGGAGTAGGCCATTCGGCCATTCAATATGATCATGGCTGATCATCCAACTCATTATCCTGTACCTGCCTTCTCTCCATACCCCCCTGATCCCTTTAGCCACAAGGGCCACATCTAACTCCCTCTTACATATAGCCAATTAACTGGCCTAAACTACCTTGTGTGGCAGAGAATTCCACAGATTCACCACTCTCTGTGTGAAAAATGATTTTCTCATCTCGGTCCTGAAAGACTCCCCCTTATCCTTAAACTGTGACCCCTTGTTCTGGACTTCCCCAACATCGGGAACAATCTTCCTGCATCTAGCCTGTCCAACCCCTTAAGAATTTTGTAAGTCTCTATAAGATCCCCCCCTCAGTCTTCTAAATTCTAGCGAGTACAAGCCAAGTCTATCCAGTCTTTCTTCATATGAAAGTCCTGCCATCCCAGGAATCAGTCTGGTGAACCTTCTCTGTACCCCCTCAATGGCAAGAATGTCTTTCCCCAGATTAAGAGACCGAAACTGTACACAATACTCCAGGTGTGGCCTCACCAAGACCCTGTACAATTGCAGTAGAACCTCCCTGCTCTTGTACTCAAATCCTTTTGCCATGAATGCCAACATACCATTCGCTTTCTTCACTGCCTGCTGCACCTGCATGCCTACTTTCAATGACTGGTGTACCATGACACCCAGGTCTCGTTGCATCTCCACTTTTCTTAATCGGCCACCATTCAGATAATAGTCCACTTTCCTGTTTTTGCCACCAAAGTGGATAACCTCACATTTATACAGATTATAACCATATAACCATATAAACATATAACAATTACAGCATGGAATGCCGACCATTTATTTTCCCCTAGTCCCATCTACCTGCACTCAGACCATACCCCTCCATTCCCTTCCCGTCCATATACCTATCCACTTTACTTTTAAATGTTAAAATCGATCCTGCCTCCCCCACTTCTGCAGGAAGATCATTCCACACAGCCACCACTCTCTGAGTAAAGAGATTCCCCCTCATGTTACCCCTAAACTTCTGTCCCTTCATTCTCATGTCATACCCTCTTGTTTGAATCTTTCCTAACCTCGATGGGAAAAGCTTATCCACATCAACTCTGTCTATCCCTTTCATCATTTTAAAGACCTCAATCAAGTCCCCCCTTAACCTTCTGCGCTCCAAAGAATAAAGACCTAACTTGTTCAACCTTTCTCTGTAACTTAGTTGCTGGAACCCAGGCAACATTCTAGTAAATCTCCTCTGTACTCTCTCTATTTTGTTGACATCCTTCCTATAATTAGGCAACCAAAATTGTACACCATACTCCAGAATTAGTCTTACCAATGCCTTGTACAATTTTAACATTACTTCCCTACTCCTATATTCAATGCTCTGATTTATAAAGGCCAGCACACCAATAGCTTTCTTTACCACCCTATCTACATGGGATTCCACCTTCAGGGAACTATGCACAGTTATTCCTAGATCCCTCTATTCCACAGCATTCCTCAATTCCCTACCATTTACCATGTACGTCCTATTTTGATTTGTCCTGCCAAGATGTAGCACCTCGCACTTATCAGCATTAAACTCCATCTGCCATCTTTCAGCCCACTCTTCCAAATGGCCCAAATCTCTCTGTAGACTTTGAAAATCTACTTCATTATCCACAACACCCCCTATCTTAGTATCATCTGCATACTTACTTATCTAATTTTCCACCCCATCATCTAGATCATTGATATACATGGCAAACAACAGTGGACCCTACACAGATCCCTGAGGCACCCCACTCGTCACCGGCTTCCAACCTGACAAAACAGCCATCCATCATTACACTCTGGCATCTCCCATTCAGCCACTGTTGAATCCACCTTGCTACTCTGCCATTAACACCCAAAGAGTGAACCTTCTTAACCAACCTTCCATGGGGAACCTTGTCAAAGGCCTTACTGAACTCCATATAGACAACATCCACTGCTTTACCCTCATCAATTTCCCTAGTAACCTATTCAAAAAATGCAAGAAGGTTTGTCAAACATGACCTTCCAGGCACAAATCCATGTTGACTGTTCTTGATCAGACCCTGTTTATCCAGATGCGTATATATATTATCTCTAAGTATCCTTTCCATTATACTGCATCTGTCATGCATTTGCCCACTCACCCAACTATCCAAGTCACCTTGCAGCCTCCTAGCATCCTCCTCACAGCTAACACTGCCCCCCAGCTTTGAGTCATCCGCAAACTCGGAGAGGTTGCATTCAATTCCCTCATCCAGATCATTAATAAATATTGTAAATAGCTGGGGTCCCAGCACTGAGCCTTGCGGTACCACACTAGTCACTGCCTGTCATTATGAAAAGGACCCGTTTACTCCTACTCTTTGCTTCCTTTCTGCAAGCCAGTTCTCTATCCACATCAATACTGAACCCCCCCAATACCATGTGCTTTAAGTTTGTATACTAATCTCTTATATGGGACCTTGTCGAAAGCCTTCTGAAAGCCCAGATGTAACACCTCCACTGGTTCCCCCTTATCCACTCTACTAGTTACATCCTCGAAAAATTCTATAAGATTCGTCAGACATGATTTACCTTTCATAAATCCTTGCTGACTTTGTCCAATGATTTCACCACTTTCCAAATATGCTGCTATCCCATCTTCAATAGCTGACTCTAGCATTTTCCCCACTACCGATGTTAGACTAACTGGTCTGTAATTCCCCGTTTTCTCTCTCCCTCCCTTTTTAAAAAGTGGGGTTACATTAGATACCCTCAAATCGTCAGGAACTACTACCAAAAAATCATCTATCCATGTTCTCCTGACCCACTGAGTTATTCCAACACTGGATCCTTCTCAATTTATGTTCACTTATTTCATTAACATAATGGTATTTTATTTTGGTGATATTTTATCTTTCAATTTATTGATGCACTTGGAGGTCTATAAAAATCTGACAGATTTAAATTATTTATTTTTTCATTGTGATATAATCATTGATATCATCAGAAAAGTGTAAATGATGAGATTAACTTAACTATTGTGCAGTTAAAGGTTTGATGCCTTCTCGCATCAGGTCTTTATGTTTGAAATAGTGACTGGTTAAAACAATGACACTTCAAATATATTATGCATTACAGGCTGATCAGAAGGCCTCGTGAATGAAAGACATGGAAGTGAGACAAAGGGAGAGAGTGTGGGGGGGGAGAGACAGCGAGACAGAGGGAGACAAGGAGGGTGAGAGACAGACACCAATGGAGAGAGAGAGACTAGGGAGATGGAAAGAGTGAGTGTGGCAGAGACAATGGGGGAGAAAGAGAGCGAGAGTGAGAGAGAGAGAGAGAGAGGGGAGAGTGGCGGAGGCTACGGAAAAAAGTGAGAGCGAGTGTGGCAGAGACTAGAGAGGAGAGAGAGAGAGTGTGTGCAGAGACTAAGGTAGAGAGAGAGTGTGTGTGTGGCAGAGAAAGGGAGAGAGAGAGCGACAGAGTCTAAGGGGGAGAGAGAGTGTGTGTGCGTGTGCGAGGGAGAGCGAGAGAGTAGCAGACTGAGAGAGAGAGAGAGGGAGAGAGTGGCAGAGACTGAGAGTGAGAGAGAGAGAGGGGGAGAGAGACTAAGGGGAGAGAGAGAGAGGGGTGGAAAAGAGAGATCCAAATTTAAACATATTTATATTCTATTTTGCTTCATAATAAAATTCAAAAAACATATTTTTATTGTAGGAAATGAGGTAATGACAACCTCTAGAAATGCAGCCACATAACAGAAGGGCTTGTAGATGTCATGAGATCTACAAACCTGATATGAAATTATACCTTGCTTGTTGAAGAGCCAGGCCTATATTTTGCAGCTACAGCTTAGACAATTTGGGTCCGAAAACACAGATAAATGGATGCCAGAGTAAAATTACTCCAGGTCTATTGGCACCAAGAAGGTAAGAACAGCCAGAATGTGCACAGTTCAACATGTTGCTAACTTAATAATAGGCTTCACTGAAACTGTGTAATTGGTGCCAAACTGCACCAATTAGAAGGAAAAAAAACATAGCGCTGGAGTAACTCGGCGTGGCAGGAAGGGTTTCCGGAGAAATTGGATAGACGATGTCTCAGGTCTGGACCCTTCTTTAGACATTGTAGTAGGGCAAGCTGGAAGAGAAGTTGGGGCAGGACAAAGTCTGATGAGTGATAGGTGGTCACATTCCCAATGTTGGGGGGGGAGGGGGGGAGGGGGAGTCCAGGACCAGGGGTCACAGTTTAAGAATAATGGGTAGGCCATTTAGGATAGAGATAAGGAGAGTTATGAATGTGTGGTATTCTCTGCCACAGAAGACAGTGGAGGCCAATTCACTGGATGTTTTCAAGAGAGAGTTAAAAATAGTTCTTAAAGCTAACGGAATCAAGAGATATGGGGAGAAACCAGGAACGGGGTGCTGATTTTGGATGATCAGCCATGATCATATTGAATGGCGGTGCTGACTTGAAGGGCCAAATGGCCTACTGCACCTATTTTCTATGTTTCTATGGGGAGGTTTTGATTGGCAGATGGTTGGACAAAAACCAGAGCTGAAAAAACAAAAATTGTCCAATAAGGAGATAGGAAATAAAATAGGAAAGAAGAGGTGTGAAATGTCAAGCTAGAGGAACGAATATGTGGAAATGGATAAGGGAAAGGGGAGAAACACTGAGAAATATGAAGTACTAGACTAAGGGGGACCCAGGACTGGTCCCTAATGCAATATTCCACCTCTCCACCAATTCGAATACACACACACACACACACACACACACACACCCACACACACACACACACACACACACACACACACACACACACACACTCACACACATAGACACACACACACACATACACTCACACACACACACCATATATTTGACAGTAAACTTTCTTGAATCTACTCACATGGCTGAGTGCAACCTCTCCACTGTGGGACTTCTGCAGTCAACAGCACCTCTGTAATCAGCGCGACCTCTGGACTCACCAGAAATTACGAAATCAGCGCGACCTGTCCACTAAGCGGAAGTCACTAAATGAGCGGGACTTTGGACTAAACACAGTTGGGCCTAATAAAGCAATTATTCCTTCCAAACACAGTTGGACCTAATAAAGCATTGCAGTTTCAAGCACAGGCAGGGCAGGAGGCCAAACAACTCATGGCATTGTCATTTCATTTCATTTCCAATTAAGCATTGCACTTTCAAGCACAGGCAGGGCAGCAGGCCAAATGACTCATGGCATTGTCATTAAGGGCTAACACATCATTTATTGCAAGTGCATTGCAGACTCACAGTTCAGTTGATTCACAGCTTAGAATGACAGTTGTGGCCGCTACCTCACGACCTTGCAGAGTGACTGACTCACGTCCAGGCATCCAGGGTTTTATAGTTCTGTCCCCCCCAGAAGAGTAATCTACAGGCGAGAGGACCAATCAGCTGATCTCAAGATTTTTTTTAACATGTTACTTTTTTATTTTTCATCGAGGGGAAAAATCCTTGTGGCTGCCTCAACGGAGGAGGACTGTGAGTAAGATGGCCAAAATATCACAGCGATACAGGGTAGTGTTTTTTTCTAAAATCAATATACAGCACAGACAGGTGGTGGTCAAGATGCGACTTTTAATTATATAGATGTGCTAGACTAAGTGGGATCTGTTGGGTCCCATGTTCACAAGGGAGGGCTGGTCCCCCAACGCAATATTCCACCTCTCCACCAATTCCAATATTGGTGGCCAGTATGGGTGTTGTGGGCTGAAGGTACTGGTTTCCAGAGGGCTAGTATGGACATTGTGGGCCAAATGGAGTCTTGGGTTGGCAGCTCAGTCACTCAAGCCTGATGTGCTGGCAACTCACTCATGGCTGGTGGGCTGGCAGCTGACTCACAGCTATTCCTTGAAATTCCATTTCAAGCAGGGTGCAAGGCCATGAAATTCAAACCAGTTTCCTACCATTTCAAGCATGGTGCAAAGCCACCAAGTTCAAGTGCAGTTTTGTACCTGTTCAAGCAGGGAGCAAGGCCACCAAATTCAAGTGCAGTTTCATACCACTTCAAGCAGGGTGCAAGGCCACCACATTGAAGTGCAATTTCATACCACTTCAAGGAGGATGCAAGTCCACCAAACTCAAATGCAGTTTCATACCACTTAGAAACATAGAAACATAGAAAATAGGTGCAGGAGGAGGCCATTCAGCCCTTCGAGCCAGCACTGCCATTCAATATGATCATGGCTGATCGTCCGCTATCAATAACCTATGCCTGCCTTCTCCCCATATCCCTTGGCTCCAGTAGCCCCTAGAACTCTATCCAACTCTCTCTTAAATCCATCCAGTGATTTGGCCTCTACTGCCCTCTGTGGCAGAGAATTCCATAAATTCACAACTCTCTGGGTAAAAAAGTTTTTTCTCAGCTCAGTCTTAAATGACCTCCCCTTTATTCTAAGACTGTGGCCCCTGGTTCTGGACTCACCCAACATTGGGAACATTTTTCCTGCATCGAGCTTGTCCAGTCCTGTTATAATTTTATATGTTTATATAAGATCCCCCCTCATCCTTCTAAACTCCAGTGAATACAGTGACTTCAAGCAGGGCGCAAGACCATCAAATTCAAGTGCGGTTTCATACCACTTCAAGCAGGGTGCATGGCCACCAAACTCAAGTGCAGTTTCATACCACTTCAAGCAAGATGGAAGACAATCAAATTCAAGTGCAGTTGCCTACCGCTTCAAGCAGGGTGCAAGGCCACCAAATTCAAGTGCAATTTCATACCTCTTCAAGCAGGGTGCAAGGCCACCAAATTCAAGTGCCGTTTCATACCACTTCAAGCAGGGTGCAAGGCCACCAAATTCAAATGCAATTTCATGCAGGGTGCAAGGCCACCACATTCAAATGCAGATTCATACCATTTCAAGCAGGGTGAAATCACCATAAAACTACCATGAAACCACACAAAAGACCACATAAACACCACATAAACACCACACTCACAGTTCAGTAGACATTCAGTGTGTTCAGTTGATTCACAGCTCAGACAGTTGTGACCTCTCCCTCCCCCATCTTGCAGAGACTGAACCACACCCACACTTCCGAGTTTGATCATCCTTCCCCCCCTCCCACCGGAAGTGGCGTGGCCTTCATTGTGTGATTGACAGGGGATAGATTTTCAACATTTTTTAAACACTAATAACACTTTTATTTTTCATTGATGGGGAGAATACTCTGCACCTGATGAGCGGAGGGGGACTGCGTAAGATGGCCAAATTCACAGCCGTAATTGGTAGCATATTATCTAAAATCAATATACAGTGCAAACAGGAAGTTGTCAAGTCTTATAGTCATTTGCCATTTCAAACCAACCACCACCAACCAATTGCTGTGCTTTATTTCAAACCAACCACCACCAACTATTTGCTGTGCTTTATTTCAAACCAACCATTACCAACCATTTGCTGTGCTTTATTTCAAACCAACAACCAACAACCATTTGCTGTGCTTTATTTCAAACCAACCACCACCAACTATTTGCTGTGCTTTATTTCGAACCAACCACCACCAACCATTTGCTGTGCTTTTTCAAACCAACCACATTTTCATTTTCAAACCACATTAAGGGCACTCAAGGTCAGTAAAACCATGCTCACAGTTTAGTAGGCATGTGTCCAATGTTATTCACAGCGCAGACTGAGAGATGTGACCCTTTTGCTCCCCCATCTTGCCAGAGACTGACTGAGGCAAACACCACATCCGGATTTTATAGTCCCTCCGGAAGGGGCGTGGCCTTCAGGAGAGAGAATCTCAACATTTTTTAAAGACTAATAACTCTTTTATTTTTCATCAATGGGAAAAAATCCTCTTGTCCTGCGCAGCGGAGGGGGACTCTGAGTAAGATGGCCAAAAACCACAGCTGTAAATGGCAGCTTTTTTTCTAAAATCAATATACAGAACAACAGGAAGTGGTCAGAACAACAGGAAGAGCAGACTTTTAGTAATATAGATAATTACACTTTGGTAGGAAGAATTGGAAAAAATAATTATAACTTTCAAGACATTTGGACAAAGATGTGGATTGGAATGTTTTACAATTATATGTTCTAAGGCAGGTACGGGATACTGAGTTGGATGATCAGCCATGATCATATTGAATAGCGGTGCAGGCTCGAAGGGCCGAATGGCCTACTCCTGCACCTAATTTCTATGTTTCTATGTTATATGGCAAAATGCAGGCAAATAGGACTACCCTTGAAAACCAATTTGGTCAGCGTTAACAAGGTGGGCTGAAGGACCTGTTTCCATGCTGTGCAATTAGATGTTTCTGTGACACTAAACAAGGTAAACTAGAGGGCAGCATTTGAAAAGTTGGACTGTAATTGGGAGATTGGTGGAGGGGGGTTGATTTTCAACTAAATGTGCACATGTAGATGAAAAGTTTAGATAAGGAAACCACTAAAAAAGGCACTCAGCATCCTGGGATTTATAAACAAGCTATGGTTGAGCTTTTTATAAATCTAGTTTAGCCACAATTAGAGTACTGTGTTCAATTTGGCGCATGAGACTTGAGGAAAAACATGAAGGCCTAACACATTGTTAAAATGATCCCAGGGATGCCGAACTTCAGCTTTACGAACAGTGTGGAGAAGCTGGTGGTTATTTTCCATAGAACATAGAAGATCTGAAAGATGTATTTAAATTTCAAAAGGGCCACTGTCAAAGTAGATAGTTCTCCTGGATACTTTCAAGAGAGGGCTAGATAGGACTCTTAAATATTGCAGAGTCAGGGGATATGGGGAGAAGGCAGGAACGGGGTACTGATTGTGGATGATCAGCCATGATCACATTGAATGGCGGTGCTGGCTCGAAGGGCCGAATGGCCTACTCCTGTACCTATTATCTATTGCCTATTGTCTATCGATGGGGAGAAACTATTCACATTGCAAGTGACATTAGCAAATTTGCAGATTACAAGTAACATTAGCAAATTTGCAGAATACAAGTCATTGTAAATAACTCGTTCTAAGCTCCCCCCCCCCCCCCCCCCCCCCCCCAGTCTAGTTTCAGTCAATAAAATACTGAATCAAGCACTTGAGCAACTAAACTTTATTTTGGATAACACAACAGTTTCCCTCTACTATACCTAACCACCATGGGTTCAATCCTTGTATCTGCCTGGCCAAGCCGTTCTAGCCTCATGTAAGCAAAAGGTCACGCAGTCCCAAGCGTTCTTCCAGAAGATCGACATCAGACCTCGTGAGAGCTACTTTTGATAGGTCCCCGAACCTTGAGTGGCTGAACCACATGGTGGTGGTCTCTATACAGTCCAATAACAAATATCAATTAACACAATACATGATAGACAGTTCCCTAACCCAATAATACAGTAACTAATACATTGTATTCAAAAGGAGCTTCTAGAAAGAAGCAAACATAGCAACATGTGCCCTGAGATTCAGACAACCCAGACAAAGCTCAACATCTTAACCAATCAGCAACTGTCCAAATAAGGCTTTGCAACATTATTTACACTATGTATATCTGGTTTGCAGTGACCCAATCAGTTCCATGCAATTTACACCTTATTGTAAGAATCTGCAGATGCCCCATTCTTTCCCTCCAGCACTTATCTAGGCTCCAGACAAACCAGCATCATTCGGCAGCTTGTCCCAGTTGTGCAAAAGGCACATTTAACTTGACCAATATGGCCTAGCAGCACAGAAGCCTTTACTCAATTTTAATGTCCTGGCTGTCCCAATTTGGCCAGGATTAACATTCCTTCCTTGTATCATATATGATAAACCATAATTTATGATAACTAAATAATCAGATAATCACATATACATATGTGACTATTACATTCTCCATCTATTAACAACAACAAGATGATGATGTTTCTTCTCAAAATCTTATCAAGCTTCCTGTGTTTTCGTGGGCGTAGCTTCACAATTTCCGTCTGATGAGTCTTCACCTCCCAAGTTTTCGTGGGCGCAAATTCCCTCCAGCCATGTTGTTGCCCATTCTTCCATCCCCTTTCCTTAGTCGAACCTATAATCTATAAGTCCTGAAAAACTTGGAATAAAGCAAGTTACCATTCATGCACTAATGCTTTCCCATACATTCCACTGTACTATTAGTCTATCTGTCCCAAACCCTTTTCTATTTCACTATCACTATTCTGTTCATAATATACTCTTTACTATACTAAGATCATCACTAATCAGTCCTCTCCGTATTCACACGATGTTCTTCAATGTATATCTGATGATAGTTTCTCATATAAATTTCAGCTGGGTTCAGTCCAGATTTCCCTGCAGGCGTGACTCTTATTTAAAGCAAACCATGAAGAATGTTTCAATCCAACCAAATTCAGTCTCAGCCTTCAATTTAATAATTTAAGTTTCAGGGTCCATCTCACCCTTCTCATTCCACAGCTTGCGGTCGATAACACAATTCTATTCCAATTCCTGTGGGATTCCCAGCTGTTCAAATTTTATCAATCTAGTTCCATATGTTGTCAATTTTATGATAAAGCCAATTAAGAATGCTGAATCTAGGGACAATTTCTTTACACCTTGATAATAGAAGCCATTTTACTATCAAGGGTTAGACAAATTTAAATCCTTCGGTCAAATACATCGACTCTGATACCAATACTCATTCCATTCTTCCTCCTAATGTATGAAGACTTTTCCTCCAGTACCTTTTCCTTAGTAT
The DNA here is from genome assembly GCA_963514005.1 of Raja brachyura. The sequence goes on from OY740781.1 coordinate 77,573,656, forward strand.
TTTGAATAGGCTCTCAGTCAATAGGGGTTCTCTCTTATAACTAGTTTCCTTTCACCACTAAGTAACTCTTTCTGGATGGTTAGTATTGACCTTCTGAGAGAAACTAATTATCTAAATTTCCAGTCTACCACATCATTCTATACCACCACCTTACGTTCCCAAGGCATGTCTTAACTTCTGATATCCGTTTGGGTCTGTCCCCTTCCTGATAGCAACTAAATTGTCTGGTCCCATTTTCGATTATCCTCCTATGGGTGAGACAAGAGAAGAATGCCAAGTCAACAATCAATACTCTAATTATTTTAAAACTATATCCCATAAGCCCTTTTTAAATCAATTTATTTTTTATAACTAAATTTAAGTGCAAAGTAAGTATCTTGCCCCCGAACCACAGAGGAGTACTTCATTTTTAAATGTAAATTCAATTCTGCAAATCAGAGCTTTCTTTAGAAAATGTTGGATGTTGTTCTTTTCTTTTCCCTTCATTGGTGTCAACTATACGGGTAAAGTTGGGTATTAGGGTAGGTATCTTCATCTTCTTCCTCGATGTTACTTTCAAAGGTGTAGCGATACTGAGGAGAAGCCTTCTCCATTTGCTGGCCTCTCCCAGATGACTAGGAATGATCTTCAGAAATATCCACGCCCAGGAATTTGAAGCTCTTGACCCTCTCTATCATCGACCTGTTGATATTAAAGGAACTGTGGGTCCCCATCCTACAAAGTCCACAATCAGTTCCTTGGTTTTGCTGGTGTTGAGGGCCAGGTTATTGTGCTGGCACCATATGGACAGTCGCTCAATCTCTCTTCTGTACTCTGACTTGTCCCCATCAGTGATACGTCCCACAATAGTGGTGTCGTCTGCGAACTTGATGATGGAGTTCACACTATGACTGGCTATACAGTCATGAGTATAGAGTGAGTACAGCAGGGGGCTGAGCACACAGCCTTGAGGTGCTCCCGTGCTGCTTGTTATCGAGGCTGACACATTTCCACCAATACTAACAGTCTGTGGTCTGTGAGTGAGGAAGTCGAGGATCCAATTGCAGAGGGATGCGCAGAGACCCAGATCTGATAGCTTGGAAACCAGCTTGGAGGGGATGATTGTATTAAATGCCGAGCTGTAATCAATGAATAACAGCCTGACATATGCATTTTTGTTGTCCAAGCGGTCCAGGGCGGTGTGGAGAGCCAGCGAGATCGCGTTCACCGTTGATCTGTTGAGGCCGTAGGCAAACTGCAGTGGGTCTATGTATTTGTCAAGGTAGGAGTTGATTTGCGCCATGATCAACCTCTCAAAGTACTTCATCACCACCGACGTTAGTGCCACTGGTCGATAGTCGTTGACGCACATCACCTTGCTCTTCTTGGGCACCGGTATAATTGATGCCCTTTTAAAGCAGGTGGGAACCTCAGACCTCGGAAATGGGAGGTTGAAAATGTCCGTAAAAACTCCAGCCAGTTGATCCGCACAGGTTTTTAGAACACGACCAGGTAAACCATCAGGTCCAGGTGCTTTTCGAGGGTTCACCCCACTGAAGGATTTTCTGACGTCGGCCCCTGTGACTGAGACTGAAATACCATCACAGCGAATAGGGGCTCGAGAAGGCACATCAGTGTTCTCCCTATCAGTGCATGCGTAAAACGCATTGAGCTTATCAGGGATTGATGTTTCGCCAACATTCGAGCTACCTCCTGATTTCGCCTTGAAGGAGGTGATTGCAACCAGCATCTCAATATGAGATACTAAATATTATTGAATTTGATCCACATTCAAATTTTGCTTGGAACGTCACTAGGAGCATGACATTTTCAGATGGATTAAAGTACTTTTTACCAATTTACTTAACCACTGAATTCCCTATCCCTTTCAAGATTCCTTCCTCAGTTTTACAGGGATCCAGAGATCTCACACAGGCGTAGATTTTAACCCACCTAGGTACACCTTAGCAAATGGTTTCCCTTTTTATCTACTAGGTACCGGGTGTCAGCGCCTAGCCTCTTCACGCTGGCAGTCGATGCCAATTTTCGGAGCGTGCATTTCCAATCTGCCCAGCAACGACCCAGTAGTTTACCACTAAGCACTGCTTAAACCCAGTTTGTCTTTAAATATCCCGCCAATCAGATATCCGACTCTGTGCTGGTCCTCTGGCCCGAGTTTTGTGGGCACTAACACAATGAAGACAGCATCTAACCCCACCCTGGTTTTATGGGCCCCTAACCCAAAGGAGTACTATCACCCCACCCCCCCCCCCGCCCCACCTGTGCTTGCTAGATCTCGTTGGGACCATTTCTCAAGCCCATGAATGATCGATCTGCTCCGACTATTGAAGTGCCAAAAATTATAGCGAAAACTGCACCATGGCGCCGATTTCTGCACTCGCAATTGAGCCAGCTCAACACACTTAATCGCAAACTTGTGGTTGGGGGTCCATTGAGATTCCAGACAAACCCCCAATGTAAATAGCTCGTTTGAAGCTCCCCCCAGTCTAGTTTCAGTCAATAAAGTACTGAATTAAGCACTTGAGCAACTAAACTTTATTTTGGATAACACAACACAAATTCCCCTCTACAATACTTAACCACCGCGGGTGCGATCCTTGTATCTGCTTGGCCAAGCCCTTCTAGCCTCATGCAAGCAGAGACACTCCAATAGGTCACGCAGTCCCAAACATTCTTCCAGAAGATTGACATCGGACCTCGTGGGAGCAACTTTTTATAGGTCCCCGAACCTTGAGGGGCCGAACCACATGGTGGTGGTCTCGATACAGTCCAGTAACAAATATCAATGAACACAGTACATGATAGACAGTTCCCTAACCCAATAATACAGTAACTAATACATTGTATTCAAAAAGAGCTTCTAGAAAGAAGCAAACATAGCAACATGTGCCCTGAAATTCAGACAACCCAGACAAAGCTCAACATCTTAACCAGTCAACAACTGTCCAAATAAGGCTTTGCAACATTATTTACACTATGTATATCTGGTTTACAGTGACCCAATCAGTTCCATGCAATGTATACCTTTTTGTAAGAAACTGCAGATATCCCATTCTTTCCCTGCAGCTCTTATCTAGGCTCCAGACAAACTGGTATCATTCAGCAGCTTGTTCCAGTTCTGCAAAATGCACGTTTAACTTGACCAAAATGGCGTAGCAGCACACAAGCCATTACTTAATTTTAATGTCCTGGCTGCCCCAATTTGGCCAGGATTAACAACATTACCAAATTTGCTGACGACACAAAGCTGGGTGGCAGTGTGAATTGTGAGGAGGATGCTATGAGAATGCAGGGTGACTTGGACAGGTTGGATGAGTGGGCAGATGCATGGCAGATGCAATTTAATGTGGATAAATATGAGGTTATCCACTTTGGTAGCAAAACAGGAAGGAAGATTATTATCTAAATGGTGTCAAATTGGGAAAAGGGGAAGTACAATGGGTCCTTGTTCATCAGTCAATGAAAGCATGCAGGTACAGCAGGCAGTGAAAAAAGAGAATGGCATGTTAGCCTTCATAACAAGATGAGTTGAGGATAGGAGCAAAGAGGTCCTTCTGCAGTTGTAAAGGGCCCTAGTGAGCACACCTGGAGTATTGTCTGCAGTTTTGACCACCAAAATAGAGGAAGGACATTATTGCTATTGAGGGAGTGCAGCGTAGGTTCACAAGGTTAATTTCCGGGATGGCGGGACTGCCATATGTTGAGAGAATGGAGCGGCTGGGCTTGTACACTCTGGAATTTAGAAGGATGAGAGGATATCTTATTGAAACATATAAAATTACTAGGGGTTTGGATATGCTAGAGGCAGGAAACATGTTCCCGATGTTGGGGGAGTCCGGAACCAAGCGCCACAGTTTAAGAATAAGTGGTGAGCCATTTAGAACATTGATGAGGAAACACTTTTTCACACAGAGAGTTGTGAGTCTGTGGAATTCTCTGCCAAAGAATACGGTGGAGGTCGGTTCTCTGTATGCTTTCAAGAGAGTTAGCAGAGTCAGGGGATATGGGTAAAAGGCAGGAATGGGGTACTGATTGTGGATGATCAGTCATGATCACATTGAATGGCGGTGCTGGCTCAAAGGGCCGAATGGCCCACTCCTGCACCTATATTTTGTTCTCAGAGGGATTAAGAACTAAAGGAACATACATTGCCACAGGAGAATGGCAAGGGAACTAAAAATGAGATGAGGATTTATGTTTTGTTACACAAGTAGTTGAAGTTTTAAACATATGGTCAGCATTATGTTTGGATACTCACCTGTAGCATTCCAAAAGGATCTGTAAGGACAGAATATAGAGGACTAATATGAGAGGACAAGGGAGTGTGATTAGATGGACTATTTTTACATGATGCATAAAGTGTGAATGAGTTTTCAATAATTTCTAATACAATTGTCATTTCAAACTCTGAGCATTACATACACAATGGGTTAATTAAGATAAAATTGATTGGATTATTTGGGGAATGGGAGGGATGTGGATCACATGCAGGCAGATGAAATAGTAAGATTAAATGAGAACTTACCAGTTTGAAGTCTGATCTTTATTTAATGAGTAGTTACGATGAGGGACTATGTGAAGAAGAACCCCGTCCAGCCGCATATGCGTCAATCTTCAAAGGAACGGTGTGAAATCACAGGTAATAGTGACTGAAGTATAATAGTAAGATAACAGAAGACTAGAACTACCAGATGACATTTAGGAGGGTTGGGAGCGGAGGACACGTAGTCCCTATTGATCAAACTTCAAACTGGTAAGTTCTCGTTTAATCTTACTATTTTACTTCGGAGTCACGTGAGTGACTACGTGAAGACTTCAAAGCTCTGTGATTTCATGCCGTGAGAAACGAGTCTACACAACCACAACTGCTTCATTGACAAATGATGGAAAAACATTCCGTGAGAAACGAGTCTACACAACCACAACTGCTTCATTGACAAATGATGGAAAAACATTCATAATGCATACAGTCATTACATAGATTTAAAACATGCTGATGCTGTATAAATGAAGTACTAATGTTCACATCTCTCACCCGGATGGAAAGTATAACTAGAACATAAAATAGAGTTGACAAATACCCCTGGTGTAGCAATGGGTTATTATAAATGTTTGGAGATTCATTCATTGGACCATGCTGCAGCCATCAGAATGTGGTCTAGTGGAATGTAAATACCCTTGCTGCTGATGTTGTAGCAGCCCTGGTGGAATGAGATCTAGAATCAGAATCCATTCTTACATAACACAAACTCCGTTTTATCATCTGGCGTGGCCTGAACAGATACGTTCTTCTAAGTTTTTTGTGACTAACAAACATTGCTAGTTCAGAACTTCGAAGGCTCTTGGTGACCTTGACGTATTGTTGTATATATGTGTGCTTACGTTACCAAAGGTCCCCTGGCGTGCCTGTAACAATTTTGAGATCTGACACCCCTTCTGCTCTGCTCAAGTATTTATAAACATAAAATGTTATATATTATTATTTACAAATGTAATCATCCTGTACCGTCACAATTATGTAGCGACTGAACCTGCTGCGCTAACCAGTGCCAGAAAGACCCTAGTTAAGGATGTAGCTGGAGCCCCCTGGTGAAATAGTTTTCACAAATGTCAACATTCCATATGGCATTGTACTGGTCCTGGGAGACCTTGTGTTAAAGATATCCTTATAAACTTTATATCCGGGGTGAACCCGACAGAACGGATCTCGTTTGCTACAGCCAATTCAATGAGAAGGCATGTTGGCACAGTTAATGGCCGTACAACTCAATTAGTGACAAAAGATCATTTAACATGCTCCAAACATCAGTAATCTATACCGTTTTCAATGTAACATGAGCATTAAACAAGCTCTTTTCATCTCCTGGAAAAGAAAGGTCCTGCTTTTTGGTGCTATTTAAGCACTCTGAACACATAGAAGGATAGATGTAACAACCCAAGCCTTAGGGCAGTTTATTGAATCTGCAGAACATAATTTGATTTTATCATGCAATGGCTGACTTCCCAAGCCTCAGGCTGAACCAGCAAAGTTATGTTTAAAATAACCATATAAGGTTGTATTATTATTCCCGACAAATCGGGAATCAAAGTTGCATAAGCCAATCACACAATAGGAACCTAAAACAGGCTCTTAATGACTGTATTTGAATGTGTCAGACTAATACTGACATGGCATGCTCTCCTCCTACATGAGGGAGACATTAAGCAGGCCTGCTGTCAAGGCGCTGCTGGCACAATTTCCCATTTTAGGGCCATTAGCATCATTTTGCAATATAATTAAAATATTTACCTAACAACTACTGGAGTACTAATAAATACTGGTTGTCCATCATTGTGACTTTAGTAGTTTCAGCTGGTAATAACAAAGTTGTGTTAACAATGACCTACATGGCACTTTACAGTTTACCATTTAACAGGATGACAGTTCCCCTACTTGCACAGCGGAATCCCATCTATACTATTGCCAATTAGTCTTAATGAATAGAAGGCTGCTTTTTTATAACAACCAGACGGTTACAGGAATCTATTGACTGCAATCTGTTGCACAGGCCGGCGAAAATGGCCAATTGAATAGCTAAAGGTAAATCCCAATGTCCTACAAGTCTATTTGATAACAACTTAATCTTAACTGGATAGAGGAGCCCAATTTCTCCAATATAGTTTGAGATTTTAGCAAACTACAGCGTTAAAATATCATCGAGACAATACATAACCAGTGTTTTTGAACTCTGAGTGGTCCTTGTTGAATGCCTTTTTGTCATCATTCTGTTATATTGCCTTATCCTAGCAATGCCTCCTCAAATATCCCCCATGATCACTGTAAATTGGAATACACCATAAAATCAATTGTTAAGTTACCATCTTTCATAACAAACAGGCCACGCCTGCCATCATTTGCCACACTGCCATAGACAGTGTCCCCACTAAGCAGCCCCATCTAAGGTGCTGCTTGCGCGGCCTTTGTCATAGGCCGGTACTGCCATAGACTTGGCGTTCCCATGAAGCAACCCTGAACAAAGGTACTGCTGTTGCCCATGAAGCAGCCCTGAGCAAAGGTGCTGCTGACGTGGCCTTTCCCATAGGCCAGTATTTGCCATAGATTTGGCGTCCCCATGAAGCAGCCCTGAGCAAAGGTGCTGCTGGCACAGCCTCTCAAATAGGCTGGCACTGCCATAAACTTGGCATCCCCCTGAAGCAGTCCTGAGCAAAGATACTGCTGGCGCCCATGAAGCAGCCCTGAGCAAAGGTGCTGCTGGTGCGGCCTTTCCAATAGACTGGCACTGCCATAAACGTGGCATCCCCATGAAGCAGCCCTGTAAAAAGATGTTGCTGGCGCGGGCTCTCACATTGGCCCGCGCTGGCCCAACTCCTGTTGTAGGAGTGTCTCTAGATTCACATTCCCAGAAGGGAACCCTCACAACATCCGGGCTGACCATTTTTGTCAGTTGTCCCCATATCCTGGGGATGACTGCGGTTTGGGAACCACATTGCTGCTGGATTTCCCCTCCCCGGGAATCCATAAACCTCCCGGCACCCGGGCTGACCATTCAGGTCAGTTTAACCCCATATCCTGGGGACTACTGCGGTCTGGGAACCGCATATTATTGGATTTCCCCTCCTGGGAACCAAACGTGTAGAGTCACTGACTGTCTTATCAGTGACTCCGATAGCAAAACCCGACATTTGCCAGCTCCCCACTTCCGCGGTCAGACCAGGGTTTCCCCACAGCCCTTAGCTGGTTCCCTCGTCGGCCGTTACATCCGGCAAAAACCTCTGAAACCGAGGTTCCTGCAGGAGACCTAAAACAGGTAAGAAATACAACTTATCTGAAGTTTAAACTTACCGCTGGAGGAGCTCCGCTGCTCCAACTGGTCGACCTGCACCAATACGTCTGACACAATGACGCACATACGGCTGGAGAGGGTTCTTCTTAACGTAGTCACTCAAATGACTCCGAAGTAAAATTAGTTGATTTTGGAATCATGTTTGGCACAGATATTGAGAGAAGTGGGAATGTTGTAGGAAGGAACTGCAGATGCTGGTTTAAACCAGAGAGTAACTCAGCAGGACATGCAGGGTCTCTGGATGGAAGGAATGGGTGGTATTTCGGGTTGAGACCCTTCCTCAACACGAAACTTCACCCATTCCTTCTATCCAGAAAAGCTGCCAGTCCCACTGAGATACTCCAGCATTTTGTCTATTTTGAGAACAAGGGCCTGTTTCTGTGCTGTACTATTCTATGTTCTATGTTCATATAGTTTCAGTCTGTTCTTTAATTGTAAATGTATGTTCCAATTTTGCTTCCTTTTTTGAAAAAAAGTTGAACATTTTAGATGGACATCATTCAATTTTACTTCTGGGTTGCTGCCTTACTGAATTGTTTGATGCTATCCAGCCAGCTTAACTGCACCGATGCTGTTGGGTGTCAGGCACCCTTTTCAACTGATATCTGACAGCAGCCAACGTTGCAATAAGAGAAGTGCATGATGCGGGCACATCCAACTTTCTTTGTGGCTTGTAAAAAAGACATGCAAGTAAACGCAAGAAAAGGAAGACAGGCCAATCTAAAAAACAAACACCAATTAATGCGAACTAAAATTGTCCAGGAAAACAATTCCCACCCTCCCCATATATCATTTTGTAGCAGGTCATGACATCTGCTTTTATTTTTTGGAAACATTTTTGCAGACATGATCAGTATGCAGCAAATGGTCCTCAGTGGTATGTAGTTATTTTAAACCTGTGGGGATTCTTGACTTACATGGGTTGATGCGAGCAGAGCTGGTGTTGTTGCCTTTAGGATTAATAATATACCCTTGTACTCCAAACCTTTGCCCACCACTTTGAAGTTCCCTCAGGCTCGTTGTGCAAACAAAGCAAGTTCCTGAATGTGAGTGGCACAGTCCGGAAGGAGTTTGCCAGCTCAAAGCAGGTGATATCAATGTTCTTGCCGTTTCTGTGAGGAATGGACCACTTGTTCGAGTGCAGGACAGGACCTAGACCTGAAGAGTCCAGCATAGAAATGTACAGAGGCCTGACTGTGAGTCAAACCCATACACTTTTCCCTATTTACAATGTGGACTCAACTTTCAGACCATCACCCTCCAGGTCTACCCACCACTCCCTCCTTTGGGAACCAGTAGAAAGCGGTGAGATTTGGAGGTTAATTCCTTGCCTCTCTGCTATATCCATGCAACAAGCGAAGAAGGGTAGTTCCTCAGTGTTCCTATTGGCGTTCCTATTTAGGCCAGAGTGTGGCAATTTAACGCTCGAATGCCAACTCGCACAGCGATGACTTATTATACAAGTTTATAACATATTTGTCTCACATAATCTTTTGAATGTGTCCTGTAATGATTGCAGTAAGAGGTTGATGGCTCTTTGCATTTACACAATGATGTTTAGGTTGGAGCTTTCAGAAAGCCCTTCTCTGTGCTCAAACCAGTTTGCTTGTATTATTCACACAACTGAGAAAAGGACTCAGCTCTCTGCAGGTTATTTTATTTAATATCTTACCAAGCAATTCTCCATCTGGTACTGATCTAATCTTTGTGCAACAGTCATTGACAGATTTGGATACTTCTAGTCACAGCTATAAAATGAGCAATTGCCCAATATCTGCCAGGAGTTGGTCTACGAATCCAAAAATCAGAAATGATGTGAGTTACAGTATATTTCATTCCAATACATCAGTGAGGTATCACACTCATATCTGGATATGACACAGTACAGCACATGTGAATGGTAGACATATGCCTTGATAAGATCATGAACGTTTCTTCAAGGGTATATTATTAAGTGCAAGGTAAAGTCCAATCAAAGATGGTTCAAAGGTTTCCAATTAGATAGATGGTAGGTTGGTTCCATATTCTAGCTGGTGAGAGAAGGTTCAGTTGTGTGATTACAGCTGGGAAGAAACTGTCCCTGAGTCTGGAGGTAGACAAAATGTGTAGGAAGGAATTACAGATGCTGGTTTACACTAAAGATAGACACAAAATGCTGCAGTAACTCAGCAGGCCAGGCAGCATCACTGGAGAAAAGGAATAGGTGATGTTTCAGGTTGAAACCCTTCTTCAGACTGAAAGTCAGGGGAGAAGGAAACTAGAGGTAATCACAGAGGGTGTGCATCAAGAGAGGGTGTTGCAGAACTTCTGTCAGAGAGAGGCGAACTTCTTCAAGGTAGCTATATCTTGAGGAGAATTCTCAGTGGAGCAGACAAAATGCGTAGGAAGGAATTGTTTTCAAACTTCTGTAATATATTTTCAGTGTTGTGGCATAAATATTCCAGAGACAAAGTTTAATGGCCGCAATGAGATAATTAGACAGTACCCTAGCTTATCAAAACTCTGATAACAGAGGGAAAGAGGTTGCTCCTGAGTCTGGTGGTGTGCACTTTCAAACCTCTGTATCTTCTACTCAACAGGAGCGGGGAGAAGAAAGAATATATGTAAGAATATGCAGTGTCTTTCATGTAATTGGGTATATTACATAATATTTGTCTAATAGAGCACAAGGAAAAAGCCATTGTCCTGGATGTAGGGAAGCAATTGGCAACATACCTATTAAAACATGTTTCAGTGCCTCTGAAGGGTATACTTGGAGAGATTGACAAAGGATGTGAACTTAAACCCCAAGACAAGTCAGCTCCTGGGATACTCAGTTTGTTTATTTTGAGAAATCAAAGATTAAACTGAAAAATTACCTAGACCCAAGAGCCAGAAATTGAGTTTTGAATGAGAGCACCTATCCTGTGGAGATGCTAGAAGGCATTTTGCCTGAGCTGAGCAAAGCAAATATATTCAGCACGTAAGATGCAACAGAAAACTTCTAGTTTGCAAAGTTTAATGAGCAGAACCTTTTTTCAATATGTATAATTTAGTTTATTTTCGAGATACAACATGGATACAGCTCAAGACCCAGCAAATCGTGGCTTCGCGGGAGCCCACGAGCTGGACACCGCAGCCGAATGGAAGACCCTGCGGATTTCCACGCTGTATCTCGAAACTAAACTGCTAAGTCCGCGCCGACCAACAATCACCCATAAACTAGTTCTATTCTGCACATTAGGGATAATTTACAGAAGCAAATTAACTTACAAGCTCGCACATCTTTGGTATGTGGAAGGAAATTGGCGCACTTGGAGAAAACCCAGGCGGTCACAGGGCAATGTACAACCTCCGCACGAACAGCACCCATGTGTTAATTGCACCAGTCAAAAGATTTTGTTCAAGATCATGGCATTTGGTTCCCAAATGGCAAAGATTAACATGATCAGACATTATTTTCTCGCAGACACAAAAGACTGCAGATGCTGGAAGCTGCAGCAACAAACAATCTGCTGGAGGAACTCAGCGAGTGGAGCAACAGCTGTGGGTGGAAAGGAATGGTCAAAGTATTGGCTTGAAACCCTGCATAGATTACAAGTCTCTTGTGGCCTTAGGAGAGAGCCTTAGCTACATGTGGTGCTTGTTACATCTGAGTGAAGGCGTGTTTCAAAAGAATAAGAAGGGGGTTGGAACAACGAGAGATGAGAAGGGAGATCAGAGCTCTCAGGAGGCCATGTGCAGGTGAAACTCCCAGGAGGTCACGGCCTTTGATTGGCTATGGCCAAACTCAAGACCCAGCAGATTGCGGCTTTGCAGGAGCCCATGAGCTGGAGCCTGTGGCTGAATGTATGATCCTGCGGAACCAAGCTCGAAGAAGTTGAAAACAAGCTGACTGTGTTACAAGCCGAGTGTCGTGAACAGAAGGAACAAATTGCTCATTTGCTAACCCTGGGTCAGGAAAGACATGCAAAGATTGTTGCATTGGAACGGAAAATGACCGAGAATTCCCAAGCACTCGAACATTACAAGATTAAAAATATGGACCAGGAAAATAGAAGCCGTCGACAGAATCTGTGAATCGTTGGTTTGCCTGAAGGTCGGGAAGGTGACAATACTATTAAATATGTTTTGGGAATGCTAAAGAAGATTTTCGGCGCCGAGCAGTTTGGAGATCTGCTAATTTTGGATAGTGCACACCGGGTTGGGAAAAAACCCAGTCCCGGAGACAAACCGAGACATTTGATTGTCCGGTTCCATTTTTTGCAGATGAAGGAAAATACTCTCTGATCAGCAATAAGATTGGGCATGATCTAATTCCAAGATTGTAAGTTTCATATTTTACCTGACTATAGAACCCGGGACAGACTGGGTTAGCACCCCAGTCTGTGTCTTTCATTGGAAAGTCACCCAATAAAGCTACGAAAAGGCCTAATGAAACACCATGGCCTAAAAAGCCATCAGGCGAAAATGAAATGCTCGGAGAAGGAGAAAGAGGTGCAGCGCACAGGCCTTGAACCTGGTGGGACGCAGGAGGAGCCCGGCCGGGAGTCACCTCACAGAGCCCAGTCCCTCCACGATAATGCTTTCTCATTCCCAACCCCTGCAGAGTAGTTATTAAGATGGCTGATCCGTGGGTGGTTGAGCTGGGACGCAAGTCGGGGCCTGATTAACCCTGGCTAGGTCGCCTGGGCGAGGGTGTCTGATGTTGTGAGACCCGAAACACCCGATGACCCCAGATCACATCACTGAGGATGCACCATAGCGCATCTAGAAGATGTATATTTCTCACAGCCGCGAACATATGGGACATGCCTTTCTATTAGGTAATGTCTGAGTTATTTAAGAAGCATCTATGCCCTACCCTGCTCTATCCTGCCAGATTGCGAATACAACTCCCTGATGGTACCAATCAGTTTTTCAACAAACCGCTAGATACTTCCTGCTTTCTGGAGGTCTATCAAGATCCTGCATAAACTTTATATTGTTTTTTCTGCCAGTATCTCTTGAACTTATAGTTTATTGATTTGTTTATACATTGCTCCCGGCATCGCTGTGACTGGGGGTGGACAGTGTTCACTATGTCCCCACCCCCCACGAGCTGCGACGAGGGGCTGCTGAGAACCGATTGAGTTACAATCCGAGATCTCTTATTCCTAATTTGACAACATAATGCTTTCTCATTCTTGGATGTTTATTACGATTTTATATTTTAGTTTATTCTTTCTCTTACTATTATAGTTATCCTTTTTTTTAAATTGTATGATTTTGTAAATGATTAAGAATTTAACCTGATGAGTTATTTGTTATTATTTTTCGGAACATTAACATGATGGTATCATACCTTAACTTTTAAGTTTTCTAAGATATTGTTATTTTTTGGAATATTAATATGATGGCATTATGCTTTAACTTTTAAGATTTTTAAGGTATTGTTTTTTATTTTGGGTTTTTTTAGAATAAGTAAGAATTTATTTTGGTAACTGATTTTTTGAATATGACTGTTTTAGATCTTATTTTGTTAGATTTTCCATTTTCAAAATGTCTTCAGAAGGTTTTTTTTTCTTTCTTTGGAAAAACAATACGGAGCAGTTCTTGTTTTTCACAGCTTGCATGTATTTTCTAACCATAATATTAATTTGTTTTGACTATTGAGTGGTAAATATACCTTTCCTCTGCTTATAACTAGTGAGTGGTAAATATACCTTTCCTCTACTTATGGAAAGACGGGGTTAGTGGAGGGGTTAGGTAGCGTACTGACTGCCTACTGGTCAGTTTTGGGCTTTGCGTGGGTGGGGTTGGGACTTTTGCTTTTAGTTTAGTTTTTTCTATCTGGGCTGTATTAGAACTACAAAAATGTTTGAAATGTCTTAACTTCCGGTTCCACCTTAGATTCTTTCCTTCCAGTCTCATGAATTACTGTGGTCTACAAAATTAACCTTTAAAGTTATTAATTTTCTCTCATGGAATGCTAATGGTTTGAACCATTCTTTTAAGAGGAAAAAAATCTTTAAAGTGTTTTGTAGACTAAATGCTCAGATTATCTTTGTTCAGGAAATTCATGTGAGGAAGGAAGATACTCAACATTTTTTTAAAGCTTTGGAGAGGACAGCAGTTCCATTCAAATTCACAGGCGAAAGTGAATGGAGTCTCTATTTGTGTTGACTCCTCAATCTCGTTTGTTCATATAGAAACAATTTCCATATAGTAGATTTGTGATGATTACTGGTTTACTTCATAACCAAAAAGTTGTTATGGTGAATGTTTATGCACCTAAAATTGATTACCCTGAGTTTTTTAAACAGTTAGTTGAATCTTTTCCTAATCTAAACAAACATCTTTTGATAATGGGTGGAGATTTTATATAATCTTTTTATTTGAATTTCACAGCAATTTGCAAACATACAATGATAACAGACAGTGATAGTCAGGACATAATTGTGCAACTGTATGTAAGCGACCCTCAAAGCCCTTACCCTTACCCCCCCTCAATCCACCCGAATCAGGTGGGAACCAAACGGGGACAAACAACACTCACATACGGACACATCCACACCAATACGATGAGATAAACGAGACAAAATGTACACAAAAAAAAGTGTGTGTGTGGGGGGGGGGGGGGGGGGGGGGGGGTTGAGTGGAGAGCAGCTGCAATAAGACAGAGCAGTGATAGAAGGCACTCAGTCACAAGTTGAGAGAGTTAACAAGTTCCAGGAAAGGGTTCCATGTATCTAGGAATGTCTTGGTAGAGCCTTTGAGATAAAACCTAAGTTTTTCAAGCTTTAAATTGTAGAGCATCTCCTTGATTCAGCGGGCGTGTGTCGGGGGACAGGTAAGCCTCCAGTTAAGCAAGATCAGTCTCCGGGCCAACAAGGTTGTAAAAGCCAGGACATGCTTCAATGCAACAGAGAGGTTGGTGTTGGGAGGAGTACCAAAAATAGCTGACAGTGGGTTTGGAGGAATAGTCTGGCCATAGGCTCTGCTTATCACGTCGAAAGCACTCCTCCAAAAGACAGCGGGGTATATTCTAGATAATCTTGCATTTGTGTAGTGGACTTTGTGAAGGACTTTGCATTGGATTAGGCCATGATGGACACATATGGAGGAAGAATGGATCAAATCCAAGGCAGAGTCCCATTGCTGGTCTGTTAGTTTCATATTCAGCTCGCCCTCCCATGCAGCTTTTAATGAGGTATGAGGATTCAATATTACCGACCCTAACAAGTTATACAAAAAATAAATGCATTTCTTCCGGTTGGGATCTAGAGCTAGGATGGAATCAGTCAGGGTTTCCGGGGGGCAATTTGGGAGTGAGGGATTATCTTCTTCACAAAATCCCTAATCTAGAAAAAATGGAAAAAGTGGGAGATTGGGAGGCTGTAGGAGATTTTAACTGTTGTTTGAACCCCCGATGGACAGATCTGCATCTAATCAAGCACTCCCAAATAAATCCGCTAGTTTTAGTAATTCTTTTTTTACTTGTTTCTGGAATGTTAGAAGTTTGGAGATTCTTACACGCAAATGATAAAGAATTTTCTTTTTTCTCTCATATATATCATAGTTACTCCAGGAGTGACTACTTTATAATAGACTCCCGGTTAGCCTCATTGGTTACTGCGTGTGAGTATGATGCAATTGCCATTTCTTATCATGCGCCATTGAAACTATCAATCAAACTATCGATCAAACTATCAAACTATTCGTCACTTGCACTTTATGTGCAATGTGATGAATAAAACCGTATTGTATTGTATTGTATTGATTCCAATTCTAGTGCTAAACATTAGCGATTTAATACTACTTTGCTTCAAGATTTGAATTTTGTTAATTTTATTAAAGAACAGATTGTCTTTTTTTTTCAACCAACTCTACTGAAGGAATATCCATTAGGGTAGTCTGGGATGCTTTAAGGCATATATTCACGGACAAATTGGTCAGTGGGACCGCTGAAAGCCGGCAGCCCTGTCAGCAGTGTGTTAATCATTTCAATTTTTTTTTTTTTTTAGCGTGTTTTAAAGTATGTTTTTAATGTTTCTTTGGGTGACTTGTGTGGGGGTTGGTGTGGGGGGGTGAGGGGGAAACTATTTTGGTCACCTCCTTCACGGAGAGGCGACTTTTTCCAGGTCGTCTTCCCTGTGGCCTAACAACGAGGATCAAGCAGCCTTTCCCGGAGACGCGCCCTGGGCTTCAGCGCCGGGCGCAGTGCGGACTTCGGCATGGAGCTGGTGAGCCCTCACAGGAGGGGAGCGCTCCCTTTCGCTGGCCTGCGGCAGCCAGCAGCCTGAAGTCGCAGTCTGCAGAGCTACAGCTGGCGCGGAGTCCGCAACCTGGGATCCCTCGTGGGAGACCCGGGAGAAGAAGAAGCTTCCACCGCCGGCCTGCGGCCATCTTCTACCGCGGGCCCGGCATGGACTTACCACCAGGAGCGGGGTCCCTCGCCGGGGACCCATGGAGGGGAACTTTGACTGCCGGCCCTGAGGTCTGCGGTGCATCTGGCTACGGCGGGGACTTTAGATCTTCAACCGCCGGCCTGCGGCCTACACCAACCTGAAGCCGCTTTCTCCGGTGGGAAGAGTCGATTCTGGACTTACCTGGACTTTTACCTGTCTGAACATCTGGACACCCGTAGCGGCGGCTGCGGAGGGTTGAGGTCCCGTCCACGGGGAAAAATGGAGGAGGACTGGCCACATTTTTTGCCTTCCACCACAGTGATGAATGCTGTGGTGGATGTTTGTGTTCAATTTTTAGTGTGTTTTCGTGTGTTCTTTATCATTGTACTGCTGCTGACAAATTAATTTCACTTGCACTTTGTGTTCAATGTGACGAATAAAACTGATTGTTGATTGTTGATTGTGGATAAAATTATTTCATCCTCCACAGGATTAAAAAAATAATTAAAAATGAAATATGTATATTGGCTGATGAGATTAAAGAAATTGATTTTTAAATATTCAAAAGCTCCTAGTTTAGAGCTATATAAGAATAGATTTGAACTTCAACTGAGACATGATTTGTTATTATCACCGATTGAGAAAAACCAAAAGTCAATTTTATATGCATGGTGATAAATCTGTCAAATTACTCGGCAATCAGTTGAAAGCTGTATCAGCCAAATGTCAGATTGTTAAAGTTAGTCAATGAGATGGACTCTGACAGTAGATCATGATGAAATTAATAAATCCTTTCAAGAATTTTATACCTTGCTATATCAATCAGAACTTCCTACTGATTCCAATGAGTTTTTAAAGAAACTGGATTGAATTTGCCAAATTTATCACATATAAGTCTTTGTTGTTGGATGAACCCATCACGGAGGAAGAAATACAGAAAGCAATCCTTTCGATGAATTTTAGTAAAGCTCCTGGCTTAGACGGGTATACAGTGGAACTCTTTAATTATTTCTCAAGTTTACTGTCCCCCTGGCTATGCAAAGTTAAAAAAAAAAGCCCTTTTAATGAATAAATTACCACAGTCCTTTTATGAAGCATCTATCTCTTTAATTCTTAGAAAAGATAAAGATCCAACTGAAGTAGCATTATATAGACCTATATCATTGTTAAATGTAGATTATAAAATTCTTTCAACAATATTAGCTATGAGATTGGAAAACATTTTACCGGAAATTATTTCTGAAGATCAAACAGGTTTTTATTAAAAATCATTATTCATAATTTAATGTTAGGAGATTAATGAATATTGTATATACTGCTTCAAATAAAATTCCAGAATGTATCATCTCACGATGCTAAGAAGGCATATGATAGAGTAGCATGGGAATACTTATTCAATATACCTGAAAATTTAAGATTGGTCCAAAATTTACCTCTTGGATCAAGCTGATATATCATATACCTCAGGCTTCTGTACTTACCAATAACCAGAGATCCCCTTTCTTTAGGTTCTTCTGAGGTACTAGACAGGGTTGTCCTTTAAGCCCTTTATTGTTTGATATTGCTTTGGAACCTTTGGCCACTGCTCTTAGGGAATCTCGCAATATTTTTAGAATGGTCCGTGGGAATAATATATATAAGCTATCTTCTTTGCAGATGATCTGTTATTATATATTTCTAATCCAGAGAAATCTATTCCTGCAATAATAGCTTTACTCAACCAATTTAGTAGTTTTTCTGGATATAAATTAAATCTGAGTACGTGTGAGCTTTTTCCACTAAACAATCAAATTTCAAATTATGGACAGTTTCCATTTAGATTGATTACCGACTGTTTTACTTATTTAGGCATTAAGATTACCAAGAAGCACAAGGATCTATTTAAAGCCAATTTTACGCCCTTATTTGACCATGTCAGAGAGCAGTTTATGAAATGGTCACCAATGTCCTTATCCCTAATCGGCCGAATCAGTGCTATTAAAATGTTTATTCTAACTAAATGTTTTTAGTTATTTCAGATGATACCTCTTTTTATTTCTAAATCATTTTTTGATATTATTGATTCAAAATTTCTTCATATATATGGCAGAAGAACAATCCCCGACTAGGTAAAAAATACTTACAGAAATTTTAAAAAGATGGTGGTTTGGCATTGCCGGACCTTAGATTTTATTATTGGGCAGATAATGCTCGTTATTTAACGTTTTGGACAAAAGATTTAGAAGATACCCAATGTCCAGGATGGATAAATATTGAACGTTATTCTATGCAAGGGTTATCATTGGTTTCTATCCTAGGGGCCTCGTTACCTTTAACAATTACGAGATTGAATAAATATACGATTAACCCAATAATAATACACACATTGCGAATATGGTTTCAATTTTATCTTATCGAGTCTTATCATATCTAATTTTTTTTGCAACCCTCTAGTAATGATCAAGCCTTTCTGCTATGGAAGAGGAAGGGATTAGTATTTTTTTCGTGATTTGTTTTTAGATGGTTGTTTTGTGTCTTTTGAACAACTATCTAATAAATATAATCTATCTATTTCACATTTTTTAACAAATTAGACATTTTTGAAGGCTACTTTACCTTCTTTTCCGTTATCACATCAAACCGAAATCTCGGGAAAAAATTTACATTTGAACCCTTATCACAAAGTTTTAATAACGACTATTTATGAGTTGATTTTGAAATTGCAAGTAGGTACATCTGATAAAATTAAGAATGATTGGGAAAGAGAACTTCAAATTTCTTTACCTATAGACAAATGGGAGAGAATTCTTCAATTAGTCAATACCTCTTCAATGTGTGCAAGACAGGTCTGATACAATTTAAGTTGGTTCACAGAGCACATATTTCAAAAGATAAGTTAGCTAGTTTTTATGGTCATATAAATCCTACCTGTGACAGATGTAATTCTGAAGTGGCTTCGCTGACTCATGTTTTGGTCTTGCCCACATTTGGAAAAATATTGAAAATAAATGTTTGATTCTATTTCTGTAGTTTTAGGTATTGATTTACAACCTCATCCTACTACTGAAATTTTTGGGCTATCAATGTTAGATTCTATTCATCTGTCCCGCACAGCCAATCGGTCGATTGTTTTTACTACATTAATTCCCAGAAGATCTACTTTATTTAAATAGAAAGACTCTAATCCTCCTACCACACTCCATTATAAGCTGTGAATCAACTGAACTGTGAGTCTGCAATGTACTTGGAATAAATGATATGTTAGCCCTAATGACAATGCCAAGAGTTGTTTGGCCTGCTGGCCTGCCTGTGCTTGAAAGTGCAATGGTTAATTGGAAATGAAATGAAATGACAATGCCATGAGTTGTTTGGCCTGCTGCCCTGCCTATGCTTGAAACTGCAATGCTTTATTCGGTCCGACTGTGTGTGGAAGGAATAATTGCTTTATTAGGTCCGACTGTGTTTGGAAGGAATAAATGCTTTATTAGGTCTGACTATGTTCAATCCAAAAGTCCCGCTCATTTTGTGACTTCCACTTAGTGGACATGTCACGCTGATTGCGTAATTTCCGGTGAGTGCAGAGGTCACGCTGATTGCGTAATTTCTGGTAAGTGCAGAGGTCACGCTGATTGCGGAAGTGCTGCTGACTGCGGAAGTCCCATAGTGGAGAGGCTGCACTCAGCCATGTGACTAGATTCAAAAAAGTTTACTGCTATATACAGTGGCTTGCAAAAGTTTTCATACCCCTTGAACTTTTCCACATTTTGTCACGTAACCACAAACGTAAATGTATTTTATTGGGATTTTATGCGATAGACCAACACAAAGTGGTGCATAATTGTGAAGTGGAAGGAAAATGATACATGGTTTCCAAATTTTATTACAAATAAAAAACTGAAAAGTGTGGCATGCAAAAGTATTCAGCCCCCCTGAGTCAATACTTTGTAGAACCACCTTTCGCTGCAATTACAGCTGCAAGTCTTTTGGGGTATGTCTCTACTAGCTTTGTACATCTAGAGACTGAAAATTTTGCCCATTTTTCTTTGCCAAATAGCTCAAGCTCAGTCAGATTGGATGGAGAGCGTCTGTGAACAGCAATTTTCAAGTCTTGCCAGAGATTCTTAATTGGATTTAGGTCTGGACTTTGACTGAGCCATTCTAACACATGAATATGCTTTGATCTAAACCATTCCAGTGTAGCTCTGGCTGTATATTTAGGGTCGTTGTCCTGCTGGAAGGTGAACCTCCGCCCGTCAGTATGAAGACATTATCTGATGCAGATAATGTCTTCATACTGTTAATCTCTTCCAAATCCAAGTCTCTCTCTGTTAGCAGAAGTGGAAATGTACATTGGTGTGGTTTGGCGGTGCCTAACGGCAGCGGCTTGACTGCAGTCTGTCTGTCTTTTTAGCCGTGTATATGTGGGGGATGGGGGGGGGGTGGAACCGCTAATCTTTTCCCTGTCGGGTCTCCGGTGTCGTTGGGCCTAACATTGTGGAGCCTGCGGCGGCCTCCAATGGGCTCCAGTTGCGGAGTCTGCGGACCTGCCATCGCGGAGCTGGCCGACTTCGGAGCGGGAGGAGCAGTGGTGGCGAGCGGCTGTGACCCGTCTTTGGAGCTTCAGTTGCTACAGCCCCAGGCCCGGTGGACAGGAACATCGGGATGACAATAAAAGGCATTCCATTATATTCTATTTATTCTATTCTATTCTCTTTGGTCACTTCTCACTCTAACCTCACATATCCCATCTCTTCGATCCGTTCCCCAGCATCGCATTTGAAGAAAGGAGGCCGACTTGTGACATTGGTCCCTAAGATTCACATGAGAGGAATAGATAGGGTAAATATCTCCCCTATTCTGTTACCCAGAGTAGGGGAGTTAAAACCCAGAGGACATAGCTTTAAGGTGAGAAGGGAAAGATGTAATAGGAATCTGAGGATCACTGTTTTCAAACAGAGGGAGGTGGGTACATGGATGAGCTGCCAGAGGAGATAGTTGACACAGATACTACAACAGCATTTAAAAGACATTTGGACAGGTACATGCATAGGAAATGTCTAGTGGCATATAGGCCATATGCAGGCAGGTGGGACTTGTGTAGGTGGGCCATCTTGGTTGGCATGGGCAAGTTGGTCCTCTGTCCTTGTTGTATCTCTATAGCAGTGGAGGTGGGGATAGGCCATCAGGTTATTCAATCTCAGTGGAGTCACAGAGTCAGTCATACAGCAGAAAAACAGGACCTCTGGCTTAATTTGTGCATGCTGACCAAAATGCCCCATCTAAGCTCATCTCATTTACCCACATTTGGCTTATATTTCTTAATCGTTTTCTATCCATGTATCCAATCCAACCAGATGCTGCCTGGCCTGCTCCATCTTTTTGTGTCTATCTTTGGTTTATTCCTATATTGTTATTATACCTGCCATAACTACTTCTGCTCAAAGTACATTCCATATATCCACCATCCTCTGTGTGAAAAGGTTTCCCCTCAGGATTCTATTTAATTTTTTCTCCTCTCATCTTAAACCTGTACCCCTTTAGTTCTTGATTCTCGTACCTGTGAAAAGACTGTACATTCACCTTATCTATTCTGCTCATGATTTAATACACCTCTACAAGATCACCACTTAGCCAGAAATAAACATAGAACAGTACAGCATAAGGACAGGCGTTTCGGCTCATAATGTGTTGCTGACGATGATGTCATTGCCATCACCTATCTACCTGCATATAACCGTTATCCATTCCCTCATATCCATATGCCTATCCAAAGGTCTTTTACATGCTACTAATGTATCTGCTTCAACCACCATCCCCGGCAGCACATTCCAGGTTCTCATCTTGTTTGTTTGTCTGTATATACATGCGTGCATTTGCATGATTTTCTGAAACTCCGCCAAAACGGTACACAATAGCACTATAATTGTTGGCCCATCTTACTCACCATTGTCCAAGCATCGTTCAGATTTTTTTTTAATCGCCATTTTTTTTTTGCCTGGCCTCTCAACAGGGATCCAACGGCTCCACGGGTAAGTTTTGTTCTATTTTGCAAATGCCTGCATCGGTCTATTCACTTTATTAACTTGAACATAATTTCAGCCGTCAACGGCACAACTTTGAACAAGGCAGCCGTGCATGCGAAGTTTGGTGGAATATTGCATTGGGGGAGCGGGCTGAACGGGTCCGCACATGGTCTAGTTACATATAAAGTCCTAGTCTCAAGTCCTGACAACATCCTTATAAATCTTCTCCACACACTTTGCAGCTTAATAGCAGCTTTCCATTTGCAGAGTGACTAGACATAATATTCCAAGTGCGTCCTCACCAACATCTTGTACAACTATACCATAACTTCCCAACTTGTATGCTCAATTTCCTGCCGGATTAAGGCCAATGCGCCAAAAGCCCTCTTCATCACTTATCTATCAGTTATGCCAGTTTCAAGGAACAATGTATTTGTACTTGTATCCCTCTGCACCTCCCTAGCTGATGACCTGAATTCCTTTTACCCTCGTTTTGCGATGGGCAACACCACCCCAGGTCTGCCGACCAACGACAATACCGTCAGCAGGCTGGCTATCGAAGCTGAAGGGAGGAATGTGCACACATTCACGTTGTTCGAGCACGACGTGAGGAGGGCTCTGACACGGGTGAACACGAGGAAAGCTGCAGGCCCCGATGGCATCTCGGGGCGAGTACTTAAGTCGTGTGCTACACAGCTAGCTCCGGTGCTCACTACAATATTCAACCTCTCCCTGGACAAGTCCATGGTCCCTGCCTGCTTCAAAAGATCCATCATTGTACCGGTACCTAAAAATGCCTCCCCAGCCTGTCTGAATGACTACTGTCCGGTGGCCCTCACCTCGGTAGTCATGAAATGCTTTGAGAGGCTAGTAAAGAAACACATCTGCGCCTTCCTCCCTCGCAACATGGACCCGTTACAATTTGCATACCGTCCAAACAGATCCACGTATGATTGCGGTCTCCCAGATTCTGCACACCGCTCTCTCCCATCTTGACAGCCAGAAGGGGGGCTACGCGAGGATGCTGTTCATAGACTTCAGTTCAGCCTTCAACATGATAGTCCCCACCAGACTGGCCGAGAAGCTACTGGAATTGGGGCTCAACACTCCCCTGTGTGCCTGGGTCCTGGACTTTCTCTCCACCAGGCCCCAGGTAGTCAAGATGGGGGGAAATACATCGAAGTCCCTCACCCTGAGCACAGGATTCCCCCAGGGTTGCGTCCTCAGCCCCCTACTGCACTCCCTGTACACACATGACTATGTGGCTAGGTTCAGCTCCAACTCAATAATCAAGTGTGATGATAC
This sequence comes from Raja brachyura, assembly GCA_963514005.1. The sequence goes on from OY740781.1 coordinate 77,597,176, forward strand.
CGTGGTGGTGGACCTGATCTCAGACAACGATGAGAAGGCCTACCGGGAGGAGGTGGCTGATCTGGCACTCTGGTGTCAGGACAACAGCCTCCTCTTGAACATCAAAAGAGCCGAAGAAGCCGATCATGGACTTGAACATCAAATGAGCCGAAGGAGCCGATAAGAGGGCACATCATCCGAGGACGTACACACCATTGAGGATAAATGGGGATACTGTGGATAGGGTGAGCTGTTTGAAATACCTGGGAGTCCACATCTCTGAGGATATGACATGGACATCACACGCTGTAGCACTCGGGAGTAAGGCAAGGCAGAGCCTCTACCACCTCAGGCGATTGAGGAAATTCAGAGTGTCTCTGAGGATCCTCCAGTGCTTCTACTCAGCAGCTGTGGAAAACATCTTGTCTGGAAATATCACGATTTGGTTTGGGAACTGCTCTGCCCAGGACAAGAAGGCTCTGCAGTGATTAGTGCGTTCAGCCGAACGCACTATGGGAACGTCTCTTGCCCCTCTGCAGGAACTATACATCAGAAGGTGCAACTCCAGAGCCAATAAGATCATGGGAGACCCCTTCCACCCCAGCAACGGACTGTTCCAGCTGCTACGGTCAGGCAAACGCCTCCGTTGCCATGCTGTGGGAACAGAGAGGTTGAGAAGGAGTTTCTTCCCAGAGGCCATTCGGACTGTAAACTCCTATTTCACCAGGGACTAACTTTACTGTACCATTCTACTGTGTTTTTTAAATTGCTGTGTTTTTTTTCCTTTTTCCTTCCTCCCACAATATGTAATATGTAAAAGAATATGTGATTCTGTTCCATTCTGTTTGTTGTTTGTTTGTTTGTTTGTTTGTTTTTTGCACAGTCCGCGAGCACTGCCACTTTTCATTTCACTGCACATCTCATATGTGTATGTGACGAATAAACTTGACTTGACTCGACTTGACTTGACTTGACTTGACTTGACTACAGCACACCTCAAGGCCTTAAGGGCCTGTCCCACTTAGACGACTTTTTAGGCGAGTGCAGGAGACTCTGCACTCGCCACATGATCGCCACATGGTCGTCACATGTTCGTTGGTGGTCTCTGATGAGTCTCCTTCATGGTTGTGAGGAGTTCCTGCAATCTGGGAAGTCGCGGGCTCAGTATGGTCACCGCATATTTTTCAACATGTTGAAAATTTTTCTGTGACCAAAAATTGGTCGCCATGGAGAAAATCGATAATCCTAGAGTCGTAGGTGCAGTTGTAGTAGGGTCGCCATGTAGTTATGGGTAGTCAAGGTAGTTGTAGGTAGTTTTAGTTAATTGCCTTCGCTGACCCGTCATTTTCATTGGGGGAAAAAAACGTAAGCATGAACTTTCAGAACCAAGGATAACCGACAGGTAATGTTAAATGCCTGCCAAACTTCACAGCTGTGTATCTCTGGCTTATTAAAAGTTGTCTGGCTTCTTAAAAGTGTCTTCACCCTTTCTCTCTCCTCTTCTCTCCCCCCTTCTCTCCCCCCTCTTTTAAAGGACTTACCATACACTGTGCTAGCCATCTTAACCTTCCTGTTCAACGCGGTGTGTGTTTGTATCACCTTGGCTTTGCACCATGTGAATTTCAGACAGCGCTCCCCGCTTTCCCTGGCCCCCACCTTTGTGATGTGTGTGTGTGTGTGTGTGTGTTCCACTCTGACAGTCGCCATTCCAGTTCCCGGTTTTTCAGGCGACTGCCGGCAACGTGACAGTCGCCACCAGTCCCCTGAAAAATCACCTAAGCAGGACAGGCCATTTACTATTCACTGTGAAGGTCTTTGTCTGGTTTGACCTCCCATAATGCAACAAATGCCACTGCGTGGACCTAATTTGCGAGTTTAGAAGAGTTTGCCCTTGACTCATACTCGCAGCATTGTCGACACACAGTCCTAGGAGGTCTTTGTAACTCTTCCGCATGCTCGAGAGTAGTCCCCCCGTACTCGGGGCCTCAGTTAGGTCGAGGCATTTTTTTTAGCATTCTGAAAAATGTCCTCGAGTTAAAAAACGCCGCCATGGAAAAAAATCGATATTTTCTTTACTCGTAGGTTTAGTCGAAGTAGGTCGTAGTAGGTCGGCATGTTATTCATAGGTAATCGAAGGCAATCGAAGGTTATCAAGGGTAGTCGAAGGTAGTTGAAGGTAGTCGTAGATAGTCTTCAACATAGTCAAAGGAGGTCGAAGGAAGTCGATCAAAGGAGGTCGTCTTCACTCTCCACTATCCACAGGTCCAATTTTCCTGAAGTTAGTCGAAGCTAGTCTTCAACAGTCGAAGGAGGTCGAAGGAAATTGAAGGAGGTCTACATAGTCGAAGGAGTTCTTCAACATATTCGTAGGAGATTCTCTACATAGTCGAGAAAGTTCGAAGGAGGTGTTCTCCGGCGATACAACGTGACCATGACACTTTTTCATACTCTCCTAGACTCTGTGCCCAAGTTGCTCAATAGAAACTGCTTGAGATGAAATCCAAATGCTATCATATTTTTCTTTCTAATCTGTAATGGTAGAAATATATTTCAATCACTTGGGAATCAATGTCATTTTAAGTAGGTGAAAATTTAAATTTGCTGGAGAGTACATTACCAACCATTGTTTACCTGGATGATGCCTCCACTGATTCCACACACCTTTCCCTCCATCTTGTCTCCCCCTGCTGGCTATAGATGCAGCAACACTTCAGTTAATTTACAAACTCTCCATCAGCCGCTCGAATCCTTGGAGCTGAATTTAATTGTCAACCCTTGGCATGCAGGAGGGGTTAAACCTGGCCAAGTATATTTTAGTTTAGTTTAAAAATACAGTTGGAAACAGGCCCTTCACCCCACAGAGTCCACGTCGACCATAGATCGCCCGCACACTTGTTCTATGCTATGCCATCCTATACGCCAGTGACAAGTTGCCGAAGCCAATTAACCTGCAAACCTGCACGTCTTTAGAGTGTGGGAGGAAAATGGAGCACACGGAGAAAGCCCACACGGTCACTGGGTGAACGTACAAACTACACAGATAGCATCCGTAGTCAGGATCAAACCCGGGTTTCTGGCGCTATGCGGCAGCAACTCTACCGCTGCACCACTATGCTGCCCACGTGAGCCTCTCTCACCCACCTATCAGTTCCACAACAGTTGAATAAGGTTCCCATGAAATCTACGTTCCACAACTCAGTGGGGTCACACACTGGCAAGGGCAGTTTAACTCGTGGATTTGAGAGGCCTTCAGGGAACCATCCCCAACAGCTGCACCATGACTAGAGCCTGCAGTGCATCCAGAGAGAAGGGCTGGTTTATAATGATGTACCTTTACAGTGGAGTGCTCACCTAGGCCCTGCAAGCAGTCTTTGGATCTTGTCAATCCTGGTCCTGCCTCCCCTTCTGTCTGGAACTGGCTCTGCCCCTATGCGTTGTTATCAGACTCTTGAAAAGACATCTCATCTGCTGAGGGCAAAGTCCTGATCTCCCAATCTACCTCATTGTAGCACTTGCACTTTTTTGATCTGCACTTTCTTTATAACAGTAATATGCAGGTTGCACTCTTTTTTTCTCTTTTTGCGCTACCTGTTGTACTCATATGGTATGTTTCTCAAAGTTTCCCACTTGGTACAAGTGGCTGTAACAAACCAATAGGACATAGAACGGTACAACACAGGAACCTGGAATGTCTGTGGCAAATACAATGTCAAGTTAAACAAATCTCTTTTGCCTGCCTGTGATCAGATCCCTGTGTAATCATGTGTCTATTTAAAAAGATTTTAAATGCTATTATTATATCTGCCTCCACCACCAACTCTGGCAGCATATTCGACCACCCTCAATGTAAAAACGTTGCTCTGCACATTTCCTTTAAACTTGACATCTTCATCATGGGAATATGGTTGTGATTGTCAACCCTTCCTGTTTCTCGTGATGTTATATACTTCTTCAGGTCCCTCCTCAACCTTCGATATTCCAGAAAAACCAACCCAAGATTATCCAACCTCTTTTTATTGGCAATACCCTCTACTCAAGGCAACATTCTGATAAACCTCTTCTGCGTCATCTATACTACCAATATCAATTCCAGCTCTTCATATTTCCTTCCTTAGTAGGCCAGATTTCCTTCCTAGAGGCCAGATTGGGTTATACACTATAAGCTAATGTTAGCTCTTTTAGTGTTCTGCTTGCTTCTATGTGGGATCAGAGGAGTAAGAATGTTTCTCTGAGCTACCCGAACAAAATCTTGGGATTTCTTAAACGTTCTTCTTGTTTGTTATGTTCTGTCAAGCCACCTTTTGCTCCCTTACCTGGCCTGTGGTCCATGCTAGTGATCACCTGCTGCAAGAGATCACACTCGCAGTCCAGATGGAGCTTCCAGCAGTGTGGATGGGAGTCTGATGCAGGTAGATATAAAATTTCACCAGCCTGACCTCCCCACTCCCAGCACACCGCCTTGAAAATTAATATCTTAAGCTAAACCCCTGATGCTGCAGTGACAAAATAGAACAAAATGAGGCATTCTCATAGCCGGATTCCATTTTGGTATCCGGCTATGAGAAGTGCCACAGGCTATTTGAAATCTTGTTGGAGCATCATCACGATTCTGCTCGGAAAAAAAATAATCAAGAGACCAAACTTCCTTTTCTTTTCTAATGACGTGCTATATGTCTTTGCTTTTCCTGAAATTAATGGCCTGTTACTTAAATCACATTCTCAGACTTCACATACGTGAAGCCATACGTTCATATAGATTCATTAGTGGGTCACCGATAATTGAAAAATGAAACCTTTTTACAATTTTCTTTTGTTAAAAGAACCATTTCTCAACTTAATTTCTATGATATATCTATAGAGTTGATGTTGCTCTCTGTTTATTGGTATTACTTACACAAACCAAAAGAATGGACAAAAAATAAAGCCATCACCTCATTATGAGAAAGGAAATGCATTGCATGTTTCTTGACTCCGTCTCTAGACCATTAACACTGACTGCTTAGGGCACAGCTTTGCTTAAGGAAGTCTAGTTCATAATATTAACTCATTGTAACTTCTTTCCCTTTGGAAAAGGAATGGAAATAACATTAATTCGTTTTGTGCACAGGATAATTTATATTGCCAAGCAAATCGTAAACCAGAAATACTTTGAAAGGCTTAAGACATTTCTAACAAAGTGTTACACAATGGCACTTTTAGCCTGTAAAATTACCATACTCAAATCCTCAATTATAAAATGTAAAACTGCGGGGAAAAGCAACAGGCAAGATCTGCGATTCAAAGAAAATGGCAACTCTGGAAAAATGGATGATATCAGTTCACTGACCTTCATCCTGGACAAGGATCATTTCCATTGAAGTGTCTGAGCCCTTACATAATGCGTGTCACCTCAGTGAGCAATTCATAGTTATTTGTAGTTTCTAACAAATCCTCATTTTATCATCATCAGTTTGAAGAAGGGTCTCGACCCGAAACGTCACCCATTCCTTCTCTCCAGAGATGCTGCCTGTTCCGCTTAGTCACTCCAGCATTTTGGGTCCGTCTCATTTTAGCATCATTGCTTTGGCAAAAGAGGTGAGTTCTTTATTGCAGCAAATATTCAGTGGGTGGTGGATGATTATACACCTTGCCCGTCCTCTTTCCATTGGCTTCCACTGACAGGTCATCAACCTAAAAGGTCAAGTCTGTTTCTCGCCACCAGTTCTAACTGACCTGCTGAGTTTTTCAAACACGTTCCATTTTAATTTTACTTCGGAGTCACGTGAGTGACTATGTGAAGACCCCGCCAGGCGCATGATCGGCATTACGTCCACGCATGTGGCACCAACAGGGTGGAGAGCGCAGCTCCCACCAGCGGTAAGTTTAACCCACAGGTAAGTTACTGTTGAACTTCATGCGAGTGTTTTTAAACTCTGTAAGTCTGCAGAGCCAGCTAGAGTGTTCATGTATTTTGGGAAAAAAATTAAAAACTCTGTAAATCTTGCTCAAAATACGGAGCCAGCTAGAGTATAAGTATTTTTAAACTGCGGTAATTAAATGGAACATGCTGAAACCGCAGTTTCCGATTTAGATCGGATTGGGAGATAAGGGCTGCTTTAAAAGCCAGTTCCCGCTATTTACCGCTATTTAGATCGGGTTTGGAGATAACGGCTGCGCTAAATGCCGGCTCCAAATACCCACAATTTGTAGGGTATAAAGTCTGCTCTGAGTATATGTTACCAGATGCAGTTTTCCTTTATGGAAATGTATATAACCCTGTGTAATACTGAGGTTAATACAAATATTCTGCAAACAGAATGTGCCTGTCAGAATTACAATTTTAAACATATATGGTTTATGGCCAAATACAAAACAGTAAAGAAGTAACTCTCCTCCAAGGGAGGACAAGATTCTGGGGAAGGCTGGAAATGGAGAAAATGCTCCACACTTGACTTAGTCAAGGGTTCTAAGACCCATGTATGTCTTCCTGTAAGGCAGGCTCCAAAGGAGTTTCCATATGCTGAGTATGGTGCCTATGAAGAATGAGATTCTCGTTCACCAGTGCCTTGCATAAGTCTGGATGAAGTCCCCCTAGAGCAAGACTCGGGAGTACCAGGGCAGGATGAAACTGACCCTGAAGCTGGTGTCCCTACTTATGTGTATACAGCACAGCACAATAGAAATGCTCCGGATGTTCCCGATGTAGCACCAAGTTTTGCTATATCGGTATGGACTGGTGAGGCAATGGATGAACCTGGCGGCCAACATTATTTGGTTTCTCACCTACTCCAAGAAACTGTTATGACTGAAACAGTAAAAAATATATAAAAATATATAAAGCACCCGTCTATTGTGCCTCGCTCAGGGTGCCAACAGTAACTCAGTAAAAGGACACCCATGAGTGTAATGATGCGAGGACAGGAAATGTGTTCCAGTATGTCCTCTAGCTGATATTCAGTTGGCATCATTGTATTTGGGGAAGACATACATGGGTCGATAATGTCCAATACTTTTTAAGACATGCTTGCGTTACTCTGCAATGCATATTCGAACCCAATTGTATGATGCAAATTACCCAAACAATTAAGGACATTTTCCTTATAAAACTTCTCATCCCTGCTTTGAGAAAACAAACAGGTTGGATACGAACCCCTATATTAAGAGAAGGGATCTTCTGGTTCATTTACGGAAGTACAGAAACGTCATTCCATCACACACGGAATTTCTGGGAAACAACCTCTGGTTGGTTGTAAGATTACAATTGTTTTGTAATTCTGCATTAAATCTGATCGGCTTGGTGTTTGAATGTACCAGGAACTCGTCAGGTAGAGTTAATACATCCCAGACACAAGTATGGGGGTTGCAGAGTCATTCTGGGACTCACAAACTTAAATTTATAGTTCAGTATAGGCATTTAAAAAGTACACTTCAACACTGTAATGAAGTTGTTATCACAAGGCCGCTATATGGCTATTATTAGACCTAAAAAAGATGCCTTATTATTCAGGTACTTAAATTAATTGGATGGGTCAGCTGAAGGAATTACCTAATGGGTTAAATTCAGCCCTCAGATTGCTCACACAATTATTGAAACCAGCACTGGTGTTAGTGAGGGCTCAGAATCACATTGTAATGATTTATCTAGAGGATATGTTAATTGTAAATGGGAGACAGCAGAAGAACTGGGTTCAGCAACCATAAGCCTTTTGAAAGGCTAAGGTTCTGTACATCCAAACAACATGTAAGTTACAGGCATCCCAAACAATTGATTATTTGGGGTTTGTCTTTAATACAGTTGATATGTCAGTAACTTTACCAACAATTAAGGTTGGGGATGTTACAAATGCCTGTATATGTCTTGGTAAAAAACATTATTCATCATCCAAGAAGTAGCTACGGGTACTGGTAAAGTGACAGCAGCATTCCTGCTGTTGAATTGGGACCTCTGCATGATCAGTCTGCAAAGATCAGAGTATAAGCGTAAAAAACGTGCAGGTCATTGATTAGGTCCATGCAGTTACCAACTAAAAAGGTTGAGCTGAATTGCAATGATGGATTCTCAACATTGCACAAGTTACTAGAAGTAAAAATGTGCTTGTTCAGCAGTCTTCAGTGTTATTACAGACTGTTGGGAGTGCTCTCGGATGGGGAGCCAAGGACAGCGACACCAGTTGTGGTGGTCGATGGACTATCCAAGACGATTTAATTCTCAAAACACATGGTATGAATTATTTGGTGTTATTGGGGGCGTTTTTATGCATTGATAGCTGTTTGTTCTACAATAAAGAACTTACATGTTCAATTACGGGTAGACAATACCACAACTGTGGGAGAAGACAATATTGTGGTAAGACAACAGATCACGAAAGTTCAATGACAATACAGAATGAATGATTAAAACTCAAAAAGTTTCAAATAGATTGTCAGACAGTATGAGTACCAAATGTTGATCTGTTGTGTCTGGATTAAATCTCCAGTGGTCTAAATGTGTCTCGTGGGAGCCAGATCCAGGAGCATTAGCGGTTGATGCTTTCTCGCTACATTGGGGAAGTATAGTCTTTTATGTTTTCCCCATTTTTGCCTGATTAGGCAATGTGTCAGCAAAATAGAGCAAGTTGCAGGACGTGCCGCTCGACCAAATTCTGGAGATCGCAGGATGGTCTAAAGAAGAAACTTACTTGGGACTCCAAAGTAAAATAGTAAGATTAAATGAGAACTTACCCGTTCGAAGTTTGATCTTGATTTTATGAGGCGTTTCGATGAGGGTTTGCGTGCCCTCCACCCCCTGTTCCTCATAATCTAAAAGATCATCTGGTAGTTCTAGTCTTGTGTGAGCCTTATTATCTTACTTCGGCTATTGGTTCTGTGTTTTTCACGCCACTGCTTTGAAGTATGCCGAGCATGCGCCTGACGGGGTCTTCTCGTAATCCCTCATCGTAACTCCTCATAAAATAAAGATCAAACTTCGAACAGGTAAGTTCTCATTTAATCTCACTATTAAATGTCACTCCATGTGAACTCTGGATAGTGAAGAGACAATGGGCGAGCACAGCAACTACATTTCAGTGCTAATGATACAATTGGTCTGGTGCAGTCCATTGGCATCATCCTAATCGCATTGCAAAGTTTTGTCAGTTTGGACAATGTTCTTGCTTTTAAATGGATGCTCTACACCACTTTATAACTGTGATGTTGGCTATGGTTTTCACTCATTCTGAGTGTTATTCATTCATTCCTTTCTATACAGTATACTGTTGAAATAGCCAACATAATCAGACTTGTTCCACCCTGGTCATTCCTTCTTCTCCCTGCCCTGTTCAACAAAAGCACCAGAGACTCGAACGTGCACACCACCAAACTCAGGAACAGCTTCTTTTTCTCTGTATTAAGGCTTTTGAATGCTCCTTCCATAAGCTAGGATACTGCCTGATTTACATCTATCCCATTGTGGATATTGGGCACGGACTCGGTGGGCTGCAGAGCCTGTTTCCACGCTGTATCTCTAAAGTCTAAAACAACTAACCCCTGCCACAGGGTGCCCCGCTGCATCGTATACAGCACTTCAAACAGTGACTCCTTCCACCACCAGCCCATTATAACCACTGTATCATTTACAAACTGCACTGCAGTTGCAAACCACAATGGCTTTGCAACAGTTCCCCAATTCACAACCTCCACAACCAAAGACAAGAATAATAAACGCATCGGATCTTCAACATCTGCATATTTTACTCCAAATCGCATACCATCCCAGTTTGATAATTCATTTCTGTTCCTTCATCATTCCAGGGTCTATGTCCTAGATCTTGCTGTCCAACTTCACTGTTGTAATACACTCAGCAGAGGACTGCAGAGCTTCAAGAATGCACTTGAATGCACAAGAATCACCCACCTTCTATGACTTTGCCTGTAAAACCCTGATCCCCCCAATATATGTCAACACACCAATCATCAAAAACAGCATATATGTTAAAAGATGAAAGATGGCATACATTTCTATTCCTAAGTCAAGCATTGAGCCCAACCTATCCTATAATAAGAGAGTAAATATAACCAAAAATTGGATCTTGAGATATTTAACCATTAATTTGCTCTAGTAATGCTTCTAATTTTCCACACATGGTTCACAACATACAACATTTCCAGTTGGACATATGTTTATTTAGTTTATTCTTATTATTACATATACTGAGATACAGTGAAAAGCTTGTTCTGCCTGCTTGCTAGTAAAATTGTATATGAGTACAATAGCTCCTCTTCTATTACGCTACACAGAGCGTTACCACATTCTGGCACCATCTTGCAACATCCAAGCCTCTGAACAGTCCGATCTTGGCCTAAAGAGTTATACAAATTCTGTCACTTTAAGGCCCGATGCCCTGGCAACACTAGATCGAGAATGTAGGGGTTGGCCTGGCCAGCGTAATGCCATTAGCTCCTTCCATTCACTCACCCATCTGTTGCAAAAACACAACAACCCACGACCACCACAAATGCACCTTCCGTCACCTCCAGCAACCACTGCCTCCCCTCCCCACCCCTACTTCCATGCACCGAGGCCAACATGCCTCGTTACCCAACATGATTGCAGATAATGGACCTCTTTCCAAAGATAAGGGAGGTGAGTGCATGGACCGTTCACAGCCACGGGCCTATCCCATTACTGATAATTACTGAGATGAGCAACTAAATGGCCTTTAATAAAAAACCTTGATGATTATGGGCCTGTCCCACTTAGGTGACTTTTTTGGCGACTGCAGGAGACTATGTAGTCACCACATGGTCCCCACATGTTCGCGGGTGGTTGCCGGGGAGTCTCCTTCATGGTCGTGAGGAGTTCCCGCCTTCTGGGTACTAGTCCTGGCCTCATTATGGTCGCCGTGAATTTTTCAACATGTTGAAACATTTACAGCGACTAGAATGAAGCCACCTGGAGAGTAGCGAGAATTCACGAGGTGTAGGTGGGTCGCCAGGCGGTCCTAATGGGTTTCCAGGAGGTTGAAGGTTCTTGGAGGTTCTTATAGGTTGTGGCCAGTGCTGACCGCTGAATTTCAGTGGCTCATTGGGAAAAAAAATGTAAGCAGTAGCTTTCAGAACCAAGGATAACCGACCAGCAATGTTAATGTCCGCCGAGCTTCACAGCCGTGTATCTCTGGCTTCTTAAATGTTGTCTCCACTCCTTTTCCCCCCACTTCCCCCCCCCCCCCCCCTTTTAAAGGACTTACCGTACACTGTGCTTTAGCCGTCTTTTTACAGCACCAACCTTCCTGTTCATTGGAGTGTCTGTGTGTCTGTTTCACCATGGCTTTGCACTGTGTGAATTTTTTAGACAGCACTCCCCCCGCTTGCCCTTTCCCCCGTCTGCATAACGGGCTGGTGAAGGAAGCAATGCGTTTGTGTGTGTGTGTGTATATGTTCCACTCTGACATTCGCCGTTTCAGTTGATGGTTTTTCAGGCGACTGTCGGCAACTTGACAGTCGTCGGCAGTCAGCTGAAAAATCGCCTAAGTGGGACAGGCCCATTAATAATCATAAGACAGAATATAGCTCGCATTTTTATCCATTCAACGCTTTTTCTTATTTCTGAAATAAATAAATAATGTAGTCATTGTGAAACTCATGTCAAATAGTGTGCTGCTTTTTTTTTAAAGCAATGTGCTTATAATTATATTCAATGAACTTCAACCTCCAATGAAAGAAAACTAAATGATAATTAGTGAAGAAAAAAAAGACTTATTTTCATAAACAAGTGGCTGTCAGTGTGCTTTGTGACACAATATGGTTTATGAACACAAGTCTGAATAATTTATCTCTTGCAAGAAAGTAATAATTATTGACTGATTTCTGTGATTTATTCTGCTGCACAAATAATGTTTTCTTCTTGAAAATACAACCATTGGATAACCAGATTCATGAGGATGTTTTTATGCTCATTTATCATACTGACCAAAAGGATTTTTCTCTCTATGTTTGGAAACATAGAGTTATCAACCAGATTTTGGACACTGAGGGAATCAATGAAGAGTGCAGGAAGGTGGAATTGAGGAAAAAGACCAGCCTCTATCTCTTAAAGTGCTGGAGAGTGGCTTAATTACGTCCTTATGTTCATCCAATGAATCTCCCTGTGAAGGATCTTTCAGTTTCCATTGGTTACTTTCGCAAAAATGTACACTGTAAATTCTACATCTGCATCTGAAACCATGTGGATCGTGTTTACTTTTTTTTAAACGAAAAGCTCACCCTTGATTTTGCAGCCCAAATTTAGAAATACATAAACAATACATATCCTATACAATGATTTTGAAATATGCAACAGATACAAGTTCTCCAGTTATCATCTGTAAAATAATCAAGATAGGCAGCGGGAGAAAAAAAACTTTATTTGGACATTCTAATAGTTTACAGAATGTCATCTTCAAAATGGATAGCTTGCGAGTGTTTTTATGAAAGGATTGCCAATTATTTGATTCCGGAGGTACATAGAACATAAAACAGGAACAGGCCCTTCAGCCCACAATGTATGTGCCCAACACAATGCCTTGTTCAGTTAATGAAAAAAAACTACTGCTATGAGTAGGTATGTTACAAAACTTACCTTGAGCAGTGCTGCAGTTCTGCCGCTCCCCGTGTGCGTGAGTTTGGCGCCTGTCAGAGGGGGGCGGGCTTAAAGTGCCGTTTTTCTGCAGACTGGGCAAATCGATCAATGTCGGGTGATTTCATTGCGGAAGAAAAATCGCTCCGCCATTTCATTAATGAAGGTATTTTTAAATTACGCTAGATTATTTATTATCTAGAGTAATTTAAAAATCACCTTCAAAAGCCGTGAGTGCCGATAACGGGAAGGATTTTGCGTAGGGGAGAAAAAAAGGTACACCGTTTATTTTTATATTAAAAGTTGGTTTTTATGGAGGCATTAATAATATTTTTATGTTGCGAAATGGGGTCCAAAAAAAATGTATGAACCGGCTGTATTTTTCATACCGACTTCACAGCAAACCACAACGTTCCAATCCACCGCATTCCACTAAAACCCACTCGCTAGTTGATTTAAATGGCCATTAATTTACAGGCATTAAACACTAAATTCCTTCCATTTGGCCCAGAAATTCATGAAAATGAGATTTAAAAAGTATGTTATATTGTGGATTATTGTGTGAATGTTATTTGGACACTTAGGCAATTTAAAAAAGGTTTATCTTTTCTTAAGAAATGGATAGATGTTTAGATCTACTCATTGAATTTTGTAATTAGCTACAATTAGATAACTAACTAATTATATGCTTTAATTTCAGGTCCTCCAAGTAAGATTGAAGCATTCTGAAACAAATATGAAACAATCTATAATAACTGGAAATGTCATTGAGTTCTCTTAATTTTTAAGAAAGTTATGGGCTTTTAGGGCTCTAGATCACAGCTTTTGAGTTAAGTCAATTGAAAGGCAATGGGGAACAAGATGCTAATTTCCGAGTATGAAAATGGTCATAACTTTCTTAATACTGAAGATATGAAAGTGAATTAGGTGTCAAATTAAACTTCTTTTTATGCTTTATCTGATGGGATAAATTGCAGACTTGATTTTTAAAATCTCAACATTTTGTAACATTGCTACTATGAGTAAAATAACATATTGGTGGATCCCTGAAGACTCCGTTGGGAAAAGCACCGTCTGATGTAGCACTGAACCTATGTGTGCTAAGACTTAGGTTCAAACCTTGTCTGTGCAGATATTCCTCAAGAAGATGTAACATGTGCAGAGGTCCCCAATGTAAATGTATGGGGAACTGGATAGCTCCAACATATGTACAGCAAAACTGGCCAGTTCTCATGGAAAGTTATGTAAGTTCATTGCAAATGCCAGTTGAGTATTTCCAGCCCTGTATTTGTATCTGCCTCTGTAACATCAATGTATAAAGGACATTTTGAGAGGAACGTGGATTAGAAAACTTTGGAGGGATAAGGGTCAAATGTAAGCAAATGGCATCAACTCATGAAGATACCTTGATCAGCCTGGTGCAGTAGGGCTGAGGAGTATAGTTCCATGCTCTATCACTCTATAGTTTTCATTTCACATTTCCAAGCGTTGCTGTGTTCTGCATCTCTCACGGATCCAATATTCTTTTTTCCCCAAAAAAACACAAAGTGGCATCAGCAATGGCTGCCTCGCCAGCAGTCTGTCTGTCCTTTTCTTCTTTGTGTTTAAATAGTATGTGATAAATGTGTGTTTTAAGTGTTTTTTAGCTTGTTTTATGTGGGGGGGGGGGAGCGGGAGAGTTGGGGGAAACTTTTTCTAATCTCTTAACTCGACAAAGATGTAATTTTTTTTTCTGTATCGTATCCGACTGCACAGCGGCCTAACATCAAGGAGTTGGCGGCCTTTTGAAGACCGACCTTTGAGAGCTCCACCACGGGTGCATACAGGACGTTAACATCGCACAGCATGCGATCCCGTGGCCAGTGATCGACCTCGGAGCCGTGGGCGTTTGCGGACTTACAACATGGAACCCAGGGTCTCTGGTCGCATTGGTGATCATTTTCCAATGTTCTATAGCTTCAGGATCAGTTCCTGTGGATTAGAGGGTAGCTAATGTAATCCCACTTTTTAACAAAGGTGGGAGAGAGAAAACAGTGAATTATATACTAGTTAGCCTGACATCGGTGGTGGGGAAGGTGCTGGAATCAATCATAAAAGATGAAATAGTGGCACATTTGGATAGCAGTAACAGGATCGGTCTGAGTCAGCATGAAGGGGAAATCATGCTTGACTAATCTTCTGGAATTTTTTGAGGATGTAACTAGGAAAATGGACAAGGAAAAGCCAGTGGATGTAGTGTACCTGGACTATCAGAAACCATTTGATAAGGTCCCACATAGGAGATTAGTGGGAAAAATTAGGGCACATGGTATTGGAGGTAGAGTGCTGACATGAATAGAAAATTGGTTGGCAGACAGGAAACAAAGAGTAGGGATTCACGGGTCCCTTTCAGAATGGCAGGCAGTGACTAGTGGGGTACCGCAAGGCTCAGTGCTGAGACCGCAGCTATTTACAATATACATCAATGATTTAGATGAAGGGATTCAAAGTAACATTAGCAAATTTGCAGATGACACTAAGCTGGGTGGTAGTGTGAACTGCGAGGAGGATGCTATGAGAATGCAGGGTTACTTGGATAGGTTCGGGGAGTGGGCAAATGCATGGCAGATGCAGTTTAATGTGGAAAAATGTGAGGTTATCCACTTTGGTAGCAAAAACAGGAAGGAAGAATATTATCTAAATGTTGTCAAGTTGGGAAGAGGTGAAGTACAACGGGATCTGGGGGTCCTTGTTTATCAGTCAATGAAAGTAAGCATGCAGGTACAGCAGGCAGTGAAGAACGCGAATGGCATGTTGGCCTTTATAACAAGAGGAGTTGAGTATAGGAGCAAAGAGGTCCTTCTGCAGTTGTACAGGGCCCTGGTGAGACCACACCTGGAGTATTGTGTGAAGTTTTGGTCTCCAAATTTGAGAAGGACATTCTTACTATTGAGGGAGTGCAGCGTAGGTTCACAAGGTTAATTCCCCGGGAATTAACTCAGAATATTCTATCATATGCTGAGAGAATTGAGTGGCTGAGCTTGTACACTCTGGAATTTAGAAGGATGAGACGGGATCTTATTGAAACATATAAGATTATTGAGGGTTTGGACAGGCTAGAGGCAGGAAACATGTTCCCGATGTTGGGAGAATCCAGATCCAGGGGCCATAGTTTAAGAATAAGAGGTAAGCCATTTAGAACGGAGATGAGGAAATACTTTTTCACACAGAGAATTGTGAGTCTGCGGAATTCTCTGCCTCAGAGGGCGGTGGAGGCCGGTTCTCTGGATACTTTCAAGAGAGAGCTAGATAGGGCTCTTAAAGATAGCAGAGTCGCGGGATATGGGGAGAAGGCAGGAATGAAAGACGAAAAAGCCATTAAGACCAAGCAAACGGTGGAGGAAGTAGGCCCGATTGGAGTCCCGGGCTCAGTTTTAACGTCGTCCCAGGAAGATGTTTCAAAGAAGACAAAGTCGAACAAAACTGAAATAGAGGAACTTCGTAGTTTTCTCTCACAAGAAATTGCAAGTATAAAGGAACAATTGAAAAGCTTTAAAGAAAAACTGAACTTCAAAGAAGAACTGAAAATCTTTAAAGAAGAAATTAAAGAAGAAATAATTGCCTCTGTTCATGAAGTACTGGAGGCCTGGAAGGTAACAATGGAAGAAAATCTTAATCAACAATTCGAAGAGGTAAATTTTAAATTAATTTGATGGAATCTAGCTTTAATTCTAGGTTGGATCCCGTCATCCAGACAGTAAATCAACAAACTACAGCCATAACTCATTTAGATATTGCTGAGACAAGTGCTCAAACTATAAAAATGCTTCTTTCCGAGAACAAGCGTTTATCAGATTTATTGAGTAAAATAACTGACAAATGTATTGACTTGGAGGGACGTCAGAGACGCCAGAATTTAAGAATTGTTGCCATCCAGGAAGGAAGAGAGGGGTATCGAGACCTCCGTGATTTTGCTGCAGACTTATTTTAAAAAGTCTTAAATCTTGATCAAAAGCCTCTACTGGGTCGGGCACACTGAGATGCCTCCCAAGGGCGGGCGCCCCCCCCACGACAACTGATAGTGAAGGTGCAATATGACTATGTTTTGGATGATATGATGAAGAAAATCATTTGCAGCAGAGAACTCCTATTTGAAGGAGACAAGATTAGTATATTTAGAGATTATCCTGTGGAGGTCGCCAGGAGGAGAGCGATTATTAATAGTAAGATTAAACGAGAACTTACCTGTTTGAAGTTTGATCTTTATTTTATGAGGAGTTACGATGAGGGATTACGTGAAGAAGCTCCACCAGGCGCATGCTCGGCATACTTCAAAGCAGCGGCATGAAAAACACAGAACCATTAGCCGGAGTAAGATAGTAAGGCTCACAAAGATTAGAACTACCAGATGATCATTTATATTATGAGGGTTGGGAGCGGAGGGCATGTAATCCCTCATCGTAAGTCCACATAAATTAAAGATCAAACTTCGAACAGGTAAGTTCTCATTTAATCTTACTATTTTACTTCGGAGTCACGTGAGTGACTACGTGAAGATTTTAAAGCTCTGTGATTTTCATGCCGTAGATCATTCCATACGACACACTGCTTCAGCTTACACAGTAGTGAGTAAATAATATATTGCTTGAAATTATGCAATAAATATTTTAATAATAATAATAAAAAGAAAAGTATAACCCCTCTATCCCAAGGGAAATAACAACAAATGATATGTAACAAAGCAAACAATTTTGAACAGAACCCAACACAGCATGTGCAACCCTGGCACTGTAACAACAGGTTTATCATAAATCTAGGAAAGTTTCTTCTTTAGGCCATCCTGCGGTCTCCAGACTTTGGTCGAGTGGCATGTCCTGCACCTTTGCCGCGGACATTCATACCGCCCTTGTGGAGTGAGATTTAAACACATGAGTGTCTACTCCAGTTAATCCAGAACCTGTTTATCCATCTATCAATAGTTTGTACTGTCATTTTTTCTATTTCTTGTGGGTAATGAACATTGGTGTCTCACAATCTCGGAGACTCTTAATTCAATATATATTAATTCAAATGCTTAACCACACACAATGTTTAGTTGGCAGAGTATGTCTTAAAGATTACATTGGTTCCAGCCTTTCTTTGCTTGCTTAGATCATTGACATAAAACATTATTTTATCTACAGACAACTGCATACAATCTAACCACAATATTTGTAAAGTTTGTACTCATTGTGCTGATATTAATGGTATGAGCATAACCACTTTAAATATTAACTTCTGAAAAGACAGTGATGTCATTGGAGCCCATTGCCGAAGCAATGTGAGAACTATACTGACATCCCAGATTTCTGTATATCTGGGTTTGGTAGGATTTTATTAAAATTCATCTCATAAATCGGGATATCAACAGATGAGACCCGATAATTGTCGTTCTGAAATTGTCCTAAATAGGAGGACAAAACACTCCGAGCTCCATTAATGGTACTATAATTCAGATGCAACATAGCAAGGAACTCCAATACATCCGATATGTTTGCAGTATGATAAAATATATCTGACTGTATACAAAAGATTTCCCATTCCTTATATGAAACATATATTGTTTCTTAGTGCTATCTCTCCAAGCTACAGTTATGACATCCATGATCCTATCCGCCATTCGATCAGAACCTGCAGATTAACCATTAATATGGTCACGTAATGGATGACCTGCTGTTACTGGATGTACCAACATTCACTGCACCTGGGATTTGTCATGAATGTCTGAATCATCATTCTGAGCACCAAGGGGAACAATGGCTGTGTAGTAATGGTCCCTAGATAAGGGACGTATCAGATATTAACTGATAAGAACAGATACTACACTTGATCTTAGCCAAAAGGCCGAGAAGCAATACCAGTTTGGAACCACCAAACGCCTGCGGCGGAGACTTGCTCTATTTTGGTGACACATCAGGCAAAATGGGGAAAACATAAAAGACTATACTTCCCCAATGTAGCAAGATGCATCCACCACTAATGCTCCTGGGTCTGACTCCCACGAGACACATTTAGACCACTGGAGATTTAATCCAGACACAACAGATCAACATTTGGTACTCATACTGTCTGACAATCTTTTTGAAACTTTTTGAATTTTAACATTCATTCTGTATTGTCATTGAACTTTTGTGATCTGTTGTCTTACCACAATATTGTCTTCTCCCAAAGTTGTGGCATTGTCTACTCGTAATTGTAAGTTCTTGATTGTAGAACAACAACTATCAATGCATAAAACGCCCCCAATAACTCCAAATAATTCATAATATGTATTTGGAGAATTAAGTCGTCTTGGACAGTCCATCGACCACCACAATTGGTGGCCCTGTCCTTAGCTCCCCATCCGAGAGCACTCTCATCTGTTTGTAATAACACTGAAAACTGCTGAACAAGCACATTTTTACTTCTAGTAACTTGTGCAACATTGAGAATCAATCTTGAATTCAGCTCAACCTTTTTAGTTGGTAACTGCATGGACCTAATCAATAATCTGCACGCTTTTACTCTTATACTCTGGTCTTTGCAGACTTTGATCATGCAGAGGTCCCAATTCAACAGCATGAATGCTGCTATCACTTTACCAGTAACCGTACCTACTTCTTGGATGGTGGGATAATGTTTTTTACCAAGGAAAAATACAGGCATTTGTAACATCCCCAACCTTAATTGTTGATAAAGTTACTGACATATCAACTGTATTAAGACAAGCCCCAAATAATCAATTGTTTGGGATGCCTGTAACTTACATGTTGTTTGAATGTACAGAATCTTAGCTTTTCAATAGGCTTATGGTTGCTGAACCAAGTTCTTCAGCTGTCTCCCATTTACAATTAACATATCCTCTAGATACGTCATTACAATGTGATTCTGAGCCCTCATTAACACCAGTGCTGATTTCAATAATTGTGTGCGCAATCTGAGGGCTGAATTTAACCCATTAGGTAATTCCTTCAGCTGACCCATTCAATTAATTGAAGTACCTGAATAATAAGGCATCTTCTTTAATTCTAAAAATAGCCACATAGCAGCTTTGTGATAACAACTTTGTTACAGTGCTGAAGTGTACTTTTTTAAATGCTTATACTGAACTATAAATTTAAGTTTGTGAGTCCCAGAATGACTTTGCAACCCCCATACTTGTGTCTGGGATATATTATCTCTACCTGACGAGTTCCTGGTGCTTTCAAACACCAAGCCGATCAGATTTAATGCAGAATTACAAAACAATTGTAATCTTAACCAAGCAGAGGTTGTTTCCCCAGAAATTCTATGTGTAATGGAATTACGTTTCTGTATTTCCGTAAATGAACCAGAAGATCTCCTTCTATATAGGGGTTCATATTCATCAATCATAAATCTGGTTATAGCTTGCCCACATAATCCTGCATTTTTTGGGTATAATGTTAGCCAAATGGCAATTTTCATCATGCAATTGGGTTCGAATATGCATTGCAGAGTAACGGAAGCATGTGATAAAAGTATTGGACATTATCAACCCATGTATGTCTTCCCCAAATGCAGTCATGCCAACTGAATATCAGCTAGAGGGCATGCTGGAACACATTTCCTGTCCTCGCATCGTTACACTCATGAGTGCCCAATTACTGTTGGCATCCTGAGCGAGGCACGAAAGACGGGTGTTTTATATTTTTATATTTTTTTTAACAGTTTCTTGGAGTAGATGAGAAACCAAATAATGTTGGCCGCCAGGTTCATCCATGGCCTAACCAGTCCATACCGATATAGCAAAACTTGGTGCTACATCGGGAACACCCGGAACATTTCTATTGTGCTCTGGTGTATACACCAGCTTCAGGGTTTATTTCATGCTGCCCTGGTACTTCCGAGTCTTGCTCTAGGGAGACTTCATCCAGACCTATGCAAGGCACTGGTGAATGAGATCCTCATTCTTCATAGGCACCATACTCAGTGTACAGAAACTCCTTCGGAGCCTGCCTTAGAATCTCATGGGTCTTAGAACCCCTAATTGTTTAGAGTTTTGAGCATTTTATCTTGCTCTAAGGACTTCATCCAGACCTATGCAAGGCACTGGTGAATTAGATTCTCATTCTTTATAGGCACCATGCTCAATGTATGGAAACTCCTTCGGAGCCTGCCTTAGAATCTCATGGGTCTTTAGAACCCTTGACTGATTAGAGTTTGGAGCATTTTATCTTGCTCTAGAGACCTCATCCAGACCTAACCAAGGTACTGGAGAATCAGAATCCCATTTTCATAGGCACTGTACTCAGCGTATGGAAACTCCTTTGGAGTTTGCCTTACAGGAAGACATACATGGGTCTTAGAACCCTTGACTAAGTCAAGTGTGGAACATTTTCTCCATTTTCAGCCTCCCCACATTCTTGTCCTCCCTTGGAGGAGAGTACTTCTTTACTGTTTTGTATTTGTGCATAAACCATATATGTTTAAAATTGTAATTCTGACAGGCACATTCTGTTTGCAGAATATTTGTATTAACCTCAGTATCACACAGGGTTATATACATTTCCATAAAGAAAACTGCATCTGGTAACATAGAGCAGACTTTATTTTACAAATTGTGGGTATTTGGAGCCGGCATTTAGCGCTGCCGTTATCTCCAAACCCGATCTAAATAGCGTTAAATAGCGGGAACCGGCTTTTAAAGCAGCCCTTATCTCCCGATCCGATCTAAATCGGAAACTGCGGTTCCAGCACGTTCCTTTCAATTACCCGCAGTTTAAAAATACTTTACTCTAGCTGACTCCATTTTTCGAGCCAGATTTACAGACTCTAAAAAAAAAATTCCAAATACATGAACACTCTAGCTGACTCTGCAGACTTACAGAATTTAAAAACACTCGCAAGAAATTCAACACTGACTTACCTGTGGGTTAAACTTACCGCTGGTGGGAGCTGCGCTCTCCACCCTGTCGGTGCCATATGCGTGGACGTAAATGCCGAGCATGCGCCTGGCGGGGCTTCTTCATGTAGTCACTCACGTGACTCCAAAGTAAAATAGATAAAGAGGACTTTTTTGCCTTCCACAGAGAGGAATGTGGGGAATCCACTCTGGTGGATGCTCATATTAACCTTTATGTAGTTGTGTGTCTTGGTGCTTTTTTTTGTATGGCTGTATGGTAATTCACATATCACTGTACCTTAATTCGTACATGTGACAATAAAAGACCTTTGAAACCTTTGAAACCTTCGCTCAATGGGTCAGGCAGCATCTGTAGAGGTTATGGATAGGTGATATTCCAGGTTGGGATCCTTCTTTAGACTAATTATAGTAGGGGAGAGAAAGCAGGAAAAGAAGTGTGGGCGAGACTAAGCCTGGCAAATGATAGGTGGATACAGATGTTGGGGGAGGGGGGAGATGATTAGTGAATGGGTGGAGTATGTGACAAAGACCAGAGATGAAAACTAAACAAAGTCAACCCCCCACCCCCCACTTCTTCACCTATATCAACCACTCTGAGGAAGGACCTCGACCTGAAACGTCACCCATTCCCTCTCTCCAGAGATGTTGCCTGTCCCTCTGATTTACTCCAGCATTTTGTATCTTTCTTCACCAATCAATTGCCATGTTGTCCTGGCACACCGCTCTTCCACAGCTATCTCCCTCTTGTGACATCAGTCAAAACGTCCTGACCCAAAACGTCGCCTATTCGTGCCCTCCACAGACGCTGCCTGACCCAATGATTCATTTTGCTCAAGGTCCCAGCAACTGCAACTCCTTATTTTCCTATTCTTTTATCCCTCTCTCTTCCATCCTAGTTTGTTTTTCCTTTATTTGCTCTACTGAAGGCTCCGCAATCCGCAAAGATCCAATGTGATTAACAAACTCTTGTATGGCATCAACATTAACTGAGTCACCTGAGCTGTCTTGGTCTTCTCCACTGGATCGCAGACATGCTCTCTATTCCTTCTACCCCTCACATTCTCTACAGCTTAAAACATACTTATCTTCTTGAGCAATAAACACAAAGTGTTAGAGGAGCTACGTGGGTCAGCTGGAGGACTTGGATAGTTGATTTCAAACAAAATTGAAGAAGTGTCCTGATCCAAAATGTTGCCTATCAGTGTCCTCCGGAGAGCTGCCTGACCCACTGAGTTCCTCCAGCACTTTGTGTTTATTGCACAAGATTCCAGCTTCTGCAATTCCTTGTGACTGCTGATTTTCTCGTTTTCCCAATTCTGATGAAAGATCATCAAACCGAAATGTTGGCCCTGTATCCCACTCCAATGATGCTGCCTTATCTGATGGGTTATATCAGCCTTTTATTTATTTCTCCATAATCATTCATTTTAGAGGTTGCACGAGTATCTGACAACTGGAGGATAAGGTAATGCAATATATAAAAGGCTGAGATGGGAACTTTGGAATTACAAGCAACATTAAAATGTTGTGAAAAATGATCAGATGAGTTTTATCGGAAATAACGAGCGAGAGAAAGCAAATATATTTCATCTTTAGTCGAAACCTTCACATGTCAAGAGCACAAATAGCAAAGGCTGAGCTATGATTGACCTCATTCAGACCGTATTTCAGAGCACTTTAGTGCTGGGATCTCTGCTTCATTTGTAACTATGGGCACAGAATTGTAAGATGTTTGGTCTGGGCAAGTGTGAGGTTCTGCACTTCAGCAGGTCAAATGTTTATGGTAAATGGCAGGACCCTTTGGACCATAAATGTTCACAATGAGCTTGGGTTCTCTGAAAATAATGTCACAAGTGGATAAAGGGTAATAAAGAAAGCATATGGCATTGTTGCTCTTAATTGGTCAGGGCATTGTCTATGAAAGTAGGGAAGTCATGGTGTTGCTGTATAAAACTTCCATTAAGCCACATTTGGTGTATTGTGTGCAATTCTATTCACATTACAGGGAGAATGTGGAGGATTTGGAGAGGGTGCAGGGCAAGTTTATGAGAATGCTGCCCGGATTAGAGTTCATTAGCTAAAAGAAGGGCCTGAACAAACTTGGATTGTTTTCTCTGGAGTGTTGAACCTGGTAGAAGTTTATAAAATTATGAGAAGTTTAGGTAGGATTGGTATTCAGAGCCTTTTTCTCATAGTGGAAATATCAAATAATAGGACTAGATTTAAAGGAAGGGTAAAAAAAAGTTGAAGAGATTTACAAGACATAGCAGACATCAAACATCAGCAGACATGATAGCAACATTTAAGAGGTTGAACAGGAAGTTAACAGAGGGATCCAGACCGTGCAGGCAGATGGGATCAATGGTTGGCATCATGATTGGCAAAGGCATGGAGGGCTGGAAGGGACTGCTCCTGTGCTCTACTATTCTATGTTGCATCTTCTACATTCTTAGTCTCTGTGGAATTCTCCAGATGGTCCACTGCACAAGATTGAACGAAGGTCCACAGATACTCCCTTGGCTTTTCCAAACACACAATAATCCTCTGGAATTCCAACCAATCTTTCTCTAACGGTTGAATGCCAACAAGGAGTGATCTTGTTGGCATTCAACACTGCAGCAGTGGGGGAGGGAGTGGGGATATGCAATAATCGATGGGTATCTAGAGGCCATACTAATTTGACAATTGACATTTTTCTCACTTTAACCTAAATCCTTCCACTGAACCAGAAAGAAAAGTTCATTTTGCTCCACCCAAATTGAAGTCACTGAATTCTCCAAATCATAACTTTGTCATAAATCAATCAAACCCGTCCAATTACTTTGGAGCTGCAGGATATTTCCTCAAAGATTCATATTCTTTGTCTTCAAAAGAAATATATCAAAGTTCATTTCCACTGCAGAGCATAGGTGCAAGACATTATTCGCAGAATGTTGAGGGGCACAAATAATATAGATGTTAGCTGACTACATTAACAATCCGTGAGGCAGAACCAGAGCACACAAGGATAAAATTAACAAAAGCTCCAGCCAGACTAGAGATCATTTCTTTCTCTCCTGCACGTTCATAAACGTTGGCTTCCAGTCAATCCAACTCATATTGTATCAGTTAACACCTTCATGAAAAGAGCTGGGCCATAAGCCATGTAATTGGAGGCAGATTTCTATGTAATTACCACAGCAATTCTGCATCAAATAATGCAATTTCTCAAGCGACATTCCCTTTGGAGCCCATTGTTGGGCACTCTGGAATGACCGTGTTTTAATATAACTCCTCTGAATTGGGGCCACACCTGGGTAAACTGCTTATTGACTCCCCTGCCCTCATTCACTCCCTTAAACCCTCACCTCAGGGACCTTCAAAGTGTTGCATGCCAAGCTCAGATGATCACAACTGAACACCTGGGTTGTGTAAGAAGGAACTGCCGATGCTGATTTAAACCGAAGATAGACACAAAAAGCTAGAGTAACTCAGCGGGTCAGGCAGCATCTCTGGAGAGAAGGAATGGGTGACGTTTCAAGTCGAGACCCTTCTTCAAAACACCTGGATGACGAGTTCCTTCAAAGACATTATTCTTAATGGAACTTTACAATCCTGAGAGCTTATCAGTGGTCCACAATCTCCATCAGTAACTCACATAGGTAGGTAATGATCTCATATACTATCCTTACCTATGATATGTTCGGTGATACCCACAGTCCTGTTTATATCAACGGGTCGATGGTTGAAAGGGTCAGGAGCTTCAAATTTCTGGGCGTGCACATCTGTGAAGATCTTTCCTGGTCCGAGAACACAGATGCAATTATTAAGAAAGCTCATCAGCGTCTCTACTTCCTGAGAAGATTACGGAGAGTTGGTCTGTCAAGGAGGACTCTCTTTAACTTCTACAGGTGTACAGTAGAGAGCTTGCTGACTGGTTGCATCGTGGCTTGGTTCGGCAACTTGAGCGCCCTGGAGAGGAAAAGACTCCAAAAAGTAGTAAACACTGCCCAGTCCATCATCGGCTCTGACCTTCCTTCCATCAAGGGGATTTATCACAGTCGCTGCCTCAAAAAGGCTGGCAGCATCATCAAAGACCCATACCACCCTAGCCACACACTCATCTCCCTGCTGCCTTCGGGTAGAAGGTACAGGAGCCTGAAGACTGCAACAACCCGGTTTAGGAATAGCTACTTCCCCACAGCCATCAGGCTATTAAACCTGGCTCGGAACTCTGAACATTAATATCCCTCCATCTGCTATTTGCACTTTATTAATTTATTATGTCATGGGTGTATTTATGTATAGAATTGTAGTCAATGCCTTCTATGTTCTGTTGTGCTATGCAAGGAAAGAATTTCATTGTCCTGTCAGGGACACATGACAATAAACTCTTTTGACTCTTTGACTCTGATGCACCAGGAACCTTCCCGAGTTCTGTACTTTTTAAGTTCTGTCACTTGAAACTATTCCATGCTTCATGATTTTTAGTACTCCTGATCTTCAAATCTACCTGGTTGCAGCCCTTGTGCCTTTTCATTTACATCTGCACTGTGTCTGTGGCTGTAGCACTAAATTCTGCTCTGTTTATTTATCTTTTGCATGACCTGTTGTGCATATGTACGGTATGATCTGCTTGGATACTATACAAAACAAAGTTTATCACAGTACCTTACTACACAAACCAAAAGAAAACTGCTGAAACAACACACTTCTCTTTGTTTTCTTCACTACCTGACAGCACATCCACCTCCAATTGAGTGTAGACACTAAGAACTGCAGATGCTGGTTTATAAAAAAGACATCATGTGCTGGAGTAACTCAGCAGGTCAGGTAGCATCTCTGGTAAACATGGATAGCCCATTTCCCCCTTTCGCCTGTCCCCTTCCACCTATATTTTGCCCTCTGGCTTCACACTTTATGCCTCTTCCATCCATGTCTCACACCTTTTGCCTTTCATCCCCGGACTTTATCCAACCATCTGCTAATAACCCCCCCCCCCCCCCCCCCCTTCACTTGCATCCACCTATCGCTTGCCAGTCTTTCTTCCATCTCCAAATCTCATCTAGCCTTCTCCATTCCCCCCCCTCACCTCCACCATCACAATGGGTCTGAAGAAGGGTCTTGACCCGAAATGCCACCCCTCTGTGTTCTTCAGAAACACTGCCTGACCATTGAGTTACTCCAGCACCACCATTGTTTAGGTTTATACAAGAATCCCAAAGAAAAAATACCAGCAAACTTAAACAGACCCAGCACTGTCACAAGTTACTTTTCTTCCATTTTAAGATTTCCCTGTAAGTGAAGAGGCACAAGCGAGCCATGGACATCCTCTTGGTACAGTTCCATTATCAGCATCATTCACCCCTACTAAATTACCCAGGCATTTTATTTGGTTACCAATGATGACACAAAACTATGTGATTGCTGATTCTTAGCCCACCAGCCTCCTTGTCTTGCTTTAAGCAGAAATTAATGTATGGATATTACAATGTTTTCTCAAGGTAAATATTCACTGACATGTCACCAGTTTACTTTCCTTCCCTTCTTCCAATCCTTAGGTTAAAATCAGGAAACTATTTACTTTTATCACATCTATACTCAATCTGTTACTAATCTCACATCCTCATTATGAAAAATATATATAATTTCAATACTATAAATCAGAGGTAAGGTTTCACAGGGAAAAAATGACATCCTTGTTGAAACAAAGGCATTTTATTCTGGCATTTCACTGGTATGTTCAACGATGCTGCTTTGTTTAACGTATGCTTTCATGGTAGAGAAATGTTATTCATATAGATTAATCAATTTCATATCCAGTCTGCATTTTGAGCCAACAAGGAGAGAAGTGACACAGTCACTGGCTTTAATTTGCACTTTTCCTTAGGTTAAAATCGGGACACCATTTACTTTTATCACATCTCTACCCAATCTGTTACTAATCTCGCATCCTCATTATGAAATATATTCGGGTTTATTGCACATTTTTAAAATACTCTCAGATTGTCATCTCCCACCTCTAGAATCTAGGCCCGTGAGCCAGTGGGAGGGAGTTCAATTGTTTCTTTCTTGATTCAATATAACACCATGAGAGTGAAAGAAAAACACGTCAAAAACTTCTAGTCTGGAATGTCAACTCCCTCAGAAATTTGAAATCTACGATGAAAATAGTGCGAGGTTAGTGGTCTTCCACCAGACTTCCTAGCTGAACCACATATAATATTCTTGACATTATTCTTCCCCAATTGAGATGCTTACTCAGAAGCAATCAGGCAACATAATTGTCACAGAAATGGCTGCACATCATTTATTTGCAGCCGTCAATGTAGATTTGCAAAACATATTGCCATTTAATATTTCTTTGAGCATGTTGATAAGTATCAATTTAATGTGTCCCAAAAGTTATTGTTTGATATGGAACTATCAAGTAAGCAAAGCCCTCTGTAATAGCGGATTTTCTCACACAGGCACTAAATCACAAACTTTCCCATGTTTTTACAGCTGTAAATAAATGGTTCTGTGCTTTAGGTAACACATGGTCCCCTAATGGTTCATTTCCTTCCAGCAGCATTATGGGCAGCCTTTATGGAATTAGACAGCATCTTAATGATTACATTACACTGAAGTATTAGTGAGAAACCAAATGTCTTTTGAAAGATCGATGCAGTATTTAACTTTAACGCAAGTAAAAGACAGAATAGGCAGAGGTAAAGAGTATCGACTGAAGACATTTCCAAAGAAAATTTGAGAGAATTGCATGTTATAAGAAAAATTAAATCACATCCACTGCGTATTTGTTCAGGCCAAATTCTCATTGTTTCATACACACACTGTAATTGCTTCAGATCAGCATGGCTATTTCTAGTTCGAAAGAACTATTACCCACCAATAATTGGGAACAGCTTGTACTCACTCAGATTACTAACTGGAGTAATTCCTAGACTTTCCAAATATTTGTTGATTATTTGGCTTCATATGCATCTTAATGTTTAAAATAAAGATTGAAAAATTGGAAAGGGTATGGTGCAAACCAAATGAATTATTGAGAACATTCCTTCATACTTTCAACACCTGGTGGAAGTCTTCCCTCAAAAGGTTGAAAGTTCAAATCAAAAAAAGAAGTGATTTTATTTAGGTAGCACCTTTCACATCTTTTTCAGAATGTCCCAACACACTTTACAACCAATAAAATGGAAACACTGCTGTAATACAAGAAACATAGCAGTCAATTAAGGGCACACTGGGTACTTGTACATAGTAACATTAGGTATAGGTTTATTATTGTCACGTGTACCGAGATACAGCAAAGAGCTTGGTGTTGCTGGCTATCCAATTAAATCAGATATACCATACATAAATACAATCAAACCAAATTCAAGTACAAGTACAATAGGTAGGGCAAAGGGGAAGATATTGGGTGAAGAATATAGTTCTCAGCAAAGTAACAAAAAAATCATAAGATCATAAGATTATAAGTAATAGGAGTAGAATTTGGCCACTCAAGTCTACTCCGCCATTCAGTCATGGCTGATCTATTTCTCCCTCCTAACCCCATTCTCCTGCCTTCTCCCCATAACCTCTGACATCCCTACTAATCAAGAACCTGTCTATCTCTGCCTTAAATATATCCACTGACTTGGCCTCCACAGCCTTCTGTGGCAAAGAATTACACAGATTCACCACCGACTAAAGAAATTCCTCGTCATCTTCTTCCCATAAAAACGTCCTTTGATTCTGAGGCTATGACCTCTAGTCCTAGACTCTCCCACTAGTGGAAACATCCTCTCCACATAAATAATTTCTTCCTTTCAAAAAATGCTGTTGAAGGACAAATAGAGCTGAGGACACCATTGATCACTTTCCTGTTATATGAAATAATCTTTTATATCAACTTACGAGGGTAGACAGATCCTCCATTTGGCATCGAACTTGTAATGTAGATGCATGGGTGAGTGAGGATTAGATATAAATAAACCATCATTTTCAACATTTTCAGTCTTACTAGTTGCCATGGTCTAAATAATGCAGGCACCAACACTGCCAAGTAATGTCAGCTAGCTGGGTTACATAATGCAGTTATAACGTCTCTCCGACAGCAAGCTTGTTGGTGCAAACGTGTCCTGCTAAAAAGGAAATTGGGTTAGCCATACATGTGATTGGATCTACAAGGCTGTTTGCACACTGAGAGTTGTGAGTGTGAAGCTTGCCGCAGTGCTTAGTGCATGAGGATGTAGCAGATTATATAGAAATCCTGATTATTGGAGAATGATTTGGCCCATTGCAGATGAGGTCCACTGTTTCAGAATTCACAACGCTGCAACTTATGTAGAATGCCTGCCAGTTCCTGGTGCATCCAAAATATGCATCTCCTTTAAGAGGTACAGGCCAGCTTTAAGTGGGATAGGCTAGATCCAAATTGCTGCTAGCGACTCTCAGAAATTGTCCTCTTTGTGAGGAAATAAACCAAGGAAGAGTGGGATTGTCAGCAGTTGCATGCAGCAATCATATAAATGAGTGGGCAGTGCACATTTAGAGGGCTGAGTAGAATTAGAAGCAACAGCTACAAATTAAGTACTCTCTACAATGTCTGCAGTTGTTTCTGGAATGTATCCCGCCTCTGCCATATATTCAAGTTGCACAGTGTGGAAGGGTTTGTTTTCTGCTCTAGGAATTTCACAAAGTGCAGTAATCTGAGATAAACAATGAATATGCACATCTTTACTTAGTTTAGTTTAGTTTAGTGCTACAGCATGGAAACAGGCCCTTCGGACCACCAAGTCCACACCGACCAGCGATCCACGCACACTTACATTATCCTACACACACTAGGGATAATTTACATTTATACCAAACCAATTAACCTACAAACCTGTATGCCTTTGGAGCGTGGGAGGGAACCAAAGATCTCGGAGAAAACCCATATACGTCCAAGGGAGAATGTGCAAACTCCATACTAACAAGCACCCATAGTCAAGATCGAACCCGGGTTTCTGGTGCTGTAAGGCAGTAGCTCTATCAGTACAGGATACTGAGTTGAGTTGAATGATCAGCCATGATCATATTGAATGGTGGTGCAGGCTCGAAGGGCTGAATGGCCTCCTCCTGCACCTATTTTCTATGTTTACTCCACAGTGCTGCCTTTCCTCATATTTCAAAACAAATAAAATATATGTTGCATTTTTTAATAAACTAATCTAACCTTTCAATATAATGAGAGTGGGCAAAGAGGGAAACAAAAAAACGTGAGAGTTGCATTTCAGGGTTTAAATTCAGGTCTCTTTCTCGAATTGGTTAATCCTGAATACCAGCAGTAAAATAAAATTATTCCTTCAAAACAGCAGCTTGATTGGTATTAATGCTTCCTGAGTGAGAAACAGCATTGTACATACCGTATTTCCCAGCAATGATGACGCTATTTTTTTACCCAACAATAAGACACAAAAATTTACCTGCGCTTTGGAGGCTGAAGGTTAGGTTGTTAGTCAAGAAAGATACACTTGGCTATTCCTCAGTACAGAAACATCAAGAATGATGTTGCTGTTCTAAGGGATAGCCAAGTCTATCCCTCATTGCTCGCAGCTGATGGGAAGCGGCTTAGCACCACTGGGGGGGGGGGGGGGGGGGGGGGGGGGGGGGCGAGAGAGTTCCTTTCACAGCATGTGGGGAATCTGGCCTGGGTCAGCATGGGCAGGAGCGTTGAGAAGGAGGGGTTTCAGGATCATGCCAGCAACTCATTCACTCCTACCGCTGCCGCGCCATTCCGGGCGCGGAGCCACCGCATTGTGGCCGGGGAGGGAAGTAACTTGAGTGGCTGTGAGTGGCCGCCACCTCAGCCCCTTCTGCTGGTCCACTCACCTCTGCCACCCAAGCTACTTCCCTCCCCGGCCACAATGCAGTGGCTCCGCGCCCAGAACGCAGCAGCAGTGGTGAGTGAGTGAGTTGCTGGCATGATCCACGACCCCCTCCTTCTCAACGTTCCTGCCCGTGCTGACCCAGGCCAGACTCCCCACAGGCTGTGAAAGGAACTCTCCCCCCAATTGGTCCATTGAACTAGTATTGTCATTCAATAAGATCACAACTGATTCAACTTGTCCCGGTGTTTCCCACCATCTCTCCACCTGCCGTCACCCTCCACCCCTCACCCATTCAGACATTCAGAATGGAAGAGATCTGGAAGCCTTGGGCAAATTGAATTGTTACTTTGTTTACTTTTACTTTTTATTTTTTATTTCTTTGAGCGTGAGAAATTCAAAGCCTTTTTTCCAAATTTAGCAATTCAAAATGGGTGTGCGTCTTCGACGCAGGTGCATTTTCATTAAGGTAACTGCATTGCACAGTTGAATTTCAGCATCGGCACCAACAAAAATGTTAAATCCAAATGCAGCCATTTGGGAGAGAGTGATGCCTTTAAATTTAACTAGACTAAGTGGGAGGGGTCACAGGGGAGGGCTGGCCCCCCAGCGCAATATTCCACCTCTCCACCAATTCCAATATTGCTGGGTGGGGGGAGGCGGGCTTTATTAGATCCGACTGTGTTTGGAAGGAATAAACTCTCCACCTGACACACACACACACACGCACACAATACACTCACACACACATACACTCACACATACACTCACACACTCACTCACACACACAGACTCACACATTCACACTCAGACACACTCACACATACACTCACACACACACACATATACACTCACACGCACTCACACACATACACTCACGCACACAAACTCACACACACATACACTCACCCACACATACACTCACACACACACAATACACTCACACACATATATACTCACACATACACTCACACACTCTCACACACTGACACACTCACACACGCTCACTCACTCACACACACTCACAGACTCAGGCACACTCACACACACTCACACACATATACACTCACATGCACACACACTCACAAACATACACTCACGCACTCAAACTCACACACACATACACTCACACACACATACACTCACACGCACACCATTACACTTGCACACACTCACATACACTCACACAAACTCACACACATATACACTCACACGCACACACACTCACACACATACACTCACGCACTCAAACTCACTCACACACACATACATGCACTCACACACACACACACACACACACACACACACACATTCACACACACACACACATACACTCACAAACACACACACACACACACACTCACACACACACTGACTCACACACCATATATATAACAGTAAACGTTCTTGAATCTACTCACATGGCTGAGCACGGCCTCACCACTGTGGGGCTTCCGCAGTCAGCGGCATTTCTGCAATCAGCGCGACCTCTGCACTCACCGGAAATTACGCAATCAGCGCGACCTGTCCACTAAGCGGAAGTCACAAAATGATCGTGACTTTTGGACTAAACACAATCAGACCCAATAAAGCATTTATTCCTTCCAAACACAGTCGGACTTAATAAAGCTTTTATTCCATCCAAACACAATCGGACCCATTAAAGCATTTATTCCTTCCAAGCACAGTTGGACCTAATAAAGCATTGCAGTTTCAAGCACAGGAAGGGCAGCAGGCCAAACAACTCATGGCATTGTCAATAAGAGCTAACAAATCATTTATTGCAAGTACATTGCAGACTCACAGTTCAGTTGATTCACAGCTTCGAATCACAGTCGTGGCCTCTCCATCGCGATCTTGCAGAGTGATTGACACACGTCCAGCCATCCAGGGTTTTATAGTCCTGCCTCCCCCATAAGGGGTTTTACCTTCATCACGGTGATTGACAGGCAAGAGGACCAATCAACTGAAGGTTTTTTGAAACACTCAGAACTTTTTTATTTTTCTTCGATGGGAAAAATCCTCGGGGCTGGCTCAGTGGAGGAGGACTATGAGTAAGATGGGCAAATATCACAGCGATACATGCTAGCGTTTTTTCTAAAATCAATATACAGCGCAGACAGGAAGTGTTCAAGATGAGACTTTTAATTTTTTAGATATTTTTGGTAGCATTAAATCTTGCAAAACAACATGAACAGGTATGTACAGACATAAAAGGTTTAGAGGGATATGGGCCAAGCATAAGTAGATTTCTCTGGCGTAATACTCAACGACTCCAACTAACGGCTACGAAATATGATTTAAATAATCATGAAATGTAACTATTTATTTCTTCCCCAACTCTGTTCATATTAAAGTGTGAGGTGTTGCATTTTGGGACGTCGAACAAGGGCAGGACCTACACAGTAAATGGCAGGCCTCTGGATAGTGTTGTAGAGCAGAGGGATCTAGGAGTACAGGTGCATGGTTCCTTGAAGGTCGAGTCACAGGTAGACAAGGTGGTCACAAACGCTTTTGGCACTTTGGCCTTCATCAGTCAGAGTATTGAGTATAGAAGTTTGGAGGTCATGTTGCAGTTGTATAAGATGTTGGTGAGACCGCATTTAGAATATTGTGTTCAGTACTGGGCACTATGTTATAGGAAAGACATTGTCAAGCTGGAAAGGGTTCAGAAAAGATTTACAAGGATGTTGCCGGGACTAGAGCATGTGAGCTATAGAGAGAGGTTGAGTAGGCTGGGTCTCTATTCCAGGAGGATGATGGGAGATCTAATAGATGTATGCAAAATGAGAGGAATAGATTAGGTAGTCTTTTGCCCAAAGTAGGGGAATTGAGGACCAGAGGACATAGGTTCAAGGTGAAGGGGAAAAGATTTAATAGGAATCCGAGGAGTAACTTTTTCATACAAAGGGTGGTGGTGTATGGAACAAGCTGCCAGAGGAGGTAGTTGAGGCTGGGACTCTCCCATCATTTAAGAAACAGTTAGACAGGTAGTCAAGAGTTAAGAGTCAAGAGTGTTTTATTGTCATATGTCCCGGACAGGACAATTTAATTCTTACTTGCTGCAGCACAACAGAATATGTGAATATGTAAACATTGTATATAATGGGGGAAAAAAAAGAAAATGTTCAATAAATAACAAAGATAGTGCAAATAACAAATAATAATATAGTCTTTTGCAATTCAGACCTCATAGCTTATTCGTTGTGTTTAGTAGCCTGATGGCTGTGGGGAAGCAGCTGTTCCTGAATCTGGACGTTACAGTCTTCAGGCTCCTGTACCTTCTTCCTGATGGCAGTGGTGAGATAAGTGTGTGGGCAGGATGGTGTGGGTCCTTAATGATCTTGGCTGCCTTTTTGAGGCAGCGACTCCGATAGATCCCTTTGACGGTGGGGAGGTCAGAGCCGGTGATGCTGGGCAGTGGTCACAATTTTTTGTAGTCTTTTTCACTCCTGGATGTTCAAGTTGCCGAACCAGGCCACGATGCAACCAGTCAGAATGCTCTCTACTGTGCACCTGTAGAAGTTCAGGAGAATCCTCTTCGACATGCCGAATCCCCGTAATCTTCTCAGGAAGTAGAGTCACTGATTTCTTTACAATTGCATTGGTGTGCTGGGTCCAGGAAAGATCTTCTGATATATGCACGCCCAGGAAATTGAAGTTATTGACCCTCTCCACCATTATCCCATTGATATAAACAGGATTGTGGGTCCTCATCCTTCCCCCACTAAAGTCCACAATCAGTTCCTTGGTCTTACTGATGCTGAGAGCCAGGTGGCACCATTTGGTCGATCTCACTTCTATACTCTGACTCGTCCCTATCTGTGATTCTTCCAACCACAGTGGTGTCATCGACGAACTTGATGATGGAGTTCGCACTTTGACCGGATACGCAGTCATGGGTATAGAGTGAGTAAAGCAGGCGGCTGAGCACGCAGACTTGAGGTGCTCCTGTACTAATTGTTACTGAGGATGAAGTGGTTCCTCCAATTCAATCAGACTGTGGTCTGTGTATGAGGAAGTCAAGGATCCAATTGCAGTGGGATGCGCAGAGGCCCAGTTCCGTGAGCTTGGTAACCAGCTTGGAAGGGATGATGGTATTAAACGGCGAGCTATAATCTATAAACAACAGCCTGACGTAGGTGATTTTATTGTCCAAGTGGTCCAGTGCGGAGTGGGGAGCCAGTGAAATTGCATCTACCGTTGATCTGTTGTGGCGGTATGCGAACTGTAGTTGGTCGAGGTTCCTGTCGAAGTAGGAGTTGATGTGCACCATAACCAACCTCTCAAAGCACTTCATCACCACAAACGTAAGTGCCACTGGTTGATAGTCATTGATGCACGTAATCTTACTTTTCTTAGGCACCGGTATTACTGATGCCCTCTTAAAGCAGGTGGGAACCTCAGACCTCAGAAGTGAGACGATGAAAATGTCTGCAAAAACTCCCGCCAGTTGGTCTACACAGATCTTGAGAACTCGACCGGGTATACCATCAGGTCCAGGCACTTTCCGAAGGTTCACCCCCCTGAAGTATCTTCTGACGTCGGCCTCTGTGACTATGACTGTAACACCATCAGGGCGAATAGGGGCTCGGGAAGGCACATCAGTGTTCTCCCTATTGAACCGTGCATAGAATGCATTGAGCTCGTCATGGAGTGATGTTTCGCAGTCGATTGAGCTGCCTCCTGATTTTGCCTTGTAGGAGGTGATGACATTCAAGCCCTGCCAAACATCCGTCTCATCCTCCAGCTTAAAGCAGAAGTCCCTTTTGGCCTTTTTGATGGCCTTACCAAGGTCGTATCTGGACTTCTTATAGACCTCTGCATCGCCAGACCTGAATGCCCGGGATCTGGTCTTCAGAAGAATGTGGATCTCATGGTTCATCCAAGGCTTCTGGTTGGGAAACACTCGGAAGGTTTTTGTTGGGAGGCAGTCCATCTGCCCGGGGTGGGATGCAGACCGTGGTCAGGTTGATGGAGGTGAATTCCCTCGGTAGGTAGAAGGGATGGCACTTCACCGCCAGGTGATCCAGGTGTGTAGATCAGGGTTGGATAGGACTGCCACCTCTGAGCACCATGAAGAGTTGACCATGAGGAAGACTTCCCCTCCTCTCCCTTTCCCATGCCTGTGTACGGTCCATACGGTGGATGGAGAACCCTTCAGGCTGGACCGCTGAGTCTGAGAAGCTGGGGGTGAGCCATGTCTCTGTGAAACAGAACACAGAGCATTCCCTCAGCTCCCTTTGGTAAAGCAGTCTTGACTTTAGGTCCTCCACTTTGTTTTCTAGTGACCGTACGTTGGCCAGTAGGATGGTAGGGAGAGGGGGCTAAAGTCCCCTACACTTCAGTCTTACTTGTAGTCCTGCCCGATGACCATGTTTCATACAACATGAAGCCCTCCTCGGTGTTTAAAGGTACAGTACTTGCGATTCACCGCGAGGTCAGGGATTCCCCTGAGAGTGGGGATTCCCTTACAGTCGGCACCTCCAGCTCTGTTGCTGCTGGGATATCCTGCCCGACGGCCTCAATTCCGGATTCCATGAAGGCCTCCCTGGTGTGTACAGGTACAGTACTCACTGTACCTGTGCGCCTCCACGAAGTCGGGGATACCCCTCAGTTCGGGGATTCCCTTACAGTCGCTGTAATGCATTTAACTGTGTTAGCAGCTCGCTACTTACATCGTTGATTTCTGCAGATTCATTGATACAGGTGAGCTCAGAAATACTGTATTTGAAGATTTTCTGTTGTGCCGCTGGCAAAATGTCACCGCAGGTAGGCGCCATCTTAGATGCCGGTACATGGATAGGACAGGTTTGGAGGGATATGGCAGGTTGGACTAGTGTAGCTGGGACATTGTTGGCAGTGTGGGCAAGTTGGGCCGAAGGGCCTGTTTCCACACTGTATTATTCTATGACTCTCTGACTCTATGAACGTACAGTAAATTACCAATTATTATCTACCTGGAGTCCATGATTTACATGTACTTGCATTGATCAGGCTATAGTTTATAGTTGATCTAATTTAGAACTTTCTCCCCTCCCACCACACAGGAAATATCTGAGCTTTGTCATGAAGAGAACAAACAGATTACATACAGATTTCTCCAAGCAGTTAAATGTTATAACCATGCCCAGATGGTAACGATCCTAAACAATGTACCAGGAACTTAACAGGGATTTATAAATAGCCTTAAAATAAAAATATTAAAATTAGAAAGTTTTAATTTGAGATGTGATCAGGAACCCAAAATATATTGTTTACAATCAGAACAGGGGAAATGCATTGGTTTGTTTTTTTTACCAAAAGGAACCGGAGACACACCTGCAGGTCTGAGATGCTTTCTTTAGCATCAGCTGAAGTAGAAAACAATCCAAGTAATTTCAAGGGATTTAGTGAGGAGCACCTGGAAAAATACAGCGTGATCAGGAGAGAGAGGAAACAGCTTGGATTCAGCAAAGGAAGTCACGCTTAACTAATCTGTTGAAGTTTGCCGAAGATCATTCTACCACTGAACAACTGAGATGCAGCAAAGTTGCCCACACAGAATTACCAACATTTGACAAGGTTTAACTCAGGAGATGAATAGCCAGGGAGCTGTTATGGAGTCTGGAGTAAAAGAGCATCTTGGATTCACTGCCATCAGGATGTGCACTAGATGTGATGTTCAGCATGTTGGCAAGTTCAAGGGAAATGTGTGTGGCTGCACCAATTACACTGCACAGCCCTTTTTGTGATCTCGCAAAATCCGTTCAACTAATGGAGGAACTCCAGTGCTAACTCTACATCATCCTGCAAATCCACTGGCAATATAACAACACCATTGTCTTTTCCAAGGCGAAATAACCAAGAGAAAGGTCCAATTTGCACTCACTATGGGTGAGTGGGTCAGATGGGCCTGCAGTGGCTGTCGGTGGTGGAACTGGAGGGTGGTGGGTGCAGGAGGTCAGTCGAGGCCATGCTGCCGACAACAAAGAGGGAACCACTGGGACTACATTGAACACTTTGTAATTTTGACAGCGTCCTATACACGGCAACTCTTTGCGTACTTTGTGTGTGTTATGCAAAACAAAGAATTTCACTGTGACATGTCACATGTGATAATAAAGTATGATAACTTCAGTGAACAGCCCTTGACATTCATAATGGGCAACATCAGATGTCCAAAGCAGACATTCTATTGGAATCCGAGACAGAAAGTGATTGTCAGGTAGGGAAAGGCATTACTTCAAGGGCATTGACAAAGCTTCTGTGACAACATGTAACATCCTCCCTAATTTGTGTGAATCCCTTGTTAATGGCTGCTCAAAATGGAGACGGTGCATCCGGGATGGCACTCAGACCTGAGAATCACATGCAAAAGCTCAATAAAAACAAGGAAAGAATACACAAGGTCCCATCCTACTCATTCCACTG
The DNA here is from genome assembly GCA_963514005.1 of Raja brachyura. Next base: position 77,635,853 of record OY740781.1, read on the forward strand.
TCTCATCAAGCACATCCTCTCCAAAGTCGTAGAGTCGTACTGCATGGAAGCAGGCCCTTCAGCTCAACTTGCCCATGCCGAACAAGCTGTCATATCTACACCTATCCCACCTGCCCGCATTTGGCCCGTACCCCTCTGAACCTTTCCTGTTCATGTATCTGTCCAAATATATTTTAAATGTTGTTATAGTTCCTGCCTCAACTACCTCCTCCAGCAGCTCATTCCATATACCTACCACCCTCTATGCCAAAATGTTGATCCTCAGATTCCTATTAAATCTTTCTCCTCCCACCTTAAACTTATGTCCTCTGGTTCTTGATTTCCTTACTTTGGGTAAAATACTCTGTGTATCTATATCTATTCCCCTCATGACATTATACAGCTCTATAAGATCACCCCTCATCCTCGTGCGGTCCAAGGAATAAAGACCTAGCCTGCCCAACTTCTCCCTACAGCTCAGGCCCTCACGTCCTAGCAATATTTCCGTACATCTTCTCTGCATTCTTTCCAACTTAACAATATATTTTCTATTGCAGGCTGATCAAACTGAACACAATACTCCAAATGTTCCCTCACCAACATCTTGTACAACTGTAACATCTCTACTATACTCAATATCCTGATTGATGAAGGTCAATGTGCCTTCTTGACCACCTTATCTACCTGTGAGGCCACTTTCAAGAAACTGTGTATCTGCACTCATAGATCCCTCTGCTCCACAACAACACGCCCAAGAGCCCTGCCCAGAGTTTACACTTCAGATGTACAGTGTTGGTTGTAAAGGACATATGAGATCCCCGAGGTTGTGAAAGGTCCATAGATCCAAAGTTCACAAATGAGACAATGATACCAAATAAACTTGTTCTGAACCTAGCGATCTGGCTGAATTTGGATGACTGAATTATATTTTCGTACAGCATGGAAACAGGCCATTCATACCACCATGTCCAATTCATAAGTCATAGGAGCTGAAATAGGCCATTTGGTCCATCAAGTATACTCCACCACTCAATAATGGCTGATCTATCTTTCCCTCTCAAGCCCATTCTCCCCATAATCCTTGACACTCTTATCAATCAAATATCTGTCAATCTCCGCCTTAAAAATACCGAATGACGTGATCACTACAACCGTCTGCGGCAATGAATTCCACTGATTCACCTCCCTCATTCATCCTCATGTCCTTTCTGATGGTACATCCATTTACACTGAGATCAGTCCGGAAGTGGCGGCGCTGCCCATGCAGTGTTTTAGTCTCCTTCTTTGGGGTGATGCGGGAATATATATATTTTTTTCTTGTCGTATCCCTCTCCTCCGTCTGCGCTGAAGCCTATCATGGAGCTGGCGGCCTCCAACTGGGACCGACCTCCAAGATAAATCAGAGCCAGGATTTACCAACTTTGGGGCTGGCCGACTTTGGGGCCATGGTGGTGTTGCGGCGGCGGCGGCGGCGATCCGACTTCGGAGCCTCGGAGGCTCGGCCACGGGCCCAATGGACAACATCATTGGGAGCTCGCAGGTCCCAGGTTGGTGACCGATTCCCTGGAGCTCCTGCAACAACAGCTTCGTCTGCTGGACTGGAGGGCGGCAGCTTCGACCGCCCCCGGCCACGGAGTTTGAACCGGCCCATTCGTGGAGCTCGGATTCGGCCGCTGGACTTACCATCACCCGGCGAGCGGTCCCAACATCGGAAGCCTGGATCGCCTCAATGCAGAGGGAGAACAAGGAGTGAAGAGACTTTAAGACTTTTGCCTTCCATCACAGTGAGGAGGTGCCTGGTGGATTCACTGTGGCGGATGTTAAACTGTGTTAAGTGTGTGACTGCAAGGTATACAATTTCGTTCAGACTGAAATGTCTGAATGACAATAAAGGATACTTTTATACTTTTTCATACTTTTATGTTGACCAGTGGTCACCCATCTGTATTAGACATAGACATAGACATAATAGGTGCAGGAGGAGACCATTCAGCCCTTCGAGCCAGCACCGCCATTCATTGTGATCAACATAGAAACATAGAAACATAGAAATTAGGTGCAGGAGTAGGCCATTCGGCCCTTCGAGCCTGCACCGCTATTCAATATGATCATGGCTGATCATCTAGCTCAGTATCCCATACCTGCCTTCTCTCCATACCCTCTGATCCCCTTAGCCACAAAGGCCACATCTAACTCCCTCTTAAATATAGTCAATGAACTGGCCTCAACTACCCTCTGTGGCAGAGAGTTCCAGAGACCCACCACTCTCTGTGTGAAAAAAGTCCTTCTCATCTCAGTCCTAAAGGATTTCCCCCTTATCCGTAAGCTGTGACCCCTTGTCCTGGACCTCCCCAACATCGGGAACAATCTTCCTGCATCTAGCCTGTCCAACCCCTTAAGAATTTTGGAAGTTTCTATAAGATCCCCTCTCAATCTCCTAAATTCTAGAGAGTATAAACCGAGTCTATGCAGTCTTTGTTCATAAGATAGTCCTGACATCCCAGGAATCAGTCTGGTGAACCTTCTCTGCACTCCCTCTATGGCAATAATGTCCTTCCTCAGATTTGGAGACCAGAACAGTACGCAATACTCCAGGTGTGGTCTCACCAAGACCCTATACAACTGAAGTAGAACCTCCCTGCTCCTATACTCAAATCCTTTTGCTATGAAAGCTAACATACCATTCGCTTTCTTCACTGCCTGCTGCATCTGCATGCCTACTTTCAATGACTGGTGTACCATGACACCCAGGTCGCGCTGCATCTCCCCTTTTCCTAATCGGCCACCATTTAGATAATAGTCTGCTTTCCTATTTTTGCCACCAAAGTGGATAAGCTCACATTTATCCACATTATACTGCATCTGCTAAACATTTGCCCACTCACCCAGCCTATCCAAGTCACCTTGCAGTCTCCTAGCATCCCCCTCACAGCTAACACTGCCCCCCAGCTTAGTGTCATCCACAAACTTGGAGATATTGCCTTCAATTCCCTCATCCAGATCATGAATGTATATTGTAAATAGCTGGGGTCCCAGCACTGAGGCCTGCGGTACCCCGCTAGTCACTGCCTGCCATTGTGAAAACGACCTGTTTACTCCTACTCTTTGCTTCCTGTTTGCCAGCCAGTTCACTTTCCACATCAATACTGAACGCCCAATGCCGTATGCTTTAAGTTTATATACTAATCTCTTATGTGGACCTTGTCGAAAACCTTCTGGAAGTCCAGATACACCACATCCACTGGTTCTCCCCTATCCACGCTACTAGTTACATCCTCGAAAAATTCCACAAGATTCGTCAGACATGATTTACCTTTCATAAATCCATGCTGACTTTGTCCAATGATTTCACCACTTTCCAAATGTGCTGCTGTCCCATCTTTAATAACTGACTCTAGCAGTTTCCCCACTACCGATGTTAGACTAACTGGTCTGTAATTCCCCACTTTCTCTCTCCCCCCTTTCTTAAAAAGAGGGGTTATGTTTGCTACCCGCCAATCCTCAGGAACTACTCCAGAATCTAAAGAGTTTTGAAAGATTATCACTAATGCATCCACTATTTCCGGAGCTACTTCCTTAAGTACTCTGGGATGCAGCCTATCTGGTCCTGGGGATTTATCGACCTTTAATCCATTCAATTTACCCAACACCACTTCCCGACTAACCTGGATTTCACTCAAGTCCTCCTTTGACCCGCGGTCCCCTGCTATTTACGGCAGATTATTTATGTCTTCCTTAGTGAAGACGGAACCAAAGTAGTTATTCAATTGGTCCGCCATAACCTTGTTCCCCATGATCAACTCACCTGTTTCTGACTGCAAGGGACCTACATTTGTTTTAACTAATCTCTTTCTCTTCACATATCTATATAAACGTTTGCAGTCAGTTTTTATGTTCCCTGCCAGTTTTCTTTCATAATCTATTTTTCCTTTCCTAATCAAGCCCTTTGTCCTCCTCTGCTGGTCTCTGAATTTCTCCCAGTCCTCTGGTATGCTGCTTTTTCTGGCTACTTTGTACGCATCATCCTTTGCTTTGATACTATCCCTGATTTCCCTTGTTATCCACGGATGCACTACCTTCCCTGATCTATTCTTTTGCCAAACTGGGATGAATAATTTTTGTAGTTCATCCATGCAGTCTTTAAATGTCTTCCATTGCATATCCAATGCTGGTCGTCCCCTATCAATAACCCGTGCCTGCCTTCGCCCCATATCCCTTGATTCCACTAGCTCCTAGAGCTCTATTTAACTCTCTCTTAAATCCATCCAGTGATTTGGCCTCCACTGCCGTCTGTGGCAGGGAATTCCATATATTCACAGCTCTCTGGGTGACATTTTTTTTTCTCACCCTCAGTGTTAAATGACCTCCCCTTTATTCTAAGACTGTAGCCCCTGGTTCTGGACACGGGAACATTTTTCCTGCATCTAGCTTGTCCAGTCCGTTTATAATTTTATATGTTTCTATAAGATTTCCCCCTCATCCTTCTAAACTCCAGTGAATACAAGCCTAGTCTTTTCAATCTTTCCTCCTATGACAGTCCCGCCATCCCAGGGATCAATCTCGTATTAATTCAATCAACCAGCATTTGGCTCTTAGTTTTCTATGCCCAGGCAATTCAAGTGTTTGTATAAACACTTCTTGAATGCTGTCAGCAACTCTGCTTCCACAAACTATGATCTCATGTCGTGTACTTCAGGTACTCACCATTCTCTGCGTGCACAAGGTTCATGTTTGATGAAGAATTTGAACCTGTGGAAAATTGAATCACTTCAGTATTTAGCCCACTGCTTATAGAAGTACATTCTTCTGCTGATTTATGTCCAAGCAAGGAGGGACAGGGGAAAGATTTGTCCAGGCATGGTAGAAAATGACAACAAAAGCTAAATATAGCAGATTTGTGGCAGAAGCTGCTTCAGTTTACTTCTATCAATTCTAACCAAGCTTCCAAACAGTGGGCATATTTAATAACATAATGCCATGTTGTCTGGTTACACTCTTCAAATCATATGAACAATTGGAAGACAAATTGGAAATACAAGGATGGAGTTAAAGGGAAAGAGTATAGGAAAGATTAAGAAAGACACCAGAATTAACGGGGCAGAAAGCTCACGAAAGGATAGGAGAGTATGGCCAAGTGAAAAAGGAATCTATATGAAAGGTGAGGTGAGTAATGGATTAAAAGTATTATATATAAATGCATGAAGTATAAGAAGTAAAGTGGATGAGCTTGAGGCTCAGTTAGAGATTAGTAGATATGACATTGTGGGGATTACAGATACATGGCTGCAGGAGGATCGGGTCTGGTAACTGAATATTCAGGGGTATACGTCCTACAAAAAGGACAGGCAGGTGGGCAGTGGAGGTGGGGTAGCTCTGTTGGTGAGGGATGAAATTCAGTCCCTTGCGAGGGAAGACATAGGGACTGACGATGTAGTCACTGTGGATAAAATTGAGGAATTGTAAAGATAAGAACACACTAATGGGAGTTACCTACAGGCCCCCAAACAGTAGCCTGGATATAGGGTGCAAGTTGGAACAGGAGTTAAAATTGGCATGTAACAAAGGTAATGCCACTGTGGTTATGGGAGATTTCAATATGCAGGTAGACTGGGAAAATCAGGTTGGTTTTGGACGCCAAGAAAGGGAGTTTGTAAAGTGCCTCCGAGATGGATTCTTAGAGCATTGGAGCCTACCAGAGAGATGGAAATTCTGGATTTAGTTTTGTCTAGTGAACCAGATTTAATAAGGGAACTCAAGATAAAGGAACCGCTTGGAGATAGTGAACGTAGTATGTTACATTTCTATGCAATTTGAGAGGTATTAGAAGTGTCGGTGTTGCAGTTGAACAAAGAGCACTATGAAGGCATGAGAGAGCTGGCCAAGATCGACTGGAAAATAATCCAAGCAGGAATGACAGTGGAACCGCAATGGCAGGAATAGAAACATAGAACATAGAAAAATATGTGCAGGAGTAGGCCATTCGGCCCTTCGAGCCTGCACCGCCATTCAATATGATCATGGCTGATCATCCAACTCAGTATCCTGTACCTGCCTTCTCTCCATACCCCCTGATCCCTTTAGCCACAAGTGCCACATCCAACGCCCTCTTAAATATAGCCAATGAACTGGCCTCAACTACCTTCTGTGGCAGAGAATTCCAGAGACTCACCACTCTCTGTGTAAAGAATGTTTTCCTCATCTCGGTCCTAAAGGAATTCCCCCTTATCCTTAGACTGTGACCCCTTGTTCTGGACTCCCCCAACATCGGGAACAATCTTCCAGCATCTAGCTTGTCCAACCCTTTAAAAATTTTGTAAGTTTCTATAAGATCCCCCCTCAATCTTCTAAATTCCAGCGAGTACAAGCCGAGTCTATCCAATCTTTCCTCATATGAAAGTCCTGACATCCCAGGAATCAGTCTGGTGAATCTTCTCTGTACCCCCTCTATGGCAAGGATGTCTTTCCTCAGATTTGGAGACCAAAACTGTACGCAATACTCCAGGTGTGGCCTCACCAAAACCCTGTACAACTGCAGTAGAACCTCCCTGCTCCTATACTCAAATCCTTTCGCTATGAATGCTAACATACCATTTGCTTTCTTCACTGCCTGCTGCACCTGCATGCCTACTTTCAATGACTGGTGTACCATGACACCCAGGTCTCGTTGCATCTCCCCTTTTCCTAATCTGCCACCATTCAGATAATAGTCTACCCTCATGTTTTTGCCACCAAAGTGGATAACCTCACATTTATCCACATTATGCTGCATCTGCCATGCATCTGCCCATTCACTCAGCCTATCCAAATCACCCTGCAGCCTCCAAGCATCCTCCTCACACCTAACTATACCCCCCAGCTTGGTGTTATCTGCAAATTTGGAGATGTTGCATTGAATTCGCTCGTCCAAATCATTAATATATATTGTAAATAGCTGGGGTCCCAGCACTGAGCCTTGCGGTACCCCACTAGTCACTGCCTGCCATTCTGAAAAGGACCCGTTTACTCCTACCCTTTGCCTCCTGCCTGCTAGCCAGTTCTCTATCCACATCAATACTGAACCCCCAATACTGTGTGCTTTAAGTTTGTATGGTAATCTCTTATGCGGGACCTTGTCGAAAGCCTTCTGAAAGTCTAGATATAACACATCCACTGGTTCTCCCTTATCCACTCTACTAGTTACATCCTCGAAAAATTCTATCAGATTTGTCAGACATGATTTACCTTTCGTAAATCCATGCTGACTTTGTCCAATGATTTCACCACTTTCCAAATGCGCTGCTATCCCATCTTTAATAACTGACTCTAGCAGTTTCCCCACTACCGATGTTAGACTAACTGGTCTGTAATTCCCCGCTTTCTCTCTCCCTCCTTTTTTAAAAAGTGGGGTTACATTAGCTATCCTCCAATCCTCAGGAACTACTCCAGAATCTAAGGGATTTTGAAAAATTATTACTAATGCATCCACTATTTCTGTGGGTACCTCCTTGAGTACTCTGGGATGCAGACTATCTGGCCCTGGAGATTTATCGGCCTTCAATCCGCTCAATTTACCCAACACCACCTCCCAGCTAACCTGGATTTCACTCAGTTCCTCCATCTAATTTGACCCCCGTTCCACTGCTATTTCCGGCAGATTATTTATGTCTTCCTTAGTGAAGACAGAACCAAAGTACCTGTTCAACTCTTCTGCCATTTCCTTGTTCCCCATAATAATTTCATCTGTTTCTGCCTTCAAGGGACCCAGATCCCTTAGTGAATTTCTGGGCATAATCCAGAAGATGCAGGATCATTTCATTCCAAAGAGGAAGAAAGATACTAAAGGGAATAAGAGGCAAACATGGCTGACAAGGGAAGTTAGGGATGGTATAAAACTAAAAGAAAAGGTGTATAACATAGCAAAGTGTAGTGGTAAGCCTGAAGATCGGGAAACTTTCAAAGGACATCAGAAGGTAACAAAAGGGCAATACAGGCTGAAAAGATGGAGTTGGAAGGTAAGATTATAAAGAAGGATAGTAAAAGCTTATTTATGCACGTTAAGAGAAAAAGATTAGTAATGACAAATCTGGGTCCCTTGAAGGCAGAAACAGATGAAATTATTATGGGGAACAAGGAAATGGCAGAAGAGTTGAACAGGTACTTTGGTTCTGTCTTCACTAAGGAAGACACAAACAATCTCCCACATGTACGAGAGGACAGAGGATCTAGGGACTCAGAGGAACTGAAAGAAATTTGCATTAGGCGAGAAATTGTATTGGGAAGGCTGTGAAATACCCAGGGCCTGATGTTCCGCATCCCAGGGTACTTAAGGAGGTGTCTCTAGAAATCATGGACATATCATTGCTGGTCATTTTCCAATGTTCTGAAGATTCAGGATCAGTTCCTGTGGATTGGAGGGTAGCTAATGATATCTTGCTTTTTAAGAAAGGAGCGAGAGAGAAAACGGGGAATTATAGACCAGTTAGCCTGACATTGGTGGTGGGGAAGATGCTGGAGTCAATTACTAAAGAAGTAATAACGGAGCATTTGGAGAGCAGTAAAAGGATTGGTCCAAGTCAGCATGGATTTATGAAGGGGAAATCCTGCTTGACTAATCTTCTGGAATTTATTGAGGGTGTGACAAGTAAAATGGATGAAGGAGAGCCAGTGGATGGCATCTGGACTTTCAGTAAGCCTTTGATAAGGTCCCACACAGGAGATTAGTAGGCAGAATTAAAGCACATGGTATTGGGCGTAGGGTATTGGATAGAGAATTGGTTGGCAGACAGACAAAAGAGTAGGAATAAATTGTCAGAATGGCAGGCAGTGGCGAGTGCAATGCCTCAAGGCTCGGTGCTGGGGCTGCTACTATTTACAATATATATTAATGATTTAGATGATGGAATTAAAAGTAACACTAGCAAATTTGCAGATGACCAAAGCTGGGTGGCAGTGTTAACTGTGATGAGGATGCTGGGAGGGTGACTTGAACAGGTTGAGTGAGTGGGCAGATGCATGGCAGTTGCAGTATAATGTAGATAAGTGTGAGGTTATCCTCTTTGGCGGCAAGAACAAGGAGGCAGATTATTATCTCAATGGTGTTAGATTGGGTAAAAGGGAAGTGCAACGAGACCTGGGTGTCCTTGTACACCAGTAACTGAAAGTAAACATGCAGTTACAGCAGGCAGTGAAGAAAGCTAATGGCATGTTGGTCTTCATAACGAGAGGATTTGAGTGTAGGAGTACTTCTGCAGTTGTACAGGGACCTGGTGACACCACATCTGGGGTATTGTGTGCAGTTTTGGTCTCCTAATTTGAGGAAGGACATCCTTGCTATCAAGGGAGTGCAGCATAGGTTCATGAGGTTAATCCCTGGGATGGTGGGACTGTCATATGAGGAAAGATTGGAAAGACTGGGCTTGTATTCACTGGAATTTAGAAGGAGAGGGGATCTTATAGAAACATATAAAATTCTAAAAGGAATGGACAAGCTAGATGCAGGAAAATGTCCCCAATGTTGGGAGAGTCCAGAACCAGGGGCCACAGAAGGCAGTGGAGGGCAATTCACTGGATCATTTTAAAAGATAGTTAGATAGAGCTCTTGGGGCTGGCGGAATCAAGGGGTATGGGGAGAAGGCAGGCACGGGTTACTGATTGTGGATGATCACACAAATAAATGCATCCACAACCAGCATCAGGCTCCACCCCCCTCCACTCCCCCTCTCCTCTCCTCTCCTCCCCCCTCCCCCCTCCACCTCTCTCCCTTGCCCCTTCAGCCCCTCCTACCCCTTCCCCTTCCCCCCTCTCTCCCCTAACCCCTTCCCCCATCTCCCCTCTCCTACCCCCTATCCTCCCGCTCCACCCCCTCTCCATCTTCCCCTCTCCTCCCCTCTCCCTCCTCCTCCACGCCCCGCTCTCCACCCCCCCACCCCTCTCCCCTCTCCATCCCCCCTCTCCCTCCCCCACACCTCCTCTCCCCCATCTCCCTCCCCCACCCCTATCTCTCCTTCACCCCCATCTCCCTCTCTACTCTCTCTGCCCTTCGAGGTAGGGCGGGGATGGGGTAAAAGGAGCCAATTCATAATATTAATATGATATCAAGGGGGGTGGTTAGTGTGTGTGTGTGTGGTGGTGGGGGGGGGGGGTGGGTGGTTAGTGTGTGTGTAATGCTGCAGGCCACAACCCCCCCCACCCCCGCAACCGCGCTTTGAGGGACGGGACCCAACGGGTCCCCCTTGGTCTAGTCACTTTTAAAATCATTTGCTCAGACAGGTTTTAAAAAAAGATTGAAATGATTGATGGTTTAAGTTGCTAACAAGCTGGTTTTGATGTTATTTCACTCAGACTGTGAATGAGCAATTCATTAGTACGTCTCGCCGATTGAAAAACATTCTCACTTGTTTTATTGGAAAGTTTTTGTTTGTCATCTATAAACAGTGAGCTATAAATTGGACGCCAGTGTACATTGCAGATGGAAGAAAGATGTTTGCAGTCATTCAAGGAGTTCTTCCAAGGGATCCTTCTGGCAGAAAGTAAAGCTCTGAGTGTGGTGCTGGGGGGGTGATTGTGGCAGGGGAGGCGGTTGGGGAGGGCTTGTTGAGAGCAAGGAACATGTGGGGGGGAGGGGGTGAGGCACTACAGGGAAATCAGGGGTGGTGTGGAGAGAGTGAGAGACAATGGAGATAGGGGGAAGCACTTAAAATGTGGAGGGCAATGTACCCACTGGCTTCCCAAATGACAAGCTGAAACTTTAACTGCGGACAGAAGATTTCCATAAAATCAGTGGAGGCTTTCTTCAAGTATATTAATCAGGTTTCAATAATCCTGTCGTGAAGGACCATGTTTCGGCTTGTACTCGCTGGAATTTAGAAGATTGAGGGGGGATCTTATAGAAACTTACAAAATTCTTAAGGGGTTGGACAAGCTAGATGCAGGAAGATTGTTCCCGATGTTGGGGGAGTCCAGAACAACGGGTCACAGTCTAAGGATAAGGGGGAATTTCTTTAGGACCGAGATGAGGAAAACATTCTTTACACAGAGAGTGGTGGGTCTCTGGAATTCTCTGCCACAGAGGGTAGTTGAGGCCAGTTCATTGGCTATATTTAAGAGGGCGTTAGATGTGGCACTTGTGGCTAAAGGGATCAGGGGGTATGGAGAGAAGGCAGGTACGGGATACTGAGTTGGATGATCAGCCATGATCACATTGAATGGCGGTGCAGGCTCGAAGGGCCGAATGGCCTACTCCTGCTTCTATGTTTCTATGTTTCTATGTTTAAATATGGGCCTTTCAACAACATAATGGTTGAACACAAATTCAAATTCGACGCTAGCGTCGGGTGAGCAGGCGTATGGATGGGTAGTGGGATATATCTCCGCTTATTTTTTTACTTCTTCATTAGTTTAGGGGTTTTTCTTTTTTCTTTTTCGTATCTTTTTTGAAATTCTTTCTTTTCTTTTTTCTTTCTTCTTCCTTTCCCTTCTTTCCTTTTTTCTTTTTTCCGATTTACTTATTAGTTTATAAAATGTTAAAACTGAAGCTGTACAAAAATTGTATAATTGTTTTGTCGATTACTTTCTCCTTGTACATTTGCTCCTAATAAAATAAATATATATATATATATATATATATATATATATATATATATATATATATATATATATATATATTTATTTATTTTTTTTTAAATCTTTGGGCCTGAGCAGGGTAGTGATGGTGGAAGTAAATGAGGGACAAGGAAAGAACATGCATTCCAAAACGTAACTTGAAACTCCTTTCACCTTGCAAAACCCCACAATTTCTGATCGATTCCTTTAATGTAACATTAAGTACTGAGGCCGTTGAATTCTGTTGGCATCTTTCAACAATCAGGGAACCACTTTCTGCTGTATTCGAGTTGTAGAGTCAAACAGCCCGTTGGTCCAACTCATCCAATGCCAACCAATCAGACATAAAAACGGCTTTTTTCCACGAGTAGTAGCTATACTAAATAACCAAAAAACCTGTAGCCTCCTTTTGCTCTGGTATTTTATTTAATTCGCATGTTTAATCAATAATGTTGATTAATGCAAATTCCTTGTATGTAAATACTTGGCCAATAATCGTATTCATTCATTCATTCATTCATTCATTCATTCAAGATGCCACATTTACCTGCAAATGGCTCGCATCCCTCTAAAACTTTCTTATTCATGTACCTCTCCAAATATTTTTTGTATTTGTTATTGTACCTGCTCATTCAACATACTCACCACCCTCTGAGTGATAAAGTTGCCTCTTAGGTTCATAATAAATTTCCACCTAAAACCTATGCCCTCTAGTTCTTGATTCCCCTACCCTGGGTAAAAGGCAGTGCCTATCTATTCACCTCATGATTTTATACATCTCTATAAAATCACCCCTCCGGCTTTTGTACTCCAAGGAATGAAGTCCTAGCCTGCCGAACCTCCTCCTATAGCCCAGGCCCTCGAGTCCCGGCAACATCCCTGTAAATATTCTTTGCACTACTTCCAGCTCAATAGCAACTTTCTCATAGCAGGGTGACCAACATTAAACAAAATAAAACTGCAGCATCACCAACGCCTTGTACTAATGTAACATGATGTTGCAGCTTCTATAATCAAGTCCCTGACTGATGAAGGACAACATGCCAAAAGCCTTCTTCAACATCCTATCTGGCTCTGTAGTGATTTTGGTCTCAAGTATGCTAGTAAAATCAGTGCAACTGCCTACTTGTTGATCCCATGGAAACACGCAACAGGCCATAACCCTGCACTGGACTTCAACTGATTCTCTCAGCTATCAAACATGTTCATAGTCACCTTAAATAGGTCAATGAACAGAATGGCTTAGCTGCTATTCTGTAACTGTATCGAAAGATGCATTGCTCTGCTTATATTAAATGAATTTCAACACTGTATATGCCATAAATGAGCTTTTTAATTTCTCAATTTTGATCTGAAACCGCAGCTCAGCAATTATTGTTCTTTCAATAGAGTAAGGAGACAATTGTGCAAAAGAAGAGTCAAAGTGCTGGAATAACAGCAGATCAGGCAGCATCTTTGGAGAAAAAGAATGGGTGACTTTTTGAGTTGGAACTCTTCTTCAGACTAAACTAAATGAATTCAGATCAGGCCACAAATCAATGCTATTTCCACAACTTGTTGCTGTGATTTTGGGAATTTTGTATCATCTCCAATGGGTCTGCTCTTGAAAGTAAAATGCTCACACCACTAACAAGGTGAAGCAACATCAGAACCAGTTGTCTGTAGCAGACCATCATTTCCAAATATATGTCAAGTCTGCAAACTTTGCCCATAAAAACTGCAGATTCTGGAAATTAGAAGTGTAAACAGAAGATTGTCAACGGCGCTTTGTTATCACATGTGTAAACTCAAAAAGCATTTTTGCATAAAGATCAGTAAAGTCTTGCCATACCTAAGCACAATTCCTAATTAACAAAGTGAACAGAAATAGTCCACTGAGACCACATGCAAAGGCGATTGGACATAGGCAACATCTGTGAACAGAGAAATTAAGTTAACATTCCAGGTCAAAAACTTATGTCAGTGGTGGCATTTGAATATGTTTTGACGTCTTTGGATATTAAGGTAATTTTACAACAAATTATTCTTATTATGTGTTCCAATAAATAAAAAGATATATACCTCCCATTTAATTAGATTCATATTAACATCAATCTATTTGCAAGTTTGCTTTAAAAGCTCTGAGAATTAAAACCATTTAAAATTAGGCTTAGGTACATTTTAAGTCATATTTAAATTTGCAAAAAAAAACCTAAACAGTATCATACAACAGTTAGAACAGCACAATGTCTTTCCATTATTAATTCATCCATGTTATTAATACTTAATAGATTGTTTGATCGTGAGTGAAAGATAAAATAGATGCTTGATTCAGATGCAAAATAATTACTACAATAAGTAGCATTGTAGTCGTGGTGGTATTGTAGTAGTAAGTGGAAAAAAAGCACAAGTTTCCACGTTGTTTGTTCTTTCCGTATGAAAAGGCTGTCAGAATTTCATGGGTGGCATTGCTCAATGAATCCATTAATCTTGAAGCAAAAGTTCAGTGAGGTCAATGGGGATCAACACGAGTCCAAAAGTCAAACCCTGCAGCTTGAGTGAAGCACCAGACACATGCACTCTTGTTGAAATTCAATGCAGAAGCTCTAAAGTCAATGAGATTAACAGATCTTCCTGAAGGATGATACAATGGGGTTTAAACTTTCATTAGTAAAGCAAAGCTGTTGATGATAACTCAGTAATCTGTAGCACATATCAGCTGATTTACGTTCCAGAGAAAACAAAGAAATATACATTTGTGCGCAGGGCAAAACTGATTGCTTCTTCTTATCGAGTCTACATCACAAGATTAGAAATTGTTCAGCCAGAGCTGAACACACTTCTCGGCATCCGCATGCAATAGCGTCTTGCGCTTCTTGTGCGTAGTGGTGGAAAGATTGGTGGACACAGGGCTGCGACGTATACGCTCTTGCTTTGACCACAACTGAGTGCTGATTTAGGCTCATGTTATCCATCTGCAGGAAAATATTGTCATCTCACATCTTTTGAAACTCAATCTTTTCCCCAGTGTAACTCCTAAATAATTGTTGTTTATGTAATCTTAGTTTATTGCATCACATTTATTTTTGTAAGATTTATAATAATAATATACAATAAATTGTATATATTATAGATATTATTATATACAACAGTTAGAACATCACAATATCTTTCCATTATGAATTAATCCATGATATTATTATTATATATATTATATACTGTATATTGTATATATTATAGTTATCATTACTGTTAATATTTAAAAAGCACAACATAAACCTCTGAGCCAGTCCACAGATGGAAATGTTCAAAAATGTTTCCACTATACAGCTCCTTGAACATCCCTGGATGCTCCAAAAGATTGTACACAGTTTTTTTGCACAAGTGTTAGTGTTATTCTAGTGTTAGAAATTAATTTAAATGCACTGGGCATTGAATAGTTTGATGGTCAGTTTTGCTAAAATGATTGCCATCCTTTCATTGGTGACCTGGTGTGTACTAGGCAAAACAGTCTGCGCTCAGAAGATAGACACAAAATGCTAGAGTAACCTAGTGTGATAGACAGCATCTCTGGAGAGAAGGAATGGGTGACGTTTTGGGTGAGCTCAGTGTCTTGTCTCTGTGGGGTTGGTTAATCTCTGCAAGGGTCACTGCCAATGGCTTCAGTGAGTACTGCCATCAGCTTCACAATGAATCTAATCTGCAAGTAGCTCTAGGGCTCTGCGGTAGCCACGTCTATGTCTCCAAGCAATCTTTTTTCAATCTGGCGGATCTTTTAATGACAAAAGAAGGTTGCTCCAGTCTGATGCTTTAGTTAATGGTTTTAAGCCATTATCCCCTGCAAATGAGAGGGAAGAATATTGCTGAACATGTTGCAATGTCTGCATACAATGACTAGTATTTAAAGTGTGTGAACAAAGATCATCCACCAATGATCGTGGGATAAACAGAGCCTGGTCCCATAGCGTCTTTCCTCCATTCAGGAGGTAATGGGTTGGAAAAGTTAACTAAAACAGCAGAATGGAGCAAGCATATTATTTCTTCAGTGGGTCAGCCACTTAAATATGTGTGACTGTTGGAGTAGTCATATATTTGAGGTAAACTATTTTGCACCTTCAACTAAACTTGATCACATTTATTTGGACATTAAATTTCTTCCAACCCTGGGACCAGATCCCTGGGACATTCCCGTGGACATTGAGCTCTCTGTCCACATCTTTTCAATAATGCTTTATCTCAAACTCTGTAGTTTGCTGGGTTTCCTGTGTGCCAGGCCTCTCTGCTGTTGTCTACCTCTTCACTAGGATATCTGGGACTTCATTAGGGGCACAGCATGACTGTTTCTTGCATATGTTTATTTTTGTGTTTCCCTTCCATTTGAGGGATGTGGCATGACTTTGGTCAGCTCCAGTTAGTTTCAGCAGATTTATTTTTATTTAGTTTAGAGATACAACGCGGTAGCAGGCACTTCAACCCACCAAGTCCGCCCCAACCGGTGATCCCCGCACATTAACGCTATCTACACACATTAGGGACAATTACATTTATACCAAACCAATGAACCTACAAACCTGTACGTCTTTGGAGTGTGGGAGGATACCGAAGATCACGGAGAAAACACGCGCAGGTCACGGGGAGAAAAAAAGTCCGTACAGACTGCACCCGTAGTCAGGATCGAACCCGGGTCTCTGTAAGGCACCAACTCTACCTCTGCACCACCGTATATGATCCATGGAAGAACTTGCGCTTACTGTGCACCAAAGGGATAAAAATATGACTAGTATTTAAAGTGTGTGAACAGTGATCATGGGATAAACAGATCCTAGTCCCATAGCTTCTTCCCTCTCTCTATTCAGGAGTTAATGGCTTGGAATAGTTAACTAAAACAGCAGAATGGAGCAAGCATCTTTTATCTTCAGTGGGTCAGCCACTTAAATATTTAGCCTGTAGTGTTTCGGAGCTGACGGGTGCTACTAGTTTAACCTATGAGGCACCAGTTCCTATGAAATCAATGTTCTTGGCAATTTTCACCCCTGTGCTCTGTGAATTCAATTTGCGTCTCTTCTATAGTCCTTCCGTTCTACTCAAGGTTCTTTGGAGAATAAGGAAAGCGTGGAAGGTATTCCCAAGATCTTCCTTTTGTTATGACCCTCTGCTGCATGCAAGGGCCTAACCTGAAGGGATGGACACACCAACCTTCCTTCCCCCTCTGCTACCAATACTTTGTTCAGTACTACCTTGTGGTAGCACAGCTGCGGTCAGGAATTAGTCAGCAGAGAAAGCAATTGCCAGACATCAACATTCTGCTCCACTGAGAGACCAATCTGACTGCCCTCAAGTCACTTCTCTATAAACAAGAGCTTTCGAACACAAGGCTGAATTGATTCAGTGAAAGCTAACGTCATTTTCTTAAGAAGTACACTTAACTAGTTTAGTTTAGTTTTGAGACTGAGACCGAGCCAACCAGCGTTCCCCACACACAAGCAATATCCTTCCCATGAGGGACAATTTACAGTTCTTACCAAAGCCAATTAACCTACAAACTGTACGTCTTTGGAGTGTGGGAGGAAACCGGGGAAAACACACGCGGTCACAGGGAGAACGTACAAACCCCGTACAGACAGCACCCGTACTCTGGATCAAACCCGGGTCTTTGGAGCTGCAAGGCAGAAACTCTATGTAGCGCCACTGTGCCACATCTGAAAACTGGCAAACTGTTTTCAAACAGTTGCAAACTGTTTCAAAATTGCAAACTGGCATAACAATTGAGTCAGGCAGTTGGGCCAACTTTTTAGTATGTATCAAATCCAATTTTCTTTTAAGTCAAAAATCTGACTCGAGTAAAAGAGATGGCCTACTGGATTCATAAAAAATGCTTATATTGGAAAGAGAAATATCATCAAATTATTCCTGGTGGAGAATATGATGTCCTGTGAATTCAGGATTAAAGCTGAGTATTTCTTAGTGAATGGAGTGATGCATAAGTATTCTTTGAAAAGATAGAGTCCCATTTCATTTTTTGGCTTGAGGACCATAGAATTGACATACAGGACAGTGGCAGCCAAAGGATAAAATGCAATACAATGTACCATACATTGTGTTCTATTGTAATGCAAAGCTAATGTGCATATGGGGGCCAACACTGACCTTAATTTACCAGATCAGTGTTATGATGAGCGCATTTGTAGCATGACCCTTGATTTAAGATTATCCTTAAACAATTTGTATGGGAGGGTTTGTTGATGACAGGATGTTTTCATTTGACTCCCAAGAAGGTAAGATGAACATATTTATTTATGTTGCAATGGCTATAAAAAACACAGCTTTATGATCACTCTTGTTCCAGCCAGCATAGCAGTTAGTTAAACATTCCAGTCTCCATAGGAAGAAGTATGAAATTTGAGTCGTTGAAACATTTTGGGAAGCAAAAACTATAGAAACAAATACAAATTTAAAAATATCTGGTATGAGCAGTGAGCTGCCAAAATAAATACCAGGAACGTAAAACTAGAAATGTGTCAGTTTAGAATGAATAGCTCATTCATTCCTTTGTGTGACACGTTCAGATCGTACGTTAACATTTGATGCCGATTTGTAATACTAAGACGTCAGAAAATATTAAGGTACTTTTATCCTGTTCCAGTATTTTGTTAAGAAACCATTCAGAAGCAATTGTCTCGACCTGTAATAAAAGCTCTTCAGAAAAACTAATATGTTTTGCTTCCCATTTTTCACTTTTTTTTAATTTAAAGGCAATTTTATAAAAAAATGTTGATTCAAACAAAATCCACAATAGTTTACTTCTGATCTAGAAACATTTATTCAGAGTACTGCAACATTTAAATGGATTTCAATTTAAATGCTTCCTAATATTTTCTACATTCATTCTGCATGTACTCTGATCCACAAACAAGGCAAAGAAAAGGAAAAATGTGTCATATACTTTTTACAGCATTTATATTTATATATGTATGGAATATATATATAAACGGGAATATATATATATATAACATGTTTTTCAGTACGAGATGGACACGATGCATCCTGTAAAGATTACATTGAAGTTATTTTATCGGCTATGATGACACCACGTACACATGTAAATTGCATATCGGTGAAATTGAGAAATGTTTAAATGGAAACCCGTTCAAATATCTCAATACTCTGAATTAATTGTTTTTTATCAATTGAAAAAAAATCAGATAAGCTCTCTAAATTCTTGAAGTGTGGCAGATGTATCCACAGCTGCGCTGAACCGTAAAAGTGCGGTCGCCCCTGAGCCTAAACCTGGACCGCAGGGTAATCAGTAGCCTCAAGTCGGCCGACCTGAGGGACCTGGAGGTAGAATGGTGGGTTAGCAAATTTTGGATGTAGGTGGAGGCAAGCCCGTTAAGGGCTTTTTATAGATATAGGAGGAGCTTGAAATTGATTCTGTACCGTACTGGGAACCAGTGGAGAGAGGCCAGAATCGGGGTGATGTGATCCCTTTTGCGGGAACCTGTCAGAAGTCTCGCTGCGGCTTTTTAGACCAATTGCAAGCGGGACAGGGATGATTGGCTGATGCCAATGTATAGGGAGTTGCAGTAATCAAGGCGGGAGGAGATAAATGCGTGGATGAACGATTTTCAAGGTCGTTGAATTGGAGGAATGGTTTGATTTCAGCTATCGTTTAGTTGGAGGAAGTTATACGCCATCCAACACTTTATATCCTCGAGGCATTGCAAAAGGCTGAGTAGATTTGATCGGTTGTTGGGTTTCAGGGGAAGATAGAGCTGTGTATCGTCTACATAGCAGTGGAAGGAAATGCCGTGCCTTCGAATGACTTGGCCAGGGGGAGCATATACTGAGAGATGGGGCCTTGTGGAACCCTGCAGCAAAGGCGAGCTGGGAAAGAGAAAGAGTTGCCTATATTTGTAGATAAACTCCTATCTTTGAGGTAGGAAACGAACCAGCTCATGGCAGTGCCATCAATACTAACCCCGTACCGGAGATGGTCAATTAGGATGGTGTGGTCCACTGTATCAAACGCTGCGCTGAGGTCTAGAAGGAGCAGGATTGCACAGGTGCCAGAGTCGATGGCGAGAAGCAGGTCGTTATGTACCTTCAACAAGGCAGATTTTGTGCTGTGGTGGGCCCTGAAACCTGATTGGAAACCTTCCAGGGTGGTATTTTGGTGTAGGTAAGGCATTAGTTGATATAGAATTACCTATTCAAGGACACTTGAAAGGAAAGGCAGTTTGGAAATAGGTCTGTAGTTGCTAGGTTAAGTTTTTTCAGGAGGAGCTGGACCATTGCGTGCTTGAAACAGGTTGGAACAGTCCCAGTGGCCAGAGAACTGTTGATGACCAAGAGGATGCTGGTTCCGCCTATTGCAATTACATCCTTCAGAAGCACAGTGGGGACAACGTCGAGGGGACAGGTTTCAGGTTTCATAGTGGTGTCCAGCTTTACAAGGGAGGGTAGAGTAATGGGTTGGAAACAGTCTAATTTAGAAGAACAGACCAATGAGACAATGAGACCAATCGTTCTAATGTTCTCAACTTTGCTGGTGAAAATGTAGTAAATTCTTTGCACTTAGCAGGCGACAGAGCTAAGCTGGTACTGGGGGCAGGACATATGAGAGAGGTAATGTTACTAAATAGGACCTTGGAATTATGGGTGTTTTTGGAAATAAGGTTGGAAAAGTATTGCGTTCTCGCAGACTTTAGTGCTTCCTGGTATTTGAGAAGATTGTTTCTCAGAAGTTCAAAGGAAATTTGAAGCTTATCAGATTTATACTTCTGTTCTGATTTTCCGCACTCTCTTCTTAGGGCTCTGGTGATGTCATTGAGCCAGGGCCAACATTCACACGTAGGCTTTTTCATTTTAAGAGGAGAAACGGAATCCAGGATGGAAGAGCAAGTGGTATTGAATAAAGAAATTAGGTCGTCAGTGCTGAGATGGAGGGGAGACACCTCGATGGTGCAGATGTCGGGAGCAGCTATGAGAGCCTCAGAGAAATTACTGGCAATCGAAGAGTTTATGTAGCGGGAGTAGTGAACAGGAAGATGGGATTTTGAGGGATGGCGAGTTCCTATATTTCACTAGTCTGTGCAGCGGTAGATTTGCTGCCTTGCTACCCTGGATCGATCCTGACTACAGATGTGTGTACGGGGTTTGTACATTCTCCCTGTGACCATGTAGGGTTTCCCTGAATGCTCCAGTTTCCTCCCGCACTCCACTCCCGGTATGTAGGTTAATTGGCTTTGTTAAACATTGTATAGTATACGGGATCGCTGGACCCAATGGGCCGAAGGGCCTGTTGTATCTCTAAACTAAATTAAACTACTGTTAAACTTGCTTTCAGCAATTAATGTTTCAGCAATTAATGTTTCTAAACTACTAAACTTAACTCTCTCAAGTGAGCTTCCCCACTGTTGGATCTCCACGGGTTAAATACAGGTTCACATCAGGTTTCCAACCCACAAATAATTCACTCCCCATTACAAAACCCACCACTCAGAGGTTATAATATGGCCCCTGTACGTGCAAATATCAAATTTCTTCAAGAACCTTGGATAATGCTACACATCTCCATCCAACCTGTTTGGGGCTATTCTCAGTGTTAAATTTAATCTCTTGATATTGTAATATATTCATCTCCAAGGTTGAAAATAATGGATTCTGAACTATTCTCTTTCCCACCAACAGGTGAAGACATAAATTAGATCAATTGATCGCATTTTTGGGGGCGGACAGATCAGTGAAATGTAGGAACTCAGTGCATCTGCCACACTTCATGCTTCTTTCAGGTGCCCTCCCTTTCCTTACAAATTGACTGGTGTAGAATCATTTGACCCATACATATCTAATGGGGTTATATTGTTTAACATGCAGTCTCATACTGAGTTGTTAAACTGTTGTGCCTGTTTGGATGGATCAGAAATAAATTGTGGCACTATTTAAAGGAGAGCTGAGTCTTCAGAGGAAAGAAGTGAAGAGACATTTCACATTCCTCATGCTGCCTCAGCAAGGCCAACAGCATATTTGAGGGCGAGTCGCATTCCAGCCATTCCCTCTTCTCCCTTCTCCCATCGGAAAAAAGTTATAGAAGTGTGAAAACGCACGGCTCCAGATTCAGGGACAGTTTCTTCCCAGCTGTTATCATACAACAGAAGTGTCTTTGATTGAACTTACTGGACTTTATCGTGCACTAAACATTATTCATGTTACCGCTTTTAGTGTGGATGGCTCAATTGTAATCATGTATTGTCTTTAAGCTGTCTGATTAGCACGCAACAAAAGTTTTTCCCTGTACCTCGGTACACGTGACAATAAACTAAACTCAACATTCCCAGGCCAACATATCAAGCAATTGTGCCATCGAATCAATTGTCTCAATTTTATGTTGGATTATAAGCAAAGACCAACTGTGGTTGCCTCAAATATTTCTCTGCTTATGTGCATCGTGTTATCTTCTTCAGCAGTTTGCAATTCAGAATCAATCTTTGCTGGCGTGAAAGATAATGAGTAGGAAGGAACTGCAGATGCTGGTTGAAACCAAAGATAGACACAAAAAGCTGGAGTAACTCAACAGGTCAGACAGCATTTCTAGAGCAAAGGAATAGTAGCAATGTTACAAAATTTTGAGATTTTTGAAACCAAGTCTGCAATTTATCTCACCAGATAAAGCATAAAAAGAAGTTTACTTTGACACCTAATTCACTTTTGTATCTTCAGTATTAAAAAAAGTGATGGCAATTTTCATACTCGGAAATTAGCATCTTGTTCCCTATTGCTTTTCCATTGACTTAACACGAAAGGTGCGATCGAGGACAGTCAAAAGCTCATAACTTTCTTAAAAATTAAGCGAACTAAAATAAATTTTCAGTTATTATAGATTGAAGCATTCTGAAACAAATATGAAACAATCTTACTTGGATCACCTGAAATTAAAGCATATAATTAGTTAGTTACCCAATTGCAGCTAATTACAAAATTCAATTACTAGATCTAAACATCTATCCATTTCTTAAGAAAATATTAACATTTTTAAAAGGCCTAAGTGTCCAAATAACATTCACATAAGAATTCACAATATAACATGATTTTTAAATGTCATTGTCATTAATTTATAGGCCAAATTGAAGGAATTTAGTGTTTAATTCCCGTAAATTAATGGTCATTTAAATCAGCTTGTGAGTGGGTTTTTCTGGAATGCGATCGATTGGAATGTTGCGGTGAATTTAAACCCCATATCGGCAGGAAAAATACTGCCGGTTCGTATGGGAAATAAATCACCGTTTCGCAACATGAAATTTGGATTAAGGTCATCTTAACAAGCACGTTTATATGTAAAAATAAACGGCTTTCCTTTACCTGTCCCATACGTGAAATCTGTCCCCGTTGTCGGCATTCACGGCATTAGAAGCTAATTTTTATTTTACTCCAGCGCTGAAATTATCGGGCGATTAAAAAAAAAATTCACATACCGGCAGTCGGAACGAACCTTCAGCAAAAGCTCGCACCCCGAGAAAATAAAACTCCGGAAGGCAGGGGAAAAGCACATTTTAACCTCGCCCCCCCCACCCCCCCCCACCAAAGGCACCAAAGTCACGCACACGGCCAATGACAGAACTGCAGTGCCGGTGAAGGTAAGTTTTGTAACATACCTAGGAATAGGTGGCATTTTGGGTCAAGACACTTCTTCACACTTCTTCACTCTGAAGAAGTGTCTCGACATGAAATGTCACCTATTCCTTTTCTCGAAAGATAATGACGTCCATTTCCAAGTCATGTTGTGTCACTTTGGAAATTAAACTGGGCACAGATCATCCACATTGCCGAGATCCATTTTTTCTGCTGGGGTATATGGGACATCAATTTTCCTTCCCCCACACCCTATTTGGAGCAGCATGGAAGAACTTGGTTTAATTGCCCTGAGACAGACCATCATTGACTATCGTCAGGGGAAGCTGATTTTCCCAACTGTGCTAGACTAAAACTTGCGCTAGATCATCAATTAATCCCTCCATGCTCTGGCCGCCTCACTGCCATCCCCACATTCCTTCAATCCCTCCGGCAGCTCCCCATCTCATCATTGCCCATCCCCCATCCCCACACCACCGACTTTCTGCCCCACCACCATACATAGAGTCATAGAGTGATACAGTATGGAAACAGGCCCTTCAGCCCAACTTTCCCACACCGGCCAACATGTCCCAGCTACACTAGTTCCACCTGCCAGAGCTTGGTCCATATCCCATCAAACCTGTCCTATCCATGTAGAAGTCATACCCAAGATGTCTACACCCAAGACACCCATACCTATGTAGACATCATATCCATCCATCCATAGGTCATAGCACTCAACACATGTGAAAATGCTGGGCGCATGTTTTATTCAATGTTCTGCATTCAGAACTTTTGAAATCTACAGAGCTGAATGTGCGGCAGTGACCACAAGGAACAGATGATATTCTCAGACACAACTTGCTGCAGTTGCTGATTTACAAAAGAGACACAAAGTGCTGGAGTAACTCAGCGGGCCAGGCAGCATCTCCAGAGGACATGGCTACATGACGTTTTGGGTTGGGACCCGTCTTCATACAGATTGTACCAGAGGGTCCTGACCCAAAACATCTTCTGTCCATTTCCTCCACAGATGTTGCCTGGCCAATTATCAGTCCTGAACTACTATCTACCTCATTAGTAACTCTCGGACTACATTTGATCAGACTTTACTGGCTTTACCTTGCTCTAAATGTTATTCCCTTATTGTGTATCTATACACTGTAAATGGCTCGATTGTAAATATGAATTGCCTTTCCGCTGACTGATTAACAAAGGCTTTTCACTGTACCTCGGCACACGTGACAATAAACTAAACTGAAACTTCAATTGAAACTGACCCATTGAGTACCTCTAGCATTTTGGGTTTTGCTACAGATGACATTCTCATATACATCCAGCAGTCATGAACAAAATATGCATCCAGCAGTAATGAGTGGAAATGTTCTTAATTTAAAGAATGGGTAGCAAAACCTAATTTGTATCTGAGCAGGTCTGAATCAGATCAAACTGGAATATTTGTGCAGTAACTGAGACTACCATAATTTAAGACTATTCAGATTTGTACTTTGAACTCAACACTTGTTCATAACACCTGCCTGGCTATAGTGGTCCTAAAAAAATGATTGAGGTTTTTATGAATTTATGTCTGAATCTGACATCTGTTTTGCAGAACCAAACTCCAAGTCACCTCTTTCCTTACCCTTAGACATGCATCCAGCTGAGATAAGTACAGTCAAGCAGACTTCAGCATAAGTCCCACCTTTTTCAAGATCAGAACTGCTGACACACAATCTCCTGGTGTCTGCTCACCTTTCTTTGAAGCACTTGAAAAACAAATGTCCATGAATTTACAAAGATCAAAATGATGTCTCGTCAAACATCACCTAACTAGTAGGGGATGGAGACAAGCAGATGGCAACTGCGGTTAAATGCTGCCTTGATGTTTTCATTTTGTTCCCTATACCTAACATTGACCACATGGATACAAGTGGGCATAGCAATTCAGGACTGAGGCTTCTCTATTAGACGCACCACAGATCATGGGAAGTGATTGATTCCTGGAATTACTCATCTCCAAAGTGTAGGGTGAACAAGTGGAAGAGGAATTATTACCGTTCAAGACAGTGTTAATTCAAACCAGTCCACCCAGTCATAAGAATGAAAGGTTTATGGCCATGTTATGTTATATTTAGGATCCAGGGTCCTGAATAAATCCGACTACTAATATGTGTTTAATTTTCACCTTTTACAACCAGGCCACTGTACAAGGGCAGATTTGTTTATTCATTAGCATGTGGAATTTGGGTAAATTGGGTTCAGAGGTCAGCCATCACAGCAAGATGGTGATTTCCATTAAAATTAATTGAATGTAGATCCTGCAGGGCATTTTAACTTTCTAATCCAGAATCTTAAAGTGCTCTCTCGATGCATAAAGAAACTTTCACAGGAGATACAATTAGTAAAATCTATCACAGCTTTGTATATAATATATATAAAATCAGAATGCCAATTTTGTTCTTCTGTAAATTGAGGATGTCAGAACAGTCACACAAAGTTAACGGTAGTAGGACTGTTAAATTACAATAATCACAGTTAATTTTACTGAAGGAAATTATAGTTATTGCAATTGTTATGCTGTCATGCATTTTACCCTTTGCTATGTTTTCCAGACTTTGGATCTTATCACCAGTCTGAATTATTGTGCAAAATAAAACTCTTCAATGCCAGTTCAAGGAATGTGGTTGTTAATCATTTTGTGGGCATGGGGTGGAAAAACTGGCTTTACCTTGCACTAAACGTCATTCCCTTATCATGCATCTATACACTGTAAATGGCTCGATTATAATCATGTACTATATTTCCGCTGACTGGTTAGCATGCAACAAAAGCTTTGCTCTGAACCTCGGTACATGTGACAATAAACTAAACTGAAACTAAAGGGATTTGAGATGCTCCATTGTAGATCTGAAATATTTGGACTTCAATCATAAAATCCATTTAAGGTGCAGGTGAAAGTGGCTTGTAACAATGCCATGGTGTTCCACTTGCCCATGGATGAGGTAGGACTGGGAACCCTGCCTCTGAACCCCAATGAATCAAGTAGAAATTTCAGGTCGAGTCAGAATCGGAACCTGGCATTATTGAACGAGTAGCTCGATTGAAACATTGGCTCTCCTTGCACGATTGGAGAGACATCTTCAGCTGAACATAAGAAAATCAGAGCAGAAGCAGGAAGTAGGCTGCCCCAGGCCTCATCTCTTCTTCTGTGCCAGTAACATGCAAAATAATAAAATCCCCATTTGCGTGGGTGCTCCACAAATTTTGTGGACTGCTTTCAAGAATTATTTCTTTATCTGGTTGGCACAACGTCACCATTTCGATCTATAAATATTTCTGCAGGCAGTGAAAAGCCTTTGATTCAGCAAATGGATGGTCACTACTTCACACTGATTTGAAAAGGAAATGCTTTGAATGTCAGAACTTTGAAAATATGCATTTACTGTAAAACGGTCAATATTTTGGTGAAGCATCAACCTATCTTAGCAACAGTTCATCCAATCCCATCTCTTCAAAGAAAGCTATTTTTCATTCTCAGATTTGTGCATAACCTTGACATTCACTTTATTTTTGAAAATCCTGTTCATTTAAAATGTTCTGATGACTTCATTGAAGTGGCATGTATGAATTTAGCATTAACATGTTACTTTCTGCTCAAAATAGCACATAAAACACCTCTATGTTTAGCTATGCCAGGCCCATAAAAAAATTAGTTGTTTGGTGAGCAGTTTTGCCCAGCATTAAAAGGAGATCTGTTTCAAATTTAACCCTCACAATTTAGTTAAGCCTTTAATTGTGATTTTCAGTGCAATAAAGACTTAAGGGCCTGTCCCACCAGCATGCAACTCTATGCGATGAGCGCGACCTAACGTGGTCGCTTGAGCCGTCCGGCCTCGCGGGCCCAGTCCCACTTCGATCGCCGGAGCCGTGCGGAATTATGCGGAATTCGTCCCGACATCGCGCTGGGATCCGAAAAACTGACCATGTTCAAAAATTCCGCGCGGCAACGGCTTGTCGGCTCGCAGTCGCCTCGACGCATTACACACCGTCTCGACGTCGTGCCTCCATGACCCTCTCTGTAGGTGCCTCCATGACCCTCTATGTGTGTGGCTCCGTGGCCCTCTGTGTGTGTGTCTCTGTGCCCCTCTCTGTGTGTCCCTCTCTGTCCTGGCGAACTTACCTTTAAGAATTCGTTCCAAGTACGCCTCACTTTGCGCCGCGTTGCGCCATTCACCCGACCTCCGCGAGGCCCTCGCTGCCGGTTTGGTCGCGCTTGCCGCATGCAGGCGCATGCTGGTGGGAACGGCCCTGTACAGGGATGACCCGACCTCCGCGCGGCCCCCACTTCTAGTTTGATCGCGCTCATCGCATGGAGTCGGATGCTGGTAGGACAGGCCCTTTATTCAAAAGCATCCCAGCAGATTTATTTGTGAGGAAGGCACTAGTGGAAACTATAAGAATAGACTGTCAATTCATGTGAACTTGTATGTTGTCCAACTATTTATTTCAGGGAAGATCACGACATCCTAGAGATAGAAATGCATTTCTTGGTTTGTTCCTCAAGTACAGAATTTATGACCATTGTTTTACGCAGTCTCCTTGGATTTCTAACTGAAGACTTGGGACACACAGACGTCCCAGACGTCACCTGCGCTCCTGTGATTGATGTACTATTTGAAAACTCCAATTTATGAGATGAGGGTTGTTTAAAACTATGGTATTCAGGAAATGTTGGTGCTTACAAAATCTTAAAAATCTTTAAAATATTTTAACACGGTTAAAATTGAAAATGCCAATGCTTAAATAAGATTAAAACAGACCCTCTTAATATGTAAGAATTGAATTGAATTGAATTTATTTGTCATTCAGACCTTTCGGTCTGAACAAAATTTCGTTCCCCTGCAGTCATACATATAATTAAAAAATTGACAGAAGCACACAATAAACACAAATTTAACATCCACCACAGTGAGTTCACCAAACACCTCCTCACTGTGATGGAAGGCAAAATCGTAAAGTCTCTGTCCCTTCCCTCTTGGTTTCCCTCTGCGCCGAGACAATCCAGGTTTCAGATGTTGTGACCCCACCGGGTGATAGAAACATAGAAACATAGAAATTAGGTGCAGGAGTAGGCCATTCGGCCCTTCGAGCCTGCACCGCCATTCAATATGATCATGGCTGATAATCCAACTCAGTATGCTGTACCTGCCTTCTCTCCATACCCTCTGATCCTCTTAGCCACAAGGGCCACATCTAACTCCCTCTTAAATATAGCCAATGAACTGGCCTCAACTACCCTCTGTGGCAGAGAGTTCCAGAGACCCACCACTCTCTGTGTGAAAAAAGTCCTTCTCATCTCGGTCCTAAAGGATTTCCCCCTTATCCTTAAGCTGTGACCCCTTGTCCTGGACCTCCCCAACATCGGGAACAATCTTCCTGCATCTAGCCTGTCCAACCCCTTAAGAATTTTGGAAGTTTCTATAAGATCCCCTCTCAATCTCCTAAATTCTAGAGAGTATAAACCGAGTCTATGCAGTCTTTGTTCATAAGACAGTCCTGACATCCCAGGAATCAGTCTGGTGAACCTTCTCTGCACTCCCTCTATGGCAATAATGTCCTTCCTCAGATTTGGAGACTAGAACTGTACGCAATACTCCAGGTGTGGTCTCACCAAGTGAAAGTAGAACCTCCCTGCTCCTATACTCAAATCCTTTTGCTATGAAAGCTAACATACCATTCGCTTTCTTCACTGCCTGCTGCACCTGCATGCCTACTTTCAATGACTGGTGTACCATGACACCCAGGTCGCGCTGCATCTCCCCTTTTCCTAATCGGCCACCATTTAGATAATAGTCTGCTTTCCTATTTTTGCCACCAAAGTGGATAACCTCACATTTATCCACATTATACTGCATCTGCCAAACTTTTGCCCACTCACCCAGCCTATCCAAGTCACCTTGCAGTCTCCTAGCATCCTCCTCACAGCTAACACTGCCCCCCAGCTTAGTGTCATCCACAAACTTGGAGATATTGCCTTCAATTCCCTCATCCAGATCCAGTGATGGTAAATAAGTCAGTCCCGCAGTTCAACCGGGCTTCGCGAACGGCCGGTTCAAACTCCGCGGCCCGGAGTGGTCGAAGCTGCCGCCCTCAAAATAAAACCAACTAAAAACAGGAACTGCAGATGCTGGTTCAAACCAAAGATAGACACAAAACACTGGAGTTGGACAACATCTCTGGAGAGAAGAAGAAGAAGAGTCTCGACCCGAAATATTACCCATTCCTTCTCTCCAGAGATGCTGCCTGTCCCACTGAGTTACTCCAGCATTTTGTGTCTACCTTCGATCTTACCAGCATCTGCAGTTCTTTCTTACACCTAGAACTGTGCAGCACAGGAATAGGAACTTCGGACCACAATGGTCATGCCGAACATGAAGTCAAGTTATACTAATCTCATCTGCCTGCACGTGATCTATATCCTTCCATTTCCTGCATCCTAAATGCCTATCCAAAAATATCTTATATGCCATGATCATATCTGCCTCCACCACCACTCCTGGCAGCACGCTCCAATTTCTGGATTAAAAAAAAAGACTTGCCTCACACATCTCCTTTAAACTTTAGTCTCACTCACCTTAAAGCGATGCCCTTTACTCTTTCGCACTTGTGAAAGATGTTCAAAAGGTTTACGCAGTGAGGTCAGAGTTGATCTGATCTTAGCTTCAGCTTTATTTTCCTGTCCACTCCTTGTTTTCTTTTCTGAGAGGACCAATTCCCAATATAAACACTAAGTACTAGTGCCCTAGTACATCAGTTCGTAAACCAAGGAGGCTGGGTAAAACAATGGTTATGAATTCTGTGCTTGAGGAACAAACCAATAAATGCATTTCTATTTCTAGTGTTTTTGTTCTAAAAATACACTAAAGAAGCACTGGACATGTATTTCTTGTTTGACAAGTTTGGGTTCCAGCAACTAAGTTACAGAGAAAGGTTGAACAAGTTATGTCTTCATTCTTTGGAGCGCAGAAGGTTAAGGGGGGACTTGATTGAGGTCTTTAAAATGATGAAAGGGATAAACAGAGTTGATGTGGATAAGCTTTTTCCATTGAGGGTAGGGAAGATTCAAACAAGAGGACATGACTTGAGAATTAAGGGACAGAAGTTTAGGGGTAACATGAGGGGGAACTTCTTTACTCAGAGCGTGGTGGCTGTGTGGAATGATCTTCCAGCAGAAGTGGTGGTATATGGACAGGAAGGGGTATGGAGGGGTATGGTCTGAGTGCAGGTAGATGGGACTAGGGGGAAATAAATGGTCGGCACGGACTGGAAGGGCCAAGAAGGTCTGTTTCCGTGCTGTAATTGTTATATGGTTATATGGTTATATGTACAAGACAATTTTGCTTTTGGAAGCCTATAACTATATATTCTTACAGCATTAAAGGAGGTGGTCAACACTATGTCAACAGTCACCGCATTCTCATTTGTCTGATTGCCTGTAACCGCTTTACATTCACATGCTCCCATATACATAGACCTTCAGTCAATGCTCTTGAATATCTGTGGATAGTCAGGAACAGCTTGGAAACAGGTCCCTCAGCCCACCGAGTCCGTGCCGACCATCGATCACTCAAACACTAGCTCTATCCTACATACTAGAGTAAATTTACAGAAACCAATTAACCTACAAACCTCACGTGTTTGGAATGTGGGAAGAAACAGAAGCACCCGGAAAACCCAGGCAGCCATAGGGACAATGTACAAACTCCATACAGACAGCACTCGTAGTCATGATCAAATGCAGGTCATGGGCGCTGTGAGGCAGCAACTCTACCGCTGCGTTACTGTACCGCAGTGTTAAATGTTCTGGCTGAAATGGTAGTTGATGCAGAATCAACTGAAAATTTGAAAAAGGAATTTCACATGAAAAGGTTTGCCAAACTCTGTAGAAAAAGCCGTTTGAGAAAGTTGTTGAGTCATTTCAAAGAATCAATTTTAATTCTGATTAGTTCTGTTTTCTGTAACTGTAGGACATTCTTAGTCCAAAAGACATGCTATGCATGGCATAAAAAAGTCTCAAGCATATCCATGAAAAGCAGAGGAGATCTATTTCTTAATTTACGAAAAGCAAGCTAGGTTAGATTAATCCATGATGTAATGGATGGTGTAGGAGCAAGGGCTTTAGACTTTTTCCTTAACTGGGAAGATGTGTGAGAAGAGTGGGACCTGTACAAGCAGGACTGAATTGGAATGAGTTCAACGTCCTTGCAGGGAGGTTTGCTCATGCTGTTGGTGGGAGGTTATACTAATATTGCAGGGAAATGACACAGAGCAAATGTACAATCGAATATAAAAGAAAAAACCAAGGCCAGACCAGCAGGCAGACAGAAATGGACTTGTAAAAGCACATGGGAGAATTGTAAGGCTGAATTGCATCTACAGTATTTTAATGCTAGAAAGCTAACTCGTTAGATTGCAGGGAATAGAAACATGATAGGGGATGAAGAAGCAAAGAGGAAGATGCAATGCAATATTCATCAAGGAAATTAGCAAGAGGGGTAACCAGGGACGAAAATAAGGACATTAGGATCAAACGGCAATTAATGTGTGGACCCTAAGAACCTGAGTGAGGTTTTATGAATGTTGTATACCTTTATAGCACACACAGTGCTGGAATAACTCAACTGGTCAGGCAACATCTCTGGAGTACATGGATAGGTAATGTTTCAGGTCCGATTTCTTCTTCAGACTGTCAGGTTCTTCACCAGCCTCCTCTGCTCCAAAGAAAACCAACCCAACCTATCCAACCTCAGCCCATAACTGAAACACTTCATGCCGATACAATCTTGGGAGAATGAAAAAACAAAGAACTGCCGATGCAGATTAATAAACAAAAGAACACAAAGTGCAAGAGTAACTCAGCAAGTCAGGCAGCACCTCTGGAAAACATAGGTAGGTGATGTTTTGGGTTGATTCCCTTCTTCAGACAAAGAAATGCCTTGACCCGAAACATTACTTATCTATATTCTCCAGAGATGCTGCCTGGCCTGCTGAGTTACTCCAGCACTTTGCGTCACTCTTGGAAAATCTCCTGTGTACTTTCTCCAGTGTAATCACTACCTTCCTATTGTGTGGCAACCTAAATATATCTAATTCTCCAGCTGTAATCTAACCAAGGTTTTATGAAGTTGTATCATGACCTCCATACACGGACGTACTCCAAGATCTCTCTGTCCCTTAAAACTCTCTAACAATCATGTTGTATGTACCACATATTATATCCCCCAAAATGGATCACCTTCTCAGGATTAAGTTCCAAACTCCCATTGCTCTTCCCAATTTACTCGAACTACCTATTTCTGTACTCAATGACCTTAAAGAATTACAGGTACATATAGTGAGTATTAAACTAGGTGCAGGAAGAAATACAACAGGTCAAATGTTATCACAATACACTGTATTTTAAAGGAGACCGAGTCCAGGGAGGATCAAAATAAAAGAAACCCTATGCTCAGATCCAAGCAAGCAATTGACATATTACAAATTATTTGCATGTTAAGAAAGTGAATGTCTCAGGAACCTTTTATTTCTGATGTCAACAATTCCTATTCATTTAACATTTCTGCAAATGTATAATGGAAATCTGATCATGCATTCATGTTTGCTGCATTATTTCATAATTTACTTGATCTTGGAATTACTTTGCATCGTGTACTTGGTTCTCTGCAACAGAAGACTCACTTAAATATCAGCACCATTTAACACCCTTCTAAGCACGTAAGATAGATGGTCCATGATGGAAGTTTCTCAGTGCCTTCATGTTGCAGCTTTATAGAAATTTCATTAAGCCCCACTTGGAGTATTGTGTGCTGTTCTGATTGCTCCATCACAGGAAGGATGTGGAGGCTTTGGAGAAGGTGCAGAAGATGTTTACCAAGATGCGTCCTGGATTTTAGGATATTAGCTATAAGGAGAGGTTGGACAGACATATCGATTTCCCTGGAGCATTGGAGACTGACAAGAGACCTGGCAGAGGTTTATGAAATTATGAGGCATAGTTAAGGTAGACAGTAAGAACCTTTGTGGAGAGGATGCTTCCACTAGTAGGTGAGTCTAGGACTAGAGATCATAGCCTCAGAATTAAAGGACGTTCTTTTAGGAAGGAGATGAGGAGAAATTTCTTTAGTCAGATGTATGGTGAATCTGTGGAATTATTTGCCACAGAATGTTGTGGAGGCCAAGTCAGTGCATATGTTTAAGGCAGAGATAGATAGATTCTTGATTAGTACAGGTGTCAGAGGTTATGGGGAGAAGGCAGAAGAATGGGATTAGGGAGAAGAGATAGATTAGCCATGATGAATGACGGAATAGACAATGGGCCGAAAGGCCTAATTCTACTATTACTTATGACTTTGTGACCTTTCTCCCAAGGTGAAAATGTTAAATACTGGAGAACACAGTAACTGTATAAGGACAAAGGGACAAGGTTCAACGGAAATGTGTGTGTGGAGTAAGCTTCTTTTCCACAGAGGGTGATAGAAGTCTGGAGCGTGCTGTCAGGTGTGCTGGTGGAAATAGATGCTAGGTGGCAGTTAAGAGACTTTTAGTTAGATGCATGCTTATTCAGGAAATGGAGAGACATGGAGCATGTGCAAGCAGAAGGATTGGTTTAAGTAGGTTAAATGTTTGGCACAGACATTGTGGACCAAATGTGCTGTGCTCTTTTATAGAGACACAAGAGACTGTGGATGCTGGAGTCATGAACAAAAAACAAAGTACCTGAGGAATTCAGCATGTGAGGCAGCACCTGTGGAGAAAATGGATGTTTCAGGTTCAGGGCCCTTCTTCAGACTGATCAGTACTGAACAGTACTCATGTTCTATGTTATCTCCAAATGTTCAGGGTTAAACTCCTGAGTTACTTTGCTGGAACATTATATTAAACTCCTGAGTTACTTTGTGGAACATTATATAATTTTTCAAATCAATTTCTTAACATAAAATCTAATGTAACAAATTAAACTTCAGCTACTGTACAATTCAACGGGAGGGATCATTTTAGCTGAAATTGGAAGCCAGGTGGAAGCCGCATATTTTGGGAACCTAAGAAGAACCAAGCAAAATGCTTTATAATCCAAATGGTGTAAATAGGCTCATTTGCCTGGGATCGCTCCCACCGTGACCACCGCGGACTTTATTATCAAGGGCTCGCAGTTTCGGGGTGAAGCTAGTCGGGAGCTCCAACGCCGTGGAAGACTCGACCTGCCCCGACGCGAGGTTCGTTCGCCCGGCATGGAGGAGCTGAAAACCCCCCGATGCGGGAGTGGAGCCCCTCGATGCAGTTGGGCCAGAACACCATCTACGGGAGTTAAGATCGTCCCATCAACGGGGGCTCGAGGCCCACGACCGCGGAAGAGCAAGGGGAAGGACTTGAACTATATTTCACCTTCCACCACAGTGAGGAGTGTGGAGGAGTCAGTGTGGTGGATGTTTAATGTTAAAAGGTGTTTTGATTGTTTTGTCTCCAAGCTGGCTGCCGGAAGGTAGAGTGAACGCTGGGGCGTTTAGCTGCCGCTGCTCTCTATTGAATTGTGTGTTGTCCCTACTATATATATATATATTTTTTAAATTCTGCTTATATGTTTAGTAATCTGCTTAATAACTTTTGTAAGGCGTCCTTGAGAGTCTTTGAAAGGCACCCATAAGTATAATGTTAATAATAATAAAAGTAATAATAATAATTTTAAGCCTGAGTGTTTTAATTGTTGATTGTGAAATTTTGTGCGATTAACAAAATGGAAACAATGTACAATTTAAGTAAGTAAGCAAGTAAGTTTATTGACCAAGTATTCACATACAAGGAATTTGTCTTGGTGCTCCGCCCACAAGTAACAACATGACATACAGTGACAATTACGAATGACTCAGTAAACACTAAATATTAATAATAACAAAACATTAATGATAAAACACCATTGATCAAGCATGTGAACCAACAAAATACCAGATCAAAGGGAGGCTACAGATTTTTGGCTGTTGAGTAGAGCAACTACTCGTGGATAAAAACTGTTTTTTTATGTCTGGATGTGGCAGCTTTGACAATCCGGAGTCGCCTTCCAGAGGGAAGTGATTCAAACAGTTTGTGGCCAGGGTGAGAGGGGTCAGAGATGATCTTGCCCGCTCGCTTTCTGGCCCTTGCAGTGTACAGTTCATCAATGGAGGGAAGGTTGCAGCCAATAACCTTCTCTGCTGATCGGACGATTCGCTGCAGCCTCCAGGTGTCGTGCTTGATGGCTGAGCCAAACCAGACCATGATGGAGAAGGTGAGAACAGACTCTACGATGGCCGTGTAGAATTGGACCATCATTGCCAATGGCAGATTGTGCTTCCTCAGCTGCCATAGGAAGTACATCCTCTCAAGTCAAACAAGTCAAACAAACTTTATTATCATTTAGAAATACATTGATATATGCAGTTCCAAATGAAATTACGTTGCATTTCTGTTGGGCCTTTTTGACAGTGGAGTCGATGGTAGCCCCCCACTTAAGGTCCTTGGAGATGATGGTTCCCAGGAACTTAAAAGACTCCACAGATGTGACTGTGGTGTTGTTGATGGTGAGTGGGGTGAGGGGAGGGAGAGCTCTCCTAACGTCTACAATCAATTCCACTGTCTTAAGAGCATTGAGCCCTATGTTGTTGCAATGGCACCAGGACCCCAGCTGTGACACTTCCTGTCTGTAGGCAGATTCCTCCCCATCCTGGATCAGTCCAATCAGGGTTGTGTCATCCGCAAACTTGAGAAGCTTGACAGAGGTGTCTGTGGAGGTGCAGTCATCGGTGTACAGAGAGTAGAGGAGAGGAGAGAGTACGCAGCCTTGAGGTGCTCCTATGCTGAGCGTTTGCGGGTCCAAGTTGTGCTTTCCCAGCCTCACATGCTGCTTCCTGTCTGTCAGGAAGCTGGTGATCCACCGACAGAGGGGTTCAGGCACAGTCAACTCGGAAAGTTTGGAGTGTAGTCGCTCTGGCACAATGGTGTTGAATGCAGAGGTAAAATCAATAAACAGGATCCTCGCATAGGTCCCCTGGCAGTCTGGGTGCTGTAGGATGAAGTGCAGGCCCAGGTTGACTGCATTATCCACAGATCTATTGGCCCGATATGCAAAATGCAGAGGGTCCAGCAGGGAGTTTGTGATATTTTTCAGCTTGGCCAGCACAAGCCTTTCGAGTGTCTTCATGACTACAGAGGTCAGTGCGACAGGTCTGTAGTCATTAAGACAAGTAATCCTTGGCTTTTTGGGTACAGGGGCAACAGTGGAGACTTTGAAGCAGGCAGGGACAGTACATGTTTGCAGGGACTGGTAAAAAATGTCCGTATAGACCGGTGCCAGCAGTTTCCCCCTCTACTCTTGGGGGGAAAACATTGTCAGGTCCTGGAGATTTCCGGCTTTTTTGTCCTCTGAAAAGCCTCTTCACCTCCTCTATTTTTATTTTTGATATTGGATAAGTGATGTTGTGCAGGACAGAGGGTGTGGGTGATTGGGTGTGAAGTGGTGATTGGAGGGGGGTGGGTGTAAAAGGGCCCTGTCTTTGCAGACTGAGGTCAGGCTGTGAGTGGGTGTGAAGTGTTGGCTGGGGTGGGAAATGGTCCAGTCTTTTCATACTGGAGTCTTGCCTTAAGCAGGTGTGAAGTGGTGAATGGGAATGTTGAATTTGCAGTCATCCCATTACACAAATAAAGCATGATGTAAATTATGAAGTGTTTATCACAATTTGTTTATCACAAATTAATAATATCTAGATGATGGAAAGATTCAAAGTGCTGGATTAACTCAACAGGTCAGGCAAGATCTCTGGTGAACATGGACAGGTGATGCTTTAGGGTCGGGACCCTTCTTTAGGAAAGAGTGACTGGAATTGAAAATCATTTGAATTTGGAAATTCATTTTTGTAACTGACTTTACATCATATGACACATGTTCTGAAACTGGCCTCTCTTTTGGCACAGGTTTCATGCCAGAAATTGGACTTTTGCAATTCTCCTCAATAATGATCTGCTTCATTGCCAGACCGGCAGACAGTGATTGCCGCATAATTGGTGGTAACATTACTAATCTGTTGTCATTACTGCCACGTTTCTGAATTCTGAGCTCTGAGCCTGGCAGTGTAAAGGGGGCCACCCAGGGGAAACAACGCGAGGCCAAAAATAAACAATCTTCAGCTGCAAGGCAGCTGGAAAGTAAGCTTTCGATTCATAGTTGGCACCTGATCCCTACCTGGCTTTAGCTGATGTTCTCTTTGTCCATTGCAACACAAATTGTGGACAGGAGCATTGACAATGAGCACTGAATCATCTCGGAAGTGTGCTGTGAAGGCTGATTTTAAAAATATGAGCACATACAATATTTAAAAACTACAGGTGAATTGATATGAAATCTGTCACAATATACTGTAATTGTCAATATAGCTGATAGGAAGCAATGCTGGAAATAAAGATGCTGGGGCACACCTTGGGAAAATTGCTGCTTTGGATACAAATGAGGAATTTCATAGCAATTGTATAATATACTCCTACTGTATTCCTTTCTCTCCCATTTTACCAAAATATCAATCTATTTGAAAGTCATCCATTTATTTGAAATACTTAAAGTTAAATTATAACGAAAACACTTCACAGCTGATTAAGTACTTTGGAAACGTGGCCACTTTTAGCATAGAACACTCCTTACATAGATACATAGATACAGAGAGAATAGGTGCAGGAGTAGGCCATTCGGCCCCTCGAGCCAGCACTGCCATTCAATGTGATCATGGCTGATCATCCACAATCCATACCAAGTTCTAGCCTTCTCCCCATACCCCTTGATTCTGCTAGCACTTGGAGCTCTATCTAACTTTGAAAGCATCCAGTGAATCGGCCTCCACTGCCTTCTGAGGCAGAGAATTCCACAATTCACAACTCTCTGTGTGAAAAAGGTTTCCCTCCTCTCGGTTCTAATGGCTTACCCCTTATTCTTAAACTGTGACCCCTGGTTCTGGATGCCCCCCAACATCGGGAATATGTTTCCTGCCTCTAGCATGTCCAATCCCTTAATAATTATATATGTTTCTATAAGATCCTCTCTCATCCTTCTAAATTTCAGTTGAGTATTCTAAATTGAATACAAAGGAAGGAAGTAGATGAATATCAAAATGTTATACAGGCAACAAATATTCAAGGCAGGACAAGACAATGGAAAGCCTGAGGTGTCAATCTTGGAAAACAGTGATGGAAAATATGGAATAACTGCTTCGACAATGAAAGATGACCGGCTCGCAGGAAGGGAGGTGAGGTCACCTTTACTGTGCCAAACGTAATCCTTTTTCAATGTGGAAGGAAGGGATTTGCATTCCATGAATTTTTCTCTCAGTATTGAGTAGATACTGTAGGTTAGCCTTGGAACTTTTCCTGAAGGAACATGCCAATCCCCTGAAGTATTCTATGCTCTATACGGCTCCATTTATCTCTGCATAGTGTTTCGTGAGCAGACCATTCCAGTGAAGGTGTCAGATTTGGATCAGATTATGACACCCTATTTTCTGAGAACAAAGGTACTGAGTTCCTGCTCCAATCCAAAAGCTTGCACACATTGTTTGAACTATCAATACTGGGTTTTTTTCCAAACAGAATGAATGCAAATATTTTTTCCTATTACCCACAGAAAAGCAGAGAGTTCTCCCCATTCATTAAGGAACATATAAAAGTTTGGTATCATACCAATAGTGAAAGCAATACAAATCTACATGGCAGTGTCAGCACATGGTATCTGAACACTACTGAGGTTATCATTCAACAACACACACACAAACATGCGTAGGTGTATATGCAACCATGTACACACACAGAACACATTTCTCTACCATGAGAAAAACCCTCCACATTACAAGTGAAAATTTGAAAATTTGATATTTTAGTAAATGGTCCCAGAGAAACATCAGTGCTGTTGAGAATTTTGCTTATATTTTGGACATCAATAGACAATAGACAAAAGGTGCAGGAGTACGCCATTCGGCCCTTCGAGCCAGCACCGCCATTCAATGTGATCATCGCTGATCATCCCCCCTTCTCCCCATATCCCCTGACTCTGCTATCTTTAAGAGCCGTATCAAGCTCTCTCTTGAAAGTATCCAGAGAACTGGCCTCCACCGCCCTCTGAAGCAGAGAATTCCACAGATTCACAACTCTCTGTGAGAAAAAGTGTTTCTTCGTCTCTGTTCTAAATGGCGTACCACTTATTCTTAAACTGTGGCCCCTGGTTCTGGACTCCCCCAACATCGGGAACATGTTTCCTGCCGCTAGTGTGTCCAAACCCTTAACAATCTTATATGCTTCAATAAGATATCCTCTCATCCTTCTAAACTCCAGAGTGTACAAGCCCAGCCGCTCCATTCTCTCAGCATATGACAGTCCCACCATCCCAGGAATTCACCTTGTAAACCTGCGCTGCACTCCCTCAATAGCAAGAATGTCCTTCCTCAAATTAGGGGACCAAAACTGCACACAATACTCCAGGTGCAAAGACCATTAACAGTTTCAAAAACAAATCACACCAGGGGTAGAAACTAGTCCTCTGATTAATTTTGGTAAAGCTCTGACATTTCCATCACAAATTTGATTGTGAACGTCATTGAATATTACAACCAGTAGGTAAAAGTAAATTCCAACTTATTAGTGTACTGCATTGTATCACAGCTTTTTAAGAGTGTCGAGAGTCTAGAGTACAATTATCATTTGTACCACCAAAAGAACAATAAAGTTCTTACTTGCCTAAACTGATGAAGACATTAGGAAATGTAGATGTGTAGGAAGGAATTGCGGATGCTGGTTTAAACCGAAAATAGGCACAAAAAGCTGGAGTAACTCAGCTAGTCAGAAAGCATCTCTGGAGAAAAGGAATAAGTGACATTTCAGGTCGAGATCATTCTTCAGACTGAGGGGAAAGGGAAAAAAAGAGATAACTTAGCTGGCATCTTGAGCAAAACAGTAATTGCTGGAATAAATTAACGGGACCAGCAGTATCTCTGGAGGGAATGGATAGGTGGTGTTTCCAGTCAGGATTGAAGGGTCATGACCCGAAACATTGCCTATCCGTTCCCTCCACAGTGCTGGCTGTCCCATTGAATTTGTGTTTTGCCTTCTTGATGACATGCTGACCACCTCAAGCATCCAGTCATAATTTTTATTTTAAAGAAATCAAGTTCAAATTATACATGACCCTCCCCGCAACACAGTTACCTTTAACATTCCTTCAATTTGAAAACATAACACCAGGTATAAGCAATCGGACATTGCTAGCTTTACCTTGCACAAAACGTTATTCCCTTATCATGTATCTATACACTGTCAATGGCTCTATTGTAATCATGTATTGTCTTTCTACGGACTAGATAGCACACAACAAATGCTTTCCACTGTACCTTCCTACACATGACAATGAACTAAACGGTAAACTGTAAGTGAATACAAGAAAATTATATATATGTGCTTTTCCTTTGCAGGCATAAAATGCTACTTTACTGGTAGAAAGAGAATGCATGAAACAGTAAAGTTACAATTTGCAATGTTATTCAATCCAGAAACTATATTATGTTTTGGTACTTGGAGATCCAAAAAATCCTAGTTATGTCCAATCCTGCTAACCTCAAACCAGACCAAACAGCCTGTACTACAAAAACAACCACACGTGCATTCTTTACATGTGCCCACCAGGAATTGTTTTAATAAAACACCCATTAGTAGACCAAATGAAACAACGTGCTCAATTGGACTTTGGAGATCAAATATCTCAAACTAAACCATAAAAGGGATGGTCTAAGTTTTCATTTGTCAAGCAATTCACAGAAACCGTTCAATTTCTTCTTAAACTCCCAACCACTCCCAAGCTGGTCAGAGTTCCAACATGTTTTTCATACCTGGGCAAACTACTGAAACAGTAGCCTGGTTCTTTCATAATGGTTCGATGTCTGTACATATAAATATGCTTGAACACGTGAAACTTTCTAAAGTGCGTTTCAAAAAGCCTAATTTCTCACTTAGACACTGATTCTCCTTGGACACTGCTGAAGAATTCACTCTCTTCCCTAGATTTCTTCCACTTGTCTTTACAAGGTCAATTATTCAAATGACCAGAATTGTCCCTGTCAGGCACAGGCCCACCCTTGAGAGTGCTAGAATCAATGACTAAGCGAGCTGTTGAATTGGGCCTCTCAGGACCATTGCGGTTGAGCAGAGTTACAATTAACCTCTGATTAATATCCTGTTTAAGGAGAATAAAAGACTCAAACTTTAGTGTTTAAGAAGGAACTGCAGATGCTGGAAAATCGAAGGTAGACAAAAGTGCTGGAGAAACTCAGCGGGTGAGGCAGCATCTATGGAGCGCAGGAAATAGGCAACGTTTTGTGCCAACCCCATTTTAGACTGATATGAGGGTGGGGTGGGTGAGAAGAAGAAAGAAAGAGGCGGAGACAGTGGGCTGAGGGACAGCTGGGAAGGGAAGGAGAAAGCAGGGATTACCTGAAATTGGAGAAGTCAATGTTTATGCCGCTGGGGTGTAAACTGCCCAAGCGAAATGTGAGGCGCTGCTCCTCTAATTTATGGTGGGCCTCACTCTGGGCATGGAGGAGGCCCAGGTGAGAAAGGTTGGATTTGGAATTGGAGGGGGAGTTGAAGTGCTGAGCCACCGGGTGATCAGGTTGGTTATTGCGAACCGAGCGGAGGTGTTGGGCGAAGCGATGGTCAAGCCTACGCTTGGTCTCACCGATGTAGAGCAGCTAACACCTAAAGCAGCGGATGCAATAGATGAGGTTGGAGGAGGTGCAGGTGAACCTCTGCCTCACCTGGAAAGACTGCATGGGCCCTTGAATGGAGTCAAGGGGGGAGGTAAGGAGACAAGGGTAGCATTTCCTGCGGTTGCAAGGGAAAGTGCCAGGGGAGGGGGTAGTTTGGGTGGGAAGGAACAAATTGACCAAGAAGTTACGGAGGGAGAAGCCCCTGCTTTCTCCTCCCCTTCCCAGCTCTCCCTCAGCCCACAGTCTCTGCCTCTTCCTTTCTTCTTCTCCCCCCCCCACCACCACCCACCCTCCCATCAGT
This sequence comes from Raja brachyura, assembly GCA_963514005.1. Next base: position 77,678,123 of record OY740781.1, read on the forward strand.
CTGAAGAAGGGTCTCAACCTGAAACGTTGCCTATTTCCTTCACTCCATAGATGCTGCCTCACCCGCTGAGTTTCTCCAGCATTTTTGTCTACTAAACGTTAGTGTGACTCCTTTTAACTTTCATATCTACAGGACCTCTCTGTGTTCCAAAGAGTACTCTGTTTTGTTTTATAAATCTAAGATTCAGTTCTCCCATATGAGAATTACTAAATTATTGGGGAGTCATTCTGCTCTTGGAAGACCTCATTAAACATTAGTACCTTTGCAGCACAGTTCAAAGAAATGTAACCTAGTTCTAGAAAGACCTTGAAAGCTGTACCACTGTCCGTGTCCTATTTCCATGCTCCTGATCGGAGGCACTTTCAGCACATAATGAGCCAAAGCAAAAAAAGCGATTGTTCTACGTTTTTACACAGATGTTGAAATATTCTACTTAGTCAAATTGCACAACTTATTATGGAGTAATCAAATTGGAATAATATATTTTAACTGCTTTCGGGGTTTAAAAAAATCAAAAGGAAGGAAATGAGAAGTTGAAGGATACAAATTAACAATGAAGTGGGAAACCTAAGAGCAAAATGAACAGCTATGTGGCAACTCAATCTAAATGTGGAGAATAAACTGGTATATTTTGGCAATGATGAGAGGTCATGTAAGCTCAATAATACAATATTGAATAGGAACAGAGATACCCGACAATGTACATTGAGATGATGATCTCTGAAATTTGTACCATTGCATATCTGAGATTCCTCTAAATGGATCATCCATTTTGAGGGATCATTGTTTGGTTTTCCTTGCACTATAAAATCATATCCTTTAGGATCTGACAGCCCCAGGAGTTAGATAAACTTGATAATCCTGTGAAGCAACTGTGCATGTGTTATTAGCACCAAGCTTGCAAATAAGTGGTCTGACAATTATTAAAAATCACCAATAAATCTTCCTGATTCAGGAAATGTTTAAAAAACATTTAAAAAAGACCAATTGGTTTTAGAATTCTTACTTTTCTTAAATGTCTATTTTCTATCTCCTCTCCCTCTCCTGTCATTACCACATAAACAAACCTTCCCTCATCTCACTCTGTAATCCTGATTAGATTCTAATTCAACCACATCAGTCCTTGTTCTTGTATTTCTAATCCCGTTGGTTAAGTGGATATACTCCAGGTGCCTCAGACCTCTGCTGTGCTCAACATCCCACTATCAGTTTACACTTTCACTAGCTCCTGCCTTAATGACTCTTGAAGCTGATGAGTATGGGAGAAGGTTGCTGATAGAGCAGGCATGAGGAGCCAAATGGCTTCCTCCTGCTGCTATGTCTTATGTTTGTTTATGGAGGGGACCATGAGATGCCTTGCCCCAGCAAAATTAAAACATATTACCTCTCAAGCAATTAAATTAAATCAAATTTTTAAGACAAATATAACTCATATATAGCTTGATAACTATGGCTACAACATACACGGGAGTCAGTGAAAACAGTGAATATTACACTTTATATGTTCTTGGCTATGTTAACAGCTAATGTTGCCTTGTTTGAAGTTAAACGCAGGGAACGGGTTGGAAAGGAGTCGATAGGGCTATGGCAAACAACAAATATGGCTGCTATGATATGAATGTTGTGATTGTTTAGACTGAAGTTAATTGTTTGTGAAGCATTGCACTTTCATACAGTTGGGGCATATATTCTGTGAAATCTGTCACAGATAATCTTCAGAATGATGCGAATCTCCACTTCCATTCAATGTTCAGTGTAACGTGTCGCAGAGGATATTTATGCTTTGGACGATAGAATAACTGATTGGGATTTAATATAACCGATAGTGTTTTGCTCAAGATTTCAGTATCTGCACCTCCTTGCGTATCCATTATTCATTGCTAATGCATTTATGTACCTAACCTAATTATTAAGATGGGTAGGAAGGAATTGCAGATGCTGATTTAAACTGAAGATAGACACAAAAAGGTGGAGAAGGTCTGAAAAAGGGTCTCGACCTGTTACGTCACCCAGTCCTTCTATCCAGTGATTCTGCCTGTCCCGCTGAGTTACTCCAACAATTTGTGGCTATCTAATTATGAAGATGTTCAAACAAGTAGTATGAAAACAAGTCAGTGACTAACATATTGCAATATGTAGTCATCTTGAGATTCTATTACTTTCCACGCAAAGAATGATGTTAGTTGGTAATCAAAAGGTCAGATCTGAAAAGGGAGAGATACTGAACTTCATTGAGAAAACAATAAAAACATTGCATACAGAGAAACATTTGCTGTGACTGTAATGCTTTGCAGATTGTTCATCAGAATTTGCTCTATTTTTAGTTTTTCCAAGTGCAGACCTTAGATGTTTAAGACGTTTTCTAGTGAAGATTATCTGCGAGGCCACAGGTGATGAAAGTGCTTACGAGTTTGCTCACTTGTTTCAAATTTGTTGCATTCATGAGTTTTGGACTGGAATTTTCCAATAGTGGAGGAATGTAGTAAAGTTTTGGCAGCACTCACAGCTCACCACGAAGTGTTGTCAACCCAGGGGTCTAAAACAGAACAGGCTTATGAGCACTGAGTGAAAGGCTCATTCTTCCCAAACCATGTGGGTGCTGCCATGCACAGCCATGTGTTCAGAGACCAAGAAGCATGCATCATGGAAAAACGATGAAGCACGTCCTTTATATTGTAGTTACTGGAGTTCTCTTGAGCAGAAATCCTGAGCATCGTGCCAGCAGGCTCTGACAATGGGAGCTTTTGTCTGCGTGTTACAGGCCACACACTTCACATTTGCTATGCACAAGGCATTCGTTTGCAAATGCCACACATCGCTGGTACGTCAAACAGTCAAATGAATGCCTGCATCTTCCTTAACCACTTCATCACTGAATCCCTTTCACACACAATAGCAGTAAAACTATTCATTCGGCTTCAAGAACAACTTATTGGCAGCAATGTATTTTGGAATTTGTGCTCAATAAATTTAAATCAGTATGAAATGCCGGCATTTTTAATTTCCTTAAATTAATGATCCTTCCTGTATAAAGTTACATAATTTCTGAGGGGATTTTTAGAATTTTTTTCTAAAATACTTCAAATAAAATTGGACCCCGGCACAGAATTGATTACTCCAGGTACGTCAGAAGCCTGTTCTGAGCTAACATTATTTCAGAGGCGTTGCCTTAATTATGGCCCGATAACGGTGAAAAAACGAATACTTAAATTTTGGAAACACACATTAGTCCCTACTGTAAAGATGTGGATTACAAACATGTCCGAGACACTACGTCTGCAAAATATTAGGCTTGTCTTGGCAGAAAAACCAGATCAATTTTTCAAGACATGGACACCCATTACCGAATTCTTACAAGGATAGTATGGCGCAACACAAATTTTGATTTAATCCAACTATGGGTTGGGTGAGGCGGGTGGGGGTCAAGGGGCAGGTATATCTCCACTTTTTTCTTTTTTCTTTTTTTCTCCTTTTTTTCTTTTCCTCGCATATATCTTTATTCACTCTTTGCCCACACTACTTTGATAGTCTAGGGGTTCTATTTTTTCACGTTTCACTTTTTCCCTCTCTTCTTCTTTCTCTCTTCTTTTCCTTCATTTTCAGGTTAAAAGGTCAAAATTGAAGCTGTACAATAATTGTATAATTTTACATGCCGAATGTTTTATTCTTGTACAATTGCTTCTAATAAAAATAATTTTAAAAAATAAATAAATAAAATTAATGACCCTGCTCCTCTTCACAATATTACCTTAAGGCATATTTCATAACTGAATTGGAGATACAAGGAACTGCAAATGTTGGAATCTTGAGCTAAGGCACGAAGTGCTGGAGGAACACAACCAATCAGGCAGCATCTGTGATCTGTGAACGGATGGACAACATTTCAGGTTGGGATCTTTCTTCAGACAGGATCCCAGGCCGAGATGTCACCTATCCATTTCCCTCGCAGATGCTGCCTGACCCATTGAGTTCCTCCAACACTTTATGCTTTGCTCATTTCTAAGTTGCTTGAAGAATCTCTTACATCCCAACATGTTGATTTTGCAATAACAAGAATTAATTTTAGCAGTGCACTCACAGATAAACAAATATCAATGATATGAATTTAATAGGAATCTGAGGGGTAACTTTTTCATACAAAGGGTGGTGGGTGAACAAGCTGCCAGAGGAGAAAAGTGAGGCTGGGACTACCCCAACGTTTAAGAAACAGTTAGACTGGTACATGGACTGGACAGGTTTGTAGGGATATGGAACAAATGCGGGCAGGTGGGATTAGTGTAGCTGGGACATGTTGGCGGGTGTGGGCAAGTTGGGCCGAAGGGCCTGTTTCCACACTGTATCACTCTATGCCTCTATGACTCTATAATAACTGTATATTATTGAAGCTTGGATAAAAAATGAACAATTAATATTTTCCTGTCCAACAGAAAAGGTCCGTAAAGTAAATTGTTATTACACTTAATTACTAGTCTGGTTTACTGTGAGAGTTATAAACTGGAATGTTGACAGAAAGAGTGAAAAAAGTAAGTAACAGTTTTATTGATTAGAACCATCATATTATCACTAGTGTAGGAAGGAACTGCAGATGTTGTTTTAAATCAAAGATAGACACAAAATGCTGGAGTAACTCAGCAGGACAGGCAGCATCTCTGGAGAGAATTAATAGGTCATGACCCCTCTTCATCCTGATGTCAGGGGAATAAGGATAAGGGGGATAAGGGAGAAGTCTTTTAGGACCGAGATGAGAAGATAATTTTTCACACAGAGAGCAGTGAGTCTGTGGAATTTCATTTCGGAGTCACGTGAGTGACTTCGTGAAGAGCCCGCCGGCACGCATGCGCGACATATCGTCGCATCGCATTGCTGCCGACGGCTGGTCGGGAGCGCGGCTCCCGACCAGCCCTTCAGAGGGCCGACTCAGGTAAGGCTAAGCCCCCTAGAGTTGGTGTTCCTGTTGGGGGGGGGAGCAGTGTGTTCTCTCCCTACAGGAACGTGGATTTGGAGTCGCCGGCCACTTATCCCGGAGCCTTTCTCAGCGGCTCACCTGCGAGTCGGGCCGGGAAACAGGCGTGGTAGTCGGAGAGCCCTGTTGGTACAGGGCCCGACCCGCCGATACACCGGAGCTCCAGTGTGAGTTGGTGTCTTGTTGTGGCGGGTGTATATTATGTTCTCTCCCTGCAGGTACGTGGGGAAATAGACGTGGATGTCGGGGAGCCCTGTTGTTACCGGGCCCGACCCGCCGCTATGCAGGAGCTTTGAGGAGCAGGAGCTCCAGTGCTGGTTCAAGGAGCAGGAGCTCCAGTGCTGGATTAAGGAGCAGGAGCTCCAGTGCTGATTCGAGGAGCAGGAGCTCCAGTGCTGATTCAAGGAGCAGGAGCTCCAGTGCTGATTTACAGGAGCAGGAGCTCCAGTGCTGATTCGAGGAGCAGGAGCTCCAGTGCTGATTCAAGGAGCAGGAGCTCCAGTGCTGGTTCCAGGAGCAGGAGCTCCGGTGCTGATTCAAGGAGCAGGAGCTCCTGTGCTGATTCGAGGAGCAGCAGCTCCAATACTGATTCCAGGAGCCGAGAACGGGGTGCCTCTCGAAAGGGGGGACCCTGCCACAAGTTCGCCATTGGCGACCACGGGGAAGGGGTCGTGTTGCGGCCCGACCCCCCTCCGCTAGCCCTTCGTTGAAGGGCAGGGGAGGAGCCCGTAAGCCTAAACCCGGTTCGGGCCAAGGCTCCACCAGCCGCCATGGTGCGGTCTGGTGCAACGGCGGGACCTGGGTCTGTGAGATCTGCTATCCAACTCCCAAACCCCGCCGCTGGGACGGGGGGCTTGGGTACGGTCCCGCCTCGGTCGCCGAGTCCCCTGTCGATGGGGGGGACGAGAACGTGCGTCGGCAAGGTCCACGATGTGGACAGCCGGCAAGCCCGCGCGGGCGTCGCTCCATGCTTCTGCTGGAGTCGACCCCAAGCCGTCAGGGCCCTTTGTGGCAACGGCTTCCGCTCCCGTTAAACGGAGACGGTTGAACACCTTTCCCGCGCGGGAATCGCGCGGTTTCGCTGCGGCGGCCGATAGCGACAACTTCCGGCACCGAGATCACTTCTCAGAGGTGCGGGCCGATGAAAGGAGCCCCGGCAATCTTTCTGAGCCGGAGGTCTCCGACCACCCCAGTGTTCAGGGTGAAGGGCGTATGGCCGCATGACGCGGCTACTGGAGAGGAGCCATCCAGCTCCAGTAGGCACAGGGAGGTTAACCGCCGTCAGCAGAAGCTGAGTACCGTCAGCAGACACTAAGCCCAGCGAACTGCTCCTCCCTTCAACGAGCCCATACGCCACGGTCGCCGAGTCCCCCATGGATGGGAGGACGAGACTATGCGTCGGCTAGGTCCATGATATGGGCAGCCGGCAAGCCCGCGCGGGCGTCGGATCTCCATGCTAAGTCAGGTGCCGACTTCCCATCGCATTTGCCCTCCGAGGCAGCGAGACCAAGCTCCGCCGAGGAGGCGTTTGAGTGTACCTCCCGCGCGGGAATCGCTCAGCTTCGCTGCAGCGGCTACCGGCGACAACTTTCCGGCACCAGGTTCACTCTCGGGCAATATCGGGCCTTACCAAATGGGCTTACTACCGCCCTAGGCTTTACTAAATTACTCAAACCTATTATGGCCAAATTACGTATACAACATCATATTGTAATGGCTTATTTAGATGATATTCTGATTATTGGCAATACTCTGGAAGCAGCTGAAAGCGCTGTTTCAGCAACTGTTACTATATTTCAGCAGCTGGGGTTTATAGTCCATCCAGAAAAATCGAAGTTTCACCCATCCCAGGTTATGGATTATTTGGGTTTCACGGTGGACTCTATTCAAATGAGGGCCACCATTCCATTTCACAAGGTGGAGGATGTTTCCCTTGCATGTCAGGATCTCGCATCCGTCAGTATACCATCTATTCGGCATACAGCTAAGATGATTGGGAAAATCGTAGCTTTATTTCCGGCAGCCCGGTTTGGACCTTTGCATTATCAAAATCTGCAAAGGGCCAAGATTGCTGCGTTAAAAAAGAACGCTGGTCATTTTGACAGACCTATGGGGCTGCCTTCCGATGCTGAGGTTGAGCTACAATGGTGGGTGTCCAATATTGGCAAGGCATTCAAACCCATTGTTGTGCCCAATCCGGTGGTATATTTGCAAACTGACGCAAGCTCTCTAGGCTGGGGAGCTGCGGACAGCTCTTCTAGTTGTGGAGGCAGGTGGGATCCCCTTGAAGCTAGCATGTTGCTAATACAAGGGATTAACTATTTGAAGCTACTTGCAGCATTTCACGGACTGCGGGCATATTGTGCTAATCTTAGTGGTACTCATGTCCGTCTCCAAATAGACAACACTACAGCGGTGGCATATTTAAACCATATGGGCGGTACCAGGTCAGTCTCTTGTGACAAATTGGCTAATACTATTTGGTGCTGGTGTATTGATCGAGATATTTGGATTTCAGCTACCTATTTGCCAGGTAGGCTTAATACTGTGGCAGACACCAGGTCACGCAAATTCAATGATAGTTTGAGTGGATGCTGCATCCTCAAATATTTGCCCAAATTACAGCCAAATTTGGCCAACCGGATATCGACCTTTTTTGCGTCCCGGTTGAACCATCAGGTACCGACATATGTTTCATGGGAACCAGACCCTGGGGCATTAGCAATTGATGCATTCTCGCTAGACTGGGGGAAGTGGTTTTTCTATGCATTCCCCCCGTTTTGCCTCATCAGTCGGGTATTACAAAAAATCAGGATGGATTCTGCCAGAGGCATTCTTGTCATACCCGACTGGCCTACACAGCCTTGGTATCCGGTGGTCTCTGACATGATTAGTCAACCTTGGGTCCCTCTAGAGGGTTGCCCACATTTGGTTTCTCACCCTGTCTCAGGGGAGTTACACCCCTGCCATGCCTATCTAAAATTACTGGCTTGCAGGTTCTGACCAGGCCATGGATGCAGTATGGCCTTACCACCCGGACCATGAACACCATTGGAGCATCATGTCGAGAGTCAACCAGGCGGAGATATTTCTCCCACATCACCAAGTGGGAAGCCTACTGCAGTCGTTCTCACATCACCTGTGATGATGTCTCCGTAGCCGACGTCCTGGAATTCCTCGCGGGGTTGCACCATGATGAGCACTTGAGTTATAGTGCCATCAACAGCGCCAGGAGTGCGCTATCATTCTACCTCAACATCGAGGTAGGATCGAACAGGCTAGTGTCCAGGCTTATGCGGGGAATATTCAATCTGAATCCGCCTACACCACGCTACAACATCATCTGGGATGTCAGGGATGTACTTACCCTGCTCAGGTCGTGGTCACCCATGGAAGGGTTACAGCTGGACCAACTCACTATGAAATTGGTGATGTTACTAGCGCTGACTTCAGCACAGCGGGTTCAGACGGAGTCATGGAGGTACCCATGGACCATATCCTCGCCACAGCAGGATGGGCGAATGAAGCTGTGTTCCAGCGATTCTATAATAAGCCTGTTGCTGCTCCCCTTCAGTTCGCAGAGGCCGTGCTGAACGCCGGGTGTGAACGTGGGGATGTCCCTGATTAAAAGGGCGTTATTTGTTGTGTTATTAACAAATCTTCTTTTTGTTTCAGTATAACCTCGTTTCGTCAACTTGTTTACTCCAATCCATCCTTGCTAGTGGTGTGTCCGTATGGACGTTGTCCAGGGCGTGTAATCACAGAAGCTTTGAAGTCTTCACGAAGTCACTCACGTGACTCCGAAATGAAATAGTAAGATTGAACGAGAACTTACCAAGTTTGAAGGTTGATCTTTATTTCATGAGGAGTTGCGGTGAGGGATTTCGTGCCCTCCGCTCCCAACCCTCGATCATCTTCAGCTGGTAATCAGAGTCTCTTTAAATCTTACTATGCCAAGTCATTTCTGTTGTTGTTTCTGTGATTCCACACCGCTGCTTTGAAGAATGTCGCGCATGCGTGCCGGCGGGCTCTTCACGAAATCCCTCACCGCAACTCCTCATGAAATAAAGATCAACCTTCAAACTTGGTAAGTTCTCGTTCAATCTTACTATTCTCTGTCACAGAAGGTAGTTGAGGACAGTTCATTGGCTATATTTAAGAGGGAGTTCGATGTGGCCCTTGTGGCTAAAGGGATCAGGGGGTATGGAGAGAAGGCAGGTACAGGATACTGAGTTGGATGATCAGCCATGATCATATTGAATGGCGGTGCAGGCTCAAAGGGCTGAATGGCCTACTCCTGCACCTATTTTCTATGATTCTATGATTCTATAAATGGGCGGTACAGAGATAGAATGTAGTCGGAGACAGTAAGACTTGTGGGAGAACTGGGAAGGGGGAGGGGATGGAGAGAGAGGGGAAGCAAGTTGAAGTTAGAGAAGTCAATGTTCATACCGCTAGGACAGAAGCTACCCAAATATAATACGAGGTGCTGTTCCTCCAATTTGCGTTGGACCACACTCTGACAATGGAGGGGGCCCAGCACAGAAAGGTCAGCGTGGGAATGGGAGGGGTTTAAAGTGTTGAGCAACCGGGAGATCAGGTAGGTTTAGCGGACTGAGCAGAGGTGTTCGGCGAAACGGTCGCGAAGCCTGCGCTTGATCTCTTCAATGCACAGGAGTCCACACCTAGAACAGGGGATACAGTAGATTACCACTGGTGATAGGAGGTAATGTTCTTTCGATCGGATCAGAGGAGTGATTCATAAACACACATCCAGGCAACAAATTGAGAATTGATGATTAACAGTAATATTTATTCAAAGTTTTATTATTTGGGGATATGCTTATTTATGTGCTAATTCTTCATTCACATTATTGCACTAACTTGCTGCTCTTAGTAGGTATGTTACAAAACTTACCTTTAGCAGCGCTGCACTTCTGCCGCTCCCCGTGTGCGCGACTTTCGCGCCTTGCAGAGGGGGGCGGGCTTAAAGTGCCGTTTTTCCACAGGCAGGACAAATCGATGAATGTCGGGCGATTTGGTTGCTGAAGAAAAATCGCTCCGACATTTCATCAATGGTGGTATTTTTAAATTACTCTAGATTATTTATTAACTAGAGTAATTTAAAAATCACCTTCAAAAGCCGTGACCGCAGACAACCGGAAGCATTTTGCGTAGGGAAGAAAAAAAGGTAAATAGTTTATTTTTATATTAAAAGTTGGTTTTTCGGGAGGCATTAATAATATTTATATGTTGCGAAATGGGTTCCCCAAAAAATGTATGAACCCCCAGTATTTTTCCCCCCGACTTCACTGCTAACCGCAACGTTCTAATCCACCGCATTCCGCTAAAACCCACTCGCTAGTTGATTTAAATGGCCATTAATTTACAGGCATAAAACACTAAAATCCTTCCATTTGGCCAAGAAATTCATGAAAATTAGATTTAAAAATTATGTTATATTGTGGATTATTGTGTGAATGTTATTTGGACACTTAGGCAATTTTTAAAAAGTTTATCTTTTCTTAAGAAATTGATAGATGTTTAGATCTACTCGTTGAATTTTGTAATTAGCTACAATTAGATAACTAACTAATTATATGCTTTAATTTCAGGTCATCCAAGTAAGATTGTTTAATATTTGTTTCAGAATGCTTCAATCTATAATAACTGAAAATTTCATTGAGTTCTCTTAATTTTTAAGAATGTTATGGACATTTAACTTTTCCAGATCACAGCTTTTGAGTTAAGTCAATTGAAAGGCAATGGGAAGCAAGATGCTCATTTCCGAGTATGAAAATGGCCATAACTTCCTTAATACTGAAGATATGAAAGTAAATTAGGTGTCAAATTAAACTTCTTTTTATGCTTTATCTGATGGGATAAATTGCAGACTTGATTTTTTAAATCTCAAAATTTTGTAACATTGCTACTCTTAGGGCTGCACAATGGTGCAACAGTAGAGTTGCTGCCTTACAGCGCCAGAGACCCGGTTCGATCCTGACTACGAGTTATGTCTGTATGGAGTTTGTATATTCTCTCTGTGACTGTGTGGGTTTTCTCCGGCGGGTCCGGTTTCCACCCACACTCCAAAGACATATAGGTTTGTAGGTTAATAGAAAGATTAAACGAGAACTTATCATTTGAAGTTTGATCTTGATTTTATGAGAAGTTGGAGTGAGAGACTACCTGAAGAACCCACCAGCGCGCATGCGCATCAATCCACTTAAACCAGAATCAAGCTATAGAAAGATTAATAACCCTGACTTACCGAATTAAATTTATGAGATTCAGGGTTGGGAGTGGAGGGCATGTAATCTCTCACTCCAACTTCTCATAAAATCAAGATCAAACTTCAAATGGTAAGTTCTCGTTTAATCTTTCTATTTTATTTCGAAGTCTTGTGATGAGACTATGTGAAGCCTTTGAAGCTCTGTGGTTTCATGCAGTAAACTAATCTGTATGTGAACACACTACACAGATGAACCATAAATGATAGAAAAGACATGTGCCATTAACAACATGCTGCTAACTTTACACACATGTACATCGCCCTTAATTGGACCACAGTCCCAATTGTCTTTGAGTTAGACAACAGCTCATGTAGCACTGCCCAGAATTCTATCTGCAATCGGCCAGACATATTCAAATTCTGAAAGTTATAAAAGTTATAAGTTCTGAGCCTCCTGTTGTTGCAAGAATGTGATCAAGAGGAACATCCATTCTATTGGCTGCTGACATGCCAGCAGCCCTGGTAGAGTGTGACTTGAAATTATTTTTATTCACTCCCGCTTTCAGCTGCTTACACTCTATCCATCTTGAAATAGTCTGCACCAACAATCTCTTGTGAGATTATTTTATAACTATGAAGAAACTTTTCCTTTATCTCTTAGGTTCATAGTAACCTCAATGTACCTTTTCACATAATAAACACCCACAATTTCCGATCTGGTGAGTATGCTGCCAGCTCCAACTTGACCCAGCCTAGTCTGCTCTGCTTTATGAGTTAATTCACATAAAATGCTACCCTCTTGTCAGATATTTCCGAGTACCCCGACAGAGATTGCATAAAGACGGAGCTCTTCGTGCTGAAATAAGTGTCATAAGCATGACTAACTTAAGAGTAATTGCTCTAATGTTAGGGATAGCTGATGTCAATTTGCGTTAAAAAATTAATACTGATTATACATTCCACACTACTTGTATCTAGGCTTTAGAGGTTCATATAAAAGACACCTTCCATAACCTTTGTCACCAATGGGTGAGAGCCAATTGTTTATTGTCCTACTTCTAGTACTAGATACGATGACAAAGCACTACGAACAGTGTTAATTGTGCTATAAGTTAGTCGCTTCTCATAAAACCAATCTTAAAAAAACCCACAAATCTCTGCTACTTCTGTTTTAAATGTAGCTCACGTGTCTCTTCACTGAACTTTTCCATACAACCATGCAGTGATAGGTGCACGAGTGATAGGTTGAACTAACCACTGCTCGCGTCTGTGAGCAAATATAGGAGCTTCTTTCAGCAGACCTATTTACAATGGAAACCATGGTTGAGTAGGCCAGTTTGGCACTACTATAATTCATGTTGCCTCGTCTTGAATTATCTTTGGAGGCATCTTCCGATATTTATACCCTGTGCATGCCTCTACAATATTATGTTTCTTATCTGTGGGTAGGGTCACAGACATATCTGCAGAGTTTATGACAAAACTTAGACATGTAATAGATTTTGTCGGCTCCAGTATGGACTTTACTGGATGAATAACAAACCCTAGATATTCACGGAGTGCCTTGGTTGCTGAAACAGCTGACTCTGTGACACATGATCTCTTCCCTACAATAAGCATGTAATTTACAAAACTCCATAACAAAATGCCCTTCAGATCTGAGTAGGACAACATTCGCTTTAGAATCTTTGTAAATAGCCTAGGGCTGAACTCAACCCCTTAGGTAGAGCCTAAAATTGCCACAACTGGCCTTGCCAGATAAATTTCAGATATATCCTGTGACTCATGTATTGGTACTGAATAGTATGCATCATCGAGATCATTTGAGGCCATAAAGCAATCCTCTGTAATCAGCTATTTTGCTGAATGAATAATATCTATCTTAAAATGGTTATATTCCAAGCATGAGTTCACACTAGCCAAATCCTAGAATAATTCAGTATCCTCCATTTTTCTTCAATCTTGAGAAGATATTAGAAATACACCCCTTGTTCATGGGCAGACTGCTGAATCACACCCTTTATGTGCAGTTTCTCTATTTCAACTTGGATATCCATAATTTCCGCTTTAGACCGTATGTACGGGAGCCTTGGCTTCTCTTGCCGTGGAGGAAATTGATCAGCCAGAAACTCAATCTTATAACCATTTATGATTTGTAAACTGAAGGGATCAGAAGTTATCTGTCCCCACCTGTTTTTAAACAGTCTCAATCTACCTCCGACTTGAATATCGTCAGCACATTTCATGCGACTGATGGAATAATATTTGCGTACCTCAACGGCATCCACCTGTTGGTCGCTTTGCTGTCCATGACGAAACAGACGGTGGCTTTAGGTATGATCAAGGCAATTTCTAAGAAATAACTTTCTATAAAAACCAGCAAGGCTGCCAATAAAATAATAGGCAAGAGGTGATTATCACCACTAGCAACCAAGATCCAGCGGTAAGTTTAAACCTGCAGGTAAGTTTTGAACTTATTTCCAGGTTCTGTTTTTTCTTGCAGGAATCTCTTCTCACAGAGTTTTTCCTGCTGGATAATTTCGGGGTGAAGTCCGGACATGACGCGGGGAAACGGTCATGGACCGTGGAGAGATCCCGGTCCGGACTGCGGATGCGCAGGTAGCCGGCGGCCGTTGGGTTCGCTACCCCAGTCGCTGACAATGTGATCAGTGGCTCCCAGACCTCTGTGGTTCCCCATATAGGGGGTAAAACCAACAGTAGGGCGGTTAGGCCTGTGGAAGTCAGGCCAGGAGGGACCCCTCCGACATACAGCGGTCAGCTGCTTCCAGACAGCTGTGGGTCCCCAGAAAGGGGGTAAAACTAAGAGTAAGTCGGTCAGGCCTGTGGACTCAGACGAGTCAGGCCAGAAGGGATCCCCTCCGACAGTCATGGGTATGTTTAAACCCAGATGGAGCATGGATAGTGCCCTCGGGCGTTTATCTGACAAATATGATGGTGGGCGGCGCGACTCTCATCGCAGCGGCCTCTGCAGTCCGTCTGTCTTTTTTTTTGTCCCGTAGAATGTAGTTAGTTAGTGCTTTTAGTTTTTTAGCTGGATATGTGTGAGGTGTGGGTGTAACTTTTTAAATCTTTTCCCTGTATGGAGGACCCGACCTTTCCTCTGTCTGGTCTCCGTTGTCGTTGGGGCCTAGCACCGTGAAGCGGCCTCCAACCGGACCTGGGGCTCCAGTCGCGGAGCCTGCAGACTACTTACCAATGTGGAGCTGGCCGAGTTAGGAATGGGAGGAGCTGTGGTGGCGCGCTGCTGCTGCCCAACCCCGGAGATTCCGAGGCTCCAGCTGCAGGGAGACCGCTTTTCAGAGCTCCCGCGGCGGCAACTTCTCCCGCCCGAAATGCTGGTTTGAAAATGACCTGGAGTGGGGCCTTACATCGCCCTGCGCGGCTTTAATGGCCGCGGGACATGCTAGCGCCCGCCAGGGGCTCCAACATCAAGACCCGGAGCGGGGACTTGCATCGCCCGGCGCGGCCTTAATTCCCGCGGGTCTTATTTACTATCACCTGCCGGGGGCTTTGACTCTGACATCGGGAGAAGAATGGGGAGTGCAGGGGAGAGATAGGACTTTGCCTTCCATCACAGTGAGGAGGAGATTCACTCTGATGGATGTTTGTGTCAATTCTGGTGTGTCTTGGTTCTTTTCTTGTTTGTATGACTGCAGAAACTAAATTTCGTTTGAACCTCAATGAGGTTCAAATGACAATAAATGGTATTGTATTGTATTGTACATGATGCTCCATCCTGATATAGGTCCGTAGACGGGGCCATATCAGCGCAGGTATCCTCAGGGGCCTGCGGCAGCACCTGTTTCAGGGCTGCTTACAAATCTTCCTCTCTGTGGAGGGGAGTGCGAGGGGTCAGTGTGTAACTGACTCCAAACTTGGAAGTATGTCTGTGGAATATACTGGAGTACATGTGTATGGCGCACGGGTTGCGATATCCTCGCAAACGAAGGAGTTGCTGCAGGAAGAGTTGGCTTCCAGCCATTGGCAGAAAACCCAGAGAGGGCCAGAGTTACAGGAACAGGTGACGGCTGTAAGATTCCATGCACCTGTAAATTGTTCCTGAAAGTGCCGGCAGTGAACAGCGCTATCTGGGGTGACATTGGCAAGGGCATGAAATGAAACCAGCCGCCGAATCTTCTCTTCAGGTAAGACCTATCTAACAGGTAAGACCTGGATGAGGAAGCAAAAGCTGTCGGACTAATCAAGGTATCGACGATGAGCAAAGCTTCATCATTTCGGTGACAACACACCACACACCACCATTGGCAGTAAGCGGTTCACTGAAGCTGGTGGCAGCTTGAAAGCTGGGCAGAGGTCTTTCAGGCCAAGGTCCAAGTTGGTCTCAGGAAAAATATGGAATCCACACACCCTACCAGTACTACTCTCCAAATCAAGGACGGAAATAGAACCCGCATCAGGGGCCTTTGGGCTTATCATAAGACCACCGGTAACCATGGAGGTAGGTGGGTCTGGTTCTTTCCGAAACACGGGGTGTGTGGACCATTTACAAGTTGGTAATATTTATACTTGTTTTTGTACAAATGACACTAAATGATAAACATGAGATTGATTTATACTGCACAGTATACAAGGATTCCAAGCAGGCTTGGAATTGTGGCCAGAGTTGTCTTCCGAGGCAGGCTCAGTATTATGGCCAGGATTGCCTTTCGAAACGGGCTCGGAAATATGGCCAGAGTTGTCTTTTGAGGCAGGCTCAGAATTATGGCCAGAGTTGTCTTTCGAGGCAGGCTCAGTATTACGGCCAGGATTGCCTTTCGAGACAGGCTCGGAAATCTGGCCAGTGTTGTCATTCGAGGCAGGCTCAGAATTATGGCAGGCATGGCCTGTTCGTTGTGAAAGATGGAGGATGTTGGTTCATCCTTGAGTCAACTCGGATGAGCAGTATAGACATTTCAGAATAGGAAACTTTGTTACTGTCTAACAACTGATTTCCATAGGATCTTTATGGCATGCATTGATCTCAAAGATGCATACTATGCTGTTCCCATTCACAGGGCTCACCGGAGATATTTGAAATTTATCTGGATGGGGCAATGATAAAATTTCAAGTGTTGCAAAATGGACTAATTTCAGCTCCCAGGTTATTTACCACCTTACTAAAACCAGTGCTTGGGGTGCTCAGAGCTCAAAAACACTTGTTATGGCCTATCTGGATGATATTCTAAACGCTGTATTTTGCTAAAATAAACTGTTTCAGCTGCAAACTATACTTGATAAATTGGGGTTTCTCATCCATCCAGTTAAATTTAAGTTGATACCAACCAGAGTTAACTATTAATTTGTCTGTGACTCCACCGTGGGGCAAGAGATTGGAATTAATAGAAGCCTGTAACAACCTTGTTATGAAGCAGCCTTCTATTCATCAAGTGTAATTGGCAATATAGTAGCTGTGTTTCAGCTGTGCAATTTGGGCCTTTGTATTATCAGAACTTGCAACGTGCAAAGGAGTAACATCTCAAGTACCATATAGGTCATTATTAACAGATCTATGGTATTACCAACTGAAGCTACCGAAGTCACAATGGTGGACGAACAGTATTCAGCATTGCTCCAGTAATTTTTTGTCAGTAAATCTTCATTATATTACAAATTGATGTTAGTGCTCAAAGATGGAAAATTACGAATGCCATCTCTAGTTATGGAGGCGGATGCGTTTTGCATGAGTTACCAATTCTTCAGCTATTGGTATCAACTACCTATAAACACTAGGTGCATTCTATGGGTTAAAGGTCATTGTTCGAATATGCATAATCTGCATGCTCAACTCCAAGTTGATACACTATGGTGGTGGCATACGTTAGTCACATGGGTGCAATCAAGTCAAAGTATCTTGTGATAATTTACCTAAACTCATTTGGAGCTGTTGTATCATCACGTAAAATCAATGACAACACAGAATGGATGTTGGATCACAAAGTATTTAATGACATTGTGGCTCGATGGAACACCGAATATCGATATGTTTGCATCCAGGCTCATTCACCAGTTGCAAAAATATGTGGCATAACAATGGCGAGAGATACATTTTCGCTACACTGGGGAGGAATGTTCTTTTATGTCTTTCCTCCATTTTGCCTCATCAGTCGGATCTTGCAATAAATTCAGCAAGATCCCGCTTCAGGTTTCTTCTTACTGTCTAACTGGCCTATGCAGCCATGGTTCTCGCTAATGTTGGGAATAATAATAGCACCTTATATGGTTATTCTAAACATAAAACTTTGCTGGTTCAGCCTGTGACTCAGGAAACCAGCTTCTGCATGATAAAATCAATTAATTGACTTGCAGACTCTGAGAAGACTGTTCCTGTAGCTCGGGTTGTCAGACTGATCCATGTATGTGCTCAGTGCAGAATGCAGGGATAGCACCAAAAAAGCAGTACATTTCCTCTTCAGGAGATGGGAAGCATTTTGTTCAAATGCTATGTTACATATAATATGGCACGGATAACTGACGTCTTGGAGTTCATTTTCAAATGGGTCTTTGACAATAAATTAAGTTATAGTGCCATTAACTGTGCCCAACGTGCCTTCTCATCATATTTGCTGTTGCGAGCGGGACCCACTCTGTCGGGTCTCACCCTCTGATATCCAGATTTATAAAGGATATCTTTAACACAAGTTCTCCCATGCCCAAGTACACGGAAGTATGGAATATTAACATTGTGTTAACACTACTTAACTAGGGGGCTCCAGCTGCATCCTTATCTTTGGCCCAGCTCTCATAAGGTAGTTATCCTCATGGAGCTGGTCTCAGTGCAACAGGTCCAGTCACTACAGAAATTGTGACTGGACAGGATGGTTACATTTGCAAATAATATAATATTTTATGTTTATGATTTAGTTAAGCAGAGCAGCCAAGGGGCATCAGGTCTCAAACCAGTTTCATGGCATACCCCATGGACCTTCGGTTATGTGCAGTCACACATTTACAACAATACGTCAAGGTCACCTAGAGCCTTAGAGGCTCTGACACTAGCAATGTTTGTTAGTTACATAAAACCTCATAAGAAGGTATCAGTTCAGACCATCTCCAGGTGGTTAAAACGGGGTTTTGGCTTATACAGGAGTAGATACTAATATTTCTAATCTCACTCCACCAGGGCTGCTACAACATCAGCAGCAAGGGTTATGTACATTCCGCTGGACCACATCCTAGCGACTGCAGAATGGTCTAACGAACAGACTTTCCAAACATTTTATAATAATCCATTGCCAGACCGGGGGTATTTGCCAACTCTATTTTAGGTTCTATTTTATAGTTTCCTCCCGGATGAGAGGGGTTACTATTATTATTATTTGTTCATTAAAAAGCATCAGCATGTTTTAAATCTATGTCATGTCTGTATGCATTATGAATGTTTCCCTTATCTGTGTGTGGACTCATTTCCTCGGCATGAAATCACAGAGCTTTGAAATCTTCACGGAATCACTCATGTGACTCCGTAGTAAAATATTAAGATTAAATGAGAACTTACCAGTTTGAAGTTTGATCTTTATTTTATGAGGAGTTACGATGAGCGATTACGTGCCCACTGCTCCCAACACTCTTATCATAATGATCACCTGGTAGCTCTAGTTATCTCCAATCTTACTATGTCACTTCAACTACTGTATCTGTGATTTCACACCGCTGCTTTGAAGATTGACGTGCATGCGGACTGGTGGGCTTCTTCGCGTAATCGCTCATCGTAACTCCTCATAAAATAAAGGTCAAACTTCAAACTGGTAAGTTCTCGTTTAATCTTACTATTACCTTTCAGAACCTCCAGTGTCTGGCAGTTATCAGGACTACCATACTTTCCAGCAGTGTCCTGCATGTTCTTCTCCTTCAGCTGATGAGAAGACAAGTAAACAATGCTACTTGCCAGTTCTTCCTCTAATGGTTCTCCAATCCCCGTGGGGATGACAAATTTAGTCACAAATGCCGGCAGCTCCTTTTCAGACTTGAGTTGAAGCATATCATCCACTTGTGGAGGGAATTCGAGTTCACTCTCGACTTCCCCACAATCAGAGTCTACCACGTAATACTCCTCAAAACATCCCTCCTCTGAGCGGGAGATATCATAATGCAACCCTGAACCAGGTATTGCTGCCGCAGATATCTGACTGGAACTACCTGTACCAGTAGCCAGTGTGCGGAGCATATTCCCTTCGACCAGCTTCTCAGTCAGGTTTTCCAGTATTGAGAGCCAATAGATGATATCCTTAATGGATGTTGAGGCAGTACCTTCCAGCCCAGTATTGTCCTTTGGCTATACTTTGCAATTTTGGCCTTGGCCTTGGCCTTCCCCGAACTCGGGTCGCCAACCTGCTTCCTATCAGAGCTTTTGCTTTTTTTAAAAAAGTGTTTTTTTATTTCTTTATTTCTTTATTTACATAGCGAACCTGCAAGTCAAGTAATAATGCTACTTGCCAGTTCGGCCTTTGCTGGTTTACCTATCCCCGAGAGGATGGTAAATTACGTTCCGGAGTGCTGGCAGCTCTTTTTTAGCTGTGAGCTGAAAGTATTTTGCATGTGGTTGAGGGAATCCTCAAACTCCATGCCTCTGTGCAGGAGATATCCTCAAATATCTGAATTTAACTGCCTGTATCAGTGCGGTGCATCTTCTCACTCAGTTATCCTCACTCTTGTGAGCAGCCTGATAACCTCAACCTTAGACGTTTGAGGAAGTGCTTCCCTGGCCAATACGGTTCTTTTGGATAGCCAGTTCCGAGTTGGTCTTCCCTGAACCGTGGCTGCTCCTTTTCGAAACTTTCAGAGGTTGCTGTGCAGGCCACCCTGCCAGCCTCTCTGAGCCCGGGTCACCAACCTGCTCTTTTTCAGAGCTTTAGTGGTGGCTACTGTACAGGCTATGCTGCCAGTGTCTCCAAGCTCGGGTCGACCAGCTGCTCCTTACCAGAGGTTTGTATGCAGACCTTACCTGACAGCGTCTCCGAGCCCGGGTTGGCCAGCTGCTCCTTATCAGAGCTTCAGCGCCAGTACTTGTGCAGGCCACAACCACGCCTGTTCACCTCTTCGGCCCCACACTTGACAAACTGCTCCCTTTTGGAGCTTTAAACGGAGGTTGCTGTGCAGGTGGGGCCTGCCAGCATCTCCGAGCCCGGTTCGACAAGCTGCTCCATTTCGGAGCCTTGGAGGAGATTACTGTGCGGGTCGCACCTGCCAGTTACTCCAAGACCAGGCCAGGCCACCTTCTCCCTTTCAGAGCTTTAACGGTGGTTGCTGTACAGGTCACGCCTGTCAGCATCTCCAAAAAAAACACCTTACCTGATGGAGCATTTCTGAATGCATCCATATCTCGCGCCATGCGACGACGTATTGATGATGTGCATGCGGGCTGGCGGGTTCTTCACGTAATCTCATCACGAGACTTCGAAATAAAATTGCCTTTGTTTGTCCAGTGTAAAAAAGTGCTTGTGTATGGAGTGGTTGCTCTTCAGCACGTACTCAATCGGCTGAAAGGCCTGTTACCCATGCTGTATCGATTATCCAGGCCGTTCTGCAAGATTCTGCAGCAAGGGACTGAAAACCCACTAGAGGATTTTCTCAATACCCCCGAATACCCTGTCATATTGCAGTAGAACATTTCTGATACGGATGATATCAGGAGATACCAATCACCATGATTGAATATGCAAGCATACTCATACTGTTCACATTCATCTTATATCAAAAAAGTATAAAGACACTGAGATGAACAATCTACAAATCAATGAATCAGAATATTGGTGTAAATTTCAATGATTTTATTAGTTATTAGTTTATCACTTTGGTTTATTTTAATTTAGTTTAGTTTAGTTTAATTTAGTTTAGATTTGTTAGAGATACGGTATGGAACAAGTCCAACCATCAATCCGGGGGCGGATATCCCAGGGGGAACTGAGGGGGACAGGTCCCTCCTGTTTTGAGAGGTAGGGGACGGTCCCCCCCATTTTTTGTAATACGGATTTTACAACTCGGTGAAATATCCGCTTTCCGCGAGACAGTGGGGGTGCGACTGATGATCGAGGGCACTGATTGGATGAGAGAGACGTCAGCAGGCAATGGGGGGTGGGGGGGAACCATGATGATTCAGCACGATGATAGGACGAGGGAAGTGTTGGTCAGAGGCGGAAGTAGGGGGGTGGGACTGAGGATAGAGCGCGGTGATTGGAGGAGGGAGACGTCCATGGAGCAATGATCATGGAGCGGAGCTTGAATTGCAGGCCCAGATCATAGGTCACAGTGAAAAACACTCTCGGCAGCCCTTGACACAGACCTCCGCCTCATCCACAGCCAGGATCAATCCCGGTACTCCGGCGCCACAATCGCTGCTAAACCGCCACTGGACCATCCCAGTCCCCACCCGAGTGCTCCCCCCCCCCCTCCCCCCCACGCCCGGGGGTGGCCTGAGGTGTCGGGAGTCAGACGGGAGTGGTGCCCCCAGGCCCACAGCCAGTGCAGAGAAGCAGCGCTAAATCCAGCTCAACTCTGCCTGTTAACCTACCAGCCCTACCTGGACTTACGGGAACAATGGCCCAAGTTTACAACCAGCACGGAGAAGCAACGCTAGCTCCATGGCTGCGGACTGGCATCCCGTCAGTCCAGGCAGGGCTGTAGGTTAACCCGGCAAGACAGGCAATGTTCAGCTGGATTTAGCACATAAAAACATAGAAAAAAGGTGCAGGTGTAGGCTATTTTGGCCCTTCAAGCCTGTACCGCCATTCAATATGATCATGGCTGATCATCCAACTCATTTTCCTGTACCTGCCTTCTCTCCATACCCCCTGATCCCTTTAACCACAAGGGCCACATCTAACTCCCTCTTAAATATAGCCAATGAACTGGCCTCAACTACCTTCTGTGGCAGAGAATTCCACAGATTCACCACTCTCTGCGTGAAAAATGTTTTTCTCATCACGGTCCTAAAAGATTTCCCCCTTATCCTTAAACAGTGACCCCTTGTTCTGGACTTCCACAATGTCGGGAAAAATCTTCCTGCATCTAGCCTATCCAACCCTTAGGAATTTTGTAAGTCTCTATAAGATCCCCCCTCAATCTTCTAAATTCCAGCGAGTACAAGCCGAGTCTATCCAGTCTTTCTTCATATGGAAGTCCTGCCATCCCAGAAATCAGTCTGCTGAACCTTCTCTGTACTCCCTCCATGGCAAGAATGTCTTTCCTCAGATTAGGAGACCAAACCTGTACGCAATACTCCAGGTGTGGCCTCACCAAGACCCTGTACAACTGCAGTAGAACCTCCCTGCTCTTGTACTCAAACCCTTTTGCTATGAATGCCAACATACCATTCACTTTCTTCACTGCCTGCTGCACCTGCATGCCTACTTTCAATGACTGGTGTACCATGACACCCAGGTCTCGTTGCATCTCCCCATTTCCTAATCGGTCACCATTCAGATAATAGTCTACTTAACTGTTTTTACCACCAAAGTGGATACCTCACATTTATCCACATTATACTGCATCTGCCATGCATTTGCCCACTCACCCAACCTATCCAAGTCACGTTGCAGCCTCCTAGCATCCTCCTCACAGCTAACACTGCCCCCCAGCTTCGTGTCATCCGCAAACTTGGAGATGTTGCATTCAATTCCCTCATCCAGATCATTAATATATATTGTAAATAGTTGGGGTCCCAGCACTGAGCCTTGCGGTACCCCACTAGTCATGGCCAGCCATTCTGAAAATGACCCATTTACTCTTACTCTTTGCTTCCTGTCTGCCAGCCAGTTCTCTATCCACATCAATACTGAACCCCCAATACCGTGTGCTTTAAGTTTGCATACTGATCTCTTATTTGGGACCTTGTCGAAAGCCTTCTGAAAGTTCAGATATAACACATCCACAGGTTCTCCCTTATCCACTCTACTAGTTACATCCTCAAAAAATTCTATAAGATTCGTCAGACATGATTCCAGAACAAGGGGTCGCAGTCTAAGGATAAGGGGGAATTCCTTTAGGACTGAGATGAGGAAAACATTCTTTACACAGAGAGTGGTGAGTCTCTGGAATTCTCTGCCACAGAAGGTAGTTGAGACCAGTTCATTGGCTATATTTAAGAGGGCGTTAGATGTGGCACTTGTGGCTAAAGGGATCAGGGGGTATGGAGAGAAGGCAGGTATGGGATACTGAGTTGGATGATCAGCCATGATCACATTGAATGGCAGTGCAGGCTTGAAGGGCCGAATGGCCTACTTCTGCACCTATTTTCCTATGTTTCTATGTTTCTATGATTTACCTTTCATAAATCCATGCTGACTTTGTCCAATGATTTCACCACTTTCCAAATGTGCTGCTATCCCATCTTTAATAACTGACTCTAGCATTTTCCCCACTACCGACGGTAGACTAACTGGTTTGTAGTTCCCCGTTTTCTCTCTCCCTCCCTTTTTAAAAAGTGGGGTTACATTAGCTACCCTCCAATCCTCAGGAACTACTCCAGAATCTAAAGAGTTTCAAAAAACTATCACTAATGCATCCACTATTTCTGGGGCTACTTCCTTAAGTACTCTGGGATGCAGCCTATCTGGCCCTGGGGATTTATCGGCCTTTAATCCATTCAATTTACCTAACACCACTTCCAGGCTAACCTGGATTTCACTCAGTTCCTCCATCTCATTTGACCCCCGGTCACCTGCTATTTCCAGCAGATTATTTATGTCTTCCTTAGTGAAGACAGAACCAAAGTAGTTATTCAATTGGTCTGCCATGTCCTTGTTCCCCATGATCAATTCACCAGTTTCTGACTAAAAGGGATCTACATTTGTTTTAACTAACCTTTTTCTCTTCACATATCTATAAAAACCTTTGCAGTCAGTTTTTATGTTCTCTGCCAGTTTTCTTTCATAATCTATTTTCCCTTTCCTAATGAAGCCCTTTGTCCTCCTCCGCTGGACTCTGAATTGCTCCCAGTCCTCTGGTAGGCTGCTTTTTCTGGCTAATTTGTATGCTTCATCTTTTGTTTTGATACTATCCCTGAATTCCCTTGTTATCCACGGATGCACTACCTTCCCTGATTTATTCTTTTGCCAAATTGGGATGAACAACTGTTGTAGTTCATCCATGCAGTCTTTAAATGCCTTCCATTGCATATCCACCATCAACCCATGAAGAATCACTTGCCAGTCTATCTTGGCCAATTACCCTCATAGCCGCAAAGTTATCTTTCTTTAAGTTCAGAACCCTCGTTTCTGAATTAACAATGTCACTCTCCATCCTAATGAAGAACTCAACCATATTATGGTCACTCTTGCCCAAGGGGCCACGCACAACAAGACTGCTAACTAACCCTTCCTCATTACTCAGTACCCAGTCTAGAATAGCCTGCTCTCTCGTTGGTTCCTCTACATGTTGGTTTAGAAAACTATCCTGCATACATTCCAAGAAATCCTCTTTTTCAGCACCCCTGCCAATTTGATTCCCCCAATCTATATGTAGATTGAAGTCACCCATTATAACTGTTTTACCCTTGTTGCACGCATTTCTAATTTCATGTTTGATGCCATCCCCAACTCCACTACTACTGTTAGGTGGCCTGTACACAACTCCCACTAGCGTTTTCTGCCCTTTAGTGTATCGCAGCTCTACCCATATCGATTCCACATCCTCCAAGCTAATGTCCTTCTTTTCTATTGCGTTAATCTCTGCACTAACCAGCAACGCTACTCCACCTCGTTTTCCTTTCTGTCTATCCCTCCTGAATATTGAATATCCCTGGATGTTCAGCTCCCAGCCTTGGTCACCCTGGAGCCATGTCTCCGTGATCCCAACTATATCATATTCATTAATAACTATCTGCACATTCAACTCATCCACCATGCTCCCACCACCCGCCACATGAGTTTAAATCCTCCCTGACAGCACTAGCAAACACTCCCCCAAGGACATTGGTTCCATTCCAGCCCAGGTGCAGACCATCCTGTTTGTACTGGTCCCACCTCCCCAAAACTGGTTCCAATGCCCGAGAAATTTGAATCCCTCCCCCTTGCACCATTTTTCAAGCCACGTATTCATCTGCAATATCCTCCTATTTCTACTCTGACTAGCAAGTGGCACTGGTAGTAATCCAGAGATTATTACATTTGAGGTGCTACTTTTAAGTTTATCTCCTAAATTCGCCTTGTAGGACCTCATCCCGTTTTTTACCTAAATCGTTGGTGCCAATGTGCACCACGACAGCTGGCTGTTCACCCTCCCCCTCCAGAATGTTCTGCAGCCGTTCAGTGACATCTGTGACCCTTGCACCAGGGAGGCAACATACCATCCTGGAGTCTCGTTTGCGGCCGCAGAAATGCCTATCTATTCCCCTTACAATTAAATCCCCTATTACTTTAGCCCTTCCACTCTTTTTTCTCCCCTCCTGTGCCGCAGACCCACCCATGGTGCCATGAACTTGGCTGCTGCCGCCTTCCCCTGATGAGCCATCTCCCCCAACCGTATCCAAAATGATATATCTGTTTAGGAGGGAGATGACCGCAGGGGACTCCTCCACTACCTGCCTACTGCTACGCTGGCTAATGGCCACCCGTTCCCTTTCTGTCCGCTTAACTTTTACCTGCGGTGTGACCAACTCACTGTACGTGCTATTCACGAGTTTCTCAGCATCGTGGATGCTCTAATATGAATCCAAACGCAGCTCCAATCATTCAATGCAGTCTGCCAGGAGCTGCAGCTGAACACACTTCCTGCAAATATAGTCATCAGGGACACCGACCGTATCCCTGATCTCCCACATGTTGCAGGATGAGCAAACCATGGGGCCAATCTCAAATGACATGGCTTGCCCCCAAATTAAATCAACTCACTAACACTATAAAAATCTTAATCCTTTAAACTAACCTTTACTAAAAAACACTGTACCCTTAGCTCACTGAACCCTTAGCTCACTGAACCCTTAGCTCACTGAACCCTTTGCTCACTGAACCCTTTGCTCACTGAACCGTTTGCTCACTGAACCCTTTGCTCACTGAACCCTTTGCTCACTGAACCCTTTGCTCACTGAACCCTTTGCTCACTGAACCCTTTGCTCACTGAACCCTTTGCTCACTGAACCCTTTGCTCACTGAACCCTTTGCTCACTGAACCCTTTGCTCACTGAACCCTTTGCTCACTGAACCCTTTGCTCACTGAACCCTTTGCTAACTGAACCCTTTGCTCACTGAACCCTTTGCTCACTGAACCCTTAGCTCACTGAACCCTTTGCTCACTGAACCCTTTGCTCAATGAGCCCTTTGCTCACTGAACCCTTTGCTCACTGAACCCTTTGCTCACTGAACCCTTAGCTCACTGTACCTTTAACCAGAAAGCTGAAATGCCATCCAGGCGTTGCACCCAATCAGCTGCTTCCTCCAGTCCGCTTCCACCAATCGGCGGCTTCCACCAGAACACTTCTTTTGAAGTGTGGAACGTTACAGATTTAGGTACTCCTCCTCTCGCTCCAACTGCTCCTGGACCTCTGTGGAGTAAAGCCCCGCGCGCGATTTTTAAACTCTCCGCCCGGAGACTCCTCCTCTTGCTCCAACGGCTCCTGGGCCTCTGTGGAGTAAAGCTCCGCGTTCGATTTTCAAACTTCCCGCCCGGAGAC
The DNA here is from genome assembly GCA_963514005.1 of Raja brachyura. Next base: position 77,704,943 of record OY740781.1, read on the forward strand.
CCACGTGTATGCGCACATCCGCGCGCGTGGTCGCCAAGAAATTGTGTCCCCCCCGTTTTGACAGCGATTTCCGTGCCTGCATCAATCACACGTTCATACTAGTTCTATGTTATCTATAACTTAATTTATGATTGCACATTACAGGACTACTTTAAATACTTTTGATACATTTATAGAATTGGTTATGAATGCCAAATGCACAGCAGCTTTCTCCCCGCATTACATGTGACATGTTGAGAATCAGTTAAAGGATTTTATGATTCACACTTTATCTTAGCTAGTTCAAATCCTTTCCTGAGAGTCCGCACCCTTGGCATTCTGCACTCCCTTGAGCAGTATGCCTTTAGTTATCGAGGTACTGAGCTTTGAATCGAAATCTCTCTGACTTTCCTGCTTACTGTTATAACCCACCTGAATCCATGTGTCAAATTCCACTCATCAACATTGTTTTTTTAAAATTAGAGACAATTTAGAGACAATTTAATTAGAGACAAGGGGGCGCCGTCCTGTATGGGTATGGCTGCCCAGTCTGCAGCTGTCCGTTGTTTCACTTTTTTTTATTTTTAGTTAGTTGAGTTTTAGTTTTTTGGAGCTCTAATCTTTTTTATGTGGGGGTGGGGGGGGGGGGGGCAGAACCTCAGCTTCAGTGGCGGCACAGCGCTGGAGCGCTATCGCGGAGCGGGCGATGTCTTGCCCGGGTCGCCGCGCTGCAACTCCGGTGAGCTGAGACCGCCGATTGAACATCGTGGAGCTGTGGGTCTGTGGAGCGCCAGCTGCGGGCGGCGGCGCTGACTTTAACATCGGGAGCCTGGGATCTCTTGCCGAGATGGCCAGTGGTGGAGCTCCATCCAGCACGGCCTATCAGCTTCGGAAGCCGCGGTCTCTGGAAAGGAAGCAGCCGTTCCAGGTTTCCCATGCCGCTGAGAGGATTCTCCCAACGCCGGAGCACCATCATCCGGCGAGAATGGCCTGGAACGTCGGGCCTCCGTAAAGGCGACTGCGGAGGCCTCAATAGGTCCGACCATGGGTGGATATGGGGATGGGGACTGGACTTTGTGCCTTCCATCACAGTGGGAACCATTGTGGGGGGATGTTTTTTTATGTTTAAATTTCTTTATTACTGTTATGTCGTATTCTTTTTTTATTTGCTGCAATGGCAATACGCATTTCACTACACCAATTGGTGTATGTGACTAATAAAGAACCTTTGAACCTTTGAACCTTTGATTTTACCCAATAAAAGTCTGTATATAAATGTGAAAGTTGGCTTCTGGTCAGAGGTATTGTGCATTTAGAGCCAACTCTTGTCATCAAATCACATTCATCATCAGAACATAGAAAACAGTGATTACACCAAACAAATCGTGGGAACTGTCTGGACTCTGCTACATCTGCTCAAACAATTTTAAGACCGTATTTAAAATACGTTGCCTTATATTCAGCAGGAATAATGGATCAAAACTGGCTAACCTAACTGCCCCTGTGGTAGTTTCTGGTGACTCAAAAGCATCTTATAAGATATAGAAGCAGAATTAGGCCTTTCGGCCCATCAAGTCTACTCTGCCATTCAATCGTGGCTGATCTATCTTTCCGTCTCAACCCCATTCTCCTGCCTTCTCCCTAGATCCCCTGACACCCGTACTATTCCAGAATCTGTCACTCTCCGCCTTAAAAATATCAATTGACGGGGTCCACAGCCGTCTGTGGCAATGAATTCTACTGATGCACTACCCACTGACTAAAGACATAACTCCTCATCTCGTTTCTAAAGGTACGTCCTTTTATTCTGAAGCCATGGCCTCTGGTCCTCGAAGTAACAGGTAAAAGAGTAAATACAGGTGTAGTCAAGAATATCGTCAAAAGAAAATCACTAAATGTCAGAGCTCATGCAAATACTTAAAACAACTAACTATAAAGTAGATAGAAATAACAGCATATATTTATTTCTTACTAGACCAACTGGGACCCGTTGGGTGCCTGTCACATGGGAGGCCTGGTCCCCCAATGCAACCCGTCCCCCAACGCAATATTCCACCACTCACCCATAGTCCCCATGGGAGGCCTGGTCCCCCAACACAACCCGTTCCCCAACACGATATTCCACCACTCACACGTTTCCCCAACGCAATCCGTTCCCCCAACGCAATATTCCACCACTCAGCCGAAGCCCCCAATTGTGCAGGCCGGCTCATTTCCCCTTTTTCACCCTCCCTCATTGTAATTTTTGTTTTAATGCACAGGGGCAGTTAGGTTAGCCAGTTAACCTACCTTTAGCGGCACTGCAGTCCTGCCGCTCCCCGTGTGCGTGACTTTGGCGCCTTTCAGGGGGGGGGGGGTTTAAAATGCCATTTTTCCCTAGACAGTCCAAATCAATCCATGTCGGGCGATTTCGTCGCTAAACCCACTCGCTAGTTGATTTAAATGGCCATTAATTTACAGGCATTAAACACTAAATTCCTTCCATTTGGCCCAGAAATTCATGAAAATGAGATTTTAAAATCATGTTATATTGTGGATTATTGTGTGAATATTATTTGGACACTTAGGCAATTTAAAAAAGTTTATCTTTTCTTAAAAAATGGATAGATGTTTAGATCTAGTAATTGAATTTTGTAATTAGCTACAATTAGATAACTAACTAATTATGTGCTTTAATTTCAGGTCATCCAAGTAAGATTGTTTCATATTTGTTTCAGAATGCTTCAATCTATAATAACTGAAAATTTCTTTGAGTTCTCTTAATTTTTAAGAATGTTATGGGCTTTGACTGTCCTTGATCACAGCTTTTGAGTTAAGTCAATGGAAAGGCAATGGGGAACAAGATGCTAATTTCCGAGTATGAAAATGGCCATAACTTTTTTAATACTGAAGATATGAAAGTGAATTAGGTGTCAAATTAAACTTATTTTTATGCTTTATCTGATGGGATAAATTGCAGACTTGATTTTTTAAATCTCAAAATTTTGTAACATTGTTATGTTAAGGTCATATTAAGGCACACGGAGGCTGAATCCAGATTGTACTGAACCACTGACAGAGGACTTAAGGAAAGCAACTTGCTCGTTTTATTCTTTATCAACAAAATCACTGTAGGAGGTACGCAATGTACAGCCATCCTTCTCAATTAGGATCAGCTGATCACTTGAACTAGTCCAACATAACGGGGATTTTTGAGCTGAGATAATAGAAAGTTTTCACAGGAAGGAATGATTAACTTTCAAAGGCATCACTCATAAAACATCAGGTAGCCAACACAGATATTCCTTCTCTGCCTTCTCAGCCCTACAATATACTTAGCATTAGAATGTGCGCGCTAGAATAAAAAATGCTGCAGATGTTGGAACACAAAAATAGACATGTGTAGGAAGGAACTGCAGATGCTGGGTTAAACCGAAGATAGATACAAAATGCTGGAGTAACTCAGTGGGACTGGCAGCATCTCTGGAGAGAAGGAATGGGTGACGTTTCAGGAGGTCACAAGAATGGGTCTCGACCTGAAATGTCACCCATATTATTTCGGAGTCACGTGAGTCAGTGTCAGTACGTCAGCCGCATTGGCGCAAGCACCAGACTGGCAGGGCAGTGCTCCTGCCGGCGGTAAGTTAAACCTAGAAGGTAAGTTCGTTTTTACTTACCAGGGTTTTTTTCAAGCAGGAGTCTCTCTTCACAGAGGTTTTCCTGCCAGTTTCACAGCCCAATGAGTGAGCCAGCTATGGACTAAGGGGAAACCCTGGTCCGACCGCGGAAGCGGATAATGCGCAAAAGATCGGGTTGTGAGATAAGCAGCCACTGACAAGGCAGTCAGCGGGCTTCCAGCCTGCGGGGATGCCGTGGAGTAGCAAGGAGGTAACGCCAGAGTCGCTGACAGTGCGGGCAGCGGCTCACAGACGTTAGTCCCCAGGCAGGGAGTAATATTGGCGGAGAAAGGACTCGTTCAGCCCTATGGGACTCTGGTGAGTCGGGCTGCAAGGGTTTTTCTCTAATAATAAAGTTTGCATGTATGCTATAGTGTTTTTAAGTCGAAGTAAAGTCAAAGTCAAAAGTCTAAAGAGTTATTGTCGTGTGTCCCTGTCAGGACAATTAAATTATTTCTTTGCTGAGCACAAGTTGCTGTGAAGGGTTAAAATTGCTTTAACCCTTCACAGGTGAAGCTCTACCCTAAAAAATTGAATTAGTGAGCCGACACTGGAATTGCGCGGGCCTATGGGACAGGCCGAGCAAGCAGCGCCTGCAAGGGCTCCTTCATGTATGAAAGTGCTGGCCTACAGGAGAGCCGCACCAGCAGCACCTGGGACAGGGCTGTTTCATTTCTGACATTGCCGGCCTACGGGAGAGCCGCGCCAGCAGCATCTGGTACAGGGCTGTTTCATGTCAAAAAACGTTGGCCTCTACGAGAGGCGGCGCTGGCAACACCTGAGACAGGGTTGCTCAAAGTAATATATAAGTCTGCTAGGCCCACAGATTTGGGAGAAGATTCCCCGCCGGGGCTGGAGAGCAAAATAATAGGCCCACAGAGTCGGGGGATGATTCCTCACCGGGGCTGGATAGTGCATTTGAACGACTACCCCAAATGCAGCAACTATTGTATACAGTGCTACAGCAGGGCACACGCCAGCAGGATGAGCGTCAGTGCCACCCTGAACAAAAAGGCCCCAGCAGCACCTATTAGAGAGCTGTTTGATAGCACCCTCATGGATGAGGAGGCATGAGCCATGGGTCATCTTAGCTCTTACCCTGACTTTGATGGTAAGGTTGAGCCAGATATTCCACCTCTGCAGGCCACACCAGCAGCGCCAATTGACAGAGCTGCTACAGGTCTCCCTCTTTGTGGCGGAATCCAAGATGGGTCAGTATCCTGCTGACCCTGAGTCTCAGGGTATGGCCATGGGTCATAACCCAAGGGATGAATGGCACATGTCAGAGGTACCTTTTCCTGACAACAAAGTTGCCATCCCAGCAGAATGTTCTATTCCGGTATAGGTCCAATGGGGTCATATCAGCATAGGTATCCTGCGGCCTGCGGCAGCGCCTGTTTAGGGCTGCCTACGAATCGCCCTTTCTGAGGAGGGGAGTGTGAAAGGTCAAGATATAACTGACTCCAGGTTCTAAAGAAGTCGATGGAACATACTGGAGCACATATGTGCCGGCAGTGAACAGCGCCAACAGGGGGATGTGAGAGCCAGCCACCGAATCTGTTATTCAGGTAGGCCTATTCAACAGGAGAAAAAACCTGGCAGATGAATCAATTAAGGCCATCAGCGGGCAAAGGTTCATCATTTTAGAATGCACCCCAGGCGCTCATCGGCAGTAGGCAGTTCACTGGAGCTGGGGGCAGCTTGATAGCTCAGAAATTCCATGCACCCTACCAACCCTACTCAACAAAGTGGGTCTGGCACTTCCAAAACATGGGTAAGTGCACCATTCACAAGTTGTAATATTTATATTTGTTTGTACAACACACAAAGGATAAAAAACATCTGCTTGGAGGCACTGTAATAGCATTCCAAGCAAGTTTGGATTATGGCCAGGGTTGTCTTTGAAGATAAGGTTCGGAAATCGAGCCAGAGTTCTCATGCAAAGAACCCATGGAATAAGGCAGGAGTGGCCTGTTTATTATGAAAAATGGAGAGTGTCGCATGTGAACTTTCCGAATATGAAAACTGCTTTTCCTGACTAACAACAGATTCATAAGGGTCTCAAAGATCCATTCCATGCAGTTCCCATTACAGAGGTTATCAAAGACAATATAACCGTACTAATAACAGTAAAACATTGCGGAATGGGATAAACTGTTTGTTGGTCATTGGGATTTACCTTTAACTATTAATTAGCCTATGACTCCGCCCTGTGGCAAGAGATTGGAGTTAATAGCAACCTGTTATTAAACTGACTTCTATTTCATCAAGAGTAATTAGCAATATAGTAGCTGTGTTTCAGCTGTGTAAATCAAGGCACTGATAATGAACAACCAATGAACTAGTGCAAAGTAGTGACCTCTCAAAGGACGTTTAGATCATTGTTAACAACCTTATGCTATTATCAGCTGAGGCTACCTTAGTCACAATGATGAACAAACAGTATTCAGCATTGCTCCAGTAGTTTGGTTAGTCGAATTCAGTTATTACAAACTGATGCTAAGGGCTCTAAGGTGAGAAGTTCGAAATACCATCTCTAGTTGGAGGTAGTGAAGATTTGCATGAGTTACCAATTCTTCAGTTGTTGGTATCAACTAAATATATACACTAGATGCACCCCATGGGTAGGGGGCTATTGAGCGAATATACATAATCTACATGCTCAACTTCAAGTTGTTACACTACGGTGGTGGCATATGTTAGTCACATGGCATTCAAGCAAAATGTATCCTGTAATAATTTACCTAATCTCCTTTGCTACTGGTGTATCATGCAGTTCAAATCGATGACAACACAGAATAGGTATTAGATCTCAAAGTATTATGAAAGTATGGTTCAATGCTACATCAAATATCGACATGTTGGTTTCATGTTTATTCACTGATTGCAAAAATATGTGGCAGTACATTGCGGAGAAATACATTCTCGCTACAAAAAGAAGGAATGTTCTTTTATGTCTTCCTCCATTTTGCCTCATTAGTCGGGTCTTAAAACAGTCAGCAAGACCTCACTTTAAGTTTCGTACTGTCGGACTGGCTAAGCAGCCATGTTGCCTGCTTTCGTCAGGCATAATAATAGAACAGTATATGGTTATTCTAAAATATGAAAACTTTGCTGGTTCAAACTGTGGTTCAGGAAACCGGCCTCTGCATAATAAGATAATTATTGACTTACACATTCTGAATGGATTGACTTACGGCTCAGTTTGTCACATCAAGCCATGGATGTGCTCACTACAAAGTGCAAGGAAAGCATCCAAAAAAGCAGTACATTCCTATTGAGGGGATCGGAAGCGGTTTTGTTTAAATGTTAATGTTACATTTAATATGGTACAGATTACTGACGTCTTCCAGTTCATTCTAAAATGGTCTTTGACAATAATTCAGTTATAGAGCCACTACAGCTGCAACAAACGGGAATCACTCTGTCGGGTTCAACCCTGGATATCGAGTTGCAAAGAGATCTTCACAAAAGTTCTCCCACTACAAGAATATGCAGTTTGGATATTGAAAATGTGTTAACATTACTTCACCAGGGGGTTGCAGCTACATCCTTAGTCATGACACTAATATCAGCACAACGAGGGCAAACGTTGCAAATGCTGTGGCTAGATAGGATGGAATTGGCTGCAGGTGCCATTACATTTTACATTCTGATCTACACAAGCAGAGCAGACCGGGGGTGGCAGGATTTAAGATCATTTCGGATACCCTATGGAATCGCGTCTATGTGGGAGGGCAGGCTTGCTATTTTATATCAAGGCCACCAGAATCCTAAGAAGTGTGGAATCAGCATTGTTTATTAAGCGACAAACAACCACACAAGGGAAGGTTGGTTCAAACTATTTCAAGGTGGCTGCAGCAGGTTCTGGTTTATGCAGGTATTAACACTGACTCACCTGGAGCGCCCCGGCTCATGTGTGAGGATGTTGTTTGTAGATTTTAGTTCCGCATTCAATACCATCATCCCCAGCAGAATGGTGGACAAACTGTTTGACCTGGGTGTAAATGCCAACGCATGCAGGTGGATCAAGGACTTCTTAACAGACCACCCGCAGACTGTCAGGATGGGGTCCAATCACTCCCCAGTTCTGACGCTCAGCACAGGGGCGCCACAAGGCTGTGTGCTGAGTCCTATTCTCTACACAATATACACTCATGACTGCACACCAACACACAGCACAAACGGGATCATTAAGTTTTCAGATGACACGACTGTGGTGGGTCTGATAAATAACAACGACGAGTCTGCCTACAGAGATGAAGTCCACAAACTGACTGTCTGGTGGACTAACAATAACCTGGCATTCAACTCAACCAAAACAAAATAACTGGTTATTGATTTCAGGAGGAGGAGAGAAGTACCTGCTCCTTTTTACATCAAAGGAGACATGGTGGAGAGAGTCACTGACTTTAAGTTTCTGGGCACATACATCTCCCAGGACCTTACATGGACAGTGAACACCATCACTCTCGTAAAGAAGTCACAGCAGCGGCTATATTTCCTGAGGACTCTGCGGTCTCACAGCAGCTGCTGCTGTCCTTCTACCGGTGTGCCGTGGAAAGCATCCTCTCCTATAGCATCCTGGTGTGGTTTGCTAGCTGCACTGTGGCTGGAAGGAAGGCACTACAGAGGGTTATTAAAACAGCACAGAACATCACAAACGCTCAACTACCCTCCCTGGAAGACATTTACAAGGCCTGATGTTTACGCCGGGTGACAAACATCACACAGGACTCATTCCACCCTGCCAACCACCTTTTCACTCTGCTGCCCTCTGGGAGGCAATACGGGTCTTTGAAGACCCGCACTTGCAGACTAACTAACAGTTTCTACCCACGTGCCATTAGAGAACTTAACTCAAACGGATAACACTACGGGCAACACTACACAATTCGGGGTGCATTATAAAAATTTGTCTGCTAGAGTGTGCAATATAATGTGCATTTTTTATTGTTATCTATTACTTATTTTATGCATTGATCTTGTAGTAAATGTAAATGTGAGAGTAAATGGTTGTTTGTGTTATTGTGTTTTGTTCTTTTTTAATCTTTTTATCCTGTGTCTTTTATTGTTTACCATCGAAGGGGATGCACATGAAATTTCGTTGTACAGTTGATGTGCAATGACAAATAAATGTATTTGATTTGATTTTGATTTGATGATTGTATATCTCATTCCACCAGGGCAGCATCAACGTCAGCAGCCAAGCAATGAACATTCCCATCGACCATATCCTTGTGACCGCAGGATGGTCAACTGAATTGATTAAAAAAAATGTTTTTACCATAGGCCGGTTATTGACCCAGGGTTTTTGCCCATTCTGTTTTGCGTCCACATTAGCCTGACCTGAAATACAGGGGTTGCTATTTATTTATTTATTAACGTAAACCATTAATACATTTGGGTCAATGTCATGCATAATGCAAATTTTGTTCATTCACTCATCCTGAGTCAATCGATGTAGTGAGACGCCGAGATTTGGATCTGCAGCATGAAATCACAGGGCTTTGAACCCTTCACAGAATCACTCACGTGACTCCGAAATAAAATAGTAACATTAAATGAGAACTTACCAGTTTGAAGTTTGATCTTTATTTATGAGGAGTTACGTTGGTGATTACGTGTCCTCCACGCCCAATTTTCTCTCATAAGATCATCTGGTAGTTCTCAGGTTGCTAATCTTACTATGTTTACTTCGATTTTGGTTATCTGTGATTTCATACCGCTGCATTGAAGATTGACGCGCATGCGGACTGGCTGGGTTTCTTCGCGTAATCACCAACGTAACTCGTCATAAAATCAAGATCAAACTTCAAACTGGTAAGTTCTCATTTAATCTTACTATTCCATCCTTCCAGAAATGCTGCCTGCCCCGCTGAGTTACTGAAATAGACATTCTACTCCTGGAGACTTTAGAACCTCCCAGCCTTTAAATTGGGTTTAATAACTTGTGTCCTCAGCCATCATTCCCACTATCCCTTTGGCATCAAACATAGGCCATAGAGTAGATCTGGCACAGTGACACAGGGCGGTATGGTGGCATAGCAGTTGAGTTTCTGCCGTACAGCACTAGAGGGCCGCATACAATCCTGCTTATTGCTCTATTCAACAGCCAAAAATCTGTAGCCTCCCTTTGATCTGGTATTTTGTTGACATGCTTGATCAATGGTGTTTTAACATTAATGTTTTATTATTATTAATGTTTAGTGTTTTCTGAGTTATTCGTAACTGTCAATGTACATCATGTTGTTACTTGTGGGTGGAGCACCAAGGCAAATTCCTTGTATATGAATACTTGGCCAATAAACTTACTCTCTTACATACTTACTTGGTGCTGTCTGCACAGAGTTTGTACATTCTCCCCACGACCACATGGGTTTTCCACAGGTGCTACAATTTCCTCTCACATTCCAAAGGTTCCTCTCACATTCCAAATGTGTGTAGGTTAATTGGCTTTGGTAAGTTGTAAAATGTTCCCTAATGCGTGTGTAGGATAGCGTTAGTGTACGGGGTGATTGCAGGTCAGTGCGGACTCGATGGGCCGAAGGGCCTGTTTCCGCACTGTATCTCTAAACTCTGAACTCTAAAGAAACCTTCTCTTTACTGGGTTTCAATGCTCTTTCCTTTCCCTGTTATTCTGCTGTAATGCTAGGGGGCGCCGTCCAGTTGGTCTGGCTGCCCAGCCTGCAGCTGTCTGTTTTTTAACTTCTTTCTTTTATTTTTAGTGAGTTTTGGTGTTTTGTTTTTGGAGCTCTAGCCTTTTTTGTGTGGGGGGTGGTGGGGTGGAGGGGGAAACTACTTTTCTTGGTCCCTACCTGGTCGGAGAGGCAGCTTTTCTCCGGGCTGCACCATCGACCCGTCCTCACGGCCTACCAGTGGGCCTGGAGCGGCGTTTCCTAAGTGGACCGCCCAGAACCTCGGCTTCGGCAGCGGCTCAGCGCTGGAGCACCATCGGGGAGCGGAGCGGGCGATACCTTGCCTGGGTCGCCGCGCTGGAGCTGCAGAATGCTGAGACCGCAGGTGAACATCGCAGAGCTGCGGGTCTGTGGAGCGGCCGGCTGCGGGTGGCAGCGCTGAACTTTAACATCGGGAACCTGGGATCTCTCGGCGAGCTCACCAGTTGTGGAGCTCCATCCAGCGCGGCCTTGTCAGCTTTGGAAGCCACGGACTCCGGTAGGGAAGCAGCCGTTCCAGGTGTCCCAAGCCGCTGTGAGGACTCTCCCGACGCCGGAACACCAACACCTGGCGAGAAGGCCTAAAACATCGGGCCGCCGTAGCGCCGACTGCGGAGGCCTCAATAGGCCTGACTATGGGTGGACATGGGGATGGGAGTGGACTTTGTGCCTTCCCCCACAGTGGGAACCATTGTGGGGGGATGTTTTTATGCTCATTGTTAATTCCTAAGTGTTGGGTCTTATCTTTATCTGTGTGCTGCAGGGCAAGTCAAATTTCACTACACCAATTGGTGTATGTGACAATAACTGTCCTTAGTCCTTTGTCCTTTGCTTTACATCTCCCATGTGTGCAATATTGTTCCTTGCCTCATTGTTAACCCAACATGCATTGCACTACAACGCAGCAGATCCACCTATGTGATGGCCCACCAGGAAAGCACTATTCCTACAGCAGTGAGTATGCAGGTGTTAATGAAAGCCAGGCCTCATTGAAGCAGCCCACTTGTGAGGTGAGTGGCCAACAAGTGGTGACCAGATCCTTTGACTCACACAGCCACACTATCCTATTGGTCTTTGACAACTCACTGCAGACAAAAACCATTGACATTATTTTAAATATCTCCACTCACAAACATTTGGGTGGCACAGTGGCGCAGCGGCTGCCTTTCAGTGCCAGAGATCCGGATTTGATTCTGACTACAGGCGTGTCTGAATGGAATTTGTACATTCTCTCTGTGACCGTGTGTGTTTTCATTGGGTGCTATGGTTTCATCCCACATTCCAGACAAATTTCTAGGTTGATTGGCTTCTGTAAATTGACCCTAGTGTGTAGGGTTGAACTAGTGTATGGGTTGTTGTTAGTCGGTGCTGAAGGGCCTGGTTCCACACTGTACCTGTAAATTACAAATTGAAAGGAACTCAAAAGGATTGAAGACAGGAAGTCTCAGATAGTGGTGTTCAGATGTGGAGGGGCAAGTAGTATTGAGGAAGCTGGGCGTCTGCACAAGGACTTGGACAGATTGGGAAAAATTGGGCAGAAAGGTGCCAAATAGAATACAGCGTAGTGAAGTATATGGTCATGCATTTTGGTAGAAGGAATAAAGGCCAACACTATTTTCTAACTGCTGAGAGGATTCAAATTGGAGGTGCAAAAGGATTTGGGAGTACTGGTACAAGATTTCTAAAAGGTTAATTTGCACGTTGAATTGGTAGTAAGAAAGGCTAATGCAATGCTGGCATTCATTTTGAGAGGACCAGAATATAAAAGCAAGGATGTAATGCTGAGGCTTTCTAAGGCACTGGTCAGATTACATTTGGAATATTGTGAGCAATTTTGGACTTAATATTTGAAAAGGAATGTGCTGGCATTTGGAAAGGATCCAGAGGAGGTTTACAAGAATGATCCCGGGGATGATTGGATTAACATATGAGGAGCGTTTGATAGCACTGAGCCTGTACTCGCTGGAGTTTAGAAGGATTAGGGAGGATCTCATTGAAACCAATCAAACAATCAAAGGCCTGGATGGCGTGGATGTGAAGAGGATGTTTTAAATAGTGGGAGAGTGTAGGACCAGAGGGCACAGCCTTAGATTAAAATAACGTACCTTTAGAATAGTGATTAGGAGGAATTTATTCAGCCAGAGCATGGTGAATCTGCGACATTCATGTAGATACTGTCATTGGATACTTTAAAAGCTGAGATTGATAGGTTCTTGATTAATGGGCATCAAAGGTTATAGGAAGACGGTAGGAGAATATGATTGAGGGAAATATAGAACAGCCATCAATGAATGATGGAACTGACTCGATGGGGGAATGGCCTTCTTCTGCTCCTCTGCTTTATGATCTTATGATCGGACAGGCTGCACATGTCCAATGTAGTTGTAAAGATCCTAGTAGATCCTAGATCATCTCAAGATGGCGCCTATCTGCGCTGACATTTTGCCAGCAGCCCAACAGAAGAGGATAATTTACAGCTACAATCAACTTACCTGGATCAGGAAAAAGGCAGAAATCGACGTTTTAACATACAAGCTGCTGGTGCATCTAATGCATTCGCGATCTCCCTTGGCTGCGGAAGCTTCCGACTGCTAATGTTCCCTGGATCGCTAGAGAGAACCCGACCCGAGTGTGAATCACAGGTACTGTACCTGGAAACACCGGGAACCCCTCTGAAGCCGACGAGCAGGATTTCCCAGGAGCAACGGAGCTGCCATCTGTGAGGGAATCCCCAGTCGTAACGGAGCTGGAGCTGCCGACTGTGAGGGAATCCCCGTTCCAGTACAGGCTCGCAGAAACAGCAGTTACAGTAAGTACAGTACCTGGAAACAAAGGGGAGGCCTCCATTGTATCCAGAAATGTGGCCGACGGGCAGTACCTCAGGTCAGACTGAAGCGCAGGGGACTTCGACCCCCTCTCCCTACTATCCTACTGGCCAATGTACAGTCCCTTGAAAATAAAGTGGACTTAAGAGCAAGACTGCTTTATCAAAGGGAGCTGAGGGAATGGTCTGTGTTCTGTTTCACAGAGACATAGCTCACCCCCAGCTCCCCAGACTCAGCGGTCCAGTCTGATGGTTTCTCCATCCATCACATGGACCGTACACTGGCATCTGGGAAAGGGACAGGAAGGGATGTGTGCCTCATGGTCAACTCTGCGTGGTGCTCAGACGTGGCAGTCCTGTCCAACTCTTGCTCTCCATACCTGGAACACGTGGTGGTGAAGTGCCGTCCATTCTACTTACCAAGGGAAATCACATCCATCATCCTGACCGCGGTCCACATCCCTCCCCAGGCTGATGTCCACCTGGCACTGGAGGAGCTGCACGCCATGGTCAACAAACACCAGACGTCTTGCCCCAAGGTATTTATAACCATTGCTGGGGACTTCAATAAGGCAAACCTAAAGAAATCGTTCCCTAACTTCCACCAATATGTCTCTTGCAGCACCAGAGGACCAAACACTCTCGACCGCTGCTACACCACCATCAAGAATGCCTATCGCTCTATCCCTCGCTCTCACTTCGGTAAATCTGAACATTTTAGATTCTCCCTGCCTACAGGCAGCAATTAGAGAGCGCACCCACAGAGGTGAGGTAGGTGCAGTGCTGGTCGGGGGGGCTGAGGAACAACTCCCGGTCTGTTTGGAGTCTGTAGACTGGGCAATGTTCAAGGACTCAACAATGGACCTGAACGAATATGCCACAGTCGTTACAGACTTCATAAAGAAATGTGTGGAGGACTGCATCCCAACAAAAACCTTCCGAGTGTTTCCCAATCAGAAGCCTTGGATGAACTATGAGATCCACACTCTTCTGAAGACCAGGCACCGGGCATTCATGTCCGAAGATACAGAGGTCTACAAGAAGTCCAGATATGACCTTGGCCATCAAAAAGGCCAAAAGGGACTTTTGCTCCAAGCTGGAGATGAGGCGGATGTTCGGTAACTGTGGCGGGGCTTGAAAGCCATCACTTCCTACAAGGCAAAATCAGGAGGCAGCTCAAATGTCATGAAGCATCACTCCCTGATGAGCTCAATGTGTTTTACGCACGCTTTGATAGGGAGAACACTGATGTGCCTTCCCGAGACCCATTCGCCGTGATGGTATTTCAGTCACAGTCACAGAGGTCGACGTCAGAAAATCCTTCATAAGGGCGAACCCTCGAAAAGCGCCTGGACCTGATGGTATATCCGGTCATGTTCTAAAAACCTATGCTGACTAACTGGCTTGAGTTTTTACGGACTTTTACAACCTCTCACTTCTCAGGTCTGAGGTTACCACCTGTTTTAAAAGGTCATCAATAATACCAGTGCCCAAGAAGAGCAAGGTGACGTGCTTCAATGACTATCGACCAGTGGCACTAACGCCTGTGGTGATGAAGTGCTTTGAGAGGTTGATCATGGCACAAATCAACTCATACCTTGACAAAAACCTGGACCCATTGCAGTTCGCTTCCCGCCACAACAGATCAATGGTGGATGCAATCTCGCTGGCTCTCCACTCCGCTCTGGACCACTTAGACAACAAAAACACATATGTCAGGCTGTTATTCATGGATTACAACTCGACATTTAATACAATCATCCGCTCCAAGCTGGTTACCAAACTCGCAAAACTGGGTTTCTGTGAATCTCTCTGCAATTGGATCCTCCACTTCCTCATTCACAGACCACAGTCTGTTCGCATGGGTGGAAATGTATCAGCCTCGATAACAAACAGCACTGGAGCTCCTCAAGGCTGCATGCTCAGCCCCCTGCTGTACTCACTCTATACTCATGACTGCATAGCCGGTCACAGGGCAAACTCCATCATCAAGTTCGCCAATGACACCACTGTTGTGGGACGTATCACTGATGGAGACGTGTGAGGTATTCCATCACACATGAAGATTGTGTGTGGAGATGGCAGAGAGGTCTTGGTGTCAGGAAATTACTTGTTTGCCATAAGATACCAGCCTCTGGCCTGTATTTGTAGCAACAACAATTATGTGAGTTAAAGTGCTGTATTGTTTTATGTGGTGGTCAAGTTGAAATTCTGGTCAATGGTTACCCTTGGCATTTTAATGATGGATGTCTCAGCAAAGGCAATCCCATTGTGTAGGTTAAAACTACTGCATGGGTTATCGCTGGTTGGCAAGGACTTGTTGGGCCAAAGGGCCTGTTTCCACACAGTACCTCTAAACTAAACTAAGATGGACAAGGTTTTAGTCAAGTTTGATATTGAGAAGATGATTTCTCTGGTGGGGAATCCAGAACCTGGAACGCTGGATGAAGATTCACAATTTAAGACTAGGATGAGGAAGAACTTTTTGCCTCTAGGGGTTACAATTCTTTGAAATCATCTACCCTAGAGAGCTGCGGAGGATGCTGAATCATTTAATATTTTCTGAAATGAAGAGACTTTAGGGAATCATGCGTTATGATGGCTGGGCAAGATCGTATCCATCATAATCCTATGAGTGGCAGAGCAGGCTCAAGAAACATATGGCCCACGCCTGTTTCCATTTCTTAACTTTATTTTTTTTAAGATCACAATATGCAGTCAAAAATCAAAAAGGGAGCCAGATGAGGGGGAGTGAATGTATTCCCAGGCTGAAATGTTAAAGCTTTCTTCTTGTTATTTTATATCAGTCTCTGTCACTTTACTGCAGTATTTCAGATGATTGCATATGTTATTTGATTGTAAATTATCAAGATTTTGTGTGGGCATGCATATGTTTCTCATGACATTCCTTGGGGGTTGCACAGACACGGTTTCACAGTAATCCTAAAATATAATGCCGCGGTCTTCTTCATTTGAAATGCAGGCACTTTGGTGACACAGCGTATATCTGAAACTCAAGCCAAAATGTAACTAAACAGCTGATTAATTAGGAAAACAGGAGATCTCACAACTATGGAGCCAGTGTCAGGGATATATTGTCAAAATTATGATTAAGCCAAACAGTTTGCATGTTAGTGCATTGAGACAGTTGCAAATATGGTTTACAACTTAATTCTGCTTTTCATTAGGGAATGATATTGTAACGTTCATTGTTCATTGAAACCTCCCGTGAGAATTTCAGTGATGGAGTGTTTCCTCAGCAGGCCTTGGAGTGCAATCTTTTTGTGTGACTGTACTACTGGCAAATACACAGCACATACAACTACTTGGCAGTAAAATAGAGTGTCTAAATTTTTCCCATTGGAAGCTCTTACAGTGGGAACATTTAAATAAAATGGCTGTAATTTATGGCCATAAATGTTAAGCATACAAATCATTAAAATGCACCACAGATGCATAATAATCTTGATGTTTTGTTCAGAGCTTTTGTTCAGCCGAGGCTCTCTTTTTAACGGTTAGCTTATTTTGGTGTACAAGCTAAATTATGGAATTTTCTGATATGGCACACAAAATATGTTTTTACAAAAAGCAGTGATAAATGCTGACTATGGTGGTTGAAACATGGGGAGAGTTTCCACTTGTTTGCACTGGGCTCAAATTAAGCAAGCACTGATGGGAATCAAGTCAATTCTCCCCCTCTGAGCTATAGATTCAGTTTCACCAATTTCAACTGTGTCCCCAGTCAATGGAATGAAACTGCCCATAACTTGGTACCAAATTGTCAGAGTGGCCACAAAGAAGACTGGCGTGTAAAACAACAAAAATCATATGGCTTCGGAAGGAGATTAATTTTTGAATTGAGTTTAAATTGAGCTGACCTGGCAAAGCTCAAGGCTAATACCCGATTCCAAGAGTAGAAAAGTGTTCTGTTCTCATATGTAGCTTACAGTACAACTTTCTCTTGATAACCAAGTATTTTTGTTTTTCTCATAGTGGAGTCTGATAACATAACATGTTTTACTACAATGTTAAATATTTTGTTATCTACAGTAAAGAAAGGAAGTAGCGTCGGGTATGCCTGCCCATCTATTCCTGGAATGGCGGGAATTGGTTAATTATCAGGATGGTGGGAATTGTTTAATTCCCGGGATGGCAGACTGTCATATGCTGAGAGAATGGAGTGGCTGGGCTTGTATACTTTGGAATTTAGAAGGATGAGGGGGGATCTTATTGAAACATATAAGATTATTAAGGGTTTGGACACGCTAAAGGTAGGAAACATGTTCCCGATGTTGGGGGAGTCCAGAACCAGGGGCCACAGTTTAAGAATAAAGGGTAAGCCATTTAGAACAGAGATGAGGAAACACTTCTTCACACAGTGAGTCTGTGAAATTTTCTGCCTCAGAGGGCGGTGGAAGCGGATTCTCTCAATATTCTCTAGAGAGCTACATAGGGCTCTTAAAGATAGCGGAGTCAGGGGATATGGGGATAAGGCAGGAACGGGGTACTGATTGTGGATGATCAGCCATGATCACATTGAATGGCGGCGCTGGCTCGAAGGGTCGAATGGCCCACTCCTGCACCTATTGTCTATTGTCTTATCATTAGGGTGACACGGTGGCACAGCGGCAGAGCTGCTGCCTTACAGCGCCAGAGACCTGGGTTTGATCCTGTCTATGGGTGCTGTCTGTATGGAGTTTGTACATTCTCCTCATGACCTGCATGGGTTTTCTCCTGGTGCTCCAGTTTCCTTCCACACTCCAAAAACATACAGGTTTATAGGTTAAACGACTTTGGAAAAAATTGTAAATTGTCCCTAGTGTGTATGATAGTGCTAGTGCATGGGGTGACTGCTGGTCGGCACGGACTCGGTGGGCCGAAGGGCCTGCTTTTGCACTGTATCTTGAAACTAAACTAAACTAAACAGTTATTTTATCAGTATCACATGTCATTAGCTCCTGGATCAAAACAAGCTTTTCTAATAGAGATATAATCCTGAGCCAAACACAAAGTGCCAGAGGAACTCAGAGGGTCAAGCAACATCTGTGGAGTGAAATAGACAGGCATTATTTCGGGCCAGGTGCCTTCTTCGCACTCAGGATGGGTCCCGACCTAAAACATCATTTATCCATTTCCTCCACAGATGCTGCCTGACCTGTTGAGTTCCTCCCAGCAGCATCTTATTGCTTATTTTATATTCCTTAGTCAATGTTCAGTCTTCAACGCTCCAAGTGTAACATCTCTCTAAAACCCCAGAACCCCCCTTTAGGCTGCTCACCTAAATTCATTCAACGTTGAAAAAGGAGGCATTCCACATGAAAATAAATCTTTGCATTTGTGCCAATCCTGACTTCTACTGATGCATTTGCACTGGGAAATGCAGAACTCAACAAGTCAAACTGATATATTATGTGAATGGCCTACTTCTATACCGTATCGTTTTACAATTCTGAGTGGGTGTGAGACAGGCTGCCTCACTGTATTGAGGTTGCCAAGTGGGAATGGCATGATAAGGGCTCAAAATTGGGATTACACATTGGTCAGCCATCCAAACCAACAATTATCTTCACCATCCTATTAATCAGCCAGCATGGCATGTAGTCAAATTACAGATCACAAGTAAAATTTGTATTTTATTTAATAGTAGCTTTACTGGATTAATATAAATCTAAAACTAGAGAGATAAGTTATGTTGTCGGAGTTGAATAGTGCTTTAACAAATAACAAATATGAGAATAGCCTATGCTCATTTCTATTTCTAGCATTTAGGTCTTAAACTAGCCTACACCCCTTCTAATAAATGCAAGGTCAAGGATCTGGACCCAACTGAGACTGATACTTTATTAGTCTTATAGTACTCACTAAAGAAGCTGCCTAGCATTTTTGGGCTAGTGTTATCATCAACAACCTCTCCTAACAACAGATAGCTCAACAAGAATAAACGGATTGTTGCTGAGAGTTTTAAGCACTACTTAAGCTCTGGCCAGATTTCATTGCTCACTTGCAAGGATCACCTCACAAAAATGCATTCAGGAACTCTAAAGTATATTATCAGGACTTCACTATTGCAAGTAATACATATCCTTGAGTTTCTCTAAAAAAGCTCAATCAAAGACAGTGGATGACTTAGTACAACCAATCAAAACCTCACTACATAGAATGTAGAACAATACAGCAAAGCCACAGGCCCTTCGGCCCACAATGTCCACTCCGAACATGCTGACAAGTTAAACTAATCTCCACTGCCTTCATATGATTCATATGAGGCATTTCACCATTAAGATTATATTGTCCAAAGGATGCGTAATTTTGCGATGCACTGCAGGCGATTCATATGGTCATAGATGAATGGACCACCTATTGTTTTGCCCCATCAACAATGGCAAAACCTGAAGATTTGAACTGGCAAAGACTGTCTTATAGAATTACTGAGCTGCTGTCTCAATTGACAAAGATGGCTAGAGGTCAACCCAGCCACAGTTTGATATAGTCTGACTCATAGATGCATACAATGCAGCCAACATACTGGCCTCCACCAGCATATTTGCATAAATCTTGCCTCACCAGCATGACAAACCCAACAGGACCATAATTATAGACACAAAAAGCCAAGTAACTCAGTGGGTCAGACAGCATCTCTGGAGAAAAGGGCTCGGTGACATTTCAGGATGAGTCCCTGAATCGCAGTCTGAAGAAGGGTCTCAACCTGAAACATCATCTATTCCTTTTCTCCAGAGATGTTGTCTGACCCGCTGAGTTGCTCCAGCTTTTTGTGTCTATCTTTGGTTTAAGCTGGCATCTGCAGTTCCTTCCTACACAAGAACAGAATAACATTGGGTCTGAAATACTCAACCTTAATTTTGGGCCCTTGAATGTTTGATATATTAAGTCAATCATGAGCATAGACACTCCCAAACTTGCCATCCACCATATCAAGAAGATGGAGAAGAAGGGTCCTTGACCTGCAGAAGGTTCCTGTCCCGAAACATCAGCTATCCATGGTTCTCCAGGGATGCAGTCTGACCCATTCATTTACGAGAGCACTTTGTGTCCTTGTGTGAAAGCCAGCAACTGCAGTTCTTTATTTCTACCCATAAACCTACCCCATCTAATGAATCACCACCCCGTTGTGCTGAAAAATGCTGGCAAGAAACATCTAAAATAGCAAGGGCACTGGAATAGAATTCAACGTTAGTCACCAAAAGTGTTGCTCAGTAACGACTCTAATGACTGCACTAGTTGAGTCCTAAATGATTTACCGGCCTGACTGACTATGCGGCATATGGCGAGTTATCGAAGGAGACTTTGTTTTTGCCAGTCAACCCATTACAGATACATTTGCCTGTGACACTACTGGAAAGAGTGACCATGGTGCAATCATTGTGAAGACAGACCTCTGCTTACAAGCATGCTGCATGGAATCAATTTAGAACAAAACAGAAATGTAAAAAGAATATTTAAAACAAATGTGGACAGGTACATGGAGAGGAAAGCTTTAGCGGGAATGGGCCAAACAAGGACAGATGGGATTAGTATAGTTAGGTCATCTTGGACGGCATGGGCAACTTGAGTCAAAGGGCCTGCTTCTGTGCTATATTACTCTATTACTGGGAGCTCAAAACTAGATGTTCATGTGTTTTTTTGAAGCATTAGTAGAAACAGAATTATATTTCATCATAATCTCAAGCATTCTCATGGCCATGTATTTTTACTCACTCTACCTTCAAGTCCAGAAACCAAAACTCATTAGAGGAGGATTTTCAAAAAGAATTTCAGTAAAACTTAAAAACAAGGTACAAAGTTGATAAAGCTTCAGTATCGTACCATATACATGATCAAAATTAGCATGCAACTGCGAAAACTAAACAATCCTGAAAGCAAATGGTCGGCTCAAAACTCTGTAGTACAGCCATTAGTCATACATGGCAGTGGACGGTTCAATAGTGACCAGGAGAAGGAGCTGGCTTCAGGGATATCTGCATCTTCAGCAAACGTGGTGCCAGCACACCAGGACAAGGAAGATAACTGAAACATTTTCAAACACCTTTAATCATAATCAACAAATGGATAATCCATCTTGGGTTTTTTTTTACATATCCATCAAAACAGAACCAGGTCCTCATCCAATTTGATTAATTGCAGATCATTTTAAAATATTGCAGAATGCACAGAATACAGAAAAGCATGAGATCAGAAAATATGTTGTTTGCATTGCAGAAGACTTGTGATTCAGACCCAACCGTACTTCATCTCATGCAGTTGCAGCACAACAGGAACATCTACTCCCCGATGTGAAAAATTGACAAGTTAAGTAGTCTACAAGGAAGAGGACAAATTCAAGGGCGGTGAGGTGCAGCGGTAGAGTTGCTGCCTTACAGCGCCAGAGAGCCGAGTGCGAACCCGATTAGGGGTGTTTGTCTGTATGGAGCTTGTACATTCTCCCTGTGACCTGCATGGGTTTTCTTCAAGAGCTACGCTTTCCTCCCACACTCCAAAGACGTACAGGTTTGTAGGCTAATTGGCTTGGTAAAGTTGTAAATTGTCTCAAGTGTTTGTAGGATAGTGTTAGCATGCGGGAATCACTGGTCAGTGTGGACTCTGTGGGCCGAAGTGCCTGTTTCTACACTGTATCTGTAAACTAAACTAAACTAAATTAAACAAATAAAACATCCAATACATGCTTCATTAATCTCTTCTGAAACATTACAGTATTGGAAAGTATCATCTAGTAGCACTTATCAATGCTGTATACAATTTAGGTTTTGATAAGCCCACCCCTCACAGACCTCATTAAACCCTCGGTCCACATTTGGATGGCGTTGTCAAAATGATTTAGTTTGACCAAGTGTGACAAGAATGAGTATTGATGACAACCTCCGCCTGACTCCCGGTAGCTGTCTGGAATACATTTTTGCATAAAGGAAAATGGTCATGGGTGTTATTCTATCACCCCAAGGACATTAGTGCAGGAAATAATCAAGACAGCGCTTTGGGCTGAAACCATTGTCACAACTTCATCTAAAGCTTTCCTTCCATTACAAGGTCAGAAGAGGGAATTATGCTGCAGTTTGTACAATGTTCAACTGTTCAATTCAATTCACAACTCCTCAAAAAATTAAGCTATCTGTGCCATGTGACATCTGGTAGTAGCATAGAAAACACGTGGCAGAAATATAGGAACATAGGCAACACACTTTAATGTGTTTGCTCAACCAGAAATAATATTTTGTTAAATTAATTCCTTCACATATGTGCAAATATACATTACATACTGTATATTATCAAG
The DNA here is from genome assembly GCA_963514005.1 of Raja brachyura. Next base: position 77,727,365 of record OY740781.1, read on the forward strand.
CAGTTATGATATTAACCACAACCTGCAAACTTCATTTCTTTAGGCTCTGTTTCACAGATGGTGAAAATATTCTAGTTGCATTGTGTAAGATTCAAGCTACTCCAGGGTGGCACTGTGTCAGAGTAAGGACTGCCACTGCCTCACAGCTTCAATAACTTGAGTTCAATCCTGACCTCTGGTGCTGTCTGGGTGGAGTTTGCACTTTCTCCCTGTGACTGAGTGGGTTTCCTTTGGGTGCCCAGGTTTCCTCCTGCAACCCAAAAAAGTACTTGTGGCTTAGTAGGTAAATTGGCCACTGTACATTGCCCTGATGTGGGTGAGCATGGGAGTTAAATGTAGGGGTCATTGATGGGAATGTGGGTAGAATAAATAAACAAAATCAATATCAATTACCATATCAATAAATCTACCTATCTGGCAGTATTTCTTCATATATTCAAATCGATTAAGGACAAATTGCAACCATTTGGAGTTCTATACAGTTTATACACAAATAAAATTTAAGCAACCCTTTTGTGATCCTTTTGCACATAAAATTCTGCATTCATCTTTCTTGCATTGTTTGAAGGTGACTGAACATTAAATTTCCATTAAAACTTTATGTAAATCCTATGAACACCTTTGTTCTTAGTATTTGTTGGATTAAAACAAAACAATTTATAATTCTTCTTATGCCAGGGTAAATAAAGCTTCTGCATTAAAATGGTGACAGAAGGAACTGCAGATGCTGGTCCAGACAGAAAGTGCTGGAGTAAATAAATAGGTCAAGCAACTCTGGAGAACATAGATAGGTGACAATCATCTCAATAATAGTTCAATCGTGCTTTATTGTCACGTGCAGAACACAGTGAAATTATTTTTGAGCCACCAGATTTGGCACCATTTCTAAAGTCCAGTCCGCACATTTGGTCTGATGGAGTGGCGCCCGATCCAGGCAAGCCCCTAGATCACTCAGCGTACCGATGTTGGTCTTCTCGCCCAGCCACCTTTGTGCTCCGGGAGTGCCTCCTGCAGCCGACCTTGAGACGATGAAACCCCTGTTCACTCTTTCATCAGCCTTGCTCATTGCACTCGTCATCGCCAGCTCCCCCTCTTTGGTACTCCGGTCTCCAGGGGATGAACAGGGGCCGGGCTCCGCAGCTTCTACCAGGCAGCAGCTCGCTGGGTCTTCCTGTGAGCTGCTGCGAGACCCACTGTGTCTTCTGGGTGGGTTCCCAGTCCACTGCAGGTGAGCCAGGATTGCTGTTGGGTCTGACTGCAGCCTGCCGTGACCGTCTAAGCTGAGCTCTCCCACCATTTAAAACATATGCAGATTCCCCTCCATACTAGTTACCAAGCTCATGGAACTGCGTCTCTGTGCAACCCTCTGCAACTGGATCTTCGACTTCCTCATCAACAGACCACCATCATTACGAATTGGTAACAACACGTCTTCATCAGCACAGTGGTGGAACACCATCACGGAGCGGACGATGCCCTACCCGGGTCACCATGCGGTAAGCTCCGGAATGTTGTGACCGCCGACTCCAACATCGCGGAGCTGTGGCTGCGGGCGTTCGGCCGCGGGCGGCACTGGATTTAAAACACCGCGGAGCCTGGGATCCGAGATCGCCAAAGTCCGAGCTCCACCCAGTGCGGCCTGAGGACCTCGGGAGCCGCGATCTCCGGGGAGGAAGCGGCCTCTCCAGACATTTCATAGCCACTGAGGAGTGTTCAGCCGATGCTGGTGTTCTATCTTCCCGGCAGGAGGGCCTATAACATCGGGCCGCCATTGTGGCGACTGGCGGTGGAGGCCTCAAATAGGCCCCGTCCTCGGGTGGTCTAGGAGAAGGAGAAGGATTGGACTTTTTGGTGCCTTCCCACACAGTGGAAAGTGTTGATTCTGCTGTTGGGGGGACGTTCATGTTGAATCCTATAGTGTATTGTGTCTTTTTTTTTCTTCTTTTTTATTTGATATGGATCAAATCATATGGTAATCTAATTTTTGCTCTGTAAAGCACTTTGGCTTCAACGTGATTTGATTTACAAGTGCTATATAAATAAAAATTACTTACTTACTCATCGAAAACTATCAGCACAGGAACACCTCAAGGCTGTTTGCTCAGCCCCCTGCTCTCCTCACTCTATACTCATGACTGTGTAGCTGGACACAGTACGAACCCCATCTTCAAAGTTGCCGACGTCACCACCATTGTTGGATGAATTACAGATAACAATGAGTCAGACTACAGGAGGGAGATGGATCAACTGACCGAATGTGCCAGAACAACAACCTTGCTCTCAAAACCAAGATACTGATTATTGACTTAAGCAGAGGAAAGCCGAGGATCCACAAACCTGTCTTCTTTGATGGGACTGTGGTGGAGCGAGTGAAAAACTTCAAATTCTGGGGCATGCATATTTCTGAAGAGCTATCTTCAATCCACCATGGGAGGGATCTGCAAGAGTTGCAACCTGGAGATCCCTCACAGGAGACACACACTCACACTCACACATACACACTCACACACACACACACACACACACACACACACACACACACACACACACACACACACACACACACACACAAGACTCACACACACATACACACACATACACACACACACACACACATACACACACACACACACGTACACTCAGACACGCACGCATACACTCACACACACACACATACACTCATACATACACACACATGCACTTACACTCACACACACTTACACTCACACACACACATACACTCACACAAACATACACTCACACACACATACACTCACACACACACATGCACTTACACTCACACACACTCACACTCACACACACACATAAACACTCACACAGACTCACACACAGACTCACACACATGCACATACAATACAATACAACAATACAATACAATACAATGCCGTTTATTGTCATTTGAACCTCATTGAGGTTCAAACGAAATTTAGTTTCTGCAGTCATACAAACAAGAAAAGAACCAAGACACAGCACAATTTACACAAACATCCATCACAGACTCCTCATCACAGTGATGGAAGGCAAAGTCTTATCTATCCCCTGCACTCCCCATTATCCTCCCGATGTCAGAGTCAATGCCCCCGGCGGGCGATTGTAAGTAAGTCCCGTGGCAGTTAAGGCCGCGCCAGGCAATGTAAGACCCCACTCCGGGTCGTGATGTTGGAGCCCCTAGCAAGTCCCGCGGCCATTAAAGCCACGCTGGGCGATGTAAGTCCCCGCTCCAGGTCATTTTCAACCCCGCATCTCGGGGGGGAAAGTTGCCGTTGCGGGAGATCCGAAAAGCGGTCTCCCACTAGGGACCCGCGAGCTCCCGGTGTTACCGTACACCGGCCTGCAGCTGGAGCCTCCGAATCTCCAGGGTCGGGCAGCAGCAGTGCGCCACCACAGCTCCTCCCGTTCCGAACTCGGTCAGCTCCATGGGTAAGTATCCCGCAGCTCCGCAACTGGAGTCCCAGGTCCGGATGGAGGCCGCTCCATGGTGCTAGGCCCCAACGACAATGGAGACCCGACAGAGAAAAGGTCGGGTCCTCCGTACAGGGAAAAGATTTTAAAGGATTTTAACCCCGCCCCCCACCCCCACACATACCCAGCTAAAAAAAAAAATTAAATTAAATTAAATTAAAAATTTAAAAAAAAACACTATTACTACATTCAAAACGAGACAAAAAATATTCATTCATTCACACACACATTCACACACACACACACTTACACACACACACAGACACACATACACTCACATACACACTCACACACACACACACACTCACACTCACACACATTACCTCACACACCATATGTATGATAGTAAACTTTCTTGAATCTACTCATATGGCTGAGCGCAGCCTCTCCACTGTGGGGCTTCGGCAGTCAGCGGCACTTCCGCAATCAGCATGACCTCTGCATTTACCGGTAATCACACAATCAGCATGTATTCCTTCCAAACACAGTCGGACCTAATAAAGCATTGCAGTTTCAAGCACAGGCAGGGCAGCAGGCCAAACAACTCATGGCATTGTCATTAAGGGCTAATAAATCATTTATTGCAAGTACATTGCAGACTCACAGTTCACTTGATTCACTGCTTAGAATGACAGTCATGGACTCTCCCTCGCGATCTTGCAGAATGACTGACTCACGCCCAAGCGTCCGGGGTTTTACAATCCTGTGGGGTACTCTCAGGTAACGCCCCCCCCCCCCCCCCCCACAAGACTCTCAGGGATACTCTCAGGTAACGCCCCCTCAGAGCTCGCTGCGGGAGCCAAGACCGCTCCGACAATGGAAGGTTTGAGTGCATCAATGCGGGGGACCAAAAATGGGAAGAAGATTGAACTTTTTTTGCCTTCCGTCGCAATGAGGAATGTGGGGGAGTCGCTGTGGTGGATGGTCATGTTCAAAATGTATTTGGGTGTCTCGTTGCTCTTTATTGGTATGACTGGGTGGCAAATCAAATTCCTCGTATGTTGCAAAACATACTTGGCAAATAAATTACTATTCAAGATTCAAGAGAGTTTATGTCATATGTCAATGAAATAGGACAATGAAATTTGTGCTTTGCTTCAGCACAACAGAATATAGTAGGCATGAATGCAGAGCAGATCAGTGTGTCCATATACCATTATATAAATATATACACACATGAATAAATAAACAGATAAAGTGTGAATAATCAGATAATGGGCTATTAATGTTCAGAGTTTTGTTTGAGTTGAGTTTAATAGCCTGATGGCTGTGGGGAAGTAGCTATTCCTGAACCTGGTTGTTGCAGTCTTCAGGCTCCTGTACCTTCTACCTGAAGGTAGCGGGGAGACGAGTGTGTGGCCAGGATGGTGTGGATCCTTGATGATGCTGCCAGCCTTTTTGAGACAGCGATAGCGATAGATCCCCTCGATGGAAGGAAGGTCAGAGCCGATGACGGACTGGTCAGTGTTTACTACTTTTTGTAGTCTTTTCCGCTCCTGGGCGTTCAAGTTGCCGAACCAAGCCATGATGCAACCGTTCAGCATGCTCTCCACTGTGCACCTGTAGAAGTTAGAGAGAGTCCTCCTTGACATACCGACTCTCAGTAATCTTCTCAGGAAGTAGAGGCGCTGATGTGCTTTCTTTATGATTGCATCACTGTTCTGGGACCAGGAGAGATCTTCGGAAATTTGCACGCCCAGGAATTTGAAGCTTTTGAACCTTTCCACCATCGATCCGTTGATATAAATGGGACTGTGGGTCCCCATCCTACCTCTTCCAAAGTCGACAAGTGTTGAGAGCCAGGTTATTATGCTGGCACCATTTGGTCAATCGGTCGATCTGAATAGGCCATTTGGCCTTTAGAGCCAGCACCGCCATTCAATGTGATCATGGCTGATCATCCCCAATCAGTACCCTGTATCATTTAAAAGACTGAAAAGGGATTGTATCAAATTATGCAAGATTCCAAGAGTCCTTGATAGAGTAGATGTTTAGAAAGTGTTTTTTCCCTGTGGGGAAATGTAGATCTAAAGAATAGAGTTTCAGAATAAAGAATTGCCTATTTTAGATGAATAGAGGAGGAATTTTCTTTCTCAGAAACTCACAGATGTTTCGAATGTTCGACCCCAGAAAGCTGCAGAGGCTGATTCTTTCCATGTTTTTAAAATCAGTTTTAGCAGATTTTGCATCTGTAGCAGAATCCATATTACAGAGAGCAGACATTAAAGTGGAATAGAGATCAAGTATAGATCAGCCGTGGAGGGACAAGAAACTGCAGGGGCTGGGATCATGAGCAAAACATAAAGTGCTAGAGGTATGGGACAGGCAGCATCTGTGGAGGGAATGGACAGACAATGGTTTGGATTAGGACCCTTCTTCAGACTTAAAAAAATATCCCCAACCCAAAACATTGTTTGTCCATTCCCTCCACAGATGCTGCCCGACCCATTAAATTCCACCAGCACTTTGTTCTTTGCGATAGATCAACTGTGTTCATATTGAGAGGTGGAGCATGTTTGAGAGGCTAAATGACCCATTCCTGCTCATATTTCTTGCTTTCCTGATGAATTACCAGTTGGAACCGCAGAATTCTGCAATACACTCTCGCAGAAAATACTGTTCCCTCCGGAGATGAATAAAGTTTTAGCGTATCATATTGTATCGTAGACGACACAATCAAAACCATTGTTTTTAAATAATGATTATCCCATTGTTTTTAAATAAATGTATTTTATGTAAATGTATATACTGGACTCATATTAAGCAGTATCAGAAAAATACTAATTCAAATTTTTCAATCATTCTCCATTTGGACCAATCAAACAATTGATCATAATTAATCTTGTGTATAAAAATATATTAAGCTTAATTACAAAACGTCATATATTCCTTTACTCCAGGGATGCTGCCTGACCCGCTGAGTTACTCCAGCATTTTGTGTGTATCTTCAGTGTAAACCGCCATCTGCAGTTCCTTCCTACACAATACAATACACAATACTCTAGGTAAGAATGGCAATAAAGGGGGCATTTTCTGGTTGGCTGCCAGTGACTACGGCTCGGTTCTGGGGCCGCTACTCTTAAAGATTGCATATTAATTATTTGGATGAGGGGATTGAAAGCTTTGTGGCCAAGTTTGCGGATGATATGAAAATAGATGGAGGGCCAGGTAGTGTAGAGAAAGCAGGGACTGCAGAAGGACTTGGACAGGTTGGAGAGTGGTCAGAGAAGTGGCAGATGGAATATAGTGTAGCAAAGTGTGGAGTCATGCATTTAGGTAGTAGGAATAAAGACGTAGACTATTTTCCAAATGGGGAGAAAATCCAAAAATTGGAGGTGCAAAGAAACTAGGGAGTACTGGTGCAGGATTCCTAAAAGGTTAATCTGCAAGTCGAATCAGTAGTAATGAAGGCAAACATGATGCTAACATTTATTTCAAGAGGGCTAGAATACAAAAACAGGGATGTAATGCTGAGGCTCTATAAGGCGCTGGTTAGGCTGCATTTGGAGTATTGTGAGCAATTTTGGGCACCATATCTGAGGAAGGATGTGCTGGATCTGGAGAGGATCCAACGGAGGTTTACATGAATAATCCCAGGAAAGAATGGGTTAACATATGATGAGCGTTTGACGGCACTGGGCCTGTACTCACTGGAGTTTAGAAGAATGAGGGGCGACCTTAGTGAAACGTACCAAATAGTGAAAGGCTTCGATAGAGTGGATGTGGAGAGGATGTTTCCACTAGTGGGAAAGTCTAGGACTAGAGGTCATAGTCTCAGAATTAAAGGACGTTCCTTCAGGAAGGAGATGAGATGGAATTTATTTAGTCAGATGGTGGTGAATCTGTGGAATTCTTTGCCACAGAAGGCTGTGGAGGCCAAGTCAATGGATATTTTTAAAACAGAGATAGATATATTCTTGATTTGTATGGGTGTCGGGTTATGGGGAGAAGGCAGGAGAATGGGGTTAGGGGGGAGATATAGATCAGCCATGATTGAATGGCGTAGACTTGATGGGCCGAATGGTCTAATTCTGTTCTGAAATTCTGAAATTTTGTTGTACATTGCAGTTTTTCAATTTTGATAATTTATGAATGAGTGAATCCGTAAGCTGACTCCTATTGTAAGGTACAGTAAAGGGCCAGTCCCACTTTCACGACCTAATTCACGACCTTTTTAACTCGTGGACATTTTTCATCATGCTAGAAAAACGCCCCAACCTACTTGATGCCACGAGTACCTACGACTAGCATCACGACCTACCTACGACCTCCTACAACCTCGTGCCGACCATGCTGCGAGTATGAGTCAAGGGCAAACTCGGCAGAGGTCGTGAATTATGTCGTGAAAGTGGGACAGGCCCTTAAGTCGATATTGTATCAGCTTAGTTAAAGCAAAAGTAAAATCGACACGATTCCTTCAGATCTTGAATTAATTTATTTCAATGTAACCAGATAAATAATAAAAGTATGCTTTGTTCCGCAATAACATATTATTTACATCTACTGGTGAGTCACAAGATGCAATTTTTCAGCTCATCTGATCCATATTTTTCCACTGGTCACTGCACTAACTAACTTAAAATAATCAGCTGAATATGCATGCCAGCATTTAATTTGCTGTAAGACATTGACCAGTACCAGATATTTGTGGTGTAACCTGTCACAGTGTTGATAGAAAGGAATCTCTGAAAGTTGATATAAATGATAGAGTGATTGAAATATTAAAAATGCTTATCCAGGGAAGCCCAGTGGCGCAACGGTGGAATTACAGTATCAAAGACCCAGGTTCAATCCTGACTACATGTGCTGTCTGTATGGAGTTTGTACGTTCTCCCTGTGATTGCGTGGGTTCTCTCCGGGTGCTCTGGTTTCCTCCCACACTACAAAGACAGGTTAGGGTCAGGTGTGTACGTTAATCGCCTTTGGTAAATTGGCCTCAATAAGTTGTAAAATTGTCCCTGGTGTGTGTAGGTTAATGTAGAGGCTGATCGCTGGTCAGTGCAGACTGGGTGGGTCGAAGGGCCTGTATCTGCCATGTTTTGTTTAGTTTAGTTTAAAACTTCAGAATCTTTAAACAGCCTTCATTGGAGCGAATGGACTCAGACAATTTGACTGAGGTTCATGAAACAAATAATGAATTAAATCATGCGTGGCTGGCCAAACTGTTTTGAAGGCTCACTCTTTTGACTTGGGGAGACGTGACTGGGCAATTCTAAAACTGACCACAGGCTGCCCAAATATCTACCAGGTCACAGAGTACGCTTAAAGTATGCTTACTGTAAAGCACCAGGGAATGTTTTCAACAGCATTCATCAATGAGATAATCATTCCTTGAGTTCCTCATCAATGACATCGCTGGCAGCTCCCCTTTGCTGAAGGACTCATTGTGGCCCTGACTAGCTACTCAGGGTGGATCAGGAACTTTAGGCAGCTGGGAAAAACATCAGGAGATGTTCCAGAGGAGGATTTGGGCTACAGAATGTTTCTTCCCTTCTATCCTACCAGAACTAGAGAGCAGTCCTGAACTACGATCTACCTTATTGGAGACTCTCGGACTTTGATCGGACTTTATTGGCTTTATCTTGTACTGAACGTTATTCACATTATTCCCTTTATCCTGTATCAGTACACTGTGAATGGCTCGATTTTAATCATATATTGACTTTCCGCTGACTGGTTAGCAAGCAACAAAAGCTTTTCTCTGCACCTCGGTACACGTGACAATAAACTAAACTCAACTCAGCAGTAGATGGGTGGGGGAGGTCTGAGCTCATATAAAGGAAGCTGACTGTCCTGTTCTTTGAAGAGACAGCTGAACCTTTTATTGGCTAGATAGAAGATCATTTTGCATAGGAAGCACATATCCAGTAAGATGTCAGATTCCAGGGATAATTTCGATCATTGAAATCAGAGCGGCAGAGTTGCTGCCTTACAGCATTTGCAGCGCTGGAGTCCCGGGTTCGATCTGACTACGGGTGCTGTCAGTACAAAGTTTGTATATCTCTCTGTGACCACCTGGGTTTTCCCAGAGATCTTCGGATTCCTCCCGCACTCCAAAGACGTACATGTTTGTGGATTAATTGGCTTTGTATAAGTGTAAATTTTCCCTAGTGTGTGTGGGATAGTGTTAATGTGCAGGGATCGCTGGTCGGTGTGGATTCGGAGGGCCAAAGGGACTGTTTCCATGCTGTATTTCTAAACTAAAACACTAAAAAACTGATGGGTCAGAGATTGCATTTTCCTGGCATACTGTATGCTAAGGCTTTGTTGCCTGGTTTTCTTTTTCTCTGGAGGTCAAGGTTGTATTTGATCTCAACAGCTTCACTACAGGATATTTCTGTTGACTGCACCAGATCTTTGCCATGCTTCAAGAGTTGTTATTCATCACAGCTTCAGGGAGATCGTCCATATACAGGTAGTAATAACTGTGATCTTAAACATCCTTGTGTTGTAGAAAATTGTTTTCATAAAAATGGTGTCAATAAGGAAAAGTGGATTAGACTCACAATAAGATAGTTATCTTTCCCTGCAGGCTTTACAAAAGTATTGGTATTTTTAATAGTTGCAAGACCAAGTGCAGACCCGCTGGGGGGGGGGGGGGGGGGGGCGGGTGCTGAGGCTTCACACACACACTAACCACCACACACACACATATGGGGGGGGGGTAGATGGGGGGTGAGATGGGGGTAGGGGGAGACGGGGTGGGGAGAGGGGAGGGAGGGGAGACCGCTGTGTCCCGTCCCCTCAATGTGCGGTTGTGGGAGGGGGGGGGCTGCGGCTTCACACGCACACTAACCACCTCCCACACACACAGGGGGGGAATGGGGGGTGGAGGGGGGGGAAGGGGGGAACAGGATGGGGAGAGGGGAGGGCGGGGAGAGGAGGGGGAGAGGGAGAGGAGGGGGAAATGGGGGGGAAGGAGGAAAGAGAGGAGGGGAGAGGGGGGAGAGAGTAAAGGGGAGAGAGGAGGTGGGAAGAGAGGAGGTGGGGAAAGAAGAGAGGGGAGAGATGATGGAAGGGAGATTAGGGGAGAGAGAGGAGGGGGAGTGGGGAGATGGAGGGAGAGGGGAGAGGGGTAGTGGGGAGTGGAGAGGGGGTTGGAGGAGGGGAGAAGGGTGTTGGAGGAGGGGAGAGGGGGGGTTGGAGGAGGGAAGAGAGGGTTGGAGGAGGGGAGTGGAGGGGAGAGGGGTGGGGGGCAGAGGGGGAGACACACACTAACCCCCCCCCACACACACACTAACCACCCCCCACCCACCCACACACACACACTATCCACCCCACCAACACACACACTAACCACCCCCCCCAACACACTCACACACACACATTAACCACCCCCCTTGATATTATATTAATATTATTCATTGGCTCCTTTTACCCCATCCCCATCATAACGTGAGGGGAGAGGAGGGGAGGGTGGAGAAGAGGGGAAGATGGAGGGATTTAATTATTTCATACAGGGAAATAATTAAAGGTGTTTGTTATATATACATGACATGTGTTTATTGTCACAAGGTTATAAAATGTCAACACACCGGGCGGTGGAGCTTGAGGATGTTCATCTTGCGGGAGAGCGCATCGTCTGCAGATGTGGCGGGCGGGGCAATGAACGGGCGTCAACAGCTGGAACAACGGGCGTCAACAGCTGGAATAACGGCGTCAACAGCTGGAATAGCGGGCATCAACAGCTGGAATAGCGGGCATCGACAGCTGTAAATAACGGGTTCCCCCAATGCATTCGGTGTCACATGCACAATAACCAACCCCCACGCACAGGGGGGTGAGGGGGAGGGGGAGACGGGGTGGGGAGTGGGGAGGGGAGGGTGAGAGGGAGAGGGGGAAAGAGGGGTAGAGGGAGGGAGAGAGAGGTGAGAGAGAGAGAGGGGGCAGAGAGAGAGAGAGGGGAAAGAGAGAGAGCAGGGAGAGAGAGAGCAGGGAGAGAGAGGGGGAGAGAGGAGAGGAGGGGGGGAGGAGGGCGAGAGGGAGAGGAGGGGGGGAGAGACAGAGGAAGAGGGAAAGAGAGAGAGGAGGGAAAGAGAGAGAGGGGAGAAAGAGAGAGGGGGGAGTGCAAGAGGGAGAAGAGGGGAAGAAGGGAGGGAGGAGAGGGGTAAGGCCGCCCAGCAGCCGTCGGCCTCAGAGTCAGCCTCCGCTCTTTGGCCTTGCATCCTCGGCGCATCCTCTCTGTACCCCCGGAGCCAGCTTGTTACCTCTGGGTCGTCACAGAGGATCAATTCACGAATGCTTCAGACCCCGTGTACGGGGAGGGGGGGGAAGGGGGGAGGGTGGAGTGGGCAGGCGAGCATGGTCTCGAGTGAACCTGTGGGCCGCGAGCGAGGCATGGAGCGATCTGAGGATGGTGAAAAGCAGCGGGGGGGGGGACCAGCCAATCGTGGCTTCATCCAGGCCGGGGGGGGTGGGGGGGGAGCACACAATGAGAAGGTGGACCTGGCGGCCATTACTCCCTCTCGATCTTTGGTCCGCAGCACAGCGGGAGGCGAAAAAATGACTGAGTGGGTGGGGAGTGGTGGAAAGTGCGCCTGCGCGTTGAGAGCATCTGCTTTAATCAAGAGCGGGGGAGGGGGTGCGGTGCCGCGAGCAAGGGCATTGTGACATCCTCAGCTGCTGCAGCAGTTTGATTTTTTTTAAACAGTCCGTTTTGTGAACAACTTTATTAAAAATCTGGGGAAATAATTGATCAAATTTAGAGAGGAGTCGATTTGCGAAATCATAAGTTAAATCGCTACGGAAGTATATAAAAATCTCAGCGTATTTGCGTCTGGTTTTCGATAAAATAAGTTTCAAAGGCAAAATTACGCACACACACACACAGTTTTAATAGATATATGATATGATATATGATAGATAAGATGTTTATTATCGGTATTGCAAATTACTAAAGGCTGCTCCACTTTTTCCACATTATGTGTAGTACCTGACTGGGCATTAACACCAAACGCAGTCACGTATGTAAACAGGTAAGCTTGGATGGATTACATCTTTCATTTCAGAGAGCAGGAAAGGTGAAATATGTAGGGGTTGGGTCAATAATCTTCTAAATCGCAACATTTGATTTGGGGAATGGAGCAGAGGACTGAAAAAGTTGCAATGTTCAAAAATAGTTGGAAAAATAAATCCAACGCTTTCATGCCAGTCTATTTGACCTTGACAGCAGTGAAATGTTAGAATGCTTTAAACTATGAGAAAATTAGTACTCGCTTGTGTGGGTGATATAATGAAGGTAAGAATGTACTAAATAAAAAATTGTTTAACTAACATTTCTTTTTTTTTAAATTTTTGTTAGAAGCAGTTGTACAAAAAAAAATGATTGACATAGCAGTTATACAATTTTCGTACAGGTTCAGTTTTAACATTTTATAAACTATTAACTAGAAAAAAAAGCATAGAAAAAAAACAGAACTAGAAAAAGTGAAAAAGAAGCGGAGATATATCCAACTACCCTTCTGTACGCCCGCTCACCCAGCCCTACCATCGGTTTTGAGTTTGTGTTCAACCATTATGTTGTTGAAGAAATAAAAGAAGACCATATTTTTGAAAATTGATCTGGTTTGTCAGTCAAGACGAACCGTATTCTTTCTAGATGTAGTGTCTCGGTCATTTCTGTGATCCACATCTTCACTGTGGGGACTGTTATCTTTTTCCAGAATTTAAGTATAAGTTTTTTTGCAGTTATTAAACCGTAGTCAAGGAAGCGTCTTTGAAATATCGTTAGATTAGTGCAGCCCTCTGACATTCCTAATATTATTAGTTTTGGATCTGGCTCTAATGGAGTTTTAAATGTTTTAGAAATAATATTGAATATTTCCGTCCAGAAGTTTTGTATTTTTATACAGGATACAAAAGTGTGAGTTAGGGTGGCTTATGGAAGTGACATTTATCACAAAGAGGAGAAATAGTTGGGAAGATCTTGTTCAATTTGGTCTTTGAGTAGTATAACCTATGCAATACTTTAAATTGTATCAGGCAATGCCTGGCATTTAAAGAACAGTAATGTATATATTGTAGGCTTTCATCACATATATCTTTCGAAATTGGTTGACCCAGCTCGTCCTCCCATGCTCGCCTATAAACCTCAGAAGGTGGTGTCAATATTTAGAAGGGTATTATAAATGTAAAATATCAACTTGCTTGTATCGGCATGTCTATTCAAACAGTCATCTAATGTATCAGGACCCATAAGAGAACAGTCTTGTGTATATGTGTTCACGTAATCTCGAAGTTGGAGATATATAAAAAATTTATTGTCATTCAAATTATATTTCTCCTGCAGTTCTTGAAAAGAGGAGAGAGTCCCCTTCTGATAGAGGTCTCCCACAGTATTGAATCCCTGATTCTTCCATTGAGCAAACACCTCATCTAAAGTAGACGGTTTAAAAGAGGGATTATTTGCAATGGGAAGAAGGAGAGACATGTTTCTCAGTTTAAAACTGAGTTTCAGCTGTTTCCAGATACAGATAGTACTATGTATTGTTGGGTTTTGCTCATACGTTGACATTCAGATTTATTGGAGATAGGAGAATCAAGCCTATACAAAAAGGCAAACAATCTTCCCACTCCATTGTTAACCAATTTACATGTTGACATGTATCGTCCAACCAGAAAGTTATATTTTTACTATTAGTTTTCTTTGGGTTTGCACAAATATCTTTTGTGTATTCGGTGAGTTTTTAATTCCAAATAAAGTTAGTGACAATAGAGTCCATTTAAAAAAAAATGCTTTTAGGGAGATATATTGGTATTGATGGGAATAAGTATAAAAGTTGTGGAAGGAGGATCATCTTTATGGCATTTAATCTACCCAGAAGGGAAATAGGAAGTGTTTTCCAAAATTGGATATACGTATACAGTTTAGTAATTAATGGTGGGAAGTTTGGTTTAAACAAAGAGAAGTACTTTCTAGTCACGTAAATTCCAAGATATCTGAACTTTTCACTAACAATTATGAAAGGAAACTGTTGGAGTTGAGAAGGGTCTTGTTCTTTTATTGGAATGATTTCACTTTTATACCAATTAATTCTGTATCCAGAAAAGGAACCAAATTGTTCTATAATGTTTAATACATTTGGAATACTAACTTCGGAGTTAGTAATGTATAGAAGTACATCGTCGGCATATAACAAAATGTTCTTGGAGGTATATTTAGTATTATCCATAAATGCCTGGATGGGACCTGATACTCTCGGCAAGAGGTTCTATGGCTAAAGCAAATAGCATCAGGGAGAGATCACATCCTTGTCTTTTGCCCCTAGATGAATAAAATTTAGGTGAAAGCATTTGATTTGTCAATATTCTAGCAGTTGGGTTAGTATATAAAAGCTTCACCCATAAAGTAAAAGTTTTCTCCCAATTGGAATTTTTGCAACAGTGTAAAAAGATAGGACCATTCCACTTGGTCGAAAGCCTTTTCTACATCCAGTGAAATAATTGTTAGGTCTTCGTTTGGCATTCTCTGTGAATCTATTATGTTAAACAAATGTCTCAAATTATAAGGGGGAGGCCCACAGGAGCCATTGGAAGAGAAGGAGGGGGAGGAGCGACACCCGACCGGTAAGGATAAAAATCCAGCGCGGGGCTTGTTTACCAAAATCCATAACGTTCCATTCGGAGAAGTGTTTGTTTTTGGTTTTTTTGGAGGAAGCCGCTGATTGGTGGGAAGGGGACTAAAGTAAGCAACTGACTGGCCGTCAATAATTCCAGCTGTTTGTAGTGTATTTTGTGTTGAGATTGTATCCTGTGTAAGGGGCGAGTATGAAGGCCAGGGCAGTGTACTGTTGCGGATGTCAGATGGGGTAGGTCATGGAAGCTGATAGCCCATCAGACGTCCACATCTGCGCCAGAAGTGTCAAGATGGGGCTCCTAAAGGACTGTGTTAGGAACCTGGAGCAACAGCTCGAGGACCTCCGCCTGGTCAGGGAGAGTGAGGCGGTCATAGAGGGGAGTTACAGGGAGGTGGTCACTCCCGGACCATGAGAGGCAGACAAGTGGGTCACTGTTAGGAAGGGCAAGGGGCAGAGGCAGGGACTGGAGAGTACCCCGGTGGCTGTACACCTGGAAAATAGGTACTCATGTTTGAGTTCGATTGGAGCGGACAGCCTTCCTGGGGGCAGCAACAGCAGCCGGGCCTCCGGCACAGAGAACGGCCCTGATGCTCAGAAGGGTAGCAAAAAGAGGAGGGCAATTGTAATAGGGGACTCCATAGTTAGGGGGTCAGATTGGCGATTCTGTGGACGCAGTCGGGAGACCCGGATGGTAGTTTGCCTCCCTGGTGCCAGGGTCTCGGATGTGTCGGAACGTGTCGAAAAGATTCTGAAAAGGGAGGGAGAGGAGCCTGATGTTGTGGTACATATAGGTACCAATGACATAGGCAGAAAAAGAGAAGAGGTCCTGAAAGGAAAATTTATGGAGTTGGGGGGAAAGTTAAGGAGAAGGACCAAAAGAGTAACAATTTCAGGATTACTGCCTGTGCCACGTGACATTGAGAATAGAAATGGAATGAGGTGGAGGATAAATGCGTGGCTGAGGGACTGGTGCAGTGGGCAGGGATTCAAGTTTCTTGATCACTGGGACCTCTTTTGGGGAAGGCATGATCTGTATAAAAAGGACGGGTTGCACTTGAACCCGAGGGGAACCAGTATCCTGGCGGGGAGATTTGCAAAGGAGACTTTAAACTAGAAAGGCTGGGGGGAGGGACTGGGGTAGAGGGGGCTAGGGGACAGGGTGAGGGGCAAGAGGCAGAGAAGGGAAGCACTCGGACCCAAAATGTAGGTGAGAAAGAGGAAAAAGATAATAAACAGAGAATAAGGGATGGTGGGTTTCTAAAATGTGTATATTTTAATGCTAGGAGCATTGTAAGAAAGATGGGTGAATTTAGAGCCTGGATTGACACCTGGAAATATGATGTTGTGGCAATCAGTGAAACATGGTTGCGGGAGGGTTGTGATTGGAAACTAAATATTCCATGATTTTGTTGCTTCATTGTGATAGAATTGGAGGGACCAGAGGTGGAGGGGTTGCATTGCTTGTTAGAGAAGATATTACAGCAGTGCTTTGGCAGGATAGATTAGAGGGCTCGTCTAGGGAGGCTATTTGGGTGGAACTGAGAAGTGGGAACGGTGTAGCAACACTTTTAGGGGTGTACTACAGAGAAAGGTTGACCAAGTTAGGTCTTTATTCTTTGGAGCGCAGAAGGTTAAGGGGGGACTTGATTGAGGTCTTTAAAATGATGAAAGGAATAGACAGAGTTGACGTGGATAAGCTTTTCCCATTGAGGGTAGGAAAGATTCAAACAAGAGGGCATGACATGAGAATTAAGGGACAGAAGTTTAGGAATAACATGAGGGGGAACTTCTTTACTCAGAGAGTGGTGGCTGTGTGGAATGATCTTCCTGCAGAAGTGGTGGAGGCAGGATCGATTTTAACATTTAAAAGTAAAGTGGATAGGTATATGGACAGGAAGGGAATGGAGGGGTATGGTCTGAGTGCAGGTAGATGGGACTAGGGGAAAATAAATGGTCAGCATGGACTGGAATGGCTGAGAAGGCCTGTTTCCGTGCTGTAATTGTTATATGGTTATATGGTTATAAAACGAGTGTCGTTTAGGTATAAACCCAGTTTGATCTGTATGTGTTAATTTACCTATAACAAAGCGTAATCTACGAGCCAAAGTCTTAGCTAGTATCTTCTGATCAGTATTTAAGAGGGCTATTGTCCTGTGAGATCCTGGCTCCTCGAGATTTTAATCTTTTTTTGGAATTATTTTGGAATTGATTCAGCAAGAGTTTGTGGTAAAATCTGTTCTTTAAATGCTTGAATATAAAGGGTTTGTAGGCGTGGAGAGATTAAATCATTAAATTTGTTATAAAATTCGTTATTAAGCCCGTCAGGGCCAGGAGTTTTTCCACTTTTCAATGATTTAATAGTCTCTGCGATGCCCTTTGTAGTTATCTGTGCACCTAATTCATCCCGTTCCCCTTCAATAAGAGATGGGAGATTGCAATTCTCAAGAAAGCTTTTCATCTTTGCAGAATCGACTGTTGTTTTTGATGAATACAATGTTTGGTAGAATTGTAAAAATCTTACATTGGCATCTTTGGGCAATGTAAGCAAATCTCTTTTTTCTGATCTAATTTTGTGTATAGTAGTAAAAATAAATCCAACGCTTTCATGCCAGTCTATTTGACCTTGACAGCAGTGAAGGGTTAGAATGCTTTAAACCAGGAGAAAATTAGTGCTCGTTTGGGTGCGTGATGTAATGAAGGTAAGAATGTACTAAATACAAAATTGTTTAACTAACTTAATTGAATATCTTCTATGGGACTGGAAGGATTGAAAAGGACAATGTGATTTTGGGGTACAGAATTTCAAAAGTAATTTGATAAAAGTCATTTGGCTAGTCAGCATAACTGAAGTGCGTGGGAGCATCAATATGAAATATGAAGGCAATGGCAGCATCAATATGAAATTATTTAGGGATAATGGTATGGTTAATGATCATTTTTTATGTGGGCAGTAGAGAAAAGGTTCCCTGGGGATCAATACTGGTTCCATATTAATAATTATACATGGCACAATTTCAAAATTTGTACAAATCATAAAACAGAATAGTGAAGGGGATTGTGATGTACAGAGCACAGATTGAGATGTGTGGCACATTTATTCCTGAAAAGTACAAAGTACTTTATCATACTCAAGGAGTATCCTTTTAAATCCTCTAATATATTAATCATTAGTCAGCTAACCAAGTTAAAATAAGCAAGTAATCTTCCACACCATTCTCTAACCTGATTAAAATAAGAGGAAAGCTTGTTATTCCGCAGGAAATAATTACTACTAGTTTGAGGCCTGATATAGTGTTATGGTCAGTTAGTTAGCAGGCAGTGTATTTTATAGAACTGACAGTGCCTTGGGAGAACTTAGTGGATGAGACTTTTGAAAGGAAAAGGCTTAGATATGTAGAGTTGGCAGCAGAGGTTGAGCAATGAGGATGGAGAGCAAGAGTACGTCGTGAAGATAACCAAAAAGACAATACTGGGAGAAAAGATGCGGTACAAAGGTAAGCTAGCCAAGAATATAAAGCAGGATAGTAAAAGCTTCTTTAGGTATGTGAAGAGGAAAAAATTAGTTGGACCCTTGAAGACCGAAAAAAGGTGAATTTATTATGAGGAACAAGGAAATGACAGATGAGTTGAACAGGTACTTTGGATCTGTCTTCACTAAGGAGGATACAAACAATCTTCCTGATATAGTAGTGGCCAGACGATCTGGGGTGACAGAGGAACTGAAGGAAATCCACATTAGGCAGGAAATGGTGTTGGATAGACTGATGGGACTGAAGGTGGATAAATCCCCAGGGCCTGATGGTCTGCATCCCAGGGTACTTAAGGAAGTGGCTCTAGAAATTGAGGATGCATTGGTGATAATTTTCCAATGTTCTATAGACTCAGGATCAGTTCCTGTGGATTGGAGGGTAGCTAATGTTATCCCACTTTTTGAGAAAGGCGGGAGAGAGAAAACGGGGAATTATAGACCAGTTAGCCTGACATCGGTGGTGGGGAAGATGTTGGAGTCAATTATAAAAGATGACATAGCCGCACATTTGGATAGCAGTGACAGGATCGGTCCGAGTCAGCATGGATTTACGAAGAGGAAGTTATGCTTGATTAATCTTCTGGAATTTTTTGAAGATGTAACTAGGAAAATGTACAAGGGAAAGCAAGTGGATGTAGTGTACCTGGATATTCAGAAAGCATTTGATAAGGTCCCACATAGGAGATTAGTGGGCAACATTAGGGCACATGGCATTGGGGATAGAGTGCTGACATGGATAGAGAGGTGGTTGGCAGACAGGCAACAACGAGTAGGGATTAACAAGTCCCTTTCAGAATGGCAGGCAGTGACTAGTGGGGTACCGCAAGGCTCAGTGCTGGGACCGCAGCTATTTACAATATACATCAATGATTTGGATGAAGGGATTCAAAGTAACATTAGCAAATTTGCAGATGACTCAAAGCTGGGTGGCAGTGTGAACTGTGAGGAGGATGCTATGAGAATGCAGGGTGACTTGGACAGGTTGAGGGAGTGGGCAGATGCATGGCAGATGAAGTTTAATGCGGATAAATGTGAGGTTATCCACTTTGGTAGCAAAATCAGGAAGGCAGATTACTATCTAAATGGCGTCAAGTTGGGAAAAGGGGAATACAACAGGATCTGGGGGTCCTTGTTCATCAGTCTATGAAAGTAAACATGCAGGTACAGCAGGCAGTGAAGAAAGCGAATGGCATGTTGGCCTTTTTAACAAGAGGAATCGAATATAGGAGCAAAGAGGTCCTTCTGCAGTTGTACAGAGACCTAGTGAGACCACACCTGGAGGATTGTGTGCAGTTTTGATCCCCTAATTTAAGGAAGGACATTCTTACTATTGAGGAAGTGCAATGTAGGTTTACAAGTTTAATTCCCGGGGATGGCGGAACTGTCATATGCTGAGAGAATGGAGCAGCTGGGCTTGTACACTCTGGAGTTTCGAAGGATGAGAGGGGATCTCATTGAAACATATAAGATTGTTAAGGGTTTGGTCATGCTAGAGGCAGCAAACATGTTCCCGATGTTGGCGGAGTCCAGAACCAAGGGCCACAGTTTAAGAATAAGGAGTAAGCCATTTAGAACGGAGATGAGGAAACACGTTTTCTCACAGAGAGTGGCGAGTCTGTGGAATTCTCTGCCTCAGAGGGCAGTGGAGGTGGGTTATCTGGATGCTTTCAAAAGAGAGCTAGATAAGGCTCTAAAAATAGCAGAGTAAGGGGATATGGGGAGAAGGCAGGAACAGGGTACTGATTGGGGATGATCAGCCATGATCACATTGAATGGCGGTGCTGGCTCGAAGGGCCAAATGGCCTACTCCTGCACCTATTGTCTATTGTCTGTATAGGTGGGTTGTAGAGATTTCATAGTGAGATCGACCACGTCGCTATTTGGAAAGCTAGGAATTCATGGATAGAGGTTGCGTCAGGCTGTAAAGCAAATGTCAGAGGCTGCAGAGCAAGGCAATAGGTGGATTTGTTGGAGAAGAAATTGTGTCAGTTGGGGGCAGAAAGGAAAGGTATGACATGCAGTATGTGTTTTTCTTTGTAATTGTAGTCTGAGCAAGTGTATCCCGTTCTTATGCAAGGGTGATATTTGTGATGTTACAAGCTTCATGATGGGCTAGGATTAGTGGAAGATAGGATGCAGGTCTTTAGCATTTGTTAGTGAGCTAATTATAGGTGTTAAGAGCAGAGAGCGGAGAGAGTTCTGGGATACCAGAACCAACTGTTGAGCCTTCCTGAGCAGTCGTGGGCCTAATTCAACGAAACACCAATGAAGGGAGGTGCCCGCTTGATAACTCCAACTGATATACTTGCATCTAGAGAATTAGGTTTTCTTTAAGAGCTAATTAATATGCAGATGGCTGTTTTGGCTTTTTTTGCATTTGGAGTCATTTATTATAAATTGGTGTATTTAGTTAGATAATACTTTGGTTTTGGGCTTTGTTAGTTGAGTGCTTATCCTGGAGTTATAACAAAGGTACTTTGTGTTTTAATTGTAATTCAATGGTCGTTTGTAAAACTGTATTTACATGAGCCATAAAAAGGTCTGTCATTTAAAAAATTTAATGAGTGATCTTTTAAAATGCAATCCAAGAATTAGTGATCTTTGAACCAAACATATTTTAGCAAGAAAATAAATCAATTTCCACAAACTGGATTTACCAGGAGGAAAATCTATCCTCCACTTTGATACGAAACATGCCTGTGGATTGAACTCCATTTCAACAATTCTGCTCCACTGAAGATAAACTTTTACATTTCACTGGATAAGAGTATATTTTGGCAGTGTCACTTCAGATTATATTAAATTGGTTTATACATTGAGGTGCTGACTACATTTCCGAATTGCATTAACTTAATTGGCTGTGATTAATAATCTGTGCATAGGGATTCAGTATTTGCATGCTAAATTGAAAACCACAGATCTATGGTTACATTCCAATGCATTCTCTCTAATAAGGTGATTTGACATCAATCATATTTTTTGTCTGTGAGAAAATGCTTTTATGAACCTACTCACTGGAGAGTAAGGAATGCCAGAATGAAC
Organism: Raja brachyura; assembly: GCA_963514005.1. The sequence continues at coordinate 77,748,995 of OY740781.1, forward strand.
TTCCAGACAACTCTAAATACTGCTTGGAAGGAAGTGCATCCGCAGGGAATGATTACACAGTGAACTAAGGAAATCTGCCCCTACCCACCACCCCAATGTGGTTATTTTGAGACAATAACTCAAGTTAGTCAGATGGTATATGATACATACTTGTACGTGAACAGCACATTTTATTTTGCATGGTAATTACTTTTTGGAATAAAATGCAGAACCAGTTGTGCAAGAATCTGACAAATTTCTTAATATAACTAGTAAGCAGTATTTATTGATATTTGAGGAAGATGTTCAGAGCATTCCATGATTATTAAAGTAGTTGAATCCACTTTCCCTTAAACCTTTCTTTTATTATCAGATGCACACATATTAGGTAAAATACACAGCACATTTTCTTCAAATTACTTTTTCTAATGTTTCTTAAGTGATCCCTGAAAGCCAAGGATGGTTTGCTCCAATACCATTTCTTTGGGCTCTGAAATGGCTGATATCCAATCGAGAATCCATAGACTGCCACAGATGAGGCCAATGGCACTTGGCAGGTTGAGTGATGAAGTATTTTGGACGTCGTGCGCTCTTTACAAGTATTTACAAATAGTTTTCATATACCTCAATTGTAAAAACATAAGTTGCTTAAGGCATATTTATTTCAGCCAGGAGGTGGCCTTTCCAATTGCATGTGATCTGTAATAATTTCAAGATTTTGAAAAATATACACAAAATGCTGGAGTAACTCAATGGGGCAGGCAGCATCTCTGGATAGAAGGAATGGTTATAATAAGTCAGTATCTTGAGCATTTTGTCAGGAGGAGTGCTCTGCCAGAAGTTAGCATTCATTACTATGAACCTTGTAAAGTCAACTGAAAACTTTGAACACCAAATTGGAATCACATTGGGAGAATTAAATGACCACAATATTGCATTTTTGCACACACAACAAATGTATTCATAATGCATCATTTTAAAAAAATAATTTATCAAAGAAGTTGGTCATGCATTACACAATTTAGTTTCTTAATGGCACTCTTCCCTTGAACCATTTAAAAAATCTTTTTGTATTATTCACTCATAATTTAGATTTTCTGAAAATTATAATGTGTGCACAGAAAATCTTAATATTTTAAACTTGTGGGGGGGGAATACAAAAATGTACACTGGCAGAAAAATTAGAATTTAAAACTGATTTATCTTCATTATCTTTTATCTCTGAGAGGTTCATCAAGCATTCACTGCATTACCACTAAGAAATTTAATTTCATCATTGGTAAAATCACTAGGTTTCACTTTTCTTATCTTTATGGTGTTTAAATGCTATTTTTGATACTTACCATGATATTACTTCAAATATTTTTCTCCTGATTTAATTTTAATCTTATTTGCACTAAAAGACATTTAACTATTCTGCACTTGAGCAAACGGATGCATCCCATAATATAGAAACAAGGAACTGCAGATGATGGTTTATACCAAAGATAGACATAAGGTGCTGGAGCAACCACAGTGGGTCAGGCAGCATCCCTGGAGAAAAAGGACAGATGACATTTTAGGTCGGGACCCTTCTTTAGGTTGAAAGTATGGGATGGGGGGGGTGGGTACAGTTTTCAAGAACTGGAGGCAAGTCATAAATTTCTCGTGCAATTCCTCAAACTGCACATTCTGCATCCCTAACAGTAAACGTTTGTAAAACACATACAAAACATCGTAATATACGTTTTTGCATTTCCTCTAATAACATTGTTTACTTTTCCCAATCTGCACTATGTTAACTTTTAGGTCTCTGAGCATCTTGAACTTGAAGTAAACCCTCCCTTATTGCTTTTAACAATGTTTTTCTTTACATGTAACTTTGGTACTCAAAGTACAATCCTTAGTGTAACTCAACAAAAAGTGCATTGACTGGGCACATTTTCACCATTAAACACTACTTCAGATACTGCCCCACAGTCAGAGTTAATTGAAATGAATGATTTCTTCATCTTGTGCTACAGGGGGAGTTTTAATCGTGCAACCATCTGGGAATGGCAGTTGGCTGCATGGAAATCTATTTCATTTTTGCAATGTGCTTGTTTAATGTAAATTAAAAGCTGCCAGAGCATTAGCACTTTATTTCCCAATTTCCTTCCCAATTAAGTTGAGCAGGCATGAAGATGATGTACACAAATTAATTGCAGCTCCCATTAAAAGCACATTGTAGACATAACATTTGATGTTTGTTGACTAGAAATGGGGGAATAAAGTGAATTGTAGGCATGCCAAGGCTGTTTGTTGCAGTGATACATCACTTGAGGATATGTAATGGGCTGTGATCAATTTAATATTGTGCTCCCTGATGGATGGGAAGAAGCCTGAAGAAGGGATCGGAGTGGGTGGGAGATAGCACTGAACTAGGCTGCACAACTACTGCCCTCACTCATGAGTTCACTGATCTCATAAGATCAGGAAGGTGAGCAGAATGGCACTCTCACCTGCACTCACCTGTGCATTACCCCAGTTTCTGAATCTATCTTTTGTTTAAGATTTCTCCGGCATTTCACTCCTGACACCTTTTAGCCACACCACCCCTTTGCTTGTGCAGGTCACCACCCCAACCAGCCGTTCAATCATCACTGCTACACAACCTCATCATTGTGCACTCAGAATGCACCCTGTCCATCTGCTCAACATACTCAACCACTCCCTCCCTAACTTTATCTCTTTACAGGAACTAAGCCTTAAGCAGTCAAGGCAGAGATTGACAGATTCTTGATTAGTTTAGTTTAGAGATACAGCGCGGAAACAGGCCCTTCGGCTCACTGGGTCCACGCCGACCAGCAATCCCCACACATTAACACTATCCTACACCCATTAGGGAGAATTTTTACATTTACCAAGCCAGTTACCCTACAAACCTGTAAGTTTTTGGGTTAGTTGGGTTGTCAGGGGTTATGGGGATAAGGCAGGAGAATGCGATTAAGAGGGAAAGTTAGATCAGCCATGATTGAATGGCGAAGTAGACTTGATGGGCCAAACGGACTAATTCTACTATCAGTTATGAACTTATGAACTTTTTAAATAACCTCTACCAGGAGATGTGCTGATAGCAGAAATTATAGAAATGTTTAAGAGGCATTTGGACAAGGCACATGAGCAGGCAGGGAACGGAAGGCTATAGATTAGGCAAAGGCAGAATGGATTGGTTTAAAATGGCATTGTGGCATCATGGTTGGCACAACAATTGTGGGCCTATTCCTGTGCTGTACTGTTCTGTGGTTTATGAGACAGAAAGACAGAAAATGGAGGACTTTGCTATTCAGCAGCTTTTGATTGTAAAGGAAGTGTAGGGAATGAAAATGGGATATGGTAGTGGAAATTCTGAACAAGGAGCGGCCCCTTCTCATCCACTGTTCACTTCCTCTCCATTTTCTGCTTTTCCGGTTTGCCCTGCACTGCTACAAGCTGAGGAGTCCAATGAAGGGGCTGCCATGGACCCGAAAGACCATCCGGCCAAGGAAAGACTTCAGCCAGCAGGGAGCGCAGCATGGCCTTTTCCTTCCAAGAACACAGTGGCTGCACCACTAAAAAATTGCAAGGAAAGGAAGAAATTATTTTTGTGGTTGCACATTGATGTTTTATATAATGTTAGTGTATTATTCTTTCAGCTCCTTTGACTCATGTAACTAGAGTTTGTTTAAGCCACATTCTGCCATCTATCATTTTCGGGTGGTGTTTCGCCAGTTGTCCTTTCAACTGTTTGGAGTGGATGGATGCCAGCCAATGGGTGGGGGTGGACAAAGACTGTGGTGCATGAGATGACTGATTGAAAGAAATGCGTTTGGTTTCCCTCGTGGAACGAGTGGACTAAAGTTGTAATGGAGTGTTTTTTCATGTTAAAGACATCCCATGCAACAATGTGACCTGTGTCACTTTCATTTCCTGCGCCAGCTTCCTTCTGCACTGTAATTTTCAACTGTAAAGTGGCTGGGGATTCTGCTTATATCCCATGGAGAGAAATATAGCACGGAAACTGGCCTCTCGGTCCAACTTGTCCATGCTGACTAAGATGTCCATCTATGCTAGTCCCATTTGCCCTGGTTGACCCATATGTTCATGTGATAGGGGCAGAATTAGGCCATTCGACCCATCAAATATACTCCACCATTCAATCATGGCTAATCCATCTTTCCCTCTCAATCCCGTTCTCCCCATAACCCCTGACATCCGTATCTGATCCTGACTCATATCTAAACCTTTCCCATCCAGGCCCTTGTCCAAATATCTTTTAAATAATGTTATTGTTCCCCCTCATTCACTTCATCTATCAGATCATGCCAAACATGATTGACCCGCTGTAGGTCCAGCCTTTGCTCCTGCACAAAGTTGTATTGTGTGAAAATTACATTGTAGAGTTGGAGATCCCAACTGTGTCCACTGAAGGTTGTCAATACATCTGTCAAACACCTGGTGCATTTTTGGATTCTGTTCAATTGCTTCTTGCTTGTACCTTTTCGAGCTGGCACCAGCCTTTCTCTTTCTCTGTTACATCAATGGCTGCCTTAGTGTGCATTATGTACCAGTGCAAAACCTGTCATTATCATCAACTTCACTACTAACTTCCACTCTGCCCTCGAATTCACTTGGACTTAGGTCTTTAGGTCACTTAGGTCTTTATTCTTTGGAGCACCGAAAGTTAAGGAGGGACTTGATTGAATTCTTTAAAATGATGAAAGGGATAGACAGAGTTGACGTGGATAAGCTTTTCCCATTGAGGGTAGGGAAGATTCAAACAAGAGGGCATGACATGAGAATTAAGGGACAGAAGTTTAGGGCTAACATGAGGGGGAACTTCTTTACTCAGAGAGTGGTGGCTGTGTGGAATGAGCTTCCAGCAGAAGTGGTGGAGGCAGGATCGATTTTAACATTTAAAAGTAAAATGGATAGGTATATGGATGGGAAGGGAATGGAGGGGTATGGTGTGAGTGCAGGTAGATGGGACTAGGGGAAAATAAATGGTCGGCACGGACTGGAAGGGCTGAGAGGGCCTGTTTCCATGCTGTAATTGTTATATGGTGTTATTATATTATATGGACAATTTCCAACACCTCCCTCCCATTTCATGATCTATCTGTCTATGTCTCAGGAGACAAGCTACGGACATTTACTACAAACTTGCTGGACTTGCACCACTATCTAGACTACATCTCTTCCCACTGTTTCTTGGAAGGATGCCTCATCCCTTCTTCTCAATTCCTCTGTATCCTCCGGACCTGTACCCAAATGAAGCCTTTCACTACAGGATACCTGAGATGTCTGGGTTTCTCAGGAAACTGAGCATCCCATCTACTCCCACTGTGGTTCACCAAGTCCACACCTGCATCCGTTTCATTTCCAGCAGTTCTGTTCTCAACCGCTTCACCTTGAACAGAGCAGGTTTCCTTAACTTTCACCTAACCTGCTTCCGCAACCAGCACATCATTCTTCAATATTTCCGCTAGCTGAAACATGATCCCACCATCAGTCACATCTTCCCCTCCCCTCCCCTCCACTTTCTACTTTCTGCAGAGACCACTCTGTCCATGACTCCCAGGTTCATTCTTCCCTCCCCACCTCCAAATCCCCAGGCACTCTCCCCTGCAACTGTAGAAGGTGTAACACCTGTCCCTGCACCTCCTTTCTCACCTCCATCCAAATCCTAAATGGCCTAAACTAACATGAGGTAGAGATTCTCTTGCAGGGCCTCCAACCTTGATTAGAAACATAGAAAATAGGTGCAGGAGTAGGACATTTGGCCCTTCGAGCCTGCACCGACATTTAACATGATTTCAAGTGCAGCCCACCGAATTCAAGTGTAGTTTCATACCACTTCAAGCAGGGTGCAAGGGCACCAAATTCAAGTGCAGTTTCCTACCACTTCAAGTAGGGTGCAAGGCCACCAAATTCAAGTACAGTTTCATGCCATTTCAAGCAGGGTGCAAGGCCACAAAATGCAAGTGTAGTTTCAAACCATTCTAAGCGGGGTGCAAGGCCACCAAATGCAAGTGCAGTTTCATGCCATTCTAAGCGGGGTGCAAGGCCGCCAAATGCAAGTGTAGTTTCATGCCATTTCCAGGAGGGTGCAAGGCCACCAAATTCAAGTGCAGTTTCATACCACTTCAAGCAGGGTGCAAGGCCACCAAATTCAAGTGCAGTTTCATACCATTTCATGCAGGGTGCAAGGCCACCACATTCAAATGCAGTTTCATACCATTTCAAGCAGCATGAACCCACCATAAAACCGCCATAAAACCACCACAAAACACCACATAAACACCACATAAAAACCACACTCACAGTTCAATAGACATTCAGTGTGTTCAGTTGAATCACAGCTCAGACAGAGTCATGACCTCTCCCTCCCCCATCTTGCAGAGACTGAGCCACACCTACACTTCCAGGTTTCATAATCCCTCCCCTTCCCATAGGAAGGGGCGTGGCCTTCATGGTGTGATTGACAGGAGAGAGATTCTCAACATTTTTTAAACACTAATAACACGTTTATTTTTCATTGATGGGAAACATAGACACATTCCTCTGGAAATAAACCACATTGCTGTTGAAATAAGGTTATTAGCCTGCACCCTGTTCTTCGTGGCAACATGTGAATTTGCACCTCGGATCCCTGGGCCCCCAGTGTCTATTAGCTCTCAGAAATGTGCAACCCTCTTATACTTCCATCTAAAATGCTGTACTGCACACTTATAGAAACATAGAAACATAGTAAATAGGTGCAGGAGTAGGCCATTCGGCCCTTCGAGCCTGCACCACCATTCAATATGATCATGGCTGATCATCCAACTCAGTATCCCGTACCTGCCTTCTCTCCAAACCCTCTGATCCCTTTAGCCACAAGAGCCACATCTAACTCCCTCATAAATATAGCCAATGAACTGGCCTCAACTACTTTCTGTGGCAGAGAATTCCACAGATTCACCACTCTTTGTGTGAAAAATAATTCTCATCTCGGTCCTAAAAGACTTCCCCCTTATCCTTAAAATGTGACCCCTTGTTCTGGACTTCCCCAACATCGGGAATAATCTTCCTGCATCTAGCCTGTCCAACCCCTTAAGAATTTTGTAAGTTTCTATAAGATCCCCCTCAATCTTCTAAATTCTAGCGAGTACAAGCCAAGTCTATCCAGTCTTTCTTCATATGAAAGTTCTGACATCCCAGGAATCAGTCTGGTAAACCTTCTCTGTACTCTCTATGGCAAGAATGTATTTCCTCAGATTAGGAGACCAAAACTGTACGCAATACTCCAGGTTTGGTCTCACCAAGACCCTGTACAACTGCAGTAGAACCTCCCTGCTCCTATGCTCAAATTCTTTTGCTATGAATGGTAACATACCATTCGCTTTCTTCACTGCCTGCTGCACCTGCATGCCTACTTTCAATGACTGGTGCACCATGCCACCCAGGTCCTGTTGCATCTCCCCTTTTCCTAATCAGCCACGATTCAAATAATAGTCTACTTTCCTGTTCTTGCCACCAAAATGGATAACCTCACATTTATCCACATTATATTGCAGAGAAGAATCCTCTGCACCTGATGCGTGGAGGGGGACTGAGTAAAATAGCCAAAATCACAGCCATAAGTGGTAGCGTTTTATCTAAAATCAATATTCAGTGCAAAGAGGAAGTTGTCAAGTTTAGACTTTTCATCGTGCTTCAGTTCAAGCCAGCCACCACTAACCATTTGCTGTGCTTCAGTTCAAGCCAACCACATTTTCATTTTTAAACCACATTAGGGCCACTCAAGGTCATAAAACCACACTCACAGTTTAATGGACATGTGTTCAGCTCAGACTGAGAGATGTGACCCTCTTGCTTCCCCCATCTTGCAGAGACGTGTCTGAGGCACTCAACACTTTTGGGTTTTATCGTCCTTCCGGAAGGGGCGTGGCCTTCAGGAGCGATAATCTCAACATTTTTTAAACAATAATAACTCTTTTGTTTTTCATCAGTGGGAAAAATCCTCTTGTGCTGTGCATCAGCGGGGGACTGAGTAAGATGGCCAAAAATCACAACCGGAAGTGGCAGCGTTTTTTCTAAAATCAATATACAGACAACAGAAAGTGGTCAAGATCAGACTTTTAGTAATATAGACTCTGATTGTTGCTCCCACTGATGTTGTTTGAGAAGATTGTCCAGTCTATTAGCACTCTGTGTAAGGTGGAGGAATATTTCTTATGTTGAGAAAATTGAGGGGGGATCTTATAGAACCTTACAAAATTCTTAAGGGGTTGGACAGGCTAGATGCAGGAAGATCGTTCCCGATGTTGGGGAAGTCCAAGACAAGAGGTCACAGTTTAAGGATAAGGGGGAAATCTTTTAGGACCAAGATGAGAAAAACATTTTTCTGCGACAGAAGGTAGTTGAGGCCAGTTCATTGGCTATATTTAAGAGGGAGTTAGTTGTGGCCCTTGTGGCTAAAGGGATCAGGGGGTATGGAGAAAAGGCATGTACAGGATACTGAGTTGGATGATCAGCAATGATCATATTGAATGACGGTGCAGGCTCAAAGGGCCGAATGGCCTACTCCTGCACCTATTTTCTATGTTTCTATGTGATTCGAAATATTTTTTTAGGAATAAGAATACTTTATTGTCATATGTGACTAGGCACAGTGAGATTCTTTGCTTGCATACACAGCGTATACAAATAGCAGCCACCAACGATGCTGACAAAGTTACAAAGCATGCTGGCTCCCCCTTTTTGTCCCCCCTCCCACCCACCACAGCAGTTCCCTCACGCTGGGTACCCATGTTCTTAAACCAGGTTATGATAACTGCTGTTGATTCCCGAGGTACAAAGTCGAGGTCCAGCATTATTCATGGGATGAATTTATAATTTGCTGGAGCAAATCCTCCAGTGGTGGTGGAGATTAGTCATTACTTCCAAATGGCCCAATTCTGAATATATTCAATAGGGAGCCTTACAGCGAAAGCAATGCCGGAGACCCGGGTTCAATCGGGACCATTGGTGTTTGTCTGTACAGAGTTTGTGCATTCTCCTCGTGACCTGCGTGGGTTTTTCTCTGAGATCTTCAGTTTCCTCCCTCACTCCAAAGATGTAAGTAAATTGGCTTGGTATAAGTGTAAATTGTCCCTAGTGGGTGTAGGATTCCGTTAATGTGCGGGGATCGCTGGTTGGTGCAGACTCGGTGGGCCGAAGGGTCTGTTTCCGCGCTGCATCTCTAAGCTAAAAAACAGAGTCTCTTGCCCAGAGTAGGAGAATGGAGAACCAGGTTTAAGGTGGGGGGGGGGGGGAATGATTTATTAGGAACCTGAGGGGTAACTATTTTTACACAGTGGCGGATGTATGGAACGAGCTGACAGAGGAAGCAGTTAGGGCAGGTACTATCACAACATTTAGGAAACATTTAGACAGGTATGTGGATGGGATAGTTTTAGGAGGTTACTAGACTAAGTAGGACCCGTTGGGTCCCATGTGCACATGGGAGGGCTGGTACCCTGATGCAATATTCCACCTCTACACCAATTCCAATATTGGTGGCCAGTGGGGGGGGGGGGGGGGGGGGAAGCTTTCTGGAGCGCTAGTATGGGTATTGTGGGCTGAAGGGACTGGTTTCCAGAGGACCAGTATGGACATTGTAGGCTAAATGGATTCTTGGGTGGCAGCTCAGTCACTCAAACCTGATGTGCTGGCATCTCATTCATGGCTGGTGGGCTAGCAGTTGATTCATGGCTATTCCTTTAAATTCCATTTCAAGCAGGGTGCAAGGCAACCAAATTCAAATGCATTTTCCTACCTTTACAAACAGGGTGCAAGTCCACCAAATTCAAGTGCAATTTCTTACCACTTGAAGCAGGGTGCAAGGCCGCCAAATTCAGGGGCAGTTTCCTACCACTTCAAGCAGGATGCAAGGCCACCGAATTCAAGTGCAGTTCCATGCCACTTCAAGCAGGGTGAAATGCCATCAAATTCACGTACAGTTACATGCCATTTCAAGCAGGGTGCAAGACCACCAAATTCAAGTGCAGTTTCATGCCATTTCAAGCAGGGTGCAAGACCACCAAATTCAAGTGCGGTTTCATGCCATTTCAAGCAGGGTGCAAGGCCACCAAATTCAAGTGCAGTTTCATACCAATTCAAACAGGGTGCAAAGCCATCAAATTCAAGTGCTGTTTCATGCCATTTCAAGCAGGGTGCAAGGCCACCAAATTCAAGTGCAGTTTCATACCACCTGAAGCAGGGTGCCAGGCTACCACATTCAAATGCAGTTTCATACCATTTCAAGCAGGGTTTAACCACCATAATACTGCACAAAACACCACATAAACACCACACTCACAGTTCACTCGACATTCAGTGTGTTCAGTTGATTCACAGCTCAGACAGAGTCATGACCTGTCCCTCCCCATCTTGCAGAGACTGAGCCACACCCAAACTTCCATGTTTTATGATCCCTACCCCCTCCAACTGGAAGGGGCATGGCCTTCATGGCATGATTGACAGGAGAGAGATTTTCAACATATTTTTATACACTAATAACTCTTTTATTTTTCATTGATGGAAAGAATCCTCTGCACCTGATGAGCAGCGGGGGAATAAGTGAGACGCCAAAAATCACAGCCGTAAGTGGTCGCGTTTTATCTAAAATCAATATACAGTGCAAACAGGAACTTTTCCAGTTTCCGACAACAACCATTTTTGCAGTGCGGCATTTCAAAGCAGTTACCACCACCGACAACAACCATTTTTGCAGTGCAGCATTTCTAAGCAGTTACCACCACCGACAACAACCATTTTTGCAGTGCAGCATTTCAAAGCAGTTACCACCACCGACAACAACTATTTTTGCAGTGTAGTATTTCAAAGCAGTTACCATCACCGACAACAACCATTTTTGCAATGCAGTATTTCAAAGCAGTTACCACCACCGGCAACAACCATTTTTGTAGTGCAGCATTTCAAAGCAGTTTCCACCACTGACAACAACCATTTTTGCAGTGCAGCATTTCAAAGCAGTTACCACCACCGACACCAACCATTTTTGCAGTGCAGCATTTCAAAGCAACCACATTTTTAATTTCAAACCACACTAAAGGCACTCACAGTTGATTAGACATGTGTTCAGCGTTATTCACAGCTCAGATAGGCATGACCCTCTCGCTTCCTCCATCTTGCAGAGACTGAGTGATGCACAAAACTTCCGGGTTTATGGTTCCTCCCCCCTCCCACCAGCAGGGGCAGCTGAGAGAATGTCAACATTTTTTTAAACATTAATAACTCTTTTATTTTTCATCTATGGGGAAAAGGTCTCTAGTCCTGTGCAGCGGAGGGGGACTCTGAGTAAGATGGCCAAAAATCACAGCTGTAAGTCGCAGTGTTTTTTCAAAGAACATGAAACAGAAAACAGGAAGTGGTCAAGATCTTACTTTTAGTAATATAGATGGGCCAAACGCAGGCAGGTGGGACAAATATAGATTGGACATGTTGGTCAGCATGAGCAAATTGGGCCGAAGGGCCTGTTTCCATGCTGCATGACTAAATAAATCACAAACGTCTGAAGAAGGGTCTTGACCCGAAATGTCATGTATTCCTTCATTCCATAGATGCTGCCTCACCCGCTGAATTTCTCCCGCATTTTTGTCTCCCTTCAATATTTCCAGCAATCGCAGTTCTTTCTTAAACAATAGCAATGTCAGTCATTTTATATCTGGTATCAATCTTTGTCTTTGATTTTGTTTCCTCTGTCTGGTTCTGTAGTCAACAACAGACATCCACAGTTTTAGAAAGAACTGCAGATGCTGGAAAAAACAAAGGTAGACAAAAATGCTGGAGAAACTCATTGGGTCGAGACTTTCTTCAGAAGGGTCTCGACCTGAAAGTCACCCATTCCTTTTCTCCATAGATGCTGCCTCACCCACTGAGTTTCTCCAGCATTTTTGTCCACAGATATTGATTGCATATTCGAATCTGCGATTAACAAATTGGAATTCCCATATAGACATCATTAATTATCAGGTCAAAGCAGGTTGAAGGCTAACAAATTACAGGTTTTTATTTCATTCCATCCAAGCAACTTATTGATATTGACATTGTCAAATAATCAAAGATTTATTTTTAATATCGGAATAAAAGCAGGCTTTGATTTAAAGTAATAGGGTAAAGTAATCAATGGCACTGAAATTGTCTTCAGCATTTTCTCAAAGAGACCAATGATCTTTCAGTTGTCCAGAGCCTTGGTCAGATCTTTGTCTGAAATACAAACAACACAAAGGCAAAAAACATTGCATGGTCAAAATCTGCAAAAGAAGTTAAAAATGCTGGAAATATTCCACAGGTCTCAAGGGAACTGTGGTGAGAACAAATTATTATTTAACAAAAATATGAAACATACAATACAAATTCAAAAATTACAAACCCACTGACTCCCATAGCTATCTAGACTAAACTTCTTCCCACCCTGCTTCCTGTAAAGACTCTATCCCCTACTCCCAATTCCTCTGTCTACGCCGGATCTGCGCACAGGATGAGGTTTTCCATACCAGGGCATCAGAGATGTCCTCATTCTTTAGGAAACGGGAGTTCCCCTCTTCCATTATAGATGAGGTTCTCACTAGGGCCTCCTCGATATCCCTCAGCTCTGCTCTTGCTCCCCCTCCCCACATTTGTAACAAGGCCAGTCCCCCTTGTCCTCAACTTCCACCCCATCAGCCATTTCATACAGCACATTATCCTCCAACATTTTCGCCACATCCAACTGAATCACACTACTGGCCAGATCTTCGCATCTCTACCCCTTTCTGCTTTCTGCAGAAACCATTCCCTCTGCAACTCCCTGGTCAACTCGTCCCTTCCCACCCAAACCACCCCTTCCCAAGGTACTTTTCTCTGCAACTGCAGGAGATGCAGTACCTGTCCCTTTACTTTCCCCCTCAACTCCATTCAAGGACACCAACAGTCTTTTCAGGTGAAGCAGAGGTTCACCTCCACGTCCTCCAACCTCATCTACTGTATCCGCTGTTCCAGGTCTCAACTCATGTACATGGGCGAGACTAAGCGCAGGCTCGGCGCTCGTTTCGCTGAACACCTCCACTCAGTCCGCCTTAACCTACCTGATCTCCCGGTGGCTTGGCACTTCAACTCCCCCTCCCATTTGCCAAATTGGAGGAACAGCACCTCATATTTCGCTTGAGTAGCTTACTCCATACCGTTTACCCCAGCAGTATGAACATTGACTTCTCTAACTTTTAATAGCCCTTGCTTTCCCTCTCTCTCCATACCCTCCCCCTTCCCAGTTCTCCCATTAGTCTTACTGTCTACGACTACATTCTATCTCTGTCCTACCCATTCCCCCGACATCAGTCTGAAGAAGAGTCTCGACCCGAAACGTCACCCATTCCTTCTCTCCAGAGATGCTGCCTGTACCGCTGAGTTACTGTGTCGACCTTCTATTTGAAACACACAACAGGTCAAGCAGCACTTGCAGAGGGAGAAAAAGTGGTAACATTTCAAACTAACAGCCTTTTACACTTTATGTTGGTAACATTGGATGAATGCATTCAGCTTTGAATACCAAACATCTAAGCTACTGCAGACATTTTTTTTTGGAATTGATCCTCCCATTTCCTTTGGGGTAATTTAACTGTCTTTCTTGAGGTTTGGTATGTAAAGATGAAAGCAGGGCTTCAGATAAAAGATGGAATATTGCCTGGACCCTCAGAGTGAAAGTTGCAGGATGCGGGCAATACTCCGAGTTTGAGCGCTACTTTCATTTTGGACACTAAACACAAGGACAGGCGGGAAAGATCTTTCAAGGTGCAATCAAACAGACTGAGCATTTTCAATACTCACTGGAGTAAAGCCCTAACATCTCCATTGTTTTGCTGCTGTGTTATGTTTTTTTCCAGTTTCAGTTTAGTTTTTTGACACGTGTACCGAGTTACAGTGGAAAGCTTTTGTTGCCTGCTAACCAGTCAGGAGGAAGACAATACATGATTACAATCAAGCCATTTACAGTGTATAGATACATGATAATAAAATAACATTTAGTGCAAGGTAAAGCCAGTAAAGTCTGATCAAAGATAGTCCAAGGGCCATCAATGAAGTAGATAGTTCAGCGCTGCTCTCTGCTTGTTCTAGGATGATTTAGTTGCTGGGAAGAAACTGTCCCTGAATCTGGAGGTGTGGTTTCAACACTTCTATACCTTTTGCCCGATGACAGCAAGGAGAAGAGGGAGTACCCAGGGTGCGACTCATGCTTGATTATGCCAAGGCAGCATGATATATATCCACAGATCAGATTGGACCAAACCAAGTGAAGCATCACTTCCTCATGTATAGATTCCTGCCTACTTCAGTTGAAAGCCTTAATGTTCGACTTAATTACGTATTCAAAAATGTGTTCCCCATCACTTTTGGCGCTATAAAGATGTTGTGAATTATTTTAGTTAGTTTAGTTGAATTAGGTTAGTTTAGAGATACAGTGCGGACACAGGCGCTTTGGCCCAACATGTCCACACCGACTAGTGATCCCCACATACTAACACTTTTCTACACACACTAGGGACAATTTACAATTTTACCGTGCCAATTAATCTACAAACCTGTAGGTCTTTGGAGTGTGGGAGGCAACCAAAGATCTTGAAGAAAACCCACGCAGTTACAGGGAGAACGTACAAACACCACACAGGTAGCACCCGTAGCCGGGACCAAACCAGGGTCACTGGCACTGTAAGCGCTGTAAGGCAGCAACTCCACCGCTGCGCCGCCATGCCACCCGTGAATTATTTAAACACATTGAATAAATGAATGTGAATTGGGCGCAGGAGTAGATCACTCAACCTCTCGAATCTGCTGGGCCAGTTAATTAGACCATAACAAAACTAATTGGAGGAAAGTAGGCTCAATGCCAAAGCTGTAGCAATCATGATCTTATTAAATAACAGAGGAGACTTGCAAGATCAATTGGGCTGTTTTTGCTTCTTATAATTATGAGGAAATGCACATCTACAAATCTACATCCCTCAGGTTTTTATATATTTTGATCCTCTATCTCACTCTTCTAAACTCCAGTGGTTAAAAACTTATTCTGTCTAACCATTCACATAAAGCAACAACCCCATTCCAGGTGTAAGTTTAGTAAACCTTTTTTGAACTGTTTCCAAGCAGATGTATATACTATAATAGAGATGCAGAACATGAATTTCCCCCAATGTTCATGTAAGGTATAAATTATTGGATTCAGTGCTGTCATATTTCTACAATGACTCTTATGCATCATCTTTACATTAAAATCCAAAAAGTGTCCAAGATTAGAGATGGAATATGTTCTGATGCATGATTCTACTAGTGAGAGAACCTCAAACATGGGATGTAGTTACACAATAATGGGACATTTATTTTAAAGAGAGGTTTGTGGACATTTCTTTCCACAGATGGTAACGAGTGTCTGGTATTCTCTACCCCAGAGTGTAATAAAATGCATCAAAAGGCTCTTCAGCCCAACTCATCTCAGTTGTGGAGGTCAGATCATTGGACGTATTAAGGTGGAGGTAGGCAAATATTTGAATGATTGAGGAATTGACAGTGTGGGAACTGGCACAGATGAGGAGATGAGGCCAGCATAGCTCAGCCATAATCATGCTGCAACATAGGCAGGTTTGATGGTTTCAGTGGCCTACTCCTGCTCCTATTTTCTTGTGTTCTTGTCTTTCTGTGAGTAATTGTAGCAAACTTTGACGGTGGATGCAGTGGATGAGTTGAGTATCGTAGGAGGGTGCTATAAGGAAAGTTGAATGCAAACCGAGGAACCATTTGGAAAGAATCTACACAAGAAGGGGAATAATTTGCATATCTGGGAGCCTCTTAGGTTAGCCTTCATCATTTGATTTTTAGGCCTCCATAAAAGACCATATAATTTTTGTTCATTTTCATGACTTTTGTAGGAAGTAAAAGCAACATTTATTTATAGTTTAATTTATGTTTTTTTTTAATGTTATCCCACTGAGCCAATTTTATGGCAGATCTGGCTTTAGCTGAGAGATAGCTTGGCTGTTCTCTTCTGTCCAGAAGTCACTTACGTCTTCTGTAAATGTTGGGCCATCTGTGCTATGTTATGTTTGGCCTTCCTCCCACCCGTGAGGAGAAGCTTAGCAGTTGCAAAGTTCAATTGATGTTAGGTTTAAAAAAAACTCAAAAATTGCTTCTGATGTTAAAATGGCACAATGCATTGTTTACTTTAAAAGGGCTACTCAAAGGAATACCTTAACAATGCACTTCGCCACTTGTCATCAACAGCAAATGTCATAATTTACATTTGAATGTTGCATTTTACGTCGTTCCCACTTAAAGCATGGTTGCTATCAGTACAAACCGTAAAAAAATATGAATCAAGGTTAAATTTAATCTGAGTTTCTTTGAGGTATTCTTGATTTGTTCAGCCATTTTTCTTTCCAGGCACCTTTGCTTTCTTCTGCCCACATCTTTAGCAAAATCTTATTTCCGGCAGCACTTGGGACAAAATAAGTTACTGTTTTAAACCCGGTGGAGTTTTACAACACCTGCGACAATTCAGTTAATATCTGAGTTAGTGATAATGACATTTATAAATTCAAAACAGTATTATGTGATGCTGTGTTTAATTCCAGAATGTCATTGTATGGTATGTAAAGGAAATTAAAACCATGATCACAGCAGGAGAAAAAAAAAAATGAAGCATTGTACATATAAACCTAATGGATTATCTTGAAGAAATGTATGTTCCTTTCATATAAAATATAAGGTGCGAGCACCTATTTAGTCATACATAACTACTGAGCTGCATGCTAATTAGAGGAGGGGAAAAAAGCTGTAATCCTCTATAGCTTGGTTCTGGTTTTTACAAAGGTGCTTGTCTGTTTTTAATCAAGACCAAATGGTGAACTTAGTTCCCAGCCTGAAAGTCGCTCGGAGAAACAGAGAGGAAGTTGTTCAAGGGAGGCAGAAAAGCAGGGGGAAAAAAGATAAACATATGATGGTTTCTGAAAGTCTTTTCATAAATGTGGATACATAAGCTGTGGGCAGTCCTAGTGATCCAATTCAGGCACTCTGTCAAACTGGAAAGCTCTGTATGCTGCATGTCTTATGTCAGCACAACTCTAATATGCTCAAGATGGAGTTTGCCCTTGTGAATTTACATTGGTGGTGGTTATCTATGGCTCTGGAGGATTCTCAGGAAAGGTAACAATGCATGTTAGCCACTCGAAAACCGCGACGTTTAATCTACAATTAAATAAATACAGCGCTCTCTTCAATTTTCTATTTTTAAACAAACTTTCTGATTGTGAGACAGATTTTATCAATAACACACGCTTTGTAACTTTGTGCACTCATTAATGCACTCTTTGAGTATGAAGAGACTGAACAGAATAGTGTTTCACGATGACTTGAGTCGCTACACATCTGCCATTATGGTATCTTCCCCTTTCGCTTTCTTTTACTTTCCTATGACTTTTTTTTTCTCATGTACTCACTCACTCACTCACACATGTATATAGTACTTGGAGGCAGGAAATAGTTTCCAGCCAGTCTGGGCCTGGTCATTGGGCCCCCTCACAAAACATTAGTTTCGTCTGAATTTTGGAGACAGGAGACGCTGGGAATAACTTGACAGGATTCGGTTCAGTTTAGTCTCATTCCAGCTGCAGTGTGTGTGCTCTCAGTATCACACGCTGAACAAAACTTCTTGCACTGGTCATTGAGCTGACTAAAACAAACAAGAAAAAACCTTCTGGATTGGGATTGCGATCAGTTTGTGAAATAAAACATTGTTGGTCCTTTTGTGGCTGTGTATAACAAAGGTAAGACCTAATGTGAATCTGTGTTTTACAGTGCATCTCATAGTTCAAACTGTTGAAGTTCAAGACAGAATTATATTCGAAATGCTACACTTAAACTCGTCGTAAAAACATCAGCAAGCACCATGTCAGGGCGAGATGTGTAGATTACATTCACAATCCATTCAAAATCTGCTGATAAATTCTGTGTACAGTTTTAAAACTAATTTACATCAGGAAAAATAAATGTTTCATTAGAGCTACAGATGAAAATAAAAGTAACATTCCCTCTATTATTGACATTCCACTAAAATAAGGCATTCGCAAGTCCATAGAAATCGATACCCGTTTACAAAAACAGATTTGTTTTATCCACATAATTTGCAACAAGCCTGTTTGCAACATTTTTGGAAACTATTTGGTTGCTTTTGCAAGCTGCCGGCATTTTGTAAAGCACATCATTTCACAACGGGTTCTTTGAGCATGTTATGTCAGGTTTATTTTAACTGCAATTCAGCTGTAAAAAATCAGTGCTGTATCTGTGTCTATGTATCTCACTGAATCTAATGGATTATCTAGGAATGAGTGCTTCATCTCTGCCATATCCAGAAGGCCATTCAAAAGAAAAGGATGTGATTTAAGTGTCTTTATAAGGCTGATGATTTTAAGATTGATACTTTTACTGATATTGAAATCTGGGTTTAGCATTTATGAGATATTGTGATGAAGGAGCATGAGTTTTGCGAGGTGAAGTGTTTTTTGTAACTATTATTTATTGTTCTTTTCCTCGGTGTGTGTTCGCATGTTTGTATTTCTAAACCGGATTCTCAGAGGACAAGTTATGTTGTCACTTTTGATTAAAGTAGGAGCATAGGCTCCACCAATAACTCAATAGGTAAATTTGTTACCCAGTGTGAATGATAGCCATGTCCCCCAGTGAAGCCTGCTCTCTATTTGCGTCAGCTGGGGATGTAGTGGAGATTACAAATGCCTCAGTGTCTTTGGGCCAGGAAGTGGACAATTTGGATTCCCATTCCAGATTGCCGTGTACTAAATCCTGCTGGAATGTGCACATGTGTAGACATCAAGTGAGAGAAGGATCAGTTTTCCAATTTTGGAATGCGACCGTGGATCAACCGAGAACTGGATTATTGCTTTGTCTCATATGTGCATTTGAGCTTTCGACTGCATACGGAAGATACATTCAAAAACAGACTGTGTTACTGTGCTTTCTGCAGACAGACATTGAAAAGGTGCTGATGTGTAACCAACAACGTGCAGTTACAGGTTAGCGGGAGTCTACACCATCATGCGTGAGGGACAGAGAAAATAAGAGCGGAAAACCGTAAATCAATTAAGTCCATAGTTATTTTTTACTTCAAAATAGATTAGAATTATCCATACTGCTTATGTTGGTTCAGTCCATCAATAATATATTTGAAATAGGACCGTACTTTTACACAAAACATTGACATGCCCATGTCTATGTGGATGGATGTATTTCAACATCTGCAAGGCAATGTTTGAGAAGTCCCATTTGGAGAATCCTGACTGTGGCTGAAACCATAGAAACACATCATAAAGCTGCAGAAGCTGGAAATCTGAAATGCTCAGCTGATCGGGCAGCATCTGTGGAGAGATGGACAGGATTAACGTTTCATGTCAATACCCTTAATCAGAGCTGGGAAAGAGACACAGTGACACAGTGGAACGGCAGTAGAGTTGCTGCCTTATAGCACCATAGACTCGGGTTTGAATCCTGACTATGGATTGCTGTCTATACGGAATTTGTACGTTCTCCCTATGACAACGTGGGCTTTCTTTGGGTGCTCCGGTTTCCTCCCACACTCCAAAGACTTACAGGTTTGTAGTTTAATTGGCTTTGGTAAAATTGTAAATTGTCCCAATTGTGTAGGATAGTGGTAGTATATGGGTCGATCGCTGGTTGGCATGGACTTGTTGGGCCAAAGGACCTGTTTCCATGCTGTATGTCTAAAGTCTAAAGGCTGGTTTTAAGTTGCAGAGAAGGTGGGGTTGGTATAGATAGAACAAGGACAATATTTCTGAGAAGATAAGGCCAGCGTAGCATTCAGAATAAACCACGAAGGAGGTCTTGTGGTCAATGGATTAATGTGGTGAGTTTGGGAAAATTTAATCAAAGGAGCATAAAGACTATGAAATTAAGACAATTGGAACATGTGAACTCAAACAAAGGAATGTAAAAGCAGTGAAATGCAGGACTGTGTGGTATGCACAGAGCCAGCATTAGTAGTGTCTTTATTCAGATTTTCTCTCGCTAATTGCCCTCTTAATCAGCTGACCAAATGAGTTAAGTTGCATCTTATCCTGTTGGCAAACCTAGTCTCAACTTATCAGAGATATTATTTCAGCCTCGTCCATCGCTCCTTGGCTCTGCCAACTGACTCTCTCTTATCCCCACTTCTGACAGAGGGTCTTCACCTGAAATGTTAATTCACCTTTTCTTTCTCACCACCAGTCACAAATTCCCATCTCCACCTCTTTCCGCTTTCCGTAGAGACTGTTCCCTCCACAAAACCCTGGTTATCCTTTCTCACCCAAACCACACCCTTCCCAGGTACCTTCCCCAGCAACAGCTCTCCTTCTACCTCCTCCCTCGACTCTGAGAATGGACCCCGTCAGTCCTTTCAGGTTAGGCAGAGGTTCATTTGCATCACCTCCAACTTCATCTACTGTGTCTGTTGTTCAAGGTGTGGACTCTTATACATCGGTGAGACCAAACATAGACTGGGCAATTGTTTCGCTGAACACCTTCGCTCAGTCCGCCTGAACCTACCTGATCTCCCAGTTGCCAAACACTTTAATTCCCATTCCCACACTGATCTTTCTGATCTAGGCCTCCTCCATTGTCAGGGTGAGGCAAAATGCAAATTGGAGGGAAAGCACATCATATTTTGCTTGGGCAGCTTACAACCCAGGAAAATTCAAGTTCAAGTAACCCTCGCATCCCTCCCCCCACCAACGTCATTGTACCACCTTCTAAGTCATCTTGTTGCGTCTCATTCACCTAAGCCACAGCTAACAATGGCCTGTTTCCTTTATCATCATTACTTTTTTGCATATCTTTCATTCATTTGTTCTTCATCACTCTGTCACCATCTATATCTCTCGTCTCCCTTTCCCCTACTCTCAGTCTGAAGAAGGATCTTGACTCGAAACATCACCTATTCCTTTTTCTCCAGAGATGCTGTCTGATCCGCTGAGTTACTCCAGCTTTTTGTGTCTTTTCTTACCACACATTGTCTTGATGCTTCATCCTTGCTAATAGCATGCAGAATAGGACAGTGTAGGAATTGTATTTACCTTGTATGTTAAAGAAAGAACTGCAGATGCTGGAAAAATCGAAGGTAGACAAAAATGCTGGAGAAACTTAGCGGGTGAGGCAGCATCTATGGAGCAAAGGAATAGGTGAAGTTTCGGGTCGAGACCCTTCTTCAGACTGATGTGGGGTGGGGGGGGGGCGGGAAGAAGAAAGGAAGAGGCGGAGACAGTGGGCTGAGGGAGAGCTGGGAAGGGGAGGGGAAACTGGGAAAAAGCAAGGACTACCTGAAATTGGAGAAGGCAGTGATCATACCGCTGGGGTGTAAACTGCACAAGCAAAATATGAGGTGCTGCTCCTCCAATTTGCAGTGGGACTCACTCTGGCCATGGAGGAGGGAGAGTTGAAATGCTGGGCCACCGGGAACCCTCCCCTTCCCTGCTCTCCCACAGCCTACTGTCTCCGCCTCTTCCTTTCTTCTTCCCAACCCCCCACCACACCCCCCCCCCCCCCCCCAGCCCACCCCTACATCTGTCTGAAGAAGGATCTCGACCCAAAACGTCGCCTATTCCTTCTCTTCATAGATGCTGCCTCACACGCTGAGTTTCTCCAGCTTTTATGTCTACCTTGTATGCTGGATGTTACCTTTTGGAATAATTCTGTGGAATCAAATCTTCTCTGACAGTAAGGAGTATGCGTGATATTTGTCATGATGTTGAACTGACAACTCTGAATTTAGACTAGAATAGGACATGGCTTCACAAATTGCGTAGAAGTTTAAAAGTCTTTCAGGACTCCAAGTTGCTCCACGGTTCTTTGTTTATACATTTTGGCTTCCTCCACTGCTTAATTCTTATCTGCTTTCTTTAATATTCACTCTGTTTCATCTAGACTTCTAAAGGAAGAATTAAATAACTTTGTGATATAAAATGCTTTCGTAAAATACATTTTAAAGAAGTGCTTTAGAACTTCTTACGAAATTACATATAGGTATCAAAAGACTTTATCAATTCAATGCTTTGAATTAATAATGGTAAATGTTATTAAATGGAATGGAAATTATATTTCAGTAGTAACTCAATTTCTAGTGCATGGACATAAGACTTATGCTTAACCAGTTCAAGGCCAAAAGAAAAATTAACAAAAAGCCTTTTATAACAGCATCAGAATGGTTTATACGCAGAATGACATGCTAAGACGGGATCTGCATTTTGCAAATCGTAGCTGTACGAAAAAGCTCCCAGTTGCCACACATCTTGCCTTTGTTAACTCTAGACTTGATTTTTCCATCACAGTCCTGGCCCTCTTTGCGTGCATCAAGTCTTGTTCAGCCACTGAACTGTGCTCGCTGCCCTAAAAAGGACCCTTCAGTTAAACAACACTTCAATCTTTAAAAGTACCCTTGAACACCCAAGAACACAAGAAAATAGGAACAGGAGTAGGCTGCCTGGTCCTTCAAGCCTTCCCCGCCATCTGACATGATTGTGTTTCATTAATGCTAGGACCAGGTCCTCTTCTATGCTAGTTACCGATAGCCCTTAAATTCCCCATCTCACTAAGATTTAACCACTTCAACCTTAAATACATCTCATGATCTGCCTTTCACAATTCTCTTGGGCACAGAATTCTAGAGTTTCACCACCCTCTGCAAGAAGAAGTTTGATATATCATGTTTCAAATGATTAGCTCTATATTTTGTTACTATGCCCCTCGTTCTGCTCATTCCTCAGGTAAATCCCCTCCAGAAATTCTGGCCATTTAATCATTGTCAGCTTACGAGTTGTCTGGTCTGCTCCGGCCTTTTTTAACAACAACTCTCTACTTCTCTTCATGTTCATGCCCCTCCCATTCTCCTGCCTCCCATAAGATTTAGAACTTGCTTTGATCAACCTCTTGGTCGCCTACTTTGGGATCCCATGTAGTTTAGCACTGATATTTTTCCTTTTATACACTCCTCTGAAGTACTTCCAGACATTTTAATCACATTAAATGGCGCTATATAAAAATAAATGTCAGTGTTTGCATTCAAAGTAGTATTTTATCCTCAATGGCTAGTCCCATTTGGTCATGGACCCGTATTTCAACTTGGCCGGCATGGACGAGGTGGGCTGAAGGGCCTGTTTCCCTGTTAAATAGTTTTGTGACTCTATGGACGGCACACAGTGCTACAGAGGTAGAGTTGCTGCCTTACAGCACCAGAGACCCAGGTTCGATCCTGAGGTTAGTAAGTCCTCCCAGTGACTGTATGAGTTTCCTCCGTGTGCTCTGGTTTCCTCCCACACTCCAAGACATACGGGTTTGTAGGTCAGTTTAATTTAGTTTATTATCACGTGTACTGAGGTACAGTGATGTTTCGATGCGTAATGTATTTTTGATGCGGTTATTTGTACTTTTATTGGATGCTCATCAGTCAGCAGAAGGACAATACATGGGAGGTTAATTGGCTTTGGTAAAATTGTCCTGAGTGTGTAGTATAGTGCTCGTGTACAGGATGACTCTGGTCAGCGTGGACTCGGTGGGCCGAAGGGCCTGTTTCCACGCTGCATCTCTAAAGTCTAATAGTAAAGACTATCTTATCTGCTTGAAACATTTCACACTTAAACTGCTCCTTCAGTGCGATAAGTTACTACAAAAGTAATCGGTTGCACCAACAATATTCCCCACACACACAGCTGCGGAGGTAATCGACAGTTTGCTTGTATTTTTTGCAATGGTGGTAGAAGGAGAAATCTGAGCCAGGCCATCAGAAGAACTCGGGTGACCCACACTTTTTTTTATTTTTCCATGGGCTCTTCAATGACCACCTGAATTAGAGTTTGGCCGGGTGTCCCATCCACAAGTCGTAACTCCCACGGCGCTGTGTTGGAATGCCAGCCTGAGATGAGAGCAGAAACACTGCCATGGCACTTGAACTTGTGACCCTGGGATTATTTTTGGAATCCTTGCCGAAGTCTGCTGGTTTTTCAGTCACACATAACTCCCGAGCACTCAAGGACTCTGCATTTTTTCTGAATGCCTTTGAAAAAAAATTTGGTATCCAAAATCTTACATGATCACTTAAGATGTCAGTGAGGGGAGTGCTTTTCAAAATGTTTTCAGTGCTGAGAGAGTTAAGTACCAGGCAACGGTTCCAGGCCAAGAGCGCTGATCAAATGTTTGATGTCTGTTAAAGGCAAAGTGATAGCATATGTGCAAGTTCACCCACAAAAAAAATTAATGTAGAATAATGTTAACCAATTTAAGTGTATGGGAATCCCACATCTGTGAATACATTATGGCTTCTGTTTTACAACAGATAATGGTACAGGGCTGCACCTCTGTCTTCCTTTTAAGCAGCTGGTGGTCAGACCTCCTGTCCGTACATTGCTGCCTATCCTGTCGCCCAGTAGTTAATCACAGCCTGCCCGTACTGTGAAAGGGCTCCATAAGGCACTGGAGCAGAATTAGCGTATTCGGCCCATTGGCTCCGCCATTCGATCCCCCTTAACCCCATCTCCTTCTTTCTCCCCAAAACATTTAACGCCCTTACTAATCAAGAACTTTGCATCTCTGCTTTAAAAGTACCCATTGACTTGACCTCCACAGCTGTCTGTGGCAATGAATTCCACAGATTGACCACCCTCTGGATAATACAAACCCCTCCTCATCTCTATTCTAAAGGTACGTCCTTGTATTCTGAGGCTATGGCCTCCGGTTCTAGACTCTCTCACTAATGGAAACATCTTCTCCACATACTAGGCCTTTCATTATTCATCTAATGTGATGCTACTTATGAAGAAATTAGTGGATAGAATTAACTTCTTCCTCAACCTAAATTGCTTATTAGAGAGAGTCTGTTCGGTTTTCATCCCTTGCGTTCTATTCTTGACTCTCACCAGGAAATAACCACTCCCAATAGCTCCAATGTTGTATCTTACACTAAATGGTATCCCCTTTATCCTGTATGTGTGCACTGTGGATGCATAGTCTTTTCTTTGACTAAATAGCACGCAAACAAAAGCTTTTCACTGTACCACCCCTTAGTTAGAGTGCTAACTAGTACTAGGGTAAATGTTAGAATTGCTGCCTTGCAGTGCCAGAGACCTGGGTTCGATCGTGACTGTACAGAGTTTGTACATTCTTCCTGTGACTGCATAGATTTTCCCTGGCTCCTGCAGTTTCCTCCCACACTCTGAAGAGGTACAGGCTCAAGAAATTGTTAATTGTCCCTAGTGTGTAGGATAGTGCTAGTGTACGAAGTGATCGTTGGTCAGCTCGAACTCAGTGGGCCGAAGGGCCTGTTTCCACACTGTATCCCTAAATACTAAACTAAACTAAATAAAAGTTGTCAAATTCCTCATCTGGATTCTCCCTGTCAAAAATCCCAAATGTATTGACATTATAAGACTGTAGAGCTTTTGAGAATTAGCACAATAGTTTCCTCATTTAATGAACTCTCATATACATGCTCTTGGCGGAGAATAATGATCAGGAAATAAAACAATATATAATTTCTTTTTTGGGTCTCCTTAACCTGGTGATCCTGAAGTCAAATTTGATATTTCTACTACTCCCCTTGCTGAGACTAGTTAACTGGGCACAAATGCAAGATCTTTAAATCTTCTAAGAGGAAGCACTGTCAACTGATTTTTCTTCATCAGATGGCCCTTCAAATAACCAAAAATTCAGCTTCAGCATGTGTCACCATCAGGAGAGTATATCTCCAATTTGAGTTACCATCATTAAATTCTCCTACATTCAGTGGATTGAAGGGCCTATTCATTACATAACATAACCCTCTTTGATTTTGTGACTTTAAGACCAGGAGCACTATAGGTGGCTGAGGTCAGGCCAAAAGAATGAGAAGACCAAGCATTACTTCTATCTATTAGGAAATGAAAGAGAAACATCTCCTTTCCACATGCTTTAAAATGCAGATATCAAAGTCCACATTTGTTGAACTCTGGTTCTTAAAATTTTTGGATATCTGCTAAACCATCAGTGGTTTCTGGTTTACGTTCATTTTTTTAAACAAAAGACGCAATGGTCCAGAAATTCCACTGTGGGACACTGACAGGAAAACATTTAATGCGCATAGTCCTCATCATGCCAAAAGAACACTCCTTTTAATTCCATGTGCAAGCCACTTACCATTTGCACAAACTTTTACTGAACCTTCTTCAGGTTTGCACAAATATACTTATGCAACAAAGAAAGATCACAGTTTGATTCAAAGCGACGTGTTCTATTCAAAGCTACATGACGTAATATTGAAAACACAATATGGTTCAATTAAAGTTGCCAAAACCTAGACAGTTTACTTCCCAGATTTATAGTTAAAAATCAGCGGTTAATCCTTTGATTAAACTTCCAAGCATATTTAAAAATCAGTCCATGCCTACTGAAACCTCACGGCGTCGGTTTCTTATTTTTCCACATTTACATGTTTCTTCCATCTCCTTCCCATCCTTTGGCCAGATCAGTTAGGTGCCAAAGCAGGGACTAGGCCTCCCTGCTTGTTTGTCCCAGTCCAGTATCAACGTTGTTCTTGGCTGTCAAACAAGGCCGAAAGGAGCTGCAAATGGAGGCTCTCCATTTATATTTCCCTCTGTTTTCAAGAGATGCCAATCTTCCATTGGAATTATTCCTCACTGGCACGGCTGAGAACAGGGACACCACACAATGGAAGATTGATGTGTACTTCCGAGTGGCGATGCCATATGCTTATCAGTTTCATTTTTAAAAACAACTCATTTGTATCGGTTGATGTCTACCATTTGCAAAAGTGGTCTCCAAACACTACATTATCCAACTCTCTGCACAAACATACTGGGTTTTGTTTATTTTATTTTTTTAAATTTTAATTCATGTGTTTTAAAATTGGTTTATTCAAGGATGTCAAGAAGAAAAATTCCAGAGGTTTCTTCCTCTAACGAGGCTGCAGTTAATTTCAATTTATGTCATTAGCTTCGTTAATAATTTAAAAAAAAACATTATTCAGTATGTTCCTATATATAGATGTACTTATCTAACTGAGAATCTGTCTTGCTTTCATGCAGTTGTTTTTAATGGAACCAACATCAGACAATAAATGTTTCCACACATCCCTCTTTAATGCTATTTTGTGTTTTGGGAGTTAAGGGATTTAAGGCAAGAAAAACATCATTTCTACAAAGTCAATTATGAAAAGATGTGTGTTAGAAAATTCTTCTGGCAAAAATACATTCTATAATATGAAGGTGGAAACACAGAAGTAGATTTTCCAAAAATAAAATTGAGGCAGTTATTCTGAAAAAAAATGTGGACCAAGTGAAATGAATACTTTAGAGAACTAGAATGTCAAATTAATAAACCTTTTCATAAATCGCACCAATCAACATGGCACTCCTTTTTGTGAAAAAGTTCAATGCAAATTATGTTGGCTGGGCAAACAAAAGCCTGCATAATCCTTATGGAATTTATACATGCGTGATCTATGCGTTGTATGGTTTTGGCATTTGCCATCCACCCCCTCCCCGTCAGACGTGATTCAAGTCCCACAGGATTGGTTACATTTCTCGTGCATCCCCTCATTTTGAAATATCAGTCTTGTGAACAGGAAGTAGGAAAAAGAACACAAGTTAAAATAACGCTGATCAAGTTGAGCTGCGCTCTGTACCATTGAGAATGTCTGTTGAGATTTATCTTTATACTTTTTCCATTCTCTCTTCAGATGATAAAGTTTTAGTAATGATCTGGTATACAGCCATGCATACCAGCCAGAAAACCAGCTTGGTTGGAAATGTTGGCATGAACTAAAAGAATGTTTATTCATTTTTAATATCCGTGCTTATATTAGATACGTTCCTGCATAAACTTATCCTTCCACACTCTCACAAAATGTTCTTGGGTTGTCACACGTACTTACTTATATTTTGTTTTCTATCCATGCGATTTCTAACCAGAGACTCCAGGTGAATCCAAATGTTTCCAATGAATTTAATCTTAAGGAGCTAAATGTTTATCCACATTACATCTAAAAACAGGATCATAATTATTCTGTAATTAGAGTCATAGAGTCATAGAGTGACACAGTGTGAAAGCAGGCCCTTCGGCCCAACTTGCCCACACCGGCCAACAAAGTCCTAGCTACACTAGTCCCACCTAGTTTGGTCCATATCCCTCCAAACTTGTCCTATCCATGTGATCCATTCAAATTGTTCCCAGTTTAAGTTGCCAGGGAAAAAAGCAATCTCTCTTTCTGCTGTTTTGAATATGTGATGGCTATAGGATGAGATTATCTGCCCCGAAGTCAGGCATTCATTCCCATCAGAATGAATTGCAAAGTTACATGCAATAAATCTGATCATTGTGTGTTTGTACTAACAAAACATTTTCATAAAAACTCTGTGATTGAACTTGAAGAAATGATACCTTACCCAAAGTAGTGTACTCTTATTGCACCCCTGACTCTTGTTACACCCTGAGACGGACTTACACACTCTAAGCCTCTTAGCTACATGTGAGGTACCGAAAGGGTATAGGATGGCTAATATCATGCCTTTATTTAAGAGGAGCTCCAATGACAAGAGCTTGGACAGTACTGTGGTGCAGCAATAGCTGCTGCCTTACAGCATCAAAGACCTGGGTTTAATCCTGACAATGGATGCTGTCTGTATGGAGTTTGTACATTCTCCCGGTGACCTGAGTGAATTTTCTCCAGGAGCTTTGGTTTCTTCCCACACTCCAAAGACGTACAGGTTTGTAGGCTAGTTGGCTTGATAAAATTGTAAATTCCCCCCTGTGTGTGTGGGATAATGTTAATGTGCGGGGATCGCTGATCGGCACGGACATGGTGGGCTGAGGGGCCTGTTTCTGTGCTGTATGTCTAAACTAAATGAAAAATCAGGAAATGACAGTTCAGTGAGCCTAACATCAGTGGTTAGAAAGTTACTGGAACAGATTCTGAGAGATAGGTTCCATCAGTATTCGGAGAGACAAGATAAGTATAATAAGCACTATTGTTTGTCATTTATATTAACAACTTGGATGAGATCGTAGGTGATATGGTAGTTGGTTTGCGAATGACACTAAAATTGGTGGTGTGTTAGACAGTGAAAAAAGGTGTTTAAGATTACATCTCATTCCACACACAGAAGTGGTAGAGGAAGATACAATGACAATATTGAAAAGACATTTTATAGAAATTCACAGATAGGAAAGGTTTAAAGGGATTATGGGCCAAATAGAGGAAAGTGGAACTAGCTCAGTAGACCACTTGGTCACCATGCTGGAGTACGGAGACAGGCAGCATCTCTGGAGAGGAGGAATTGGTGATGCTCCGGGTTGAGACCCTTCTTCACCATGGGTGGGTTGGGCAAAGAGGCCTGTTTTTGTGCTGTATTACTCAATGTACAATAGTTGGCATGAACATGATGGGCTGAAGGATTAGTTTATGTACAACCCATGACTTCAGCTGGCATATCTTCCAATCCAATCCGTATGTATTTAGTCTCTCGCTCACTCTATCAGAAACATTTCCTTTCAATAACAGTCAATAAACTGATGTGGGTGTGCAGGATTGACACTCAAACGTAACTTCAAGTGCTGCCATTAATTACTCGGAGGGAGAACCTAAACCGCCAGATGTTTTACAGGTGTGTCTAATAACCTCTGTTTGCTTTGTTGTCCCCTTCTCCTAGCTAACAATGATTTATTCTACATTTTCCTTGAACTTCATCTCTTCTGATGTCGCGTTTTCACACACTTTACCCTGCTTTATCTCTGTGCTTCCAACTGCCCTGACTCTCAGCCTGAAGAAGGGTCTTGACCCGAAACTATTCCTTCTATCGAGAGATGCTGCTTGTCCCACTGAGTTACTCCAGCATTTCGTGTCTAACTCGGGGTTAAGCTGTAGGAACACCGTTATTTCTAATTTTTACTTGCTTTTGGCAAGGGGGGATTTTTTTTACCAGTAATCATTGACAAATGTCAATTTCATTTCTTGCTTTACTGGAATTTGTCAATAACTCTTGGCAAAGCTGGGGATGGGACTTTGTAATCTGTCAAAAGTCTCCCGAGCAGTTTCCTGGCTTGGGCCAGTTCTGGTTAGATAGTTTAAGGCCCCATCACCGCTAAGGGTCATGCTGCTTAGATTCAAGGAAGGGAGTGGAAGGTGCAAGTGTCAAGAACTTGTGATCATCTTGCTCAAGAACATGCAGGACTAGATCTGACCTTGGGGTAGCCTGCAGTTGATGCAGGTGTGTACGTTCAAGCTGCACCTCCAGATTCAGGGACCGTTTCTTCCCAGCTGTTATCAGGCAACTGAGTCATCCTGCCAGAACTAGAGAGCAGTCCTGAACTACTATCTACCTCATTGATGACTCTCAGACTACCTTTGATCGGATTTACTGGCTTTACCTTGCATTAAGTGTTATTCCCTTATCATGTATCTGTACACGTCAAGTGGCTCGATTGTAATCATGTATTGTCTTTCCGCTGACTGGTTAGCACGCAACAAAAGCGTATGGGTGTCATGGGTTATGGGAAGAAGGCAAGAGAATGGGGTTAGGAAGGAGAGATAGATCAGCCACGGTTGAATGGCGGAGTAGACTTGATGGGCCGAATGGCCTAATTATGACCTTCACTGTACCTCGGTACTCGTGACAATAAACTAAACTGAACTGAGCATCATTTCCTGTACTACTGCTGTTCAGAGACAGAGCTTAAAAAGCCAGAGCGAATATTGCTCATTGTGCAACTTTCCAGATGCTTTTAGCAACATACTCAGCCTCAAATCAGGAGCTGAAACGACATTGTAAACAATCAGTGAACCATCAAGGAGAGGTATTGAAAATATCAATTCCTATTGGATGTCATGGCCAGCAATGCAATTAGGTGCTATCAGAAACTGTCAGAAGCTGATTTTGTTTTTCCGCTGATATTTTTTGTAACTTCTGCCATTCCTCATTTACCTTTTTTCCCCCACCAGTTACTCTGTGTTGGCTGCACAGGGGGTAGAGAACGGGGAATCAATGGGGCCTTATGCAGATGCCAGTTGTTGACTAAACGTCAGTGTTTGCAAAACAAAATGGTCTTTATATGTTTTGGGTTCTATTGGTATTAGTTTATTATTGTACTATCTTTGATCAGACTTTACTAGACTGTATCTTGCACTAAACGTTATTCATGTTATTCCCTTTATCATGTTGTGTCCCTCCGCCATAGACTGGTTAGCATGCAATAAAAGCTTTTCACTGTACTTCCGTACATTTGACAATAAACTAAACTACAGTGAAGCCACAAATCAGTACAGTAGAGCCGAGAGAAAAATACCAGAGTGCAGGATATAATATTTCAGCATCGTAAAGTTACAGCTTCAGAGAAAATGTCAATGTATGCAATGAAGTAGCTTGGAAAATTGGCACCACGTAATGGGCATTTATGAAGACTTCTACCCTCCAGCAAGCAGCAAGCAACCAAATGTATAATAACAGATAATTGCAAAGCATTATATATAAGAAGGGATAATATGTGACTTGGTGCATAAGAATAGAACAAAATTACAAGAGATTTTGTAAAGTCAACATTAAATATGTTGAACTAATGTGGATTGGAATCAAACAATGCCAATAGAAGATTGAACGATGGGTAAACATACAAGCCAGAAAAAGTAGTGCTCAAACTGGAAGTATTCCACTGCAAGTAACCACAAGCACTGTACCCACTCCTGGTGAATGGCACTGATGGAGATATACAATTGTTGGAGGCACTGAGGAGAAAGACTATGATGGTGTCTGAGTTAACAACATAAGAGGAAGCCTGGAAAGCAGGCCTCAGGGCATTGATGTTTCTTCATAAAGGGTGATAATTATGGGAATTGAAAGGCAAACCAAGAAAATTACTGTAATTAATTGGGAAGAAGTGGGGAAGCACACACAGATTTTGATGACTGAAGGGAAATTCTGGGACTGGAACAATAATGATTGTGAGATATTCTGACTCCATAGAAAAATGTACCTTTTCCCCCAACGGCTCATTTTGCTCATTTGTGCCAATTTGTGGTATGAAGTCATGTTATTAGGAAGATAGATACAAAGTCCAAGTGTAACTCAGCAGGGCATGTAGTATCTCTGGAAAAAAAGAATGGGCGATGTTTCAGGTCGGGACCTTCAGTCTGAAGAAGGGATGCTGCCTGACCCGCTGAGTTACTTCAGCATTTTGTATCTCTTGGTTATATACCAGCATCTGCAGTTCCTTTCTACACATATTAGGTATTTGGATGGAAATAGTAATTGAAACGCATTTTTACAAAGAAAACAGACTTTTGATTCCCCAGCATAAGTTTGAGTCAAAGTCAAATCTCAGAAATGAAAAAATAGTGAATCACTACTGATTAATTTCTCAATTTACATTATCATTGTTCTTATTTATTCTTCGTGTGGTAATAACATTGACAAATCTTCACAAATTGCTACTTCTTGACAAAATGATCATGAGACGTTTTTCCTATTGTCTATTGTCTATTGTCTATTGTCTATTGTCTATTGTCTATTGAGACATTTTTGAAGTGTTGCGTTTCTTGTGTTGAGGGATACACTTTGAGCTAATGTGGTTCTTCTAGTAACTAATTAAATCTCAGAATCATAGAATTATATAGCACAGAAACAAGACCTTCAGCCCAACTCGTCCATGCCAACATGGATAACAATTCCATTAACAAGTGTACTCTTTTTCTTTTACCCTTCTGACTTTTTTTTAATCCATTCCAATGAAGACTAAGTATTCCATGAATTTCAAACTTAACTTACAGAGGAAATTTCATCAAATGCCTTTTGGAAGGAAAGTAATGCCACAATGCAGGGTTCTCCAAAGAAATGGAAGAATTTGGTCGGGTCATGTCCTGCCACTTCTCTGCATTGTTGAGATCCAATAGCAGCGACTTTTTTCATGTGGTGTCTTTAACATAGTAAAACATTGCAAGGTAATCTGCAGGAGAATTCTTGCATTACATTTGTCACAATAATATTTCTGATGAAAAATATCTCAAGAAATGTTCAAACTGCATTTTCAAGGGTAAAACAAATGTTGCTATTCGCGTACATTGGAAAGCAATGTGCAAATTGTAGGGAATTTCAGTCAGCTGAATCCTAAAATTGGTTGAATGATAGTTGATGGCACTTAACACTCATTTGGTTGATGTCACTAGCTATAAGTAAGTACAGGAAACTGGTCATTTACAATTAAGGCAGGAAATGCAACTTCCTTAAAAACTTACTTGTCTATCTTCTGGATACAAACTGAAGTTTACATATATGCATATGTTTCTTTTAACAAAAGTTCAAGAAAGATATTTTCAATATTCAACGAACGTAAATGATTCATTAAATTCATATTATCTTCTATGGGACACACAAGAGACTTGAGGGTGCTGTAATCCGGAGCAACAAACAATAAGCTGGAAACTCTTGGTGGGTCGAGCATCATCTATGGGGGGGGGGGGGGGGGAGTAAAGGAATCATCAATGCCTTGATTATCAACTCGCAGTGCTCCCAATGTGGCCTCCTGTACATCGGTGAGACCAAGCAGAGGTATTCCAAGGTGATCATCCTGCAGTGGGAATTGCGAGCTCCCAATTGTATGCCATTTCCGCTCCCTTTCCCATTCCTACGCCAATCTTTCCATTTATGGCCTTCTTCACTTCCAGGGTAAGGCTCAATGCAAACCTAAGGAACAGCACCTCATATTCTAACTGTGTAGTCTATAACACAATGGTCTGAATTTCCCAGATCCAGGTAACCCTTATCTCTTGTGGTTTCCCACCCTCTGTCTCCCTCTTCTGATCCACCTCCAGTCCACCCATTTTTGGCCCCCTCCACATACTCTCCCATTCCACCCCACCACCTCCAATTCTATCCTACTATGCATACTTTTCACCCACCCAATACGGCCTCCTTGGTCTGGTTCCATTCGTCCTTCACCTCTCCCCTAATGGTTGGCATCACCTTCTTTATTGATCAAATTCCAGTCTTGGTAACTATTGTGTTCCTGCTTATTGCCTTCCTAGCTGTCTCCACCTTCACCCTCCTCTTCTCCTCCCCCCCTCCCCCCACTTGGTTACATCTGCCTCTTCTTTGTCTGCCTCCAATAACCACCCACCTCTCTCTCCTAAAACCACCCTTGCCGCTCCCTTACCTGGTTCTTTCTGCCCGTCATCCAGCTCCTCTCAACTGCCCAGCAATCATCCCCTGGTCTCTGCCTCACCACTCCCTCTCCCCTCATTATTCCAGCCACCCTCCCTCCCCATCCTCAATTCAGATGCAGGGTTTCAGCATGGAGTATAAACAATTTCTTTCCCACTCATCATTCCCATAGATACTACTTGACCTGTTTAGTTCCTCCATTATTTTATGTTTTTTTTTAAATGTAGGGTGGATAAGGAATATGGATTGTGATGGGATGTTATATTTATCTGTTTATCATGGGTTAAAAATAGATATTGAACTGTACTAGGAACTTACTGTAAGAAACAAATATTGGCAATGATATTTCTCATTCATTTATAACACCAAGTAAAAAATATTAAACTAGAATAACTACACATTTTAACATACTTATTTCTTAATTACATGTGACCACGTCTCCAGCAATAAAATCCACATGTAATATCTAGACTACATTTTCTCCAAATCAAACGTTTTATGGATAAATAACTCTTGAGGGAAACTTCAAGATGGTAACTTTCACATATATTGCATATATACCATTTAAAATTCAAAACATGTTTTTTAGAAATCTGAAAATAACAGTGGTGGGCAAAAATACGGTTGCAATCCACGTGTGCGTTATGATATAGTACTAATGCTATTTGTGTGAGACTTTGCAACCAATTATGTAACAATTTTCAACTTTTCTCAGTCACATTCATTTAAGTGCAAATAGGCTCTTTCTGTAAATGCATTCAAAATAATGTTTTCTTCATACTTTTAATCCTTAAATGTTAAATGCTAACATTCTGGAATTGACAACAAAAGTCAAGAGACTTTCATCTTGTGAGTTGAAAGTCTTAAGATTCGTACACAAAGAGCAAGAGCAATGTTTAGCATTTTGCTATGAAGAAATTCTTGGCAGGCAACATTGAGCTTTATCAGTGTAGATACATATTTGTCAGACCTCTAAGACCATTCTTTTCTTTATAATACAGATTCTGTTAACATGGCTTTGAAGAACAGAACATCTCAAATGCCCTTTATCATGGAGGGAGTCAATAGATCTCCCTGATCTTTTTTTCCGTAGACTGAAGTACGCCTAGAAAAATCTGTAACTGGATTGTGATGACGTCTTTAGCTAATAAGAAAAGAAGCTGGGAAGACCATGTGACTAAATGGCCAGGATTTTCATTTGATTCTGTTAATTCTCGTGCAGACTGTTGTCATGGACTTGTGGCTGATAATCTAAAACCAAGTATGGAGAGCAATGAAATATCAAAACCAGACAAGGAGGAAAGGTTTTCCAGCATATCTTTACCAGAATGTTATCATAATTCTAATCTGTTTGGCCTTCAATCAAAGCAACTGTGTGGGCATAGAAGAGAAGTGGATGAAAATGATAACCATGAGAGTGAGGAGTACATCCTCTCATTAGAAGCGAGCACAGAGACTCTAGTCCACGTATCTGATGAAAACTCGGACCTCAGTTGTGAGGATGATAACAATGAGGGAGAAGGAAAGACCTCAGGGACTGAACAAGTTCCTACCAAGACTTCATCATTCAAAGAGATTGAACAAGTGACCAGGAGTATTTCTGAGAATTCTGGAATTGACAACAAGCCCAATTTTGATTCGGTTCCCGAGGAAGGCACACATTGCGATGTGCAAACAAGCCAACCTGAGCACCTGGAACCTTCACAGCTATTAGATCAGAGGAATTTATCGAAAAATGACCTGGATAAGGGTTTGGATGCAAGTATTCCAGCAGAAGAGCTTGTCCACACTGCAGTTGTTGCACAGCAACGTAGGAAACATGAAGTGCTGAAAGATGAACACAACGGGGAGGAATCTAACGTTGCGGACGAATTATCACCTCATTCATGTCCTGCCGTTAACTGCAGCGACCAAACGTCAGAGGTTACTCCTGTGAATTGTAGTGCTGAATTGCAGCCATGTTCTGTGGAGGTTTTGGATCAACCCTTTCTGGAGGAAAGCACTCTGGAAGCTGGACATGCTGAGAATGGTTCAGATATTGGAAATACTACCGCAAAGCAAACACCCCAAATATTAAATCCACAGGAAAATACAAATAATTATAATTCTCCAGATTGCCCCATAAAGCTCCGAAAAAGAAAGGTAAGAATTTAACTCTTCTAACTTTCTTGTTGACTTGTTGATTGACTATTACGTTAAATCATTTTTAATATTTTGATATTTATAAGGCACTATGTTGCCTTATTTATTGCATGGCTGATCACATATAAGGGTTGACGTTAAACCAGAAAGGAAATTGTTCATTCGCCATGTGTACATTGTGATGAGAGACCGCATATTGGGGCTAATGTTAACTTTGGGAGATGGGGTAACACCCATGTTATTGAATTGGTTCCTGCATCTGATTTTCAATAGCATTGGTTGCTATGGAAAAGATAACTGATGACTGTGAGGGTGCTTGGCTTATTCAAAGTTATCCAATTTACATCAGTTAACCTATTGTGAAAATGTGTCCAGATCAGTCTCCGTGTGTGCTAGTTTTATCCCAATGGTGATATGATTGGAACTCTGGAGTTATATCACATGGAATGTATGAAAATGGTCTAGCTAAGGACATCAAATGTAAGGATTCTCTCTGGTACTTTGATCACCGGTCCTCAATGTCAGAGTTTGATGCACTCAGGGTTGCGTCACATAAGAGTATAACAAATCTTCATCGTGCTGTGACATAAAATAAATCTCATTTCTAAGAGCCAGAAGTGGAACAACTCCCATTAGTTTTGTGAAGGCAGCTTGATAAGATGAGTATCATTCATTACTTCAGCATTTTGTGTCTAGCTTCGATTTAAACCAGCATCTGCAATTCTTTCTTACATATCATTAATTTAGCATTTGGTGCACAACCAGAACTAGCTGGCAAAACATCTGCACACTGAAGAAGGGTGCCAACCTAAAGTGTCACCTATATGTGTCCTCCAGTGATGCTGCCTGATCCACTGAATCAGTTATGTTTTGTTTTAAACCTAAAATATTATTTCTGTTTCTCTCTCACACTCTTTCTGCCTGACCAGCAGTTTCTATTCAAAACACAACGTTTGGAGTAATGCAGGCATCACAAATACTACCTGTCCTACTAAGTTACTCCAGCACTTTGTGTTTTGCTCAAGATTCCAGCATCTGTAGTTCGTTGTGTCTTTGTTAGGATTTTCTGTTTTTATTATTCCACATTTGCAGTATTTTGCTATTGCATCTTTCATTGCTGCCTTGCTAATTACATTCTATTATTCAACTTCCAGCTCAAAATATACAGCTCATAATTTTGCTGTAAAACGTATTATGATGGGGAGAAGGCAGGAATGGGATACTGATTGTGGATGATCAGCCATGATCACATTGAATGGCGGTGCTGGCTCAAAGGACCAAATGGCCTACTCCTGCAGCTATTGTCTATTGTCTATTGTATTATAATGTGTGAAGTTCTTTGAATACACACATATATTCAAATATTCCTATTCAAATATTTAGTTTAATTTAGACCTTATTTCTGCACTCTCATTTCTTTATTTGTGCAATAGATTGTTCTCTTTAACCTGTGTCATCTTTGGACTTTATATCCTGTATACTTTCACAGTATGTAGCAACAATTAGTTATGAATCGAGTGGCTTTAGATTTTCCAACCTCAGACAATGCAAGTTCATTTATGTTGACTATAACTTTCAGATTATGGCCAGACCTAGCATCCTCTTTATAGACTTTATAGCCATCCACACCAATCTGATTCTGGCACACACACACGCACACAAACACAGTCTAATAAAGTACAAGTAGTACCAATTTTCAGATCAGTGCTTAAATAAGGTCATTCCCCTTTCATCTAAACCCCAAGGAATACAGATCCAAACTCTCTGTCCTCTAATGATAAAACATCCCACTCTTCCCTGGAATTAGTCTGGTCAATCTACTTTGTACCACCTCCAATCCCACTATATACTTTTTTAATGAAAGAGGATCAAAATTGTTCACAGTATTTCAAATGCATACTGGAACAACTGTAATAACACCCTGTATAACTGTTACAAAACCTTCCAATTCTTAAGCTCCAACCTCTTCACTGCAAAGGCCAAGATGCTGCTTCCCTTCTTAACTACATGCTAACCTTTTGCGGTACGTGTACGAGAACACCAAGACCACTATGAACCACTCATTTTCAGTCTTACTAAATTTAGATAATAATTCATCTTTTGTTTCCTCTACCGAAAGGGCACAGCCTGACACTACCCCAAATTAAACTCCATTTACCAGGTTTAAGTCCAATAACAATCTATCTGTATCCCATTTCAGAATAACAACATCCTCTTCACAACATGCCCTATTTTTGATTTATCAGCAAATTTGGAAACCTTGCATGTATGACCTGGAGAAGGGAACACATTTTAAAGAGGGGGAAAACTTGGTGGCAATGGGTGTTCCATATACTGTATGTGCAACTTTGTTCGTATAAGTATAAACAGAGATTTGCTTGGATGAGGGTAGACAAAAGCAGCCCACTTAATAGGCACCCTATTCCCAATCATGCACTCACTGCACCGCTAACACAGTGGTAGCAGTTTGTACCATTTACAGGATGCACTGCAGCAACTCACCAGAGTCCTTGAACACATTTTCCAAACCCAGGACCTCCACCAGCTAGGAGGACAATGGAGGCAAAAGGAGAGGAGTAACACCACCTGGAGGTTGCCTTCTAAGCCTCACACTATCCTGACTTGGAAATAGATCACCATTTTTTCACCATTACTGGGTTACAATCCTGGAACTTCCTGCCCAACAGCATTCTGCGTAGACTCACACCTCTTTAGTCAGTGGGTAGTTAATCTGTGGAACTCATTGCCACAGAGGGCTGTGGAGGCCAAGTCAGTGGATAATGTTAAGACAGAGACAGACAAATTCTTGATTGGAATATGTGTCAAGGTTCATTGGGAGAATACAGGGAAATGGGATTCGGAGGCAGACATCAGCCGTAATTGAATGGTGGAGTGGACTCGATGGGCCGAATGGCCTATTTCTATTCCTCTAACTTGTGAATTGTGAACTGCAGCAGATCAAGAAGGCAGCTTACCGCAACTTTCTCAATTAGGGCTCGGCAATCAAATCTTTGGCTCAGGCTGTGAAATGCACATCCTTTGAAAGAATAGGAAAGTGAAGGTCACAGATTTGGAAAGTATTATTGAAGCTGCCTAGGCAAGTTAAAGTCCAAGGATTTGCAGAGCATAGGTTGCACTGACACACAGGTTTATAGTTAGTGGATAAAGTAGATACTTTCTCCTGAATGTCTCCAGATGCACAAAAAAGCCATATCTCCAAACTGCATAATAAGTCTTCCTCAGTGATCAAAAGGTTAATTGAAAACTCCTTCATTAGCTGACCCCTCAAACAACACTTAAAATTAGAAACCTAGACTTGCTGGTCATTCTGAGATATTAAGTGTATTTAGAGAAATGTGGCCAGCGTGTTGGTAATGTGCAAACAAAGACATTCAAAGACTAGTGTGTTTTCACGTCAATTCGAATGACAAACTCGTGTTTAGTTGAGTTTGGAGATGCAACGTGGAAACAGGTACTTCGGTCCATCTAATCTGTGATGACTCAGTAGAAGTAATTAAGTAGTTTGAAGCACAATTTATGATTGGAGTGTATTACGTTTCCATGATTTTTGTGGGATGATCAGAATGACGAGCTTCTGTTGTGCATATGTTAGAGAGGCTTCAGTGAGAGTTTCCAATTACTATTTTTGAAACTTTGTTACCTGATCTTTTCTAATTTCTAGTGGAATCAATGGAAACACATGCATTACGACCAAATATTTCTGCATAGTTTTTGTAAATCATTTTCAGTTATTTAAACTCTTGATGGACTCTACATCCTAAGTATAATTTTTGAAATAAAAACACATTTAACTG
Organism: Raja brachyura; assembly: GCA_963514005.1. Next base: position 77,789,202 of record OY740781.1, read on the forward strand.
TGTTTACATTTATCAAATTGTAAGTGCTTACCTCTTTTGAATCAAGGGTTGTATTTAAAGCACTGCTTTAAAAACTGTTCTGTTGGCATGCTTTACATTTGGCAAACACATGAACTTGTGAGGGGAAGAAAAGGATACAGTGAAACTCTTAAAACCAGAATAATGTCTAGTACAGTTGCACCAACAATGGTGCTCAAAGCAAAATCATGAAACCCTTGTCCTTGTGATTAGGAATCAATAATTGCTCATATTTAATACATGGATAAAATTACACGAAGCACAATATTTTGTTGTGTGCATTTTTGCCAATGGTCTACTTTGAACCAATTTAGTTTCCATTGTCAGCTGTCAAAATGAAGGATGATACGAGTGTTGAAAACATTGCCTGGAGTGGAAGAACAGCTATTTTCAATTTCCGAGCCATTTTACAGCCAATGCTTATGCGGATTCATGCCACATTTTTGTGTCATATCAGGGACTCTGATACTCTGAGGTTGCCAGCCTGTAAGCCAGACTTCATAGGAATAAAGAACACATGATGGATTATTTCCTAACACTGTTATTTCTCCTGTCCTGCTAAAATTGGATTTGCAGTATTTCATATCATAAGATGTAGTTTTTAAAAGTATATTTGCAGTGCATGTTTGCATTCAAATTTTATCCATTGAATATCCAAAGTAGCGAGTGCCTGGAGAATGCTATAGCAAGGGTGGTGGTGGAGCAAATACGATAGTGGTGTTTAAGAGGCCTTTGGATGGGTACATGGATGCGCAGAGAATCAAAGGATATGGATCATGTGCAGGCAGAATAAATTAGTTGAATTGGGAATCATGTTTGGCATGGAAATTGTGTGACAGAGGGCCTGTTCTTGTTCTATGTTATATGTTCTCTGGATACTTACAATGGTCATTATTTAAATGTTTACTTATTTTAGTGCATCATTCATCATTTTTGGATTTCTAGAATTAAGCTGTTTTAATAAAGATGTTTACATTACTCAGTGGATAACACATTAATTCGCTATTACTTCTGTCCTTTATACTCGAATAAAGAACTACTTAAAAATTGAGTGTAAACAATGAATTATGGAAGTTCGATATGTTAATCTAATATAACAAAGTAGCAAGAGCAGAAGTTAAGAACTCTGCTTTAAAGTTCAAGCAGTTTTTTTTTAAGCACAAAGCTAAAAGGCTAAGGAGTTTTAAATGACTAGCATAAATAGGTTCAAGATCCCCCAAGTTCAGCTGGTTGAAAGAGCAAGGATTTACTGGCTTGGCAAGAACCTGATAGGGAGAGTTGAAACCCAGTCAGAAATTGGGTAAGCTTGCAGGTGACCTGATAGAATATAAAATTATGAGAGGCGTAGATAACGTAGATGGTCAAAGTCTTTTTCCCAGCGTGGAAATGTCACATACTAGAAGGCATAGGTTTAAGACAAGAAGGGAAAAGTTTAAAGGAGAATTATGAGACAAGTTATTTTTTACACAAATGGTTTTAAATGCCTGGAACACGTTGCCGGAGGAAATAGCAGAAACAGATACGATGGTAACATTGAAGAAGCATTTAAAGTGAGACATAAATAGGCAAGGCACAGTGGGAATAGTCCTCACCCAGGCACGTGAGATTAGTTAGATTGACATTATGGTTGGTGTAGATGTGGTGGGCCAAAGGGTCGATACTGTGCTAAACTGTTCTATGTTTCTTTGTTGAAGAAGGGTTCCGACTTGAAACGTCACCTATATATGTCCTCCAGAGAAGGTGCCTGCACTACTGAAATACTCCAGTACTCTGTGCCTTTTATTGTAAACCCAGCATCTGCTGTTCATTTTGTCTATGTTTGTTTATTGTTAGGCTTGACACTTTTATTTTCCCCTTCTGACCACCAAATATTCTTATATCCTTGTATTTGGAGTTTCATGAAGCAACCTTAGTGGACCAGATCATTTTGCCTATTTGGTAATTTGAAAGCAGCAGGTTTAGATATAGTATGAAATCATATTATTGATTATCACAAGATGACACAATTTAGAATGTACACATTTCAGATTTCCAGCATTCTAAATTGATGTAAAATCCTGGTAGACAAGAAAATTTACATTCTAACACAAGCTACTTATCAATTATGCAAATAAAGTATAATGCTGCTAATTACCTGGAAAGTGACAAATTCTTTGGATGTGTTGCTTGAACTGCTGGTACGAATTCATTTCCTGTTAATACAAAATTGTTCTGAAGTTGTTTTTTATCTTATTGTTATTGAGTTACAGAATCAAGTTGAATCTTTTGCTTTAATCTGAACAATAATACTGTAATTATTTAAATAGTTCCTCCTTTCAATTTCCCAATGGCTTCATAGAATCTTAATCAGCATCAGAATCAGAATGCCTTTTATTGTCACTATACACATGTACAGTGAGATTAAAAACTGCTCCTACTCAGTGCAAAACCAAGACAAAAAGGGGGGGGGGGATAAGGTGCACAGTTTCTGCAGCGCTATATACATATCTATAAAAAGACAATGGATAAATAGAATGGATAATAGGATTCCTATATCCAGTATGGGTTACAGTTACAGTACAAATTACAGTAGGTGGATAGATGAAAGTCCGGGGGTTAGGCTGTGAAGTCAATGCATGTGTGAGTTCAGGGAGATGATGGATTTTGGAAAGAAACTGTTCTTGAGTCTATTTGTCCTTGTGCTGATGCACCTATAGCGCCTCCCTGAGGGTAGCAGGTTGAACAGGCCAAATGCAGGATGGGAGCTGTCCTTGATAATGTTCTTCGCCCTGCTGAGGCAGCGGGAGGTGTAAATGTCCATCAGAGAGGGGAGAGGGCAGCCGATGATCTTCTGTGCTGCCCTGACTACCCTCTGAAGCCTCTCCCTGTCTGCCATGGTGCAGCTGCCATACCATGCTGTAATGCAGTATGTCAACAGGCTCTCAATGGACGAGCGGTAGAAGGTCAGCAGCAGGTTGGAGTCTAGGCTGTGCTTCCTGAGGACCCTCAGGAAGTGCAGCTGCTGCTGCGCCTTCTTGATGACCGCTGTGATGTTGTCTGTCCAGGAGATGTCAGCGGAGATGAGGACGCCGAGAAACCGGAAGGTGTGGACCCTCTCCACACATCTAACCATTCTAGTCAATGTGTCCCCTGCATCAAAACAAAATGCTAGTTCTTGGTACACGTTACAAAAATAAGTTTATTTGAAAACAATTTTGACAAAGGGTATTTGTTTTAGGTTTCTCACGACAAACTGTTAAATAAAAGCAGTAATAGTCTGGATTTTGCAGCTGACCGATTAAAATGCCGATGTTTACCTGGAAGTCAACTTGCTGTACGATGACAGTTCATCTGTCAGAGACGAAACCTGGAATTGCAGCAGAGCCTTCAGGGAAGAAACCTTATCACATGAGCAGAGGAAGAAGAGAACGGATTGCTATAAAACGTGGCCTGTCCATGATTACGCTGAGAAAGCTAAGAGCTAAATAAAATACATCCATGGTTTACCCACCCATTTAAAACTCAACCTGTCCAATGTGTAGAAAATAATTTTAAGAATGTCCTAAATGTTTAAAAAAAAAACGTACTGCTAAAACCAATTTTAATAAAATACATTAAAACGTACCCTGCAGCTATTCCGCTACATGCAGATGAATGGAGACTGTGTTCAGGTTGTTTGTGCAGATTCCCCAGTGCAGCTGCTAGGGATTTGCCACAGGTTGGCACCCTGCAGCTTGACTCCATGAGGAGGCCATCAGAGCACAAAGGAGAAAAGCCCTGGCAAGCAGTTATACGGAAGAAAACTCAGATGTTCCACAATTGTGCAACTTATGTAGCAATAGCAAACCTGATGATGATGAGAATGATGATGATACTTTATTGTCACATGTACCTCTAAACCTAGGCACAGTGAAAATCTTTGTTTTGCACACACTCCAATAAAACATGGGGACAGCATGGCACGGGTGATGGAGTATATGGGGGCATGGGGGCAGCATGGCACTGGTTGACTTCACTTGTTTCCAGATTCGTAAGGTACTATGAAAAATCAGGTTTTTCTCATATACTGATTTCTTCAGATTTATTGGAAAGAGAAGAATTGCGCCTATATTAAAAGGCGAACAATCTTCTCTCTCCATTATTAGCCAGTTTACCTGTTGGCATGTGTTGTCCATCCAACAGATTAAGTTTTTAATATTCGTTGCCCAGTAATAGTACCAAAAGTTAGGGAGGGCCAGTCCTCCAATTTCTTTGGGTTTACATAAATGTCGTTTATGGATTCTGTGTCTTTTATAATCCCAAATAAAGTTTGTGATCACAGAATCAAGTTTTTTTTTAAATTTAGGTAGAAAAATCAGTTTTGATTGAAATAGGTACAGGATTTGTGGAAGGAAGATCATCTTTATGGAATGTATTCTACCTATGAGGGAAATCAGAAGTGTTTTCCAAAATTGAATAAGCGCATTTAGTTTGGTAATTAATGGTGGAAAGTTTGCTTGAAATAAAGAAGTGTATTATCTAGTTACGTAAACTCCAAGATATTTAAATTTTTCCGTAGAAATTCTAAAAGGAAATTTTTGAAGGTGTGTCGGATCTTGTGGTTTTATTGACATAATTTCACTTTTGTCCAGTTTATTCTATATCCTGAAAAATAACCAAATTCCTCTATACTATTTAATATGTTTGGAATATTAACTTGGAAATTGGTGATATATAGTAGTACGTCATCTGCATACAATAATATTTTATTATTAGAATATTTAGTATTATAGACATTAATATTCGGATGTACTCTTATGTTTTCTGCTAAAGGTTCAATCGCAAGGGCAAATAACAGAGGTGATAATGCACACCCCTGTTTATTGCCCCTGGATAACTGAAATTTAGGTGAGAGTGTTTGATTCATCGGTATTCTGGTAGTCGTCATATAACAACTTTATCCATGAAATAAAGTTTTCTCCTAATTGAAATTTTTGCAATACTATAAAAATATATTTCCATTCTACTTGGTCAAATGCTTTTTCTGCATCTAATGAAATAATTGATGTCTTCTTTTATCGTTCTATGTGTGTGCATTATATTAAACGGGCATCCCAAGTTGTTGAACAAGTGTCTCTATAAACCCAGTTTGATCAGAAAGTATTAATTTACTAACGTATTTACTTAGTCTTCTTGCCAGGGTTTTAGCTAATATTTTCTGATCTGTATTTAGCAGAGCTATTGCTCTATATGATCCCGGCTCTTCGAGATCTTTATCTTTTTTGGGTATCAGTGTAATAGTTGATTTGGCTAAAGTTTGTGGTTGCATCTGTTCTTTAAATGCGTGTACATAAAGGGCTTGTAAATAAGGGGAGATTAAATTTTTTTAATAAAATTAATTACTAAACCCATCTGGGCCTGCCATTTTACCATTATTCAGTGAATTAATACTCTTCAAATTATTTTATTGTGATTTGCGCTCCTAATTCTTCACGGTCCACCACGTTAAGTGACGGAAGGTTACTATTGTCAAGGAAGTTTTTAATTTTTATCCTTTCTACTGAAGTTTTAGATGTGTATAAATTATGATTTATACAGATCAAAGTTGAAAACAATATTCGAAGTGCTGCCTCACCAATATCTTGCATGACTGGTCCCATTTATCCAACAACCTGGAGCAATCGCAACAACTTAAAGCTCAATGCTCAGCCAAATTGATTGTAGACGTTAGGAGAGCTCCCCCTCCCCTCCCCCACTCACCATCAACAACACCACAGTCACATTTGTGGAGTCATTTAAGTTCCTTGGAACCATCATCTCTAGGGACCATAAATGGGAGGTCCACCATCGACTCCACAGTCAAAATGGCCCAACAGAGGATGTACTTCCTGCGGCAGCTGAGAAAACACAATGTGCCACAGGCAATAATGGACCATTTTTATACTGCCATCATAAAGTCTGCCCTCACCTTCTCCATCATGGTCTGGTTTAGCTCAGCCACCAAGCACGACATCCAGAGGCTGCAGCGCATCGTTCAATCAGCTGAGAAGGTTGTTGGCTGCAGCCTTCCCCCCATTGATGAACTGTACACTGCAAGGGCCAGGAAGCGAGCGGCTAAGATCATCTCTGACCCCTCTCACGCTGGCTGCAAACTCTTGAAGCACTTCCCTCTGGAAGGCCACTCCGGATTGTCAAAGCTGCCAGAGTCAAACATAAAACAGCTTTTTTCCACGAGCAGTAGCTCTACTCAACAACCGAAAGTCTGTAGCCTCCTTTTGTTCTGGGATTTTATTTCATTCTTCACATGTTTAAATTATGTTTTATTCTTAATTGTTCACTGTATATCGTGTTGTTACTTGTGAGCAAAGCACCAAGGCAAATTCCTTGTATGTATACATACTTGGCTAATAAAATTTATTCAATTCAATTCATTTATTCAATTTTCCCACCTTGGTTTAACAATGCATCCAAAATGCAGTCCCTACAAAATGTGACTTTCTCCCCATTCTGCAAAGGCATGTCAGCCCAGATCTTTCCTCGCACTTCACCAAAGTCTGAATTGACCCCAAACCAAATGACTGTGAACTTTCTAAGGATTTGACCTGCTGGTCGGAGGTTGACGCAAATGGGATCAAGATGAGTGACCAGTGAACAATCAGTTTGTGCCTGAACCAAAGTATAGACAAGAGAGAAGGGATTCTACATTTTCACAAAGAACCGTCATAGTTTGAGATTTCGATACAAAATCAACATCACTAGTATTTAACATAAACTCTAGTGCAAATGTCAAATCTCTTACTTTTTATTATCATTCAAATTATTTTTTTAGGCTTAGCTAATTGAAACCAGTTCTAAACATAGGCAAATTACCCATTAAAGCCTTCTTCCAAATTTAAACATTTTTTCTCGTAACTTTTCTCTTCTTTTATATCATTAACAGAGACCTGAATAGTAGTCCATATATTGGGGACAAATACAGCAGGAGATGCAATGCCAGGGAAAATTAATGCTTTTAATGTATTCTTCATAACAAAGACCTGTCAATGTCTGCCAAATTCTAGTATCCAACAATTATTACAAATCTGAATGGGTGTTGTTAGTACTGGGTGTAGTGAAACCCCAAGAAAGATATTAATTACTGGTGCAGACACAGTAACTACAGATGCTGCAATCCTGAATAAAACACAAAGTTTATCAGGCAGCATCTCTGGAGGACATGGATAGATGACATTTTGGGTTGGGACCCTTCTTCAGACAGAAGACACAAAATATTGTGTCCACATCCATGTCCTCCAGAGATGTTGCCTGACCCGCTAAGTTACTCCACCACTTTTTCAATTACTGGTGCTCTTGTATTATGTCAATTGTGGTAAAGTTGGAAAGATGCATCTTGCACTAATTTAGCCCATGGGTCAGTGCAATGCTGCTTTGGCATTACAGTTAAAAAGATGTTCAATAATTGTCAGCTGTGACATGATCAAAACTGATGAAAAACTACAAAAGAAACCATACAACGATCTGCAAAATATTCTACGTTCATTTGTTATCCATTTACGATTCAATAGGACAGTAAACAAAGATTATGTCTCTGATGTATATTTTTACTTTTAGGAATTATAAGCATCATAGACACCTTGTAAAAGAGGTCGGTGAAATCTTAACATAATTCAAACAACATATTTCTGGATTGCAAAAAGAACCATCCTAATTTAGTCCTGGCCTCCTCCATTGCCAGAGTGAGGCCACATGCAAATTGGAGGAACAGCACACCATATTTTGCTTGGGTAGGTTAACGCCCCAGCGATATGAACGTCCAAATTCTCTGATTTTAAGTACCTTCTATTAACACTCCCCTCCCCTCCTCCCTTTCCCCCTTCCTCCACCTTGGTTGTTGAACCAGTTCCACAGCTCTCCTCATAGTATCGCTCTAGAGATCATACCTTCCTTAGCCAACAATGGACCTACCAGGGCGCCTCCCTGCCTCAGGTCATTTGTTGCTGACCCAGTAGGTCCTCGTCTTCTCCATCAACACCCCCCCCCCCCCCCCCCCCCACCCCCCACACCTCCCACCTCCTACATTCAGTCTGAGGAAAGGTCCCAACCTGAAACGTCACCTGTACGTGTCCTCCAGAGATGCTGCCTGACTCCCTGAGTTACTCCAGCACTTTGTGTCTCTCTTCGGCATAAACTAACATTGACAGTTCTTTGTTTCTGTGTCATAATTTTGATATGGATTTGCAATCCTTGTCTTGGAGAATTTAAACGTTCCTGTTCATCCTGTTGGTGTTGTGCAAACATTGCTGAGGTAATTTTATACACAGTGAGGTACATCTGTATTCTGTATCTGGCTTGTGCACCTGGTTTCAGGGCATTAGCACGCAGATTGGGTGCTAACGGTGGAAAGGCTTCATGGCATCATCTTGGTAAACATAAATAAACAAGTTGTAATAAGTTTTATTCCACCAGATGCAATTTGATACAGTTGGCAACTGCACAGCATTTCTTCCAGAATCTTGTTAAATCATTTCTGGCAAGGGAAAGAAAATGTCCTTTTGTAGTGTGTACATGTGTTTGAGACTCTGCATAATGTAGATCTAATAATTTGGCAGACTTTGCTGAACAATGTGGCTTGGGGCTTGTATATCAAGTATGGGTTCACGGTATTATAATCTGCAAGTACAAATTTGGTGCTCAATGGTTATTGAGTGCAGTGCAATGATACAGAAGACATCCACCCATCTGCCCAACATCCTCTAAGTCTTTGTTGTTTCTTCATCTCCCTAAGTACATGTACATTTACTTCAGCAATAAATGTTAATCATTCTCTTCCATTGGATTATTAAAGGTATATCAACTTATCTACAATGTGCTTAACAAAGGAGGAGAATAATCAGAAAAGAAGAGTAGTAATGATGAATGGAAATCAGGAAGATGATGTGAGAAGGAATCAATTGGGAGAGGGGACAATTTAGATAATTTTCCTGCAGTGCTAGTGTTGACAAAGTTGGTAGACAATGCTAGCAGCATGAATGAGATTTCTAGACGGGTTTTATGCTGCACATGCCGAGGTGTTTGCATATTTAATCTCTTCCAGGGGAGATTACATGAATGAATTTAAGTTTCCCAACTGGACTACTTGCCTGAGACAAGATGTCATCTGCGTTAAAATATTTTTTGTTTTACAATTATGTTGAACAAAATATTGCTGATGTAGGGAATTAAATCATTCGGGAGTGGGTGGAAAGAATTTTTATTGCCTGCTTATGCAATTTGTAAAAGTTAAGATCACCATCTGAACTGTTTTAAAGGCTGCCTAATAGTTTTCATTTAATTTCCACAAACTTACACCTTTGACTATGCCAGAAGATTCAGGCAGCTGCAGGACCAATAAGATTGTCAGGGTAGGGGATTTTCAATTTGCCAATCAATATAGATTTTTCATAGTGCAGAAGGTTTAAAACAAGCGTAATTTGTCAAATGTGTTCAGGAATATTTCCTCAGGCAAAATGGAGAGGGTGAGGGCAATGCTTCACCTAATCTTCGGAAATTGGGATAGGTAAGTGGTTGAAGTGTTTGCGGATGAACCTTTTGGGAGCAGCAACCACTGTTGTATTAGCTTTAAGATAGTTATGGATAGGCCAGGCCCACAAAAATTGGGGCAAGGCCAACTTTGATGGTAAAAGACAGGAACTTGCTCTAGTTGATTGGAGCAGGTTGTTTGCAGGTTAAGGATCGTCTGGAAAGTGGGATGCTTTTAAAAGTGTGGTGACCAAAGTTCAGGCCATGTGTTTACCTGCTAGAGTGAAGGGCAAGACAGGTGGGCATAAGGAAGCTTGGATGACAAGAGAAATTGAGGCTCTGGTCAATAATAAAAAGGAGGCATGGGGCAGGTATAAGCAGCTGGGATCAAGTGTATCCCTGGTGGAGTTTCAGGGACTGAAGAGCCCGCTAATGAAGGAAATCAGGAGGGCATAAAGGGGACAGGAGATAGCTCTGACTAAATATTAAGGAAAATCCCAAGAGTGTTATAAGTACCTTAAGGGGAAAAGGATAACCAGAGAGAGAATACGGTCGTTCAGGAATCAAAGCAGTCATCTCTATGTGGAGCCACAGGAGATGGGCAAGATTCTCAATGAGTATTTCTCCCCTGTTTTAACCGTGGAGAAAGACATGAAGTCCGGGGAACTTGGGGCAGTCAATGGAAGTGTGTTGAGGGCAATCACTCACGTTCAAGGAGGTGATAAATGTCCTGACATGAATGAATATAGACAAATCTCCTAAGCCTGATCAGATATATCCAAGGGCACTGTAGAAGGATAGAGAAGAAATTACAGGTACCCTGGCTGAGATATATGAGTCATCATTAAATGCAGGTGAGGTGCTGGTAGACTGGAGGTTGGCAAATGCTGTGCCTCTATTCAAGAAAGACTGCAAGGAATAGCCAAGGAACGATAGGCCAATGAGACTAACATTGGTGGTCGGAAAGTTACTAGAGAGCATACGACATAATACAATTCGATACGATAGAACTTTATTTATCCCAGGAGGGAAATTGATCTGCCAACAGGGGGGGGGGGGGGGGGGGGGTGGGTGGGGGGGGAGAGGAGTCACTCAGTCTACCCACGACAGAAGGGGAAGGAGTTGTAAAATTTGATAGCCACAGGGAAGAAGGATCTCCTGTGGCGTTCTGTACTGCATCTTGGTGGAACAAGTCTGTTGCTGAAGGTACACCTCAAGTTGACCAGTGTGTCACTGGTTGTCCAAGATACTCCACAGTTTGAGGAGCATCCTCTCCTCCAAGACCACCTCCAATGAATCCAACTCCGCCCCCAGGACGGAGTCAGCCTTCGTGATGAGTTTGTTGATCCTGTTGCCGTCCGCGGCCTTCGCCCTGCTGCCCCAGCACACGGCAACGAAAAAGAGCATCTGCAGCATCTTATTGCAGATGTTGAAGGACTTCTCAAAAAGTACAGCCGGCTCTGTCCCTTCTTGTACAGGCCCTCAGCAATCCTGGACCAGTCCAGTTTACTGTCCATGTACACTCCCGGGTATTTGTACTCCCTGGTAAACTGCACATCCACACCATTGATGGAGACAGGTGACAGGGTTGTTCCCCTCCTCCTAAGGTCCACCACCAATTCTTTAGTCTTGTCAGTGTTGAGCTGCAGGTGATTCAGCCCGCACCACTCAACGAAGCCGTTGACTACACCTCTGTATTCAGCATCTCTCCCCTCACCGATGCAGCCCACAATTGCAGAGTCATCTGAAAACTTCTGCAGGTGGCAGGAGTACGAGTTATAACTGAATTCCAAGGTGTAGATGAGAAGGGAGAGAGGACCGTCCACTGTGGGGCCCCTGTGTTGCTCACCACCTTGTCCGAGACACAGTTCTGTAGCCTGACATATTGTGGTCGTCCAGACAGGTAGTTGGTGATCCAGAACACCAATGGAGCATTCACCCGCATCTTATTCTATGTGCCTTGTAGTCCCATATAAAATTAGTAATATTAGAGTCTAGTTTAAAACAAAAATATGTTGGTATATATGTTGGTATGGATTGAAATAAATATATTATTTGTGGTAGCACTATCATTTTTATAGCATTTATTCTGCCAATTAATGATAGTGGGAGCGTTTTCCAAAATTTAATCAGAGCATTCAATTTATTTAACAAAGGACTAAAATTAGCATTAAATAATGATTTATATCTTCTGGTAACTTGAATACCTAAATACTTAAATTTTTCCGTTGCAATTTTAAATGGAAATTTTAATAGATGATTCGCTTTCTGGGGCTGTAATGACGTAATTTCACTTTTATTCCAATTTATTCTATATCCAGAAAAGGAGCCAAATTCCTCTATTACATTTAATAAATTCGGGATACTCGTTTCTGAATTTCTAATATATAAAAGTATATCATCCGCGTGTAATGAAATTTTGTTATTAGAGTACTTATTATTGTATCCCTGAATTTTCGGATGCGTTCTTATCCTTTCAGCCAGTGGTTCTATCATAAGGGCAAATAGCAGGGGTGATAAAACACATCATTGCCTATTGCCCCGTGATAATTGGAATTTTGGAGACAACATATTATTAGTTAATATTCTTGCTGTTGGATTATCATATAATAATTTTATCCATCTAATAAAATTATCTCCCGTATTAAATTTTTGGAGTACTATGTATAAATACTGCCACGCTACCTGGTCAAATGATTTCTCTGCATCCAAAGATATAACTGATGTCTTCCTTTTCCCTTTTATGTGAATACATTATATTAAAAAGTCATCTCAAATTGTTAGATGAATGTCTTTTGGGTATAAACCCCGTTTGGTCCTGGTTTATCAATTTATTAATATACTTGCTCAATCTTCTTGCTAAAATCTTTGCTAAAATTTTTTGATCTGTATTTAAAAGTGATATAGCTCTATCCGAGCCCGGATCCTCTAGATCTTTATCTTTTTTTGGTATAAGCGTAATTGTAGATTCTGCTAAAGTTTCAGGTAATTTATTTTCGGTAAAAGCATAACTATATAATTTAAGTAATCGTGGGACCATTAACTCCTGAAATCTTTTTTAGAATTCATTATTAAAACCATCAAGCCCTGGTTTCGTCCCATTTTTCAGATCTTTTATTGTTTCTCTCATTTCTTCACATGTAATCTGAGCTCCTAATTCCTCTTGTTCTAAGATATCCAATTTTGGCAAGTTACACTTATCTAAAAAAATAATTATTTTATTGTCTTCAATGTTAGTTTTAGATTATATAAATTTTGATAAAATTGAGCAAACCTTTTGTTAATGTCCTTAGGTACAGTTAAAAATTCCCCATTCTCTGATTTAATTTTCCTAATTGTTTTTTCCTTTTCTTGCTTCTTCAATTGTCGTGCTAGAAGTTTATGTGGTTTATCCCCAAATTCAAACTATACATGTTAAAAGTTTAGAAAGAGTTAGTGGAGGCACAATTGCATGTATTTAGAACATAATCAGAAAATGGTAACAACGCCAGAGCATTTGAAGAAGGCTAATGATATTACAATCTAGAAAGTGGGAGGAGGATTTGGCCCATGAAATTCCAAATCAATTTGTTCAATGCTAGGGTGGCACAGTGGCGCAGTGGTAGAGTTGCTGCCTTACAGCACCAGAGACCCAGTTTCGAACATGACTATGGGTTCATGTCTGTACAGAGTTTGTATGTTCATCCCGTGACCTGCATGGGTTTTCTCCGGGATCTCAGGTTTCCTTCCACACTCTAAAGACGTACAGATTTGTAGGCTACTGGCTTGGTAAAATTGCAAATTGTACCTAGTGTGTGTAGGATAGTGTAAGCATGTAGGGATCGCTGGTCAGCATGGGCTCGTTAGGCCAGAGGGCCTGTTTCTGCACTGTATCTCCAAACTAAACTAAAACTAAACAGTGGCCAGAACAACAAATGGAATCCTTGCTCAATCCAATAAAGGAGCTGAAAACTCATTTTTAGTTCCATGATGAAATATTATGCTTGACCAAGTTCATTGAATTCTTTAAAGTTACATACGTGTAAGCAAGGGAAGTGTACCAGCCAACATATATCTGGATGCTTTCATTGTTGTTGTACAAAACACAAGTCAGGGTGCATTCTCAGAAAAAATGAAATCAGCACTAAAAGAGTCATGTCAGGGATAGATGTTTCAGTGATAGAGCTGCTGGCATGGGAAACTAATGCAAAGACCTGCCTTCTTGCTGCTCTGCCAAGAACCTGGATGCCAGGAATCGGATGTAAATCCATGCCCTCTGAAGGCAGTCTTGGAAAGTGGGAGGAAACTGGAGCACCCCGGGAAAACCCATGCGGTCACGGGAAGAACGTACAAACTCCGTACAGACAGCACCCGTGGTCAGGCTCAAACTCGAGTCTCTGGCGCTGTAAGGCAGCAACTGTACCGCTGTGCCACTGTGCCATCCCACAGCCAAACAAAGATAGGAGGAATCAACAGAGACAGGTACAGAATCTTCCACCGTATTCAACGATGTGCGAGGAACGAGACTCCAAGATCCCAACAGCATGTCTGGGCAGTGTGATAACACATGGGGAAGGTGCTGTCAGTTCCTAGCAATGGCCAGCCCTCATTGTGCTGTTCAGTTTGCCAGCCTGATCTTCACGTCCTGTTTCGCAGCAGCCACACCACTCGCCCTGGGCCATGGGTTTTGTCAGGGATTTCCGGTTTCCTCCCACACACCAAAGATGTACTCCAAAACCTGGGCCAAAACCAGCCATCATCGGCAGCTTGTCTAGACCTAGCCAGCGCTCATTGCTGCAAGAATGTCAGTGCAAGGCAGTAGTCCTTGTGGGCTCCCAGCGGACCAGTGTGCTGGCTGAATGAATGTCCTTTCTTATGTACAAATGGTATAAACCTTTGAGTGTTCGAACTCCAGCAGCAAGAATGCAATGATATATCCTAATTGTGCAGTGTTGCGCCAAGTGGGATACAGTGTAGTCCATCCGAATATCTGGATTTAAAGAAAAATCTGAACAGATTATAAAACAGCTGCAATCAGGAAAAACTGTAGATAAAGAGTTGCATCTGGCAAATAGAAGGAAATTACACGTTTACATATCTATTACGCTGCTGCAAGCAAGAATATTCTTGAGTTGGTGGAAGTCGGACGTCTACGATTCCTTAATTCCGTGAATTATTTAGACTTGGGAATCAGAATAAAAAATGTTTAATTTACAGCAATTGCCAAATTTACAATATGGATAATCAATACAGGGAGAACTATATCGTCACACTGGAAGAGAATACAACATTTGTAGGATGGGCATATATATGTGTTTCCATTTACCAGTGCGAGCAAAGCTAAATGCTTTAAATATAAAACTAGTCCATTCTAGCCAGCCGAAATCCTTTGCTCAATAAGTGGTTAGAGCACTGAACTGACCAGCACAGGAACAGCTGAGGTAAATAGCAGTTCACAATAAACTGGGATAAATGCACAGGGAAGAAATTAATAGAAAGAAATCTTGAGGGAGTTAGATGAATGAAGATGAGAGAAGATCCTCTTTCAAGGTGGCACGGTAGAACAGCGGTAGAGTTGCTGCTTTAAAACTCTTAAGGGCCTGTCCCACTTAGGCTATTTTTAGGCGACTGCCGGTGACTGTTACAGTCGTAGCAGGTCGCTGAAAAATCGGCAACTGGACCCCCCCTTTGACATAAAATTTGAAATAGAATAATTACTTTAACAACAAATAAAAACTAGGTCAGCACCGGAGACAACCAACGTTAACCTGGTAACAATTTACGTTAACCTGGCAACAACTACGACAGCACCTACATCAGGAGAAGTCAAGCTATGCTCATTGGCATCAAACCCACTGACGCCGACTGTCTCCGGAGATTTTTCAACATTGAAATTCCAGCGGCAACCAGAAAGACGCTGCGATTCTTTGGGCAATTAAGGAGACTACTCACGACCATACAGGCGACACCCCGGTGACAATGTGGCGACAGCCTAGTCACCTAAAAAATCGCCTAAGTGGGATAGGCCCTTTATAGTGCCAGATACCGGGTTCCATCATGAGTACAGGTGCTGTCTGTACGGAGTTTGTACGTTTACTCCGTGATCGCGTAGGTTTTCTCCGAGACTTTCAGTTTCCTCTCACACTCCAAAGACGTACAGGTTTTTAGTATGGCTTAGTATAAATATAAATTGTTCCTAGTGTGTGTAGAATAGTGTTAATGTGTGGGGATCGCTGGTCGGTGTGGACTCAGTGGGCCGAAGGGCCTGTTTCTGCACTATATCTCTAAACTAAACTAAACTAAATAAGGTTCTCCATCTTTTCTGTTAGGTTTAATTTCCCAGACTTGATATTGTTCCAGGAAATTCTATTTCATGTCATCTCCAGGGACTCTACATTCTTTGAAATATATGGAGACCAAAACTATTCACAGTATTCCAGCTGTGGTTTCCCAGGGCTCTATATGTTTAACCAAACTTCTGTGATTGTCGATCCATTCCTCTGGAAATAAACCACATTGCTGTTGAAATAAGATTATTAGCCTGCACCCTGTTCTTAGTGGCAACATGTGCATTTGCACCTCGGATCCCTGGGCCCCCAGTGTCTATTTTCTCTCAGAAATGTGCAGCCCTCTTATACTTCTATCTAAAATGCTGTACTGCACACTAATAGAGATTGGAAGTTCATTTGCAAATAATGACCCTCATTCTGACCGCCAAGAGTTTCCCTAGCTGACACACTTATCTATGTTCACATTATTCAGTGGTTCCAATATGTGGCAACTCTCAGGGCAGTGAATCATTAGCTGGATCCCCACCCACACAACCTTGTTGACTTGTAGAAAGCAATTTGCAACCTCGCAGTGGAGATGTCTGCCAGAAAGACGGATTGAATGGGTAGTGTCTGCTCCCTTGTGCTGATTATTATACAATGTGCTGGATACCTGGAAAGCCGATGAAAGGGTTAGGTTCAGCACGTTCACTTTCTAGTCAAATTTCCAGTCCGGCCAGCAGACTCCTGCTAAACCTATCGAGCGATTTTGGCTGAAGGGCTACAGACTCTGTGGCTTTTCTTGATCCACCAGTAGTTTTTTTCCTATTAATTTAGCTGCAGTATTATTTCCATAGTGTGGTTTTACACGCTACAAACAGGAAGGAGAGGGGGAAAAAGGCATTTTGCAAAGCCACATTTCCAACATAGATTGCTATTCAACGTGATGATGCCCCCTGTAAAATTCCCTCCGGTATCCAACATATTTCACTGCCATCTCAAATAAATACATGGGAATTCCCATTATGCTGACCTTCACCACACTATGCTCAAGGACATAGAACTAATTGCACTCCTTATCCTGGGTATTGCTCAACCTCTCTGGGCTCCCAAGATTATAGATCTCAAGAATCTATACAACATTTACAAATTCTTACAGAAGCCTATGTACTAAAATTGCCGTCTACTTTGATAAGATGCCCAGTTGAAAATAATTGCAAGCTTTATCTAACTTAAGCCTTAACACATTTAAAAGAAAATGAATTAGATTATATTCACTGAGTAAGTTATGTACTTAATTATATCACAGAAATCGAGGAGAGTTTTGTGACTTATCGCAGCGATGAACTCCGAGGCATGGAAACAACTAGGTTTTCTCAGGACGCTGTTTATTTTGGCAAGATGTAGAGCCAATGGGTCACCACTATTTTTAATGAACCAAATAAATACTTGAAACAGTTGACTCTATTCATTCCAACTGTCTCTGTATTCCTAAGTTTGGTCTCTGCATCTCTCTTTGTTACGAAACTCCTGAACGTTCCTAGGGACTTTGACAAATTCCCGGCTTCAGTCAGGCAGACGGGTGTTCGAACCAGGGCAGACTTGAATTGAATTTGGGTCTGCCTCGAGCACTCTGTCTTGATCAGAGAAGGTTGCTCAAGTTAACAAAGCCATCCAGCTCACAAATTAGAGGGGCGATGGCCAAGTGGAGAGAACACGTTGGACATATTTATTTTTCTCTTCCTGCCTTGATATGCCAGGTAAGCTGTAGGCCCGATGAGAAGCCAACGCTCCCAGCCAATGAAAATATGGCTTACCAAGAAGTTCAGGCTAAGTTCTTGGCCAGGATCTCCAAAGGCAAAATGAATAAACAGAAGGAGTTGTAATATGCTCATAATCATTGAGATACGGCAAAAATCAATAAATCACTCTCTCCTTAGGATGTAATTCAGCCCTCTGACTATTTACATGTTGGGAATTTAAAACACGTTGCTGAGTGAATGCTGCAGTTTGTCCATGAAACTGTTGGCTGTTTGAGAAGTGGACTTACCACATTACCTCGTCACACAATTGAATCACAATACAAACAAACACATGGATGCAGAAAAATAAAGTTCCATGCTAAAGGATACATTTATCTGTTTCCCTTTTCTTAAATCAGCAGTGAAATACAAGTAATAATTTAATAGATACTTTTAATTAACAACTATCAATTATTATTTTTGAAAAGAGACAATGTGCTGGAATAACTCAGTGGGTCAGACAATATGTGTAGCAAAGAACTGCAGATGCTCATTTAAATCAAAGGTAGACACAAAATGCTTGAGGCAATATCCCTGGAGAACATGGTTAGCTGATGGTTCATCTGTTTGAAGAAGGGTCTCAACCCAAAATGTCATCTATCCATGGACTCTTTAGGGATATTGCCTGGCCCACTATGTTACTCCAGCACTTTGTTTATTTTTTTTTGTAAAGCAGCATCTGCAATTCCTTGCTTCTAAACAATAAACAAATACTACTTGATCTGTTGAGTTACTTCAGCACTTCATTATTTTGCTCAATATTCCAGCATCTGCAATTCCTTCTATCTCAACTATAAATCTTGTCCAATATACAGTACTCACAGTATTTTAATACCAAATTCACCGTTTGATCATGAGGTTCTGGATTTGAACTTAAAAGGTGACTCTGTTTCCATTGTCAGATTTGACTTTACTTTAGACTTTAGAGATACAGCGTGGAAACAGGCCCTTCGACCCACCGATTTCGTGCTGACTAGCGATCACTCCACTAGCACTATCCTACATACTAGGGATAATTTACAATTTTTTAAATGAAGCCAATTAACCCACAGACCTGTATATCTATGGAGTGTGGGAGGATACCAGAGCACCTGGAGGTCACAGGGAGAAGGTACAGACTCCATAAGACAGCACCCGTAGTCAGGTTCAAACCTGGGTCTCTGGCGCTGTAAGGCAGCAACTCTACAGCTGCACCATTGTGCCACCCGCTTTGCATAGGTTTGTGATTTCACTTCCTATAGTGTGCACTGGATCCAATTCAGTCACAATCTTCTGATGGGGTGGGTCAAAATCCAGACTCTTGTTGCCACGATTATGGTTTTAATAATATCTTCAGAGAGAACATTTTTGTTGTTTGTGACAACGGAGTGGCAATTTGTCATTACTGATCAAGAATCCATGAATATTGGATTCAAGTCAAGGGAGTCAAGAAAGTTTTACTGTCGTGTCCCAGATAGGACAATTAAACTATTTAATTTACACAACAAAATATGTAAACAAAATATGGAGCAGGGGATAAAAGTACAGTGTGTCTATATCCAATGGACTATATATATACACAATAAATAAACAGACCAAGTGCAATAGGCTGTTATTGTTTAGAGTTTATTTGATGGCGAGTTTAATAGCCTGATGTCTGTGGGGAAGAAGCTGTTCCTGAACCTGGATGTTCCAGATTTCAACCTCCTGTACCTTCTTCCCAATGGCAACGGAGAGATGAATGTGTGGCCAGGATGGTGAGGGTCTTTGATGATGTTGGCAGCCTTTTTGAGGTAGCGACTGCGATAAATCCCTTTGATGGTGGGGAGGTCAGAGCCGATGATGGACTGGGCAGTGGTTACAACTTTCTGCAATCTTTTCTGCTCATGGATGTTCAAGTTACCAAACCAAGCCACGATGCAGCCAGTCAGCATGCTCTCTACTGTGCACCTGTAAAAGTTAGAGAGAGTCCTCCTTGACATACCAACTCTCCATAATCTTCTCAGGAAGTAGAGGCGCTGATGATTCTTTATAATTGCATCAGCGTGCTGGGACCAGGCAAGATCTTCGGAAATATGCACGCCCATGAATCTGAAGTCCTTGACCCTTTCCACCATCGTGGAAATTGATTTAATGGGATTGTGGGTCTCTATCCTACCCCTTCCAAAGTCCACAATCAGTTCCTTGGTTTTGCTGGTGTTGAGGGCCAGGTTATTGTGCTGGCACCATTTGGTCAATCGGTCGATCTCACTTCTATACCGTGACTCATCACCATCAGTGATTCGTCCCACAATAGTGGTGTCGTCGGCGAACTTAATGGTAGAGTTCACACTATGTCCGGCTACGCAGTCATGAGTATCGAGTTAGTACAGCAGGGGGCTGAGTACGCAGCCTTGAGGTGCTCCCGTGCTGATTGTTCACGAGGATGACACATTTCCACCAATACGGACAGAATGTGGTCTGTGGATGAGGAAGTCGAGGATCCAATTGCAGAGGGATGCGCAGACACCCAGATCTGAGAGCTTGGTAACCAGTTTGGAGGGGATGATAGTATTAAATGCCAAGCTGTAGTCTATGAATAACAGCCTGACATATGAGTTTGTGTTGTCCAAGTGCTCCAGAGCGGAGTGGAGAGCCAGTGAGATCGCATCCACCATTGACCTGTTGTGACGGAAGATCAAGCCACGGTTGCCCAGCCAGATGCAACTAAATTTAACAAGGCACTTTCTTCCCAATAACCCTTTCTGGCTACACCCCTCCCTTCACCACCTCCAGTTTAAATTCCAGTTGGAATATTTTTGAGGACCAAGTAACCAAGAACCAAAAACCAAGAACTAAGAACTGCAGTGGATCAAGGTTTTTGTCGAGGTAGGAGTTGATATGTGCCATAATCAACCTCTCAAAGCACTTCATCACCACAGACATTAGTGGCACTGGTCAATAGTCATCGAGGCATGTTACCTTGCTCTCCTTGAGCACTGGCATTATTGATGCCCTTTTAAAGCAGGTGGGAACCTCAGACTTCAGAAGTGAGAGGTTGAAAATGTCCATAAAAAATCCAGCCAGTTGGTCCACACAGGTTTTAATGAAGCAACTGTGTTCATGCAGTGCCAATGAACATACCAAGGATGAGCTGTTGTCCATACATGCATGTCTTCACTTTCCTAAAGAGTTTGTGTCTAACCGCGGACTCTAGTTTTAAAATACTTTATAAACTATGAAGGGGATCAACATAGCCTCATATCAAAGAGCACCAAAAGGTGCACTGCTAGGCTAAGAATTTTAATGAAACTGTGGTTTGAATTGTATACTACTTCCATTCCCTTTGTCCAATATTTGGAATTAATGTTATTTCTTGTTGCTTTGCATCACTCTCTGCATATCTTTCATTTCTTTCATTTTAAGTGATACAAGGAGCTTTGTCAACATGCCATCTGCTCTGGCATGTTGGCAAGGAGCACTGCTTAAATCCCACATCTCTTTAGGCACTCATAATATCACCACCTCCTCCAATCTCTAGCAGGTTGTCCGCTTCAAAGTAGATGTACATTTGTTCAACATAAACTTTGTGGTTCTCAAACTGAAATGTCACCTATCCATGTTCTCCAGAGATGCTGCCTGACCTGTTGAATTACCCGAGCACTTTGTGTCCGCTGCATTTCCTTGTTTCTTCATCATATAGGCCAAGGGTCTCCGTCAGGGTGCTAATTTAGTTTTAGTTTTAGTTTTAGAGAGTGCAGAAACAGTCTCTTTGACCCACTTGTGCAGGAAGGAACTGCCGATGCTGGTTTAAACCGAAGATTGACACAAAAAGCTGGAGTAACTCAACGGGACAGGCAGCATCTCTGGAGAGAAGGAATGGCTGTCTGAAGAAGGGTCTCGATCCGAAATGTCACCCATTCCTTCTCTCCAGAGATGCTGCCTGCCCCACTGAGTTACTCCTGCTTTTTGGGTCTATCAATGAGAATTTCTCCTCTGTATTTACCGAGGAGAAAGACAGGAGGACGGGGGAACACAGGGCAGTCAATGGAAGTGTCTTGAGAGCAGTCTTGAGGAGAGTTATTCATGAGAGGATTTTAGGTAGGCCGTGAAGGTCAGAGAGAAGCAGCAACCAGAAGCAGAGAGAGTGAGTATTGGCTGAAAGAAGGTGAGTCAGGGAGAAATTAGATTTAAAAAGAGTGCCAAAGACACAGGTTCAAGTAATTTGCAAATTAGCCCTAAAGTAGATGATTAGTTAGCAGATAAAAATACGTGCAGCTATAGCGGAACGACCTTGCTGAGGTGAAGTGCCTTGTCTTCGGCTCGAGAGTCTTCGGCGAGGAGACTACACTCAAATTTAGAAAAGGTGAAAGACACACCAATTGGGATTTGTCTGCTGAAAGAATGGCAGGCAAGTTGTTGCAGTGTGACTCTTGCACACTGTTGGTGCCCCTGACAACCACACCTGTGGAAATTGTGTCCAGGTGCAGCTCCTGAAGGGCCGAGTTCTGGAACTGGAGCAGCAGTTGGATGATCTCAAGACCATCCGGGAAAACAAGAGCTTCCTGCTTCTGCAGTTGTACAGGGCCCTAGTGAGACCACACCTGGAGTATTGTGTGCAGTTTTGGTTGCCTAATTTGAGGAAGGACATTCTTGCTATTGAGGGAGTGCAGCATAGGTGAAAACAGGTACACCCTCTTAGAAGGTGTCGGGACAGACGACACTTCCAGTCCAAGCAAATCCTGGTGCTGAGGCTCAAGCGGAGAGACCTACGTCAGTAACGCCCTAGTGATAGGTGACTCAATAGCAAGAGGTTCGGACAGGAGATTCTGTGGCAACAGGCGAGACTCGAGGATGGTGTGTTGCCTCCCTGACATCTCAGACCGATTGCAGGGCATCCTCAAGGGGGAAGGGGAGCAGCCGGAAGTGGTTGTGCATGTCGGCACAAACAACATCGGGAAAAAGAGGGAGGAGGCTCTGCAACGTGATTCTAGAGAGTTAGGAAGAAAGCTGAAAAGCAGGACATCTAGGGTGGTTTTCTCTGGATTGCTTCCAGTACCTCGTGCTGGTGAGGGCAGGAACAGGGAGATAGGGGATCTGAATGTGTGGATGAGGGGTTGCTGCAGGGGGCAGGGATTTAGATTTATAGACCACTGGGATCTCTTCTGGGGTAGGGGTGACCTATACAAAAGGGATGGGTTGCACCTTAACTGGAGGGGGACCAACATTCTGGCAGGCGGGTTTGCCAGATTTACACAGGTGGGTTTAAACTAAATAGCGGGGGGGGGGGGGGGGGGGGGAGGGGAGGGGGAGGAGGAGGAGTTGACAAATTGGAAGTATGATGGAGTTATAGGGAAAGAGAGTACAGGAAAAGTTACGAAAGACACCCGAATAAATGGGACGGAAAGTTCAAGAAGGGATAAGAGAGATGTCAGATGAAATAGGAACCAGTGTGAGAGGGGAGATGAAAACCAAATTAAAAGTGTTATATATGAATGCATGAAGCATAAGAAATAAAGTGGATGACCTTGGGGCTCAGTTAGAAATTGGTAGGCATGATGTTGTGGGAATTACAGAGACATGGCTGCAAGAGGATCGGAGATGGGAACTGAATATTCAGGGTTATACGTCCTATCGAAAAGACAGACAGGTGGGCAGAGGGGGTGGGGTAGCTCTGTTGGTAAGGAATGAGATTCATTTCTTTGCGAGGGGTGACATAGAATCAGAAGATATAGAGTCATTGTGGATAGAAGTGAGAAATTGTAAGGGTAAAAGGACCATAATGGGAGTTATCTACAGGCCGCCAAACAGTAGTCTGGATATCGGGAGCAGGTTGCATCAGGAGTTAAAATTAGCATGTAACAAAGGTAATGCTTTGGTAGTTATAAGAGGTTTCAATATGTAGGTAGACTGTGAAAATCAGGAGTGCAGTTCAGACCTCTGCACTATCAGAATGTGCAACGAGCTAAAGAACAAGCACCGAATGAACATGCAGGTCACTTCGATAGACCAATGCTGTTGCCAGCCGAAGCTATCGCCGAGTTGCAATGGTGGATAATTAATGTCTGACGAAGTACTAAAGACATTCTGACTCAACAACCCTCAGTTATTTTACAAACTGATGTCAGTGCTTTGAGATGGTGAGCCACTGTGGTGGCAGATAGAGTGTGCAAGAAGCATTGATCCTACAGAGGCATGGGATAAACTACTTAGAATTGTTGGGTGCATTCTATGGCCTAAAAGCATATTGTTCAACAATGAATGATTTACATGTTCAGTTCCAGATTGACAATACCACAGCTGTTGCATATGTCAATCACATGGGAGGAATTAGGCCAGTATCATGTGATAATCTGGCTAACCTTATTTGGAATTGGTGTATTACGAGAAACATCTGGGTCTCAGCTATCTACCTACCAGGTAGAGATAATGTGGTGGCAGACACCAGGTCACGCAAATTTAATGACAACACAGAATGGATGCTGAATCCAAAAGTTTTCAAAATGATTGTCAGCCGGTATGGATTGCCAGACAGAGATCTGTTTGCATCCAGGCTAAATCATCAGTTACCTAAATACGCCTCATGGGAACCAGATCCAGGGGCAGTAGCGGTGGATGCTTTCTCGCTACATTGGGGACGTTCGGTCTTTTACACTTTTCCCCCATATCTCACCAAAATAGAGCAGGACTCCGCTTCAGGCGTTTTGGTAGTTTCTGACTGCCCACACAGCCATGGTTCCCGTTGGTCCTGAGACTGATGACACAGCCATTCATCCCCAAATGCAGCAACTTGTTGGTTCACCCTGTGACAGGAGAGAGTCACCCTTTACATGATTGTATTAATCTGTTGATTTGCAGATTCTGACCAGACCGTTCCAGGGGCTCGGACTATCGAGTAGGACCGTGGATGTGATTACTACGGCCTGGAGAGATAGTACTAAAAAGCAATATGTATCTCATATTAAGAAATGGGAGATGTTTTGTTTACAGTCAGATATATCTTATCATACTGCAGGCATACCGGATGTATTGCAGTTCCTTGCTACATTGCATTTTGACGAGCAATTGAGCTATAGTGCCATTAATAGTGCTCGGAGTGCTTTGTCCTCCTATTTAGGGCAAGGCTCGGGACAATATTCAGTTGGATCTCATCCATTAATGTCCCGATTCATGAGAGGTATTTTTAACAAAAAACCCTCCCAGGCCTAGATATATGGAAATCTGGGATGTCAGTATAGTTCTCACACTGCTTCGGCAGTGGGCTCCAATTACATCTCTGTCTTTTCAGATGCTCATGGCGCTAGTATCAGCGCAACGGGTCCAGACATTGCAAAAGCTGCAACTGGACAGCATGAAATCTTCTGTAGATAATATTATGTTTTATGTATATGATATAATCAAACAAAAGCAGGCGAGGGACGGCTGGAAGCAAAATAAGGTTTAAAGCATACCCCATTGACCTGAGGCTATGTGTAGTTACGCACCTGAGTCAATATATCGAGGTCACCAAGAGTCTCAGAGGCTCTGAAACAGTGATGCTCATCAGCCACAAAAAAAACTCATAAAAAAGTGGCAGTACAAACTATTTCTAGGTGGTTGAAACAGGTTTTGGATTGTGATGAAGTAGACACTGATGTGTTTAAATCTCACTCCACCAGGCTGGTGACAACATCCGCAACAAAGGCGCAGGACATGCCTTTAGACCAACTCCTCGGGGCCACAGGATGGTCTAGTGAAGGAACCTTTTCAAGATTCTATGATAAACCTGTCCTCGCAGTGGAAGGTTTTGGGCATGCTGTTTTGGCTTCTGTTTGAGTTTCATTTGTAATTTCCCCCTGGGAGAGAGGGGTTATTACTGTTCTTTTATTATTAAAAACGTTCATTGTATAATTTAAACAATGTTCAATACATTGTTTGTTTATCCTGTGTCAACCGAAGCAGTGTGTCGTATGTAACTGGATCTACGGCATGAAATCACAGCTTTGAAATCTTCACGGAATCACTCACGTCTCTCAGAATTAAAATAGTAAGATTAAATGAGAACTTACCAATTTAAAGTTTGATCTTTATTTTATGAGGAGTTACGGTGAGCGATTACGTGCCCTCCGCTCCCGGCCCTCATAATCGCAAAGATCATCTGGTAGTTCTAGTCTTCTGAGTCTTACTATATCACTTCGACTGTAGTTACTGTGATTTCACGCCGCTGCTTTGAAGATTTGCGGGCATGCGCACTGGCGGGGCTTCTTCACATAATCGCTCATCGTAACTCCTCATAAAATAAAGATCAAACTTCAAACTGGTAAGTTCTCATTTAATCTTACTAGTATAGCCTATCACTACATCTCAGTGATTAGCTAGTACAATAAAACATATAATACTTAATTTAATAATATGTCCAAATATTTCATGGTTACACTAATTATCATGAAATATAATTATCAAGCAAGTAAGAAAAAGATGGTAATCATGTATTTTAACTGAGGTGTCGGCCCGGCACTAACACGCCCTGACTCTCCTGCAGCTCTGGGCCTGCACAAATACACACACTCACACACACCCACACACATACACACACCCACATTACTCACTCACACACTCGCATGCACACACCCACCCACTCGGCTCTGACCTTCCTTCCATCGAGGGGATTTATCACAGTCGCTGCCTCAAAAAGGCTGGCAGCATCATCAAGGACCCACACCACCCTGGCCACACACTCATCTCCCTGCTACCTTTGGGTAGAAGGTACAGGAGCCTGAAGACTGCAACAACCCAGTTCAAGAATAACTACTTCCCCACAGCCATCAGGCTATTAAACCAGGCTCGGAACTCTGAACATTAATATCCCTCCCTCTGTTATTTGCACTTTATTAATTTATTAAGTCATGGGTGTATTTATGTATAGAATTGTAGTCAATGCCTTCTATGTTCCGTTGTGCTATGCAAAGAAAGATTTTCATTGTCCTGTCAGGGACACATGACATTAAACTCTTTTGACTCCTTTGACTCTTTGACTCTTTGACTTACTCACTCACCCACTCACACCTGCAATGGACCACAACTCTACTTCATTCAACGCCAGATCGACACCCTCAACACACGTTTCCTCGCCTCCCTGGACCCAAGCTTGCCTGCCTCCAGACCGGTCCCTCCACCGACACTCCTTGACTCGACTGCCCACCCGCAGGCCCGGAGCTCCACCGCTGGATCGCCGCCTGCCCAACCACCACGAGGCCGAGATGGCCACCATGAGGATCAGCAACAACATCCACTGCCTGCCCGGCCAAACCCAGGCATGGACCACCGAAACTGCCGCAGTTGCCGAATCTCACCGCCTCCCAGGGGCCACCGCTGTTGCAGCCGCTGACCCGTATCTCTACTCCAGCCCCCCACAGGCTTCCACCAGCGACTCTGCCGACCCTTGCCTCTCCACCTGCCACCACCGGGCTGGAGTCATCACCTCACCAAAGTTCCAGGCCCACAACCTCTACGATGCGGACAGCAGGTGGTCTGACACTGCTGGGTCCTATTGCACCCCCCTCCTACAGTGAACCTCAGTAGTGATGACTCTTCCTCTTCCCCATCTTTTAACCAGGTTACCCTGACCACACACCCGCTAGTTAAAATTCCCGCTATTTATTTTGGCTTTTTATTTACAGAGGTGCCGGAGCAGCGCTAAGGTGAGCTCCGGCAGCACTGCACCCCTGACACATGGGGCACATTAATGTACAAGGATGATTTGAATGTTACAATGAGGTCAGTTTCTATATTAGTCAGTAATTCCCAGTGATG
This sequence comes from Raja brachyura, assembly GCA_963514005.1. The sequence goes on from OY740781.1 coordinate 77,816,497, forward strand.
TTTGTAATTGGCAGCTATATGAAATCCATTCTCACTTATACAGCAGTTTCCAGCTGCATAATGTTAAACATTTTCCATTTGGCTTTACCAAAAGCTGAAGTAAATGCACGTTTTCCACGTTTGAGCTCCAGGATCTTGTTTTAGCAGCTGCATATTTTCTTTAGTGCTCTGAAATCCGGAAACATTTGGAATATGATTAGTCTCAGAAATGTTTTCTTTGAGGTTTAGGCCGAATACTGTTCTGGGTCTATGACACAGAGGCACTGATCCTAACTGGTTTCACTACCTGCTACAGCCAACACTAGAGGATAAATTGGATAGCACCTGAAAAATGGCTGAGGGAATTACAATGCACAATGATCCCTTACCTATTCGACACAAAAGTTCATGTTGCATTAGTATGAATTAAGCCACTGAATCTAATGATTTGAACAGCTAGTACCAGTTAAAGTTTTCTAGTACTGACTAAATCCATGTCTGCACTTCATAAATGGGGGATGTTTGTTGGAATGACTTCCACTGCACATTGCAGGCACAAGTTTTTGGAGTTTGCCAAAAACCCATGGCAGTTCTGAAGGCTTCCCAATATTCAAGTGCAAGTCTGGAGGCCTTAGATGACAAGATGTACAAAAGGACAGATCCTGTTCTCACAGATGCTCTGGCGTCTTCCAGGCAATTGGTCGAGTAGCAGTTGGGGGATGAGGTAGCAAATCAGGTTGATGCAAAGAGTCAAGGCACAAAGCATAGACACAGAGCTACAACTAATTTAATGTCGTCATGTGTGTGGTGTAGGTCAGCGGATGCATCATCAAATTCCAACTCCCACTAAGTACACCACTATCCTTGTACAAAGCTCCATTCAATGAGCCATCTCGCTCACGTCCCAGCCATCTGTCAGTCTGTACTCCTACGCAATATCCTCGCACACGTACCACCACCTCCAACCCAAAATGCACATCTCGTGACCTGCAGTCTTATGAGAGCCAAATATGGCAGGCACAGCACTCATCAACATCACAAGGTAAATCAAAAATTAAACCTTAACTTTCCCAGGGACACTTTCTAGAAACAGTCACAAATACTGAAAACCGCTAATGGAGTTGTGCAGCATGGAAACAGGCCCCTTGGCCCAACTTGTCCACTTCGACCAAGATGCCACATCTACGCTAGCCCGACCTGCCCATATCCCTCTAAACCTTTTGCTTAAAAATGTACCTGCCAAATGTCTTTTAGGTGTTGTTTAGATGTTGATGACCTGCTTATATGTTGTTATACTACTTTAGTGTCATCCGCAAACTTCCTAGTTATGCCATGTATATTCTCATCCAAATTGTTGATTTAAACCACAAACAGCATTGGGCCTAGCAACAGGCCTCCAGTCTGACAAACAACCTTCCCCATCACACTCTGTTTCCTTCCATGAAGCCAATTCTCTAACCAGTCAGCTAGCTCTCCCTATGTTAAATTAAATTAGTTGTGGCGCTGTGTCTACAGTATGCCTTGTACCTTGACTCCTTACGTCAACGTCATTTGCAACCTCCTCCCCCGACTGCTGCTTGAAAACCTCCAGAGCATCTGTGTAAACAGGATCTGTCCTTTTGTACATCTTGTCATCCATGGCCTCCAGAGTTGCATTTGAATATTGGGAAGCCTTCAGATCTACCATGGGTTTATAACAAACTCCAAAAACCTGTGCCTGCAACCTCCTGTTGATGTCATTCCAACAAATATCCATTTGATCCAACTTTCCAGAGCTGCATATTATGCGGAGCCTTATCAAATACTATTTTCACGTTAAATATGGAAGACGAAAAAAAAAGCGCAGTGGGTAATATGTAATAATTAACCATGTAACACTAATCATAAACTTGCCTTAATACATACTAATAAAAACAACACTGATCATATACCATGCTGGTAATTCTGCTGTCTCTTGCTTTAGTGCTAGCTATCAGGTGCCCTGGATTGTGAGAAAGCTTTTCATAAATAATGTATTTATTTAGTCAGGTTGAGAAAGGGAACCATACTATCCAACACTGATTATCTGAAGTACAATAAATGACTTACTCATCCTATATTATCTTACTATATTTCGAGAAAGTCTTCGTATCCATGGACTGCAAATTCATAAAATCATGCAAATGAAACACATGAAAGTTAAGAATTAATTGGTCATTAGTGCAAATCAGGAAATACTCAGCAAGTCAGACTGCCGCAGACAAGGGAAAATAGAGATAGGTTTTCAGATTGATAACTTCTTACTAGGCCTGTGCTCGCTGGAGTTTAGAAGAATGAGGGGGGACCTCATTGAAACATACAGAATAGTGAAAGGCTTGAATAGAGTGGATGTGGCAAGGATGTTTCCTTTAGTGGGAGAGTCTACGACTAGAGTTTATTGGCTCAGAATTAAAGGACGTTCTTTTAGGAAGAAGATGAGGAGATTTCTTCAGTCAGAGGGTGGTGAATCTGTGGAATTCTTTGCCACAGAAAGCTGTGGAGGCCAAGTCAGTGGATATTTTTAAGGCAGAAATAGATAGATTTCTGATTAGTACAGGTGTCAGAGGTTATGGGGAGAAGGCAGGAGAATGGGGTTAGGAGGTTAAGATAAATCAGCCATGAATGAATGGCGCAGTAGACTTGGTGGGCCTAATTCTACTCATCACTTACGACCTTATAACCTTATCAATCCTTCCTCCACCGCTACTGCCTGATTGTTGAACATTTGTAGTATTGTTAGATTTTTATGAGAAGGTGGTGAATATCTAGCAGCAACATCTTGGCAGGGCAAACATGGTTTTATCACTCCCTGACTGAAGGATACCACCAGGATCCCTCTTCATTTATAGTTTAGTTTTGATTAGTTTAGAGATACAACATGGAAACAGGCAATTAGGCTCACCAAGTCCACGCCAACAAGCGATTCCGATATATATACTAACACTAACCTACACACGAGGAACAATTCACAATTTTGACATAAGGCCTGCATTTCTTTAGAGTTTTTGTGGAGCACCCAGGGAAATCCCATGTGGTCATAGGGAGTACGTACAAACTCCATACAGACAGCACCCATAGTCAGGATCAAACCCGGGTTTCTGGCGCTGTAAGGCAGCAAGTCTACTCGTGCGCCACCATGCGACCCCATGATCACATTAAATTTGTAATGGTTAACTCTACATGGCAGTGTACTCTTGAAAGTATTTATAGCAAGCACCAAGGGTTAATTGAGTTGACAGATATCTGGGGTTTCTGTGGTAATCTAACTCATAACACCTGCATAACACAGAGGACTAGTTTGTCATCCTAATAATTGTCCTGAATGATACAGAGTGCTCTGAAAGAGTACAGAGTCCATGGTCACAACAGATGACATATCATCCAACTTCATCTAACTTCCAACAAGTTCTATTTTAGTTAACAACATATATTCCTTTTGGTTAATTATGTAATTATGTAACCAGAGATGGTTATATAAAGTGAACCATTAATCGGATAATTGCATGAACATTGAAGTGCAAAACATTTCATTAAAACGTTCAGGTTCACATTAAAATATGAAATTTCAAACTGAACTATACTGATCCCATGTAAATTCAAGTTAATTGATATACGCTTCCTTTGACTAGGTTAATTTTAATTGGTCTTCAGTGAGTTACGAGTTTAGTTTATTGTCACATGTACTGAGGTACAGTGAAAAGCTTTTGTTTCATGCTAACCAGTATGCGGAAAGACAATATATGATTACAATTGAGCCATCCACAGTGTACAAATACATGATAAAAGGAATAACTGTAGCAAGTGGTAAGTGTAGCAATAATTTCAGTCAGAAAATTGATGCTACCAATGGGTAGCTATTCCAGGAGAGTCGACGTACATCATGATTTCCTCATAAAATAAATATTTTAGTGGTCTGGTTTTACAATTGTCATCATTCTTTATGGAATACATGTGCTTTTCCTTGAGACAAAATCCTATTTAGTCATTTTGATCTAACTTTAAAAAAAAAAATTTACACTTTTATTTGAATAATACAAGACAAATACATGTTAGGAAGCATTATTAAACCATGAAATAGATCTATTTTATGTAAATTTAACCAGTAATTATATAATGTTGGTTGGGTTTGGATTTAGTAGCTCTCAATGTTAATATTGTCACTGTGCATAATCCAGATTAAAAAATGGCAGACTATTGCATTATTGCCAACATTTAACAATAAAATGAGTTCAATAATATTCTCTTTGGAAAGTTAGTGGAGCAGATCAAATTCAATTTCCATAATATATTGTCAGTAATATAAAAATGAGACTGTTTTGACAATGAATAAAGCATTCTGTCAGATCACATTTGGTATTCACACTAGTGCGATGTTATCCCACTTTGCCATTCACTCTCTACACATCAGGGTCAAAGTAGAGAGACCGATTACCCTGCAAACCTGCACGTCATTGGGATGTGGGAGGAAGCCAGAGCACCCGGTGGAAATCCACGTGGTCACAGGGAGAATATGCAAGCACCAGAGGTCAGGATCAAAACCAGGTCTCTGGCTCTATGAAGCAGCAACTCAAGTAGCTGCACCATTTCTGGCTTGTCAAAGGTATAAAGCAAGTAACCCAAATATCTACTAACAAAAAAAAAGAGAGTACTTCTTGAGAAAATGGATAGTCAAGGTGAAAAATGGTGTTGGTCCCTACTCATTGGCAAGAATGAGAAGTGATGTTGTTGATAAATAGATTCTGAGATGGATTGGTAGAGTGGAAGCTGAGTGGAAGTATTTCTATAATAGGGAAGGCGCGGTGGATGAGCGGCACGGTGGCGCAGCGGTAGAGTTGCTGCTTTACAGCACTTGCACCGCCGGAGACCCGGGTTCAATCCTGATTACGGGGGCTGACTGTAAGGAGTTTGTACGTTCTCCCCGTGACCACATGGGTTTACACCGAGATCTTCGGTTTCCTTCCACACTCCAAATGTAAATTGTCCCTAGTGTGTGTAGGATAGTGTTAATCCATGGGGATCGCTGGTCTGTGTGGACTCGGTGGGCTGAAGGGACTGTTTGTGCGCTGTATCTCTAAACTACACAAAAACTAAAATAGATATGTCTGCTTAAGTCAGGAATGAGGAGGAATTACTTTTCACAGAAGATTGTGAAGCACTAAAATTGTCCACGTAAGAATACTGTGGAGACAAAATCATAGGGAGAGATTAGGAAAGTGCAGTAGAGACCAGAATTGGATGAGCCATGAAGAGAATAGACGGTTCAACTAAGCTATTGACCTATTCCTGCTCCTGTTTCATATGTTCTTTCTTTAGGACAGGCATGGGGGAATACCAGTAATGCATACTTCCCAATTAGCCGGCATTCACTATTGCTCTTTATCTCCCTAACAACCTCCCACTAGGAGTCTGAAGAAGGGTTCCAACCTGAAATGCCATCAGTTCCTTTTCTCCTGAGATGCTGCCTGACCCACTGAGTTACTCCAGCATTTTGTGTCTATCTTCCTACCAGGAGCACCTGATTAGAACTTTGTGACTTCCTTGCAAAAATAATGTTCCCCTCCCCTCTCCCCTCTCCCTTCTTCCCCACACCTCCCCCCTTCCTCCCTCCCTTTTTCCCCACATGGACCTGTACCTATTTCTCCACCTACATTCCCACCTGTAGCTTCACAATTCACAACTCTTCAATCCTTTTGTTTCATCCCTTCCGTCTTTTCATCTCTACCCTTTGTCCGTCAGCGGCCAATGAGAAAGACCCCACTCGCATGTATCAACCTAATACCTGCCAGGCATTCTCCTGCCCTAACTCTCTTCCAACTTCTTCCCCACCACTCACAATCAGCCTTAAAAAGTGTTCTGACCTGAAACGTCACCTATCCACATTCTCCAGAGGTGCTCCCTGGCCCGCTGAGTTACACCAGCACTTTGTGTGTTTTTTTGTAAACCAGCATTTGCAGTTCGTTGTAACCACATGTCTATCTGTCTAACTATCTTTGGCGATCTCTGGAAATGTCCACCAAGATCTATCTTAGTCTCCAACCATATAGCGTGTATTGTTTGCCTTGTTTTTCTATCCTGAATGTATTTACCTCAGATATCTCGTCATTGAATTCTAAAAGGCAACTTTGTGCCCTCCTCGATCATCATTTTTTACTTCATTTTTTAACTTTTTAACTTTAATTTTTTAACTCCAGAAACATACAATTAATTAAAATAGGACATTGCCGGGACATCATTTCACATGCAATGTATTTTCTGAATTACTGAACATTACAAATTGTCTTTAATATGTGATAACGCAGATTTTACAATAAGGAAAATGTGCATGCCTGACTCAGGTAAAGAGCATTTTATCAGCGATAGACACAAAAAGCTGGATTCTCAGCAGGACAGGCAGCATCTCTGGAGAGACGGAATGGGTGACTTTTTGTGTCAAGACCCTTCTTCAGCATTTGTTGGTCCTTCCCGCACTTCCTTCCACTTACTTTATTTCCACTTTTAATTGATTTCTTATTTCCACAGCATATCTCTTAGCCTGGTGCAAGATAGAAACTTTTGGCTTGCGATGTGTGTTTAATTAAACATCGTTTTAGATGCATTAAATTCATTCAACTGATGGTACTTAAGTGTACTTAAGTGTATTTTCTCTGAAGCTTGCCTCGGTTTTCTTGACAAAGATCTCCACCTTCTTTGAGAGTACCTTCCTTCACATCACTGCTATTCCCATTTTGGAGAATCACCTTTCTGAAATTTCGGCAAAGTTCTCATAGTCAAAAGCTGATAAAGCACATCTGGTTTGCTGCCCAAATCCAGGGGTCAAGAGACTCATTTCCTGCTTGTGAAAGTGATGAACTGTGATTATAAATGCTAAATTCTGATTGGATAGCAATGCTTTCTCCATGCTGTTAATCATCAGAATAAGACTGTAATGCTTCAGTTACACACTTTCAGCTGATGCAGAACATAACTGCACAAAAGGTTTTAATGTCCGACGACTGGAGTTCCCCCCACACTGCTATAGCTATCGAACAAATGGCATTTAAAAATAGCCATAAAATAATAAAATAGACCATACTAGTTTAGAAAATCTTAATTATACAAATAATGTAGAGTGATTTTTTAGTTAATTACTTCCTGCCCTGCATGTGCCAGGTTGCTGAGTCATTATCTATTTTTTCTACCAGACCTGTTCATTCGGCAGATCATGTTTCAGCCCAGTTTCCAGCAGTCTTTCAGACAAATGCAAAATTGGCATCAGTAAAACAGGGCAAACTGGCAGAAGTGGAACATTGTCTTACTTATTTTTTTACAACTTACGCAGTAATTTGGCCTATCGGGGTTCATGTCAACCATGCAGTTCTGCGATTCACCCTCCCCCTCTCTCTCCCCCTCTCCCTCTCTCCCTCCCCCTCTCCCTCCCCCTCTCCCTCCCCCTCTCCCTCCCCCTCTCCCTCCCCCTCTCCCTCCCCCTCTCCCTCACCCTCTTCTCCCTCTCTCCCCTCCCCTCCCCCTTTCCCCCTCCCCCCCCCCCCCCCCCCCCCCGCTCTGAGGTCCGGATGGAGTTTGTGGCCATGTGTGGATACACTGGGAGAGGTATTCACAGATATCTTTAACCTATCGCTATTCCATTCTGAGGGTCCCACTTGCTTCAAAATAAAACATGATCTTCCTGATGCCAAAGAAAAGTAAGGTAGCGTGCCTAATGACTACCATCTAGTCTCGCTGACATTCGTCATCATCAAGTGCTTCAAGACACTGGTGAAGGTACACATTTACTCCAGCCTTCCAGCCAGCCATGAACCACTGCAGTCTCCTTACCATAGCAACAGGTCCACCACAGAAACCATCTTCCTAGCCCTAAACACATCTTTGGAACACCTAGACAACAAGGACTCCTTTGTTAGACTCCTATTTATCAACTATAATCAACTATTTATCTGCCTTCACCACTAAAATCCCGTCCAAACTCACCTACAAATTCATGGAGCTAGGAATCAGCTCTGTCCCCTGGCACTGGATCATATAACCATATAACCATGTAACAATTACAACACGGAAACAGGCCTTCTCAGCCCTTCCAGTCCATGCTGACCATTTATTTTCCCCTAGTCCCATCTACCTCAGACCATACCCCTCCATTCCTTCCCGTCCATATTCCTATCCACTTTACTTTTAAATGTTAAAATCGATCCTGCCTCCGCCACTTCTGCAGGAAGATCATTCCACACAGCCACCACTCTCTGAGTAAAGAAGTTCCCCCTCATGTTACCCCTAAACTTCTGTCCCTTAAATCTCATGTCATGCCCTCTTGTTTGAATCTTCCCTACCCTCAATCAGAAAAGCTTATCCACGTCAACTCTGTCTATCCCTTTCATCATTTTAAAGACCTCAATCAAGTCCCCCCTTAACCTTCTGCACTCCAAAGAATAAAGACCTAACTTGTTCAACCTATCTCTGTAACTTATTTGCTGGAACCCAAGCAACATTCTAGTAAATCTCCTCTGTACTCTCTCTATTTTGTTGACATCCTTCCTATAATTAGGCAACCAAAATTGTACACCAGACTCCAGAATTGGTATCACCAATGCCTTGTACAATTTGAACATTACTTCCCTACTCCTATATTCAATGCTCTGATTTATAAAGGCCAGCACACCAAAAGCTTTCTTTACCATGTACGTCCTATTTTGATTTGTCCTGCCAAGATGTAGCACCTCACACTTATCAGCATTAAACTCCATCTGCCATCTTTCAGCCCACTCTTCCAAATCACCCAAATCTCTCTGTAGACTTTGAAAATCTACTTCATTATCCACAACACCACCTATCTTAGTGTCATCTGCATACTTACTTATCCAATTTTCCACCCCATCATCCAATTCACTGATGTACATGACAAACAACAGTGGACCCAACATAGATCCCTGAGGCACCCCACTGATCACCAGCTTCCACCCTGACAAACAGCCATCCACCATTACTCTCTGGCATCTCCCATTCAGCCACTGTTGAATCCATCTTGCTACTCCGCCATTAACACCCAAAGATTGAACCTTCTTAACCAACCTTCCATGGGGAACCTTGTCAAAGGCCTTACTGAAATCCATATAGACAACATCCACTGCTTTACCCTCATCAATTTCCCTAAATTTTCTTCAAAAAATTCAAGAAGGTTTGTCAAACATGACCTTCCAGGCACAAATCCATGTTGACTGTTCCTGATCAGACCCTGTTTATCCAAATGCTTATATATATTATCTCTAAGTATCCTTTCCATTAATTTTCCCACCACTGACATCAAACTAACAGGTCTATAATTGCTAGGTTTATTCTTTGAACCCTTTTTAAACAATGGAACAACATGCGCAGTACGCCAATCCTCTGGCACTATTCCCGTTTCTAGTGACATTTGAAATATTTCTGTCATTTCTGCTATTTCTACACTAACTTCCCTCAATGTCCTAGGGAATATCCTGTTAGGACCTGGAAACTTATCCACTTTTATATTTTTCAAAAATGTCACCATACTCTTATAGAGGCTTACAAAATTCTTAAGGGGTTGGACAGGCTTGGTGTAGGAAGATTGTTCATGATGTTGGGGAACTCCAGAACAAGGGGTCACAGTTTAAGGATAAGGGGGAAGTCTTTTAGGACCGAGATGAGAAGATATTTGTTTCACACAGAGAGTGGTGAGTCTGTGGAATTCTCTGCCACAGAAGGTAGATGAGGCCAGTTCATTGGCTATATTTAAGAGGGAGCTAGATGTGGCCCTTGTGGCTAAAGGGATCAGGGGGTGTGGAGAGAAGGCAGGTACAGGATACTGAGTTGGATGATCAGCCATGATCATATTGAATGGCTGTGCAGGCTCGAAGGGCCAAATGGCCTACTCCTGCAGCTATTATTATGATTGTATGATTCTATGACTCTTAACTATAGTGTTGGGTTGCATCACAGCTTGCTTTGGGAACAACTCAGCCAAAGACTGCAAGAAATTGCAGAGTTGTAGATGTAGCCCAGTCCATCACACACGCCAGACTATCCACCATTGCCTCCATCTGCACTTCACAGTACCTCGGAAAAGCAACCAACATAATCAAAAACTTGTCCCATCCCCAGTCATTCCTTCTTCTCCCTGCTCCTATCTGGCAGAAAGTACAGAAACTTGAAAGCACACACCATCAGACTCAGGAACAACTTCAGCCCTCTGTTATCAGGCTTTTTAATCGGCCTTCTATAAGCCAGGGCACTGTTAAATTCATCTCTACTCCATTATTGATATTGGAATTTGTCCATAGAACTAATAGGCAATATTGTGCTACAATGCTGAAAACTATATTTAGCACTCTGTATCTTCACCCTACCGATTGAACTTAAGTTTGACTTGATTGTATTTATTTACCTGTTTGGATAACATGTAAAACAAAGCTTTTCACTGTACTTCAGTAAATGTGACAATAATAAACCTAAACCAATATGACAGATCCAAGAAGAAGAAATCAGTGCACCGCTTAAGAAAAAAGTGAAGTGGTTTAAATAGAAGAGTTAAAATAGGAGAGGATAGGGTAGTAGTTCTGGTTTTGGATTGATGGAGTAAAATGGCATTATTTTACTGGTTAGTCATATTGTTTTATTCTCTGTTTTCCATTTATGTACCAGCTACAGTGTCTCCTTCTTTCACCTTGGAGTGTGAATGGATCTCTTCTTGTTTGCAAGTGATGAATGTAATGCTTGATTCAAAAATAATTGCTGGAAATTAAGGATTTCCAGCTGTCGAAGATTTGGAAAATATGTAATTCTAGACTGACGATGCGTCTGTTTATTGCCTTATTGAGATTACATAATTTATTCAGTTAATTTCTAGCTGGCACCAAACACTCCACAAAGTAGATCTCAAGCTCTTATGTTACCATCATTTTGTAAGTGTAAATAAATGGTAAAAATGTACTTGCTATTCACTTTAACCGTTGCCGAACCAGCAGGTCCAGGAACAGCTTCTTTCCGGCGGCTGTCACGCTACTCAACAACGTACCTCGGTGACAGCCAATCACCCCCCCCCGGACACTTATTGTTATTTATTCAAATCATTTGCTGTGTCGCTCTTCCAGGGAGATGCTAAATGCATTTCGTTGTCTCTGTACTGTACACTGACAATGACAATTAAAATTGAATCTGAATCTGAATCTAACCACACCTTAGATAGCAATGCTATTTGCCACTATTCTCTGGTGTTCATGAAGCAATATTTGTTTTGTAATAACATTTACGGCAATTATTTTTAAATTAATTGCAAATTAATAATGTTGATTTCCAAAAATGCCAAATACACGCTGCACTTTGAAGTGAAAAAGCCTTTATCAAATATTGACTGATAAAATGAGCTGATAAAAACCCTGGTTGGCATGGAGATGCAGCTCTTTCCAAGGGAAAGCAGACTGTATAATTAACTCAGTCGGGAGTCTGCTGTTAATTTTTCAAGCTGTGAAAAGCAGATCTGAGTTTATTTACTGTCCGGCTATAAGGGGGTAGGAGTTCAGAACCTCTCTGCGTCGACCATCGCAGCCACAGGGTGGAATCCAGATGAGGTCAGCCTAGCACCCTTTATTTCCTGTCCCAGAGACATACCTAACAAGCATGAATGTTGTAAACTCTTTGAAAATCTCATGGGAATGCTTTCTGGTATTTATGTACCACTGACCCTTTTAAACTTAATTATGCACTGGTGCTTTCATGTTTATTTACGTAACACTAGTTACGGGTATTTTAAACAGCATTAGAAATAAAGCGTAAGAAGTCCTCACTGGTGTATTGTTGAGCACTTTTAACTGAGATCATTCTTTATCCATTACAAAGTACTATTGTCTGTATCTAAAGCCGGTCTTTGTCTTAGTTTCTCAGATTCATAGCCTTAGCTTCAGATATTTTCACCTGTTTTTCATCATTCCTTCTACAATAGCTTCTGAATATTGGTCATTTTAATTAGCATCCTTTACAAATGGAGACAGAATTACTTTGAAGTAACTTTTTTTCTTGGATTTGGTAAGACTGTAAATCAAGATAAGGAATTTAGAGTGGCACAGTGGTAGAGTTGCTGCCTTACAGCACCAGAGACCCAGGATCGACCCTGACGATGTGTGCTGTCTGTACAGAATTTGTACCTTCTCCCTGTGACCACATGGGTTTTCTCCGGGTGCTCTGGTTTCCTCCCACATTTCGGTAACATTATAAATTGTCCTTAGTGTGTAAGACCGTGCTAATGTATGGGAGGTGATCGCTGGTCAACCAAAGAACCTGTTTCCACATTGTATTGCTGAAGTCTAAAATCTAAAGGAAACTTAACATTACACCTTCTCCTAAAAATCAAATTCATTAATTCCCTCCTCTGTGTAGTTCAAATATCACATAGGGTTGTTTTATTGAAGAGAGCAGCAGTGCTGCCTGAAAATGGCCTACAAAAAGATAACCCCCTTTAGAATTAATAATGTTGATTATTCTTGATAATATTCCAAACCTCGATGAAAGCAAAAAATTATGTTTTTCATAAAAACTGTGGTGAATATCTGAAATGAACTGCGTGAGGAAGTAGTGGGGGAATATATAATATTTAAAAGGGTTTGCACAGGTACTTGGATATGAAAGAGGGATACGAGACTCGTGTGGGCAAATGGGATCAGCTGAGATAACCACCACATGGGGGGAGAAAGGGGTAATTTCTGTGCTGTACATTTCTTTAATCCCATGAATGCTAAGCAAATACACGGATGAGTTTATTCACCTTGATTTGTATTTGACAACTTCTACTAAAACCAATACATGTAGTGAAGATACCATTCTTATAGTCATGCTTGTGGTTAGGTAATGACCTCTATATTGGACAATGCTGCCTTGAGTTCAAACGTCAGCAATGGCACATTGCCCAGAGTTCAAAATGAACCTCTTTATTACTTTCAGTTACTCACTAGAAAAAAAGCTATAGCTTTCAGATAAAATAGAAATAATAAACTATTGGACAATGTGATTCATGGCCCAAGATGTAAATCAGATTTATTGAAGAAAAGTATGTGCAGAAAGTCCTGCAAAAGTATTTGGAGGAAATACAAAGAATAGCAGGATCAGGTACTGGCAGATGACTACTGCCATAGAGGCAGTATAAATTTGGGTGTTTTTCGGGTGCTCCAGTTTCTTCCCACACTCCAAAGACATACAGGTTTGTAAGTTAATTGGCTTTGGTAAAATTGCATTTTGTCCTTAGTGATAGACTAGTGCTAGTGTCTGGGGTGATCACTGGGCAGCTCGAACTCTGAGAGCCAAAGGGCATGTGTCCACGCTGTTTCTCTAAAGTCTAAAGTAAAGTGAAGGTGAGGGGTAGGACAGGAATTGCGAGGGGAGAAGTGGTGGGGGTGGGAATGATGAGCAGATGAAGGCAGGCTGGTAGGCGGTGGTGGGGGAGGGTGGAGTTGGGATGGAACGGTGCAAAAGGTGAACTAAACCATATAAACCATATAACCATATAAACCATATAACAATTACAGCACGGAAACAGGCCTTCTCGGCCCTTCCAGTCCGTGCCGACCATTTATTTTCCCCTAGTCCCATCTGCCTGCACTCAGACCATACCCCTCCATTCCCTTCCCGTCCATATACCTATCCACTAAAGAAGTGAGAATCTGGGTGGACAGGTGGGAGTGGAAAAGGAACATGAAGGCACGTGGCTCATCTGAAATTGGAACATTTGGTGATCATACCGTTGGGTTGCAATCTACAGAAGGGGAATATGAGATGCTGTCTGGCCTTTCCTTGGCAGTGGAGAAGGCCGAAGAACAGGCAGGTCAGGATGGGAATGGGAGGGGGAGTTGAAATGATGTAACCGATAGCTCAAGATGGGCTTTGCAGCCAGAGGCACAATGGTCGAGTAATCTAGGCTTGGTCTCTCTGGTACAAAGGTCACATCGCAAGCACCAAAAGTAATACACCAGGTTGGAGGAGGTGCACATGAATTTCTGCCTCACCTGGAATGGCAGTTTAGGTCCTTGGTGAGGGAGGAAATGAAGGGATATGTTCTACACCTCCTGCAATTACAAAGGAAAGTGCCGAGGCATGGAGAAGGGTGGTTAGGGTGAGAATACTAGGGATTTAAAAAAAGAATTGGCCTGGTGGAAAGCAAAAAGGTGGGGAGAAGGGAAGTTCTGATTGGTTATAGTGACCCTACATCTCACCCATAGCCCCACGCCTCCCAGACCCTTCTCCCCCCCCACCACCCCCTCCTCTGACATCCTTTCTCCCCACTCCATTAGTCCCCTCTCTCTCCTCTTATCCTTCTCTGACCCTACCACTCATCCTTGCTTCCACTTCATTAACATAGAGGCTGCTGGATGCCTGAAATGTGCTGCCATGGGTGACGATGGAGGCATTTGGAGGCAGGTGGAGTATTGTGTGCCGTTTTGATCTCCTAATTTGAGGAAGGACATTCTTGCTATTGAGGGAGTGCAGCATAGGTTTACAATGTTAATTCCCGGGATGGTGGGACTGTCATATGCTGAGAGAATGGAGCGGCTGGGATTGTACACTCTGGAGTTTAGAAGGATGAGAGGATATCTCATTGAAACATATAAGATTGTTAAGGGTTGGACATGCCAGAGGCAGGAAACATGTTCCCGATGTTGGGGGAGTCCAGAACCAGGGGCCACAGTTCAAGAATAAGGAGTAAGCCTTTGGAACAGAGACAAGGAAACACTTTTTCTCACAGAGAGTGGTGAGTCTGTGGAATTCTCTTCCTCAGAGGGCGGTGGATGCAGATTCTCTGCTTCCCGAACATGATAAACAAATCTCATCTGGCTGTATGCGATCCATACCCCTCTGCACCAGCATCTTCATGTGTCTATCTTAAAGCCTCCTAAACACGACTATTGTTCATTTATCATGTTCGGGATGCTTTAAAGAGAGAGCTAGATAGGGCTCTTAAAACTAGCGGAATCAGGGGATATGGGGAGAAGGCAGGAATGGGGTACTGATTGGGGATGATCAGCCATGATCACATTGAATGGCAGTGCTGGCTCGAAGGGCCGAATGGCCTACTCCTGCACCTATTGTCTATTGTCAGACACAATAGTCGTGTTTAGGAGGCTTTAAGATAGACACATGAAGATGCTGGTGCAGAGGGGTATGGATCGCATACAGCCAGATGAGATTTGTTTATCATGTTCGGGAAATACATTGTGAGCTGATGGGCCTATTCCTGTGCTGTTCTGTCCTATTTCGATGTTTGATTATAGAGGAAGAATCTGAGAAGATAGATAGAGATAGAGAAGGCAGGAGAAATGTGCAACTCCTGGTCGGGTAACAAACAAACTCTGGAGGAGCTCAGCAGGCCAGGCAACATCTGTGGAGGGAAATGGACAGGTGACCTCTGGTATAACAACCATATAACCATATAACAATTACAGCACGGAAACAGGCCATCTCGACCCTTCAAGTACGTGCCGAACAACTTTTCTCCCTTAGTCCCACCTGCCTGCACTCATACCATAACCCTCCATACCCTTCTCATCCATATGCCTATCCAATTTATTTTTAAATGATACCAACGAACCTGCCGCCACCACTTCCACTGGAAGCTCATTCCACACCGCTACCACTTGGTTTGAGATTTTTCTTCATACTTATCTGTGCAGAATTGTTGAGAATTTAGGGAGAATAGGGAAAATGTGGGAGTGGGATTGCTCTGTGAGCCAGCAACGACTCAATGGGCCAAATTGCATACTTCTACTTGTTAAGTAAATATAGAAGCGTGGATTGAGTGATGAATACCGGGACAGAATGAGAGGTCAGAGCCTGCTCACTTACTGTGTGTTCTGTAGCACTGCATTGCAATGCACTGCCATGAAAGTTGTAAACACATAGATCCATGAGATTAACTCACTGGCAGCTCTCTTCCAAAGTGTCAAGGATAGGTGCGGTTCATCAGCAAAACTTTCAGTGACGTACTGTTTCTTACAGTGTCTAAGGGACCAGCACGACACTTCCCCATGGTAGTCAACCCCTCCCTGGCATATCTTATCATAACAGTGTTACAGATGCAGGGAATTGGAACATAGAACATAGAACAACAGCACATAAATGGGCCCGTCAGCCCCCAAAGCTTTTGCCAAACGCTAACTAGTTGAACTGATCTCATCGACCTGCAAGTGATCCATATTCCTCTATTCCCTGCAAATCCATGTGACTATCTAAAAGCTCCTTAAACGCCACTGTTATATCTGCCACCACCCCTGACAATGCATTCTAGGTCCCCGCCACCCTCTGTGAAAAAAAACATGCCCTGTACGTCTGGATTATATTTTCCCCCCTCACCTTACAGCTATGTCCTCTGGTGTTGGACCCTGGAAAAAAGGTTCTGGCTGTCTATCCTATCTATGTCTCTCATAATTTTTTATACTTCTATCAAGTCTCCAATCACCCTTTAACATTCTCAAGTCTCCTCTCAACTTCTGACGTTCAATTGTTCAACTTGACAACTACCTTTTTATTCATATTGTGCATGGGAAATAAAGGAAGATTTAGTACTGTAAATATATTTTCAACATGCTGGTTTAACTCAACGGTCATACTGGAGAACACAGAGAGCTGTAGGAAGAAACGGCAGATAAACACAAAATGCTGGAGTAACTCAGCGGGACAGGCAGCATCTCTGGAGTGAAGGAATGGGTAACGTTTCGGGTCGAGACCCTTCTTCAGACTGATGTCAGCGGAGTGGGCGGGACAGAAATAGAATGTAGTCGGAGACAGTAAGACTGGTGGGAGAACTGGGAAGGGGAAGGGGATGGAGAGAGGGAAAGCAAGGGCAAATTGAAGTTAGAGGTCAATGTTCATACCACTGGGGTGTAAGCTACCTAAGTGAAATACGAGGTGCTGTTCCTCCAATTTGCGCTGGGCCTCATGCTGACAATGGAGGAGGCCCAGGGCAGAAAGGTCAGATTGGGAATGGGAGGGAGAGTTAAAGTGCTGAGCAACCAGGAGATCAGGTAGGTTAAGGCAGACTGAGAGGAGGTGTTCAGCAAAGCGATCGCCGAGCCTGCGCTTGGTCTCGCCTGCAGGTGCTTGTTTAAACCAAAGAGAGACACAAAATGCTGGAGTAATTCAGTGGGCAGCATCTCTGGAGAGAAGGAATGAGAGATGTTTCAGGTCGGGATCCTTCTTCAGACTCCTGATCCGAAACAACACCTAAACATGTTCTCCAGAGATGCTGCCTGAACCATTGAGTTACTCCAGCACTTTGTGTCATTTTTGTAAACCAGAATCTGCAGTTCCTTGTTTCTACACTTAGTACTGCAGCTTGGTTCTGAGACTATTTGCTGAAATACAACGAGGAGTCATACTAAATTCCATCTCAGGATATGATATTTGCTCCATGTCATTTTTTTGGCATCAACAGAGCACTGTGGGTCACCATAACACATGCTGTAATGGTCACATGAAGAGTAAGAACTTCAGTTGTGAGTCGAGCAGAACAACATTGTTGGGATCCCTTGTGTTGCACAGCACCAATTCCGACATTGTCACTTTAGTGCAACTTTTAGTGCACTATTGATTGTCACACAATCTTTGAACACAGGGTCTCACAAGAACCACATAGTAGGCTGTTCTGGAAGGTTAAATTGCATTGGATCCAGGGAGAGCTGGCCAACTGGATAGAGAACACCATTACAGCTGGATTATCACTAATTACAGCAGGATCTTGATCAGTCGGGCAAAAAGGGCTGAGGAACGGTTAATGGTGTTCAATGCAGATAAGTCATAGTCATAGAGTGATACAGTGTGGGAACAGGCCCTTCGACCCAACTCACCCACACTGGCCAACAATGTCCTAGCTACATGAGTCCCATTTGCCTGCGCTTGGTCCATAACCCTTCAAACCTGTCCCATCCATGTACCTGTCTAACTGTTTCTAAAATGATGGGATCATCCCAGCCTCAACTACCTCCTCTGGCAGCTTGTTCCATACACCCCGCCACCACCCTTTGTGTGAAAAAGTTACCCCTCGGATTCGTATTAAATCTTTTCCTCTTCACCTTGAACCTATGTCCTCTGGTCCTCGATTCCCCTAGTCTGGGCTAGAGAGACTGTGCATCTACCCAATCTATTCCTCTGATGATTTTCTATACCTCGATAAGTTCACCCCTCATCCTCCTATGCTCCATGGAATGGAGACCCAGCCTACTCAACCTATAGCTCATACCCTCGAGTCCTGGCAACATCCTCGTAAATCCTTTCTGAACCCTTTGAAACTTGACAATATCTTTCCTATAACATGGTGCCCAGAACTGAACACAATATTCTAATTGCGGTCTCACCAACGTCTTATGCAACTGCAACATGACCTCCCAACTTCTATACTCAATACTATGACTGATGAAGGGCAAAATGCCAAAAGCCTTTTTGACCACCTTATCTACCTGTGACTCGACCTTCAAGGAACCATGCACCTGTACTCCTAGATCACTCTGTTCTACAACACTTGTTTGTATATCCTATCCTTGTATATCCTTGGATGCTTGTATATCCTATCCTTCAGAATACTCTCCAGTAGTTTACCAACTACAGATATTAAGCTCACCGGCCTATAGTTCCCAACATTTTCCTTGCAGCCGTTCTTGAAAAAGGTACAACATTTGCCACCCTCCAGTCCTCCGGCACCTCTCCTGTATTTAAGGACGACTCGTAAATTTTGTAAAGTGTGTGTAGGGGAGCCTTTTGGGACCAGTGACCACAGTTCGATTAGGTTTAGATACAGTAATTATGGATAGGGATGGAGAGGGTCGACGTGTTAAAACGCTCAACTGGGGTAAGGCCAACTTTGAAGGCATGAGAGAAGGTCTCGCTCAAGTTGACTGCAGCATGTTATTAGAGGGGAAAGGAACATCAGCCAAGTGGGATGTTTTTAAAAGTGTACTGAAGAAAACTCAGAATGTGTACTTTCCTGTCAGAGTGAAGGACAAAGCAGGCAAACGTAAGGAAGCTTGGCTGACAAGGGAAATTGAGACATTGGTCAAAAATAAGAGGTATGCATGGGACAGGTAATGGCAGCTGTGATCAAGTGCATTCCTGGAAGATTTTCAGGCACTAAAAAAGAAAATCAGAAGGGCAGGAGATAACTATGGCGGGTAGCGTTAAGGACAACTCCAAAATATGTTATAAATACATAAGGGGGAAAGGGGTAACTAGAGAGAGAGTGGGACCTCATAGCAATCAAAGCGGTCATCTCTGTGTGGAGCCACAGGAGATGGGCAAGGTCCTAAATTAGTATTTCTATTCTGTATTTACCGAGGAGAAAGACAGTAGAATGGAGGAAATTGAAGCAGTCAGGGTTACTGTCGAAGAATTACTGAAGGTGCTGTCGTGTTTGAAGATAGACAAATCTCCAGGGTCTGATTTGATATTTCCAAGGACATTGTGAGAAACTAAAGTGGAAATTGTGGGAGCCCTGGTTGAAGTTTACAGGTCATCCTTAAATGCAGGAGAGGTGCCGGAGGACTGGAGGGTGGCAAATGTTGTACCTCTTTTCAAGAAGGGCTGCAAGGAAAATGCTGGGAACTATAGGCCGGTGAGCTTAACACCTGTAGTTGGTAAATAACTGGAGACTATTCTGAGGGATAGGTTGTACAGGCATTTGGATGGGCGAAGGCTGATTAGGGACTGTCAGCTTGGTTATGTACGTGGGAGGTCGTATCTCACAAATCTGATTGATTTTTTTAAAGATGCGACCAAAAAGATTAATGAGGGCAGAGCTGTAGGTGTTGTGTACACGGACTTCAGTAAGGCGTTCGACAAGGTTCCACATGGTAGGCTGCTCTGGAAGGTTAGATCGCATGAGATCCAAGGAGAGATAGCTGAATGGTGGCAAATTGGCTCTATGGAAGGAAGCAGAGTGTAATGGTGGAAGGTTGCTTCTCGGACTGGATGCCTGTGACTAGTGGTGTGCCTCAGGGTTCAGTGCCGGGCCCGTTACTGTTTGTCATCTACATCAATGATTTGGATGAGAACATGCAGGGCAAGATTAGCAAGTTTACTGATGATACAACAGTTAATGGTTTTGCAGATCATGAAGATGGTTGTGAACGATAGCAGCAGGATCTGGATCCATTGGCCAGGTGGGCAGAGGAATGGTTGATGGAATTTAATACAGAGAAGTGTGAGGTGTTGCATTTTGGGACAGTAAATGGCCTCTGGGTAGTGTTGAGGAGCAGAGTGATCTCGGAGTACAGGTGCATAGTTCCTTGAAGGTCGAGTCACAGGTAGATAAGGTGGTCAAAAAGGCTTTTGGCATTTTGCTCTTCATCAGTCAGATGTTGCCAGGACTAGATTGTGTCAGCTACAGGGAGAGGTTGAGTAGGCTGGGTCTCAATTCCATGGAGCGCAGGAGGATGAGGGGGGATCTTATGGATGTATACAAAATCATGAGAGGAATAGATCGGGTAGATGCACAGAGTAGGGGAATCGAGTATTTTGCCCAGAGTAGGGGAATCGAGGTCCAGAAGACATAGGTTCAAGGTGAAGGGGAAAATATTTAACAGGAATCCGAGGGGCAACCTTTTCACACAAAGGGTGGTGGGTGCATGGAACAAGCTGCCAGAGGAGATAGGTGAGGCTGGGACTATCCCATTGTTTAAGAAACAGTTAGACAGGTACATGGATAGGACAGGTTTGGTGGGATATCGACTAAGTGGAGGCAAATGGGACTAGTGTAGCTGGGACATTATTGGCCGGTGTGGGTGAGTTGGGCCAAAGGGCCTGTTTCAACACTGTATCACTCTATGACTCTATGTATTCAACTAATACCAAAAACATAAATGTGGCTCAGAGCACGAACAAGATGTGGCGCTGTGGAAGAGTTACTATCTTACAGAGACCCGGGTTCGATTTTGAATATGGGTGCTGTCTGTATGGAGTTTGTACATTGTTCTGTGACTGTCTGGATGCTCCTGGTGCTCTGATTTCCTCCCATAATCCAAAGATGCGCAGGTTTGTAGGTTAATTGGCTTTGGTAACATTGTAATTGTCCCCAGTGTATAGGATAGTGGTAGAGTACAAAGTGATCGCTGTTCGGCATGGACTTGGTGGGCCGAAGGGCCAGTTTCCACGTTGTATTTAAGGTGTAATGTCTAAAGTCTAAAGAAATATATAAGCCCTAGCATTTCATGGTCGTTCTTAAATTATTGAGTGCACTTTGAGAACTATCAAAGGGAAATGGAGTGCACAGCTAATCAGTGACCATTGACCTCATGTCCCTGCACATTCTGCATGAGTTCCATCAGAGATATGGCAGGAGGCTGAACAACTTATGTGGAGCTTTGAGGGTTGACATCCCTCTTAATGTAATTGAAAGTTACTGTAAACCTGAATGGAGTTTTGGCCGTGTAAACCACCTCTGTATTTGCCAGTATTTGGATTTTATTCACACAGGCTATTTTAACCATTGTTCCATTACTCCTTTCAAATTTTCATGTAAGCATCATTGATCTTTGACTCTCAGAAAAATCTGTTTGCTTTTAGGCAGACCCACAAAATTAATCTTTTCAAAACCAATACCTAAAACAGCAGGAGATTCTTTTAAGATTGACTGCCAGCATATCATATTTTTAATTGAAAAGGCAAAGTGCAAGCACCATCTACTTTTTTAATAAACAAAAGTTTTTTTTGGTAAACATGTAAGTTCCTACATGTTTGGAGATGCAATAAAGTGTAGCATTTGCTAACAAAATCTTTGTACTCCAACTATGCCTCTGTTACAAGTGAGCACATATTTGAGGGGGTGATCTTGGATACAGTAACCAAAATACAAAAACAGATCCTGGCAACTACATTTGACATGTCGTAGATCTATATTTTGCATCAAATAGTTTTGAAATGTTAGTGGAAAATGTTGTCGAAGCCAAGAGTGTTGATGACGAGTTACTACTTTTGTTACTGTGCATGGTTAGTGATACGTGATAAAACTACATGATCTGTTTCAGCACACAGAACCAGGAAAAAAAAAATTATAAATGTATTGAGAACATTTTATGCTTGTGAACTGTGCCAGATTCAATGATCAACATTTAAGAGATGTTTGGACAGGTACATTAGTAGGAACACTTTAGAGGGATAAGGGCCAAATACATGTGGGAGTAATGTGGATGTGACATTTTGGTCAAAATGGACATGTTCGGGCGCAGGTGGACAGAAATGCTGGAAAAACTCAGTGGGTGAGGCAGCATCTATGGAGCGAAGGAAATAGGCAACGTTTCGGGTCGAACCCCTTCTTCAGACCACAAGGGCACAGGGCCTGTGTCCATACTGTATGACTCCACGACTATCAAACAATGCAGAGTCAATGTAAAAATGGTTAGACAATCAGTAGTATGGAGTTATGAGGAAATGCAGATGCTGAATACCATTCAAACACAAAGTGCTGGAGTAACTCAACAGAAACTCTAGAGTTTCAGTTATTATCTATTAGGCCGATTAGGAAAAGGGGAGATGCAGCGCGACCTGGGTGTCATGGTCATTGAAAGTAGGCATGCAGGTACAGCAGGCAGTGAAGAAAGCGAATGGTATGTTAGCTTTCAAAAGGATTTGAGTATAGGAGCAGGGAGGTTCTACTTCAGTTGTATAGGGTCTTGGTGAGGCCACACCAGGAGTATTGCATACAGTTCTGGTCTCCAAATCTGAGGAAGGACATTATTGCCATAGAGGGAGTGCAGAGAAGGTTCACCAGACTGATTCCTGGGATGTCAGGACTGTCTTATGAACAAAGACTGCATAGACTCGGTTTATACTCTCTAGAATTTAGGAGATTGGGAGGGGATCTTATAGAAACTTACAAAATTCTTAAGGGGTTGGACAGGCTAGATGCAGGAAGATTGTTCCCGATGTTGGGGAGGTCCAGGACAAGGGGTCACAGCTTAAGGATAAGGGGAAAATCCTTTAGGACCGAGATGAGAAGGAATTTTTTCACACAGAGAGTGGTGGGTCTCTGGAACTCTCTGCCACAGAGGGTAGTTGAGGCCAGTTCATTGGCTATATTTAAGAGGGAGTTAGATGTGGCCCTTGTGGCTAAGGGGATCAGAGGGTATGGAGAGAAGGCAGGTATGGGATACTGAGTTGGATGATCAGCCATGATCATATTGAATGGCGGTGCAGGCTCGAAGGGCCGAATGGCCTACTCCTGCACCTAATTTCTATGTTTCTATGTTTCTATGAAACTGTTGAAGCACCCAATTTGAAATGTTGCCCATCCATTCCTTTCAGAGATGCTGCCTCACCCGCTGAGCCACACCAACACTTGGTGTTTTGAATGGTACGAACTCTCTCTATTTGGTTGAATAACTACATTGCCATCAATATGGTTGATTCTTCACTGTTTTCTCAGTCCAGGGTCAAATCAGGGTGGCAGGACATATCTTTAGAAAGCAGATGAGGAGGAATATCTTTAGTCAGAGGGTGGTGAATCTGTGGAATACATTGCTACAGACGGCTGCGGAGGCCAAGTTAGTGGATATTTTTAAAGCAAAGATTTGAAACATAGAAACATAGAAAATAGGTGCAGGAGTAGGCCATTCAGCCCTTTGAGCCAGCACCCCCATTCAATATGATCATGGCTGCTCATCCAAAATCAGTCCCCATTCCTACTTTCTCCCCATATCCCTTGATTCCCTTAGCTGTAAGAGATATTGTAACTCTCTTTTGAATACATCCAGTGAATTGGCCTTCACTGCCTTCTGTGGCAGAGAATTTCACAGATTGACAACTCTGGATGAAAAATCTGGATGGATAACCTCACATTAATCCTCATTATACTGCATCTGCCATGCTTCTGCCCACTCATCCAACCTATCCAAGTCACCCTGCAGCCTCATAGCATCTTCCTTGCAGCTCACACTGCCACCCAGTTTTGTGTCATCAGCAAACTGGGAGATGTTACATTTAATTCCCTCATCTAAATTGTTAATATGTATAGTAAATAACTGGGGTCCCAGCACCGAGCCTTGTGGCACCCCACTAGTCACTGCCTGCCATTCTGAAAAGGACCCGTTAATTCCTACTTTGCTTCCTGTCTGCCAACCAGTTTTCTATCCATGTCAATACCCTACCCCCCAATACCCTGTGCTCTACTTTTACACACTAATCTCTTGTCAAAGGCTTTTTGAAAGTCCAGGTACACAACATCCACTGGCTCTCCCTTGCCAATTTTCCTAGTTACACCCTCAAAAAATTCTAGAAAATTAGTCAAGCATGATTTCCCCTTAATAAATCCATGCTGACTTTGACCGATCCTGTCACTGCATTCCAAATGTGCTGCTATTACATCTTTAATAATCAACATGCATCATCTCCACTACTGATATAAGGCAATCTATAATTACCCATTTTCTCTCTCCTTTCTTATAAAGTGGGATTACATTGGCTACCCTCCAGTTCACAGGAACTGATCCAGAGTCTATAGAACATTCAAAAATGATCACCAATACATCCATGATTTCTTTTTTTTTATTGAATAATTTTTATTAGAAGTATAAGTACAGGTGTAAGTACAAATATAAGTACATATAAAAACAACGTTCTTGATAAAGAGATAGGTAATAATTACCATGTTTTCTTATATATACTTCTAAACATTTTATTGTAGTTTTTTTTTAGTGAAAAGTAGGAAAGTGTGAAAAATGGTTAACATAAAAATAGTTATAAAATAACCAAAAGAGAAAAGTAAATAAAATAACAGTGGTATATTATACAAACAGTATTTATATAATAATATATCTGTGATCAATAATGTATTATTCTTCGCTCAATCCTTCGTTCAGGTCTCGATCAGGTCCACAAACCGAGTCATATTGGTCCCTTAAGATATTCAAGGAATGGAGACCAAATCAGATTAAATTGGTCTAACTTGCCTAAAAGTGCAAGTCTTATTCTTTCCAAGTGTAAAGTCTCAGCCATTCCTGAAATCCACAATTTGATTGTAGGGGGTATGGGGCCTTTCCAAAATTGTAAAATTAATTTTTTACCAATTATTAAACTATAATCTATGAAAGTTCTTTGTGCTGTCGTGAGTAATTGATCCCTTTCTAATATTCCCAATATTATTAATTTTGAGTCTGGAACTAGATTCTTATTTACAACATTCGAGATTACCTTAAATATTTCCAACCAAAAATTCGTAATTTTTATACAAGTTGTAAAAGTATGTGTTAAATTAGCTTCTGGGTATTGGCATTTGTCACATATAGGAGATACATTAGAAAACATTCTATGTAATTTAGATTTTGAAAAATGCAATCTATGTAAAACTTTGAATTGTATCAGAGAGTGTCTAGAATTTAATGAACAATTATGTATCCATGATTTCTAGGGCCATCTCCTTGAGTACTCTGGGATGCAGACCATTAGGCCCTGGGGATTTATTTGCCTACATTCCCAATAGTTTACCTAACATAATTTCCTGACTAATGTGTATTCTCTTCAGTTCTTCCCTTTCACTAGATCCGCGGACCCCTAGTATTTCTGGGAACATGTTGGGCACAGGGCCTGTTCCTATACTGTATGACTCGATGACTCTATCAAACAATGTAGTCAATGCAAAAATGGTTAGACAATCAGTAGTATGGAGTTACAAAGAAATGCAGAATATAATTGAAACACAAAGTGCTGGAGTAACTCAGCAGAATCTGCAGAAGGCCACATTCTGAAACATTGCCTATCCATTCCTTTCAGAGATGCTACCTCACCCGCTGTCACACCAACACTTTGAATGGTTGAACTCTCTCTATTTGGTTGAATAACTCCATTGCCATCAATATGGTTGATTCTTCCCAGTTTTCTCAGTCCAGGGTCAATTCAGGGTGGCAGGACATACCTTTAGAAAGGAGATGAGGAGGAATTTCTTTAGTCAGAAGGTGGTGAATCTGTGGAATTCATTGCCACAGATGGCTGTGGAGGCCACGTCAATTGATATTTTAAGGGGGAGATTGACAGATTCTTGATTGGTAAGGGTATCAGGGGTTATGAAGAGAAGGCAGGATAATGGGGTTGAGAGGAATGAATATGAATAAATGCAAGCATTGTCAGAGAGGTCCATGTCCCATCTATGAGCAAAGTGAGAAAAGGGGTAATAGGCAACGTTACTTCCATAGGGTCTGATGACTCCATGACTGGTGCCTGACACTGGCAAACAAAGCTCCCTATGTAGTATATGAAGAATCCTTGTAGATGAACAATTATCGCTATAACATTGCTGCTCTTCATGTGATTGATTGCTGTCTGAGTTACTTGCAGTAGCTATCAGAGTCAAAATGGATGAGCCAATGGAATAAACAGGCATGCTGTCAGAGCTTTTCAATCTTAGTGAGCTTGTTCACTACTTCACATTACGGTTAAACATCGAACCCAGATATGGGCGCAGAATGTCCGAAGTGATCTTTAGACTTTAGTCTTTAGAGATACAGCGCAGAAACAGGCCCGTCAGCCCTCCGAGTCCACGCCGACCAAGGATCACCCCTAACATTAAACTAACATTATCTTACACAGTAGGAACAATTTACAATTTTACCAAAGCCAATTAACCTACAAAGCTGCACATCTTTTTTCTTATTTTTAATCAAAAAATGTAATCAATTATTAAAAAATAATATTTACACTACAATAAACCAAACCAGAACCCACCACCATAATACAATACAAACAAATATCCTTAATAAACTACTATACAACTATGTCACACTCATTATTGAGGATGCATTCAACACCCTGTGGAGCCCAGCGGTCCCGGAACTCCTCCAGGGTGCCCGTGGACAGGATGCATTCCCTTTCTAACCCCACACGGGGCAGGCAACCGGCTTGGGTAAAGCCCTCCACCGCCTGCCGCCAGATGTGACCGTCACATCTTTGGAGTATGGGGGGAAACCCGGAGAAAACCCTCAGAAGAGAATGTACATACTCCGTACAGACAGCACAGCACCCATGGTTTAGATCGAACTCGGGTCTCTGGTATTGCAAGGCAGCAGCTCTACTGCTATGCCACTGTGTCGCCCTATCTGAATGAAGAAAATATCCAAATGACAAAACTCTGCTTAAGCAATTGAGAGTTCAAAGTTCAAATACAGCTTGAGGAAAATGGGCAATCTGGCTGAATAGATATAGGAAGATTAGGAAAATAAGGCAAGACGTGGAGACACAAGAGACTGCAGATGTAGGAATCTTGAGCAAAGCATCAAATGCTGGAGTAACTCAGTGGCTAAGGCAGTATTCAGTACATACATTTGGGGTGAATAGAAATGTTTTTCAGTTACCAATGAAGTAAAAGTGGCTGTAAAAAGTGGCAACCAACAGAAGAACGCCATTCACAAGGTATTCCTTTAGTAGAAATAGGTTACTTTTACAGAACTAATTCATTTATTTCCAGATCTCAGAAACAATTATGTTGTATTCAATGTGGTTTGTAAAATATCATGAAGCTTCTTCAACCCAACACAGTCAAATATTTTCAAAAGCTTTTATATTCTACAGCTGCACCAGAAGTTGCTGGGACTCTTATAAATGAGTTAAAGAGTTTTCCGCGGCATTATAAAGTTTGGAGGTTCCCGGAGAATGCTTTGAGGACATCATTTGTCTGTGCTGGCAGATGGATGCATTTAGGCTATAATATACAGGAACCCACGCTCGATAAAACATTTAAGATTATTATTGTTATGGAAATGGCATTGGAGAATGAAGGGAGTTCCATTCTGTTCAGTGTACGATACAGGCATGTGCATGTGTGTACATTGACAACAGATGCGGTAATTGTGATACTATGTTCTTTGGGCTGAGATTTCTTTCTTTGTGAGTGCAAGCCAAAAAAAAGGTATCCATTCAGATCGGTTCACTGTTTCAATTGTAACAAAATGGGACACTTAACACAAATTTCCAAAATACAATGAGAAGAGTATATAATAGGTAGCTGTCCATCTGCATCCAAGTAACAAAGAAGTAATAAAGAAGGAACTGCAGATGCTGGAGAATCGAGGGTTACACAAAAAGTTGGAGAAACTCAGCAGGTGCAGCAGCTTCTAAGGAGCGAAGGAGATAGGTGACGTTTCAGGTCGAGACCCTTCTTCAGACAAAGAAGTAAACTGTTTCAGTAATCACAGAGAGGTGCTCAGCACAATCTCAATCAAATGAAGTCTTGGGGAATTTAAGGAGACGTGCCTCAATGACTATCGACCAGTGGCATTAATGCCTGTGGTGATGAAGTGCTTTGAGAGGTTGATCATGGAGCAAATCAACTTCTACCTCGACAATAACCTGGACCGTCACACCAGATCAACGGTGGATGCAATCTCGCTAGCCCTCCATTCCGCTCTGGACCACTTGGAAAACAAAAACTCATATGTCAGGCTGTTATATATCGATTACAGCTCGGCATTTAACACAATCATCCCCTCCAAGCTGGTTACCAAACTCTCAGAACTGGGTC
This sequence comes from Raja brachyura, assembly GCA_963514005.1. Next base: position 77,844,977 of record OY740781.1, read on the forward strand.
TCTGCGCATCCCTCTGCATTTGGATCCTCGACTGAGCGCCTCAAGGCTGCATGCTCAGCCCCCTGCTGCACTCACTCTATACTCATGACTGCGTAGCCGGTCACAGTGCGAACTCCATCATCAAGTTCACTGACGAAACCACTGTTGTGGGACGTATCACTGATGGGGATGAGTCAGAGTATGGAAGAGAGATCGAGCAGCTGTCCATATGGTGCCAGCACAATAACCTGGCCCTCAACACCAGCAAAACCAAGGAACTGATTGTGGACTTTGGAAGGAGTAGGATGGGGACCCACAGTCCCGTTTATATCAATGGGTCGATGGTTGAAAGTGTTAAGGACTTCAAATTCCTGGGAGTGCACATCTCTGAAGATCTTTCCTGCTCCGAGAACACTAATGCAATTATCAAGAAAGCACATCAGCACCTCTACTTCCTGAGAAGATTACGGAGAGTCGGTTTGTCAAGGAGGACTCTCTCTAACTTATACAGGTGCAAAGTAGAGAGCTTGCTGACTGGTTGCATCGTGGCTTGGTTCGGCAACTTGAGCGCCCTGGAGAGGAAAAGACTTCAAAAAGTAGTAAACACTGCCCAGTCCATCATCGGCTCTGACCTTCCTTCCATCGAGGGGATTTATCGCAGTCGCTGCCTCAAAAAGGCTGGCAGCATCATCAAGGACCCACATCATCCTGGCCACACACTCATCTCCCTGCTACCCTCACGTAGAAGGTACAGGAGCCTGTAGACTGCAACAACCAGGTTCAGGAATAGCTGCTTCCCCACACGATCAGGCTATTAAACCTGGCTCGGACAAAACTATGATCATTAATAACCCATTATCTGTTATCTGTTATTTGCACTTTATCAGTGTATTTATTCATGCGTGTATGTATTTATATAATGATATATGGACACACATTTTATACACATTTTGTAGTAAATGCCTACTATGTTCTGTGTGCTGAAGCAAAGCAAGAATTTCATTGTCCTATCAAGGACACATGACAATAAACTCACTTGAACTTGAACTTGAACTATTAAATAGTAACTTCAAGGCAAAATCAATTTCAAGACCCCTTTCAGAGTAAATGACCAAAGATCAAAATACAGATTGATAGAAATTTTATAGAGGTGTATAAAATCATGAGAGGAATAGATCGGGTTGACACACAGAGTCTGTTGCCCAGATTATGCGAATCGAGACCAGTGGACACAGGTTTAAGGTGAAGTGGAAAAAATTTAATAGGAATCTGAGGGGTAACTTTTTCATACAAAGGGTGGTGGGTGTATGGAACGAGCTGCCAGAGGAGGTAGTTAAGGCTGGGACTATCGTAACGTTTAATTAGACAAGTACATGGATAGGACAGGGTCAGAGGGATATGGGCCAAACACCTGCAGGTGAGTAGTGTAGATGGGACATGTTGGTTAGTGTGGGCAAGTTGGGCTGAAGGGCCTGTTTCCATGCTGTATGACAACTATTGGATTGAGACATGTATAGTCAGGAATTTAACAGGGTTCCATTAACTAACATTCAAAGAAGACACTGAAGATATTGATAAGGATTGTCTTCAGAAGGGTTAGGAAGCCCAGATACAAAGACCATTTGCTTCTGTCCTGCCATGATGTGCAAGTCCAGAGCAGGAGCAATGCACAGTGATTCATTGTTTGCATCTCATCACAAATGCAGTTTAGTGTAAATAATCATAAAGTCCTTATTCCAAATGAATATAATTCACCATAGCCCAATAAATGTGATGCAGACATAAACCTAGAAGCTGAATGACCGTATCTTCAACTAATTTCATGATAAACTCCAGTACAACCAAATAGGTTAACTTATTGACATGCAGAAATCCTCTGAGCTTTGACAGTCTACAAAGAGAATTGATGTTCCCTTGTCGGGGATGTCCAGTCCAGGAGTCACAAGCTCAGAATAAGTGTTGGGTCATTCAGGAGAGAAACAAAAAAATATATTTAAAGTGGTAAATCTTCCCGAAGAAGGGTTCCAACCCGAAACGTCACCTATTCTGTTCATACATGTGTAGGAAGGAACTGCAGATGCTGGTTTATACCGAAAATAGACACAAAATGCTGGAGCAACTCCACGGGACAGGCAGCATCTCTGCAGAGAAGGAACAGATGATGTTTCGTGTCGAGACCCTTCGTCAGACTGGAGGAAGGGTGTTGACCCAAAACGTTACCCATTCCTTCTCTCCAGGGATGCTGCCTGTCCCACTGAGTTGCTCCAGCTTTTTCTGTCTACCTGTTCATACCTGATGGTTGGACAAGCTACTGAAAGGGAACAGCCTGCTGATCAGCATCTTCCAGAAGCCAATATTTTACACTGCTTTTCTACCACAATGATTTAAAAAATAACATTTTTAGAAGTAAACTGTTATGAAGGGAATGGATGCATTGTAAAGGGTCTGCTAAATTTGGGGACAAATCAGCAAATAAAATGAGAAAATGGAAAATAACAGAATTGCCAAGAATTTTTAACAAAAACAAATTAAGAATGATTACACATCAAAAGTATTTCACTGGCTGCAAAGCACTTTGGGATATTCTGAAACCATGAGAAGTGTTTAATGTAAGTTTTTATTTCTATTTACCTTAAAACAAAAAAAAAGACCAGAAATAAGAAGAAAATCAAGTCATCCCAGAAATTAATTAGAATAGTGAATGAAAATGAAGTAAAAAATCATAAAAAGAATGTAAGGATAGGTAATTGGATAGTAAATTTGAAATTGAATTGGTGTATTTGAAGAGAAGTTTGATGCATTCAGGAGAGAGTGGGGAATAAAGGGGTGGAGAGGGTGGGAAGAAGGCAAGGAAAGGTGTTTGCTGGCCAAATGGAAGCAAATGGGGCATTGTGGTCAGTATGGACAAGATGAGCTCGTTTCCGTGATGTACGACTCTATGACACGAAAGGGCCTGTCCCACTTAGGCCACTTTTTAGGCGAGTGCAAGAGACTCTGCGCTCGCCACTTGATCGCCACATGGTCACCACATGTTCGATGATGATCTCTGGTGAGACTCCTTCATGGTCGCAGGGAGTTCCCGCATTCTGGGAAATAGTCGCGGCCTCAGTATGGTCGCCGCAAATTTTTCAACATGTTGAAAAATGTTATGCGACCAAAAATTGGTCGCCATGGAGAAAATCGATAATAATGTAGTCGTAGGTGCAGTTGTCGTGGGGTCGCCATGTAGTTATGGGTAGGCGAGGTAGTCGTAGGTAGTTTTAAATGCCCGGTCACCTTTGCTGACCGGGCATTTTCATTGGTTCATTCGGGGAAAAAAAACGTAAGGACGAGTTTTCATAACCAAGAATAACCGACCGGTAATGTTAAATGCCACCAAACTTCACAGCAGTGTATCTCTGGCTTATTAAAAAGTTGTCTGGCTTCTTAAAAGTGTCTCCCCCCCTACTCCCCCCACTTCTCCCCCCTTCTCCCCTCCCCCCCTCTTTTAAAGGACTTACCATACACTGTGCTAGCCGTCTTAACCTTCCTGTTCATGTGTCTGTATCACCTTGGCTTGGCGGTGTGTGTCTGTATCACCTTGGCTTTGCACTGTGTGAATTTCAGACAGCGCTCCCCCGCTTTCCCTGGCCCCAGCCTTTGCGATGTGTTTGTGTGTGTGCGTGTTCCACTCTGACACTCACCATTCTAGTTCCCCGTTTTTCAGCGAGTGCCATGAACTTGACAGTCACCGGCAGTTCGCTGAAAAATTACCCAAGTAGCAACCACTGTCCTTTAGTAACCAGAGTGAGTAGAGACTCAAGTGGAATACAAACAATGGCATGCAGCAGATGGTGTGAAACATTTATTCCAATGATGTACATTCCAAGCCATTCTATGAAAAGAATAAAATGGAATACAATCTGACGGTTTGTGTCATTTTCCAGTGAAGTTGAAAGGTCACAAATTAAATTCATGCAGCTCAACACAGCAGGCATGTAGGTCTCTGCTCGGTGACTGGGGCTTTGTCCGACATGATGACATTAGAAGTTATGATTCATAGCCAGATCATGCACATACTTTTGCAGGGCTAATCACAGAACAGACAATGTTCAACTGTCTTCACTGTTGTGTATGGAAACAATTAAATTGATGTCATAAGCAGCCATCATTACTGCAGTCAAGCTTTGCCTTTATCAGAACTGTTACTAATGCTCTGTTGCCACACTAGTTCCTGACAAGGTGAAGGAAGCGAATGAAGGACTCTGTGGAAAGAGCGTTGTTTGCATTAAAAACATGATTGGTGATTCTGTTTTAGTTTCCAGAGATGAGAAATCTGTCTACTTCACTTGCATGCACATTTCATGGATTTATCTCCTGAGTTGTATGTTTATAAACAAATGAAACTGAGTTTATCTACTTTGCTCTGTACAGATACTCTCCACTTTATGGTTCTACGTTGCTGCCTCAGAGTAAATACCGTTTCACTGTGAAACTGCAAACCCACCAATGCTCTTTCACAATTTAAAATGAACAGGTCTCACCTACTGAAACCGCAGGTCAACATTCCAGTCACAGAGCAGTAGAGTCTCTAGCATCAAGGAATAAACCTGTGCCAACAATGGCTGTTTGTCCATTGTGTCTTTGCTGTCTCTTTGGAAGTATTTGCTCCCATTTTCCTGTTCCTTTCCAACAGTCTTGCAAATCTTATTTTCAAATATATATTTCGTTTTTACAAAATAATAAATTACGAATGGTGCTGACTTAACCACCTGCCCATATTTGACCTTCAGGCAGTCCCTAGATTGTGGCAACACAGAAAACATAGAAAAGAGGTGCAGGAGTAGGCCATTCGGCCCTTCAAGCCTGCACCGCCATTCAATATGATCATGGCTGATCATCCAACTCAGTATCCTGTACCTGCCGTCTCTCCATACCCCCTGATCCCTTTAGCCACAAAGGCCACATCTAACCCTCTTAAACATAGCCAATGAACTGGCCTCAACTACTTTCTGTGGCAGAGAATTCCACAGATTCACCACTCTTTATGTGAAAGTTTTTTTCTCATCTCGGTCCTGAAAGACTTCCCCCTTATCCTTAAACAGTGACCCATTGTTCTGGACTTCCCCAACATCGGGAACAATCTTCCTGCATCTAGCCTGTCCAACCCCTTAAAATTTTGTAAGTTTCTATAAGATTCCCCCCTCAATCTTCTAAATTCAAGTGAGTACAAGCCAAGTCTATCCAGTCTTTGTTCATATGAAAGTCCTGCCATCCCAGGAATCACTGGCGAACCTTCTCTGTACTCCCTCTATGGCAAGAATGTCTTTCCTCAGATTAGGAGACCAAATCTGTACACAATACTCCAGGTGTGGTCTCACCAAGGCCCTGAACAACTGCAGTAGAACCTCCCTACTCCTATACTCAAATCCTTTTGCTATGAATGCTAACATACCATTCGCTTTCTTCACTACCTGCTGCACCTGCATGCCTACTTTCAATGACATCACATTGCATTGAAAATAAAGTACCCTCATTTTTATTGCCATTTTGTTTTTATTCTCTCATCATCTGCAGTTGGGATTTCTGGTAAATGATCAACCTGCAAATAGAAACATAGAACAAAAAATAGGTGCAGGGGTAGGCCATTCAGCCTGTCGAGCCAGCACCGGCATTAATTGTGATCATGGCCGATCACCCACAATCAGTAGCCTGTGCCTGCCTTCTCCCCATACCCCTCGATTCCGCTAGCCCCAAGAGCTTCATCTAACTTATTCATATTTTAAATTCATTCAGTGAATTGGCCTCCATGGCAGTGAATCCCACAAATTCACAACTCTCTGGGTAAAAAAGTCATTTCTCATCTCAGTTTTAAATGGCCTCCCCTTTATTCTTAGACTGTGGGTCCTGGTTCTGGACTACCCAACATTGGGAACATTTTTCCTGCATCTAGCTTGTCCACTCCTTTTATAATTTTATATTGTGATTTTTTTTGTCAGAATGCTTACAGTTTTGAATGGCCCAGCAATGACTGCCTTGCCAACAGTCTGTTCCTTTCTTCTTCGTTTTTTTTTAGTATGTGTTAAATGTATGTTTTTAGTGTTCTTTAACTTGTTTTTATGGGGGGTGGGGGGGTGGGGGAGGGGTTTGTGTGAATCTTTTCCCAATCTCTTACCTCAACGGAGATGTGATTATTTCCGTATCGTATCTCCTCCCACACAGCGGCCTGAGGATTTGGCGTCTTTTGCTGGAGACCAATTTCGAGAGCTCCACCGCGGGTGCTTGCAGACTTTAACATTGCGGAGCCCACAATCCCATTGCCAGGGACAGACCTCCCAGCTCTACCGCTGGCGCCTGCGGACTTTAACATCATGGAGCTCACGGTCTCTGGTTAGCCACTAACTTTGGGAACTCCAAGCCGCAGGAGCTTCGATCGCCCCAACGCAGGAGCTTCGACTGCCGGCTGCGGGAGCTTCAATCGCCCCGACGGCAGGAGAAAAATTAGTGAAGAAGATTAGACTTTATAGCCTTCCATCACAGTGAGGAATGTGGGGAATCCGTTGTTTGTGGATGTTTATGTTAACTTTTATGTAGATGTGTGTCTTGTTGCTTCTTTAGTATGACTGTATGATAATTCGCAAACCACTGTACCTTAATTGGTATACGTGACTATAAAATACTTTTGAAACCTTTGAAACCTTTGAAATCTCCACGTTGCATCCTTTGCTTTGAGTTAGTGCTGCAGCTTCTCAGTTCCATGGACCTGGATTTGACCCTGATCTCCGGTGTGGAGCTTATGTATTCTCCAGTGATGGTGGGGGATTCTACCAGGTAGTCTAGTTTCCTCCTGTTTCCCAAACATGCCATTGGAGGTTAATTGGCTACTGTAAATTAACTTGTGAAATAGCTGAGTGTCAAAAAGAATCAAATAAGAGTTGATGGGGATGTGAGTGAATAAGCTGTATTGCTACTGGGTAAATCAAGGGAAGTTGAAATGGGACTGTGTATTTATATACTGTTGATGACTCATTGTAATAATGTATAGTCTTTCCACTGACAGTTAGCACGTAACTGTACCTCAGTTCATGTGACAATAAACTAAACTAAACTAATCTGTTGGGATGGCTCTGCTGGAAGCTGCATGAAACCAATGGGCCAAATTTGCTCCAGACTGTATGGTCACATGTAAACTCTCCAGTCTCTCCATATAACTCTCCATTTCCCCTTTGATTCCTCTCTCCTAGCTTATGATATCCTTCCTACAGTGTGATGTCAAATATCTTCTGAAATGTTCACTCTGCAGCATTTTCATTGAAGAACTCAAGTACAGTTAGGACACGGACCACAGAACAGTCCAGCACAGGAACCGGCCCTTCCACCCACCATGTCTGTGCCGAACATGATGCCAAGATAAACTAATCCCTTCTGGCTGCATGTATTTGTCAGACATGATTTCACTTTGCCAAATCCATATTGGCTTTCATTTAAATTCCTGCAAGTGATAATTAACTTCATCCAAGGTTTTCATATGTTCATAAGTTCTCAGAGCAGAATTTGGCCATTTGGCCCATCAAGTCTACTCCGCCATTCAATCATGGCTGATCTACCTTTTCCTCGCATCCCCATTCTCCTGTGATTCCCCATTACCCCTGACAACCTTACTAATCAATAATCTGTCAATCTCCACCTTAAGAATATCCATTGACTTGGCCTCCACTGCCGTCTGTGGAAATGAATTCCACAGATTCACCACAATCTGACTAAAAGAATTCCTCCTCATCTCCTTTCTAAAGGTACGTCCTTTTATTTTGAGGATATGGCCTCTAATCCTAGACTCTACCACTAGTGCAAACATCCTCTCTACCTTCACTCTATCCAAAGCTTTCACTATTCGGTATTTCGACGAGATGCCCGCTCATCCTTCTAAACTCTAGAGAATACTTAATTTTCTAACCCGATTTTAATGGGATAGTGGGTGTCTCTGATGTTATTTGTTACCAAATCCAACTGATGGGCTGACTAGGCCTTTACAGGCAGCTTATGGTCAACCACATCGCTGTGAGTGTGGAGTCACATCCCCAAAGGGCTGGCAGATTGCCTTTACTTCAGAACATTAATCAACCAGTATCAGCAGTTTCCCAGCCACTGTTACTGACACTAATTACAATTGTCTGGTTGTCATTATGGAATTTGAACTTCCATTTTCAGAACACTAGTCAAAGCTTCTCGTAAATAAGCCACTCTGATAATGCATCCACTTAGTTATAGATTATACTTTATCTATTGCTGTCAATGGGTTTGCTGGCCATACTTTTCAGGTTTATCTCCCTCCTCAGATTTTGAAAAGCAGTGTAATAATATCAGTATCTCACATTTATTGTGGATCAGGGAACAGGACTTGATAGGAGAATGCTGTATCATTTTCAAACAACTTCATACAAACTCACTCTGCCCAGCTGATCTACAACAAATTCTGTCATCCAGTTGACAAGGTCTGCAGCTAGAAACTTAATTTATAAGCTTAACTTTTACACAGCAGCACTGCCCAGCTATCTCCCCTGGGAAAATAAGCCCTGTGTGCTGTTCTCACAGATACTTCGTGGACAGACTCCCAGAGGAAATGTCAGGCTTTCCAGGGTGACCTTTTGTTGCTGAAATACATGAAAATAGTTTGGCTCGGTTTAAAGAAACGGATATTATTCTTGGACTGGTTGGACATTTCATAATCATGAATGTCACATGATGTGACGAACTTGCATGAAACACTAAATTCAATGAGGTAAAACATTCCTATTGGAATAAGCGGCGTCCAAGTATAAGATTCCTTTAATTAAAAATGGTAGACTACTTATTTTCCTTAAATCTAATGATCTTCAAAGAAAATGGTCGATTTGCATTTCCTGGGGTAGATAACTCTAAAGCAAGAGATCACAGCAATGAGGTGAGAAGGCAGAGATGTAAAAGAGAGCACAGAGGCAACTTTTCCACTCATAGGATAGCCCGCATCTGGAATGAGCTACCAGAGGAAGTTATGGAAGTGGATACAATTATGACTTTTCAAAAGACATTTAGACAGAGAAATGGATAGGAAGAGTTTTGAGGGACACAAAATGCTGGAGTAAGTCAGCGGGGAGTGTTATGGGAATAGCGCCATCAGTGGTCCAGTACCGATGATGCAATACCCATGAAGTAGTAGCCAAGATGGATCCTGAATAAAAATGGTTGAACCCAAGGCTCGAGTGTAAAGGCTCTGTTAATTAGTGTGAAGCTTACAGTAAGGAAACACAATATTGAAACAGGTAGCATCTCTGGAGAGAAGGAATGGGTGACATTTCGGGTCAAGATCCTTCTTCAGACATGCAGGAAAATGGGACTAGCCCAAGAGGCCATGTTGGTTGGTATTAGGGGATTCATTAAATTAATGGCCCAGAGTTTGCTATCAACTGTTGGCCATGCACTCCTGCTACTGGCCTGCATTGTTTATGGGAATATGCCTTTTTTAGATCTGTCCTCATCACTGTATTGTCCAAAATAATTCTAGGACAAAATGGCCAACCTTGCAATGTGGCAGGCCCTTATGCAACACTATGCCACACTTTATGTGGTTCAGAACAAACTCCATCCGAAGAAATCACTTTGACAACTGAGGAAGCCAAGCCCTTGGTTGTTCCTAGTTACCAAACCTGTCTGAATATTTCTGACTGCTCCAGCAATGAAAACCAAGCAGGTTTTGTGAAAGAGCCCTGAACTTCCTGCCCCTTATGAAGTGAAATGCTAACATTTCAATCAAATTTTCAGCACCAAACTGTTTATTTACAGACTTTGCAACTTGTGGGAAAAATAATTACTGTTTTATGATTTAGAAAGAATGCCCATTACATCTGTAGGTTTAGTTATAGTCATACTGTAGACACAGCCCAACCTATCCACACTGACCAAGATGCTCCATCTAAACTTGTTGCATTTGCCTGTATTTGTCCCACATCCCTCTAAACATTTCATAACCATGTTTACCTGTCCAAAGGACTTTTAAACATTGTTATTGCACCTGCGTCAGCAACCTCTTCTGGCAGTTTGTTCCATTTACCCACCACCCGTGTGGAAAAAGCTGCTCCTTGGCCTCCTATCAAACCTTTCTCCTCCCACCTTAACCTGTACCTTTGGTTCTTGGTGACCCTCTCCTGGGAAAAAAGATTCTGGGCATTCACCCTATCTATTTTATACACCTCTAAAAGACCACCTCTCAGTCTCCTGCACTCCAAAGAATATATATATGTTTTTAATATATATTTTTATTAGAGGCCATACGTATTACAAATGATATGATAATTTTTTCCAGATATACATATTACATCTTTCCAAAATTATATAAATATTACCAAGCCATATATATAGGCCTCAATTTTTTTAATAGTGTGAAAAAGAGAAAAAAAAGAATAAAGAAAGAATAGAGATTAATTTAAAGAGTGTGATTATAATTTTGATTAGAAGAGAAAAAGAGAAAGAGAGAAAAGAAAAGGAAAAAACAGATAACTAATAAACAATTATTATACTTAAAGAAAAAAAAAACACAGTATACATCTTATCAATGAATGGAACCATTTCTAATTATAATATATGGAGATAAGATATATAAATCTCAGATTAAACATTTTCGTTTGATCTTACCACCGGGTACTCATTGAGTTTCAATGCTGAGCCCAGCTACCCCATTCATATAATCAGTGAATGGAGACCATATTTGTTCAAAACGCTCATGTTTATCCATTAGGATAAACCTAACCAAAGAATATATTGCCAGCCTGCTCAACTCTCCCTGTAGCTCAGGCATTAGAGGCCCGGCAAATTCATTGTAAATCTATTCTGCACTCTATCCAGCTTAATTGCATCTTTCCTATTGCAGGATGATCAAAACTGAACACAACAGTGTGGGTAGACAAAAATGCCGGAGAAACGCAGCGGGTGAGGCAGCATAGAAACATAGAAACATAGAAAATAGGTGCATAAGTAGGACATTCAGCCCTTTGAGCCTGCACCACCATTGAATATGATCATGGCTGATTATCCAACTCAGTATCCTGTACCTGCCTTCTCTCCATATCCCCTGATCCCTTTAGCCACAAGGGCCACAACTAACTCCCTCTTAAATATAACCAATGAACTGGCCTCAACTTCCTTCTGTGGCAGAGAATTCCAGAGACTCACCATTCTCTGTGTGCAAAACGTTTTCCTCATCTTGGTCATAAAGGAATTCCCCCTTATCCTTAGACTGTGACCCTCCCCAACATCGGGAACAATCTTCCCACATCTAGCCTGTCCAACCCCTTAAGAATTTTGTAAGTTTCTATAAGATCCCCCCTCAATCTTCTAAATTCTAGCGTGTACAATCCGAGTCTATCCAGTCTTTCCTCATATGAAAGTCCTGACATCCCAGGAATCAGTCTGGTGAACCTTCTCTGTACACCCTCTATGGTAAGAATGTCTTTCCTCAGATTTGGAGACCAAATCTGTACTCAATACTCCAGGTGTGGTCTCACCAAAAACCATGTACAACTGCAGTAGAACCTCCCTGCTCCTATACTCAAATCCTTTCGCTATGAATGCTAACATACCATTTGCTTTCTTCACTGCCTGCTGCACCTGCATGCCTACTTTCAATGACTGGTGTACCATGACACCCAGATCTCATTGCATCTCCCCTTTTCCTAATCTGCCACCATTCTGATAATAGTCTACCCTCCTGTTTTTGCCACCAAAGTGGATAACCTCACATTTATCCACATAACCTCACATTTATCCACTATGGAGAGAAGGAATAGGTGACGTTTCAGGTCGAGGCCCCTCTCCAGACTGATGTCGGGTGGTGGGAAAACAAAAGTGTAGCGTCACCAGTGTCTCGTACAACTTTAACATGGCCTCTGTACTCTATATAGCATATACTCTGTTCTATACTCTGTTCCCTGACTGAAGATACCCAGCTTTCCAAAAGCCTCCTTCACCAGCATATCTACCTCTAATGCCACTTTTACGGTACCATGTACTTGTACTCGTAGATTCTTTTGCTCTATAACCAGGGCCGGATTTACGTATAAGCTTCACAAGCTTAAGCTTAGGGCCTCGACATCTAGGGGGGCCTCGGCAGGGCCGGATTTATCTACAGGCCTCATAAGTTGAAGCCGAGGGCCTCAAAATCTAGGGGGCCTCCGGCCAAATTGGAGCGCTATCAACGTTTCCACTTTGACGGGAATTACCCGAAATCCTGGTTCCGGCCGCTGGAAGTTTTGGGGGAAGAAAGTGCGACCATCCACGCCTGCGCAGTTAGGGGAAGCCAGTAACGCAGTAGCGACGTAAAATGATGCTATCTCTCCACGCGTGTGCACTGGGCCCATGCGGGTTCAGATCTCCGTTTGGACTGCACATAATCACCTCGATGCCTCATGTCTACTCCGGCTAAGTAGTGGAATATTGCGTTGCGGGAGTGCCCATTTCTCTGGGTCGGGGGGGGGGGTGTGACTGCGGTGTCCGCAGCGCGGAGTCGGAGCCCTGCTGCGTGGGAGGGAGAGAGAGGGGGAGGGAGGGAGAGTGGGGGGGATGTGAGAGGGGGAAAGGGGGGGGTTGAGACAGAGAGGGGGGGAGAGAGGGAAGGGAGGGGGAGAGGGAGAGAGAGAGAGAGGAGGAGAGAGAGATGGAGAGAGAGAGGTGGAGGGAGAGGAGGGGGAAGGAGGAGGGGGGGGGCGAGGGAAAGGGGAATTATCTTTAGTGAGATTGCAAAATTAAGGTAGGTTTTAGAGCAGTTATATGTAATTCTCCTCCATATGAATAATATCAAACAATTGGAGCTGCTTTCTTTTCCTCAATAAAAATACTAAAAAATATGAATTCCATAGTTTGCGACTTTCATTTTCCATCATATTTTTAATGTGCACACACGAACACAGTCAAACAGTAACAGGCAATCAAATCAACACACAAAACATTTTCTAAAAAAAGGTTTTATTTACTGCAAAATCTTACAGTATTTTATTTGCAGTGTTTGCATGCTTATAACATTTTAAAGTGCAACTTGATTATTAAAACAAGGACAGCTTCAATTCTTGATTTAAAAAAATGTATACAACAATGACCCCAATCATCCCATTCCAACCACTCATTACTCTTGACTCTACCAAAATGTTTTCTGAAATATTGGTTATAAATTTGGTGCAAAAATGCTCCAAAATAAGGCTCAGAATGCACCGGAGAGCATCTGAAACCCCAGAGCTGGCCCCCGGCTGCAAGGGTCTTTCAGCTTCGCGCTTGTGATACGCATTGCGTGCACTTACTGCACATAAAGTTTTTGTATTCCTTTTTATAAAGCTTCGTACGGGCCTAGTGTATGATATTTTTGACACTGTCATAGGCCTTTCTTACATATGCTGTCACATCGCAACCTTCCTACACATTATCTACATGTGTCCAGTGACTCATCAGATGGCGTTCCTGCCTCTAAATCACTCTAAGCAATTACACAAAGTGTCATTATCTGATTAGGTGACATGGAGTGCAAAACTGAATGGAGGTCTTATATATGCTGTCACAATGCACTGTAGTCTCTAAACAACACTTCAGTAATTTTCCTTGCCCTCCATTTCAAAATAATAGTGTTTTAAGCCGATAACTCAAAACTAGCACTGGCAATAAATAAAAACGCAGCTTTACAGTCCTTATCTCATTAGCCACACTCGGCTGCAAATCGGTGTCAATCTGGTGGACTCTTCCATCTTCCTCTCGTCATGGGGGTGGGGAACTGGGAGGGGCCTCACAAATCGAAAAGCCTAGGGCCTCTCTTCATTTAAATCCGGCCCTGTCTATAACATTCTCCAGGGCACTACTATTCACTGTGAAGGCCCTGACTTGGTTTCACTTCCCAAAATGCAACACCTCATACTCATCTGCATTGAACTCCATTAACCATTCCTCAGCCTGCTTGCCCAGCTGAACAAGATCCTGCTATAATTCGTGGCAACCATCGTCATTGTCCTCAATACTACTCATTTTAGTGTAATCTGCAAACTTACTTACTAATCATGCCTTGTTCATTTTCATCAAAGTCATTGATTCAGATGACAAATATCAATGGGCACAGCACTGATCCCTGAGACACACCAGTATCTACAGGCATCCAATCAGAAAATAAAACAGCCTTCCACCATCACCCACTGCTTCCTTCCATGAAGCCAATTCTGTATCCAGTTAGCTAGCTCTCCCTGGATCTCAGATCATCTAACCTTCCAGAGCAGCCTACTATGCAGAACCTTATCAAAGACCTTGCTGAGGTTCATATAGACTACATCTTCTCAACAACTTTCTTGGTTACTTTATCAAAAAACGTAACAAACTATAAGCAGGAGTGTGATTTGTATGTACCCTGCTTGAAGTGTAATGCATACAGAAGGTTCATCCACAATACTTCTTTCATAAACATTCTTACAGAATATGAGTGTGTAAGAATCAAACCATCATTTGCATTCAGATTTCTTCCCCCAGAAGATTTGAACAGTTACCTCCCATTACCTTTATCTTTATTTTGACAGGATTGTTTCTCCAGATGCATGGAAGATTGTAGTTCTAATCTTGGACCAGCTGGGGTCACTAGAAACCTATCTGTTTTCATATCTCTAACATGTGTTAGAAATTCCTGAAGGCCCCTCAGGGAAGCAAACCAATCTAAACAAAATATATAAATTTATACATGTTTACATGTCCCGTTTGAGGTTCTGTGTTCCAAAGAACAGATTCACGTCATCCTGGATCTAATCAGACATAAACCCACAAAAATATAAGACCACATCTAGCTCCAATAGCAACATTTAAACAATGATAACATTCAAAATGACTTGCACAATAAATGGATAGGAAAGGTTTAGATGCAGGCAAATGAGACTCTGGTCAGCATGGATAAGTTAGGCTGAAGCTGTATGACTCTATGACTCCAATGTCAACAGCAATTTTGGGGGGAACCAATGTTCTGTCCACCCTCCAAGTCTCAGTACGTTTTACTAATTTTCATATTTACACATTGTCAGTACTGCTTTTGAAGGTCAGATGCTGGTATATCTATCCCCCTGCTCTTGAACAGAGTTGAACACCATGTCAGGTGAGGGGTACTTTACCAGACTGGATTGTAACAGGAGGATGCAGTTCACATCCTTAACTCCTTCTTCCCCCAGCCTTATACTGGCCTGAGTTAGTATACAAGCAGCAATTCCCATCCATTTGAATATGCTCATTGATCGTAAACAGGCAATATCTAGTTATGTTTTAGTTTGTTTTTCTTTATTTCACTGTAACGTTATGTTTTTAATTAATGGCTTCATTTATTTTTAACTTTGTTTATTTTTATATTTGTAATGCTTTAAATACTTTCCATTTTTTTTAATGTGGTGGTCAAGAGGACAAATCAATGGGCAAGGAGTCAGGATCCACCATTGAAACCTGGTTAACACTTTTGGCCTTGTAGAAGAAGCATAGAATGAAAACCTCCAATGCAGTGGAACTCTGCAGCTGCTGCACTTGATAAGTTGGCAATAAATACACTAATTAACTGGTGATACAAGTGCAGTAATTCAATTAGCCTGGGTATCAAATGTGGGTAATTGGTAGCGGTGAACTTGATCTGGCATTTGGTTGCAATTTCCATTTTAAGCCTCACGACACAAACATTGAAGAAGCATCTGGACAAACATTTGGATCAATGGTGCTAGGCATAGAAGACTATGGACCAAGTGCTGGTATATGATAGTCTAGATGGTAGAGCAAATGGTTTGATGGTAGAGAAAATGGGAAGATGCTGATTGCAGAATATAGTTCTCAGCATTATAGCATATCAATTCCATAGACAAAGTCCAATGTCCGCAATGAGGCAGAGGTAAATCAGACAGTTCTCTGCCTAATGGAAGAACCTTCCAGAAGCCTAATAACAGAGGAGGAGAAGTTGTTTCCTAGTCCTGTGGTGCCGCTTTCAATCTTTATATTGGGCTGGAGCAGGGAGAAGATGTATTTTATTATGTTGCCTGCTTCACTGAGACAGCATGGCGTGGTTGGGAAGTCTGATCTTTGTGATGAACTGAGCTATGTCCACAACTATGAAATTTCTTGCGGTCTTGGGCAAGTACAGATAATCTCCTTCCTGTACTGTGTGTCTCGTCCACTACCATGGTGCCATTTGCAAACTTGTGGATGGAGTTAGAGCAGTACAGTTATGAGTGCAGAGTAAGGGACTGAGACATATCCTTGTGGGGCACTGTTGTTGAGTATTAGTGTGGAGGAGGTGTTATCACCTGTCCTCATTGATTGTGGTGTGTAGGTCAGAAAGTTGAGGATCCAATAGCAGAAGGGAGGTTCTGATTTCTAGGTCCAGGAGTTTAGAGATGAATTTAGATATGATTATGGTGTTGAAGGTGAAGCTATGGTCGATAAATATGAGTCTAACGTAGGAGTCATTGGTGTCTAGCTGTTCCGGAGATGAGTATAGGATCCGGGAGATGGCATCTGCAGTGGACCTGTTGAAATGTTAAACAAACTGCAGAGGTTCAAGTTTGGCTGGGAGGCTGGAGTTAATGTGTGCCATCACCAGTCACTGAAAGCATTCATGATGGTGAAGGTCAGAGTGGATTCATTCTCAGGAAGTCAAAATCTTGCATCTGCGAGGGTAACCATTGGTACACATGCACCCAAGACTAGCAGGGTGGGTGACATTCCTCCAATACTGACCTTCTGTGCAAAGTGGACCTAGAATTTGTTGAGTTGCTGAAGCTCAACAGGACCTCTATGTCTGAACACCATGCAGAGTTAATTCAAAAGCAGACCCCTCCACCCTTAATCTTACAGTCCATCCGGTGTAGGGAGAAGCACTCATGTTGAATGGCACAGTCAGCTGAGATAGAGGTGAGCCATGTCTTTGTAAAAGAGAGCACACATTTGTCCCTCAGCTGTCCCACAGCCATCCCTCAGTTCTCGGAGTTAAATCGACATTTAAGTTCATCCAGTTCACCCAGTTTGTTTTCAATAGTGTACATTTGCCAGCAATATGCTGGGGAGGGGGAACTAGGAATGATGCTGCTTCAGACTCACCTGCAGTCCAGCTGATTCCCATGTTTCCTCGGAAGATGGCTGCTCCTGGGTGAAGCATGTCCATGTACACTACCACAGACCTCGCGGCAATGAGAAAGGAATGAAATAGCAAAAAAAGGCACAGATTGATCTAAGATCTATTTTCAGGAATCCAGTTAATTTGAAATTGTTTAATCTTTATATTATTGAATGGATGTAGAATTATTGGAGTGAGTGTAAATAATACTCAGTGAAATTATGAGAAGGATTGATGAGGATGGTGGAAAATCGAAGGTTATGTGATGCAGTAAAATGCAGAGAGGTTGGAGGAACCTTGAGTGAACATTAACATTGATACAGACTAATTACTCCATGTCGATAGCCTCTTTGTCAGCAATAAATGCTCTGTGTTCTCTTGCAGTCCTCATTGTGGCTCAGTAAGGCTGACACGGGGGAGTTCTAGAATTGAGTTCTAATGATACAGTGCATACCAGACAGTGAAGGGAGAATGTCTTGGGTCACTGCTGGTAAGTGTGTACGAAATGACTGGCCACCAATTGTGCTGATTCCACAGCACATTTTATTGGGACAGTGTAGGAGTCTGAGAGATCAGAGGGAAATGGGGCCTTTCTCTTTTTGTTCTTTTTTACCATCACCCTTTCAATTTTTTTCAATCTTAAATTTGCCTTTTCTTTATGTTCTTCCAATTCCGACATGCAGAATTAATTTCCACAGATCTGTCTCTGTTAATTATTTCAGCGTTTTCTGTTTTAATTCTAGTTTGCCAAGTCACAGTATTTTGTTTTTGCGTTAACTTATTAAAAAATGACAAGCTGGAAACTTCACAAAGTATTGCTATATTACCGTTATACATAAAATGGTAGAATCCTAGAAGAATTATGACCAGAAGGAAATCATTTGATGCATTGAGTCTATGGTGATCAAAAATAACTACCCAATCTAATCCCATCTTTTCTCACTTGATCCATGACCTCACAGATCATACTTCTTTGAGTATTCTTCCAGACACTTTTATGAGTGATTCTGCCTCACCGCTCTTTCAAGCAGTGAGTTTCTGGCTCTATCACCCTCTAGGCATTTTTTTTACCTGATCTTCCTCATATCCTTCGACCAATTACATGAGACATATACCCTTAAGATATACCTCCTAAGAGGAAATAAATCTTCCTACTTACTTGAACAAGGACGCTCATCATTTTATACACCCTAGTTAAATCTCTTCTCATCCTTTTCTGTTCTAAAGAAAAAAAACTGCAGCATATCCAATCTTTCCCCATTGCTAAATTTTTCCAGTCATGACAATAAGGGCTACCTTACAGCACCAGAGGCCTCGGGTTCAATCCTGTCTATGGGTGCCGTCTGATCAGCCATGATCACATTGAATTGCGGTGCAGGCTCGAAGGGCCGAATGGCCTACTCCTGCACCTATTTTTCTATGTTTCTATCTTCATAGTTTTACGTTCTCCCTGTTTTCTCCAGGTGCTCTGATTTTCTCCCACATTCCAAAGACGTTCAGATTTGTAGGTTAGTTATCATTTTTCAATTTTCCCTAGCATTTAGGTATGTGTATGGGTGATTGCTGGTCAACACAGACATGGTGGGCCGAAGGGCCTGTTTCCCAGCAGGACCGCTAAACTAAAACCTTGAAAAACTCCTCTACACCTTTTCTAGTGCAATCGATCTTTCAAGTGATCAAATGATAATCGTTCTCAAGCTGTGGTCAAACAGATGTTGTGCACAGTTGTAGAAGGATGAGGGATTTCAGCTCCTTTGTTCGACCTATGATTTTGCACTGGGGAGCTGGCAACCTGACCATAATCTACCTGCTATCCCCCTCCCATTCCCACACTGACCTTTCTGTCCTGAGCATCCTCCAATGTCAGAGTGAGGCCCAGCGCAAATCGGAGGACAGCACCTCATATTTCACTTAGGCAGCTTACACCCCAGCGGTATGAACATTGACTTCTCTAACTTCAAGTAGCCCTTGCTTTCCCTCTCTCTCCATCCCAGTTCTCTGATCAGTTTTACTGTCTCGGACTGCATTTTATCTCTGCTTGCTTTGTTGTAACCTTCTCCCAGCTAACAATGAAAATCCTACATTTTCCTTGATCTCCATTCCCTTTGTCCTGTTTTCACATCTATACTTCCCTATCTATAAGAAGGGTTTCAGCCCGAAACGTTGCCTATCTCCTTCGCCCCTTAGATGCTGCTGCACCTGCTGAGTTTCTCCAGCCTTTTGTGTACCTTCTCCATCTATACACTTCCTTATCTATATCTATATACCGCCCACTTCCCTGACATCAGTCTGAAGAAGGGTCAAGACCCGAAACGTTACTCCAGCAATTTGTGTCTATCTTCGATTTAAACCAGCATCTGCAGTTCCTTCCTACACATTATCTACCTGTGTCCAGTGACTCATCAGATGGCGTTCCTGCCGCTAAATCACTCTAAGCAATTACACAAAGTGTCATTATCTGATTAGGTGATATGGAGTGCAAAACTGAATGGAGGTCTTCCACGCCATTGCTTTATGGCTTTTGCACCATTGAATTGCAGGGCTGCATCCGCAGCTGCTCGAATTGTACAGTATAGGAGTAAGATGATGGAGGTGTGTTTGTCCCCTGCAGGTTAAGTTCATAAATTCATGTTATAGGAGCAGAATTAGATCTTTCGGCCCATCAAGTGTACTCCACCATTCACTCATGGATTCGTGGCTGCTGTCTGTGTTTTTCACTACCTCATTCTGAAGGAGGGAGAGGTGTAATTAGGAAGCAGTGAACAAGTGTTTGTTGAAAGTATAAGTTAAGCTAATACCCAATCCCTCACTCCCTCTTAAACAAAGATGTAAAGTTACAAAACTTACTCCAATCCTTTGACACCATTTTTACAGCAAAAGATCAAGCATCTTTTAACCACCTGGGGTCTATTTCATCCTCCCCCCTCCATGGTGATTTATCCATTTTTACACATGCTTATCCCCTTAATATTTCCACATTTACTATGGTTATCCTATTCAATATTTCACAATCTTCCACCTTAACAATAACGTTAACGTCACCTCTCTTTAGTGACAGCAGCCAAGATGTATCCGTTGTGAGCCTCAACCCCATTCTTTTAGTTTAGTTTTAGTTTAGAGATATAGGCCCTTCGGCCCACCAAGTCCGCACTGACCAGCGATCCCGCACATTAACACTAACCTACACATACTGGGGACAGTTTTACATTTTACATTTATACCAAGCCAATTAACCTACAAACCTATATGTCTTTGGAGTGTGGGAGGAAACTGAAGATCTCGGAGAAAACCCACGCAGGTCAAAGGGAGAATGTACAAACTCCGTACAGACAAGTACACATAGTCAGGATTAAACCTGGGTCTCTGGCGCTGTAAGGCAGTAGCTCTACAGTTATGCCACCGTGCCACCCACTCTCTACCTCTATTCTTCATTTGGTTATTTTAGGTACCACATCTTGCTTGCTTCCTTCTGTTCTTTATGCACATATAAAACTTATTTGGTAATTAAAAACAGAAAATACCAGAGAAAACCCAACAAGGTCAGGCGTCATCTGTGGAAAGAGAAATAGTCAAAGTTCCTGGTCTGCAATCCTTTGTCAGAACCTGGAGGGAGAGAGATGGATTATTTCTGGGAGTGGCAAGTAATGTGTAAAACAAAGGGAATGCCTGTGATAGGACAAATAGAACTAGTTTAATGGTAGCAGTTAACTTATTAGGCTGCAAAAGCCTGTTGCAGATATTTTTTAACTCCCATTGTGTTGATCTAGAAGGGGTTTTGGTTTCTCAAAAAACCCCCCAATAAAACTTACAGTTGCATTTGCAATTATAGACTTTCTTCTACGACCCTGGCAGTCAATCATTATTCTCCTCAGCAGAAGCTAAGTATACTGCTACACAGGGCACAACACCCATACTTCCTTCCTTTCGTTGCTAATCAGGTAAAATAAAGATCTTGTTTAGGTTTCAGTAAAATAAGGAAGGTTAATAGTAAGATTAAACGAGAACTTACCAGTTTGAAGTTTGATCTTTATTTTATGAGGAGTTACGATGAGGGATTACGTGAAGACCCCGCCAGCACGCATGCGCGACATTTCTTCAAAGCAGTGGTGTGAAATCACAGAAATACAGTCACAATGACTAATATAGTAAGATAAACAAGAGAACTTCCATACCAGGTGATCTTTATAATAGAGGGTTGGGAGCGGAGGGCACGTAATCCCTCATCGTAACTCCTCATAAAATAAAGATCAAACTTCAAACTGGTAAGTTCTCGTTTAATCTTACTATTTTACTTCGGAGTCACATGAGTGACTACGTGAAGATTTCAAAGCTCTGTGATTTCATTCCCTGGAAGCTCCATGCTCACACACCGCTAAAGTTGGGATAAGAGGATGAACGTAATTCAGACAAGACACTGGCTGAAAAACAAAGAAGGTATTTAGTCATACCTAAATGATATGCCCCACATTGGGTAAATCATGTAACAGAAACCCAACATATTCCCCTGCAACGTCTCAGGAGCGGCCACGGGTTATAAAAGAAGTGCTGACAATCCGTTCACTCTCCAACCCGCTGTAGCAAAGGATGTGGTCCATAGGAACTCCCATCATCCTAGCCGCTGACGTGGATGCAGCCTTAGCTATAAGACTGGACCCGTTGTGCTGTTACAAGTGCCATAAACATAACCATATAATATGTAGTTATCCAGAGAGCGCCCCAATATTGGTGTCCATCCTCGAAGCATAGTAAATTTTATGCCTAGGTCCCATGTATGAGTGGATCTGGTCTAGGGGAAAATATTAACACCCCTCATCAGATTGATACCAGAGGGTGTGATCCTATACGCAGGTGATCACCCCCTCGGTCCAGGTTGGTAGGTAGGGCACTCCTGCAAATTTAATGGCACTATAGCTCAAACCTTCATGGAAAGAAGGGTGGCCAGAACTCCTGCAATCCAGTGATGGTGGCCGAGTCATATGAAGTGTTTGTTCTGAAGAAGAAACACTCCCATCTGCTGACATATGTCAGTGCTGTCCCATTGATCGTCCTGTCGGAGTATCCGAAGTCCAGAAATGGCCTGTTCAGAAACAGCATCAATAGGTTAATGCGATCATGGCACGGATAACTTACCCGTCACAGGGTGTGCCAACAGGCCCGGCCGTTTGAGGATCCGAAAGCAGTGTTCTGCGGCCATCTTTGTACTGCTGGGGACCATGGTTGGGTAGGCCAATCGGGAACCCGAAATACCAGTTGCGGAGTCTATTAAATTTTTGTAAGACCCGACTGATGAGGCAGAAGGGGGGAAATGCTTAGCAAACAATCCCCCCAATGCAGCGAGAAACATCCATCGCTGCTGGCCCCGGTCCCGATCCAACATCCATTCATTGTTGTCGTTGAATTGCGTGACCTGGTGTTCGCCACCGTATTTAGTTTACCTGAAAGGTAAGTGGCTGAGATCCAAATCTCTCTATCCAGACACCAGTGCTAGTTGTAAAAAAGGCAATTCATCACATGATATCGATTTTATTCCACACAAAAGATTAATATAGGCCACCACTGTGGTATTATAATTTGTAACCATACATGCAACTGGTGCATATCTAAGCAGTAGGCCCCCGGGTTCCACGAATGCTTCCAGTATTTCTAGATAATTAATCCCTAGTGCTCCCAACAGGGTTAAATCCTGTGCATCCATCTGCCACCACAACAGTGGTGGCATTAGCTGCTCCCCACCTTTAACACTGGCATCAGTCTGTAATGTAACCGAGGGATTTATGATAGTGATGGATTTGGAACAGAATTGAGCATTTCCCATCCACCAATTTAATTCAACTCTTGCCTTTTCTAATAACTTCATAGGCCTGTTGAAATGGTATGACTTTTGAGAGCTATAATTTTAGCTCTTTGTAGGTTTTGATAATGTAGTGGTCCGAATTGCACTGCGGGAAAGCAGCCACTATCTTCCCAATACCATGGCCACCTACCGTATGGATGGATCCCTGATGCCAGTAAGGCTTCTGCAAGCTTCTACCAAGTCCACCACCTTGTTCGGTGGTAAGGTGGTAGACATTTGCACCGAGTCAATGGTGAACCCCAAGTAATCCATGGTAGTAGAGGGTTCCAACTTTGATTTATCTGGATGTATGATGAACCCCAGCTTTTGAAAGAGATGTTTTATGGCTAGAAACTGCCAATGTAGCCGTTTCCAATTATCCCCGACAATGAGGATATCATCTAGATAGGCCATAACAGTATGATTTTATTTCCTTAAATAGGCCAAAGCTGGTTCCAATAATTTGTTGAACAGCCTGGGTGCTGATGATAACCCATTGGGTAAGGCTATATATTGCCATAATTGTCCCATCCAGATAAATTTAAGGTATTCCCTATGATCCTTGTGTATTAGTACTGAATAGTACGCATCTTGGGGTTAATGCATGCCATGTAGTACCCATAGCTATAAGCTGGCTACTGTGTCCATTTTGAAATGAACATACTGAACAGAAGTATTCAGTTCGGTCAGGTCTATGATTATGGGGCATCCGCCATCTTTTATTTTTGGTAAATATATTAGATACGAACTCCTGTGATTCTCTCAATAACCCCTCTTAATAGTTCAGCATGGCCCGCCGTTCTTTCTTTGTGAAAGTATACTTTCGGCTAGGCGAATGCTGGACCGGGGCAGGGAGTTCGTAAATGAACTAATTTTATAGCCCTGAATACTTCCGAATATGTAAGGATCAGAGGTAAAAGTGCAACCGGTCTCCCCCATAAGATGAATTTTAGACATATGATGTTCCTGGGGGAGGCAGACCCACCTACCTCCAAGGTATTGCCGGCGTAGTGGTCCAATACCACCGTTATTTCTTCTGTTTGAGTTGATGCGTTGTAGGGGTGGCGCATTTTCCAAGAAGGCCGGGCTGGGCCATGGCCTAAAAAGGCTGTTGTGCAGGTGGGCCGGCCTTCGAGCTTTGGGTGTGTAGGGGTGCTGTAGCTGTTGGCAGTGCGCTTGGAGGTACTGGGTACCTTATCAGCCCTATGGCCTCTTTGTCCAGGTCTTTCACCTGTTTGGGGAGCTCCGCACAGCAGATATGGTGGTTGAGCGTACCTGGTTTGCATAACCCCGCATTTTGGGGTGAATTGCTCTTCCTGTAGTTATTTCCAAACTGTGTTCACAGTAAGGCCAGAGCATCCTTTCCCTACCGGTAGCTCTATACCCACCGCAGTACTGGCACTGCCGAAATACCGGCGGTCAAAAGCTTCAGGATCCTCTGAAGTTTGACTCCTTGCCCTCTAATGGTAGGGCTCATGATCCCCCAAATAGGGTATTTACCGCGGGAACAATAGCGAGTACAATTATCAGGAGCAAAGTACTTATCAGCTATAGCATAGATGGCTGCTCCTGAAGCTGGTTTGTAGTCATATAATTAAACTAGCTGCCAGCTTAGGGTGGATAGGTAACCTTTTTAGAAGGAACTGCATGTTACTTACCATATCCAGAACTCTTCACTGCACCCCTGACACTGTTGGTTTGTTCAGCCAACTCCCCCTCTTCGGGTCAGCCCAGTTCTGACCCCCAATGCTCCCCTCCGAAGAGGGTGAGACATTTAGGCAGTCCATAATAGGATCCTGCCGTGGGCCTGCGAAGAGGCCCACTGTGACCCTGCCCCTGCTAAAGCAGGTCACGCTGGAGCAATTGCTCCACCATCCGCTCCATGCGGGTAAGACGACCTCCGTTGCTGCAGCGAACGGGGTGTCCTCGGGACTGGACCCAGCTGAGTCGACAGTCCCGATCGGCTTCCGTGTGGATTTACCGCCTGTCCGTGGCGAACCAGTCCCGGTGGATTTACCGCCTGTCCGTGGCGAACCAACCGCCCTCCCGGGCGGAAGTCGGGAGCTGCAGGTAACACCTGCAGCTCGGGGAAAAATTCGGGTGGATTTACCACCTGTCCATGGCGAACCAGCAGCCCTCCCGGGCGGAATTCGGGAGCTGCAGGTAGCACCTGCAGCTCGGGGAAAAAATCGGGTGGTTTTACCGCCTGTCCGTGGCGAACCAGCAGTCCTCCCGGGCTGAATTCGGGAGCTGCAGGTAGCACCTACAGCTCGGAGAAAAAACGGCACGCTGCTGGCTGCGCTCTATAGCAGCAGCTCTTGCCGTTACTCTCGCCGCGCTCACCACTCTGGTGAGTCTTACCGTTCCATCGCTGGAGGAGCCCCGCTCCTCCCGACTGTCGCTTCCGCATGCGAACGACGATATGTCGCGCATGCGTGCTGGCGGGGTCTTCACGTAGTCACTCACGTGACTCCGAAGTAAAATTAAGATACAAACAGGCCTCTAATGGCTATTAGCCCAACAGGTCATGTGTTATGTTTGAAATGCTGCAAAATTATACTTGCTCCAGTTGTTATAATTTCTGCTTTTCCTATACTAAGCCAACTTCAGTTAATAAGTTAAATTGAATATCTAAAAGTGTTGCATTATCAACTCAATGAGAAATGCATTCATATTATGTTAATCCCATTCATTGCAACCATAAAAACATTATAAAACAAATGTTATCTCTATTTAAATATATAACTCTATAAGAATGAAGAAGAGATGCAACCTAGACATCACCCTCCACAGATGTTGCCTGCCTTACTGAAATACTCCAGCACTTTGTGTTTTGTTCACCAAAATAATGTTCTTGGAGCAGGAGTGGCTCTGAAGAAATTCAGTCCATTCCCATTCATCATCCGCCTGACCCCATTTAAACACATGCATTTGTATCAGCATTGCACTGGGTTTCAAATAATTGTTAGCACTCGTTTAACCATTTCTAACACTGCATTTATATTCCATATGATGGCAGACTGAAGCTGCATGAAGACATCCACTCCAGAAATTCACACACACCCTTCTTTCAAGAGTCAGGTCAGGATCGAAATCCAGAGATAGACTGGAGAAATATGCCTGGAATTTCCTTGATGTTACTTCTTTACTGTCACCACAACTTTGATGCAAGTTCACTTGAAATCCCATTTATGCTCCCAAGTAAATTTCCAGCTGTTAAGTTCTTAGGATGAGTGTAAATTTCCAGATAAGAGTCAGTGTACGGTAATTTGCATTCACAGTCTAAAAGTGCGCTGTCGATTTTTATTAATTTGAAACAGTTTGGCTAAATGGTGGCAGTCATAAAAAGTGTAGTCTAAAGGTTTTCTGGCAATGAATCAACATTGCAACTCAATGTCATAATGTATGGGTTGGCACAGTTCAAGTTTCAATTCATATTTTGCTTTTGTGAAATGAAAGACATTTTTGCCTTTTGAAACATAGACCTTTCTTCTTTCATGTTATGTCTGTAGAATATATTCTCCATAGGAGTTTATGTAATTAACACAGAACTGGACAGAATAATCAAATGGATCACAGGTGATCTACCTCTGAACACCAATTGACTGAATTCAAAACTGCTCCTCACTTGCGATGGAATTTATGGAGTGACCTGTTGGAGGAAATGAATGAAAACTGGATACAGGAAAATATTCTGATGTCCCCATTGAGTAGCAAAATAGGGTGCAAGAAACATTGAAAGGTCTTAATTCGGTGCTGAATAAGTGAGAAGGATAATGGAAATTATCATAAAACAGGCAAGGAGAGGGGTTAATTTTAATTAAGGATTGTTAAGGTTATTAGGGTAGATATTCATTTTGAACTGAACAGAAATTACCAACATTATTCTTTTGGAATACATGATACTTTTTTTCCAAACAAGACATGGATCTCATGCGACAAGAAAAACCAATGACCGGTATTATTTATTTATTTATTTCACCACTCATATTTTCATGGCTTCCTTTCGATGTAGGCAGTGTGTAGAAAGAGCACACATAGTGTATGGTGCACGCAATAACAGTCATGCCTCTTCACCTTCTAGCTGGAAGAAATGTAAGGAAGAACATATTAAATTATCTTCAGCTGTGGCTCAGTTTGTTTTGCTACTGTACAGTTTTCATGAAGTGAAAGATAGCGTTGAGGTAAAAACTTAAAGTCTGTCGTTTGATTTACATTAATTTTATATTTGAAAAATCCTATGAAAACAGTTTTGAAATGTTTATCTCTAGTCTTTTGATGTAAAACTTTAACAGCTTTGCAATACGACTGCTCTGCTGACCGGTAAACTGCATAGTTTCTCAAATAAGGTTGAACCATGTGGTGGTTCTCTTTACGTCATCTGATTGAGGAGAGCATGGTTAGAATTTGTCAAATGTCTATATGTTTAGTGATGTTTAAATAGACTCTTGTCAAAATATAACAAGGTGAATCAACAATCCCACTTTCACAATACATTCCTGAGTGAATCCTTGATCTCACAGGACAGCTGCGCTCACACAAGTTAGGGGGATATTATTGTAGCTTTAATTCTCTGCCCCCAATGGAGCTGTAGGATCGCCCCCAGGTGCTCAAAGAACACCAGTTTTATTAGGAATATGTAATAAACGTAGCTTTCTGTTTTGTGTAATACAATGTGATATATTTTGGCAGAGATCACAATTATATGAGTCACCTGCTTTAAGATATCTCTTCCACCGTGGCAGGGGTTAAGTTGGCAAGACCAATGTGAAACTAAACCATGCTGGAGGTTATGGAATCTGAGTCCTCTTACAATAGAACAGGTTGCCAGTTGCCTTTAAAGGCTAGAGGTGAGAAGTTCAGATGAGTCCCATTCTTTGGACATTTTTGTCAACTATTTCCATTGGGAGGAGAGTCAGTTAAAAAAAAAACATACATTTGAGATATTTGCCAGAGAAGTAACAATGGTGATAAAGAGAATTGTTTTCATTCAACTAGTTGTTATAATCTGGACTCCTCCATATCAATGAGGAAGAATGTAGATTCAAGGTGTAGATTTGAAAAATAAAAAAAATGTTGAGCAATTAGGTTTGGCTTAGATGAACCAAGTGTATGGTTACTAACTTTACTAACATAAAGTTAGATGGGAAAGCTATGAAGCGGGTGCAGTGAGGCTACAAAGACATGCCTCTTTGGGGCAGCAGAGTAGCACAGTGGTAGAGTTAGATAGAAAATAACTCAGCGGGACAGGCAGCCTCTCTGGAGAGAAGGAATGAGTGACATTTCAGGTTGAGACCCTTCTTCAGTCTCGGACCGCACCCATTCCTTCTCTCCAGAGATGCTGCCTGTCCTGCTTAGTTACCCCAGCATTTTGTGTCTGTCTGCAGTTTAAACCAGCATCTGCACTTCCTTCCTACAGTGGTAGAGTTGCTTCCTTACAGCACCAGATTCAGTCCTGACTACGGGTGCTGTCTGCACAGAGTTTGTACATTCTCCCATTGAATGTGTCGGTTTTCTCCGAGTGCTCCAGTTTCCTCCCATATTCCAAAGATGTTCAGATTTGTAGGTTAATTGGCTTCTGTAAATTGTACCTAATGTGTATGCAGGAATGTTGAAGAAGAAGCAAATGAAGAAAGATGACGGAGCTTTGATGTGCAGAGGGATTTGAGTGTTTGATTTTATCATTCACAGAAACCTGGTACAGCAAGCATAGCAAATAATCCGCCAAGCCAACAGAATATTATCGCTAATTGTTGGGGAATTGAATACAAGTGGTTTCTGTAGGATATCAGTAACATCTGGAGAATATCGGTCTCCATATGTAAGGAAGGATGCTAACATATTGGAAGCGATTCGGGTAAGGTTTACTGGACTAATACTTGCCTTGGACAAGTGGTTTTATGAGGAAAGGTTGGACAGGCTTGACTTGTGTTGGTTGCTTGGAAGTGTGAAAGGGACTAAATTGTTGCTTAAGGGTCTTGGCAAGGTGGATTTGGGGAGGATGTTTCTACATGTGGTAGAATTCAGAAATAGGGTTCACTGATTAAAAATAAAGGGTTACTAATTTAGAACATTTTGTTCCTGAAACTCTCTTCTTGAAGGGGCAGGGGACACAGCTTATGACAAATTTTAAGCCAGAGGCAGATAAAAGTTTGATTAGGAAGGGAGATACATTACTACAGGTAGAGAGGAACATAAAGTCATGAGTACAATCAGATCAGTCTGAAGAAGTGTCTCGACCCGAAACGTCAACCATTCCTTCTCTCTAGAGATGCTGCCTGTCCCACTGAGTTACTCCAGCTTTTTTGTGTCTATTTTCAGTCATATTCTCATTGGACGGCAGGACAGGCTAACCAACTGCTGTTCTGAATTGTATGTTCATTCATAATAGGCCTAATTAGATCACAGTACAATTTGGAGTGGCAATGATCACTCCGTGTACTGTGCAGTGCTAAGAGGGTGAGATTACATTATCCTGGAAAATGAGCTTTAGATTTGCAATTAAATGATTCAGCTGCACCTGTTTGACCAAGTGCATGTCGAAAAACAATTAGCCCTCCAGCTTATCATCATATCTGTGGAGCCCAACCCACCCCTGTTGCATTAGTGTCTCTCTGCAGGACTCCTGAGTGGCTAATGTCAAATTAGCTTGAGCTGATTAAAGGCATGTCTGTTCCACTTAAAGGAGAGGTGAGTCCATGTTATTAGAGTTATGAAGAAAAAAGGGCACCATTACATTGATGATGTTAAAATAAAAAAAAGACTAGGGGCACCGCATTGAAGGCGCCTCTGCCTACAGTCTGTCTGTTTTTTTCTATCGGTTTTTAATTTTAGTTTGTCTAACCAGTTTGTTTTGGGGATTCTTTAGTTTTTCTATGTGGGGGAGGGGGGAGGGTAAGGGAGAAACTGCTTCCCACTCACTTCCTGGCGGGGATGCAACTATTTCTCCAAGTCGCGTCCTCGCCCCCCTACTCGCGGCCTACCACTGGATAGGAGCGGCCTTTCTTACCGGAGACCGGGGACCGGACCAGAGCTTCGGCAGCGGTGGCGCGTCGCTGGATTAATCGCAGTGGGCGATATCTACCTGGATCGCCGTTTGAAGCTCCGGAGCGTTGGGCCTGCAGCGTCGATATCGCGGAGCTGTGGTGCGTGGAGCTCCCAGCGCGGGCGGTGCTGAGGAACATCGCGGAGTCCCTGAGGCCCTTTGCCGAGGGCCACCAGCGTGAATGTCCGCCCGTGCTCCCAACATCCACGGCTCCCAATGTCCCCAGATCCCGTTAGTCCCCCAGGACTAATTAGATCACAGTACAATTAGATTAGATCTG
Organism: Raja brachyura; assembly: GCA_963514005.1. Next base: position 77,875,221 of record OY740781.1, read on the forward strand.
GGGACGTTGGGAGCCTTGGACTCTGGTGGGAAGCGGCCGATTTGGAGGTCCAAGCCGCTGAGGTTGGCCTCCCGTTCCAACGTCGGAGTTCCAACATCCCAGCGAGCGGGCCTGAGCAGCTATGACTGTACGGCGACTGCGGAGGGCTCCGGAGGCCCCGACCACGGGTGAACATCAGGAACATTAGAGGAAGATGACTGACTTGCGTGCCTTCCCTCACAGTGGGAAACGTTTTGATTCTGCTGTGTGGGGATGTTTTATGTTGGACTCGTGTTCTTTACTTTTACTGTATGTCTGTATGGTGATCACATTTCACTGTGCCAACTGGCACATGTGACAAATAAATGTATCTTGTATCTTCAATAGACAAGCAAATCACAAGAGGGAGAGAAAGAAAAGTAAAGTTGCATAGAAATTACAGTGATGCCTGAATGAAATAATAAAGAATAAAGAAGTATTACTGAATATGTTAAGGAAATCTTCGATCAAGGAAGGTGGCATTGTTTTGTTTTGTCAGGTGGACTAAATGTCAGTGACACAAGACTTGAACATTAATTATCATTTCACATAATTTAGATGGTTAATGGAAAGAAGTCTAAAGACAAATTTCTTAATAAGAGATGGGCTATATTTATCAGGTTGAGGAAGGATCTGGTCTGGGAAAATGGTATGACACATTGGCTCATGAAGAATTAATAGAACAGAGGAGATGTTTCAAGCACAGAGTAAGTACATTGGGGCCGAGGTAAGGTTACTGGAGCTCCCTGGGTGACATGTATAACATAATTACATTTTCAAAAGAAATGTGAAAAATTCAATTGAGAATCAAGCTTGGAAAAGAGAACTCCCTGACATTCCATGAACCCTTACGTAAGTCAGAGTTTATGTAAGCCAGAATCACCATCCTCATCCCCTGCCAGAATGAACCCACTGACAGTATTAACTGTTCCAGAGGCGTCCGGTTGCGTCTGGGGCACGTTCTACAACACATTGCTTTCTGGATAAGCACTACTGCCATTGGCAGCTTGATTTTGATGTAAACCTGAGTGATTGTACAGTGTTGTGGAAATGGCAAACTGGTTTGATTGCACTTGGGACTGTGTATAGAATTGTTACATACTGAAAGTGCAAGTTTATATGTCACCTATTGTGTACGTCAGGGAGTGTAAGTAAGTGCAGTTAGCTAAGAGGATAATTGAAAAATAAAATAAAACAAAGAGAAAAGGTATGAGAAGACATGAATGGGAATCAAAGAGTTTATGCAAGAATATAAAAAGTAAGTAGATAGTAAGACAGAGGGTATGACTGATTAAGGATAACGAAGGTGATATGTGCATAGAGATTGAAAGCATGATTTGGAACACTAAATTAATGATTTGTGTTCGCGTTTACCAAAGCCATGATCTCAATAGAAATGGAATAGTACAAATAATTTACGGAATGAAAGCTAATAAAGAGGATATGCAAGGAAGTTTGGCATGTATGCTGATTTGCTAATGAATATCAGGATGCTGATTGCAAATAACCTTGGCATAACTTTCCGATCTTCCCCAGAGGTAGGACTGGCACCAAAGGACATATGTAACTCATTTTTCAAGAAGGGTTTCAGTACATATCTGTTAATGGCGGCCCAGTCAGATTAATTTTGGTTGCAGTGAAGCATCTAGGAACAATATTCACAAAAAAAACGAATAGACATTGGAAGAAGTTTGAGTGAATAAAGGAAGCCAGTATGGATTTGTATCAGTTTCTTCTGTTCCAGTACATCATTGTCTGCAATGTCTCTTCTCTTTAGTCCAAATATTCAACTGCTTGCTCCTGTATTAAATGTAATTTGACTCCTGCCTGCCCACTTTTTAGCCCATTAATTTCTGTCTATAGTCTGACATCATTCTCTTTACAGCTGGCCATACCGGTAAGGCATGTCCGGCACAGTGGCACAGTGGCAGAGTTGCTGCCTTACACCACCAGAGACTCGGTTTCAATCCTGACTACGGTTGCTGTCTGTATGGAGTTTGGACGTTCTCCCTGTGACCGCGTGGTTTTTCTTCTGGTACTCCGGTTTCCTCCCACACTTCAAAGACGTAAACGTTTGTAGGCTAATTTGGCTTGGTAAAATTATAAATTGTTCCTAATGTGTGCAGACCAGATTAACTTTCATCATTGTTCTTTGTTATCATCTTGAAAAGTGGTCAGATTAGTCAAATATAAATTCATGAATTGCTCTGAACAAATCCATAATGGCTTCCGTTATGAACTCAAACTTCTTCAGATACCTGTTAATATTTCCCTAAATATTTCCTTAAATTCTAAATGCTTCCTTGCAACCAAGATTAATCTGACTGGATCACCATTGAAAGTGACAAGATATGCTGAGCGACCATGAGAAGACAGAAAAATATTGTGCTTGGGAAGGATGCAGAAGAGTTTTGGCAAATGCTGCCAAGAATGAGGGATTTTAACTCAGTATCACACCAGAGAAAAAAGAGTGTTGCTTTCCTGAGAACAACAAGGGATTCGCGGTTTGAAAGATTACAAGAAATATATGGTGAATAAAGGCAAGCTGTTTCCAATGGGAAATTGATCAAGAACAAATTGATGAACCAGAGATATAGGGGGAATGTGAGGAAAACCTTCCCCAAACAGGAGGGATCAGTCTGAGGTGGAACTCACTGCTTGTAAGGGTGGAATAAATTTAAGCAGTTACCACCTCAAAGGGAATTGGATATACACTTTAAGGAAAACAATTTGTGGGGTCAGAGGGAAGAGCAGGGAATGGATTGATAGGATTGCTTTGTGGCGGCACCTGATACCAACCCAAGGTCACGACGAACTATCGGCTCTAGAGGGCGGCGTCTTGATGGGGGAGGCGCGAGTCACTCCTACCAGTCCCCGCAACAGCTTTGCAAAAGAGCAGTACAGACTTTTTCATACAAAGGGTGGTAGGTGTGCAGAACGAGCTGCTGGAGGAGGTAGTTGAGGCAGGTACTATGGCAACGTTTAAGAAACAGTTAGACAGGTACATGGATTAGCAATGTTACAAAATTTTGAGATTTTAAAAATCAAGTCTGCAATTTATTCCATCAGATAAAGCATAAAAAGAAGTTTAATTTGACACCTAATTCACTTTCATATCTTCAGTATTAAGAAAGTTATGACAATTTTCATACTCGGAAATTAGCATCTTGTTCCCCATTGCCTTTCAATTGACTTAACTCAAAAGTTGTGATCTAGAACCGTTAAAAGCCCATAACTTTCTTAAAAATTAAGAGAACTCAATGAAATTTTCAGTTATTATAGATTGAAGCATTCTGAAACAAATATGAAACAATCTTACTTGGATGACCTGAAATTAAAGCATATAATTAGTTAGTTATCTAATTGTAGCGAATTACAAAATTCAATTACTAGATCTAAACATCTATCCATTTCTTAAGAAAAGATAAACTTTTTTTTAATTGCCTAAGTGTCCAAATAACATTCACACAATAATCCACAATATAACATAATTTTTAAATCTCATTTTCATGAATTTCTGGGCCAAATGGAAGGAATTTAGTGTTTAATGCCTGTAAATTAATGACCATTTAAATCAACTAGCGAGTGGGTTTTAGTGGAATGCGGTGGATTGGAACGTTGTGGTTTGCGGTGAAGTCGGGAGGAAAAATACTGTTGGTTCATACATTTTTTTTGGACCCCATTTCGCAACATGAAAAATTATTAAAGCCTCCATAAAAAACAACTTTCTCCCCTACGCAAAATCCTTCCCGTTGTCGGCACTCACGGCTTTTGAAGGTGATTTTTAAATTACTCTAGATAATAAATAATCTAGCGTAATTTAAAAATAATTTCATTAATGAAATGTCGGAGCGATTTTTCTTCCGCAATGAAATCGCCCGACATGGATCGATTTGCCCAGTCTGTAGAAAAACGGCACTTTAAGCCCGCCCCCCTCTGAAAGGCGCCAAAGTCACGCACACAGGGAGCGGCAGAACTGCAGCGCTGCTCAAGGTAAGTTTTGTACCATACCTACATGGATAGGACAGGTTTAGAGGGATTAGGCCATTAGAGGGATTAGGCCAGTGTAGATGGGACATGTTAGCAGATGTGGGTAAGTTGTGCCGAAGGGTCTATTTCCACGTTGCAAGACTTTATGACTCTATGACGCAGGGGTTCAATGGCCCACTTCTGTAGCATTATTATGACTCTATAACTCTGTGATGAAATAACCTGCCAACACAGAGCGAGAAATGCAGCCTGACCACCAGTGTAACTCTGCACCCTCGTGAGAACTACACTGAGACAAAACACTAGCCATCACTTTACTTTTGCTATAATTTCTCTCCTTGTGGCAAAATGTTCAAAAACATGAACCCAAGTCTGAGTGAAAACCTGCCTGTTAACGATGCACAGCTGTGGAGAGTTATTTATTTGGACCATTACATTCTCCTGACATGAGATACTTGTGTCACGGTATTACATACCACAGAAACTAATAGGAGGGAAGATGTTTGTCACAGGAAATATACACTGCAAATTCGCAACATATAACAAAAATTAAAAGGTTAGAAAAATGACCGTTTTTGACTTTATTATACATTAATTATGCATAAAAACTGTTTTATGCATTTTAGATCATGTTTACAATTGTTTCTAGGCTGATTGGCAACAGTTACAATATTGGACAATACTTGATACATGGCACTATATCCAACATTTCTCCAGCATCAAGCATGCATGCAATGACATTTCGTGTGCACAGTTTCATAATTTTTGAAGAACTGAATGGTTAAAGTGCAACCTGCAATGTGTTTCTGACTCTCAAAGTTCAAGTTCAAGTTTGTGAGTTTATTGTCATGTGTCCCTGATAGGACAATGAAATTCTTGCTTTGCTTCAGAACACAGAACATAGAAGCATAGAAACATAGAAAATAAGTGCAGGAGTAGGCCATTCGGCCCTTCGAAACTGCACCGCCATTCAATATGATCATGGCTAATCATCCAACTCAGTATCCTGTACCTGCCTTCTCTCCATACCCCCTGATCCCTTTAGCCACAAGGGCCACATCTACCTCCCTCTTAAATATAACCAATGAACTGGCCTCAACTACCTTCTGTGGCAGAGAATTTCAGAGACTCACCACTCTCTGTGTGAAAAATGTTTTCCTCATCTCGGTCCTAAAGAACTTCCCCCTTATCCTTAGACTGTGACCCCTTGTTCTGGACCTCCCCAACATCGGGAACAATCTTCCTGTATCTAGCCTATCCAACCCCTTAAGAATTTTGTAAGTTTCTATAAGATCCCCCCTCAGTCTTCTAAATTCTAGCGGGTACAAGCCAAGTCTATCCAGTCTTTCCAAATATGAAAGTCCTGACATCCCAGGAATCAGTCTGGTGAACCTTCACTGTACACCCTCTATGGCAAGAATGTATTTTCTCAGATTTGGAGACCTAAACTGTACGCAATACTCCAGGTGTAGTCTCACCAAAACCCTGTACAACTGCATAGTAGGCATTTATTACAAAACAGATCAGTGTGTCCATATATCATTATATAAATATATACACACATGAATAAATAAACTGATGAAGTGCAAATAACAGATAATGGGTTATTAATGATCTGAGCCAGATTTAATAGCCTGATGGCTGTGGGGAAGTAGCTATTCCTGAACCTGGTTGTTGCAGTCTTCAGGCTCCTGTACCTTCTACCTGAAGGTAGCAGGGAGATGAGTGTGTGGCCAGGATGGTGTGGGTCCTTGATGATGCTGCCAGCCTTTTTGAGGCAGCGACTGCGATAAATAAATCCACTCGATGGAAGGAAGGTCAGAGCCGATGATGGACTGGGCAGTGTTTACTTCTTTTTGTAGTCGTTTCCTCTGCAGGGTGCTCAATTTGCCAACCCAAGCCAGGGGACCTCAGATGTGAGAGGTTGAAAATGTCCGTAAAAACTTAAGCCAGTTGGTCCTCACAGGTTTTTAGAACACGACCGGGTATACCATCAAGTCCAGGCGCGTTTCGAGGGTTCACCCCTCTGAAGGATTTCCTGACGTTGGCCTCTGCGACTGAGACTGAAATACCATCACAGCGAATGGGGGCTCAGGAAGGCACATCGGTGTTCTCCCTATCAAAGCGTGCATAAAACGCATTGAGCTCACCAGGGAGTGATGTATCGCCGACATTCGAGCTGCCTCCTGGTTTCGCCTTGTAGGAAGTGATTGCATTCTGCCCCCCCACAGCTGCCGAACATCTGTCTCATCCTCCAGTTTGGAAAGACTGGGGGAAAGATCCCACCACTGATTGGCACGGGACACTAAGTTTTAAATCCCCGCTCTTGAATCATTGCATTGTTCTCTGCATCAGTTAATATTCTTTCTATTTACCTGACAGCATTGCTGGGTGTCCACCAACTTACAGCAGCTCTTCTGGATATAGGTTTCACCAAATAATCTTCACTTACAGGGTTATCACACTGGGGATTTCAACTTCCAAAATATTAACTGGGATTGCTTCAGCTTCAATGGCTCAGAGGGGATGAAATGATTGAGGTGCATTTAGCAGAGCTTGTTGACGCAATATGTAGATGGACCAACATGGCAAGAAGCATAGACGCAAAGTGCTGGAGTAACTCAACGGGTCAAGCAGCATCCCTGGAGAAAAAGGATGGGTGACGTTTCGGGTCAGAACCCTTCTTCAGACTCTGCCTGGCCCACTGAGTTACTCCAGCAGTTTGTGTCTATGTTCTGTATAAACCAGCATCTGCAGTTCCTCCCTACATAAGGGTAAAGCATTGCTGAACATTGTTGAATATAGCTGGTCAAATGGAGGGATGGTCAGAACAAAATCATTTTGGGGGTAGTGATCATAACTCCATATAGTTTAAAATAGGTATGGAAAAGGATAGGGATAGAGCACTAATAATTATTTTAAATTGTAGGAAAGCCAATTTCAGTAACATAAGGGAGGAACTAGCAAATGTAGAATGGGAATATCAACTTACAGGTAAGTCTGCACCGTGTGGGGCATTCAAAGGGGAAATAACAAAAGTTCATGGACAACATGATCCAGGAGGATTTAAATATAGGGTTAACAAATACAGGGTGCCATGGATGTTAAGAGGTATTAAGGGTTGGATAAAGAGGAAACGTGAAGCACACTAAGTAATAGGGAGCTAATGATAGGGAAGGCCCATCAAGATTCTAAAAAGTGTAGAGAGGTGCTTAAAAAAAGAAATTGTGAAGGCTAAGAAGGGTTACCAAAAAAAGAGCTTGCAGACAGTATTACTGTAAATCAGAAGATGGTCTAAAAGTATATCAAGGGCAAAATAATTGCCAAGGCAATAAAATAGAACAGCAGGGAAAGCAAGGCAGTGGGGAAAAGCCTGGTAACAGTATACTGTACCTGCGACTATCAAATCAGTGGTAGGGAAGACACTAGAAACAATTAATCATAGAGTGATACAGCATAGAAACAGGCCCTTCGGCCCAACTTGCCCACAGTGGCCAACATGTTGCAGCTACACTAGTCCCATCTGCCCGCGTTTGGTCCATAATCCTCCAAACCTGTCCGATCCATGTACCTGTCTAACTGTTTCTTAAACATTGGGATAGTCCAAGCCTCAACTACCTCCTGTGGCAGCTTGTTCCATATACCCACCACTGTTTGTGTGAAAAAGTTACCTCTCATGATTCCTATAAAATATTTTCCCCTTCACCTTCAACCTATGTTGTCTGCCCCTCGATCCACCTACTCTGTGCATCTACCTGATCTATTCCTCTCATGATTTTATAATTCTGAATGGATTAACGATCACTTGGAAAGAAGGAGACTAATTGGCGATTACACTTGAAATACAGTTCTGCTCACAACACTATAGAAAAGACGTGGTAGCACGAGAAAATGTGCAGAAGAAATTCACCAGGGTTTTTCCTGGAATTTGGGCTTTAGGTACAAGTGGAGATTGGCAGAAGGGTCTCGACCCAAAACGTCGCCTATCTCCTTTGCTCCTTAGATGCTGCTGCACCCGCTGAGTTTCTCCAGCTTTTTGTGTACCCTAGAGATTGGATAAATTGGGATTGTTTTCACTGGAACAGTGTAGGCTGTATGGAGGGTTATAAAATTACCAGGGGCATACATAGAATGGATAGGTATAGTCTTTTAGCACGTTTAAAGGAGTTTTATACTTGAGGGCATAGGTTTCAGAGGAGAGGGGAAATGTCTGCAGGCTATCTGAGAGGCATGATTTTCACACAGAGGGTGTGGGTATATGGAACAAGGTGCCAGCCTCAGCTACCTCCTCTGGCAGCTTGTTCCATACACCCACCACCCTTGTGTGAAAAAGTTACCTCTCATATTCCCGCCCTCCCACAGAGGGTGTGGTAGAAGCAAGTCCATATTTTTTCACAGCTTTTAAGAAATATTTGGACAGGAACTTGGATAGGAATGAAATAGAGACATATGGGTTAAATGCAGGAATATGGGATTACCATCGAGGCTACTCGATTGACACGGAGGACCAAGGCCAAAAGACCTGTTTGAACGCTGCACGACTTTATGACTATGACACTCAAAAAGAATTAGGAATTGCTAATAAAGACACCTTCACAAGCAGTAAATAAACAAAAAAATATATTTTTGTTTCTTAGAATTAAATCATTATGTCTTAACATGGTTTCACTGCAGGCAAGAAGTTAAAATAGCAATCAATTCGATGTCTGAGTCAGGGGTCAGTAAGTAACCACTGCAATAACATTCTTGTCATGTTTTGTTCAGTTTCAAATGGAAATCTATAGCTGAACAAAACAATATATATCATTCACACCGCACGTGAAAATATGTTTAAGCTTAATGGAATTTGCAAGTTCAATTCTGATTAAATATCAGCATTATCCTTTGAACTTAACAGAAATTATACTGTTTAGACTCCAAGAACTGTGGAAACTCTTACAGAAACTTATGGTACATTGTTGAAAACCCTGATGGCAACTATCTGACCCTGTGGTCATATTAAAAATGTATTTCAATAGTAGTTCACAGGGCTATGTTAAAATGGTTAGAATTCCTTAAGGTATCAGAGGACAAAAGACTCTTTCAGCTACAACAAGTTTTTTCTTTATTTCAAATTTTAGCCAAAAAGTCACGGCTTTAGTCAGGGATAAGCAAGGAGGGGTGGGCGTACAGGAAGAGATGACCATCATTACTTCTTGAACAAACCTCTCTTTGAGATCTTTAAATAGTGCACTTTTAGAAAAGACTATAATCGAGTCTCTGTAGTCAGCGTGATGATATTTTTACACTTGTGCCCTACAAATAACCAGAATTCCATGGATGTCATGAGAACATTAAGTAGAATTAACTCTGAAATAATAGCAGCATAATACAGTTGCAGTTTTCCTGTAGACATTCCCGCTGTTGTGGGTACAATGAAGGAAAGAAGCACCGATTGATGATAAATTTCCTTCTAACTTTCAGTAAATACCAAAGTTATTCATTGTTAGACATAAATGCTGGAGAAACTCAGGGGGTGAGGCAGCATCTATGGAGCGAAGGAAATAAGCGACATTTCGGGTCAAGACCCTTCTTCAGACTCATTGGAATCTTTTCCAACCATATGCAACTGGCACGTCAATAGATGTTTGCATTGATAACTGTTCAGAGAACTAAAAAATAGCCATGACTGTTAATCTGATCCAGTTATTCAAATGGTAGGTAAACTACAAGAATTTTTTAGAGGCATAACATTTGCATGTCTGAGGTTCGAGATCAGATTATATTCAAAATATCAATTGACAGGTGGGCTATTTGCTCATTTTTAAGTAGAAACAAAGGGTGGCAATAATCAATTGGTCCTTCATCCAGGGACTTAACTCTCTTAGTGTTAAGCTTATGTTTCCATTTTAACCTCCATTTAGATATAAAATTGTTTGCTAAATAAAAAATATAGAATAGTGTTTTGTTTAGAGACACAGAATGGAAACAGGTTCTTCAGCCCACAGAGCAACACCGACCATTAATCACCCGTTCACATTAGTTCTACGTTATCTCACTATCACACCCACTCTGTACTACACACTTGGGGCAATATACAAAAGCTTATTAACCTACAAACCTGCATGTCTTTTGGATGTGGAAGGAAACTGGAGCACTAAGAGGAAACCCAGTTGGTCCCAGGGGGAAATTGAAAACTTCACACAGACAGCACTCGAGATCAGGATCAAACCCGGGTCTCTGGTGCTGTAAAATTTGCAGGTTTATCAGCTGTGAATGAATGAATCAATGAATATTTTATTGTCACATGAGACAAGTCACAGTGAAATTCTTTGCTTGTATACCCAAGTATGCAAATAATTGCCCATTAATGGTGCTGACAAAGTTGCAAAACAGTCAGCTCGCGGGCTCTGGCTCCGACCCGCAAGGCTCCACCTTTGACCTGCGAGGCTCCACCTTCCAAAATGCATTTGATAGAATGTTGCATTGTAAGCTTATCAAAATGGAAGCATATGGAATAAAAGTGTCCAGAGAACATAGAGAGAAAATTGTCTAAGCATTATGAAAAAAGGAGAAGCAATGAACACACTTTATCAATTTGAAGTGCACAGTAGTGACTCAAATCTTGAACGTACAATGAATTGTAGGGATGTTTGGAGGAGGAGGTATAAAATATATGAAAAGGCTGCTGTAATGGCAGAAAGGTGACAGATTCAATTTAATGCAGCAAAAAAATCAGTCTTATTTTAGTAGAAGGATTGAAAGTTAAGCAGAGGGCATGATTTTAAAAATAGGTCATAAGGTCATAAGTGATAGAATTAGGCCATTTGCCCCATCAAGTCTACTCCAACATTCAATCATGCCTGAACTATCTCTCCCTCCTAACCCCATTCTCATGCTTTCTCCCAATAACCCCTGACACAATCAAACCCCATACTAATCAAAAGGAGAAGAATGGACATATCCGAGGATAAATAAGCATTTGAAAGTGGTTAAAGTATGGGGTCCCTTATAAATAGAAGCATAGTGGACATGGGCCAGAAAGTCGTACCAAAGCTTCATAAAACATAGGTGTGGTTAAAATAGAAATATTGCATCCGTTCTGGGCACCACGTAATAGGAAAATTAAAGCCTTAGGACGAGTGCAAAATAGAGTTACTGCAAAGACTCCAGGAATGAGTGGTTTACAGTCATGTTTGGTTTATTATTAGTGTCACATGTGCCAAGAAACTGTGTCATAAACGCTTTTGTTTGCATGCCACCCAGTCAACTCCTACTATACATGAGTACAATCAAGTCATACCACAGTGCAGCAGGTTGTGCAAAGAGGAAAATGCCAATGTACAGAATGTACTGTTACAGCACTGCAGCTACAGAGAAAAAGTGCAATGAGGTTCTCAATGAGGTATGTAGGAAGATCAGGACTAGCTTGTGGTTTAAGAAGGAACTGCAGATGCTGGAAAATCGAAGGTAGACAAAAGTGCTGGAGAAACTCAGCGGGTGCAGCAGCATCTATGGAGCGAAGGAAATAGGCAACATTTCGGGCCGAAACCAGCTTGTGGGAGGCCCATTCAATAATCTGATAACTGTGGATAGACTCGAGAATAGAACAAAAGAGTTTGAGAGTAGATTTAATAGAGGTCCGAGAGTCGTACAGCACGGAAACAGACCATTCAGCCCAACTCATCCATGCCGGCCAAAATGCTGCATCTCTATTGCCTACGTTATCAAATGACTTGCAGAGGCCCATATCTCTCTAAACATTGCTATCCATGTACCTATACAAGTGTCTTTTAAATGCTGTTATGGTACTTTCCTCAACAACGTCCCTGAATGAAAAAGTTTCCCCTAGATTCATATTAAACCTTTCCACTCTCACAGTGAACCAATGGCCTCTGGTTTTTGTTCCCACTACCATGGGTAAAAGACTCTGTGCATTCACCCTATCTATTTCATCATGATTTTAAGCACCTCTATACGGTCACCCCGCAACCTCCAGCGTTCTAAAGAAATTCCCCACATCTATTTTCAAATTACCTGCATTGGCCTTCAGAATTCCATTCTAATTTCATTGTAAATGTTTATTTTTGTTCCTTGATGTTACAATTCTTCATTGAATTGGATTTCACCTCTTTATGTACCTTTTACCTAATCCTTGGTAAAAGAGTAAAATACACCCTGTGAACTAATGTGAAGCTGGCCAGGAAAACATTTTGAAGAGTGCTGGTGTGTTTTACATTAAGATGTACAGTGAATATGATGAAATGGAAACAGAAGCTCCCCAAAATTATCATGACTGGTACACATTTGCCAAACATTGTGGGGAAAGTCATTGCACCCTGCTCCATGGCAGCCACATACCAGCTGCATTACAGGGGACAACGTATGTAGCCACAACTCAGTCAACCACTGCCCTGATGGTATCCAGTACTACTTGTGCCTTTCTCCAGTATAAGTTGCCAATAAGGCAGGGGTCACAGCATCCTGCACAGAAATGTATGAACTTGACCGGTTGGGCAGGTGGGCTGAGCAATGGTTGATAGAATTTAATACAGAGAACTGTAAGGTGTTGCATTTGGAACCACTAACATGGGCAGAACCTACACAGTGAACAGTAGGGCTCTGGAGTGTTTTGTAGAGCAGAGGGATCTAGGAGAATATAGGTACATACTGTAGTTCGTTGAAAATGGCTTCACAGGTAGATAGGGTGGTCAACGAGTAGTCAAACATTGGCCATCCGTCAGAGTATTGAGTATAGAACTTAGCAGGTCATATTGCAATTGATGTTGGTGAGGACGCATTTAGAGTATTGTGTCCAGTTTGGGCACCATGTTGTAGGAAAGATGATGTCAAGCTGGAAAGGGCACAGAGAAGATTTACGAGGATGGTGTCAGCACTCGCTACAGCTACAGGGAGAGCTTGAGTAGGCTGGGTGTACGAAATCATGAGAGGAATAGATCGGGTGGATGCACAGAGTCTCTTGCTCAGAGTAGGGCAATCAAGAACAAGAGGATCGAATCGAATATAGGAGTAAAGAGGTCCTTCTGCAGTTGTACAGAGCCCTAGTGAGACCACATCTGGAGTATTGTGTGCGGTTTTGGTCCCCTAATTTGAGGAAGGACATTCTTGCTATTGAGGGAGTGCAGCGTAGGTTTACAAGGTTAATTCTCGGGATGGTGGGACTGTCATATGCTGAGAAAATGAAGCTGCTGGGCTTGTACACTCTGGAATTTAGAAGGATGAGAGGTTATCTCATTGAAACATATAAGATTGATAAGGGTTTGGACATGCTAGAGGCAGGAAACATGTTCCCGATGTTGGGGGAGTCCTGAACCAGGGGCCACAGTTTTAGAATAAGGAGTAAGCCATTTAGAACGGAGACGAGGAAACACTTTTTCACACAGAGAGTTATGAGTCTGTGGAATTCTCTGCCTCAGGTTCTCTGGATGCTTTCAAGAGAGAGCTAAATAGGGCTCTTAAATTAGCAGAGTCAGGGGATATGGGGAGAAGGCAGGAATTGGGGTTAGGGATTGATTGGGGATGATCAGCCATGATCAGATTAAATGGCGGTGCTGGCTCAAAGGGCCAAATGGCCTAATGCTGCACCCATTGTCTATTGTCTATTGTCTAGGACAAAGGTTTAAGGTGATTTAATAGGAACCTGAGGGGTAACTTTTTCTAACTAAAAAGGTGAAAGAACATGAAAAGATGGCTGTTAAAATATTTTGACCTTTGGAAAATGAGTCTATCAATGCTATGATCAAAACATTAGAGTCAGAATGAAAACCACAGGAGGTTGAGGGGAGACCTGAAAGAAGTTTGTGTTGGGGGGACAGTCAGAACCTTTTTTCCAGGGTGGAAATGTCAAAGGCTAGAGGCAAAAGCTATAAGGTGAGAGGGGCAAAGATTAAAGGAAATGTGCAGGGCAAGTTTTTTTTATCCAGAGGAGATGGGTGCCTGGAACATGCTCCAGGGGTGGTGGTGAAGGCAGATACATTAGTGGCATTTAGGAGGCTTTTCAATACGCACAAAATGTTAGTTTACCCTGGTATCATGTTTGACACTGACATTGTGGGCTGAAGGGCCTATTCCCGTGCTGTATTGTTCTACAGTATGTTCTAACTCTGGGTGGGAGAATAGAAGAGATCCATTTCCACCCACATCCCCTACTGGAACATAAATCTGCACCCTAAACAAGCTAGACAAGTAGGTTCTAAATCAAATGGCTTGCATCTATCCAGAGACCAAGCATCCTATGAACCTAATGTATATAACAGGATGAATATGTTGCGAAACAATAACATCTCATTTTCTCATCCTGTTGTGTTGAGGAATGTAACTGCCACATCTACTTTGCGTCTCACATTACACACTCCTGCTGTGACAGTAACATAATGACAAAACAAGAGAACAGTTGGTACAGATTTGAGCGCAGCGTCATGAAGCTGAAAAGAGAAGGCAGACAAAATGGCATAGTGTAAAACCACTCGGTGTTATTTCATCCTTTTTTTAAAATGCTTTAGCAATTATTGCAGCATACCTATTTTTTTTAAATGTTATTTTAAGAACAAATTGAACTTTTGCAAGATCATTTTGTGTTTTCTTTTTTTTCCACTTAGGTTTTTATTGATTTTTCACAGAGCAAAAATCCAAAACATTTCGAGTTTTCTACCTTTTCCGTTTACCGTAGAAAGATAAATACTTTTCTGGTTCTTCCAATAATCTTCTTTCAATTGTGAATTGAAAATTAACATGAATGTGTTTATTACGGATCTATATGGAGCTTGATTACATATTACAGATTTATTTTCATGGTTCTGTTGGAAATCTGGAAGATATGATGTGATAAAGGAATGCAAAAATTTGGAAGTGTGGGCTGAAAGATGGCAGATGGAGTTTAATGCTGATAAGTGTGAGGTGCTACATCTTGGCAGGACAAATCAAAATAGGACGTACATGGTAAATGGTAGGGAATTGAGGAATGCTGTGGCACAGAGGGATCTAGGAATAACTGTGTATAGGGGGTTACACAAAAAGCTGGAGAAACTCAGCGGGTGCAGCAGCATCTAAGGAGCGAAGGAGATAGGCGACGTTTCGGGTCGAGACCCTTCTTCAGACTGGTCAGGGATCAGGGAAACGAGAGATATAAACAGTGATGTGGAGAGATAAGGAACAATGAGTGAAAGATATGCAAAAAAGTATTGGTGACAAAGGAAGCAGGCCATTGTAAGCTGTTTGTGGTGTGAAAATGAGAAGCTAGTGCGACTGGGGAGGGGGGGGGGGGGGAGATGGAGAAGGAATGTCAGGGCCAGAGGGCTGAGGGAGAGGTGGGGGGGAGGCAGTCTGGGTTAACAGAATTGAGAAAATTCCATGTTTAAGCCCAGAGGATGCAGACTCCCCAAGCGGAATATGAGGTGCTGTTCCTCCAACTTGCGGTGTTGATCACTCTGGCCGTGGAGGAGGCCCAGGACCGAGAGGTCGGATACGCAGTGGGAGGGGGAGTTGAAGTGCTGAGCCACCGGGAGGTCGGGTTGGTTATTGCGGACCGAGCGGAGGTGTTCGGCGAAATGATCGCCCAGCCTTCGCTTGGTCTCACCGATGTAGATCAGCTGGCATCTGGAGCAACGGATGCAGTAGATGAGGTTGGAGGAGGTGCAGGTGAACCTCTGTCGGACTTGGAATGACTGCTTGGGTCCCTGAAAGGAGTGGATGGGGGAGGTGAAGGGACAAGTGTAGCATCTCTTGCGGTTGCAAGGGAAAGTGCCCGGGGAAGGAGTGGAGCGGGAGGGAAGGGAAGAATTGACGAGGGAGTTGCGGAGGGAGCGGTCTTTGCGGAAGGCAGACAGGGGGGGAGATGGGAAGATGTGGCGAGTGGAGGGGTCACGTTGGAGGTGACGAAATTGGCGGAGGACTATCTGTTGTATGCGCTGGCTGGTGGGGTGAAAGGTGAGGACCAGGGGGACTCGGCCCTTGTTGTGAGTGGGGGAATGGGGAGAGAGGGCAGTGTTGCGGGGTATGGAGGAGACTCTGGTGCGAGCCTCATCTATAGTGGGGGAGGGGAAACCCCGTTCTCTGAAGAACGAGGACATTTGCGATGACCTGGTGTGGAACACGTCATCCTGGGAGCAGATGCGGCGTAGACGGAGGAATTGGGAATAGGGGATGGAGTCCTTACAGGAAGCAGGGTGGGAGGAAGAGTAGTCCAGGTAGCTGTGGGAGTCAGTTGGTTTGTAGTGGATGTCAGTCAGGAGTGTATCACCTGCAATAGAGATGGTGAGGTCAAGGAATGGTATCTCCTTCGCTCCTTAGATGCTGCTGCACCCGCTGAGTTTCTCCAGCTTTTTGTGTAACCCTCGATTCTCCAGCATCTGCAGTTCCTTCTTTAACAATAACTGTGTATAGTTCCCTGAAGGTGGAATCACATGTAGATAGGGTGGTAAAGAAAGCTTTTGGTGTGCTGGCCTTTATAAATCAGAGCATTGAATATAGGAGTAGGGAAGTAATGTTAAAATTGTACAAGGCATTGGTGAGACCAATTCTGGAGTATGGTGTACTCTTTTGGTCGCTTAATTATAGGAAGGATGTCAACAAAATAGAGAGAGTACAGAGGAGATTTACTAGAATGTTGCCTGGGTTCCAGCAACTAAGTTACAGAGAAAGGTTGAACAAGTTAGGTCTTTATTCTTTGGAGTGCAGAAGGTTAAGGGGGGACTTGATTGAGGTCTTTAAAATGATGAAAGGGATAGACAAAGTTGACGTGGATAAGCTTTTCCCAATGAGGGTAGTGAAGATTCAAACAAGAGGGCATGACATGAGAATTAAGGGACAGAAGTTTAGGGGTAACATGAGGGGGAACTTCTTTACTCAGAGAGTGGTAGCTATATGGAATGATCTTCCAGCAGAAGTGGTGGAGGCAGGATCGATTTTAACATTTAAAAGTAAAGTGGATAGGTATATGGACGGGAAGGGAATGGAGGGGTATGGTCTGAGTGCAGGTAGATGGGACTAGGGGAAAATAAATGGGCGGCACGGACTGCAAGGGCCGAGAGGACCTGTTTCCATGCTGTAATTGTTATATGCTTTGTTATATGGTTAAAATGAAAAAAGGAAAAACGCCTGTTTTGTCAATATTCAATCCTTTTGAAGTCATCAAAACCAGAAAAGTGTTGGATTATCTTGCAATTTCTCTCTGGGCAATATGACTATCTCTAGCAGGTTTATGTAATTATGTGTGGATCACTTGTAGGGTCTGATGTGAAATGTGGTGTCATCTTCTGCAATTGACCACTACTTCGTCGGGTCCTTAGTCTTCTAAACTATTAATCCATCATTGATTATCAAAAACCAATGCTAAAGATGATTCTGGGATTTGATACCTCACGGTATAGAATGGCATAGGTAGGAACTTGTCTCTATGTGAAAAAGCTTGTGAAGAGATCTAAAACGCCACTTGATTTTGATAATAGATGCATCCAGGCAAGTCTCCACACCAGACATAGAATTGAGATTTGAATGATTTGTCTTCCAATGAAACATTGGATACACAGGATATTATTTAGCTCCAGACTACTAAACTCATGTTAAATATCACCTGTAAGAGTGAGTTGTAAGTATATCTCAATAGGAATGAAGTTGATAGCCACAAATATGACTCCAGAACACAGACCACATAATGCGTTGCCCAGACCTCGGGAAATCCACACCAAAAAAAGGGAGTGGATTGGTGTTTCATCCAATTTAGTGCTGGGAGATATTAAAAACCAAATAAACTGCAGAAACCGGAAATGTAAAACATATGAAAATTGCTGGAAACCTTGAATAGAAAAGTTAAAAAGAAAATGATTTGACGTTTCAGGTATAGACCCTTCAACAGACGAAATGTGTAGGAAGGAACTACAGATGCTGGTTTAAACCAAAGATAGACAAAAGCTGGCGTAACTCCGCGGGTCAGACAGCATCTCTGGAGAAAAGGAATAGGTGACGTTTCGGGTTAAGCTTTTTGTGACTATCTTCAGTTTGACCCTTCAACAGAACTGGGCAAGAGTAATAAACAAAGTAGTGTTAAATTGCAGAAAAGGTGGAGGTAGGAATTGATGGAAATTGAATATCCCTTATAGGATGAAGGTTTGGATGGCCATTGGGATGTTATAGGAGCTGCCCAATGAAGATGGTAAGAATACAGGCAAAGAAGTATTACGTGGTACTGGCACTAGTGCAGTAAGACATGCGCAGTAAGTTAGGCTTGTACTGTAAGAGAGGGAGAGAGAAACAGAACCAATTTCACAGACAAATGACTTGCAGGAGAAATGACTAGTTCTGGTACAGACAGGGAAAGTGGGTGAGCCAAAGTTGGAGACTCAGCCCAGAAGACTGCCCAGGCTGAATATAGGGTGCTATTCCCCTTCTTGTGTCTGTATTATCATCATCTTCATTGGGTAACACCTATAAACCTGCCCAGTGGTCATAGTGCTATTCCTCGTCTTCCATGGAAGATGTTTCTGGCCTATCCTTGTGAATAGTTTTTCTTGTGACCTTTAAAGCTCGTTTAATCTAGCTTCAAAATTAAAAAAAATAGAAAAGAGAAGAATATTTTTCCTTCATGATTAAAGGAAATGGAGAAAAGACTGCAAGACTTGGGGCTGTGACAAACAGTTCTTTTCAAAACATTTTGTTCAAATCTGATTGGAAGCAGGACAAGAAACTATTGGTAAGATTTTTCATAATGCACAACAAATGGCTTAGAAGATCTCGGATGATGCTGGGAGCTGCTTTTGTGGAGAACAGTAGACGCAATTGAATAATGGTGAATTAGAACAGAAAAATATTTGGCTTAATTACATTTGAGATTCAGGCAGAACTTTCTCAGAAGCAATTAACTGCATTGCATCTATGATTGGATAGATTGCCTATAGTCTATAAAAGATGTTGGCTTGATTAGTCCTTTCTGATCCAACAATTTAAGTTTGTATATTCCAAGAACATGTTCAGTTTTATTTCCATACCACATTAGTTAATAGTAAGATAATCACCTGAACAGCAGTGGAAAGCATTAAAATTACAATTAGCATACTGCGACCACACTTCCAAAGTGCTATACTCTTGTATATTTTCAGTTGAAAATTATTGAAAATACCCAGGGAAAAGTGTCTGCAATCTGCTCAGACAAACTGAAACAGATGATGGTAACGTAAGATATTTCAGCAGGGACAATGAGTTATAGTAATTCTTTTATGAGTTTGAAAGCCATAATTCATGGGAACGGCAGTCACAAATGAGTTATGCCTTTTGGCCCACTTGATTTCGTCATCATTGGCAATGTTAACATTTGAAATTACACTTAAAAATTGTCCATGTTTGCATGTACTTCCTCTAGACAGTTATACAGGATGCTGTGGCAAACTTGTAATTGTTTTAGTTTGCCCTTGGGATGAATGTACACTTGAACCATCACCACAAAGGCAAGTGGAATCACCAGCGAAGCCTTTCGAATAACTCAAGATTGATAATTTAATTGCTGCTGCTGCTGGAATAGTTATCAATAATTCTTCGATCCTAACTCTCAGCATTCAGAGAAAGATTTTTCTGTGCAAGATTTATTACAAGAAAGCACATTAGTAGTCAATTGCATCTCTGCCACCTTTGATAATTGCTCGTTTCTAAGCTTTCCCCCCAGTCTAATTCCAGTAAAAACACCGAATCAAGCACTTGAAACAACAAAATTTTATTTTACCAAAAGTATGTTACAGATCAACTACTGTACCTATCCCACTGCGGGTTCGATCCTCATGTCTGCCTTTTCAAGCCCACTAGGCCTCGCCCAGACAGAGACAATCCAGAAGTTCACACAGTCCCAAACGTTCCTCCAGAGGTTCGACGCTGAGCCTCGTGATCGTGGACGTTTCTAGGTCCCGGGACCTCAAGGGGCCGAACCACATGGGGGTGGTCTCTCAATAACCCAATTTCAGATATCGATTAACACTATACATAACAGGCATTCCCCTAACCCAATGATACAACAGTTCAATACATTGTATTCAATACAGACTTTGAGAGGAAGTGAACTTAGAAACATTTACCCTAATTTACAGAAAGCCCAGACCAGGCTCAAAACCTTGTCCAATCAACACTTGGCAAAGTCACACTCTGCAACATTATTTACAACTATTTACAATGTGTATGTCTGGTTTGCAGCCATCCAATCCATTCTATGCATTTTGTACCAAATTGACAGGGTTTGCAGCTCTTCCCATTCTTTGCTTGCAATTCATATCTTAGCTCCAGACACTCTGGCACCACTCTGCAGCTTGTCCTAGCTCCGCAGAGAGCAACTCCAATTTGACCAAATCTTCCAGCTGCCCTGAAACGTAACCCCATTTTGAAGTCCTAGCGCAACATTCCTTCCTTTTACCATAATGATAACCCATCATTAATGATACCCAAAATGGCTCAATAATCAGCTAACCAGATATGCATAAGTGTGCTTTACATTTCCCATTTATCATTAACACAAGATGATGATGTTTCTTCTCAGAATCTTGTCAAGCATCCCGAGTTTTCATGGGCATAACTTCACAAGTTCTGTCTGAGGAGTCTTCACCTCCCAAGTTTTCGTGGGCGCGAATTCCCTCCATCCGTGTTCCTGCCCAGTCTTCCATCAACTTCCACAGTCGAACCTAAGCCCTAGAAAATCCTAAGATGCTTGGGACAAAGCAAGTTACCATCATGCACTCATGCTTACCACTCATTCACTCTTTCTATTTCACTTGAGCCTATTCCTATTCTATTATCTATTGAGCCTATTATATTGTGCTCTATTACTGTCCCTATTCCTATTCTGTTCCCTAATATATTCTTTGTTATTCTAGGATCAACACTAATAATCTTCTTCATACTCACACGATGTTATAATATATATATCTGATGGCATATCTGATGTATATATGATGGTTTGCTTTAAATTAAACTCATGCCTGTAGGGGAAGCTAGACTGAACCCAGCTGAAACGTATATGATCACAGAGAAATACTTTATTTGAAATCAGTCCATTAGAGGGAGGTTTGTCCCAGAAGTCATTATAAGTCGTCGGTGTTATTTCTTTCAAAGATGATTAAAGTGTCCTTTATTCTCTTTCCTTTTCTTCCTTCAGTAGCTAGGTGATATTAAAGTTGGGCACTAGGGTAAGTCCTTTTGTTCCTCCTTTCTACTGATGGTGTTGATTATTAGGAAGTGGAGATACTGAGGAGCATGTTGCTCTGCCTGCCGGTTTCCTCAGATGTCTTAAAGGGGCAGGACAGTATTAATTCTTCCTGCTGGTCGCCGTTTTCTGGGGAGCTACATTACCTTTCGCTGTCTTCTTCCCATTCTTAGGGGTCTGTGCACTCTTTTACCTCACTCCCCAGACAGCCTCTTGTTGACATACTGTCCTGCAGGCATAAAACTCAGTAATACATTAATTCAATATCTTCTTTCCCCACTCCCATTCTTCCTGCACATTAAGTTTGTTTCTTCTCCCCCTAGTGCCATTTCCATTCCTTAGTTGGTATTTATTTTCACGCTAGCTACTAAGTTTCCCTGTCGTCCATCTTCCTTTAGTGAGGTTTCTCTGAGAGTCGGAATCGAAGTATCTTCTCCTTTTTGGAAGGGGTGGTGTTCCTGTTTAATGTACAGTACCGTTTCTTAGGCCAGTTGAGGATGCCTTTTCATTCTATCAGATGGTATTGCTACTAACTGGCAGGTCAGGGCTACCAAAATGGGTTAGACTGTTGGAATGTCCCTTCCCCCTGATCCCCCTGCCAGTGTCCCCGTCCTCTAACTTCAGGGTTACAAGAGTCTCGGTACCCTCTTGGAATTCATCGGTTTTCGTGACCCCGTGGCCTCCTTCTCTGCTCCCTTCCTTCCTGATGATATTCTCTCATGGGACACGACCGACTCCATTGCCCTAGTCCCCCACAACTAAAACACTGATCGGGCCGGATGGCTCTACAACCTCGCCAGCCAAACCTAGGAAAGGTTGGTTCTGTAAATGGGAGGTCTATCCATGCCTTGAGGTCATCTTCCTCCTTATCCCCATTTGTTCTTATTTCTTTTATTCGGAACTCTAATCTCCGGGCTGCCATTGAACCAGGCTGCCTTGATGTCTGACTGTCTGTGGTCTGGGGAACATTTATACCTGATGCGGGCATCTCCCTACAGACACATTGTCTATGGGGAGTTCTTACTAAATCCTCTTCTGTGGTGAATTGTCCTGACACCATAATGTTACATATGTCCGGACCAATCCATCCTAATTCTCCCCTTATCTCACCCCCTGAAAAGCTATTTGTTTTATCCTGGTACTTCAAGAAGGATTATTTTATTCTTTCGCTACTGGAATCCCTAATTAGTTTCGGCACCCAGGTCAATTAAGTCTTCTGTCTAGCTCCTTGGTTTCCCCTATTGTCCTCCACCTGTGGAGCAACCCTAGGAGATAGAGGATCTCTCCCCAATGTTTCTATGCCAGATTTAAATTTAGGGGTAGGAGCCGAATATAACGCTGACTCCTCCCATGTGCCCCGCTCGCAGGCTGCGCACGGTTTCTCCGAATTGGGAACATGAGAGTTCTGTGAGGAATACTGTGGCTCTAACTCTACTCCGAAGAATTATGCCCACCCTGGCATATAATTCCTTTCATGGTGTGCAGACCCTTTCTCATTCTTACCCAATTTACCCGATTTAATTTCCGCCGGCACCTTCCCTTTAAGAGCCGTTTCAGCAGTCTCCCTTTTGAAAGATGACACACTTTCCTGCTCCTGCTCTTGCTCCTGCTCCTGCTGTTGGCTTACGAGCTGTTGACTCTCTTTGTCCCCACTCTGAAATGTCCTGAGAAGGATCAGTTCTGTCGTTTTCTCCTATTCCCGATTTACAAGCCGCTATTCTTAGGGTGGACAGCAAAACAATTTCTTTATTTCTTTTTCTTTTAGTGAAGAATATCTTCCACTTCTCAATTAACTCTTTTGCTTCTTCACTATTCCCATATTTTTTAACGATCGCCTCTATATAGTTTATCCCGATTAAGGATTTTATTCCCCCCAACAGCCAAAGATGGTCTTTTAAAATTGCATTTAATTTCCCCAATAATTCTCTCAGTCTATCCACTTCATTTTGAAACTCCCCTCAAATTATCCTTATCGGGCTTTCAAATCTGTTTCATCGATCCTTCTCAGAGACATTCCCCATTCTCGGAACAATGGACAGAACATAAATTGCAAAATAAAGGTTCCAGACACTAACACCTCTTTCTCTCACTTGACCTTGACTCCAAAGTCAATGGAATCTCCCCCACACAAAGGTTTCCAACTTTCCAACTTACACTAGCAATCGCTTCCTTTCAACTATCTCCCAGTCACTCCTGTTTAATTATTCAAACCATTCGCTCCTATACAGTCTCTCCCCACTCTCTTATCAGTTAAATCACAATCATTGCATTTAATTCCAAACTTTCAAACAAAGGGTCTAACTCCCACTCGCAGTCTCTCAAGCAGCAGTATCTCTCTCACTTAATTAACTTTAAATTTGCACAAACAGATGAACCCAAACCACGCTAACAAAACTATAATTAAGAATGAAAAGATCACCCCGATATCAATAACCTAAAACATACCCCGATATAAACTATAAGCATCCAGTAAACCCCACTCTAATTAATCTTCCTCATGGCATAATCAATCAGCAGGATGACTCCTCCCCCGACGCAGCGATCAAAGGAGTACAACCTCTGATCAAACCACCCTATTTCAGATTCTTACAAAACGATATTAAACCAATACGAATATCTAACTTAAACACACTCTCACTTCAAGTTTTAAATCTGTAAACACTCGAACGAGCAGCAACACAAATGACGATCCGCGGACTTAATTCGATCTAAATCTTAACTTCTATTTACTCTAACATACATAGAATATTTACAAAATCCGGATCCTATGACAATACGGAAAGCTAGATTTTTACAATTTACAATATGATTTAAAGCACTAGCTCACAGTTCACGAGCACTCGATCTCGATGCTGCTTCATGCTGTTATCACGCAGTGAACCTCTCCCTCTGATATCGAACATTTTCCCCTTCCTAGTTTACTCTTTGCTGAGAGGTACTATTCCTTAAATGACTACTTTTCCTCCCGAATGTTACTATCCCTCTACTAAGACTGGACTTATATAGGGGGACCTCAATCCTTCCTCTTTAAGTTCCACAGAATTAGGGGTACCCTTTTCTATTCGGATTACTTTTCGTCAAATATGGAGGCTCCCGTCTCTCAGGTACTCTTCGCAATCGGGTACTAGTTAACAATCAACCAGAGGGCTACTATTCACTGTTGATCAGCCGCTATTCTGAATCGATCACGGACATGCACAAACAAGAATTCAAATTCTACCTTATGCAGAACTTCAAATATGAAATCCAGTATTTAAAAATTTGGTTGCAAATATAGACTCCGACTCGAACTCTGAATTTTTAGTGCATATCTCTTTACTACGTGGGCTCTCGAATCAGCTAAAATTGCCCAATTAAATTCTTGAACAAACTGGACATTTCCAAACACTGAATCGAGCACTTGAAACAACTAAATTTTATTTTACCAAAAGCGCGTTACAGATCAACTACTGTACTTATCCCACCGCGGGTTTGATCCTAGTGACTGCCTGTTCAAGCCCCCTGGGCCTCGCTCAAACAGAGACAAACGTTCTTCCAGAAGTCTGACGCTGAGCCTCATGATCGCGGACTTTTATAAGTCCCAGGACCTCGAGGGGCCGAACCAATTACAGATATCGATTAACCACATACATAACAGGCATTCCCCTAACCCAATGATACAACAGTTCAATACATTATACTCAAAACGGACTTCGAGAGGAAGTCAACTTAAAAACATTTACCCTGATTTACAGAAAACCCAGACAAGGCTCAACATCTCATCCAATCAACACTTGGCAAAGTCAAACTCTGCAACATTATTTACAACTACTTACAAGGCGTATGTCAGGTTTGCAACCATCCAATCCATTTTGCACCAAATTGACAGAGTTTGCAGATCTGCCCTTTCTTTGCTTGCAAATTGTATCTAAGCTCCAAACACTCTGGCACCTCTTCGCAGCTTGTCCCAGCTCTGCAGAGACAAACTCCAATTTGACCAAATCTCCTAGCTACACTGAAACTTAACCAAATTTTGAAGTCCTAGCTGCACCAATTTAGCCAGGATTAACATTTTCAACATATGATTAGTAACATGCCTCTCCACCATATCTTTGGTAATTTACAGAATCATAAAAGTTAGGAGCAGGGGTAAGCCATTCAGGCCTTCATGTCTGCTCTGCCATTCACCATAATTATACCTGATCACCTGCTTCACAACCCTGTCCTGCCGTCTCCTCATGCTTCCTGATTCCTTTAGCACCAACAATTCACCTTCTTGAATATATTTAATCACTTGACATCCATTGGCTCTGGGCAGAGAATTTCACCATTTCACCTCAATCTTCAAACTCTCCTGGAATAGAATGTGAACATCCAAAGTAGGATCTCTGATTTCTCTTCTCACCTAACCTTCCATATGGCAGCCTGAAGAAGTGTCTCGACCCAAAATGTCACCCATTCCTTCTCTCCAGAGATGCTGCCTGTCCCGCTGAGTTCCTCCAACATTTTGTGTCTACATTCAATATGGCAGATATTGGTTACCTAGAATGTGAGAGAAGGCCTTCCAGTACTGTCCAAGTCTTACTCCCAAGTCGCACTGCCCTCGGGATGGCTGCTGTGGAGAGGAGACGGTTGCCCACCTCTTTGCAAAGTGTGATTTCACGGAGAGTGGTTGGAGGAAGATGCAAGGTTCCTTGTCATAGTTTGTCCCAAACAGGTACACAATGGATGAAACAGCCTGATTTACGGGGCATTCCCAACGACACATTCGAAGGCGGGCATCAAGTGCAATTGGAAGGCCGTCAATTCAGTGAAAGATGCACTTTGACCTGCACAAAACTTGGTGATCTTTTGCACATTGAGATGTCCATAAGGGAATGTATTGACACTAAAAAAACATTGAGTTTTTACATGGGTTTTGTTTTGCATATGTTTTTAATACGAATTAAGTTTATTTTTGGGGAAAAAATGCGACAAAAAGGTTTTTCATAGCAAATTATGAAGGTCCTTCAGAGAGATGTCAAAGACGTATTGGGTTGAATGGCATTGATCTGGCCCATATAATTGTATAATAATATAATTGCATAAAGTCTGCACTTTGTAATTGTGTGGTCTGTTTTCTTAGGAAATGAGGGAAGATCGAGATCGATCACGTCTGGACTCCATGGTTCTGCTCATTATGAAACTGGATCAGCTTGACCAAGACATTGAAAACGCTCTCAGTGCAAGCTCCTCTCCATTCTCTACTCCAACTGTTAAAAGAAGACATATCCCTGTGAGCACATTCACTTACAATAATGTTTGAATTTTATATTAAAGCATAATTTACTATAATTGAATATTGTTTACAACATAATTGAGTCAGAGATATATATATACAAATATATATTATATATCTACAGAAAACACACACACGCACACATACATACATGCACACTTATATGTAAATATATATTTTTTAATGTATAGATATATTTATATATATACCTCTAACAAGATGTAGAAACAAATAACTGCAGATCCTGGTTTATATCAAACATAGACACAGAGTACTGGACTAACTCAACAGTTCAGGCTGGGGGAATGAGATGAGTGACATTTCCGGTTGGGATCCTTCTTCAGACTGAAAGTAGAGAGTGGGGAGGGTGAGGTGAACAGCTGGAGGTGAGCAAAGACCAATCAGGGCCAGACACAATTGACCTCAGGAGGGTATTTCCTGGTAGGTCCATTGTTGGCCAGGGAAGGTGTGATCGCAAAAGAAAAAATGTGGAGAACTGTGGAACTGGTTAAATGACTAGGGAGCAGGAAGAGGGAAGAAAGGAAGGGGGAGGGGAGGGAGTATGAGATGAAGTTACTTAAAATTAGAGATTTCTTTGTTCATACCGTTGGGTTGTAAATACGTTTGAGGAAGTCTATTTTGTCGCTGACAGTAATACCGTTGATTTTGAAATGTAAGTTGATTTTTCTCTTGACGTTGAGAAAAGGGCAGAATATTGGCATCCAACTTAAGACATTACAATTAAAAAATTATAATTAGAAGTCCAGTTCATGTGTCCAAACTCACTTGATGGTGATTACTAGATATGCATTAAACAGCATTTCATGAAGCTAAAAATTATCAGAGTACCCCAAAGATGAGGAAAATAAACATGACCACCTGAATGGCAACATAAATACAGCCAACAGGTCTAATGCTTCCCCATTTATCCAACTATGAAAGACAAAAGGGCATGACGTGCTGGCGTAAGCGGGTCAGGCAGCATCTCTACAGAACATTGAGAGGTACCATTTTGGGTTGGGACCCTTCTTCAGTCTCAAGAAAGGTTCTGATCCGATCCATATTCTCCAGAGATGCTGCCTGACCCACTGAGTTACTCGAGCACTTTGTGTCCTTTTGCAGTTCCTTATTTATACACTGCGAAAGACAAAAAATTGACACAAGACACAGCAGAGGAAAATCAAATTTCAAGAATATTTAAAACGTAATATTTTTACTGAAGCTTGGAAGATTAACAGTCAATGCAATTTAGCCTATGACAGCCTTAAAATACTGTATTACACTGAGCAATATTATTTTATAAAATCGTTCAAGGCAAAATCAGCTAGAGAATACACCTAGATCAGAATCTCGTGGGATTCAAGCACAGATCAAGGAATCAATGGTTCCAGTATCTTAGTTGTATCTTAGTTGTATCTGTGCTGTCATTGGAGAGCTGCTGCACAAAGTGCTTGGATTCTGTGAATTTAATCCAAAATGTGTTTTATCAAAACGTTTGTTCTGTTGATTTACTGGAATTATTAATCTGTGATAAATAGGTTAAAATGAATGCCATTTTAAGACATTTGATAAAAATGCATAACATTTTATATGATAAAATCACAAAGTGCTATTTCCATGGCATTGTTCCTTGCAAAATAAGCACTTGTTCCGATAAAGATTCTTGTATATAAAAAAAGCTTTCTGACAAATTTATGAGGATTATTTGTTCCAAATTACTATACGATGTACTTTGAGTCAAGTAGCAAAACGAACTATTTCTTCAAAAGGCATTGATTTTATTTTACAATAGTTCATAACTTAAACTGGCTGTTTGGCACGATGAAAGTTACTATTTCAGCCATATCCTCAAAGATAAAACTGTAATGTAATTTGCCTCTTAAATTTATGTGCTGGCAAGGGATGATGTCACCACAGATACATTATTGTATGCAGATGCTGACATAAATTTACATCGTCTCCTTGGAAAGGAAATGGAAGTGAAAAAGTGATAGCCCTTACAGCACATGTGGTATCATTATGAAAGTATGCTGGAACATTCAACACATCATCAAATTGCATACAACTCCACAGTTTATATATCCATAGCTTTACTCATTAATTAGTTGATTCTTTAAATATTTTTGTTAAACAGAGCTATGAGTGCAATGTTGTTATTTCATGCCTACTCAACTTTATTGTTCTTGAAGGAAATAGATAGTTGATAAGTGCTAGTACATCCTAATGGTTTTGGATCACCATCACTAGCAAGACTGTTACCTGAGATCCCAAGATACAGATGCTACTGAACCATTACTGCACAGTTTCCATTCAACTCAATTTATCTCAATTGTCTTCCACGCCAAAATAACACAATGTCAGAAGCATCGAAATCTCAAGGCTATTTAATATTGCTCATCCCATCAGATTATTTTTGCAAGTTTTTTTCAATTATCAGCTATGTTTTGCTTTGCTATTGTCATGTGGTGAGGGGGGGCGGTGAAAAAGAAAGGAAGAGGCGGAGAGAGTAGGCTTGTGGGAGAGCTGGGAAGGAGAAAGCAAGGTCTACCTGAAATTAGAGAAGTCAATGTTCATGCCACTGCGGTGTAAACTACCTAATCGAAATATGAGGTGCTGTTCCTCCAATTTGCGATGGGCCTCACTCTGACAATGGAGGAGGCCCAGGACAAAAAGGTCGGATTCAGAATGGGAGGGGGAGTCGAAGTGCTGAGCCACCGGGAGATCAGATTGGTTAGTGCGAACTGAGTGGAGGTGTTGGGCGAAGCAATCGCCAAGCCTGTGCTTGGTCTCACCGATGTAGAGTAGTTGACACCTGGAACAGCGGATGCAGTAGATGAGGTTGGAGGAGGTGCAGGTGAACCTCTGCCTCACCTGGAAGGACTGCTTGGATCCTTGGATGGAGTCAAGGGGGCAGGTAAAGCGACAAGTGTAACATTTCCTCCGGATGCAAGGGAAAGTACCCGGGGAGGGGGTGGTTTGGATGGGAAGGGATGAATTGGCCAGGGAGGAAAATCTCCTCCCCTTTTTCAGAAAGCAGAAAGGGGAGGAGATGGGAAGATGCAGCCAGTGGTAGGATCCCATTGAAGGTGGCAAAAGTGATGGAGGATTATATGTTGCATGCAACGGCTGATGGGGTAGAAGGTGAATTCAAGGGGGAATCTGTCCATGTTAGGAGTAGAGGGATGGGGAGTAGGAGCGGAGCTGTGGAATATAGAGGAGACCCTGGTGAGTGTCTCATCTATAATAGAAGAGGGGAACCCCCGTTCCCTAAAGAATGAGGACATCTCCGATGCCCTGATTTGGAACACCTCATCCTGGGTGCAGATGCGGTGTAGATGGAGGAATTGGGAGTAGGGGATGGAGTCCTTACACAAAGCAGGGTGGGAAGAAGTGTAGTTCAGATAGCTATGGGAATCAGTGGGTTTGAAGCAATGTCTGCAATGAGGTAGATGAGAATTGGACAGATGTGTAGCTAATGGAAGGGTCGATCAGAAGCCTGAAAACAGATAGTTAGACAAATAACAGGGAGCCACAGTCTTCAGGGCAGCCATCGCGGAGTTCCGACGACTGCAAGGTCGCAGCTGAATGGAAGACCTGGCACAGAGTGCAGCCGAACCGAAGACCTGGCGCATAGCACAGTCTGCAGGCATGCTCAGAGGACACGTCAACTGTGAACTGGAAGGAGGGAAACTGCCGAGCCGCACGGGGGCTCACTGAGAACCTAGGGACCCAGCGAGGGGGAGGGGGGGTGGCTGCCAAGAACTAAGAGAGACCAGGCTGAGAATGAAGAGGGACACAGTGGCCATGCACAAAGCCAGGCCTGGTTCGCCGCTGCGAGAACATAGGACTTGTATGAAAAACAAAGAGTTTCACTGTACCTAAGTGTATGGGACAATAAAGTATTATTGAATCATTGAGGGGAAGAACATGTGTGCACTACGGAGTTATATATCACAGAAACAGGCCCTTTAACCGACCATATATGCCAGTCATCACGTAGCTATCTATTCTAATCCTATTTATCAACATTAGTCTGTAATCTTCTTTGCTTTGGCCATTCAAGTGTTGATCTACATACTTCAAATTCTTCACATGGTGACTATTAGATGGGTTCCCATTCTGAGAATGACAACCTAGGAGGCAGCCCTTAAACTTTCCTTTCTAGTGTTGAGTTGAAAGATAAAGAGCCAGATCATACTGGATCTTACCCACTGCCTGAATTTGGCAACTGCAAAGCCCAACTGCCCCCATTAACCATATCTGGATGACAAGGACCAGCTAAACTGACTCAACATACCCTGCAGTCAGGCAACCCTGTAGAACACACTACAATTGATAATCTGACCTCAAGCTGAGAATCCAAAGGCCCCACGTCCAGAATGCACTGAAAACCTTTGAACTCCTCACCATCGTCAAATGCCTTTGAACTGTTTAGATATTTCTGATCATATGAAACATTTAACAATTATTCTTCTCGGCTTCAATCATTTTAAGAATATAAATTTTAAAAAAATTAATTTAATTGCAAACACCTCAATTAATTCAAAATATTAAGATTAAATAATTAAAAAATAAGTTAAACACTTACCTGCATTTACCACTAAATTCAGGTGAATGGGGTCCAACACTTTGTACCAGGGTAATCCGTAGGGGCCAGAAGTGTAGCAGATTGGAGCCCCTCGGTTCTGTGCATCAGTGGTCTGCCTACAGCCCCTTGACCTCCAGCTTGTCTCTGACCTGTGTGTTTGAACGAGCAGATACAAGAGTCAGAGACCAGCTGGACAGCAGGGAAGCAACCGTCAGCGATTCCTGACAGATACGTCAGCAAGACACAAAATGCTGGAGTAACTCAGCAGGTCAGGCAGCATCTCTGGAGAGGGTGACGTTTCGGGTCGAAACCATTCTTCAGGCTGATGTCAGGAGAGTGGCGGGACAAAGATAGAATGTAGTCGGAGATGATCTCCTGGTTGCCCAGCAGTTTAACTCCTCCTCCCATGCCCAATCTGACCTTTCTGTCCTGGGCCTCCTCCATTGTCAGAGTGAGGCCCAGCGCAAATAGGAGGAGCAGCACCTCATATTTTGCTTGGGTAGCTTACACCCCAGCGGTATGAACATTGACTTCTCTAACTTCAAATAGCCCTTGCTTTCCCTCTCTCTCCATCCCCTCCCCATTCCCAGTTCTCCCACCAGTCTTACTGTCTGCTACTGCATTCTATCTCTGTCCCACCCACTCCACGACATCAGACTGAAGAAGGGTCTCGACCCGAAACGTCACCCATTCCTTCTCTCCAGAGATTCTGCCTGTCCACTGTTATTCCAGCTTTTTATGTCTTTCTTCATCTTCTGAATATTTTGCTTAAGACCTCACCAATGATATCATCCTCTTAACTTGAATGATATTCCTCATCCATTAGTGCAATAAGGCACGGTATGGTACTTCTATTTGTCACATGTACCGAGGTACAGTGAAATTCATTCATGTGTACAATTCAGTACAAGTATCTATACATAAGCCCTTAGATACATATAAGATAAGCATCTCAAATACAGTACAATGTATAGCAGTAGCACACTGAGACAGTATACAAAGTCGCCAGCGGCACCATTTTCAAGTCCCAGTTGTTGGAAGTGCAGGGATCTTGACCTGACCATGAAGATCAGCTGTCCTGGTGGTGTTGCAGGGTTGACTTGACGAAGCATTACTGTTGGTATCCTCTGCCGCTACTTCACCGCTGCAGGCCGCCCCCAGTCACGTGCTCCACCTCTTGCCTTTTGTGTTGTTCCACAAACATACTGCTGAAACGATCAACATCTCACTCACCTCAGAACTTCACAGTACTCATACCATCATCTGGCTGATGTGGTAAACATCTACCATATCAATTTTCAACTAATCATGAAGTGCAGCATAAAGTAAACCAAATTTGCACCTTGTCCTAACTGAAAACTAAAGCAGAAGTCAGAGGTTTCATTGAATTGAATTATTATGGTTCCCACAGTTAATCCATACCTAGCCATCTCTGCTGAAGTGGCTTTGCTTTTAGCTTGGATAGGACTTGCAAGTGTTTGTGCGTTACTTGTCATTTCTTTTGACTTTAATTTCTTAGCAGTGATGTGCCACTGACTGTGATTATAGAAACATTACAATGCAGAAGGAGGCAATTTGAACATAGTACATACAACAGTACAGCACAGGAACAGGCCCTTCGGCCCACACGTCTCTTCCGAACATGATGCCAACACAAAATCTTATCTGCCTGCACATAATCCATATCCCTCCATTCCCTGCATATCCATGTGTCCATCCAAAAGCTTCTTAAATCCCACTCTTGTATCTGCATCCACCACCACCAAAAGCAGCGTGTTCCAGGCATTCACCCCCTACGCACATCTCATTTAAACTGCCCTTCTCACCTTAAAGTTACATCCTCTAGTATTCAAAATTTCTATCCTGTAAGAGATTGGGGAAACCAGTAAAAGTTTCTGACTGTCTATCCTATCCATACCTCTGATAATTTTATATACTTCTATCAGGTCTCTTCTCATCCTCCAGTGTTCCATAGATAACAGTTCAAGTCTGTTCAACCTCTCCTTGTAGCTAATACCCATTAATCCAGGCATCATTCTGGTAAATTTCCTCTGTACCCTATTGAAAGCCTCCACATCCTTTCTGTTTTGAGGTGACCAGAACTGCACACAATACTCCAATTGCATCTGAACCAAAGTCATATAAAGCTGCAACATGGCATCCTGACTCTTTATTCAATGCCCTGACCAATGAAGATAAGCATACCATATGCCTTCTTTACCAATCTATTTACTTGTGTTGCCACTTTTAGTCAATAGTCAATAGTGCGTTATTTGTCATATATGCAACTGCGCAGTGAAATTAATTTTATATATATTACACATACGGGCACCACCAATTTTTGCACCATTTCTCAAAGTCCAAAGTCCGTCGCCCCACATGTTTTTAGTGAGTAATGGACTTGGACCACAAGATCTCCAGCCAGAATATTGTCCTTCCACCACATCAGTCTATCTTCCATCAGTAAGGTAGTTATGAAACCATTTGATCCAATGTGATAACCCATCTTCAGATAAGGGAGCCAGCAAGCAGTATTGTTGACGTGGTCAAATTAGCTTGAATTCCCTTCAAAAACAATGGACAAAAGCCCCGTCAACTGCATTCTTCATTACTCTGCCATCCTTTCTCTTTGCTCCCTTGGAAATCCTCCATTCCTTTAGTTATCTCGTCTCCATGAACTTGAACTACTCGCATCAACACCTTTACCTTTACCACTCCAGCCCATTCTCCACTTTCATAAACTGCTTCTCTGACATCCTTTTTACAGTACTCATCCCTCTCTTCATCTGTCCTTCATGAATCAGCACCCATTTCCTTATCAACATGTTTAAAATGTCAACATTGAAGGTGCTATCTAAATACCAATGATTTTTCTGCTGCAGAGCTTCCAGCTATGCTGCAATGTGAGAGAATATGCACTGATACAGTGGCTTGCAAAAGTATTCATACCCCTTGAACTTTTCCACATTTTGTCACGTTACAACCACAAACGTAAATGTATTTCATTGGGATTTTATGTGATGGACCATCACAAAGTGGTGCATAATTGTGAAGTGGAAGGAAAATTATACATGGTTTCCAAATTTTATTACAAATAAAAAACTGAAATATGTGGCGTGCAAAAGTGTTCAGCCCCCCTGAGTCAATACTTTGTAGAACCACCTTTCGCTGCAATTACAGCTTCAAGTCTTTTGGGGTATGTCTCTACCAGCTTTGCACATCTAGAGACTGACATTTTTGCCCATTCTTCTTTGCAAAATAGCTCAAGCTCAGTCAGATTGGATGGAGAGTGTCTGTGAACAGCAATTTTCAAGTCTTGCCAGAGATTCTCAATTGGATTTAGGTCTGGACTTTTACTGGGCCATTCTAACACATGAATATGTTTTGATCTAAACCACTCCATTGCAGCTCTGGCTGTATGTTTAGGGTCGTTGTCCTGCTGGAAGGTGAGCCTCCGCCCCAGTCTCAAGTCTTTTGCAGACTGACAGGTTTTCTTCCAAGATTGCCCTGTATTTGTCTCCATGCATCCTCCCATCAACTCTGACCAGCTTCCCTGTCCCTGCTGAAGAAAAGCATCCCCACAGCATGATGCTGCCACCACCATGTTTCACAGTGGAGATGGTGCGTTCAGGGTGATGTGCAGTGTTAGTTTTCCGCCACACATAGCGTTTTGCATTTAGGTAAAAAAATTCATGTATCATTTTCCTTCAACTTCACAATTATGCGCCACTATTTCACATAAAATCCCAATAAAATACATTTACGTTTGTAGTTGTAACGTGGCAAAATGTGGAAAAGTTCAAGGGGAATGAATACTTTTGCAAGCCACTGTAGATATTGGATTCAGAATTCATTTATGCGATGTTTAGATACATACGAAAGTATTTCACTCAATAGTCGCCAGGTTCAAACAACCTTTCCCGTCATTAAAAGTATACATCCTCCCGAACACCACCACTGCCAAATATGTTTTCTGTAAACATGGATTAATATTTATAAAAACACATAATATTGGAATATTTTCATCAGAAGTCATACACACAGCTCCAACCCATAATATTTGAATGTTATCACAATATTTGCACTGTTGTCAAACTATGCCTCTGGCAAAGTGACAGGATGTAAAATTTGCTAATTACGTACAGTTAGAATGTAAAACATAGAACAGTATAGCTCAGGAACAAGACACAAGACCAACTTTTATCTGCCTGATTAATTTCATAGAAACAGAGAATTGTTGCAGGAGTAGGCCGTACCACCCTTCGAGCCAGCAGTACCCCGTTCCTGCTTTTTCCCTATATCCCTTGATTCCTTTAGCCCTAAGAACTAAATCTGACTCTCTTGAAAACATCCAGTGAATTGGCCTCCTCTGCCTTCTGTGGCAGAATTCCACAGATTCACAACTCTCTTAATGAAAACGATTTATCCTCATCTCAGTCCTAAATGGTCTAACCTATATTCTTAAATTGTGACCCCTGGTTCTGAACTCTCCCAACTTCGGGAACATTTTTCCTGCATCTAGCCTGTCCAATCCTTTAAGAATTTTATATATTTCTATAAGATTCTCCGCTCACCCTTCTAAATTCCAGTCAATACAAGTCCAGTCAGCCCATTCTTTCATCATATATCAGTCCCGCCTTTCCGGGAATTAACCTTGTGAACCTACGCTGCACTCCCCCAATAGCAATAATATTGTACACAATACTACAGGTGTGGTCTCACCAGGGACCTGTACAACTGCAGTAGGACCTCTTTGCTCCTAAAGTCAAATCCTCTCGCAATGAAGGCCAACATGCCATTAGCCATTAGCTTTCTTCGCTGCCTGCTGCCTGCATGCTTACTTTCAGTGACTTCAGTACAAGAACACCTAGGTCTCGTTGCACCTGTCCTTTTCCTAATCTGACACCATTCAGATAATAATCTGCCTTCCTGCCACCAAAGTGGATAACCTTACATTTATCTACATTATGCTACATCTGCCATGCTTCTGCCCACTCACTCAACCTATCCAAGTCACCCTTCAGCCTCATAGCATCCTCCTCGCAGCTCACACTGCCACCCAGCTTTGTGTCATCAACAAACTTGGAGATGTTACATTTAATTCCCTCATCTAAATCGTTAATATATATTGTAAACAAGTGGGGTCCCGGAACTGAGCCATGCGTCACCCCAGTAGTCACAGGCTACCATTCTGAAAACGACCCATTAATTCCTACTCTTTGCTTCCTGTCTGCCAACGGGTTTTCTATCCATGTCAATACCCTACCCCCAATACCATTTCCCTCCATTTCCAGCATATCCATGCACTTATCCAAAAGTCTCTTAAATGCCACACTCATATCTGCCTCCACCAGCAGCCATGGAAGTGCATTCCAAGCCTCCTGTGTAAAGAAAACTGCCCTTCACATCTCCTTCAAACTTTTCCCCTCTCATTTTAAAGTATGTCCTCTAGCATCTGATATTTCTATCGAGAAAATTGTATCAGGTATCTCGTCAACCTCCAGTTATTGAGCAAAGATGTCTTAATTAGCTGAAAGTATCCCACACAAAGGAAATTGTTATTTGTTGAATATAATCACACTCATAATCCCTTTTATAATTGAATAACTTCAAGCCAATGGTTATCTTGGTTTATATTGAGTGATATTGGGAAAATATGAGAATAACATAGAAACATAGAAACATAGAAATTAGGTGCAGGAGTAGGCCATTCGGCCCTTCGAGCCTGCACCGCCATTCAATATGATCATGGCTGATCATCCAACTCAGTATCCCGTACCTGCCTTCTCTCCATACCCTCTGATCCCCTTAGCCACAAGGGCCACATCTAACTCCCTCTTAAATATAGCCAATGAACTGGCCTCAACTACCCTTTGTGGCAGAGAGTTCCAGAGACCCACCACTCTCTGTGTGAAAAAAATCCTTCTCATCTCGGTCCTAAAGGATTTCCCCCTTATCCTTAGGCTGTGACCCCTTTTCCTGGACCTCCCCAACATTGGGAACAATCTTCCTGCATCTAGCCTGTCCAACCCCTTAAGAATTTTGTAAGTTTCTATAAGATCCCCTCTCAATCTCCTAAATTCTAGAGAGTATAAACCGAGTCTATGCAGTCTTTGTTCATAAGACAGTCCTGACATCCCAGGAATCAGTCCAATAACCGTGGAATTAAGCCACCGGAAAGCACATTCTCCCTGTGACTGCATGGGTTTTCTCCGGATGCTACAGTTTCCTCCTACATTTCAAAGTCATATGGGTTTGTAGGTAAATTGGCCACTGCAACTTGCCCCTGATGTGTAGGGAGTGGTTGAAAAAATGGAATAACATAGAAGTTGAATGGGTGGTCAATAGTCAACGTGGGCTCGTGGGTCAGAGAACGTGTTTCCATGCTGTATCTCTAAACTAAAATAGAATACATAGTGCTTGGTTAAAGTTCAAATCTCACCAAACATATTTGAAACTGAAATCATGTAGATTTTGCTTGGAATGAAAAATGGCAATTACAAAGTGTATGTTGAATACGTGGCCATACAGGGAAGAGGAAGCAGGAAACTGTTTTAGTAGATAAACTCCACATACCTTTCTAAACCAAAAATGATTGTAGTCAGAGAAATTAAGAAAAATTAAGACTATAAAAGGTCTCATTATTCTTCTCCATGGAAGGCACTTTAAAGATGTTATAAATGTTTAAAGTTTTATGAAAATGAGAAATTTCATAATGGACGAATAATTTTAGAAAGCAACTAGACATTGGGTCCTAGCTTCACACGGGAGGGCTGGTTCCCCAACACATTATTCCACCTCTCCACCAATTCCAATATACAAACACACACACACACACACACACACACACACACACACACACACACACACACACACACACACACACACACACACACACATACACTCACTCACACTCACTCACTCACTCACACACACACACACATACACATACACTCACACATACACTCACACACTCACTCACTCACACACACACACTCACACAGAGATTTGCACGCTCACTCACACACACGCATACACTCACACATACTCACACATACCCTCACACATACCCTCACACATACCCTCACACACACCCTCACACACCCTCACACATACCCTCACACACACATACAAGCACTCACACACACATACACTCACACACACATACAAGCACTCACACACACATACACTCACACACACACACACATACACACACACACACATACACACACACACATACCCTCACACATACACTCACGCAGACTCACACACAGACTCACACACATGCACACACACATACGAACACACACATATGCACACGCACACACACACTCACACACACACTCACACATGCGCTCACACACACGCACTCACACACACACACACACACACACATACTCACACACATACACACACACACATTCATATACACACACACACTCGCACTCACACTCACACTCACACACACTGACTCACACGCCATATATATGACAGGAAACATTCTTGAATCTACTCACACGGCTGAGGGCGGCCTCTCCACTACTACACTCTTGCAGCAAATCTGATTTTGTAAATAAACGGATGCCTATCTCACCATCTTGGGTGAAATTTTCCACATTCTACAGCATTTTCTCACTGATACCCATTGCCCTGGAGGGAAGCACTGGTTTATCAGAGTGATTCTCACAGGGATACAGATATTATGCTTCTAAAGGGAATATATTGAGATGGTCATGCTTGCTCTTGCCTGCTGAGGTCACAGGTCCATGGCCTCAAAGCCCTAGTTCCCAATTTCGACCACCAGCGACAACTAGGGAATCCAGACATCCCACTCTGAGGCCCACCTCCAGCATCACCTTACCAGATACTTATTGGTATTAGTTTATTATTGTCATGTGTCATTGTCATTGTCGAGTTACAGTGAAAAACTTCCTTTGTGTGCTATACAGTCAAATCATACTATACCTGAGTACAAGTCATGCATAACTATAGCAGGCATTGCAAAGAGACACACACGAGAGTGCACAATATAGTGTTTTGAATATTATAGTGTATAGCCATAGAGTAAGTGCAGATAGAAAAGTTCAGGGGCGCAATGGTGTAGGTTGGGAGATCAGGACTACAACCTTAGCTTATGAGCAGACCGTTCAGTAGTTGATAACAATGGGATTTAACTAATGCAAGAGTGGAATGCACCAGTTTTATACCTTCTGTAATTATATCATTTTTGTTGCAGCAAAAAACATTGTTTCTATTCTCTAAAATGGGTGAAATCCAATTTCTGGGCAATTACGAGTTGCAACTACATCCCATGTTTTAAACATCAGCATATAAATTTGAAATCTCTCACATCCCTATTGTAAGGCTTAGTGTGTCAAATCTTAAAATATCAGTGATAGCACATCTTGCACCAATTCTAATTAATAGTTATCATGGAGACAAAATATGGATTAAATTAGAAAAACATTCCACAGGTATTTGGTCAGATTTTTCTTCATCAGTGAATACTTTTATTAAGACTTCAGTGGACATTTGTGAAAACTTTAAAATCATCATTTAATTGAAATCACAATATATTAAAGTTATAATTGTAATGAGAAACATGCTCATTTTTAATTTGGAACCAATTTATTGGATCATAGAAACATAGAAAATAGGTGCAGGAGGAGACCATTCGGCCCTTCGAAAGACATGGTGCATGTCTATATACCTGGGGCACATTTATTCCCTGATATCTAACTTCTGGAAGAAAGTATTATGAGCATTATTGTCTTTTATGGGCTAATGTTCTGCTGTTTCCTTTGGTTGGTTGGCAGGAGTTGGAATCTGATACAGAAAATGGAGCAGATGTAGTTCTGATCAATCAAAACCAGAAGACACATCTTGCCAGCTCACCACTTGGATCAACATCCACCATGGCAGGGCTGGGGGCTAAACCAAAGACTGGGGTAGGTTTGGAAAATTTAAACAAAGCAAATAATTCTTACAATGGAAGAAACTGTTGCAAATTGTAGTAATAACAAGATAATAACATCTGAATGCTGACTGCTTTCAAACAGCCGTATTTTATGTTCTTTGAATTGAATTGAATTGAATAAACTTTATTAGCCAAATACATATACATACAAGGAATTTGCCTTGCTGCTTTGCTCGCAAGTAACAAGACGATACACAGTAGACAATTAAAAATAAAACATTATAATTTAAACATGTGAAGAATTAAATAAAATACCAGAGCAAAAGGAGGCTACATACTTGGTTGTTGAGTAGAGCTACTGCTCGTGGAAAAAAAGTTGTTTTTATGTCTGGCTGTGGCGGCTTTGACAATCCGGAGTTGTCTTCCAGAGGGAAGTGTTTCAAAGAGTTTGTGGCCAGGGTGAGAGGGGTCAGAGGTGATCTTACCTGCTCTCTTCCTGGCCCTTGCAGTGTAAAGTTCATTGATGGAGGGAAGGTTGCAGCCAACAACCTTCTCGGCTGATTGAACGATGCACTGCAGCCTCCGGATGTCGTGCTTGATGGCTGAGCCAAACCAGACGATAATGGAGAAGGTGAGGATGCAGAAGGTGATGGCAGTATAAAACGGGACCATCATTGCCTGTGGCAGATTGTGCTTCCTCAGCTGCCGCAGGAAGTACATACTCTGTTGGGCTTTTTAACTGTGGAGGCGATTGTGGCCTCCCATTTAAGGTCCCTGGAAATGATGCTTCCAAGGAACTTAAATGACCACAGATATGACTGCGGTGTTGTTGATGGTGAGTGGGGTGAGGAGAGGGGGAGCTCTCCTAAAGTCTTGTCCTTGTTGAACCAGATCCGGATCCTAGTGGGAATGCAACTGTCCTCACAAAAGCTGACATATGATGTCAGAGTTCCTGTATATTCATCGAGGCTTGTGGTTGCTTCCCTGAACACATTCCAGTCAATGCAGTCAAAGCAGGACTGTAGGTTTTCAATGCCGTCGCTTGTCCACTTTTTCATTGTCCTGACCACAGGCTTAGCAGATTTTAGTTTCTGCCTGTAGGTCAGAATAAGGTGAACTAAACAATGATCAGAGAGACCCAGAACCGCCCGGGGAACAGAACGATATGCGTTCTTGATTGTTGTGTAACATTGATCGAGTGTTCTCTTCCCTCTGGTGCGGCAGGTAACATGAAGTCTGTATTTTGGAAGCTCTGGGCTGTGGTTAGCCTTGCTAAAATCCCCCAAAACAATGACCATGGAGTCCTGGAAGTCACTCTCTACTCTCATTGCACCTCATGTACGCTGGCCTGGGGGAGGAATATAAACTCCAGCGAGACTAAAAGAGGTAAATTTAAATTCCTGTGGAGAATAAAAGGGTTTACAATTTATTAAAAAAGATTCCAGATTAGGAGAACAGAAGTTAGACAGTACCATGATGTCGCTGGTTAGTATAGAGGCATATTCCACCGGTTCTTGATTTCCCCACTGCCTCGGCCAGCCAGTTGCAGCGCATTGTTCGGTTTCGACTCACACCGCCAGTTTTCGGTGAAGCACAGGGCAGCAGCTCGGGAGAAGTCCCCATTTGTTTGGCACAGGAGCTGCGGTTCGTCCACTTTATTGTTGAGAGAACGTCGATTTGCAAGGAATATACTCGGGAGCGGTGTGCGTAATCCTTGTCGCCGGAGTCTGGTGAGTGCTCCAGAACATTTCACCTGGGTCCTCCTCCGTCTCAAGACCTTGAACACAGCCACAGCCCCGCCGACGTGTATGTCCAAATAATCCAGCGAGTGAGAGAAATCAGGAACAATGTTTGGAGCTACAGAATATCGGATGTTAAGGAATGCCTCTCTCGTGAAAGTATTCTTTGTGGGATTTTCACAAGCAACACAAACAAACAAAGACAGACAAAACAGCAAGGAGCAGTACACTGTGGCAGCCATCGTTAGCGCCACTTTTGCAGTGCTGCATTGAGTTTACAAACAGGCAAAATATTGAAATGAAATAAAGACAGATCTTTTTACTCATATGTAGTGTTGTCCCAACAAAAAGAGTTAATGAAGTTCAGTTGCATGTAATGATGTTTGGAATTGAGTGGGTGTTGACTATTTGGTAGGGTTTGTTATAATGAAACCCTGCTGGTATTAAATAAAACCAGTGAATGTGGTCACAAGTGGATGCGTCGTATTGGAGCATGACAAATGGAGAAGTTAACAGCATAGGAGATTGTGGGACAAATGGTACATCATTGCACAAGTACTATGTTAGGCTGAGCCAGATTCCAGCCACAATGACAAAATAGCACAGGAAAGATATATGTGTATATGGAAGATGTAATTAAGGCAGAACGTTTAGGTCACAGAGACCTACAAGTAAAATCTCCATTTATCATGCACCATCAGTATCACTTTTTACCTTCTGTGACTCAATGACAATTGTTGGCAGGCATAATGGCCTATGGGTATGTAGTTGACATTTCATTGTGGAGCTAACACTGCATATCCTTCTGGAGTGTACACTTTCATATAGTAATGCTGTTGTTAAGCTTGAAGGATGTAGAGAAAATTTATGAGGATCTTACCAGGACTTGAGGGCTGAATTATAGAGAGAGGTTGAGCGGGCTAGGACTTTATTCCTTGGAGCGCAGGAGGATAAGGGGTGATCTTATAGAGGTGTATAAAATCATGAGTGGATTGGATAGGGTAAATGTACAGAGTCTTTTACCCAGAGTAAGGGAATCCAGAACCAGAGGATATAGATTTAAGGTGAGCGAGGAAAGATTTAATAGGAACTTGAGCGGCGACCTTTTCACACAATTGACAGTGGATAAATGGAACAAACTGCCAGAGGAGATCGTTGAGGTAGGTACTATCACAATATTTAAAGGACCTTTGGACAGGTACATGAATATGATAGGTATTGAAGGATATGGGCCAAACACAGGTAGATGAGACTAAGGTGGATGGGGCATGTTGGTCGGTGTGAGCAAGTTGGGATGAAGGGCCTGTTTCCACTCTGTATGTCTCTGTGTCTCATGGACTCTATGACTTCTTAAGAAGCAACAAAATATATCAAAGGGGGAGGGGTTAGACATTGGTTTCTGCATAATGTCAGTTCTAAACTGATTTCACCAATGCACAACACAAAGTTTAAATGATAAAGCCAAAAAAAAGTG
The DNA here is from genome assembly GCA_963514005.1 of Raja brachyura. Next base: position 77,918,377 of record OY740781.1, read on the forward strand.
AAGGCAGCAGAGAGCCAGCCAGCAGAGAGTGAATACAACCCAGGTTTGAAATAGGGAACCAGGAAAAAACAATCGCCCAACAAAGAATGGAGAAACAGTTCACTTATGAATATTTACATTAACGGTTCCTTGATGCAACTTCAGCTTTCCTTAGCGTTTGCAAAATCATTTTGTCATGTACATGTTGCTTCAGTGTTGGCTTTGCACAACCGGGTGTGGCATGAAAGCATATACGGTGGCTTGCAAAAGTATGCATACCCCTTGAACTTTTCCACATTTTGTCACGTTACAACCACAAACGTAAATGTATTTTATTGGGATTTTATGTGATAGACCAACACAAAGTGGTGCATAATTGTGAAATGGAAGGAAAATTATACATGGATTCCAAATTTTATTACAAATAAAAAACTGGAAAGTGTGGCGTGCAAAAGTATTCAGCCCCCCTGAGTCAATACTTTGTAGAACCACCTTTTGCTGCAATTACAGCTGCAAGTCTTTTGGGGTATGTCTCTACCAGCTTTGCACATCTAGAGACTGAAATTTTTGCCCATTCTTCTTTGCAAATTAGCTCAAGCTCAGTCAGATTGGATGGAGAGCGTCTGTAAACAGCAATTTTCAAGTCTTGCCAGAGATTCTCAATTGAATTGTGGTCTGGACTTTGACTGGGCCATTCTAACACATGAATATGTTTTGATCTAAACCATTCCATTGCAGCTCTGGCTGTATATTTAGGGTCGTTGACCTGCTGGAAGGTGAGCCTCCGCCCCAGTCTCAAGTCTTTTGCAGACTCTAACAGGCTTTCTTCCAAGAATGCTCTGTATTTGGCTCCATCCATCTTCCCATCAACTCTGAGCAGCTTCACTGTCCCTGCTGAAGAAAAGCATCCCCACAGAATGATGCTGCCACCACCATGTTTCACAGTGGGGATGGTGTGTTCAGGGTGATGTGCAGTGTTAGTTTTCTGCCACACATAGTGTTTTGCATTTAGGCCAAAAACTTCAATGTTGGTCTCATCAGACCAGAGCATCTTCCTCCACATGTTTGCTGTGTCCCCCACATGGCTTGTGGCAAACTGCAAACGGGACTTCTTATGGCTTTGTTTCAACAATGGCTCTCTTCTTGGCACTCTTCCATAAAGGCCCGATTTGTGGAGTGCACGACTAATAGTTGTCCTGGGGACAGATTCTCCCACCTGAGCTGTGGATCTCTGCAGCTCCTCCAGAGTTACCATGGGCCTCTTGGCTGCTTCTCTGATCAATGCTCTCCTTGCCCGGCCTGTCAGTTTAGGTGGACGGCCATGTCTTGGTAGGTTTGCAGTTGTGCCATACTCTTTCCATTTTCGGATGATGGATTGAACAGTGCTCCGTGAGATGTTCAAAGCTTGCGATATTTTTTTATAACCTAACCCTGCTTTAAACTTCTCCACAACTTTATCCCTGACCTGTCTGGTGTGTTCCTCGGGCTTCATGATGCTGTTTGTTCACTAATGTTTTCTAACAAACCTCTGAGGCCTTCACAGAACAGCTGTATTTATACTGAGATTAGATTACACACAAGTGGACTTTATTCACTAATTAGGTGACTTCTGAAGGCATTTGGTTGCACTGGATTTTATTTAGGGGTATCAGAGTAAAGGGGGCTGAATACTTTTGCACGCCACAAAAAAAAAATTTATAAACAAATTTGAAAACCATGTATCATTTCCCTTTCACTTCACAATTATGCGCCACTTTGCGCTAGTCTATCACATAAAATCCCAATAAAATACATTTACGTTTGTGGTTGTAACGTGACAAAATGTGTAAAAGTTCAAGGTGTATGAATACTTTTGCAAGCCACTGTAGATACAAATGCCAACAATGGAAGGATGGAACTGAGTGCTGGTTATACTGGACTGACTCATTTAAAATCCCTGTTGGCAGTCCATAAAGAGATTCATAGTTCATAAGTTTGTAAGTGACAGGAGCTGAATTAGGTGATCCGGTCCATCAAGTCTACTCCACCACTCAATTACGGCCGATCTATCTTTCCCTCTTAACCCCATTCTCCTGCCTTCTCCCCATAACCCCTGACACCCAGACTAATCAAGAATCTATCCATCTCTGCCTTAAAAATATTCATTGACTTGGCCTCCGCAGCCTTCTATGGCAATAAATTCCATAGGTTCTATGTCAATATGGCATAAGCCTATGTAGACAATATTTCATTGTGGATCTAAAGGGCCTGTCCCACCAGCATGCGACTGCATGCGGCGAACGCGACCAAACGTGGTGGCTTGAGCTGTACGGCCTCGCAGGGCCGGTCTCACTTCCAACCGCGGAGCGCTATGGAGCTGGTCCTGACATCATACTCGCCAATCAGTTGGGCAAGAGGCGGGCCGACTGAATTTGGACGTCGCACGGCATCTGGCAGCGACATCATCATGCAACGGCATGCCGGGCGGTGATGTCATCGCGCAACGCCACGCGCTAGGCGTACGCCGTCAAGACGCTGCGTACGGCGTAGAGACGCTGCATACGGCCTCATTGCGGCTGCGGGCCTGTCGGCCGTTGCCGCGCGGGATTTTTAAACAGTGCAAGTTTTTCAGAGCCCCGCGCGATGTCGGGACCAGCCCCGCACAACTCCATACAGCTCCGGCGATCGAAGTGGGACCGGCCCCGCGAGGCCGGACCGTTCAAGCGACCACGTTAGGTCGCGCTCGCCGCATGCAGTCGCATGCTGGTGGGACAGGCCCTTAACACTGCATATCCCTGTGGGAGCACTCTCTTGCAGTAATGCTGCTATAATGGTAAATTGCAGCTTTGAAGGTAATTCTCACACCAAATTTTTCTTCTCTCCCATATTCTCCAATTGCCGATGCTTGCTGGAATTTTATTTCAATGGCACCAGCAACCCTGCACTGGTCCGACCCAGAGACTGATCAGTGAGAGCCATTTCACAAAAGGTTGGCAACATATCCCAGCTTAATCCTGTTCTCGTCTGATGCGCATGTGTGTTGATTATGTGGATGAAGTCACGTGGAGTCAGAAGAAATGGAAAACCATTTTTGCCTTGAAATTCCAGTATATTACAAAAGGGGTGCTGGGATGGTATTGATCGAGGAATACATAATGGTCAATACTCTACCATATTAAAATTCCCTGCAACCATGGCCTTAGTTATAAAATCATTGGAGCAGCACATTACAGGTTTAAAAATCTGATATCCAGTTATCTAATCCAAAGGGAGGACACAGAGTGCAGCATGTTCTCCTGAGATGCTCAGCGGGTCAGGCAGCATCTCAGGAGAACATGGATAGGCAATGTTTTGGGATGGAAGGGAAAGGAGGCACTTAGGTAGGGACAAAATGCACACCAGCCTGTCAACGATTGGAACTATCTCACTGGCGTAGAATAACCTCTTCCATTTCAGTGAGAACAGAACTAACCTCTCCAGTCTCTCCTCATAACTGAATAACTCTATCTCAGGCATTATCCTGGTGAATCACCTCTGCGCCCTTTACTCTTCCTATAACATGGTGTTTAATTTAATTAATTCAATTAAAATTAAAATTTTAAAGCTATAGTCATTGTCACATACACAACAGACAGCAGCATCAACGAAGGGAGGACAAAGGAACCGGTCAGCATGTTTGAGGGTGAGAGAGATAGTTGATGGCAGCTGGGAAAAGAAAAACATTTGTCATGGATTCATGGATTGGGTGGTCAGAGGCGTGAAGGAGATATGGGGTTGTGGAAGAATGCTTCTGTGCAGAGATGGCCTTCGGACTTAGTGAGTTTTTCACCTATCTGGGTTAAATTTCCATTTCCTCAAGATAAAAACAACCAGGGTCACGCAGACCAATTTCTCGGCAATTTTTCTTTCTAAATCAGAAGGGTTCAAAAGGTTAATTTTAAATGGGTGCCCTTGTTTTACCATTGATCATTGAAAGACAGAAGGGCAGCTGCTAACATTACTCTTGAAACTGCAGTGAACCTCACCAAAAAGCACAATGCTAACATGCTGACATTTTGCACTAAGCATAGATTTACAATGGATAGCAGTATTTCCCTGCAGAACATATCTGGCTTGGCACAAACCTGTGATGCAAGCACATACTGGAATCTGACTGGAGCTAATATGTACTGCACATTGACAACACTTCATGAAGTAAACAGTACAATGCATCAGAGATTAAAAAGCACAATTGTAATTAATTGTTAAGTTTTTGCACACAACAAGAATTTACGAGAAGCGACATTTAAAGTAACTTAACCTTGTAGGGATTGTGTATCATGGATGGTTCAGAAAAAACAAGAGCCTCTTTCTTTTGGAAGGAGTCGGTTTATGAAGGTTGGGTCTTGTGGAAATGAGTAATGTACCCATTACACTTAATTACCACATTAGCTGGGATATATTGACAAGAGGAAGAATTAAAGGCATTCAGATGTAACCAGCTGTGTAATTTAATTTAACCTTCCATATTGCTCCTAATGCCTTGAATTATTTACTCTCTGCTGTTCATCAGTGAACTTAGGTTCGACCACACAGGGGTGGCATCTAAGAATGTCTGTGCAGCTTACGGAGGCACTTGATCAATGGGAAGTGATAGTACAAAATGTTGCCAATTTCCATGGACATCTATCATAGTGACAAAAATCCAGCTCGGCAGCAAAGTCACTGCATTAATCTGCCTGACTCTTCTACATCCTGAGGCATTATGAATAGTGCTATTGAAATAAGACACCTCAATTGCTGAGGGGTGAAAGTAATTGACATTTCTAACCATCCTCTTGTACCACTACCATTGCCATTTAACCTATTTGTATAACTAAGTCTAGCACTTTCTTGTGTAAAAAGGAACTGCAGATGCTGGTTTATATCGAAGATAGATATAAAATGCTGGAGTAAATCAGCGGGTCAGGCAGCATCTCTGCAGAAAATTAATAGGTGACGTTTCGGGTTGGAACCCTTTTTCAGACAATTCTGAAGTCTGAAAAAGGGTACAGACCCGATATGTAACCTATTATTTTCCTCCAAGGCTGCTGCTTGGCCCGCTGATTTATTCCAACGTTTTGTGTCTATTGTTTAAGACTTTATTACAAGCGAAACCACATGTGTTCACTGACCTTCACCTCTGTCACTGGCTATGATATTAAGCAACATTATAATGTTTCTATTGTGTTCCACTGATAACAATGCAGACAATTAACAAATTGCTGATGGGATTTGGATCTGATTTCTTATAGGGTGGCAACATCAGTGGGGAGATAGTGGCATTGCCACCCTGTTCCAGCAATGCCATTCAATCCTGCCCTCCAGTTCTGTCTGTGTGGTGTTTGCATGTTCTTCCTATGATTGGCTGGGTATCCTCCGGGCATTCCTGTTTCCTGCCACTGACCGTTAAGTTAATTGGCTATCATAAATAATAGCATAGTGTAAGTGGGTGGTAGGAAAATCAGGCATGTGAGAGAGAGTAGGTTGCAGGGAAATAACAGGAGTTATGGGATTGCTTCGAGAGGCAGCATAGACACAATAACCTCCTTCCCCATAAGAAAATATGATGTAAAATCCATTGCTAATTAATTTTTTTTATTCAGTTTAGGATCTGCCTATAACTGGGAAGATCAGCATTGACTGATATATCCCTCTCATATCCCTCTAAATCCTCTAAATCCCTCTAAATCCTTCATATCAATATATCTGTCCAAATGTATTTTGACAACGAAACATTCTGGCAATAAAATTAATTTGACAATGGTGTGTAGATTATTGATAACTATGTTCCCTGTTCCAGCACTGTAGAAAATAATTTCCATCAGTCTGCTGATGGTTGCATGCAAATTGATGTGAATCTAAGTAGAATGGGACATACCTGGGCAATTTTTCACATTCTTGGGTAGATGCCAGTCCTGTAATTATACTGGAACCATTTGGGTACGTCATGGTGTACATACAATTGTATGTATTAGCTGCTTGGCATTGAATATCCAATCTTTAATAGTATAGAATAGTGAGTAACAATTCAATGACAATGAGGGACATTCAATCCATGATTGTGTAAAAACAAACTCTGCCAGTATATGACAGTACAAGGATCTGTAACAGTTTTGGCTGGTTTCCAGAGAGTAGGTTTTAAATGCTATTTTGTGAAACACAGTAGTCTGTACCTTGTTTCACAATTATGAATTAGAATTTAGATGAAGTCAGATCCTTAGGTTCTTCAGATAAATGATACAAGCTCTTAAAATCCAAATGCTGGCTAATGTGTACCATATTCAGTTTCAAGCTTGCAAAGTTGCCATGATTGGAAATGATACTGGGAAGCACAGAATTTTGTGGACATTTTGAAAACCAGGAGAAAAGGTTTAGTTACTACAATGACCCATATGGCAGCCATGACTGCCTATTTTTATGTCATGACACTAACTACTTAAGATGCTTTAAAATATGTGGTCCCCTTTAACTCAAGTCAAGGTATTCTTAGACTTGTCTGTAGGTCCTTTAGTGTTGGTGCTTTTACACCCCATGAGAATTATCTGTGCTAGCACTTTGTGTTGAGACTTTTAATTCTCACTTTGCTTGAGGACACTTGTCAAGCTCAGCCATTGTCCTGGAACTCTCTTAAATTGTCTCTCTCATAGTGTTCAAATGACCAGATTTTGAACCTCAATCATTGCTGTTCCCAAAATGACAGCTAATTGATGTCGTCCTCAGGGAATTTGATGTACTTAAAAGGCATCTGGACATTTTGCACTGGTTTGTGAATAATCCCATTGTTCTAAGACTGTTAAATCACTCTCCAAATGATGCCTTCGCCTCAGTTCTCCGAAAATGTATTGTCTTTTACAGATCACAGAACTTCCTTGAAACACCTATCACTGGTCCAAATCTCCAACCAGCTATGCAGCCTGTTTCTCAAAAGGTGGTGGGCTCAACAGTTTCTTCCCTCATGTCTCACTGCCACCACAACGCTGTCCTTCTTTCTCTGTTCACCTGTCCAGACCTAAATGACAAACACTCAGCAGTCGGTACCCAGCAGAATCCAAGACTTTCAAGGAATGCCTTCATTCTTCACTTCATGCTACACATGTATATTTGTTGGTATTACCCAATCTCCCCACAGATCCAGTTTTAGGGATATCACGATGCCATTCAGCATCACCCCTGATTCTGTACTGTACAACCTTTCTCAGTGTCGTCAGCATACAATGTCCACATGATTTGGCCAAAATGCTTTCTTATCTCAGGGTAAATGACCTATAATACAATACGATATGATAGAACTTTATTTACCCCAGGAGGGAAATTGTTCTGCCAATAGTCATAAAATACAACAAGATACATGAAGGATGAAATGAAAGTGATGAGTTATTTCCAATATACATTAATGATTTAGATGAAGGGATTAGAAGTAACATTAGCAAATTTGCAGATGACACAAAGCTGGGTGGCAGTGTGAACTATGAAGAAGATGCTATGAGGATGCAGGGTGACGCTTCGACAGGTTGCGTGAGTGGGATGGCAGATGCAGTTTAATGTCGATAAATGCGAGGTTATCCACTTTGGTGGCAAGAACAGGAAGGCAGATTATTATCTGAATGGTGTCAAGTTAGGAAAAGGGGAAGTACAACAAGATCTGGGTGTCCTTGCACATCAGTCACTGCAAGAAAGCATGCAGGTACCGCAGACAGTGAAGAAAGCTAATGGCATGCTGGCCTTCATTAGAGAGGAGTTGAGTATAGGAGCAAATAGGTCCTTCTGCAGATGTACAGGGCCTGGTGAGACCACACCTGGAGCATTGTGTGCAGTTTTGGTCTCCAAATGTGAGAAAGGACATTCTTGCTATTGAGGGAGTGCACCGTAGGTTCACAAAGTTAATTGCCGGGATGGCGGGACTGCCATATGTTGAAAGAATGGAGTGATAGGGCTTGTATATACAGGAATTTACAAGGATGAGAGGGGGTCTTATTGAAACATATAAGATTATTAAGGGATTGGAAACGCTAGAGGCAGAAAACACGTTCCCGATGTTGGGGGAGTGCAGGACCAAGGGCCACAGTTTAAGAATAAGCGGTAGGACATTTAGAACAGAAATGGGGAAAAACCTTTTCACCCAGAGAGTTGTGAAATTATCTGCGTCAGAAGGCAGTGAAGGCTGATTATTTGGATTCTTTCAAAGGAGGATTAGCTAGAGCTCTTAAAGAGAGCGGAGTCAAGGGGTATGGAGAGAAGGCAGGAACGGGGTACTGATTGTGGATGATCAGCCATGATCACAGTGAATGGCGGTGCTGGGTCGAAGACCCGAATGTCTTACTTCTACACCTATTGTCTATTGTCTGTTGTCTAACAGCGAAGAGTGGCATAGATAGGACAACTTGGATGTGAACCAAATGCAGGCAGGTGGGTCTAGTGTAGCTGGGACGTTGGCCGGTGTGTGCAAGTTGGGCCAGAGGGCCTGTTTCCACACTGTATCACTCTATGACTCTATGATTCTAAGATGGCACTGGCCTCCACCGATTTGTGGAACATCTGCATCTTACAGCAGACGTTGAAGGTGCAGAGCCTTCTCAAAAAATGCAGCCGGCTCTGTCCTATTTAGTATATATAAGGATTTCAGTATTGATGTATATCAATGTTGGAGACCTATCCTTTTATGAATTTAGTAAACGCTCAATTAACACAAGAGTATAATCCAATGATGTCTGGACACTCTCATGCTCCATTTAATTTTGTGTGTGTGTAGGGCAGTGTTAGTGTGTGGGGATCGCTGGTTGCCATAGACTCAGTGGGCCCAAGGGCCTGTTTCTGTGCTGTATCTCTAAACTAAACTAAACTAGAAATATTCTAGCGTATGTGACTGGCAGTGAGTTTAAAGTAATGGAAATACTCAGTATGGCAAAGACTAGCATCTTTTCCAGGCATATGTTCAAGATTGCACATTTTGCTCCTGTACAAGCCAAAAATTAGGTCATTTGCTCGTTCTTCTCTGCAGATCTTTAACAATCATTTCTGCGAGATTGGGTTTGAAATTCACTCTATTTTGGTCTCAATGGCCTACCACGTCTGTCTTTACATTTCATTATGTTCTGCACAAAAACTTGATCAGACCACATTTAGTTTAGTTTATTGTCACGAGTACCAAGGTACAGTGAAAAACTTTTATGTGATATGCTATCCAGTCAGCGGAAAGACTATGCATGAGTACAATCAAGCCAACCAAAGTGTACAGAAACAGGATAAAGGGAATAGTGCTTAGTGCAAGATAAAATCTAGTAAAGTATGATTAAATATAATCTGAGGTTCTTCAAGAAGCAGATGATAGATCAGGACCGCTCTCTAATTGGTGATTGGATGGTTCAGTTGCCTGATAACTGCTGGCAAGAATGTTCCAGAATCTTGAGGTGTGCGTTTTCACACTTTGGTATCTCTTGCCTGCTGGGAGAGGGGAGAAGAGGGAATGACTGAGGTGAGACGTATCCTTGATTATGCTGGTGCCCTTGTTGAGGCAGTGTGAGGTGTAGATGGAGTCAATGGAATTTGGAGTTCTGGGTCTTTATAACTATAAAGAATGTGGAGAGGCTGCAGAAGAGATTCGCTAGGATGTTGCCCAAATGTAAGAGCATTAGCGATAAGAAAAGGTTGGATAATGTTGGATTGCTTTGTTTCAGAGACTGAGGAGATGATCTGACGTATAAATTATGAGGTTAGATCATCTGATTATTTTTTCAAGATGGAAATATTGAATACCAGAAGGTGTTGGTTTAGGGTGAGTAGGGAATGTTTATGTTCCATGAATTATGAGGCAGGTTTTTTTACATAAAGAGTAGTGGGCGCTTGGTGCTGCCAGGGGAGGTGGTGGCAGCAGATACAAGAGCAATGTTTACATAGAAACATAGAAACAGAAAATAGGTGCAGGAGGTGGCCATTTGGCCCTTCAAGCCTGCACCACCATTCATTGTGATCATGGCTGATCATCCATAATCAGGAACCCGTGCCTGCCTTCTCCTCATATCCCTTGATTCCGCAAGCCCCTCAAGCTCTATCTAAAGGGCTGTCCCACTTGGGCGACCTAATTGGCGAGTTTAGAAGAGTTTAGGAGAGTTTGAAAAAATGTCATGTTGAAGACCTAACGTCTAACTTCGGGAAAATTCGGGAATAGTGGTAAGTGAAAACTACCTCCTTCGATCTCTGACGACCTCCCTTCGACTATGATGAAGACTATCTACGACTACCTTTGACTACCTTCTAATACCCTCGATTACCTATGACTAACATGCCGACCTACTACGACTAAGCCTACGAGTAAAAAAAGTATAGATTTTTTCCATGGCGATCTTTTTTTTTACTCACGGGCATACGCTGCGACCTAGCTGAGGCCTCGAGTACACGGGGACTACTCTAGAGCATGAAGGAGAGTAACAAAGACCTCCTACGATCTTGTGTTGACCATGCTGCGAGTATGAGTCAAATGCAAACTCGCCAGAACTCGCGGATTAGGTCGCCCAAGTGGTACATCCCCTTAACTCTCTTTTAAATTCATCCAGTGAATTAGCCTCTACTGCCTTCTGTGGCAGAGAATTCCACAAGTTCACAACACTGGGTGAACAAGATTTTTCTCATCTCAGTTTTAAATGGACTCCCCTTTATTCTTAGACTGTGGCCCCTGGTTCTGGACTCCCCCATCATTGGGAACAAGCATCGAGCTTGTCCAGTCCTTTTATAAGTTTCTATAAGATCCCCTCTCACCCTTCTAAATTCCAGTGAATAGAAGCCCAGCCTTTCCAATCTTTCCACATATGACAGTCCCGCCATCGCAGGGATTATCCTCGTGAATTTACTCTACACTGCCTCAATAGCAAGGATGTCCTTAGGTTGTCCTTCCTCAAATTAGGAGACCAAAACTGCATACAATACTCCAGATGTGCTCTCACCAGGGCCCTGTACAACTGTAGAAGGACCTCTTTACTCCTATACTCAAATCCTCTCTTTATGAAGGCCAACATGCCATTAGCTTTCTTCGCATCAGTTTAAGAGGCATTTGGACAAACACAAGAACAGGCAGGAAATAAAGTAATACAAGGCATGTGAAGGAAGATTGGATTAGATAAGGGCCTGTCCCACGGCGTCATTTGCGCGTCATTTACCCGACATCATTTACGTGTCACAACGCACGACGCGCGTGTTGTGATGCACACGTGCATGGTGTGCATTACGCACGAATGGCACGTGGTGAGGCGTGGTGGCGTAGGCAGTGACGCGCGGTCACGTGCGTCGCCCCAGGATTTTGGAATTCACAAAATCTTTGCCACCATTCGTGACTCGCAAATGACGCCCAAGTGGCACAGGCCTTTTAGATTATCATCATGGTCTGCACTGATATGGTGGGCGATGACCCTATCCTTGTACTATTCTGTGTAGGAAGGAACAGCGGATTTTGATACCAAAGATGGGCACAAAATGCTGGAGTATCTCAGCAGGTCAGGCAGCATCTGTGCAGAAAACAAATAGGTGGCATTTCGGGATGAGACCTTTCTTCAGACCCTTCTACTGTACCGTTCTCTGTTCTGTACAACAGCATGCGGGAGCCTTGGAACTGGAACTTACGATTTGGAAATGTCAACATAAGCCAGCAAGAACTTGCTCATCGTTAAGAAAATCTAAATGTACAAGGTTGATGAAGTATGTGGCTTCAAACCACCCTTGTATAACTTTGATACACCAGAATATTGAATTCTGACACAATGAAATATATCTTAAGCATGCTGTCAACTCTTCCATAGACAACTGCTTTGTTTCAGTGTCAGCATGAGGTCTTCACTCTCGCATGGACTATTTTAGCAATTTGATCAGGAAGAAACAAATCATGTTAAATAGGGCTGTAGTATTTACAATGGGTGGCCAAATTGATGTAATCTGATATCCCACATACAAAATCAACTCAGGACTGAAGTACTTTGGAGAGCACTGTGGAACGGAGTAAACAGAGACAATCTAGCAATCATGCGACCCAAATTCACTCCTCTCCAGGGTAGGTGTATTTTTTCATTTTACCAACTTTGTTTACTCTAATACAAACTAGGTGTAGTGTTCAAATTGACGAATTGCCTCCACCAAATCGTAGCATTCCACCTCAATTGCTGAGTTATGGGAGGTTTTTGAACAAGACAACAACAAAAAAATGTTTATGTGTATAGTTTGCAAAATTGAATGGCAGTGAATAGAGGAGCAAGAACCTGGAGATTGGATAGTCAGTTATTGATTGTTCAACACAGTACTGATGCAGAGGCATTATTTTCTTGTGCCTGAAAATTCAGTATCTTTCCAGCTAAATGTAGTTTCATTAAAATAAAGTAAATAAATGTATAATTTTATGGTATATTTCACAAGAATATTTATTGCCCGTGAAATATTTTCACAACCTATTTTTGAAATGTAGGTCAATGACGTATGATTCTGATTAGTTTACATTGCTGACTCGTGAACAGTTAATTGCATTGGTGCTTCCCCATCTAGTATTCTAAGTTAACAGGACTCGATGTTCAGTTTGAAAAACCAAGTCTAATCCCAAAACCTGCAGGTCGTGCAGCCCACATGATAACCCTCAACTCTGGGCTCACTCATTTCACCCTGCCTTCGTCCAGACTATTGAGCAAGGTCGGGCTTTATCACATGCATATTAATGTAACTTATCCACATGCCTAACAATGTACGTAAGAAGATAGACACAAAATGATCAGAAAGTAACTCAGCGGGTCAGGCGGCATCTCTGGAGAAAAGGAATAGGTGACGTCGCAGATCGAGACCCTTCTTCAGGCTACTGAAGTCTGATGAAGAGTCTCGACCCAAAACGTCACCTATTCCTTTTCTTGAGAGATGCTGCCTGTCCTGTTGAGTAACTCCAGCATTTTATGTCTTTGTTCTGCCTAACAATGTAGGAGGCCCAAAACTCAATATTCACAGGGGATCTTCTGAACAATAAACGCAGGTGTTGTGCCTTTCTAACTCTGCCACTTTTTTAGTTTAGTTTAGTTTAGAGATACAGCACTGAAACGGGTCCTTCGACCCATCAAGTCCGCACGGACCAGCGATCCCCGCACATCAACACTATTCTACACTCACTAGGAACAATTAATATTTATACCAAGCCAATTAACCTACAAACCTGTACTTCTTTGGAGTGTGGGGGGAAACTGAAGAACTCAGTGAAAACTTTTTTTAGTTTAGTTTAGAGATGCAGCACGGAAACAGGCTAATCGACCCATGGAGTCCATGGCGACCAGTGATCCTTGGGCGCCAGCATTATCCTACATATTAGGGATAATTTACACTCTTTACCAAAACTAATTAACCTTCAAACCTGTACGTCATGGAAACCCGAGTATCTGGGGAAAACCCATGTGGTCACGGGGAGAATGTACAAACACCGTACAGACAGCACCCGTAGTTAGAATCGAACATCGGTCCCTTGCTGTAAGGGAACCAATCTACTGCTACACCACCATGCCTCTAGCTAGATTAACTCAGTTACTTTTTTAAAGTTCGTATTATGTCCTTGCAAGGTCAAAACATTTGAAACAGAAAAGGAAATTAAATGAAAACTAATCTGTTCCCTTTAACATTAAAAATTTCACTCATCAGAATACTGCACCATAGGTTTATGAGTTTTCAGTTCACTTACATCTTAGTTTAGTTTAGTTTATCATTGTCACCGAGGTACAGTGAAAATATTTTGTTTGTTATCCAGTCACCTGATTACAATCAAGCCATCCGCAGTGCACAGATAAAGATAAACGGTACAACTTTTAATGCAAGATAAAGTCCAATTAAAAATTGTTCAAAGGTCTCCAATGAGGTAGACGGGTGGTCAGACCTGCACTGTAGCTGATGAGAGAACTGCTCAGTTATCTGATTACAGCAGGGTAGAAACTGTCCCTGAATCTGTTTGTTAAAATCTGAAAATTACATAATACAATTTCAATTTTGGCAAGTAAATACTCACTAAAAAGTGAATAAATAGTTCTCTGTACAATTATGACATAAATGATCTGTTCCCAAACTTTCTGGTACAATGTAAAGGTCCCTGTTAACATTTTCCAAGAGAAGTAAAGAAGGTCCTGGAGTCTGGCAAGATCAGAATGTGTGAACTGATGCAAATATTAAGTGCACATGCTGACATTTACAAGGAAGTTATGATGGTATTGAAGTTTGAAGAAACATAAATATTTATCCAAAAAGAAAGTGAAATATTCATTATACTGCTCACTGTGCGATTAATAAAGTGTTCACAGCATTAGGTGCTGAGAGAGTTCCAATTCATACACTCAGAAAGCTGGTTTCCTGTCCAGCACAAGTCTTGGAAATTAAGTATCTATCCGCTGTTGGCTTTTGATTTCCATTATATTATTTTAGTTCTGGTAATGTGAAACCTAGAAGCTTATACATTTTTCCAATTGTGAAAGAAAGAACTTCAGATGCTGGTTTAAATCGAAGGTAGACACAAAAAGTTGGAGTAACTCAGCGGGTGAGGCAGCATCTCTGGAGAAAAGGAATGGGTGACGTTTCAGGTCGAGACACTTCTTCAGACTGGTGTCAGGGCAGGGGGCGGGACAAGATAAAATATAGTCGGAGACAGTAAGACTAGTGGGAGAACTGGGAAGGGGAAACCGAAAATAGACACAAAAAGCTGGAATAACTCAGCGGGACAGGCGGCATCTCTGAAGAGAAGGAATGGGTGACGTTTCGGGTCAAGAGAAGGGTCTCGACCTGAAACGTCAGTCATTCCTTCTCTCCAGAAATGCTGCCTGTCCCGCTGAGTTACTCCAGTTTTTTGTGACAGAAAATATGTTTTCCATCTATTATAGAAACATACTTGCAGCTTGACTTCTTCAGTCATTTTTCTAATGTTCTCTTGTCTGAAGTCATTGACTTCTTTATCAATGTTTTGGGCTGTAGCTGTCTTCAGTTCTTTCAGTCACTTGACCATCCCTCATAGGGTGGGTGATTGCAACCTTCACGTGGTCTGCCCTGTTTCAACCAATGCAATGAACCTGGTGTGCACAATCAAATAAGATCAAATAGAGCATGTTGTCCTACAACTTTAGGCTGTGCACTCCATATGCAAGAAGAAGAAGAAGAAGAAGACCATCCCACATTATTGGCAGGCTCCATAACTGTGAAGGGCATCACATCTCCCTAGAGACACAAGGGACTGCAGATGCTGGATGTCGTGAGCAAAAAATCAAAGTGCTGGAGGAACTCAGTGGGTCAGGCAGCATCTATGGATGGATGGAATGTAAGTACTTTAGATACAAATTGAACCTGAACTAGGAGGTCTAGAAACAGAGATGAAAGTCATGTTGGAGAATATGATGAAGAAGACAAATGCTAACAAAATACATCAGGATCTAAGGTACTTACACTCTCTCCTTACCAGGATCTAGGGTACCTTCACACCGTCCAATCTTTCCTCAGCACTTGTCTTCATCATCAACTTGTCCTTCGTGGGTTTCACCTCCAATTCTAGGCCACTCGGTTAGGACCAACAAGGTTCTAAGGTCCAATTCAGACATTCTGAGATCCTACATTGAGATTCCAGCATCTGCAGTCCCTTGTGTCTCCATTCCACTGCACAACTGTGAACTCTCCTCAAAGCATGCCTACTTTGAAGAACTCCTCCTCCTCTCTCCAGCAGGAGCACTGTGAGGCCCTCTCTCACTGCTCCCACTGTGTGATTTCTGCCACTCCCCAGCTCTTCCACCATGTTCTGGCTCAGACTCGCAATTACAGCCACGTGTCTTTCCTCACCACATGCCTTTGCCGTTGCCGTTGCATTGTCCCATATGGCTTCCATCTCTGGTTCCACACCTCCCAGTTCAGGTCCAACCAGGATCTAAGGTACCTACACTCCTTCCATCGACAGATGCTCACTGACCCATTGAGTTCTTCTTACATTTTGGTTTTTTTTGCCAAACTTTGAACTCAATGGCCACACATCGGCATTTCAAAGTCACTGTGAAATATTGGACTTTGGATCACATTTAATTTTGCCTCAGGACTGTTAGGTTTGTTACCTTGGTAAACAATAGTCCTTGAATTTAAAAAAAAACTATCTATTGAGTGTCAAAGGGGCATATTTAATGAAGAGGCAAAAGAACTAGCAGTGGACCGTCCTCTCTCCCTTCAGACTGGTGTCTGAAATGCAGTCATTTATTGGCGTTAATATGAACAGGCAGATAGCGAGGTGCCCAGCTGGCACTGCAAGCTCAAAAAAGTGCCCAGAACGTATGGATGAACGTGGGAAAATGTTGCTCATGCTGCTATCTGGCAAAGTTAGCAGAATACTCCTGGAACAACTGACACTGGCTCTTAAGGTTAGCTCACATTATAAAATATTTGACATTGCACAGCTGTTACATCAGTCTGGGCTGTTCTTTGTCACTCCATTCGACTGAGCTCTTCTAGTCATTAGCTTAGGTAATTTGCAGAAACATTAGATGAGTGACTGGAGTTGGGGAATGAAGTCTGTGCTATGGAAAAACATGGATATAGCAGTCTAAACAACAGCCTGGAAAAGCCTCTTGAATGGAAAACATTGGCCTGGGTTGAGTCATCGTGCAGCCAGCGCACTGAGAGAAAAACGTCCGCGCACCACAGAACCCACTAAAAACCGAAAGGAAAATAGCGTTCATCATTGCTGATACAGTTTGAAGAAAAACAATTCCCTGTTAGCTGTCCACAAGTGTTTGTGTGATTCGCAAGGGAATCATGAGAATGCAAACTTTTGTTTATGAATTTTGCAATATTTACTTCGAGTAGCATCTTTATAAATTCCTGTTTACTTTGAACAGTGAATCAGTGAACATTCTACGATCAATCCAATGTCAATGAGAAACCTAGAGTAAATAATCCATGTGCTGGGACTAATGATCTGGAGGCACAAGGAACCGCAAATGCTGGTTTACAAAAAAAGACATAAAATGCTGGAGTAACTACAAAAAAAAGACACAAAATGCCAGAATGACTGCAAAAATCTGGAGGCATAAGTTCAAATCCCACCACCCAATGGTAGAAATTTAAATTAAATTGAATGATTCTGGAATTTAAAATAAAAGGTATGATCAGTCATCATCATTGGCGGTCACTCGAAACGAGTATGACAGTCCTCTCCTCTCCTTGTCTACTTGTGGGTCTGCAGATGTCTGTGGAGGTCGATCCGTGATCCACACACCTTGGTGCAACGTGGACAGTGGAGACTGGCGGTGGTTGGTAATCGTTGAGCTCCCTCTCTGTCCTTACGGTGCAGTCACTTTGTCTCTGCAACACGGCGTAGTTCCATTTTGTGACGTGCAGCTCCTTTCTGCACAGATTCCTCTAGGAGTGCCTGTCCAGTGCAATGTGCTCCCAGTTGATTGATGTGATGTGGAATTTCTTCAGACTGTTCTTGATGTTGTCCTTGAAGCGTTTCTTTGGCCCGTCGGGGGCTCGCCGACCTTCCTTCAATTGAGAGCACAGGATTTGTTTAGGGAGACGTGTTTTTGGACATGCAGATGACATGGTCAGTCCATCGAAGTTGGTGCTGCATTATTGTGGTGGTGATGCTTGTCATGTTGGCTTCTTCCAAAACATTGATGTTGGTACGTTTGTCCTCCCAGCTGATCCTCAGAATCTTTCATATGATATTTAATGCTATTGTTCGAGGGCTCTCAGGTGCCTGCTGTAGGTGGTCCATGACTCGGTTCCATATAACAGGGTGGAGAGGACAACGGCTCTGGAGACCAGCAGTTTGTTTGAGCCTTTAGGTCTTGGTCTTCAAAGACTCTTTTCCTGAGTCTAGTGTAGGCTACACTGGCACAACTCAGGCAGTGGTTGACCTCAGAGTCGATGTCAGCTTTTGAGGGAAGAATGCTGCCAAGGTAGGGGATGTGGTCAAAGTTTTCAAGAGTGGTGTTGTCCATTTTTAGAGTGGGCTTGGTAGACGGCTGGTTGGGTGGAGGGTGATGTAGGACCTGGGTCTTCTTAATATTAAGACTAGGCCTATGGCTCTGTATGTCTTGGCAAAGGCATTCAGGATGCCCTGGAGGTCCTCTGCAGAGTGTGCTGCAATGGTGCAGTCGTCTGTGTACTGAAGCTCCATGATGGCGGTGTTACTGACTTTGCTCTTGGCCTTCAACCTATTAAGGTTGAAGAGTCCATCGTCAGTTTTGTAGGGGATTGGGATCCCCTGTGGCAGCTCTTCACCAATGAAGTGAAGTATGGCAGCAATGAAGATGACAAATAGGGTGGGTGCGATGATGCATCCCTTTTGCCCCCCGTTTCCACAGCGAAGGGCTCGGACTCAGAGCCGCAGTTGCTGAGCGCTGTGACTTACATGCCTTCATGTAGAACCCTCAATATTCTGATGTACTTGTTGTGACAACTGTACGCTGATAGCATGTTCCAAAGAGCCTGGCGGTCTAGTATGATCAGTAGCAGTGAGCAAGAAACAATGGGATTATTGCAACCTTGTTTACAAATATATTTCATAAAACATCGGCCTCTCTTTCCTAGATTGACTTATTTGTGATTCTGGACCAAGAGCAATGTGGTAACATCTCAACACCTTTCACTCAGTTCAACCAAACCTGTCAACCAAACAGTCAAATAATAGCTGGTTTGCCGATTACTTTAGTTTAGAGATGCAACATGGAAACAGGGCCTTCGGCCAACCGTTCACACCTGTTTTATGTTATCCCATTTTCTCATCCACTACGGCATACCAAGGCAAATTTACAGAGGCCAATTAGCCTACAAATCTGCACATCTTTGTGATGTGGGAGCACTCGGAGGTAACCATATGGTCAAAGAGAAAACCTGCAAAATCCACACAGACGGCACCCGAGATCAGGATCAAACCCAAGGCTCTGGTGCTATGGGGCAGCAGCTCTACCAGCTGTGCCACTGTGTTTCCACCTGCAAGAAAATAAATTTAAAAACTTTTCATTAAAATTCTGAAAAAATAATCTCCTTGAAGGGGGATGGAAAATCTGTTGGTTGAGTTGAGGATCCAAATTTGTGGTGGCGAGTTTAATTTTCTCGTGCCAAATTGGTCGTGGGCATAAATCCGATGGCTTTAACTTCAAACTGCTTCCTAAGCAAAAAAAAGCATCAAATCTTTTCTCTAGACTTAGTTCGTTGGAAAAGGGCAATGAATTCAGTGAAGAATGTGGAACCTGCTGGGAGAGTAATTGGATAGTGCTGGGAAATCAAAATACACAATCAACCCCCAACTACTTGAGCAGTCGAGATAGCATATTAAGTTTACATTCTAACCTAATCATCGTGACTTGGGGCATCTAAGCAACACCAAGTGGGGTGGGCTCTGCCCTAAGACAATCACAGATGCGGCATTGGAAACCAGCCACTGAAATAGACTACACAACCGTTTCACCGAACACGTTTGAAATGTACTTTGGCATGGTGACATTCAGTATTTACTGCTAAAAGGGTTCTTCTACTCCATAGGAAATATACCCAGCCTATCAAGTCTTGATCATAACTGAAATATCCTATTTAAGGCAACATCCTGGTGAATCTCCTTTAATTTCCACCTCTCCAGCGAAATCACATCTTTCCTAGAACATGGCAACCAGAAATATCCACAGTAACCAGCGGTAGTCAAACCAACATTTTATAAAGTTATACCATACTTTCTTGCTCTAATATTCTATGCCGGAGCCAATGAAAGCAAGTTTCGCTAATGCAATCTTTACCACCTTATCTATCTGTGCTGCCACCTTCTTAATCTCTGTGTTCATGCACGAAGGTCCCTTGCTCCTCAATACTCCCTGCGTGCTCACGCATGAGAACACAAAAGGGTCATTCATCCCAGCCATAGCATCAATGTTCATGCCACTTCAAAGAAAACTATTCATGTTAAATTCCACAAGAATTCCACATTTATGCTACGAGTGTAACATTGCTGCAAAATGGGGCTTCCTCAAGATGTAGTGTCACTATTTCCTTACCCCTTTATGAGGCTTTACTAATGTTCCCACTGATGATCTCAATGATCATTATAGATTACACTTTTTCCACCTGTGCATTTCCACAGAAATAATTCATTTTTGTGTATCTTATTGAAAAGCATTTTCATCTCGCTAAACCTTTTTCATTGCTTTTTGCTTTGTTTATCATCCATTTGAGCCTTCATAGTATCATCTAGTTATGGCATGCATAGGAGTGGAAGTCAGGAACATTGGCGCATGAGCCTGAATGCACAAATTAAGATAATATTTGCTTAAAATCCCCCTCCATAAAGAGAAAAATATAAATTCTGTGTATGCCCTGTCATCCACTAAAATAGAGCATTTTGTTGAGTGACTTTCCTTACCACACAACTGGCAAACTAGTAATTGGCTGAACAGAATGCTTACTTCCCTTTTATGGTGGAATTACTTCAATAATTCCATTTTTTTCTGTAGCTACTACTGATGTTATTGTGTGCCTTCTTAATGTGGAAAAGGTACTTTAAGTGTTCTGTCAGCAGCAATACATATGTAGTGCCTGTACCATGGGAAAACATCCCAACAAGTTTCATAGAGACACAAGCAGAGACGATTTGACACTGGAAGCAAAATGGCAGATTAGGTAGGTTTTCGAGGGTGTAGTATAATAGGTTCTTAAGATAGTCCCAATCTTCCAATTTACCTAATTGCATACATTAGACTTTTTCTCCAGGAAGTAAACTTACAATGCTGCAAAACTATATTTGAATGAAACATGTCTATTTATAATGGCAGTCAACTTGCAACTAAATTTAAAGAGTACACACAAGTTAACCTCATGCCACAGATTCTTGCAGTGTTTGCAACCTCCACCCCCAAATAATATTCACAAGCCACAAACATATATACATATACCTCATGACTTCCCTTTTAAATAAAACACTATACACCTCAGTGAACATATTTACACTGAGCTTTTACAAGTGTGTGTTAACACATTGCAGTCATTACTTTGTAGTAAGAAGGGTCTCGACCCAAAACGTCATCCATTCCTTCTCTCCAGAGATGCTGCCTGTCCCGCTGAGTTACTCCAGCAATGTGTGCCTACGTTGTAGATCTACTTGCATTTAAGAATTTATGCACATATAAATATAAGATAAATTTAAGCACTGCAAGTTTTATCCTCTGAAAAGTTCTCAACAGTGCAGGTATGTCCAGCACTATTCACTACATCTGCTCTGGATGATCGTAATACTGTTGGCTCATCTTCCCAGAACCTCTTAAGCTATTTATTTGATTCAGTGTCTTAGTTTCATTCTGGCTTATCACCTTTTCAACAAGGACTACTGCCTCTGCATCTTTGTGCAACCCATATAGATGATCATCAGGTTCACATTCATTAACATCCTGAACCTGCATGTTGCTAAACAATTTAACTCTCCCTCCTATTCCCACACTGACCTTTCTTTCCTGGGCCTTCTCCACTATCAGAGATTGGAGGAACAGCACCTCGTATTTCGCTAGTTAACAATAATCTATTCTACATTTTCATTGTACTTCGTTCCCTTTGATGTCTTGTTTTCACACCTCTCTTCCATATCTCTGTATCTCCCTCTCCCAAACTCTCAGTCTGAGGGTCTCGACCCAAAATGTTACCCATTCCTTCTATCCAGAGATGCTGCCTGTCCCGCTGAGTTATTCCATCATTTTATGTCTATTTTATTCCTTCAGACCCTTTACAGGAAACCTCATATATTTAACACATTCTGTGAATCCTTGGTTCCTGTCCTGCTCTTCCTCACTTGCTCTCTTTGATGCTTTGACTCATGGACACTACTTTGCATTTAATGGCCTATCCCATCACCTCAGCCTTCAGCATTGGTTTCTAAGCCAGTTCTTCCTGGTGTAAACAAATGCATCATGCACAGACCCCAGCAGTGATATTTCAACTTTATTTCATTGAACTGGTCATTGAACTGCAGGAAGATTGTTCCCGATGTTGGGGAGGTCCAGGACAAGGGGTCACAGCTTAAGGATAAGGGGGAAATCCTTTAGGACCGAGATGAGAAGGAATTTTTTCACACAGAGAATGGTGGGTCTCTGGAACTCTCTGCCACAGAGGGTAGTTGAGGCCAGTTCATTGGATATATTTAAGAGGGAGTTAGATGTGGCCCTTGTGGCTAAGGGGATTAGAGGGTGTGGAGAGAAGGCAGGTACGGGATACTGAGTTGGATGATCAGCCATGATCATATTGAATGGCGGTGCAGGCTCAAAGGGCCGAATGGCCTATTCCTGCACCTAATTTCTATGTTTCTATGTTTCTATGGTCGAGTTTCAGTATAATTTTCTGAAAGTGCTGCAATTCTTCTTCCTGCACATATTCCCAATTCTACTTATTGGCTTTCCAAAATTCCATGATCAGTCATAGAGGTGTACGACATGGCAACAAGCCTTTCAGCCCACCTTGCCTATGCTGATCAAGTTGGTATATTGGGATGGTTCCATTTGCCTGCATTTGACCCATAGTCTTATAAACCTTTCTGCTTCTATACCTGCCTCTGGCAATTCATTTGAGGTTCGTATATCCGCTAAGTGAAAAAGTTGTCCTTTCAAATTTCTCCTCACTCAACTTAAGTACACGCCCTCTAATTCTATAATCCTCTAGCTTGGGGGGAAAAAACTGTGAGCATTAATTTTGTCCATGTTCCAAATAACCTGTGGGAAGATAAATATCTAGGCAATGACTGAACAGGTTTTGAAAACGATAAATTATTTGACTTCTAATATTCAATAAGCCCTTGTTTTAAACTTGTGGCATGACTACATCTAACCCTGCTCTGGACTCTCATGGGCTATAGTATTGCTCAATGAATTAACCAAATGCTAAGTGTATTGACGGTCCCTTCTCATCAAGGGAACCCATGACCCTCCACTATTGTCCTCTCTGTGGAAAGCAAGTTGCCAAGTGGCTCCTTGTAATTAACAAAAGGTATTGTTTTTCATGCCTACATATCTCAAGTACTGAGGTACCACTCATTGCTGCTTCTTCCCTCACTTTTGCAATGGCTTACAAACTGTCTGCTTCTTCGCATTGATTCCAAGCTGTGGGATGTTCTGCACCTTTTCTTTGAATAGTTTATTCAATCTTCTTTTGAAGCCTGCAGTCATCTAATTCATTCTGTGGTGCAGTCCCTGTTTCTTACCCCCATTTCACAGTGACATACTGGGGTAAGTCATGTTGCTCTGGAGGGAAGAGGCCCCTCTGTTTCCAAATTGGGAGTGTTATTTGTAATGAATATGCAGTGCTCCTGTTACTACACAAAACTCTCAATTTCTATAGAAACATATACAATTGTTAGAGGATAGGACAGGGTAAATGCAGGAAAAATGTTCCTGGTGTTGGGGGAGTCCAGAACCAGGGGTCACAGTTTAAGAATAAGGTGTAGGCCATTTGGGGCTGAGATGAGGAAAAACTTTTTCACCCAGAGAGTTGTGAATCTGTGGAATTCTGTGCCACAGAAGACAGGGAAGGCCAATTCACTAGATGCTTTCAAGAGAGAGTTAGATTTAGCACTTAGGGCTAAGGGAATCAAGGGATATGGGGACGAAACAAACACGGGGTACTGATTTTGGATGATCAACATGATCATATTGAATGGTGGTGCTGGCTGGAAGGGCCGAATGGCCTACTCCTGCACCTATTTTCTATGTTTCTATTTCCCGATGTTGTCAACCATAAATGCAGGCAGATTGAATTCCCTGTCATTTTCAACAACGGTGCACTTGGTCTCTCTGGGCAGTGGGCAGGTGCTATAGACCTGCACGGAAAGGTAGATGCTCCCGCCCCCACCAGTCTCTGACACATGGAGCTCGTCAGCCTGGGAAGGCAGTCCATCTAGGAGAGGGAAACTCTGATTTAAAACTTCCACTGCCTTGTGGCCATATCCAGTCATGGAAAAGGAGCCCTAAGGCAGTTCATCATTGTCTACAACATCACTCTGGCAGCTCTTGCGAAAGCGCTGGTGCCAAACTGTAACGGCCCTGCTGTTCCTTTGGATCGATCAGCGACGTGGAGAGGGGGGACGTGCTGCATGGGCAACAGCCTGTCCTCCATATGACATCGCCCAGGGTTGCATCTGACCAGGATGCATCACCCATGGTCAGCCATGACCGAAGGGGGCCTACTACTACTACTACTGCACTTTGTCTCCACACATTCATCTTCTAAGTCAGTTGCCACTCTAAACTAATGCCTTTTGGTGCCTTATCCCATCATTATGTGATCCACTGCAGTGACAATGCACATCACTAGGATTCGATGGTATCTTTAATTTCAGTGCAGCTTTTTCCTCCTCCTTCACCACCTGTGGTGTAAATACTATCTGAAATGCATTCCTTAATGTCTTCATTTGCTTCTATAGTATTCAAGATTATAGTATTCTATGGTATTCTGAGTTTTCTCCACATTTGCTTCTCTGCAGTTACCATCACAACGTTTAAGAAACATTTGGACATGCATTGGACAAGTTTGGAGGGATATGGGCCAGATGCAGGCAGGTGGGACAAGTGTAGATGGGACATGTTGGCCGGTGCGGGCAAGTAGGGCCGATGGCCATGTTTCCACGCTGTTAGACAGTATGCCTGCACAACGTGCATACTACAGCTCTTAATATTTGGAATCTCATGTCTATAAACAGTGAGAAGTGGCCTTATTTTATTGCAATATGACAGCAGGGTGTTTCTCATGAACAAATTCAGTCTGTGAGACCTCCCTACAATTGATAGCAATCATGTGGCCTGTCAGTTCCCTGCCTTTTGGGTTACTTATATTGCGAGTATAATCACTGACTGCATCATCTGGAAATTCATGGAGCAGGAGCAGGCCACTCAGCTCCTCAAACCCGCCTTGATGATAGCTAATTTATGCTGGCCTCAACTCTTTTTTTTGTGCCAATCATTCAAATTCTTCTAAAAGCCGCTTGATTGTGCAGGGTGAACTACTGTAAGTACCATGAATTCCAGTGTGGTGTACAGATCAGACAAGTGTTACTCCAGGTAGCATCAGCAAATCAGAAAATGGGTGATGCAGTGGCACAGCAGTAAAGTTGCTGCCTTACAGAGCCCGGGTTCACTCATGACTACGGGTGCTGTCTGTATGGAGTTTGTATGTTCACATGTGTGGGTCTTCTCCAGGAGCTCTGGTTTCAACCCACAGTCCAAAAAGACGGACAGGTTTGTAGGTTAATTGGTTTCTGTAGAATTGTATATTGTCCCTAGTGTGTAAGTTAGTCTTAGTGTATGGTGTGATCGCCAGTCAGCAACCAATCGGCGGGCTGAAGGACCTGTTTCTGTGCTGTCTCACAAAAGTCTAAAATCTAAAGTCCAAAGTCTAACTCTTCACAAACTTCCCCCATCTTTGAAGTGCACACTCATTTGGCAGGTCTGCTGTAGCAACACTAATGGTGTGGTACATGCCAATTGTTGCCAATTGCTGCCCATCGATTGTCCCCTGTGCAAGTGTACAGCAAGCCCTGAATCAACTTATTCAAATGCATTACGCTCACACAAAAATCCTTTAGAAATCAAATCACAAAATCCATTAAATTGGTGCCTAACACAAAATTTCTATATTGTTTTCATATTGAGTAGTTTATTAACACGTTAGTTAAATCCTTATATTGAACGGGATAGCTATCTTGATAATATAATGTCATGGGGATAAATGATCAAAACATATGATATTAGATTTGCTGGAACTTTGGAAGTCTCAGGCACTAAGAGTCAACCCTGTATCATGGAAATGGAATCTGCAGCGGGTCAGATCATGTGCAAAGAATCACATGTTCCCGCCCATGAAAGGCACAAGTGAACCAGCTGGTTTTTGATGACAATCCAATAGGTCAGTTGCTGCCAGGCCACAAATTACCAAAGCTTGATATTCAGAACATGCAGTGGCGAGGATTGAACTTACAACCTCTGGCATAAAGCCATGAGTGCAACCATGATGCTACAGTACTTAGCAATTAGAATGAAAAATAACCCTCATGTGTACCAAAAAGAATCTCTGTCTTACATTTTTTATAAGCAAGCAATGCAGCTTTATAAATCAGGACATTTATGGATAAATAGCCAGTCAGGGTGGGGTGCTGTTAAGTGAGTTGGTTGCAAAGAATAAACCTTTACTTACATGCTGTGTTGGCTTTATTAAATCAGAACCTTGTAGATGAAAGAGGTTTGAACATGAGCAAAGCTCAAAGTGCCAGAGTAGCTCAGTGGATCAGGCAGCATCTGTGGAGAGAATGGACAGGCAGCATTTTAGTCGGGACCCTTCTTTAGACCCACAGCGAATGAGCAGTAAGAGAACATCTCATTGAACTCCCATGGCAAAGAGGAGGACCTCTTCATAATAGTCATACTTTGAGGAGATTTCACAATGAATCAGTAAATTGGGCACACAAGAAACTGCAGATGTGGAACCTTGGCCAAAACACAAAGTGCTGCATTAACTTAGTGGGTCAGGCAATGGCTGCGGAAGGAATAGATGGATGATGTTTTGCATTGGGATCCTTTAGACTCATCTCAAGCTGGAACATGAATGGTTTAACAAAATATTGCTGTAAAATTCAAGCATGAGCAAACAACTGCTGGGCTAGGAATTCAAGCTGTTTTATATTAATTCTCTATCCCTCCCCCACCCAAGTTGCATTAGCTTCTCATTTTCACCCTACAAACAGCTTACAATGGCTTATTTCCTTTATCATTGTTACTTTTTTGCATCTTTCATTCATTGTTCTTTATCTCTCCACATCACCATCTATATCTATCATTTCCCTTACCCCTAACGAGTCTGAAGAAGGGTCTCAACTGGAAACATCACCCATTCCTTCTCTCCAGAGATTCTGCCTGTCCCGCAGAATTATTCCAGCTTTTTGTGTCTATCTTCCTTATAAAGAAGCCAATTATAGTCACAGTTCTTCACTTATCAAATAGATGCATTCACATATTTTTAAAATGACAAGAGAATTGGAGTAACTCAGCAGGTCAGGCAGCATCGCTGGAGAACATGGATAGGTGATGAATCATCACCTATCCATGTTGCCCAGGAATGCCTCCTGAGCTGTTGAGTTACTCTCGCACTTTGTGTATTTTGCAGGGATAATGCAAAAACCCTTCTGCTTTCCTTTCTATGATTTTCTTAACTTGTTGCCCCATTTACAAAAATTTGAGCAAAAACACTCATGGACATTCTATTCCAACTTGGTCTTTAAAATTGCTCCGTTTAGAGTCATGGAGTCATAGAGTGATACAGTGTGGAAACAGGGCCTTCGTCCCAACTTGCCCTCACCGGACAACATGTCCCAGCTACACTAGTCCCACCTGCTTGCATTTGGCCCATTTCCCTCCAAACCTTCCCTATTCATGTACCTGTCTAAAGTGTGTTGAAATTAATTTGGAAGAGGCAAGGATTGGTTCTTGGAATATATCATAAGAACAGAAGGCTATGTGAAAAATTGGAAAAACAAAAAACATAAATGGGGTGTCCAATGAATGATTATGTACAAAGTATAGCAAATATTTTCGAATGAGCTGGAAGAATTTCTAATATTAAAAGCCCTTTAACCAAATAAATCTCACGTTTAAAATTTACTTTAAACTTGAATTTTAATGATGCCTTAAACAGTGAAGAGCAGTCACTGTAAAACAATTATGAACATAAATCTTTTCATAGAAACTTCAGTCACCATTTTAAGCAATATTTTCAGTTGGTCATGCTGAATTGCTGACATGAGCTTAATAGCAGCTTAGTCTATATACAAAAACAGCCCGAGGTTCACTTTTTCCATTTGCACATTCACAGATGCAAGGCGAGAACTGTAAGGAATCAATGTCAGAGTGGAGACTGAAAATACCCATAATATCTCACCTATATGAATGAAATAGGTAGGGTGTTAGAAAATTGGATGAACTTGGCAATGATTTTCATACCATTCTACATGAGTAACATGAAAATAGAACTGTAAGTGCTTTGACTGAGTTGTATCACCCTGCTGGTAACATAATATAACCTCACCGTCTATTAAACCGTAATTGGCAGCAGTAACCTGAAGGCTGCTGTATCTCTAGGATAAAGATAATATTGCGCAACGCTAATTTGGTCGGCTGCTAATTCAGCGTGATTGATTTATTTGCACTTATTTGATGGGGTGCATGAAGCAAGAGATTAATGTTGACAGGAGACACAAGGAACGGCAGGGCCACAGTCTTAGAATAGAGGGGAGGCCATTTAAGACTGAGGTGAGAAAAAACTTTTTCACCCAGAGAGTTGTGAATTTGTGAAATTCCCTGCCACAGAGGGCAGTGGAGGCCAAATCACTGGATGGATTTAATCGCGAGTTAGATAGAGCTCTAGGGACTAGTGGAATCAAGGGATATTGGGGTAAGGCAGGCGCAGGTTATTGATTGCGGACGATCAGCCATGATCACAATGAATGGCGGTGCTGGCTCGAAGGGCCGAATGGCCTCCTCCTGCACCTATTTTCTATGTCTATGTCTATGATGGTTTACAATAAAAAAGGACACAACATGCTGGTGTTACTCTGCTGGTCAGGCAGCATCTCGAGATATCATGGATAGGTGATGTTTCAGATTGGGACCCTTCTTCAGACTCGTTTTCAGTTCAGGACCCTTCTTTAAACTCTGAGATTAACGTTCAACCCTTGTCATTCTCCACAAAAGATCACAACCCATTTTCTGCTCTGAAGGTGCTATATAAAAGCAAGATTTATACACAGAGTCATAAAAGTTCAAGAAGGAACTGCAGATGCTGGAAAATCGAAGGTATACAAAAGTGCTGGAGAAACTCAGCAGGTGCGGCAGCATCTATGGAGCAAAGGAAATAGGCAACGTTTCAGGCCGAAACCCTTCTTCAGTCTGATGCTGCCGCACCCTCTGAGTTTCTCCAGCACTTGAGTCATTAAAGCTATCGAGTGATACAGTGTGGAAACAGGCCCTTCGATCCAACTTGCCCACACCGGCCAACAATGTCCCAACTACCCTAGTCCCACTTGCCTGTGCCTGGTCCATAACCCACCAAATGTCCTGCTCCTCCATTAACGAGGTATCAGTCATGCCTACAAAGTCCCATGCGCTTGTACCTATCCACACCCTAAGCTCATCTGCCTTACCCGTCAAGCCCCTTGCATTAAAATACGGGCAGTTTAAACCAAACTTCCTTCCTTTCTCACTGGCTTTTTGCCTATTCTGTCCATTAACCTTTCCCACACCACCCTCCATACCAACTACCCTCTCCTGTGCCTCTGTCCTGCACAGGATCCCGCCCCCATGCCAATCTAGTTTAAACCCTCCTTTGTAGCATTAGCCTCATTGAAGAATAGCACATACCATGGGTGGAAATCTCGGTGGGTGGAGGGGGGGTGGGCACATCCCCTCCCTGTTTTGAGAGGTGGAGGACAATCCTCCCCATGTTTTGTAATCCAGATTTTGAAATTCGGTGGAAAAAAATCCATTAAAAATCTCCGCTTTCCACGAGACAGTGGGGGTGGGACTGATGATCGAGGGCACCGATCGGACGAGAGAAACGTCGGTCAGCACGCAATGGGGGGGGGGGGGTGGGACATGATGATTTAGCGCAATGATTGGAGGAGGGAGGCGTCCTGGTTGAGCGAAGATCATAGAGCGGAGTTTGAATCGGCCCATTCGCGGGGACTTTCATCGCCCGGCACGGCTTAAAATCATCCGCGGGATCTTCCATCGCCCTGCGGTCCAATTACTGCATCGAGGTGATCGAGGCTCCCGATGTTGTTGCCCGCGCCGGGCGATGGAAGATCCCGGGACCGGTTTTAAGCCGCGCCGGGCAATGAAACGCCCCGCGGGCTGAATGAAGCCCCACGATTTAGAGCGGATGAAACTGCTGTTGCTGGAGTTCGGAGTTGGTCACCAACCAGGTCAGCTCCCGAAGGTAGTTAAAAATGCTGGAGAAACTCAGCGGGTGAGGCAGCATCTATGGAGCTGAGTAGGTGACGTTTCAGGTCGAGACCCTTCTTCAGATGCTCCATAGATGCTGCCTCACCCATCGAGTTTCTCCAGCATTTTTATCTACGTTCAATTTTTCCAGCATCTGCAGTTCCTTCTTAAACAGCTCAGCTCCCGATGTTAATGTCCACAGGGCCCATGGCCGAAGCTTAGCGTGTGTGTGTGTGCTCATGCATGGGGCCACCAAAAAATTGTGTGCTCCCCCGCATGTTTTGATAGCGATTTTCACCCCTGGTACATACCAAGACCTTTCATAACAAATGAAGATTATTTTTGTTTATGATGTGGTTGCTGCGAAAATCCAAGAAAATAACAGTAAGTGAACATTGCTGAATCTATTGATTTAGCAGAAATTCTACTGGAATCCCAGATAGAGATTTTTATGATCCAAATAAGTCTTCATTGAAGAACATAGAATGGTACAGCACAGGAACAGAACTTCAGCCCAAAATGTCCATGCCAAACATAATGTCAGGTTAAACTAGTCTCCACTATCTCACGTGATCCATACCCCTCCACTCAATGCATATCCATGGGCCTATCCAAAATCCTTCTAAATGCTCCTATCATATCTGTCTCCACCACCACCCCTGGCAGCACATTCCAAGCACCCTTCATTCTCTACACTTAAAAAAAACCTGTCCCACACATCTCCTTTGCATTTGACTCTTCAGTGCAGAGAAACTGAAGGTGTATTCGGGAAATTTTTTTGAGAAAGAAAAGTAGAGGATGCTATGAGCGTGCAGGGTGACATGGATGGGTTGGGGGAGTGGGCAGATGCATGGCAGATGAAGTTTAATGCAGATAAATGTGAGGTTATCTACTTTGGTAGCAAAAACAGGAAGGCAGATTACTATCTAAATGGCGTCAAGTAGGGAAAAGGGGAAGTACAATGGGATCTGCGGGTCCTTGTACATCAGTCTATGAAAGTAAGCAGGTAGACAAAAGTGCTGGAGAAATTCAGCGGGTGCAGCAGCATCTATGGAGCGAAGGAAATAGGCAATGTTTTGGGCCGAAACCCTTCTCCAGCTGAAAGTAAGCATGCAGGTACAGCAGGCAGTGAAGAAAGCGAATGGCATGTTGGCCTTTATAAGAAGACGAATCGAATATAGGAGCAAAGAGGTCCTTCTGCAGTTGTACTTTGCCCTAGTGAGGCCACACTAGAGCATAGTGTACAGTTCTGGTCCCCTAATTTGAGGAAGGACATTTTTGCTATTGAGGGAGTGCAGTGTAGGTTTACAAGGTTAATTCCCGGGATGGCGGAACTGTCAAATGTTGAGAGAATGGAGCAGCTGGGCTTGTACACTCTGGAGTTTAGAAGGCCGAGAGGGAAACTCATTGAAACACTTATTGAAACATATAAGATTATTAAGGATTTGGACACACTAGAGGCAGGAAACATGTTCCTGATGTTGGGGGAGTCTGGAACCAGGGGCCATGGTTTAAGAATAAGGAGTAAGCCATTTATAACGGAGACGAGGAAACACTTTTTCTCACAGAGAATGGTGAGTCTGTGGAATTCTCTGCCTCAGAGGGCAGTGGAGGCGGGTTCTCTGGATGCTTTCAAGAGAGAGCTAGATAGGGTTCTTAAAAATAGAGTCAGGGTATATGGGGAGAAGGCAGGAACGGGGTACAGATTGGGGATGATCAGCCACGATCATATTGAATGGCGGTGCTGGCTCAAACGGCCGAATGGCCTAATCCTCCTATTGTCTATTGTCTATAGATTGGAAGTTATACTCGTTTACTTGTTGTAAACCAAGGCATTGGCTGTTAAGGAGCTTCAAATGGTTTCATGTCGGATGACGTCCTGGACTTCAGCGCAAGAAATATAACATTTTTGAACATGGCTGAGAAAATAAATAGTAAATTAGAATTAAGAATGTTATTATGTTTTAAAAGTACAAAATTCAATATACCACTTTATACCACTTTTGACTCAACCAAAATATATCTACTTTGGTTTGAAATTTCAATTGTATTATTATTTCATCATTATTTCCACATATAGAGATGAATTTAGTTATGAATAAATATCTCTACAATGTAGATAAAGAGTAACTTGCTTTGTTAGTAGTAGGAAGATATCTGTTATTTAAATATTTCACAATTTACTAATGTGGAGAGCTCACAAACTAAGATCAGATTGATCAAAATGACTGCCTCTGTGTTTTCTTCCCTCAGCACATATCACCAAACTTCCTCCAACTATTTCAATGTTCTCTCCCATCTCCCCATTGTCCACACTCCACATTCACCCTGCCCATGACACCCATCTGCTCCATCAACTCTCTTTCTGCATAACTGAATTACCGCAGGACTCTGTGTTTTGCTCAAGATTCCAGCACCTGCAGTTCTTTGTGTCTGCATTGAACTAAATGAGGGTTTTACTTCAGTCTTCACCAAACAGTAAGATACTTCTGGAGATACAGGTGAGATTCTGAAGGGCTGAGAATAAATAAAGAGCAGGTGTTGGTTGGCTCACCCACATTTAAAGTTGAAAGGTCACCCGGTACATATAGTTTCGTTTTGGATACTGAGGGATATTGGAGAGGCTCTAGCCATGAACTTGAAATATTTAGGTTCATATTTGGTGCTGTAAGAGCACGAGGAACTGGGGATTGACCCGCTAACTACAAGTAGTTTAATTTCAAGATGTGAAGAGTTTTACAAGCTGACATGGATATGATAAAGATAAAGCATGCTTAACCAACTTTGAGAAGTTACAAAAAGGATCAAAGAAGCAAATGCTGTATCCATTAAACATTAAACTTTCCCCCTCTCACCTCATAGCCATGGCCTCTTGTGTTGGACTTTTCCACACTGGGAAAAAGGTTCTGACTGTTGGTCATCAACAAAGGGATAGAAAATGAAGATCACCATCAAAAGAACCATGAGAAATAACAATTGTGCACAGCAAGTGGTTAGACTCCAAAGTGAACTTCCAGGGATAGTGGTGGAGGCAGTTTCAATTGGAGAAAGGCAAGGGAGCAGCATGGTGGTGCAGCAGTAAAGTTGCTGCTTTACAGCGCCAGAGATCCAGATTCAATCCTGACTACGGGTGCTGTCTGTACAGAGTTTGTACATTCTCCCCATGACCACACAGGTTTGCCCCAGATACTCGGGTTTCCAAAGACGTACAGATTTGAAGGTTAATTAGGTTTGGTAAAGAGTGTAAATTGTCCCTAATGTGTAGAATAGTGCTGGCGTACAAGGATCACTGTTCGGCACGGACTCCATGGGTCGATTAGCCTGTTTCCGTGCTGCATCTCTAAACTAAACTAAAAAAAGGAGGGTGGAACCAGATCTTGCATTAAATCAGTAGGAACCAAGGCGCCAAATGGTCTCCTGTGCTGGACCTATTCTGTGAGAGCCTAATATCCAACACATTTCAGCCATGTTACAATTCTCATGAATCAGAGGACCACCCTCTCCATGACATTGGCATTCCTTCTAAAGCAGACAATTGAGTCATTCTAGTCAGCTTGCCCCCAGCTCAGTGAAGCAGCGGTGCCAGCCCAGATTTTATTTCTGTGGGGTGATTTTACAAATTGGCCTTTCAACTTCAGGAAAATGTCTTTCAGCATTCACATTGCTGAGCTGAAAACAGACCGCTGACAGTAATGTTTAACTAGAGGGAGCTCCAACATAGCATTTGCCGAAGTAGAAAAAATATATTTCACTCTTAGCACTGTGCAGTGTCTTTTGAAATGTTAAAACATAACATAAGTAACAGTGGGGTTGCTTGCGTTACACTAAGTTTTCTTTACAGAAAGAGTATTTGGAAATGTCAACGTGATTATGCTGCGTTATTTGCTAGTTTCCATCATCAGGAAGAAATCAGGCTGGAATGTGAAGTATTATTTTTCTTTCCATACTAGGCCCCAAACTAAAAGTAAAAGTGGAAATATGAAAATTGCAATAACTGCTTTAGGTGACCAATAGCAGTTTTGAAAATTGTCCAGAAGTGAATAAAAACAAATGTCCGCCTGACCAGTTTCTCTGTTTCAGAAAAATTATCCTTAAAAGCATCTCTACCGATAAACATTTTCTCCATTGGTGCAATGCACTGATTATATGCTTCAGGACTTGCTGTTTCTCAGTAACCTACATTTTTTGTCTTATCAAAGATAATTTCATATCTTCGTAGATTTCACTTCTAATCTCAGTGCCACGGTGGTCTGTGTTCTCCAAGTGATTGTACCTTAGCTGAGACTGAGGACAGTGACCCATCATTTCTACACCATGTAGTTTGGACATGTGGCCCTTGTTGACATTGCTATGCTACTCGACAACTACCCTTGCACCAGAGTTCCCCCCCCCCCCCCCCCCCAACACCTTGCTCCGCACTGCCTGCTCGCTATGCCTTACTTTTGACATGCACTCTCTTTAACCATTTTAGACTTCAGACTTTAGACTTACAGCATGGAAACAGGCCTTCCGAAACGTCTGAAGAAGGGTCTTAACCCGAAACGTCACCCATTCCTTCTGTTACTCCAGCATTTTGTGTCTACCTTTGGAAATTAGCACTATCCTACACATAGGAGACAAATTTTAATTTTTTTACCAAAGCCAATTAACCTACAAAGCTGTACCTCTGGAATGTGAGAGAAAATTGGAGTACTCGGAGAAAACCCACATGGTCACAGAGAGAAGGTACAAACTTCGAACACATGGCACTCATTGAACTGGATCAAACCCATGTCCCAGGCGCTGTAGGGGAGCACCTCTACCGCTGCACCATGGAACTACCCCTTTTGAACTCAAAAGAAAACCTGAAGGGAAGTGGTAGCAATTTTAATAATAATTGTCAGAGGAATTGGATATTCCCCATACTTCTGCAAGAGGTTGAGCTGCCTATACATTGATTTAATTTGGAGCATACAATTTTAGCAAGACATGTGGATTTTGTTTCACAAATCAAATCCACATTAGAAATCTGGGTCATTAAGGTATTGCGGCTGCCACACGGGATTAAGGAAGGATTGCAGTTTTCCAGAGAATTTCCTTTACATTTTAATTTATATATTTTAAAAATCAGAACAAATGACCTGTCTGACAGAATTTGGGCTGAGTCTACTTTTCCATGAACTGGAATGAAGCAGAAGATTGTCTCATGCGTTGCAGTGCATGCAGCCATTTGCAAATGTGTTTGGATTTCAGACTACAAAGTTGCCTTTAAGTATTTTGACACAATTTACACTAAGTTCCAAAGGAATGCCTTGGTGAGTATTTGCGTGAGGAGCTCAGCTCAGACTGTGGTCCTTCCCTTCCTCATTCCTGTATGGCGACAGCAGTTTCATAACAACAGCAAACATCCTGTACCTCACCTTAAGGGAGCCCTTTGTTCACTAGATCTTCAGTTATCAGAAAATCTGACATTCGCCGCAATAAAGGCACTAAGAAGATATAAATTCTACACTTCCTGGACATGTTCTGATAACTTTTAGCCGAGAGGATTATTTCTATCTCTGCTTGTTCATGGATACATGCCAAAGAATTCTCAGGCTTTTTGATATACTCCTTCCGTAACTTGGCCAGTGATAGAAAAAATAGTTATAAGATCAAAACTTGGATACATTAAGATAGAGTTTAATTTTGTGTGGCATTGACATAAATGAAAAATAACATTTATCGCAACAGATCCTTCGGTTGCCAACAGTAAAATGAATACAGGACCATAAGTATCAGAACAAACATTCTCTAAACTCTGGAACTCAGCCTATCATTAGCTGACACTCCCCCCCCCCCCCCCCCCCCCACAATATTCTGGAGAGGGTCCCGAACCAAAATGTTACCGAGCCATGTTATCCAGAGATGCTGCCTGACCAACCGATATGCTCCAGCACGTTGTGTCTTTTTGGAAAAGTGCCAGGCAACGGGAAGCTCAGGGAAGAACGTACATGCTGAACTCAGTAATGAGTTACCAATTTTTTGTAAACCAGCATTTGCAATTCCGTCTGTCTGTCTGTCTGTCTGTCTGTCTGTCTGTCTGTCTGTCTGTCTGTCTGTCTGTCTGTCTGTCTGTCTGTCTGTCTGTCTGTCTGTCTGTCTGTCTGCCTTTCTCTCCCACTTCTTCCCTCTCTCTGTCTCTCTCTGTCCCTCTCTCTCCCCCTCTCTCTCCCCTCCCCCTCTCCCTCTCCCTCTCCCTCTCCCTCTACCTCTACCTCTACCTCTCTCTCTCTCTCTCTTTTTATTGCTTCTTTTTGCTTATTTCACCTTATGTACCTCAGTGTAAAAATATGCTTATTACCGCTGTGATGTGCCTTAGGAAATGTTGTGCTACATAACTACAAGTTGTCAGTCTATGGAATTCTCTGCCTCAGAGGGCGGTGGAGGCCAGTTCTCTGGATACTTTCAAGAGAGAGCTAGATAGGGTTCTTAAAGATTGCGGAGTCAGGAGATATGGGGAGAAGGCAGGAACAGGGTACTGATTGGGGATGATCAGCCACAATCTCATTGAATGGTGGTGCTGGCTCGAAAGGCTGAATGGCCTGCTCCTGCACCTATTGTCTATTATCCATTGTCTATAAGTTGTTGTCATGAAAAACTGGAATTCACAATTTTTTCCATTGACAGTAATCTACAATAATCTACCTCAATCAGATCTTGTGTTAACCTTCTTTCATGGCCACATGGGTTCAAGTTTTTTTTTCCTTGCGGTGTATTCCTTTTATTCTTAGTATCAATCTATGCGGCAGGTTTTGCAACATGGAAATGTTCAACAATATCACCATGGACGTACCTCAAAAATGTTTGCAGTAGCTGTGGGATCTCATTCACAGTTGCAAACAACAAGAAATGATTGGATAAATTGGCCATACCTTTTTGGTTGCCTTTCTTTGCTTAATAAACACACATGAAGGACAGATTATTTTTCGATGTTGAACAGACTGGCACATTGTAAGTTCAGAACAGATCGAGTACAGTGCCATATGTACATTCTCAGCATTTACAGTGTAGACTTGCTCAGTTTTTCTTTAGATATATGAATTATCTGAACTTTATTGTTCAAGGTGCAGGTTCCAAATCTGCAGATAAGGCGCATGTGAACTGTGTCCGGGATGGTAATAGACTTCATGGATAAACATGGCTACTCTGACAATTTGCAGAAACCTTCGAATTGCATTTCTTTTTATTATATACGTAGTCATAGAGTCATACAGCATGGATATAGGTCCTTCAGCCCAACTTTCCGATGCCCACCGAGACGCCCCATCTTCCAGTCCCACCTGTTCACATTTGGCCCTTATCCCCCTAAACCTTTCCTATCCACGTACCTGTCCAAATGTCTTTTAAATGTTGTTATAGTACCTCTTCTGGCAGCTCATTCAATATACCCAGCACCCTCTGTGTGAAAAAGTTGCCCCTCGGTTTCCTATTAAATCTTTCTCCTCTCTCCTTAAATCTATGTCCTCTGGCTCTTGGTTGCCCTACTCCACAGAAGAATCAGGACCTAAGCTATGATGTGTAGAGACCTGTAGTGCACATTTGGATGGGACCTCTGACTGTTCTGTTCACATGTGCATGGCCTGCAATATCCACAGACCACTCATGCAGGGGCTTCAGCACCTGAAAAGATCTCAGTCTGCAGAGTCCAGCACTGGGAACCAGCTTTAGGTCCCTCTGAATAATATATTTACCCAGCTCTCCCACAGGGCCCTACCATGTATGGCTCCATTGCAACCCCCAAACCAAGTTTCAGTGGGTTCCACATTCCACTAAGCATAATGCTAGAATAACCCAGGAAAGACACAAAGCACTGGAGTGACTCAGTGGGCCAGGCAGCATCTCTGGAGAACATGGATAGGTTTCTTCCAAAGGGAGGAAAGTCCTGACCTGAAATGTCATCTATTCCATGTTCTCCGGCAGCACTGCCTGACTCACTGAGTTACTCCAGCAGTTTGTGTTTTTCCTGGATCTTCTTCTTCTTTTCGTGTCCATCTTGTGACAAATGTTGACCTCGTTGTCTACGTCCGTCATGAAAAGGACGCAAGCTTCCGGCGACAATCAGTGTGGCCATCACTTGTGGCAATAGATGATGGTGGTACCAGAATTAGCTCAGGATACTTCAAGTTTCTAGCCCCGCGACGTGGACGCTTCTACTATGGGGCCTTTTTCCTGGATAAACCAGCATCTGCAATTCTTTGTTTCTACTAGAAGCATCCAGTTTTTCAAGCAGCATCCATGAGACAAAAGGGGTATTTGGAGAGCCTTTCAGAACTAAGAGGAAAAAGAAAGGATGGCCAATACAGAGCCATACGAGGGAGGGGATGGACAGAGGCTGGTAGGCCTCTTGATTCACTCACATCCTTTCTAGATTAAAACGGGTGTCGGCAAATGGGCAGGAAAATGGGATTAGGAGGCAGAGATCAGCCATGATTGAATGGCAGAGTGAATTCGATGGGCTGAATGTCCTAATTCTTCTCCTATAACTTGTGATTTTGTGAACATCAATCGCTGGTTACCAAACTGCCACCCACCTCTTTACTCTCATTCTGACAGCCCCTCTCAGACATTCAGGCTGGTTTAGTTTACTTTAGTTTAGTTTAGTTTAGAGGTGCAGCGAGGAAACCGGCCCATCGACGCCAACCAGTAGTTCTATGTCCGACATACTAGGGGCAATTCACAGAAGAACGGTCCTGACCCGAAACGACACCTATCTTTTTTCTCCAGAGATGCTACCTGAGCTGCTGGTTTACTCCAGCACTTTGTGTCTATCTTTGAAATTTACAGAAGCCATTTAACCTACAAAACTGCACATCGTTTAAATGTGGGAGGAAACAGAAGGAGCACCCGGAGAAAACACTTGTGAACACAGGGAGAACATACAAACTCCATACAGGCAGCACCTGTAGTCAGGATCAAACACGGTCTTGGAGCTGTGAGACAGCAGTTCTATCGCTGCACCATAGTGCCATCCAAGCCTTCGAGTTCCAATTCACCTCCTCCACCACGGATCCTGGCATGGCACACAATTCTTTCCCTTCAACCCCCCACCATCCCATTACCAATCAGATCCTAATGCATTCCCTGGCCTGATGACCCACATTTCAACACTCTCCCTGCACTTCTGACTCCTGCATTCAACCATTTCCTGGGCTTAGTGGATTTCCTGCATGAGAAGAGAAATGCTTAATTAAGGTCTGTTCCGCCACATACAGGCCCTGGTGTACCAATGCCACACTCCCTCAACTAATATTTGTTGAACCACGACACTAACAGTTTTACATGCCTACAGAAGCACAGGCTGGTTTAGTTTAGTTTAGTTTAGTTTAGATTAGAGGTGCAGCGTAGAAACAGGCCCATCGATGACAACCGGCAATTTTTTAAAATTTAATCTGTCAAACTACTGGTCTAATCACTCACCTTTGTGTTGCATTATGCTGCATCCATCCATCTGTAATATTGTTGTGCCTATTTTGAACGCCATAGCATTAGGTAAGGAGAGGTGCAATACACACTGATGTAATGAAATGAAAATAAGAAGGGTCTTCAACGACAGTCAATGTGATTCCCTGATAAATTGGGATCTCGCACCTCTTCATCCACAGTAGATGTGTGGTTTCATTGTTATTCAAAGTTCTTATTTGCTTGCATTGTTGATAATTAAATACGACCCAGAGTTTCACTATTTTACTTCCTACATGCTGCCAAAACTTGATATATTTGCCAGGCAGGGCCTCGAGTTCAACACTGTCTGTTTCTTAATATATCTGTTGTTGCATTCTGTAGGTCCTCCTTCAACTGACTTCTTAATATGGTTTTTCATCACTCTATCTGCTGTTAAAAGACTAATGTGTCTGTAGTTCCCTGGATCAGATTTGTTCTCCTTTATTCTTGCTTCCAGCTGTGACATACATTTCCAGTAACCAATAAATCTTCAGGTGCGGAAATATTCCCCCCGCTCGTGTGTCTCTGCAGGTGCTTGCAATATTATAACAATGCAAGAGTGATCGTATGACCTTGACTCTTAAAGGTTGCTCCACGGCTACGGGCAAAGCCAGTAGTTGACAGCACAGCTGTGGATTAGTGTCCTGAACCCCTGTCGATCTTAACATTGGGGATTAATTTAAATGATGTTAACCCGAGTCCTGCCTTTAACCCAGGTGGAATATGTCAATTGACAATAGACAATAGACAATAGGTGCAGGAGTAGGCCATTTGGCCCTTCAAGCCAGCACCGCCATTCAATGTGATTCATGGCTGATCATCCCCAATCAGTACCCCGTTCCTGCCTTCTCCCCATATCCCCTGACTCCGCTATTTTTAAGAGCCCTATCTAGCTTTCTCTTGAAAACATCCAGAGAACCTGCCTCCACCGCCCTCTGAGGCAGATAATTCCATAGTTATTAGACATTCAAGAAAGAAAAATCATAGCGTTATACAATAAGGAAACAGGCCGTTCACTTGCTGAGGCCACATCGACCATCAAACACCCATTTACACTAATCTTAAACGTTTAGTTTAGAGATACAGTTTAGAGGCCATTCGGCCCATCGAGTCCGTGCCGAACAGTGATCCCCGCACTATCCCACACGCACTAGGGACAGTTTACAATTATACCAAGCCAATTAGCCTTTAAACCTGTATGTCTTTGGAGTGTGGGCGGAAACCAATGAACCCGGAGAAAACCCACGCAGGTCACAGGGAGAATGTACAGACAAGCACCCAGAGTCAGGATCGAACCCGAGTCTCTGGCGCTGTAAGGCAGCAACTCTACTGCTGCACCACTGAGCTGTCCATTTATCGAAGAATCCATTTTTGAAATATTCTCCCCTTAGTCCCCTCAACCACTTCACCATTGAAGAGATCAATTGGAGAAACTGCCTCAAAAATTCAGTTAGTATCATCAATGATCCACAACACCTGCCCAAGCTCCCATTTCACTGCTACCATTGGGCAAGAGGTACAGGAGCCTCAAGAACAGCTTCTTCCCAGGAACCATCTGGCTCTTGAACATTGCACAACACAAACCATAAACCTACCTCAGCAAAAATAATAAATCGACTATGTCATTGTGTTGGTTACACTATATATTTTGGTTTTGCACTGTTGTGGCCTTATTACCTAGTATTACTGATTATTAATTTATTGCATTATTGATTATTGTATACTTATTTGTGTGTTATTGCATTCATAGGCAGTAAGCAAGAATTTCATTGTTCCAATGCCAGTACATATGACATTTAAACACTCTTGACACTTGATTTTAACTCCGCAGAGATTCCCTTGTGTACCTACATAATGGAGGAACAGTGGCGTGGGAGTAGACTTGCTGCCTTACAGCGCCACAGAGCCGGGTTCGATCCTGACCACAGGTGCTGTCTGTATGGAGTTTGTCTGTTCTCCAGTTTCATCCCACACTCCAAAGACGTACAGCTTTGTAGGTTATTTGGCTTCGGTAAAATAAATTGTAAATTGTCCCTCGTGTGTAGGATAGTGTACAGGGTGATCGCTGGTCAGTTTGGACGGTGGGCCAAAGGACCCGTTTCTCTAAAGTCTCTAAAGTCTAAAGTCTATATGAGGTATAATTTGCAGTGGCTCATTAAGTCATCTGCCCACAGGTCATTATGATGAGTGAGGAAGCCTAAGCACCCTGGGAAAACCCATAGGTTCATAGGAAGAATGTGCAAACTCCATGCAGACAGCATCAGAGGTCAGGATTGAACCCATGTCATCAGAGTTGTAAGGTGGTGGCTCTGGTAGTTGTGCCATGATGTCAACCCTGTGAAATCTCACTGAAGCCTGGAATACAACCTTTCCTTCACATTGCATATTTAGTTCAGTTTAGTTAAAAATCAAGCCATTCATTAGCTATTCTTGGTGAGGAGCAAGGCAGCTCAAGTATTCAGGATAAAGGTATTGAGGGCTGGGCAGGAGTCTGAGCGGAGGTGCCTGGTGATAAGTGAAGGTTGACAGGGGATGGGGACAGAGGTGGCCTGGGTTGTCTCCATGAGGTACAAATGTGAGAAGACAAATCATATCTTAAATTACCGGAAAATGAAGGAGAGGAATAACTGAATGCTGGAAATATCTTCTGTTATTCGGTAATGGTTACCACATTTTCTCAGCACACACCACCATGTCATCTCTTATCGCACACTGACCCACATCCAGTGTGACAAGGAACTGCAGATGTTGGTTTATACCAAATATAGATACAAAGTGCTGGAGTAATACTGGCAGCATCTCTGGAGAGAAGGGATGGGTGACATTTCGGGTCAGAACCCTGATTTTCTAATGAGCTGCAATCCTCTGCCTTCATGTCTATGTTATATTGTGGCAACAATTAAATCTCTGTGTAAGTATGAAAATCATCAGCATTAATGGTAGAACCCATGTGTTCTTCATCGGGTCAAGGCAAATCTTTACATTTCCCTTATAGACCCTTTCCTTGTCATAAAAGGGTGATGTTAAAATTGAGGACAATAAATACAAGATTGGATGAAACATAAAAGTTTGGATTTATCTGGACTGCCTTTCTCCAAATTGAATGTTCTCTCATTATCCTCCATCGAGCCCCACTTTGTCTACTTGATGAACCTGCCATGTCTTTTCAGACTCTGTGCATTCCTCTCACAGTTCACATTCCCACCTGTGTTGTCAGGAAACTCGGCTGTGTTATTCTTTGTCTTTTTATTTAAATTCTAATTGAGATATAAATGTTCACTACTTGAGACACAATATTCTCCCTGTGCCAATTTGAGTCAACTATCCTGAAAATGATCTCATTTATTTAATCGGTCTTTTCAGTAACTTCCACCCATGTTCATCCATTAGTCCAAAGTAATGAGCAATTATGTTATGTAACAAACTGTATGACTTCTTATTAAAAGTTTTTTGAAAATCCATTTATACCATGTCTGTTTGTCTCCCTTTTCATCCTGCAAGTTAAGCTTTCAGAAAAACTCATCTATATTTGTCAAACATGATTTTCTCTTCATACAATCTTAGTAACTCAGCCTAATCATATCATGATGTACCCGTGGTCTGTGGTCATGTACTTAACAATGGACTCCAGTCAGGCGAACTACTGCCTAAATTCCTCATTTTTCTCTCCTTTTCTTCAGTAATCATTTTACATTTGCTTCCCACCAAAGTGCTAGGAATGTTGGAGAAGATTCCAGGAATTTTTGGAAGCCCATTATTCATACAGTTAGAATCTCAGGAACCAGCTCTTTCAGAACCCGGAAACATAGGCTATCAAGTCTTGGGAATTTGTCTGCATTCAGACATCTTTATTTCTCCAATGCAATTAATAAATCTTTTTTTTTTCACTTCAGACGTTTCTATCCATGAAATGCTAACTATTAATTCGGCCAGTATTTTTTAGATTTGCAATTTTATTAGAATAATATCAATAATATAGAGACTTTTCTGATGCGTTATTTAGATGAATGTATTGTCATCTCCACCAGGGTGCAATAAAACCGCTTGTTTACATGATGCTCATTGAATTGCAATCTATTTTACAAATGGATTCAACAATTAATACCACAAATGCAAAACAGCAGAATGGTGCAAAGATCACAGTGCAATCTGAAGTCGTGCAAAAATATACTATGATGCAACAACGGAATAACCACATTGACAGCACCTCCAGTTAGAAGGTGTGAAAGAGGGAATCGGTTCATGAGTCTGATAGCG
The DNA here is from genome assembly GCA_963514005.1 of Raja brachyura. Next base: position 77,962,047 of record OY740781.1, read on the forward strand.
GTGGGGAGGATCCTATCCTTAAGTCTAATGTCTGAGCTTTCAAACTCATATCTTCTTGCAGAAGTTAAAAGAGAGAGAAGGTAATGGCCACGGTGGCAGGTATCTTTGACAATACTTCCAGCTTTCCCAATGCTATACTCTATGAAGATGGACTGGATGAGTGGAGGTGATGTGGCCATGACAGACTTGGCTACGTTCACCACTATCTGCACATTCAGGTGGTCAAGAGAGCAAACCAGATGTCACACCAGTTTAGTATGGGTGTCAAAGGTTATTTCTTCAGTCAGAGGGTGGTGAATCTGTGGAATTCTTTCCAACAGAAGGCAGTGGAGGCCAAGTCAGTGGATATTTTAACAGAAATAGATAGATTCTTGATTAGTACATGTGGCAGAGGTTGTGGGGAGAAGGCAGGAGAATGGGGTTAGGAAGGAGAGATAGATCAGCCATGATTGAATGGCGGAGTAGACTTGATGGGCCGAATTGCCTAATTCTAAATGGATGTATTCACCAGCCTCACTTCCACCCCCTGCCCCCATTCCCACCCCACCATCCCCCACTCTTCCCTCCCACCCCCCCCCCCCCCCCCATCCCCACCACCACCCATTTCCCACGCTTTCTTTCTGGTGCTCTGTACATTGACAAATCCCTTTGTTCTGTAGTTTTTAAGATCTCTGTTATTTCAGTTATTTCCCCTTCTCCTACTTATATGTTCCATTTTCCCATCTTTTCAATTTTAATTTTTTCGTGCCTGAATGATATGCCTTCCTTTAATTCTTGTAACATTCATCAATGTGTAATATCCGAGTGCTGATCTCTTCAAAGTAAAGATGCATTGTCAAATCCTTCTCCTTGCAGAAAGCCCTTCTATTAGTCATTTCTCTCCGAGACTGATATGCAAAAAAGGAAATATTTGAACCTACCACAAGTAAGATTCAACTGATTAAGCATGAAAGGCCCTCAGAAATCTTAGAGAAACGTTCCCTGCAAGCCATCAAATGAAACAACAGGGAATATTCACAGAGACGTTTATTAATATCTTAGCAGTTGCAAAAGCATTTAGTGTATGTGCAGCTCTTTTAACTATCAATATTCTCGATAGTCATTGTTGTGAAAAGCACTGACAAGATAGTGCAGGTCATTAAAATCATCGCTTGGATGATATTTAAAACTTTCAAACATTTCTGTTTGTTTTATCTATATGGTGATAATTCTTGCATTTTATGGCACTTAAGTAATGATTACCCATATTTACGACAGCTTACATTCCAGTTTCCATGATGAAGTACGGAATAAGAACATAAGCAATAAAGTAGAGGGGGACTAATAGGCCCCTCATGCCTTCTCCAAGCTCATAACAATCTTCAACTTCAACACCGCTTTCCTTTACAAGCACAATCTCTTCTCTTTTTTGATCATTATAAGCTTAAAACACTCCAACAGAATTTTGGACTTTGAAGACTTTAGAGATACAGTGTGAAAAGGCCCTTTGGCCCACTGAGTCCATGCAGACCAGCGATCACGGCAAAGACTAACACTTTCTTACGCACTAGGGACACTTTACAATTTACAGAATCAAATTAAACTACAAGCCCACGTCTTTGGAGTGTGGGAGAAAACACCCAGAGAAAACCCATGCGGTCACAGGAAGAATGCACTAACTCCATACAGACAGCAGTCTGGATCGAACCTGCATCTCTGGAGCTGTAAGGCAGCATCTCTACCACTGCGCAACTTTGCCGCTGATTTGTATTATTTTACCTGTTCCCTGATAATAGATTCCACTTTTTTTCACCATCACGAGTCCATAGTTTCCTGCTACCTCTCACCCTCCTTCCATAAACGGTGTGGTTACATTTGCTTCCTTCCAAAATCAACGATCAAGCATCCGCTATAATACTACAGCATTTATATTTAATGGTAGATATGTCTTTACAAAGGGATTTCATTAGCAGCTGATGGCATTGATGTTCGAGTTGGATTAGTTGCCTTCAGAGCATAAATTACTGAAATTAATTTTCCAAATCAAATTCTTTCTTTTTTTTAGTCCTCTCACATGACCCTCTAAATATTTTAAATTAACAATTTAATGTATATTTAATTTAATTTAATTTAAATTTAGTTGTCATGCATTTAGAATGTATTTAAGTGGAAGATCTGCTAACTATTACCATTTTATTTATTTAATAAATTAAAAAATAATAAAAATGATAACAATTAGCAGATCCTCCATTAAAATACTTCCTAAATGCATGACAAACATAAACTTGTAGTTTAAATCTTGCTACCTTAATTCCATCCTCAACCTCTATAGAATATTGGTTGGACTGTTCAACCTGTCATATTAATTCCTATGAGTTGGACAGTTTATATTTATTTATGGGGTGCTATTCCCATCATAGTTCCTAGCACCACTATCTTACTGTTATGCCACTTACACAAAGTTCCTACAGAATATTGTGATGTTCATCAGTGCAGCTTCTGAAAGGCTCACTGTCATTCTTTGAAAACATAAAGCTGTGCGTGATTTCTAGCATGTGATGGAGTAAATTCCACGTCCCGTAACAACTTAACTGAAACTTATTATCAACAAGCCCACCAGTATTTCGAAATAAATGAAACAGATTGTGCCCGGTTTCACAATTGGTTAATGCCAACAGTAACCATAGTAACTCACTCAAAAGAATTGCCCTACACATTCAGGGCTATTGGCAGTACAAAGAATAATTCACATAGCTGCATAGTTGACCCACGATAAAAACTGAATCAACCCACAACACAATCTAAAAAGAGCAGAACCGAGAAACCATTCCATCACATGATGCATGATAAGAAGCAAGCAATGCACGGGGTGTGAATCTCCACAGTTTTTCCATTAGTGGAAGATCCTTCAGAACACGGATAAGACAAACTGCTTCATGTTTTCACCAGCTACTTTCATAAAATTAAAGAATTCCAACCCAAAAAGTCCCCTGTCCATTCCCTCCACCTTTGCTGCCTGACCCATTGAGTTCCTCCATCACTTTGTGTTTTGCTCAGGATTAATGCATCCGCATTTGCTTATGTCACTGAAATTATAGGAGATGAGTGTGAAAACATTGGTTGAAATTCACAGACATTCTGATTTGATGTATGATTAAGGCATTGGTTGGAAATGACTAAGGGAATTAAGTTCTTCCTCAATTTCTTGATAAAACAATATGTGAATGTCATTCAGTCTTGTTATCCCTGCATATTTTTTAAGGCTATCCTGTTCTTCATATTTTTTAATGAAATTGCATATGCACAGCATTCCTTCCAAAAAGATAGAAGAGTGTGGTTTACATTGTTAAACGATTACTGCCTTTCACTGGTGCTTCCATTTGGAACATCACAAGTGCAAGAAAAGCTACCCAAATGCAAGTTCTCCTTTCCCACTATGAACTTCTGACCATTGGACCAAAAACCAAATTGTGTAAACAGTTAGGTTACAAGGTACAGTTATAAGCAATCGTTCATCTGCAGTTGTGGCATATTGAGCAGGAACAAAATGACTTTAGTAAAATGTACTTAGGGTAAAAAGAGCTGATTGCAAAAAAAATTGAATATACAGCCCAAGTTGATTATTGTGTCATATATTATTCCTGAGTTAAATATTTTGCAAAGTAATGTTACAATTAAATGGTGTTTCATCACCATTAATAATCCAAGACCCATATAAGACACAGGTTTAAGTGTGAAAATTGGCTCAAATATTTGAGCCCACAACCTACACTAATTGGACGCTATTCCATTCCCCTAGTTATAGAGTCATAGAGTGATACAGTGTGGAAACAGGACCTTCGGCCCAACTTGCCCAACTAATGTCCTAGCTTCACTAGTCCCACCTGCCAGCATTTGGTCCATATCCCTCCAAACCTGTCCTATCCATGTACCTATATCTTCTCTGACAATTTGTTCCATACACGCACCACCCTTTGTGTGAAAAATTACCCCTCAGATTCCGATTAAATCTTTTCCTCTTCGCCTTCACCTCTGACGATTCCATTATACTTGCTCTGATGGTGAGACATATTTTTTTTTAAACTGAAATGTCTTCCTTCTTTCTTAACTATGGATTTTCTCTTTACCATGTTTATCAATGCCCCTAACTGTACCTCATTCAGTTCTCATGCCTCTGCTCTCATCCCCTTTGCTCCAGGACAGAAAGAGGATAGCATTCCCCTGGTCCTCACTTCTCAGTCCACCCAGCCCCTGCGTGCAACAGATCATTCTCTGCAAATTCCACGTCATATGAAAAGATTGCACCACCAGACACATCTTCTCTTCTCCTCCCCTTTCAACATTTTACAATGATCCCTCCCTTCGCAACTCATAGTGTCATAGAGTCATACAACAGGGAAACAGGCCCTTTGGCCCAACTTGCGCATGCCGACCAAGATGCTCCATCTTCACTAATCCAACCTGCTACTCTTTAGCCCATATCCCTCTAAACCTTTCTTATCCATGTATCTGTCCAAATTTATTTTAAACGGTGTTAAAGTACTCAACAACCTCCTCTGCTAGCTCTTTCCATATATCCACCATCCTCTGTGTGAATAAGTTGCTCCTCAGGTTCCCATTGAATCTTTCCCCTCTCACCTTAAACCTATATATCCCCTGGTCTTGATTCCCCTACTCTGTGCATTTGTTCTTTTGCATGATTGCATTTGCATGACTGTGTATTTGTTCTTTTGTCCATTTTTTTTTGTCTGTATTCCTACTCTCTAACGGTTCCCACTCACTCACTGACCAGATATTGTAGTTTATGGCTTATCCTTGTGTTTACTCTGGTTTTCCCTATTCGAAACATCCCTCTCCCCCATCCTTTAGCCTGAAATGTTAATTCTGTTTCTCTTCCAAAAGATTAATCCTGGCCTGCTCATTATTCTGTTCTCTGTTCTTCTGAACGAATGCATGTTGATTATCCTGCATTAACCCCAGTCTTCCCAAAAGCATGTATACCTTATTCCTCATGATCTTTTCCAGTAACTTTCCTACCACAGATGTTAGGCTTACTGATCTATAGTTCTCAGGGGCTTTATTTCATTCTTTTGGCATCTTGGAGTCTTTCTCACTCTCAGTATTAAGTAAAATCTGTTGTCAAGAGATTCAGATAAAATAGCCATATTTTCCCAAAAAATCCATGTGTGGAAATTAATATGTTCCCCCATTCCACGAGTCTAGTAATTCCAGGTCAAGTTACACCAGTCTGAAAATTCAATAAAGCCTTTCTGCTCATAAATCATCCTTCTGCACTTGACAATGTCAAGCTCAGATATGAACTTTGATACCATTCCCAATTCATTGCCAAGCAAATCTGAACAACTTTCATTGGTCACTCTCAGAACCATTTGGCTTTTACAATACTGCTCCAGCTTGGATTCACACTCAGTTATCCTCTTCACTTTTGCCCTCCCCTTCAGGCCAACTCTTGATCAATGGAGACAAAATATACAGCACATCATGACAGTGGGGGCAGGGGGGGGGGGGGGGCAGAGGGGACACGTCCCGCCCCCCCCCCCCCATGTTTTGAGAGGTGGGCGACAATCGTACCCATGTTTTGTAATCCGGATTTTGAAATTTGGTGAAAAAAAACCTATTAAAATCTCCGCTTTCCACGAGACAGTGGGGGTGTCACTGTTAAGCGCTTGTTAAATGTCTCTATTAACATCATATTAACACGATGTGTCACAAATTGTGTTTTGACCTTCCAAACCTGTCTGATGTGGGTACAATTACCATTTGAACTAATTGGATGGGAAAGATTTAAATGGGTATTGGATTTAAACGGGTCAGGTCATTAAGGAAGGTAGACAAAGGTCATTAAGGAATCCGGTCAAACGGGTTTCCTGGCTGGCTTGCAGGTAAGTCCCTCACTCACGTTATTTAGTATTTTTTTCCCATCTCTCTCTCTCTGTTCTTCTGTTTGCCTTTATTTTTTTAAGTGTTATTTATCACATTGTAGCTTTTGAAAGATTCAATCAGGTATCAGACGCTTTCTAAGGGCTAAATCGGCCCATTCACGGGGCCTTTCATTGCCCGGCGTGGCGTGTGTGTGTGTGTGCCCGCGCGTGCCTGTGCGCGACCACCAAGAAATTGTGTCCCCCCAATGTTTTGATAACGATTTCCGCCCCTGCAGCAGATACTTGAATCTTGAGTAAAACACGTAATACTGGAGGGTCTCAGTGAATCAGGCAATATCCATGGAGTGAAAGGGCAGATGATGCTTCGGGTCAGGGTTATCAGTCCGAACAACGGTCCCAATCTGAAAGTCGCGTGCCCATTCCTTCCACAGATGCTGGCTGACCTGCTGAGTTTCTCCAGCATTTTGAGTCTGAAGAAGGGTCTCACAAGCTGAAATGTCACCTATTCCTTTTCTCCAGATATGGTGCCTGACCTACTGAGTTACTCCAGCATTTTGTGACCATCTTCAGTGTAAATCACTATCGGCAGTTCCTTCCTACACATTTTGTGTTTTGCTCTTGATCACCCCAAATTCCAGCTTATAAATGAGGCTACAGTCCACAATCCCCAACCCAACTCAACAACAAGGCAACAGTCTTCACCAGCTATCATCACCAAATGCCACCCGAGGCCCTGATCAAGCCCTCAATATCCTGTCCTGTCTTGTCCATGTTCCCAGCACACAACCCAGTGCCAGTTGCCACTGCTTCCTACACACACTCCACATGATCCTTTTAGGACCCACGTCAAGTGGCCCAAATGGTCACAAAGTGGCCACAAACCAACCTCCCTTCTATTGACTCCATTTACACCTCACGCTGCCTCGGCAATGCCAGCAGCATAATCAAGGATGAATTGCACCCTAGCCATTCCCTCTTCTCCCCTCTCCCATCAGGCAAAATGTATAGAAGTGTGAAAACGCACATCTCCAGATTCAGGGACAGTTTCTTCCCAGCTGTTATCAGGCAACTGAATCATCCTACCATAACCTACCCTTATCATGTATCTATACACCGTAAATGGCTTGATGGTAATCATGTATCATCTTTCTGCTGACTGGATAGCAGGCAACAAAAGCTTTTCACTGTACCTTGGTAGACATGACAAAAAAACTAAACTAACTAACAAATGTCCTGTCATGCTAGGTACGATTGCTGCTAATCAATATCCCACTGAGTAACTGCAGCTTTTTGTGACCATATAAATAAAGTTCCATAGTTACCAAAGAGTATTATTGTGTTTTCTAAATTGTTTAATCAGTGATTTGGCATCATGTAAGTTGATTAGCTTTTTCTGTAAAACCACAAAATAAATGACAACCAATATCATTTAAAGGAGTTCTCAATTCATGGATAAAAAAATTGTTTGCAAGCTCTGTGTACAACACTCTGTCAGGAAGACAATAGCAACAGGATAAAATATTGTGTACTTTGAACATATCTGAAATTTCAATTCAGGTCCTCAGTGTTTACGAAGCACATTTGCACAGAAGCCGCTTGATATTTGCATTGGTGACAGTATACCATGCTCATTTGAAGACACGTGCTTAAAACTCCATCACAAACAATGAGCCAGTATTTACAAAAACCTTGCTGATTGAACGGGTTCTTAAATGATTCATTACAGTGGCTGGAAGGCTGATCTGTTCCGTACCAGAAGGTGAGGTACCAATTCCTGAGCCCTGTTTTATCAGAACAGTAGGAGACCAGTGACAGTGAAGGAATCGGAGAAAATGTGGCAGACAACTGGAACCTCAGGGAAGAACCTGCACCCTCAACCCAATAACAAGTTCCAATTTCATATAATCAGCGTTTCTTGCATTTATACTTGGGATTTCTACCATTCCTTCTGCATTCCTATGGTCGTTTTCAGAAATGTATTTTGTGCTTACATGTTCTTAAGACATCTGTTATATTGCGCTATTACCCATTTTGTAATATAATCTCTCATGACCTTTTACAGTCTGTCATAAACCTTCCCCATTGCCTTGTCATAAACCTTCTCCAGTGCCCCAGCAACCTCCACTGTTTTTCTGTATCTTATAACTTGACTTATTTTAAACTAGTCCCTGCTTTATATAAAGGAGTTTTCAAGTGTTTCCAGCAGTTTCTGTGTTTAATCTCAAAGTTTATTGTGTTTATATCCGAATGGAAAAAATTGTAATTCGTCGAAATGAGATAAAAACAGAAGAAACATCGCAGGAGCATGGATGTTATCTCCTTTCTTGATGAAATTGAGGGAAATGTTATCCCAATTTCACTATTTTAAATATTTATTTTATTTCAATCATAGTAAAAAAAGTTAGAAAACTGACATTACTGAAGAAGTCAAAGATTAATGTGTCTTTGGACACTATAAATTAGCTGTAAAATGATTTATCTTTATTTTCTATAATCTGTGCATTTCCCCAGCTTCTATTACAGTTTTCCCTCACTGCTGGGACTTTGACCATTTGATACCAAGCTGGAATCTGGGTCATGTCTAATGATATAACCAACATTTCACACAGCTGTTAGCATTTTGTATTCAATGTGTGAAGATACTTCATATAAATCTGCCCGTAATCAGTCAATGGGCATGAATACAATTAGAAACACCTGGTAAAGTTGACTACTTGAAATATTCCCAGAAGCTTGTAGAGCCAAAGATTTTCAGTGCATATGTTTCAAGCTAATGGGAAGTTTTTGGCATTACCTTTGGTTCTCCAATGCCTTTATTTTAGTACTAGACCAAGTGCGAATCCATTTGGTCCCGTTCCCCCAACGCAATATTCCACCACTCCCCCACTCCCCCCCCTCCTCTCCTATCCTCCTCTTCCCCCGCTCTCCCTCCTCACCTACACCACTTCCCCCTCCCTCTCCCTCCATACCCCCTCCTCTCCCTCAATCCCCCCACTTTCCCTCCTCACCGCCCGCACTGCCCTCCTCCCCCTCTATCCCCCACTCCCTACCTCCCCACTCCTCTCGTTGGGTCCCCATTGTGAGGTGAGGCAAGTACACACAAAAAAAACATGGCAATTTTTTTTAAATTCAATTCGGGATCCTATTGTGATGTCATGACGTCGTAAGCTGCTGACGGACACGGCAAGTGGGGCAGGGCATGTTGAAAAGTTACATTTGTAAAATATATTTATGTAAAGTTTAAAATGTAACATCAATCAGAACAAAACTTGCCACAGCACACCCCAGGACAATGGTGAATAAGGTGGGCCAAAAATAGCATTTGTGTACAGTTTTGGTGTAGTTTCGTGATCACACTCATCATGCACACACACATACAAACCAACAAGATGAGAATTTTAGTAATATATAGATGTATTTCAAATACTTCCTTGTCTTGTTACATAGAACAGTACATCACAGGAACAGTAAAAGACACAAAGAGCTGGAGTAATTCTGAAGGCCAGGCAGCATCTGTGGAGAACTTGAATAGGGGACATTTCGGGCTGGAACACTTCTTCAGTGTCTGCACAAACATGTTGGGCTAAATAGGCCAGCTACTCAGCTGCAATATAGAGTTACATAGAAACTAAAACAGTACAGCATGGGAGCAGAACCTTTGAATTATGTTAACAAGCAGTGTAAGGATGAGTCAATTCGATAGCTACTGACTCTTTTCTTCTCCAAACCAGTCTGTTGTTAAGTTACAAAAGAAACAAAGTGCTGGAAAAACTCAGTGGGTCAGGCAGCATCTCTGGAGAACATGGCTTGGTGACATTTCAGGTTCTTCAGTCTGATTGTCGTAGGGGGGAAACAGTGGAAAAGATGCAGGGGTGGAACGAAGCCTGCCAAGTGATAGGTGGATACAAGCGAAGTGACATATTTGGAGGCATAATCTTTGCACAAGACATTAATCCAAGATGGCTTTGGCTTCTCAAAATTCCATGCTAATTTACAAAATATGACCATGTAGGGTAGAACTATCGTACAAGTGATTGGTGGTGGGCATGGACTCGGTGGACCGAAGGACCTGTTTCCACACTGTATCTCTAAACTAAGGGGGGGGGGGGTCTCATACAAGACAGAGGCACGTGAGAGGCTAGAAGCTGGTATGGAGGGTGGTGAGGGAAAGGTTAGTGGACAGAATAGGCAGGTGAAAGGTAGAGAGCGAGGAAGGAGGGGTGGTTTAAAATCCATGTATTTTAATGCAAGGGACCTGTCGGGTAAGGCAGATGAGCTTAGGGCATAGATAGGTACAAGCGACTGGGATGTTGTAGCCATGACTGAAACCTGGGGCAGGACTAGCAGCTCAATGTCCTGGGTTACAGGAGATTCAGGAGAGACAGGGGTGAGGGAAAAAGAGGCTGGTTGCATTCTAGGTTAAGGAGGATGTCACGGCTGTGTTCAGAGGTGACATTGCAAATGGTTTGTCTAGTAGGCTGTATGAGTGGAGCTGAGGAACAAGAAAGGGATGATCACCTTGTTGGGGGGAGTACTGCAGACCACTGCATAGTCAGCGGGAATTAGAAGAACAAATATGCCAGGTGATTGCAGGTCAAATAAGGTTGTTGTAGTAGGGGATTTTTTCCTTTCCCAATATTGACTGGGAAAATCAGTGTGAAGGGTTTAAATGGGGTGCAATTCCTCAATAGTATTCAGGAGAGTTTTTCAAGCAGTATGAAGAGGCACCCACACTTGAGCGGGCAATGCTGGACCTAGTATTCGGAAATTGGGAAGGGCAGGTAAATGAAGTGTGTGTGGAGGAGCCTTTTGGGATTAGAGACCACAGTTTGATTAGGTTTAAGATAGTTATGGATTGGGACAGAGAGGGCCCACGTGTTAAAATGCTCAACTTTGAGGGTATGAGAGAAGGTCTTGCTCGAGTTGACTGGAGCAGGTTATTTGAGGGGAAAGGAACATCAGCCAAGTGTGCTGACAAAACTTCAGGATACGTACATCCCCATTAGAATGAAGGGCAGAGCAGGCAAATGTAAGGAAGCTTGGCTGACAAGGGAAATTGAAGAAATTGAAGAATTGGTCAAAAATAAGAAGGATGCATGGGACAGGTATAGGCAGCTGGGATCAAGTGCATTCCTTGAGAAGTTTCGGGAACTAAGGAGTAAACTGAAAAAGGAGATCAGAAGGGCAAAACAGGGCCAGGAGATAGCACTGGCGGGTAGCAATAAAGACAATCCCAAAAGATTTTATAAATACATAAGAGGGAAAGGGGTAACTAGAGAGAGAGTGGGACCTCTCAAGAACCAAAGCAGTCACCTCTGTGTGGAGCCACAGGAGATGGGCAAGGTCCCCAATGATTATTTCTCCTCTATTTACCGAGGAGAAAGACAGTAGGACGGAGGAAATTGTGGCAGTCTATGGAAGTGTTGTGAGAGCAATCAGTGCTACAATCGAAGAAGTACTGAAGGTACAAACGTGTATGAAGGTAGACAAATCTCTAGGACTTGATCAGATATATCCGAGGACATTGTGGGAAACCAGAGAGGAAATTGCAGGAACCCTGGTTGAAATTTACGAGTCGTCCTTAAATACAGGAGAGGTGCTCAAAGACTGGAGGGTGGCAAATGGTGTGCTTCTTTTCAAGAAGGGCTGCAGGGGAAATGCTGGGGACTATAGGCAGCTGGGATCTGGTGAGCTTAACATCTGCAGCTGTCAAGTTTATAGAGAATATTCTGAAGGATAGGTTATACAGGCATTTGGATGGGCAAGGGCCGATTATGGATCATCAGCATGGTTTTGTATGTGGGAGGTCGTGTCCCACAAATCTGATTGAGTTTTTTGAAGACGTGACCAAAAAGGTCAATGCGGGCAGAGCTGTAGATGTTGTGTACATGGATTTCAGTAAGACATTTGACAAGGTTTTGCATGGTACGCTGCTCTGGAAGGTTAGATCGCATGGGATCCAAGGAGAGATAGCAGAATGGATAGCAATTTGACTCCATGGAAGGAAGCAGAGGGTGATGGTGGACGGTAGCTTCTTGGACTGGAGGCCTGCGTCTAGTGGTGTACCCCAGTGTTCGGTGCTGGGCCCGTTACTGTTTGTCATCTACATCAATGATTTGGACGAAAACATGCAGGGCAAAATTAGCAAGTTTGCTGATGATACAAAAGTGGGTGGTTTTGCAGATAGTAAAGATGGTTGTGATGGTTGAGCAGAATATGGATCAAAAGGTCAGGTGGGCTGAGGAAGGTCAGGTGGTTGATGGAATTTAATACAGTGTGAGGCATTGCATTTCGGGATGTCTAACATGGGCAGGACCTACACAGTGAATGGTAGGCTTCTGGGGAGTGTTGTGGAGCCGAGTGATCTAGGAGTGCAGGTGCATGGTTCCTTGAAGTTCGAATCACAGGTAGATAAGGTGGTCAAAAAGGCTTTTGCCACTTTGGGCTTCATCAGTCAGAGTATAGAGTATAAAAGTTGGGAGGTCGTGTTAAAGTTGTATAAGAAGTTGGTGAGACCGCGTTTAGAATATTGTGTTTAGTTCTGGGCCCCATGTTATAGGAAAGATATCGTCAAGCTTGAAAGGGTTCAGAGAAGATTTACGAGGATGTTGCCAGGACTCGAGGGCCTGAGCTATAGGGAGAGTTTGAATAGACTGGGTCTCTATTCCTTGGAGTGCAGGAGGATGAAGGGTGATCTTATAAAGGTGTATAAAATCATGAGAGGAATATATCGGGTAGATGCACAATCTCTTGTCCAGAGTAGGGGAATCGCGGACCAGAGGACATAAGTTCAAGGTGAAGGGGAAATGATTTAATAGGAATCTGAGGGGTAACTTTTTCACACAAAGGGTGGTAGATGTGTGGAACAAGCTCCCAGATGAGGTAATTGAGGCTGCGACTATCCCAAAGTTTAAGAAACAGTTAGGCAGGTACATGGATATGACAGGTTTGGAGGGATGTGGGATTAGTGTAGCTGGGACATGTTGGCCGGTATGAGCAGGTTGGGCCAAAGGGCCTGTTTCCATACTGTATCACTCTATGACTCTATCACTCTAAACACTGCCGTCGAAAAAAAAATCGTAGTCTTTAAATGTAGTCAGCAATGTTGTCGAATACGTACGCTTCATGTGCAATGAAGCCCTGATTATGGACTAAAACTAAATGGCTAACAGTTTGTAAGGGATGAGTACACTAAAATTCTGAAAGCTATTGTCAATATTTAATCGAGTTCACCTTTGAATGAACAGAAGTAGTATTAAAATTGTAAATCAACAAATTTCATTGTTTAATCTTCCAACGTAAATTTTCACAGTCACAAATATCATTACTAATTTTTACTGAATGCGAATATGCACAGAGATTTAGCAATGAAGTTTGTTAAAGTGACATATTTATACAATAAATATTTGCTGTATGAAGTAAATCCAGTAATTTAAGAAATTTGGTGTCATGGCAAAAGTAGGTTGTTTGCATTTAAAATCCTTCAACTTTTGCTGAGAACTTTGGGGTCAAAAAAGTTGAAGGCAACAGCAATGTGAGCCTGATAGTCTGTTATAATTTCCTTGTAAAGTCTGAATGGTGTTTTCATGGTAGTAAAACTGCCCATGAGTCAGTCAAGCCACAAGCTAGTAACTGTTCACAACAGATGTTTCCTTATGACACGAGGTAATGTACTGGAACTCATCTCAGGGGCGTCGGGAATGCATGTCAAACGCCAGTCAGTATTTTCAACTCTGTCAGGGATGTACAATAGACTAATTGTGTCTAATTTTGGTTACTCTATTTACAGATGCATTACATCTACATATTTACAATTAGGCAGTCGAGTTCAGATTCCTACACCAGCTCAGATCAATATAATCTGGTCTTTAAGCCAGGGCTTCGTATTGAACTTTTATCTGTAAACCTCTCTCAACCTTTCCTTCAGGACACTGCTTAATACATACCTTTTTCATCAAGAATTTGGTCATCTATCTTTATATTTCCTTATGTGGCCTAGTGTCAAATTGCTTTTTATAACACTCCTGGAATATACATCAGGATATTTTTTTACATTAACAATTGATTGGTCGAATTGATTGAAAGATGCGGCATGGATATAAACACTTTGGCCCACCGTCCAGGCCGACCCATTCACACCAGTTCTATGTTATCCCACTTTTGCTTCAGCTTCCTCCTCTCTAGGGCCGATTTACAGGCGACACTTAACCAACGAACTCGCACATCTTTGGGATGTGGGAGGAAATAGGAGCACGCGGAAGAAACCCACGCGGCCACTGAAAGAATGTGCAAACTCCACACAGACAGCTCTCAAGGTCAGGATCTTTACCAGCAGCTTTACCAGCAGTGCCACTGTGCCACCTAAAGATGATCTATAAATCCAGGCTTTTTTTTGTTGTTACATATTGACCAGACATCATGCCCAAACTAAAGGTGAAATAGCAAATAAAAAGGATTCATATAATCAGCTGGAATTCTGGCTGTCTGGCAACTCATTCTACTGCCAACCTTTTCATGAAAGCTTATTTGGCATTGTCTAAACATCCATTCATGATGCTAGTAGACACATTCCTTTTCAGTGTGAAGGAACCTATTTCTGCTTCAATTCTATTCCATGATGTGAACTGCATCTCCTCTTGTGGCTACTCTACATGTGTGTTGAAAGAAATTAATGTTCAGTTTGCTAAAATCACAAGGATGTTGCCTGGATGGGAGGCTTTGAGTGATAAGGAGAGATTGAACAAGCTGGGATGGTTTTCTCTGCATCAAAGGAGATTGAGAGTTGACATGATATAACATGATGAGAGGCAGAGATGGGGAATTAGCCCAAGTTGCCTAAGTAAAATAGCAGGATGCGGTGGAGACTCTCTTCAAACGAGGGAAGGGATATCACCCCAGGGGCCACATGAGGGGCGAGGGTGCCGGGTATAATCATAAGATCATGTGATAGGAGTAGAATTAAGCCATTCAGCCCATCAAGTCCATTCCGCCATTCAATCATGGCTCCCTCCTATCTCCATTCTCCTGCCTTCGCCCCATAAATTCTGACACCCGTACTAATCAAAAAACTATCTTTCTTTGCCTTAAATATACCCACAGATGGCCTCCACAGCCTTCTGTGGCAAAGAATTCCACAGATTCACCACCCTCTAACTAAAGAAATTCCTCCTCGTCCTTCCTATAAAAAGATCCTTTAATTTTGAGCCTATGACCTCTAGTCCTAGACTCTCCCACTAGTGGAAACATCCTCTCCACATCCACTCTATCCAAGCCTTTCACTATTCTGTAATGATATTTCTGTGAACACTAATAGTAAGATTAAATGAGAACTTACCAGTCTGAAGTTTGATCTTTATTTTATGAGGAGTTACGTTGACGGATTACGTGAAGACCCCGCCAGCACACATGCGTGACATTCTTCAAAGCAGTGGTGTGAAATCACAGATAACAGAAGTTGACTAAACATATAGTAAGATAAGAGAACTAAAATACCAGTTGACCTTTATATAGAGGGTTGGGAGCAGAGGGCACATAATCCCTCAACGTAACTCCTCATAAAATAAAGATCAAACTTCAAACTGGTAAGTTCTCATTTAATCTTACTATTTTATCATGTGAGTGACTATGTGAAGATTTCAAAGCTCTTTGATTTCATGGCTTGGAGACGAGTCCATGCATCACACACTGCATCAGTGAAGAGTGAATTTTAATAATGCATTCAGTCATGACTTAGGTATAGACATGTTGATGCTATTAATGGATAAATAATGATAATAGTAACCTCCCTCAACTGGGAGGAACTATAACACAGACCTAAAGTAGAGTTGGCAAATACCCCCG
The DNA here is from genome assembly GCA_963514005.1 of Raja brachyura. Next base: position 77,977,769 of record OY740781.1, read on the forward strand.
GTCTGGCAAAGGGTATTTCTAAAATGTTTGGAACATCGTTCATCAGACCATCCTGCAGCCATCCGGTCCCGTGATGTGGTCCCGTGAAACATCCATCCCCTGCTGCTGATATAGTTGCAGCCTGGGTGGAGTGAGACTTATTTGTCAGTGTTCACTCCTGTATCCCAGAACCCATATTAACCAGCTGGAGATGGTCTGTAGTGATATTTTCTTATGAGGCTTCACGTGACTAACAATCATAGCTAGTTCAGAGTCTCTAAGGCTCTAGTGACCTTAACATACTGGTGTAGATGTGTGACCACACACAACCGAAGGTCCATAGGATATGCCAACATTTCTGGTTTGAGACCCAATGTCCCTGGTGTATTCTGCTGATTAAGTCATAACATAAATGTAATTTCCCTGCAGAATAATCATCTTGTCCAGTCACAGCTATGCAAAAACTGGACCCATTGTGCTGAGTCAGCACCATGAGCATAACCACTTGGTTAGTGAGCCAAGGACAGGGATGTTCCAATGTTAACATCCTATATACCTGCGTACCTGGCCTGGGGGGTGTCGAGTTGAAGATACCCTTCATAATCTAGATATCAGAAGGAGAGACCCGACAGAGTGGATTCTACTCCTCGCAGCCAATATGTCGAGAAGGCACATGCGGCACAGTAAATGGCACTCTATTAATGATTGTCATTATAGAAACTGAACTTCACGACGTCAGTCATCCGTGTCAACTTATATGTAATAACAAACTACTTCCCATCTCTTATGAGGGAAGTACTGCTTATTTGGTGCTATCCCTCCAATTGCAGTGAGCATGTCCATAGTTTGGTTTAACAATTCTAGCTGCAGGAACGGTTTTCCCAGTCTGCAAGTCAATGAATTGAATTATTTATGCAGAGGATGGTTTCCCGAGTCACGGCTAACCAGCAATTTTGTGCCTGGAAATAACCATATAAGGTTCTATCATCATTCCCAACATATGCGTGAATCATGGCTGTACAGGCCAGTCAGGCACTACGAAAATGCCTGAAGCGGGAATTGCTGAATTTGCAAGACCCGTCTGATATGATAAAATGGAGAGAGACGAAGAGCATTCTTCCCCAGTGTATCAAGAATGCATCCATCGCCACTGATATGCCACGTATTTTGTAACTGGTGAATGAGCCTGGATGCAACATTTCGATCTTTAGGTGTTCCATCAAGCCCACAATGTCCTTAAATACTTGCGATCCAACATCCATTCTGTGTTGTCATTGCGTTTACATGATGATACACCAATGCCAAATGAAATTAGATAAACTATTACCGGATACTTTGACTTGATTGCACCCATGTGATTGACATATAACAGCACCAGAGTGTATCAAGTTAGACTTGAGCATGCAGATTATGCATATTCGCACAAACCTTTAATCCACAGAATGCACTTAGTGTGAATAGGTAGTTGATACCATATAACTGAACAATTGGTAATTCATGCAACCCCATCCGCCTCCGTAACTAAAGATGGTACTTAGTAATTATCCATCTTTGAGCAATAGCATCAGTTAATAATTAACTGACGAGTACTGATGAAGGTTAGTGGGGCAATGCTGAATACTGTTTGTCCTTCATGGTGACTTTGATAGTTTCTGCTGGGAATAGCTTAGGTCTGGTAGTAATTACCTACATGGTACCTGTGAGCTTGCTCCTTTGCACGCTGTAAAGCTTTGATGATGCAAAGGCGCAAATAGCACAGCTGAAAGCCAACATATTGCCAATCCCAGACAATTTAATAGAGTTAAAGGTAATCGTAATACTCAATAATTTCAGTTGGTATCAACTTAAATTTAACTGGATGGATGATAACCCAATTCTGCAGTATAATTTGTGGCTGATACCGCTGATTTGGCAAAATATAGCGTTTTTAGAACATCATCCAGATAGGCCATAACAATAGCTTTTAGCTCTGAGCAGCCGAGCACTGGTTTTAGTAATTTGGTAAATAGCCTGGGGCTGAAGTTTGCCCATTTTGCAATGCTTTTGACTGTAGCATGGTTCCATCCAGCTAAATTTCAAGTAGCTTCGGTGAGCCCTGTGAGTGGAAACTGTTCCTCTGTTGTTAGACAGTAATTAAGTTTTCTATTCAGAAAAGTCTATACTGCACATGCGAGTTGAACCGGTATCTTTCATTGTGACAATGAGCGGCCCGCAACTGCAGCCTGTCTTGAAAGGCAACTGGCTTGCGTAAAACAAGTGTAAATTTACCAACTTGTAAATCACCCACATACCTCATATTTTGGAAAGAACCAGACCCACCTACCTTCATGGTTATTGGTGGTCTTGTGGTAAACCCAAAGGCCCCAGGTGCAGGTTCTAATTCCGTCCCAGATTTGGAGAGTAGGATTGCTGGGGTGCGTGGACCCAATTTCCTGAGGACCGGTTTGGGCCTTGGCCTGAAAGGCCTGTGCCCAGTTTTGAAGCTGCCACCAGCTTCAGTGAAACGCTTGCTGTCGACATGTGTGGGGTGTGTTTTTGCCGTGGTACCTTGATAAGCCGGACAGCTTTAATTCTTCATCTGGGTCTTACCTGTTTGGGCAGGTTTCCTGAAGAGAGGATTCGGCGGCTGGACATTGCTGGCCTCACTAGAACCTGCAGATTTGGAATTTAAGGCAGGTCCGATGGCATTCTTCTGAAAGCAGTTCAATTTGAAGTGTGCATTATACCCTCACATAGCGCTGTTCACTGCTGGTCCTTTCAGGAACAATTTTGCAGGTGCATGGTATCCCACAGCCGGCATGTGTCCAGTAACGATGTGGCGTGAGGTGTCTGTTCCTTCACGAGGGAACTCTGGCCTCCAGGTTTCTTCGTTAGCGAAGGTCGTGATGTCATGCCAGAATTTTCTGGAACCTCACGCTTGCACTCCAGTATGTTCCCTGGACATACTTCCGAGTCTTCTGCTCCATGCGGGATAAATGGCCGCTGTCGTTATCCGTAGGCGGTGGACCTGCCAGCCCGGAACCTGCTGAGTCTCCGGGGTTATCCGTCGGTTGTATATTCCCAGTCCGGACCCTGCTGAGTCTCCGGCCTTATCCGCAGGCGGTGAATCTTTGAGCCTGGACCCTGCCGAGTTTACGGGCTTATCCGTTGGCGGTATATTCGCAGCCCGGACCCTGTCGGGTCTCTGGGCTTATCCGTCGGTGGTATATTTCTCCTGATATGCCATTCCATGGACCATATCAGGATGGAGCATTAGTGGGATGAGCGCTCTCTGACGCTATCCGTGCTCCACATGGGTAAACGTCCGAGGACATACCCATGTCGGAGGGTACCCTCCTGGCCTGCCCAGGCCTTTCAGACTCCGTTGAACCTCTCTGGGCCGCTGGAGAGTGAAAAACGCCGCCGGCTATCCGCACTTCTGCGGTCCGCAGCTGTGTCTTCCACACGGTCCCCGCGGCGAGGTTCCCCGAGCCGGGTTCATCCCGCAGCTTGTCCTGTCATGCGGTCCCCGCGACCGGGGTTCCCCGAGCCGGGTTCACCCCGCGGTTTGGCTTCCCCGTGGTCCCCGCAACCGGGTTTCCCCGAGCCAGGTTCACCCCGCGGCTTGATTCCTCTTGTTGTCCCGGGTTCCCCGCGGATTCCAGTCCGCGGTTTACCCCAGCCGGGATTCCCTCGCGGTCCCTGGAGACGGGATTCCCCGCGAAGTCTGTGGTGGGATTCCCCCCCCCAGCCGGCATCCCTTGCGATTCTCACAGCCGGGATTTCCCCGCGGTGTAGGGGAATCCGCGATATCTCCAGCAGGAACTCTATCAGAACTTCCTGCATGGAGAAAAAACAGACCTGGAATTTAAGTTGAAAAACTTACCTTCAGGTTTCAAACTTACCGCTGGTGGAGCAGTGCTTCCACAGCCTGGCGATGCGCAATGCGGTAGACGATATGACACGCATGCCTGCTGGTGGGGTCTTCACGTGACTCCGAAGTAAAATTAAATGTTAAAGAATGTATAGCTGCTGAGAATGTAGTGAAATGCTTCTTGCCAATGCAGCACATAAAAAAAGAATACAGACTTAACAATAATAAAGAGATTTTATAACCATAACCATATAACTATATAACAATTACAGCACGGAAACAGGCCATCTCGGCCCTTCAAGTCCGTGCCGAACAACTTTTTTCCCTTAGTCCCACCTGCCTGCACTCATACCATAACCCTCCATACCCTTCTCATCCATATGCCTATCCAATTTATTTTTAAATGATACCAACGAACCTGCCGCCACCACTTCCATTGGAAGCTCATTCCACACCGCTACCATTCTCTGAGTAAAGAAGTTCCCCCTCATGTTACCCCTAAACCTCTGTCCCTTAATTCTAAAGTCATGTCCTCTTGTTTGAATCTTCCCTATTCTCAAAGGGAAAAGCTTGTCCACATTAACTCTGTCTATCCCTCTCATCATTTTAAAGACCTCTATCAAGTCCCCCCTTAACCTTCTGCGCTCCAGAGAATAAAGACCTAACTTATTCAACCTATCTCTGTAACTTAGCTGTTGAAACCCAGGCAACATTCTAGTAAATCTCCTCTGTACCATCTCTATTTTGTTGACATCCTTCCTATAATTGGGCGACCAAAATTGTACACCATACTCCAGATTTGGTCTCACCAACGCCTTGTACAATTTTAACATTACATCCCAGCTTCTATACTCAATGCTCTGATTTATAAAGGCTAGCATACCAAAAGCTTTCTTTACCACCCTATCTATATGAGATTCTACCTTCAAGGAACTATGCACGGTTATTCCCAGATCCCTCTGTTCACCTGTATTCTTCAATTCCCTACCGTTTACCATGTACGTCCTATTTTGATTTGTCCTGCCAAGGTGTAGCACCTCACCTCAGATTTTAAACATAAAAAACATTTGCCCACAATGGTTCCCATTATGAGGGAAGGCACAATGTCCAGCCCCATCCACATGTCCTCCCATAGTCATGCCTATGAGGCCTCCGCAGTCGCCTTCACGGAGGCCCGATGTTCCAGGCCGTTCTCGCCGGGAGATGGTGCTCCGGTGTTTGGAGAATCTTCTCAGCGGCTTGGGACACCTGGAACTCCTTACCGGAGTCCGCGACTTCCAAAGCCAACAAGGCCGCGCTGAATGGAGCTCCCCCACTGGCTCCCGATGTTGAAGTCAGTGCCGCCGCCCGCAGCTGAGCGCTCCGCAGCTCCGCGATGTTATTCTCGGCGGTCCCAGCTCACCAGAGTTCCAGCGCAGTGACCCAGGCAGGGCATCGCCCGATCCGCGATGGCGCTCCAGTGCTGCGCCGCTGCCGAAGCCAAGGTTCTGGGCGGTCTCTTCAGGAAACACACTCCAGGCCCGCTGGTAGGCCGCGAGGACGGGTCGAAAGTGCAGCCCGGAGATAAGCTGCCTCTCCGACCACTTAGGGACCCTGAAAGGTTGTTTCCCCCTTCCCCCCCCCCAACCCCCCCCCCCCACACAAAAAAGAATAGACTCCAAACAAAGCACTTTAACTCACTAAAAATAAAGAAAAGAGTGAAACACAGACAGCTGCAGGCTGGGCAGCCGTACCACACAGGACGGCGCCGCGGGGAGAGGCAGAAACATTAACAAATATTTCAGAAGCATCTGGACATACTTGAATGAGCAAAGCAAAGTGAGATAAGGAATTAATGTGGGTAACTGGGATTAGTATAGATAGACATGATGGCCGACAAAAGCTGAATGGGCTGAAGGGCAGAGTGAATTGGAGGAACATCATCTCATATTTCGCTTGGGCAGCTTACAGCCCAGTGGTATGAATATTGATTTCTCCCATTTCAGGTAGCCCCGGCATTCCCTCTCCCTCTATCCCTCCCCCGCCCAAGTCTCACCAGCTTCTCGTTTTCACCCTACAAACAGCTAACTGTGTCCTTTATCATCGTTATTTTTTTGCTTATCTTTTATTCATTGGTCTTTATCTCTCTACATAATCATCTATAATCTCTCGTTTCCCTTATCCCTAACCAGTCTGAAGAAGGATCTCAACCCGAAATGTCACCCATTCCTTCTCTCCAGAGATGCTGCCTGTTCCGCTTAGTTACTCCAGCTTTTTGTGTCTATCTTCGGTTTAAACCAGCATCAGCAGTTCCTTCTTACACACCCATTACTATGCTGTGCAACTCCATACTCTATGAGAATTCATATTCACAGCTAACTTGCCAAATGTCAATGAAGTGTGTCTACTGCTGATAATACTATGTAAACATGTGATGTTTACTTGAAAATTCTCTCTCTCTCTCTCTCTCTCTCTCTCTCTCTCTCTCTCTCTCTCTCTCTCTCTCTCTCTCTCTCTCTCTCTCCCTCTCCCTCTCCCTCTCCCTCTCCCTCTCTCCCTCTCCCTCCCTCTCTCTCTCTCTCTCTCTCTCTCTCCATCTCCCTCTCCCTCTCTCTAGAACAAGAAGTAAACAGGCAAGACTGTGTTGAAGAAAGCAGCAAGGGACCACTTTTGTTACTCCTAATTTCAAACATCTTCAACAAGGTTACAAAGGCAAAAACGTCACCCATTCCTTCTCTCCAGAGATGCTGCCTGTCCCACTGAGTTACTACAGCATTTTGTGTCTATCTTCCCACATTGCCTGTCTAGATTGACTCGAGAAGCAACTACATTTGGAGTAGAGGTCATTAATACTACAGTTCACTTAGCCTTTGTTCATACAGTGTTCTCAGACACTTCTTGATATCACATGTATTGGTTGAATACTGACTTCTGTGATCATGCCGATTTTTGTGTGAAATCCAACATGGATCATCCACTCATCTCTTCTGGCTAAGTATGGTTGAGAAGTTTCTGCCTAGTTATTGTTACTTGTGTGCTGGACTTCACCCTCATTGACGTAGTGAATGTTTCTGGAGACGCCTCTTCCTGTTATATCTTTAATTACCCATCAAGTTTCACAACTAGATGCGGCAGTGCTGCAGAATTTTGATAGGTTGTTGGATTGCTTCATGCTGTGTTGGGAATATATTATAAATACAAACTTTGGTAAAACATCCCCATCCCTAGAAATAATTATAATGGTAAACACATAAATCCTCACTAGACAGATTTCAGTGATTCTAAAGGAACACATTAGTAACTTTGAAACAAGAAAATGCAGATGCTAGTTTGCACAAAAGAACACAAAGTGCTGGAGTTACTCAGCGGGTCAAGCAGCATCCGTGGAGAAAGTGGGTAGGTGCCATTTCAAGCCGGGATCTTTCTTCAGACTCTAAGTTTGTTCCATGTGGAAGCTTAATTTTATAACTTGACCAAATGGAGGCAGGAAGACTTGTAAGATCTGGAGAGACATAAACAGACTGTGGTTTGGAAACTATCATCCATTTAACACTAACACTAAAGAACAAAATGATCACTTCCACGTCCAAATTAAAATTATAGTTATGGAATATTTTCCCACACTGCCGAGCTTAGAGGATTGGAAATTCAGCTGGTCATGAGCCATTTCCTCAAACATGTCTCTTGCGATGGTTATAGAAACATCAATAGACATTTTAAGATACATTTCTGGAAACTGTATATATGATACATCCATCTGGTGAGGTGCAGATGTTGGACATTCAGCTGCACTACTGGAATGAGATACATATGGGCTTTGCACTGATGATAGAAACCATGTCTGACAAAATCATTTTAATTCCATCTTTCTGTATGTCTGCATTCTGTTTTATAAAATTCCCCTTATTGACATTAGTGATCCTCAAGAATGCAAAAAGTTCTTCATGGGTTTCCTGAAAGAAAAATTCAGATGAGAAGAGAAATGCAAATTTATTTTACTTAGTTAAAAAATAAATTTGCAATAATTGTAATAAGATCATCAAAAAAGAAATAGAAAAAATTAAACACTAGCCAGAGAAGGACGTTAATGTTTGTTCTGTCGTGTTTTGTCCTTTTTTTGTACAACTTATTTGAAATGCATAATAAAAATATCTAAATTTAAATTTATTCACAAATTACCAAGAAAACTATTGATATTTGGCTGGAAATATTCTACGTGTTACTTAACTATTTATTTAATTATTTTCCAGAGTAATTGCTTAAAAATGAGATATATCTGTATGGAACAAAAACATTTGTCTTCTGTGATTTTACTGACCATTCATAAACATTAGTGTCTTTGTTAAAATATCCACAAAAGAATTTGATTGAAATATGTCAATATTAGTTTTCACACCACCAAATCCAGACAGATGTAGAGCAAGTTGTAGCAGAGAATTCAAGCTGGACTATTAAATAGCAATCATTAATGAGAATTTCTTAATGTAGCAAAGCATGTTAAGGAATGACATTTTATCTGTGACCAGTTATGAAATTATCGGCTGCAGGAGGGAAATCCCATCTTATTGCTTCAGCAGTGAAAAATCTTAAATGGCTTCCTGAGAATTCAGTTCACACACAACATATGGAAAGGATTAAATGGGTTCAGTAATTAATTCACAACAGGAGTATTGTGGCAAACTCTTATTGCCATCAACATCATTGGTCTGGGATTAATTGCATGTAGGCAAAATGATTTTAGTAAATAACTAAATTGTGGCTTCCAATCATCTTTGGATATGTGACCACATTAAAGTACAATTAAATAATAATTTCACAAGAAGATCAAAAAAAGGTGCAGAAACGTGTCATATATACACTCTAGATAAATCTTTGCCTCAGTTACAGTTTCCTTTAGATTGTCATAACCCTTGATTACCTTATCATCCAAATTTCTTGGCCGTGAATATGTTCAGTGATTCATCTTACACACCTCTCATAATTGCTTGACTGTGATATCATGAATTGACTTCATATGGAGACTACAGCTTTGACTTGGCCTAACTAAAGGTCTGATTTCCTTGACATCAATCAAGGTAACAGTGGGAATTTGCATTTGCTTTGAATGCGATTGCTTGGGGGGATGAAATCTATATGGGCTCTCTGTTATATTTTATACATGTTATACATAGTGCTTGGTTGAAGAGGGGATTGTAAAGAAATGTGATACCCTCCAAAGTGTTACACTTTGCATGTGAAAGTGATCATTTGAATATAAACCCGAGTCCTCGCCCAATTTAAAATCACAATCCGTTTAATCTGAACAAGGGGAGACCTCATTGAAACTTATCGAATAGTGAAAGGACTGGATAAAGTGGATGCAGAGAGGATGTTTCCTCTAGCAGAATGTCTCCACGAGTATAGAAGTTGGGAGGTCATGTTGCAGTTGTATAAGGCATTGGTGAAGCCGCATTTAGAATATTGTGCTCTGTTCTGGGCACCATGTTATAGGAAAGATATTGTCAAGCTGGAAACGGTACAGAGAAGATTTACAAGGATGTTGCCAGGGCTAGAGTGTCTGAGCTAGAGGGAGAGGCTGAGTAGGCTGGGACTCTAATCCTTGGAGCGCAGGAGGATGAGCGGTGATCTTATCAAGGTGTACAAAATACTGAGAGAAATAGATCAGGTAGATGCACAGAGTCTCTTGCCCAGAGTAGGTGAATCGAGGACCAGAGGACATAGGTTTAAGGTGAAGGGGAAAAGACTTAATAGGAATCTGAGGGGTAACTTTTTCACACAAAGTGTGGTGGGTGTATGGAAGAAGCTGCCAGAGGAGGCAGTTGAGGCAGGGACTATCCCAACATTTAAGAAACAGTTAGACAGGTACATGGATAGGACAGGTTTGGAGAGATATGGACCAAACGCAGGCAGATATGACTAGTGTATCTGGGTCATGTTGGCCGGTGTGGGCAAGTTGGGCCGAAGGGTCTGTTTCCACACTGTATCACTCTGTGACCCTATGACTCTAGTGGGAGAGTCTTGGACCAGAGGACATAGCTACAGAATAAAAGAATATAATAAAAGGTGTTGCACTTTGGGAAGTCTAATGGAAGGGGAAAATATATGATTTATGGCATGACTCTTAACAGAGTTGATGTACAAAGGGATCTAGGGGTCCAAGTCCATAATTCCCCGAAAGTGACAACACAAATAGATGGAGTGGTAAAGATGGCATATGGTATGTATGCTTTCATAGGTCAGAGTATTGAGTATAAGAGTCAGGAAGTCATGATCCGACTTTAGTCAGGACACATTTGGAGTTATGTGTGCAGTTCTGGTCACCCCATTATAGGAAGGATGTGGAAGCAGAGGTTGGAAAGGGTGAAAAGGGTGCAGGGGTTAACCAGAATGACGTCTAGATTAAGGGGGTATTAGTCACAGGGTGAGGCTTGACAAACTTGGATTGTTTTCTCTGGAGTGCTGGAGGTTGGTGGGAAGACCTGATAAAAGTATATAAACTTTACTTTCGTTTAGTTTATAATTTTCACGTGCACCAAGGTATAGTGAAAAGATATTGTTTGCATGCTATCCAGTCATAGAAAACACTATACATGAATACAATCAAACCATCCATACTGCACAGGTAAAGGATAAAAGGTACAACATTTAGTGCAAAATAATGTTTGACCAAGGATAGTTCAAAGGTCTCCAGTGAGATAGATGGAGGCCAGGGCTGTACTCTAGCTGGGAGCACCATTCAGTTGCCTGATGACAGCTGGGAAAAAACAGTCCCTGAATCTGGAGGTACGTGTTTTCAAACTTCTTACTTCTTACCCAATGAAAGAGGAGCGAAGAAGGAGTGACCAGAGTGTGATTATACTGATTATACTGGCGGCATCACCGAGGCAGCGTGAAGAGTAGATGAACTCCATGGAAGTCAGGTTGGTTTGCGTGATGGTCTGGGCAGATTATGAAAGGCTTAAACAGTCAAAATCTTTTCCGCACAATAGAAAAATCAAAAACTAGAGGGCATGGCTTGGGTGAGCGAGGCAAAGTTTATAGGATATGGGCTTGGCAATTGATGTTACATGAAGGGTGGTGAGTGCCTGGAATGTGCTGCTGGGGTTGGTGGTTGAAGCAGATACATTAGTGGCATTGAAAATACATTTGGATAGGCATATGGACATGCAGGGAATGGAGGGATATGGATTATGTGCAGGTAGATAAGTGTTGGTCCAGGCATCATGTTTGGCATAGACATTGTGGGCAGAAGGTCCTGTTATTTTTCTAAAATCGTTGTGAACTTCTGCTCCATGGATTTCTGTCTTCAATCATTTGTGGCCACCTATTGATTTGCCAGTCTGCAATATCATTGTTGCCTTCAGTGGACTTCCAGCTTGGAATCCTTAACAATAATTATTCTGCTCTTGTGAGATTCAATCTCTGATCTGCACTCAAAAGGTAAAGAGACAAGAGTGTTTTATTGTCACCTTAATGGAACAATGAAATTCTTCCTGTCTCTGTCTCATTTTGGAAAGGTCTCATCCAAAAGAAGATGCCTCTAACAATCATATAACTTCTCAATTACACTCTGAACGGACAGACTGGATTGATCTTTGGAGCAAGCTTCTGATCAAAGGCAGGATAGGTATCACTGGGATAAGCCTGACATGTTCACATAGAACATGACATGTTCTACATGTTCAGTGTCTAGATGCAATACATTACAAGAAGACACAGTTAGCTATTGACAGAAAATTATTGAAAATAGCTAATTTTAGTCACACAATTTATGATAAGGAACAAATACACAAAGGGGGAAATATTTCTACAATTGGAATTATAAGAGATAGCTCTACTGTGATGCAACTCAATGAACTAAGTTGCTTTCTCTAATGAATTTCCTATGTTACTATCACCGAAGAGTTTTATCAAGCTTTTATCAAGAGTTTTATCAATCTCATAAGTTCTATTTGGTTAGAGAATTCTTGACATACTATTGTATAAAATCTTTAATGGGGTGCTCATCTATCTTGCATTTAACAAATCAATGTGACTACATTATCTCAAAAGATTTAAACGAAGGTCAGAAAGAGATTACAAAGGTGCATGGAAGGCAAAGAGGTGCATCGGTAAACAGGTTTCATAATAAAATAGGTGGAGAGACCTGTAATACATTACCAAAACCTAATTTTCCCCAGCCTTCAAAATCAGTGTCTTGGGATTCATTTGAGCAGTGTCTCCCTCTGAACCTGTCCAAGAGCGGCAGACTTATTATTATGGTTGTGAAGAATTCACCTTTCCAGTTACAGTTGAGTCAATCAAAATCACCACATTTTGTGAATCCACCTGCCTTCAATCATTAGTGACCACCTATTGATTTTCCAGTCTGCAATATCATTATTGCCTTCAGTGGGTTTCCAGCTTGTGGTTTTGGTGGTTACTCACCAAGCATTTAACTCAAAGGATATCACTGATTTCAACACTGCAGTTAACTTCTAACATCCTGTCATGTTGTGAAGGTGTGACTACAAATTACCTTAAATTACTCTGGTAGGACTTAGATTTTGTTTGGGTCCCTCAAAGGGATGAGATTAACACTTGCTGCTACTTCACCCAGCAGCCAATGTCCCCAGCCATGTTTAAAATGCAAACAATGAGAAGAAAGTTGTACTATCATTTTGTTTACAATATTAAAATCTGACGGGATCATTGGTCTAGAATTGACTCGCTCTTCGCTGAAACATATTTGAGCTGTCTAACCCTGTTGGCTTGATAAACAGAAACTTCAATTGGATTGTTTTTAGTGAACTGTCCATGAGAACCTGAAAAGAATTCAGTGTGTATAAATTTGTTTTTAATATGCATGTGAAGAATTCACTTTATCGGTCACTGTCAGGTCAGGCAAAATTACAACATATTTTGTGAACCTTTCGAGATAATTTTTTGGGGGAGTTGGAAAATGATGTAAAATTACAGGTGTGATTAATTGATACAGCTGATTAATTGATCGTCTGATGAATATGCATATCGTATGTGCAAATTAATGCAGTGTATCCATTTTACATACCAGCAGTGGTCAGATGAAGAAAAACGTCATCTGCCTTTGTCAAAGTGTTTTATAGTAATGTGCTTTCTCTCTACTCCCCTCCACATGCCAGAGTCTTTCCAAATGCTGGATAAAGCAGAGGAATTCTTAATTTGTGATAATCTAGGCAATATTTCAAAGAGAAGTATTTCAATTCATCTAAAATATGTTGGATATCTCATATCATTGGATAGTACCAAGTGAGTTTACGTATCACTTTCAAATGTTTCATCTAATCGTTGCTTAATTACTCATCGTATCTCACCAAATGAAAATATAATTCCTTGCCCTGCTTGCAAATTTTAACTCAAAGCACTCTTAAATGCAACACTGTATTATAAAAATACTTTTATAGCTTTCACACAGGCAGCAAGAATGTGACTGAAGGTTATAGGTTTCCTGATGGCACAGAGTGGCATTAATTCCATATAATTGTTTTTAGAAGATCACATACAATTCACCATTACCTGAGCTTGCTGCTGGCCATTGTCTGGTGGCAGCTTCATTGGTTTTATTTTATGACCTGCACTTCCCTCTAGCTGCCTCCTGCACACAACCAATCTATTGGGAGACAAGAAGTTTTACCTTGACCATCTGGTTCTTGACCCCAGTGTCGAATCCAATCTCAAGAGCATGGTGTGTGCATAACCAAAGTCACATGCTAGAAATTCGATTGCACAATCATTTTTTTCCTTTCTGGAGTTAATTTTTTTATTGCCTTCAAAATCCCACCCCCCGCCCTCCATTAAAAAAGATAGTCACAATTTCCAATCCCCATACTTCCACCATCAATTTGTACCAGGTTCCCATTCCTGACAGTTACCACACCGCACCCTGTTAACCCTACCATCATCATCACCATCACCATCACCAGTTTGGCCCAAAGGTTTAATCATATTCAATGTTAATGTTCAACACCTCATATTCTAGAACAACAGGATCAACAGCGCCTCATGTTCTGCCTGGGTAGTTTACAATCCAATGATATGAACACTGAGTTTGCCAATCTCTAACCCTTGCTGCCTCTGGTCCACCCTCACTCATATTCTGATCGAGCTCCGGCCCTCCCATTTGAGCCCTCTTTCCCAAACTGCCTCTCCAGTCCCCCGTCACCCATTTGATGAATAGAACGTTTAAATTAATGATTACATTTTAATAGATACTGTGTCTGAATATCAGAGATGTTCAGTGACATTTTTAAAACACTTACAACTTTGACTGTTGGGGTTAGGCTGTTGTTGTCAGTCAAAGCTTTCTGGGAAGGGTTCCAACACACCATGGGGCACAAATGTCTCTTGAAATTCTTAATTGTATGTAGTTCTATGGCTTCCTCCAGCACTTCATTAAGTTATGGACCATCGTCTGAGTGAAAAGATTGTTCCTGATGTCCTTCTTTGATCTTTTCCATCTCACCTTAAGCCTCTAGCTTTAGAATCCTCTACCCTGCAAAAAAGACTGCGAGCAGTCACTTTATCTAGGCCCCTCATGATCTTGTGCACCTCAATAAGATCTTCCCTCACCTCCTGGGTTTGAAGGAGAAGAGTCCCAGCCCATCCAGTCTCTCCCTATAACTCAAGTCCTCGGATCCAGGGAAACATCCAGGTGAATTTATTCTGCACCCTTTCCAACTGACAACCTTCCTATAGGTGGACAAACAGAACCACACGTTGTACTCCAAGTGTGTTCTCACCAATGACGTACAGCTGCATCATGTTGTCCCTACAGTCCCCTTCCCAGTGAAGGTAAGCGGCAGTAGTATAGCTATGAGGATCACGGTGACTTCGATAGGTTGGGTGAGTGGGCAGATGCATGGCAGGTGCTGAATAATGTGGAAAAATGTGAGGTTATCCACTTTGGTGGAAAGAACAGGAAGGCAGATTATTAACTGAATGGTGTCAGATTAGGAAAAAAAAAGAGGTGCATGAGACCTGGATGTGATTGGACATCAGTCATTGATAGTAAGCATGCAGGTACAGCAGGCAAAGAAAGCACATGGAATGTTGGCCTTCATTGCGAGAGTATTTGAGTTTAGGAGCAAGGAGGTCCTACTGCAGTTGTACAGGGCGCTGGTGAGACTTCACCTGGAATATTGTGTGCAATTTTGGGCTCCTATTTTGATGAAGGTCTTTAATGCTATTCAGCGAGTGCAGCGTAGGTTCTCCAGGTTAATTCCCAGGATGGCGGGACTGACATATGATGACGACTGGGCTTGTATTCACTGGAATTTCGAAGGATGAGCGGGAATCTTATAAAAACGTATACAATTCTTAAAGGATTGGACAGGCTAGATACAGGGGTAGATTCATTCCGCTCACACCTGATGAACAGGGGGAGAATCTGCCAGCAGCTAAAAATGGTGGCCAAGTCTCCTCTGAATCGTTACTGATCTGCAGGTACATGCCATAGTCATGCCACTAATCTTCATAGATCCCTCTCTTGTTCGAATCATCACATTGCCTACCACACAGCCGCATTGCCTTCATAGTGCAAAAAGAAATATTAAACAAAAACAATTAATAACAATGCTCTAGTTATCCTACAAATATTGTTTTTCCTTTGTTTTCACCAGGCAGTAACTTTTCGAATTAGAAAGATGTCAAACATAGTTTTCGGAAGTACCAAGTCTCTCTGCTTATATCCTCGAAACGGAGCATATTTCCTCCTATTGTTATACTTAGGGCGTTTCCAGAATTATTTTTGTGCCCCGTGTCTCCTATTCAATAGGTTGTTGAAATAGAATTATTATATGTCCCGTCAGAACATTTAAGTCCATCAACATGTAATGTTCATATTCAGGAAGAATTTACTCTGAAACATATTTATATAACATATGAAGTACTTTGGCTCAGCCCAGTCCCACGATCAGCATCTGGGGAAAAAGGCCTTCAATTTTTGTGAAGAATGCATAATAAATCAGAATCAGAGATTCACAAGTATTTACTGGGACTGGATGGTGTGAGTTATGAGGAGAGGTTGGATACAGTGGGGCTTTTTCCCTGGAGCATAGGAGGCTGAGGGATGACCTTACACAAAATCATGATACGTAGAGAAGGTCACAGTCATTTCCCAGGGTAGGAGAGCCTAAATCTGGAGGTTATAGAATTAAGATGAGAGCGAACATATAGAAATATATAAAATTCTTAAGGGATTGGACAGGCTGGATGCAGGAAAAATTTTCCCGATGTTGTGGGAGTCCAGAACCAGGCGTCACAGTTTAAGAATAAGAGGTAGGCCATTTAGGACTGAGTTGAGGAAAACCTTTTTCACCCAGAGAGTTGTGAATCTGTGGAATTCTCTGCCACAGAAGGCAGTGGAGGCCAGTTCACTGGATGTTTTCAAGACGTTGCAAGATGAAACTGTAGGCAGGCACAATAACAAAATGTAAAAGATATTCAGATTTAGTCTTTACTTTGGACATACAGTGTGGAAACAGACACTTTGGCCCACTGAGTCTGCACCGACTAGCGATCACCTTGAACACTAGCATTAACCTATACATGAGGGACAATTTATAATTTACAAAAAACAATTAACCTACAATCCTGCAAGTCTCTGGAGTGCGGGAGGAAACCGGAGCACTCGGAGAAAACCCACGTGGTCACAGGGTGATCATACATACTGTGTACAAACAGTTCCCTTAGTCAGGATCAAACCAGGGTCTCTGGCACTGTAAGGCAACAACTCTACCATGCGTCACCATGCTGATAGGTACATGAGCAGGAAAAGTTTGAAGGAATACGGACCAAATGCAGGCAAATTAGTAGTTTAGGTCAGCAAATTGGTAAGCATGGATGAGTTGGGCTGTAGGCCTGTTTCGGTGGCTTATACAGTAACTTTGTGCCTCTTTGATTCTGCGTACACAGGGGTGATTTGGAGCCTTCACTAGGAATTGGGATGAGATGAATATTAGGAATGATTGCAACATTGTAAGAGCCTAAGAAATCAAAGTAGGAAACATCCATTCGGCCATGTGCCATTAACATTAATCATTAAGATCAAGGCCAATCTTTCACCAGCTGTTATTGATATTATTAAAGCTGCTTTAGAATCCATGAAATTAGCACTGGAATTAAAATCTTCCAAGTTCGGATGTTTTCACACACATTTTATACTTAGAAAATAAGCTTTGTTAATTTTATTATTGTCACAAGCACCATGATACAGTGAAACGCTTTTTGTTTTGTTCTATCTAGTCAATACATAATTACAATCACGCCGTCCATAAAGCACAGGTACAGAATACAACATTTGGTGCAAGATAAAGTCTGAGTAAAGACAGTTCAAAGGTCTCCATTGAGGTAGGTGGAGGTCAGGACAGCACTCTAGCTGATGAGAGGACAGTTCCATTGTCTGATAACAGCAGAGAAGAAATTGTCCCTGAATCTGGAGCTATTCGTTTTCAAATTTCAGAACTTCTTGCCTGATGGGAGAAGCGGAAGTAACGAGGATGAGACTGGTCCTTGATTATGTTGGTGGCCTTGCCGAGGCAGCGTGGTGTAGATTGAGTCAATAGAAGGGAAGTTGGTTTGCGTGAAGCCACTTCATGTATTAATTTTGTCCCCAAATTGCACCATTTACATTTCAAACTTCAAGCTCATGTTTCCAAAGCCTTTACAAGATTTAGGTTTAGGTTTAGGTATATTATTATCATGTGTACAGAGGTACAATGAAAAGCCTTGTTTTAGTTTAAGTTTTAGTTTTAGCGACACAGCGTGGAAACAGGGCCTTTTGCCCACCAAGTTGGATATTGCTCTTAGGGCTAATGGAATCAATGGATATGGGGAGAAAGCAGGAACGGGGTACTGATTCTGGGTGATCTGCCATGATCATATTAAATGGCGGTGCTAGTTCGAAGGGCCGAATGGCCTACTCCTGCACCTTTTTCTATGTTTCTATTTTCTTTGAGTCCACACTGACCAATGATCACTTGTATACTATCCTACAAAGCTGCACATCTTTGGAATGTGGAAGGAAACCAGAGCACCATGCAGTCACTGGGAGAACATACAAACTTGTTATTTTTGGTAAAAAACTGTACAAACAACACCTGTAGTCAGGATTAAACCTGGGTCTCTAGCACTGTAAGGCAGCAACTCTACTGCTATGCCACTGCGCTGCATTCTATCTAAAAAGATCATATCTACTATACATAAATATAATCAAGTCACACTCAAGTACAATAGATAGCGCAAAGGGGAAGATTCAGAGTACAGAATATACTGTAGTTCTCAGCATTGTAGCACATCAGTTCCATAGACAAAGTCTAACATCTACAAGAGCATAGAGGTGAATTGGACAG
The DNA here is from genome assembly GCA_963514005.1 of Raja brachyura. The sequence goes on from OY740781.1 coordinate 77,995,946, forward strand.
GACCCTAGCTTATGGAAGGGCTGTGCACTTTCAAACGTCTGTACCTTCTGCCAGACAAGAGCAGGGAGAAGGAATGGCCAGTGTGGGATGTCTGATTATGTTAGCTGATTTTCTGAGGGAGCATGAAGTGTAGATGGCATCAATGGTGGGAAGTCTGGTCTGTGTGATGTTAGAAATTGGAGACTCCTCAGGATGTAGATGCGTGTGGTGCCTTCTCGCCTATTGCACCAATGTGGTCGGTCCATGCCAGATCACTGAAAATAACAAAGCCAAGAAACTAGAAGCTCTCACTTATTTCCACCATTGATGCTGATTGAGGCATACACTCCAGCATGCTTCCTGAATTGTGAACTTGCTCCTTCATCTTGCTGACTTTAAGCAAAACTTTTTACATTTGCTGAAACATATAATCCAGCCTTAACTGTTATTTTCTTCAAACAACATTGAAAAAGGCAGGTTAACAAAACTAGCCACCAATGGAAAAAATAATGTCAGGGAATTATTTATCCTCACCTTAGAAACATAGAAACATAGAAAATAGGTGCAGGAGTAGGCCATTCGGCCCTTCGAGCCTGCACCGCCATTCAATGTGATCATGGCTGATCATCCAACTCAGTATCCCGTACCTGCCTTCTCTCCATACCCCCTGATCCCTTTAGCCACAAGTGCCACATCTAACGCCCTCTTAAATATAGCCAATGAACTGGCCTCAACTACCTTCTGTGGCAGAGAATTCCAGAGACTCACCACTCTCTGTGTAAAGAATGTTTTCCTCATTTCGGTCCTAAAGGAATTCCCCCTTATCCTTAGACTGTGACCCCTTGTTCTGGACTCCCCCAACATCGGGAACAATCTTCCAGCATCTAGCTTGTCCAACCCCTTAAGAATTTTGTAGGTTTCTATAAGATCCCCCCTCAATCTTCTAAATTCCATCGAGTACAAACCGAGTCTATCCAATCTTTCCTCATATGAAAGTCCTGACATCCCAGGAATCAGTCTGGTGAATCTTCTCTGTACCCCCTCTATGGCAAGGATGTCTTTCCTCAGATTTGGAGACCAAAACTGTACGCAGTACTCCAGGTGTGGCCTCACCAAAACCCTGTACAACTGCAGTAGAACCTCCCTGCTCCTATACTCAAATCCTTTCGCTATGAATGCTAACATACCATTTGCTTTCTTCACTGCCTGCTGCACCTACATGCCTACTTTCAATGACTGGTGTACCATGACACCCAGGTCTCGTTGCATCTCCCCCTTACCTAATCTGCCACCATTCAGATAATAGTCTACCCTCATGTTTTTGCCACCAAAGTGGATAACCTCACATTTATCCACATTGTACTGCATCTGCCATGCATCTGCCCATTCACTCAGCCTATCCAAATCACCCTGCAGCCTCCAAGCATCCTCCTCACACCTAACTATACCCCCAGCTTGGTATCATCTGCAAATTTGGAGATGTTGCATTGAATTCCCTCGTCCAAATCATTAATATATATTGTAAATAGCTGGGGTCCCAGCACTGAGCCTTGCGGCACCCCACTAGTCACTGCCTGCCATTCTGAAAAGGACCCGTTTACTCCTACCCTTTGCCTCCTGTCTGCTAGCCAGTTCTCTATCCACATCAATACTGAACCCCCAATACCGTGTGCTTTAAGTTTGTATGCTAATCTCTTATGCGGGACCTTGTCGAAAGCCTTCTGAAAGTCTAGATATAACACATCCACTGGTTCTCCCTTATCCACTCTACTAGTTACATCCTCGAAAAATTCTATCAGATTTGTCAGACATGATTTACCTTTCGTAAATCCATGCTGACTTTGTCCAATGATTTCACCACTTTCCAAATGCGCTGCTATCCCATCTTTAATAACTGACTCTAGCAGTTTCCCCACTACCGATGTTAGACTAACTGGTCTGTAATTCCCCGCTTTCTCTCTCCCTCCTTTTTTAAAAAGTGGGGTTACATTAGCTACCTTGTCTCTTCTGATCATGAGGCCAAAGCTTTCTCACCTCTGCAACTCCGTAATTTTGTGGTTTTACATTAAATTTCTGGTACTTTGGCTTGAAACTGCAGCAACATGCAATTTGCAGACCTGTTTGGAATTAGTGCAAATCTTGGAATGGCTGCTGATAAACATCAGGTCACGTTCAATGAGATTCTAAGGGCTGGCAGTAGCCAGACAGATTAAGAGTGAGACAATATTCTTATCAGTGATGTGATCACTCAAGACAGAGATGAATTATTGCTCTCCCTCTGGTAACCCAGAATGTAACTCCTGTTGTTGTTCCTTTTGTACCATTTAACCTGGAACACAAAGGGAACCCCAAAATGTGAAGAAGCCTAATTAAGGTACCTTGATTAACAGTTGTTAATCAGCCTTTCTTTGCTGGTGACTTGTTTTTTAAAGCATGCCCTTCTTTTATCTGGTAAACAGCTAAAACTGTGTTTGTCATAGATTGCAGGGAGCCAACTTGTCTGTTCATGGGACTTGGAGCCACAGCGTGTTAACATCAAATCAGGCAGACAGCTTCACCGATACGAAAAGGCAGACCTTTGTCTCAGCTGTGGTCACCTTTTCTTTACAATGACTTTGCAAACATGTTTAGGAACATAAAATCTCCACAGAGAGTCACATTAATATAAAGCTGCTGCTGCATTGCATGCTGGGCTAATCTCACTTAATTGACTCTGTCTTGAATACATCCTATTTATGCTCATTTGGAGAGTTTGAGCAGATTGGTTAGACACAGGTTATTGTGTGCTCAATCTATGTTACAAAGAATTGTTTATTTTCTGATACTGACGATCAGGTGGCAAATTGGCTACTTTAGAGCATTAACTTTTTTCATGGTTTTATGTTTGTTGCTTCATTAGTTTTAATCAAAGGTGGCTGCCATCTCAGCATCTGTTCCCTCCCCCTAATTCTTGTTAAATTTGATTCCTTTTTGCTAGTGGCAGGCATTCAGGCCAAGACCCCCGAGGCTTTAATTCAACATCCCAAAGACGTGCAGGTTTGTAGGTTAATTGGCTTCTGTAAATTGCCCCTGGTGTCTAGGGAATGGACGCAAAAATGAGATAACATAGAACTAGTGTGAATGGGTGATCAATGGTTGGCATGGACTCGGTGCAATGCCGGGCTTGTTTCTATGCTGTATCTCTAAACTAAACTAAACTAACCAAAAATATAATGGTGAATGACACTTGGTGGAAATGCAAAAAGGGGAAATTGTTATCAGAATTTCGGTACTAGAGATTTAAAAAGTTTTATTTGATGCCCAATTTATTATTGGAAAGCTACTGAATCTAGTAATCAGCAAAGCCCAATTATACGCCCTTGAAAAAAATAATGAAAATTGGTCAAAATCCATTGTGAGGTGATGTTAGGGGGTGGTACAAAAATGAAAGCAATTCAATATCGTAGCGCTACAATCCAGGAAGAAGAACTGAAAAAGGATCTGCACAAAATCCCATAGGACTTCACCCATTGGCAAGCATTTGCCAAAACCTCGCTGTAAAGCAACAAGATGATGGCAACAGCCTTAAAGGCACAGTTCCCTTTGCAGTCGCAAAGCAGCAACACACGCACCTAGATCGATATGGAGCATGAGGAAGATGCAGCAAAGCAGGGGATAATCCCCATGCTCACTCAAAATTATGCACGTTCCCTGCTTTGTGACTGTCAAGGGAACTGCGCCTTTAAGGCTGTTGGCAAACTCTGTTTGCTTTAACACAAAGTTTTGTGACATTGAGACACATCCCAGGAGGTAGGTCATGTGCATCAGGAAGACAAAAGGATCTACCAGGTCCATCATAAGAATAGGGATGGCACACAATGCATGAGCAACTCAACGGATCAGGCAGCATCCCTAGAGAACATGGATAGGTGACCATGTTGGATTAAGACCCTTCAGACTCCAGCATCTGTGCTTTCTTGTTTCTCCATCATAAGAGTATCCCAGCGGGGTGGTATCTACAGGATCCACACACATTGGGGAAAAAGTCGAAAGAATAGGCAAGTTACGGTAAGCTTTGGGCCAGGACTGCAAAGATCAAATCATGAGAATTAGTTTCATGTAGATAGAAAACCAAGACATTCACCTTATATTAGTGATCATAATGTAATTCAATGAGGTAGAAGCAGAATTGGTTTATCCTGTTCAAAACATAAAGTGCTGGAGTAACTCAACGGCTCAGGGATCATCTGTGGAGGGAATGGATAGATGACGTTTGGGTCGGGACCCTTTTTCAGACTGATTGTTGTAGGAGGGAGAATGCTAAGAAAGAGAGTTGGGGTGGGAACAAGACTGGGAGGTGATAGATGTTTACAGATGAGGGGGGGGGGTTCATTAGCAGATGGGTGGAGTAAGAGACAGGCTAGAGATGAAAAAGAGACAAAGTACATCAGATAAGGAGAGACGAAGAGTGAAATGTAAAACCACAGGGAGGGCTATAGGTAGACAGAGATGGGGGTGCGGAGGAGTTGAGGGAAGATGGAGGGGAAGTGGGGCAGATAGTGAAAGAAACGGACGTGCACTCGGGTTGGGCTGGGCACATGTAAGAGAGATGGAAATGTGGGTAAATGTGCCTCCAGTTTACATGTGGCGTCATTCTGGCAATTGAGGAGGCTAAGGACAGAAAGGTTGGTATGAAAATTGAAGGAGAGTCAAAATGGTTAGCAACTGGGATACATGGGTTTAAGGTGAAGGGGGAAATAATTAATAGGAATCTGAGGGGTAACATTTTCACACAAAGGGTGGTGGGTATATGAAACAAGCTGCCAGAGGACGTAGTTGAGGCTGGAATTATCCCAACATTTAAGAAATAGTTAGACAATTACATGGATAGGACACATTTGGAGGGATACGGGCCAAATGCAGGCAGGTGGGACTAGTGTAACTGGGACATGTTGGCCGGTGTGGGCAAGTTGGGCTGAAGGGCATGTTTCCACACTGTATCACTCTAAGACTATCTATGACTCTAATAATCAGGAATAATTTTTCACATTAATGTTCCCCAAAAGGATGTGTACACAGGGCCTGTGGAAGTTTCAAAGTCAATAATACTTTAGATGATAACGTTAACCTCTACTTCAAAAAGGGTCATAAATAGGGATAACACAAAGTAAACTTGTGCAAGTGGTTATTTTCTTTCAATACTCCTAGGTAAGAAAGCTATATGTAGCGATGTTACAAAACTTACCTTCAGCAGCGCTGCAGTTCTGCCACTGGCCGTGTGCGCGACTTTGGCGCCTTTGGGGGGGGTGGGGGCGGGATTAAAATCCAGTTTTCTACCGCCTGTCCGAGGCGGATTTCCTCTGGCTGCTAGCTGATGCGGAAAAATTGTTCTGACTTCCATTCCTGATTTATTTTTTTAATCGTGAGACAGTTTCATAATTATATTAAAATAAAAAGCAACTTCTAACGCCGTCAACGCCTACAATGTGACGGATCTCAAATACGGGACATAACATGGTGTAAGTCGTCTACTTTACATATAAACTTGCTTCTTGGGATGACTTTAATCAATGCTCTATAAGCGAAAATGGGATTTGGGCCCCATACGAACCGGCAGTGTTTTTCCTGCCGATATGGGGTTCAAATTCACCGCAAATGCAATGTTCCAATCGATCGCGTTCCAGAAGCAACATGATTAAAATGCCCTTTTTTTTAGATAAGCCGTCTAAATTGTCTATATTTTGTCATTCTCTCTCTCCATGATCATTATTTTTAAACTAAATATTCACAACAGTTTGAGTCACATGTATTGTGCAAAACAACAATAATTTGATTATATTTTGGGTGGATGTTTCTAGATTAATTTATGGGAATTAAACATTAAATCCCTTCCATCTGGGATATAAATTCATGACAGTGAGAATTAAAAATCATGTTATATTGGGAATTATTGTGTGAATGGGATTAGTTTGGTATTTGGATACTTAGGCTGTTAAAAAACATTATCCTTTTCTTAAGAAATTGAATCTACAGGACATTGTTAATGGGAAAGTAGTGGGCAGAAAGGCATGTCATGTGTGGTTTGAAGAGCAAAAACTTGTAGTTTACAATGCCAAAATTGAAAAGTTGAGGTAAAAAGTTGAGGAAGGTGTACATAGTTGCTTATTGGTTACAATCTGAGGAGTATGATGACGCTACTGATTATGATATGCCAAGATACAGTAAGGAACTGATCTTCTCCATAAAGACTTGGTCTATTACTATAAATTGTAATTTATTTACCTATCTGTTACGGATTTACAGCATATAATACAATAATATTAAAGTTCTGATCTTGAGAATATCACATTTTTGAATTTTCAAGGCAGTCTGGGTGATTATTACTATTTCCGTCACAACGGTCAATTTTGTAATTAACTACAATTAGGTAATTAACTAATTATAAGCTTTAATTTCAGGTCATCCAAGTAAGATGTTTTATATTTGTTTCAGAATGCTTCAATCTATAATAACTGAAATTTTCATTCGGTTCTCTTGATTTTTAAGAAAGTTATAGGCTTTTGACTGTCTTCGATCACAGCTTTTGTGTTAAGTTAATGGAAAAGCAATAGGGAACAAGATTCTAATTTCCGAGTATGAAAATGGCCATAACTTATTTTAATACTGAAGATATGAAAGTGAATTAGGTGTCAAATTAAACTTTATTTACCTTTTTCTGCTTTATCCGATGGGATAAATTGCAGACTTGATTTTTTTTATCTCAAAATGTTGTAACATTGCTATTCATTGGCCTTTACTCGATATTGTGAATGAATTGCACTATAAATAACAACTTCAAACCTGAATAAAACGAAGCAATGTAATAATACGCAGAATTATCTGGATGCACTTCACCTTCCATAGAAAATGCACTGCAATTTAAAAAGCAAGTTTCAGGAAGGCTCTTTGCATTTTCAACAGCAGATACAGACTGCTTGAGCCCCAACCATTATAATATTATTTTAAATTATGATTTATTCAGAATGGGACCAGCATACTCGTAATTATCTGAACCGTCGGCATTTGCAATGCCGCACTCCTCGGACCTGTGAAATCTAAATTAAACACATGTGGAGCATGGACACCAGACGACCAGATGGGTCATTTTGCCTTCATGCCGAATCTTGGTTGCCTGGAGAAATGTAAGAAGATCAAAAGCACACTGCAGCATGTAAGCAGACATTGCCTTTGATACCAAGGGCTTTGTTGTTTTTCTGGTATTAGCTTATCCCGCTCGGTACCTGAAGGGATGTAAGAGATTTGACCATCTTATTGATTTACCCGCAGCTGGGCTGCAGAAACTGTTCTTTACAAGATTATAAGAAACTTACTGATGAAGAAGGTCATTCAGTCCATTCCCATAATGCTGTTATTCAGAGAGAAATGACTGTCCCCTCCTTTATAAAATGTTTCTTAAACATTTCCATCAATAGTTCAACTAAAACTCTGTTCCACGTATTGATCACCAATGATCACTCGTTAAATAATAACCTTTTACTAGTTTGGTTTTACCTAAATTGTTCAATCCTAAATAGTTACAGATTAGCTTTTTCGTATTGCTGATAGTCTCATCTGCTTCTTTAACATCATCTTTCATCTTAGTGAGCAAAGTTGGTAATTTCCGAATTTGCTGCGTAACTGGGTTTTGTTTGCAGTAACTTTTTGGCCTCATACATGAACCACGTGCATGATACTTGCATGAGATACTGGAGAATAGTACAGGTCCTCCTACTTGTACATATGAATGAACATGGGGAGACGGGTGTGTTACTGTAGATTCATCAGCTGCTATACAGGCCGTGGGAACTTGGTTTGTGGCAGTGGTTGAATTAAACACCCTGGTTTCACTATAGCTACACCCTTGGTTAGTCTCTATTAGCCCTTAAAATATATTGCCAGGCAGGTGCATATCCAACTCGTGAACTATTGGAGTTATGACTAGTTCTCAGGAACGGAACCATGTCATGTTACAGGGAATTCTTGAATTCCCAATGTAAGGCAGAGGAGTGAGTGAGAGGGAAAGGAGAAAAAGAGTAAACATGTGGTGACAGGACTTGGAACTTGTATTCGGAGAGTGGCTTACTAATATATAGTTATAAAATTTAAAAGAAATAAAAGCCGTGAAGATCAAAGAATAACTACAGTTGAAATGGTTATAAAGCTTAGGGCGGCACAGTGGTGCAGCAGTAGAGATGCTGCCTAACAGCGCCAGAGACAGGATTCGATCCTGACTACGGTTGCTGGCTGTATAGTGTTTGTACGTTTGTATGTTTGTACATTTGTATCTCTAAAATCAGTCTAAAGTCTACATCTATATAACTAAAAGTCTCATATTGACTACTTCCTGTCTGTGCTGTATATTGTTGTTAGAACAAACGCTACCATATATCACTACGATTTTTGGCCATCTTACTCACAGTCCTCTTCGGCTGAGGCATTTTTCCGATTGATGAAAAATAAAAAAGTTATGAATGCTTAAAAAATCTTGAGATAAGCGGATTGGTCCTCATGCATGTCAATCACCATGATGAAGGTAACGCCCCTTCCGGGGGCCAGAAGTATAAAGCCCAAATGGTATGAAATTGCATTTGAATTTGGTGGCTTGCACTCTGCTAGAAATGGTATGAAATTGCATTTGAATTTGGTGACCTTCACTCTGCTTGAAATCGTATGAAATTAAATTTGGTGGCCTGCACTCTACTTGAAATGGTATTTCAAGGAATAGCCATGAGTGAACTGCCAGACCACCAGCCCTGAATGACTGAGCTGCCAGCCCACCAGGCCTGAATGACTGAGCTGCCAGCCCACCAGGCCTGAGTGACCGAGCTGCCAGCCCACCAGGCCTGAGTGACTGTGCTACCAGCCCAAGAATCCATTTGGCCCACAATCTCCATACTAGCCCTCTGGAAACCAGTCCCTTTGGCCCACAACACCCATACTAACGCTCTAAGAAGCACCCTCCCCCCGCTGGCCACCAATATTGGAATTGGTGGAGAGGTGGAAAATTGCGTTGGAGGACCAGCCCTCCCATGTGAACATGGGACCCAACGGGTCCCACTTTGTCTAGTGTAATAATAAACCAACAAGAAAAGGACAAAAAAAGACACAAAGTGCTGGAGTAACTCAACGCATCAGGCAACATCTTTGGTGAATATGGATCCCTCCATGTCCTCCAGAGATGCTGCCTGATCCACAGAGTTACTCCAGCACTTTATGTTCTTTTTTGCAAACTAGGTTCTGCAGTTCTTTTTATTTCAGTAGGTAATTTTATGACGAAATAGGTTTTTATATATAGGAAGACTTCGATGTTCCTGCCTCCTCATGATACTCCGTTTCGGACAGTTAGAGTGCACCAACATTGCCATTGTTCCAATGATCCTTTACCACAGCCACACCTAAGTTTGATCTCACCAGAAATTACAGGATAACAAGGAGTGCCTGTTGATGTGACCAGCAAACACAGGGCCCTTTGGATGCTGTTAAAAAAGAATATAAGACTTTACAATTTGAAGTAATATATATTCCTGTTGAAATTGTGGTGAACTTTACAAAATTCAGATCTAAATGATAATACAACTATTTGGGATGGTAATGCTACTTCTATGGTAATGCAGTTGCTGCTCAAGTCTCTTAGAGATGGAAAGCAGCAATAAAATAAATAATCCCAAACACCTCACCTGAGGCACATCCACAGTGGATCAGACAGGTTATTGTGCTAATAGACATAGACACACCTACCACCTGCCAGGGAAGTTCTGAAGAGAACTCCCATCACAAGCAGAACTGCAGCAAGGAGGGAGTGACAAAATGCTCTGAGACAGCAGCAATCTATGTCCAAATGGCACAGTGTCTCAGCGGTAGAGTTGCTGCCTACAGTGCCAGAGACCTGGGTTCGATCCTGACCTTGGGTGCTGTCTGTACAGAGTTTGCACATCCTCCCTGTGACCGCATGATTTTTCTCCGGGTTCTCCAGTTTCCACCAACATTCCAAAGATATGCAGATATGCAGATAATTGGCTTCTGTAAATTGCCCCTCGTGTGTAGAATGCAAAACTGGGATAACACGGAACTAGTGTACAAGTGTGGACTCGATGGGTCGAAGGGCCTGTTTCTACACTGTCTCTTTAAACTAAATTGCGATCAAGGTCATGGTAGCCTTGGAATTTATGCATCCAATACTTTCCCGAATAATTTATGTCAATGTACTTCCTTCTTCAGGGCAAATATTTTCAGGACTTTTTCGTGATGAACTGCCATTTCAATATGGAGACACAAAGAACTGCAGATACTTGAATCTTGAGTAAAATGTAAAGCACTGGAGTAACTCAGCGAGTCAAGTAGCATCTGTGGAGGGAATATATAGGCAATTCCATGAAATGGGAGAAGTGCTCCGAGCCAAAATGTCGCCCATCCATTCTCTCCAGAGATGCTTTCTGATCTGTTGACTTACTCTAGCACTTCGTATTTTTTTGTAATTCTAATATATTGTGTAAATGTAGTTCCTGGTTTTCTCTTCAATCACTGTTATTAATGATTTGGACGAGGGAATTCAATGCAACATCTCCAAATTTGCAGATGACACCAAGCTGGGGGGTATAGTTAGGTGTGAGGAGGATGCTTGGAGGCTGCAGGGTGATTTGGATAGGCTGAGTGAATGGGCAGATGCATGGCAGATGCAGTATAATGTGGATAAATGTGAGGTTATCCACTTTGGTGGCAAAAACATGAGGGTAGACTATTATCTGAATGGTGGCAGATTAGGAAAAGGGGAGATGCAACGAGACCTGGGTGTCATGGTACACCAGTCATTGAAAGTAGGCATGCAGGTGCAGCAGGCAGTGAAGAAAGCAAATGGTATGTTAGCATTCATAGCGAAAGGATTTGAGTATAGGAGCAGGGAGGTTCTACTGCAGTTGTACAGGGTTTTGGTGAGGCCACACCTGGAGTATTGCGTACAGTTTTGGTCTCCAAATCTGAGGAAAGACATCCTTGCCATAGAGGGGGTACAGAGAAGATTCACCAGGCTGATTCCTGGGATGTCAGGACTTTCATATGAGGAAAGATTGGATAGACTTGGCTTGTACTCGCTGGAATTTAGAAGATTGAGGGGGGATCTTATAGAAACTTACAAAATTCTTAAGGGGTTGGACAAGCTAGATGCTGGAAGATTGTTCCCGATGTTGGGGGAGTCCAGAACAAGGGGTCACAGTCTAAGGATAAGGGGGAATTCCTTTAGGACTGAGATGAGGAAAACATTCTTTACACAGAGAGTGGTGAGTCTCTGGAATTCTCTGCCACAGAAGGTAGTTGAGGCCAGTTCATTGGCTATATTTAAGAGGGCGTTAGATGTGGCACTTGTGGCTAAAGGGATCAGGGGGGTATGGAGAGAAGGCAGGTACGGGATACTGAGTTGGATGATCAGCCATGATCACATTGAATGGCGGTGCAGGCTCGAAGGGCCGAATGGCCTACTCCTGCACCTATTTTTCTATGTTTCTATGTTTCTATGTTTCTATATACCTCAGGTGCTAGAATGGGACTGAAACTCATGTCCCCAAATTAACAGACTGGGACTCTTGCTAGTCCAATGGTGTGTTTCTGGAAATAACAAAAAAATGATATAATTCCTTATCTTGGGGCAGATTTCTAACTTCAACTATGCTCCTAACCTCTTTGCAGTCAGAAATCCAAAAGTTTCTAAATTGCCTCTTCAGAGATGCTCAGATGTTTGGCCAATGTGTTTGGTGTAGATAGGTATAAAGGTGAGAATGACCGTGAAGGGCCGAAGGGTCTGCTTATATATTGTACAACTCTGAGACTTTATGATTCTGTGTTGGGATTCTGATTTTGAAGCGGAAACACATTTACATCAACTTGGTACACAGTTCAGGGATGAACTCATCACCTCTTGTAGTTAAATTAAATATGCAGACTGTGCATATTTTTCTTCAACACCCTCCATTGCTGCTTCCTTTTAAAGGTTGCAACATCCAAATTGTGCTGCCTGAAATTAAATTAAATTTAAATTCTATTTCTTCAAATAACTCCACGATCATAGAAAATATAATTCTTCTGCAATTTTAACACTGTCCTTGCCTAATTTCAGTAACGGTCCTTTTCTCTTTGAAACTTTGAAAGAATAATGATGAAGACTAAAATTAAAATTAAAATGGGTTATGAATGGCCCTCTTCCTCTCTAGGAACACCACCCAGCCAGAGAATAGGGACAAGCAATAGAGGTGATTGGACACCTCAACAGGCAGTTGCCTGAGTCATGAATGTTTACCTCAGCCAGCCCCAGAAGTAGACATCATCTCTCCACAGGTGAGGTGAAGTGATGCTGGAAGTGCACTCTGCACACTTGATGAACCACTCTGCTGGAGGAACTCAAAGTGCAGCATCAACACAATGGATCTTTATACTTTAGAGATACAGCACAGAAACAGGCCCTACTGTCCGCACCGACCAGCAATCACCCCGTACACTCGCACTATCGTACACACAAGGGAGAATTCACCATTGTTTCTACCAAAGCCAATTAAGCTGCACACCTGCAAGTCTTTGGAGTGTTAGAGGAAACCGGAGAACCCGGAGAAAACCCAAGAGGTTACATGGAGAATATACAAACTCCATACAGACAGCTCCCGTAGTCAGGATTGAATCTGGGTCTCCGGTACTGTAAGGCAGCAACTCTACCACTGCACCACTTCAGCCTGAAGAAGGGTCCCAACATGAAATTTTATCCATCCATTCTCTCCACCGTTGCCTGACCTATTGAGTTCATCCAGCAGATTGTTTGTGAGTCCTTAAATTCTGATAATGAGGTTTGTCAAGTATGCAGTGTGAGTTTCCAGTATCACTTCACCTCACCAATGACAAGAAAATGACTGACTCATTGAATTCCTCTAGCTGATCGTTTGTGCATCTCAATTCAGCCAGAGTTCCTCCAACACTTGGTGCTTTGCTCAAGATTCCAGCATCAGCAGTTCCTTATATTTTGCTGGAGGAAGTCAACAGGTCAAGCAACAGTTGTGGAGGGAAATAAATTGTCCCTGCATAGGGACCATCTAATTTAGGAATTTCTAAATTGTGCGCCATTCCAGCTACCAAGACTCCAGTGCAAATTTTATTCTAACAAATTTTAGCTTATTGCAAGCCATCTGAAAAATGGCTTACCATATTGTGCTAAATCATCTACAGTAGTTTATAATGTTATTTATTGCTTTATTTTAATATATTTTTGTAGGCAATGCCGATGATATCAGAAAAAGGGAAGGCTGGTGAGTAGATCTGTATGTTACTTTTGGAATTTGTCATATTCCTTCAGCTCATTCCATGGTCAGGCTTTGCTTCTCAGATGATGAATAGGAAATATGAAACTATATGTTTTTTTGTAGAAATGTAATTGGATTTTTGTTAGCATTTCAATTTACTTCATAATCTCTTTCTGTGTGCACATTCTGGAGACTACTTATTGCATCTGTGGATGCAGAATATGATGCTCATTGGCTATAAATGGTTATGTCTCGGTATGAATAGAGCTGGCTCACTCCAGTGTGTGGGAAAATTTCATTAATTTCTGAAATTGTGTCCAACCTTTCAAATTAACATATGCGGAGTGTTTTTACTTGGTCAAGGATTCCAAGCGTGGACTTCAAAGAATGCAGCTTGAGTTCTTTATTCTCCGCATACAAATCTCTGATGCTTAAAGACATATTCTTGGGTGCAGAGTTTAGCAAAGATTTACATTCTGACAGAGCTTTCTTAATTCATCAGTCACTGTGCCAAATTGCTGTGTGGGAAAGGATGCTGTTTTGTTTTGAAGGAACAAATGCTGCATTGCTCAAATGTCAGGGGGTAAATAGCAAAATCTGTATATCTTTGCATTTTTATACTGCTGTTCTTCTACCTTCTTTTCATCGGGAATTTCCATACAAAGTGGTTGTTCACATCACAATCTGCTTTTTTGACTATTTCCTACTGATTTTAATTTACATGCTTGGGGTGTTTTTTTTGTCGCTGGGTTTGTATTATTCGATGGAAAAAGTACTCACAGGTTTATTTTGTGTACAAAACCAGGCAGATTCCCAATACAAAGGTAAAGTACTGTGGACATGGGAGTTGAACATAATCAGATACATTTAACTATTTCCTGCAAAATCACAACAGTTTGCCTTGAAACATTCAGTGGCAACGTCCTAGACAAGTTAATGATTCAAATGCATTGGCCCTTTGGTACTAAGCCATTTTATGTATAATCCCAATTTTTTTCCCAGTTCCATCTGAAAATTGTTGAAAGTGTGTCTGGTGTTTTTTCACGTTTTGCTTTTTTTTAAAATGAGGCATGGGATTGGGCTGTATGTGAGCCAGAGATTCCTAAACCCAAACAAAGCAACACCATGTGATCTTTCTTTCAGCAAACTCCATTCTCCTATCCCAAGGACGTGAACAAGTTGACAACTTAGTCTCATCTGTCTCCTGGCTCTCAGAGCTGACTTGAAATGAGTTGGTGCATTTCCAACTGAGTTTCTAGGGAGCCCGTAGTGCAATAATGCTTCTAATCAAAGAACATGCAGTAAAGAAGTCAACAATGCCACACTGGCGCAATAAGTCTGTTGAAAAAAGTGGAGGACTATCCGTATTCTTCAATGAGAGTGACCGAAGCACATTATTGAACAGGGTAGAGTCGTATTGATAGCGTCCAAATACTTGTCTGGTGATTCATGTTTTATAGTTCCATGTATAACTAACTAGCAATGCCAGCGCTATTGCTCATCCCCAATTTCCTTTGCAAACCTGGTGGTGAGGCACCATCCTGAACTGTTGCACTCCTAATTACATAGATACTTTATCACGGAAAGCTGATGCTGAAACCAGAAATGGAAAGTCCTCCCTTTCCCATACCTCAACACAATTTTTTTTTTAAATCATTAAAACATACCATTCACAAATTTGCGCACTTACAGAGAATTAGTTATGCATATTAATGCACTCACCAGCTTCTTATATAGTCAGTGTGTCATCCCTCAAATGTTAATGTTCTAGATGGCACCTTGGAAATGAAGCATCTTCTGCACTTCACGGTAAATCCATGCTGTGGAACTCAATGTTGCACCCATTCTGTGCATTGTTATCAGTTAATTTATCGGGGCCGGGTCAGCTGAAAAGGACCAAAATACCTTTCTCTCTTTTCATTGAGAAAAAAAAGCCAAGATGTCTCTTGATTCCTTCGTTGACTGAATATATATTAAGAACCGAGATACTTAATCAGAGTGACTCAGTTTATGACTGACTGAATATGTGTGTATGTGCTGTAATTATTCTGGATTTCCACTTCTTGCTGAGTATGTTTGTACAAAAGTCTTTTTTTGTTGTATTTTCTGTTTAAGATAATTAAATAGCTCTGTAATTGGTCTAATTCCCATTCCCTCTTGTATGCACAAATGTATGTGAAGACATAGAGTGGCCGAGATCATGGGAAGAGTCCTCCTGATCACAACTATCAGATATTTGTATGAATTAAGCCCTGGTCAATTTGCCCAGAATTCTCCACAAGATCAAAGGAGCTCACGAGTAAACATCAGGAGAATGACTGCTACAAATAAATGATTGCCACTCGGGTACAGAGAAATGGAGATTTTCTCAGGATTGGTCAGATAATGCATATCCAGAATGATTATGGTGTACATAATCTAAGAATGCTCACTTCAGGTTTCAGCCTTTGTTAGCAGCCTTGCCTCTGAGATGGAGGATTGTGGTTCAAGTCCGGCACCTATGACCTAAATGCAAAATGAATCGTTTCTACAGTCTCTTGTGTAAAGGATGACTTGCTTTCACTCCAGTTTTGTTGGTTCTTTGGTTATTGATGAGACCAATCTGGGAATGACAGATTGTTCGACAGATGAGTCTAGAGGTGTTTGAGGGGGTGGGCAAGTGAGTGGTTTGTGGTGGTGCATTCCTTCTGGCTCTGTGGTGCTCCTAATGCATGGACTGAAGGTTCTCATTGCCTTCCCAAATATTCCATCTCTACTTCACTGGTCATGGGTTAGAGATACCCAAAATGATTGAGCACATCCTTGAAACTTTTGCTCTATCTGCCCCATAATCCCATGAGAGAGCTCAGAATGGAGAGACGAGGAAGTGCAGATGCTGAAATATTGAGTAAAACACAAAATACGGGAGTAACTTGGTGGATCAGACAGTATCTGAGGAGAGAATGGATAGGTGATGTTTTGGGTGGGATCCTTCTTCAGACTGGACTCGTAATGTTTTGGGAGTCTGCTGTCAGGCATTTGATTGACCCGGCCCATAACTCAGGGAGTACTGCACGATCAGAGATACCATCTTCCAGTAAATTGAACCCTTGAATTCTCTCAGACATGGACATGAAAGATTCCCAAGCACCATTTAAAGAGTAGGAGAGGTCTTCTTCAACATACTCACTTATCCTCACTGAAATATTATCTACTCATTATCCCCTTGCTGCCTATGGAAGTTACCAGGATTCCTAGAATGTAGGACAATTACATTTCAAAAGTGGTTAAATTGTTGTAAAGTGGTTTGGGATATCCTGAGGTCAGGAAAGATTATTTAGAACAGAGTGAACATTGAGAGCATTTAAAGCAGTGAGTTTTTATCTTGAAAAGCATAAAATGAAAGGCAATTACGTTATATTCTTTCATGCAAGTAAAGTGAAAAATTGAAGAACGTGTAATTTGTTCCTTCGAGCTGAGAAGAATATTTTTTCATGTGCTAATTGTGCTAACAGTTATATTACAGCTAAAATAATGTTATTACAAGAGAATCTTAATTCTGATATGGATTAAACCTGATGACCTTTCATTATATGATGTCACAGTACCTTTTATGGAAATAGCTTGAAAAGGTCAATGTTCTGAGAATAAACTTTAGTTATACTATTAACTCAAGAAGAAGCAATATGACATTTTATATTAATTATTATTTTTAAATGGTGTACATAACATTTAATGAAATTCTGCACATCAAAAATGTGTCTCATAATGTCTGGATTGTCATGAATGTAAACATTGACATTATATATTTATATTATACTAGACCAAGTTAGGTCCCGTCCCCTTAACACACGGTTGCGGGGGGGGGGGGGGGGGGCTGCGGCATCACAGACACACACTAACTACCCCCCATACACACACTAACTACCCCCCATGCACACTCTAACCACCCCCTTGATATTCTATTAATATTATTCATTGGCTCCTTTTACCCCACACCCACCCTATCCACTGACGCATAGCCCCCAACTCGCAGGCACGTCTAGAGAGGGAGTGGGGGTAGAGAGTGAGGGAAGAGAGAGGGGGCAGAGACAGAGAGAGAGGGGGCAGAGACAGAGAGAGAAGGGCAGAGACAGAGAGAGAAGGGCAGAGACAGAGAGAGAAGGGCAGAGACAGAGAGAGAAGGGCAGAGACAGAGAGAGAAGGGCAGAGACAGAGAGAGAAGGGCAGAGACAGAGAAAGAGGGGCAGAGACAGGGAGAGGGGGAGAGAGAGGAGAGGAGAGAGGGGAGAGGGGGATGAGGGGGAGAGGGGAAAGGGAGGGGCGGGGGGAAGGGAGCGGGTGGGGGGAAGGGAGGTGGTAGGGGATTGGAGGGGAAGGAGGGGTGGGGATGGAGGGGGAGGGATGGAGGGGAGGGGGAAGGGGGTGGAGGGGATTGGGATGGGAGGGGGAGAGGGGGTGGAGGGAAGAGGAGAGGGGGTGGAGGGAAGGGGGGAGAGGGGAGGGGGGAGCGAAGGGGGGGAGAGTTGGGCAGAGGGAGGGAGAGGAAGGGGGGAGAGAGGGGAGGGTAGGGGAGAGAAGAGGGGAGAGAGAGGAGGGTAGAGAGGAGGGGGAGAGAGGGGGCTGGCAGCTCGTGGGAGGCTGCAACAGCTCGTGGGGGGTTCGGCAGCTCGCGGGGTGGCAGTAGCAGCTCAAGGGGGGGTGGCAGCAGCTGGAGGGGCGGCAGCAGCTCACAGGGGTACGTCACTCGTAGCGCAGATGCAGCTCGCAGGGCCCACAGCACGCAGAGCCATTATGACGTCATCAGCCAAAGCGCTCGGTTTCTGACATTTCAGATTTTGTGAACATTTTCATAAATGTCAAGAAATGAAGCATGAATTTATCAGATAACACCAATTTTGGACTCCACGTGGTAAAACTCTACAGGAATATGTAAAAACGGTCTGGTTCGCACATTGTTTTTTTGAGTAGATGTAATCTCACACACACACACACACACACACACACACACACACACACACACACACACACACACACACACACACACACACACACACACACACACACACACACACACACACACACACACACACACACACACACACACACACACACACACACAAACACACATCCAAGATCAGAGTTTTATAGTTATATAAGGATATTATGTATAATCTCACAGAGGTGTAAAAAATAAATTGATGTAGTCCGAGCTTTTCATCCTACAGGAGGAATTTTTAGCAGTGAAGCTAGAGGTGAACAAGTGAGAAAGGAGGAGAGAGTTTCATTGAGTAACAATGGAGTGCTTTGAGCCTACAATCACAGTAAAATGTTGAGCCAGAAGAATAAATGCAGGACCTAAAGTAATGCGAATAGATAAAGTGAGACAGATGAACCTGACATTATACCAAAGTGAGACACAAAGTGCTGGAATAACTCAGTGGGTCAGGTTTTTTCAGAGATACTACCTGACCCATTGAGCTACTCAAGCATTTTGTGTCTATCTCTGGAAAACATGGATAGGTGAGGTCTCATATTGGGACCCTTCTTCAGACTCTGAACATCACATATCCATGTTCTCCAGAGATGCTTCCTGATCTGCTTAGTTATTCCAACGCTGTTTTTTTCTCATAAACCAGCATCTGCATTTCCTTGTGTCTACGTTATAGCAAATTGCTCAGGATCCACAGATTTTGATGAAGGACTCTGATCCATGACTCAAAAATCATGCGGACAAAATAATAACCATACAAGTACCAGTCTGTGAAACAGCTCTACCAACTTTTGCACCAGACCAAAGGTCAATAAGATCATCTGGGCCAGGTTTGGATTTGATACCAAGGTTGTGATCGAGTGGTCTGCCTCTTGTGATTGTTAATATTCCTGCTAGGCCACATCAAAGGACATTTGTGCGGAACTGGAGCCATACAAAGGGTGGGCCATGTAGGAGAAAGGAATTTCATCCGTAAATGCCACTGGACTGTTTAACAGCATAAACAGCAGTGTATCCACTTTTGCTGATTCCAGACGTTTACTTTCAAATGTTTTATAGCGTGCAGAAATGTGAACTTACTTTTTGTAATTAAAAGTAGAAAGAGGATATATTTGATGATTTACAACAAAAGGCAATTGAGTTCAGATCCAACGCCTCAAGGCTGCAGTGGTAGACAGATTCCACATGGAACATAATCAGGTCAAAAAGGCACTTTGTTGTGGAGAAATCAGCCCCTTTATAAATTTTAATAAATGCAGGACAATGGAAGCGCATTTCCATTTCATGCCGAAATCTGCAATGAAGGGCTTGCATTTCTCTGTAGCACAAGGTGAAGATCTAAGGGTCAGAGCACAGGATAGGGCAGAGGCAGCATCATGTGACCTTGCAGGTCAAGGTTCACAGCATAGTGACCTTTAGCAGCAGGTTGACACATCAGCAACTGTGATAGATCAAGGCCCAGCTGGTCCCTATATTCAATGGAATGTCTTTAATCTGTGCTGCAATAAAGGTTCTAATTACAAGGAACGTGAGATGCAAGAGAGGTGAGGTTCAATTTTTGTTTAATATCCCGATGATTGACTTTCAGAAGATTATTTTATATTGCACAGTTAATTAGTAACAGTCCAACACTGATGATAGAAATATCAGGGTGAGTGTTTATATGAACGACTATCATGGCAGAGTTCAAAACTATGAACACAATAGCAAAAGGGTAGATGAAAACTTGACCTGGTCAAGTTTGAAAAAAGTTTGAAATGGAGCATCGAAATCGTGGTGGCCATTGCTCCGTTGCTGGGCTGAGAGCCAATTTAGTCATAGAATCATAGAGTTATACAGAATGGAAACAGCCCCCTCTGGCCCAAATCTTCCATGCCATCCAAGATGCCCCATCTACGTTCATCTCATTTGCTTGCATTTGGCCCATATCCCTCTAAACCTTTCCTATCTATGTACCTGTCTAAGTGTCTCGTAAACACTGTTATAGTACCTACCGCAACTACTTACTCTGGCAGCTCGTTCCATATACTCACACCATCAGCTGTTCAAAAATTGCCCTGCAGGACCTTATTAAATCTTTCTGCTCTCACTTTAAACCTATGGTTCTTGAAGAATATACCTTGTTGATTAAAGGTTTTATGTCATATTTCAGTGCTGTAGTTAGCTGTACAGAGTACTGTATATACTATGAATATTGTTAGCTCATGAAATGGAGGGAACACCTTATCTTTATGCATTTAACTTAGGCCATTGCCCCGAGAGCTCTGCCTCTCCCAATTGTTGGTCCTCCCACGAGCCTCTTCCACTGGCCAGTCTTTCCTGTCCCTGTGGTGGCTCAGAGCCATCGGTGCACCTGGAGTAGCCCAGCAAGCAACCAGTTCCAAACATGCACCACGTCTCACCATTGAGGAAAATCGATCCAAAATATCAAATCCACAACTATTATTTCTCCCATCTCCTCATCAGAAGATGGCACACAATGCGACCTGTCATCTAGTCACGTTTTCCTTCATGTGTGTCCACATATTGAGCATCCTTAGACTTTTCAATTCTGGTTGTTATCACAACCAACTTCACAATGTTATCAGAGGAAACATCAAAGCAGGAACTCTGCCTGATAACCTTTGCACACTCAATGTTCGCTGGAATTATATTAAATAGCTCAGGACATAATCAAGAATCAAAATCTATTCTGCATCGTTTAACTATAATTTATCTTGACAATGAATCTGGGAGAACCAGGTAGAATATGAATAGATTTCAATTTTAAGATAAAGGAAACAAAATTTGATAGCTTTGCATTATTTTATTAGGTTCAACGTGGCTATGGACGACAATTATGTACATCCTAATCATGCGCCTAAACATAATTGGATGTGCAGGGCTCAGTTGGGTTAAACATCATCTGAATGTTCCTGATTATGACTTAAAACTGATGTTGGGCACCTTGCGTCCACTTAACAGGGATCTAACATCTAAAATTTGGCATTCTTGCATATGGTTAGCCTATATTGTTTTGTTCAGAGATAATGCGTGGAAACAGGCCCTGTAGGCCACTGACTCCGCTCCATCCAATGATAACCCATACACTAGTTCTATCCTACACACAAGGGACAATTTGCAGACCTACAAACCTGCAGGTCTTTGGAATGTGGAAGGAGACCAGAGGACCCAGAAAAAGCCCAATGCAGTCACAGGAAGAACATATAAAATCGGTACAGATAGAATGCACAGTCAGGATTGAACCTAATCTCTAGAACTGTAAGGCAGCAACTTTATTGCTGTGCCACTGTGCCAACCCAGCTCATTCTGCATCCCGATCAGTGGAAGGCTTTGAAATTGACCTAAAAAATTGCATATATTGTGTTTCTTCTTGCCCTCATGCGACACATGAGTTTTTCTCCTGGATTTACCGCAATCTCTGTGGTACTGGCAATCTGCATTGGGGTCCCTTCTCCCTGCCCTGTGACTTTTGTAGGGTTTTGTCATTGCTGTAGTCAGCTTTAGTTGGTTCAGCTATATAGTAGGTACTTGCGGAAACTTAATGACCCGGTTTCCAATTTCTTATCATATTTAGCTTGCACTTGCCAAGCCAATATATTTGTATCAGTTCCTGCAATGTTATCTTGCTTAAATAGTTCATTATCAAACATTTCTTAAGATCAAAGTAGTAGTCTAAATCTTTGATACCAGAGGCTATCACATTTGTTTGCATTTGGTGCATATCCTATCCATATATCTGTCCAAAGGTCCTTTAAAAGTTGTCATTATATCCACATCTATAGCTTCCTCCAGCAACTCATTCCGGATACTGACTACCCTCTGAGTGAAAAAGCTGCCCCTGAGGTTGCTTTAATCTCAACCCACTCACCTGAAGCCTATGCCCTCTAGTTTTAGAATCCTCTGAAACTAAAGCATCTATACTATCTCAATCCAAATCATGAACGTATTCTGTCCTGACACAAATCACACAAATGACAAGTTTTATGTTCAGATTTCCCCGAATGCCTGTAACAACAGTTAAGCTGAAATATTGACTAACTTCCTCCTAACTTTGTTACTTGTTGATTTCTGGACATGACTTCTGAAGTCATTTCCTGATTTATTCATATTCAGTATTTCAATATACATTCATTAACATAATTTTGCTATATCATTAATTATGTGATCAAAGTATTGAACTAGCCAAGCACTGCGACAGACCAAGATTTATTTACAGAGTGGATGCTAGGGTTTAGGTATTTACTGAGGCACGTTGGGTCACTAAATGTAGGGTGCCACGTCCTTGCTCTTCCAGATTTGGGGAGACACTGTCAAGGAGGTTTTGGCGAATTGCTGCAGTATGTTTTTGTAAATAGTACGTGCTGCATCATGGAGACCCAATGATAGAGAGAATATATGTCTAGTGTCATGATTTATTATTGAGTTTCCTGAATTTGTTTGAATCTCTAATCATCTGGACAAATGTAGGTAGATGGTAGGTCAAGACCACTCTCTAGTTGGTGATAGGATGGCACAGTTGCTTGATAACAGTGGGAAGAAACTGCCCCTGAATCTGGAGGTATGCATTTTCCCATTAAAGCACTTCTTTCCTGATGGGAGAGAGGAGAAAAGTGAGTGTCCGGGCTAAGACCCAACCTTGATTATGCTGGTGGCCTTCCTGAGGCAGCGTGAAGTGTAGATGGAGCTCCTGGTTTGTATGATGGTCTGGACTGCGTCCACAATACTCTGCAATTTCTTCCGGTCTTTGATGGAGCTGATCCCAAAGGTGTCAAACTACTTCCTTCACAATTGCCCCTCAATGTTGGTAACAGGAAGCATTGTGTGTTACCCAGAGATGCTCCCAGAGTGGTTGCAGTAGGAGCTGTGTGTTTGGACTAGCCTGAGAAACAAGTGGTTTCATCCAAACTCAAACATTTATGAGCAGTAAACCAATTATCATGTCTCTATATGTGAGTAATAGAGTTAATCTATCTTCTTAATCCATCTCAATGATGATAAAATGACAACATTTTAACCAAAATATTGACATTGATTGCTGCTGAGGTTCTGTTGGAAGACAATGACTGAACTAGTGATTTAATTCATTAATAAACATACGTTTGTCTGCAAGGATAAAATCAAAGACTAGAGGGCATGGCTTGTAGGTGCAAGGGGCAAAGTTC
This sequence comes from Raja brachyura, assembly GCA_963514005.1. The sequence continues at coordinate 78,019,354 of OY740781.1, forward strand.
AAAGGAGTTTTGCATGGCATTTTCTTTACATACTGTGCGGTGGGTGCCTGGAACATGATGGTGGATGTAGCAACAACAATGGCATTGAAGAGGCTTTTGGATAGGCACATGGATAAGCAGGGATTGGAGGGATATGGATCATGTGCAGGCAGAGGAGATTACTTTAACTTGATATCATGTTCGACATTTAAATTGTTGGGCGAACGGCCTGTACCCATTCTATTTTCCTATGGAAAGCAACACTCTCTTTGATTTTGTGGATCTTTTCAAGCAAAGAACTTTCATTTGATGTTTGATTAGTCCAGCCTGTTCATACATGTTTACATTCCTTTTAACTTCAATATGAGCCTTTGCTGACAGTATCTCCAGCAATGTACATGCCCATTTGCAGCTGGAGACGCACATGCTTGTTGACTCACAAGGTATGGACCGATGAACCCTCAATGACAGGAATGTGTTACGCCCGTCATTAAAAGTTTATCATAAGGTCATAAGAAATAGGAGTAATATTAGCCCATTCAGCCCATCAAGTCTATTCCATTATTCAATCATAGCTGATCTATCTCTCCCTCATAACCCCATTCCGCTGCCTTCTCCCCATAACCTCTGACACCAGCACTGATGAAGAATCTATCCACTGTATCTATGAAGGAGAAGTGAGAATGGTCTTCAGTGGCAGCACAACAACCCAAAGATTGGTAGGTGTGGAAGAAATTATTGTCCTGTTTGTTTCTTTAATAATAAATTGCTTCACACAAATACCGTAAAATGAAACAAATATAATCCAAAGGTTGGGTGCCTATTGTCAAAATGCATATAGCAAGATAAAAATTATAACTGCCATTGAATATCAAAAGTAAGGATCATTGTGCCTAATCAGAATAAACTCAGTTTGCTTCCATGGCCATTTTCTTTATTCTTAGGTCATAATATTGTTGTAAATGTTTCAGAACATAATGTTTCTAAATGCAATATTTCAGTTTTAGAGACAACACTGTGTTATTGACTGGCATCAGTCAAAATAGCAAGCACAATATTAGCATTAATTTACCATTGTTCAGAGAAAGACAGTTTAAGATGACAAGCAGCCACTATTCCCACTCCTGTTTACTGTATCATGAAGGAACGTGTTGGGTTGCCATGGTAACACTGGTGAAGATAAGATCAGGATCTGGTTCAGCTGTGATGGCCGCCAGATTCACATCATCAACCAATATTTATTATCTAGCTTGCAACATCAACCACTTTTAAAATGTATGTCTTTGGCTGCAGAGTGCTCTGAGACATCTTTTGTTTGGATGCTATCAAAAGCGCAGGAAGGAACTGCAGATGCTGGTTTAAATCGAAGATAGACACACATGGCTGGTGTAACTCAGCTGGACAGGCAGCATCTGTGGAGAGAAGGAATGGGTGACGTTTCGATCAAGACGTTTCTTGTCTGAAGAAGGGTTGTGAGTCTGTGTAATTTTCTGCCTCAGAGGGCGGTGGAGGCCGATTTTCTGGATACTTTCAAGAGGGAGCTAGATAGGGCTCTTAAAGATAGCAGTCAGGGGATATGGGGAGAAGGCAGGAATGGGGTACTGAATGGGGTTGATCAGCCATGATCTCATTGAATGGCGGTTCTGGCTTGATGGGCCGAATTGCCTACTCCTGCACCTATTGTCTATTGTCTATTGTCTATTCACCCATTCCTTCACCCATTCCTTCTCTCCAGAGATGCTGCCTGCCCCGCTGAGTTACTCCAGCCATTTGCATCTATCTTCTATCCAAAAGAGCCTTCTATCTACTTAATCTCACAGATATAAATGGTCGGCATCATTTTCAGGCACGGACATTGTGGACAGAAGGGCCTGTTTAATTTTTTTTTATTATCATGTGTACCAAGGTACAGTGAAATACTTTTTCTGCATTCAGATCAACAAGACTATCACCATACATGAGCACAATCCCCTGGTTTATTCAGAATGCACTGAACACAGCACTAATTCTGTATGCAAGAGTCACATTTTAGCACCATTTTACAGTCCCAGCTACTGCTGGCCAGAAAGGCCCGCTGCAGCTGTTGCCTTCATTCCTGTTGTCGCATGAACCGACGTCCCTCTCCTTGCACAGCCCTCTTCAGCCCTTGTTCCGTGGGGGGTGGGGCCTGCAACAGCCGACCTTGAGGGTGCAGAAGGTAAGACATCTCGGTTCCTCTTACCGACTCCTTGTCCAGTGTCTGCCGCCGCCACCCTCCATCCTCCTCTCTGATTCCCGGTCTTCAGGGACGACTAGAGGTCGGGCCTGATGGCCGTCCCCCTGGGTGGGTTCCCATTTCCACGGCGGGCAAGCCAGGCCTGCTGTTGGGATATGGCCACAGCTCACCGGATGACATTCTTGCCATGCGCAGCTCGCTTTTTGTGCTGCACTGTTCTATGTTCTATTAAAACAAAATTTAATGATTTAAAAAACATAAATACTTTTGGGCGGCACGGTAGCGCAGCGATAACATTGCAGCATCAGAGACTCAGGTTGAATCCTGACTCGGGTTGTGTGTTCTCAATGGAGTTTATACATTCTCCCTGTGACCGCGTGGGTTTTCTCATGATGCTCTGGTTTCCCCCCGCACTCCAAAAGCCATAGAGGTTTGTAGGTTCATTTGGCTTCAGTAAAAATTGTAAATTGTTCCTAGTGTGTAGCATAGTGCTCGTGTACGAGAATCTCTGGTCGATGCAGATTCGGTGGGCCGAAGCTTGTTTCCGTGCTGTATCTCTAAACTAAACTAAACTAAACTTTAAAGGACGAGAACGTTAACAGAAACACTATCAATTTTTAAAAAATGTAAATTACCATATTCAAATAAATGAGTTTGCTGTTCCTACATCAGGTTTAGACAATAGACAATAGACAATAAGCAATAGGTGCAAGAGTAGGCCATTCGGCACTTACAGCCAGCACCGCTATTCAGTGTGATCATGGCTGACCATGCGCATTCAGTACCCCGTTCCTGCCTTCTCCCCATATACCCTGACTCTGCTATCTTTAAGAGCCCTATTTAGCTCTCTCTTGAAAGTACCCAGATAACCGGCCTCCACCACCCTCTGAGGCAGAGAATTCCACAGATTCACAACTCTCTGTGTGAAAAAAGTGTTTTCTCATCTCCATTCTAAATGGCTTACCCCTTTTTCTTAAACTGTGGCCCCTGGTTCTGGACTCCCCCAACATCAGGAACATGTTTCCTGCCTCTAGCGTGTCCAAATCCTTAATAATCTTATATGTTTCAATAAGTTTCCCTCTCATCCTTCTAAATTCCAGAGTATACAAGCACAGCCGTTCCATTCTCTCAGCTTATGACAGTCCCGCCATCCCGGGAATTAATCTTGTAAACCTATGCTGAACTGACTCAATAGCAAAAATGTCCTTCCTCAAATTTGGAGACCAAAAATGCACACAATACTCCAGGTGTGGTCTCACTAGGGCCCTGTACAACTGCAGAAGGACCTCTTTGATCCTACACTCAACTCCTCTTGTTATGAAGGCCAACATGACATTCGCTTTCTTCACTGCCTGCTGTACCTGCATGCTTACTTTCATTGATTGATGAACAAGGACCCCCCGATCCCGTTGTACTTCCCCTTTTCCCAAATTGACACCATTTAAATAATAATCGACCTTCCTGTTTTTGCTACCAAAGTGGATAACCTTACATTTATCCACATTAAACTGCATCTGCCATGCATCATCCTCACAGTTCACACTGCCACCCAGGTTTCTGCCATCTGAAAAATGTCTAATGTTACTTTGAATCTCTTCATTTAAATCATTGGTGTACATTGCAAATAGCTGCAGTCCCAGCACCGAGCCTTGTGGTACCCCACTAGTCACTGCCTGCCATTCTGAAAGGGACCCGTTAATCCCTACTCTTTGTTTCCTGTCTGCCAACCAATTTTCTATCCATGTCAGCACCCAATACCATGTGCCCTAATTTTGCCCACTAATCTCCTATGTGGGATCTTATCAAATGCTCTATGAAAGCCCAGGTACACCACATCTGCTAGCTCTCCCTTGTCCATTTTCCTAGTTTACATCCTCAAAAAATTCCAGAAGATTAGTCAAGCATGATTTCTCCTTCGTAAATCCATGCTGACTAAGACCAATCCTGTTACTGCTATCAAATTGTGCTGCTATTTCATCTTTTATGATTGACCCCAGCATCTTCCCCACCACCGATGTCAGGCTAACTGGTCTATAATTCCCTGTTTTCTCTCTTCCGCTTTTCTTAAAAAGTGGGATAAGATTAATTAACCTGATAGAGGATTAGCGGGCAGATTCCAATGGGTAGTATATGGGGAAATGCAACTAAATCCTTGTCTTCCATTGGACTCCATGTGAAAGCAGTGTCAGAGCATCTCGCTCACTGAGCTCAGGCAGCAAGGTCAGTCTGAAGAAGGGTCCCGACCCGAAACGTCACACATCCTTTTTTCTCCAGAGATGCTGCCTGACCCGTTGAGTTACTCCAGCACTTTGTGTCTATCTTTGAGCTTTCTGCCATTGTGTGAGAGTGCCAAACTATTGACTGTCGGGTAAATGCCAACAATTCAGCACAGAAGGGTCTACATTTCCCAGTCAGTGCTAGCCCTAAAAGTTATGATTATTCGCGTCCAAAGTGCTGAAAAAAAGAGTTAACTTGTATTTAGAAATTCTCCAGCATTGAGGATTTTTAAATATCTACAAACATATGGTAAAAGAACAGATACCGGCGACTGTTAAACTACCCATACATCTCATTCCTTTTCAGACACAACATTCCCAGTTGTGATTTTAGTCAATCAAGCACAAGATTCTTTAGCTATTAAGGTATGCAGAATTTCTCCCAAAAGAAAGGATACATTTCTGACCACATGTTTAGTATATGCAAGACTTGGGGTAATTTCTAGCCTTCACAGAATACAAAAGGGCAGAAATGTGATTCTGGTGGCAAATGCTGGAATGGTGTGGGTCCCTTGGTCATCCACTGCAATGAGAAGGAGAAGATTGAACTAGTTTGACAAATGTGTTAAAATGCAATCCTCTTCACTAAGAGAGAACATTAAAACTAGCTGAAACACCAATGAACCGTACATTTGACAAAAATACAACAAACAGTTTTACCATTGGCATGTATAATGCAAGTGAAACAGTACACGTTAACCTCTCTGTGTGGAATGGCATTTGGAACATGAACGTTTGTTAACTTTTTTTACTTTCACATTTTTAATTTCCCTTTTGGGAAACTTCTGTGCATAACTTAATATTTTTTGTGAAAGTTGAGGCATCTACTTCTGATGACTTCAGAATAGCGAGCAGTGGATATACTCACATGTCTGCCGATATTGAACAACAAATAAATAAATATTTCTATCTGTAACATTTGTGCCATTTATTCTAAAAACCGGTTCAGGTCAATAGTATAAGAAGGAACTGCAGATGCTGGTTTAAACCGAAGATGGACGCAAAAAGCTGGAGCAACTCAGCGGGACAGGCAGCAACTCTGGAGAGAAGGAATGGGTGACATTTTGGGTCAAGACCCTTCTTCAGACTGGACCATCTACCTGTGATGTCCCTTTCAGACTGAAGAAGGGTCTCGACCCGAAACGTCACCCATTCTTTCTCTCCAAAGATGCTGCCTGGCCCACTGAGTTACACCAGCGTTTTGTGTCTATCAGGACAATAGTATAATGGGACTGGAAACATAAGCACAGACATTGGAAAAGGTAGGCATGGAGACAATGGTTTGTTCTTCAGTGAACTATTCGACAATTCACTCAAATTAAACAAAAACTGGAGAGAAAATGACATATTTTGTTCAGGAATGGTTGCAATCATATTCTTCAGCTTTCTGCTATGTATTTAATGCACACTTATCGTACAAAAATAAGACAGTAAGTTTGAGATTAGATGAGAAAGATAGCGTTACAAAAAAGTTATTTTGAAGTATTAAGTAAGACTTGGGAATATCACCACCACCGAATAAGGATTCTTAAGGGCCAGTCCCACTTGGCGATTTTTTTGGCGACTGCCGGCATCATTGACTGACTTATCAGGTCACCAAAAAATTTGCGGCATGATGTGGCGGTGATGCGGCGTGATGACGTATGACGTGCAGTGTTTTTTCAAGTGTCGCAACATTTTTTTGTCACCACTGGATTTTGAAATGTTCAAAATCTTTTGGAGACACTGATATGCCGCCGGCAGTCACCAAAAAATCGCCAAGAGGGACAGGCTCTTTACTGCTTCACACCCGAATAGGATCCTGACTGATTCACACAGAAGGACCTAGGTGGAATACATCTTACAGATGCTGACTTGAAGAGAACCTTTGGGGAATTAGATTCACAGGGTAGCAGGACTTGGACCTATGGATCAGCGTTCTGAATGGTGTCTAGACCAAAGTGCTGCAAATGATGAATGATAATTTAGCTTTCTGCTGATCCTTGATGTTCATTGCCACTATGTCAACTCCACGCATTTGAGTTCAATGAGGATCATTAGGCTGATGGATTCTGCTTGGGGGGGGGGGGGGGGGGGGGGGGAGTCAGTCTGCCTAAGAGCTAACACTGGAGACAGGCGGACAAAGAGAGAAACAGCAAACTGCAGTGAGCCTGCTTTTATGGCCAAAAAGCTGCAATTCAGATTATATTGCCAGGAATTAAAGAGAAAGTGAACTGACAATGAAAATATAAGTAAATCAGTGTGAAAGATTATCATTATTTTTTTTTTACATGAGAATAGTGAGTGCTGTTTACAACCGGTGAATTCAGTAAATTCATCTTGACCGAAAAAATAAAGCAGTTTAACAATTCAAGTATGTCCTGAACTTGAGTATGTCATTGTTTTCTCAATCCCTCGCAGAAAGATTGCAAAAGCTAGTTTGAAGAAGTATAAGTACTGAGGGCAGATGACAAGGGGACGTTATTGCCAGATTCCTGCCTTGTGTTCTTATAGAATTTGGTAGAAGGTGAGTATGGGGTCAGTGGCTTGTTCTCTGGTAAAATATTTTGAAACTAATCCTCAGGCTGTCATAAGAACACCAGCTAAACTATCTGGAGCAGCCTAAACTAGTAACAAAATAGGATGAATTAGCAAAGTAGTAAGATATTGAGTTTAAACAGTAAAATATTTCATTAAGATTCTTCTGCCATATCAGGAGAAAACGTTCAGATTATTCTTTCCTCATTTCACATGCGTAGGGATTTGCATTAATAGCATTGGCTCCTTTTTGAAAGGTTTGTTTGTATATTCTTTAAAAATCTGAAATAAACACTGTGGGAGACTCCACTCTTGTGGCAGGAAGCCAGAAGGACCATATTATCTCCTTGTGTCCTCAGGAAGTTCGAGTCGACCTAAGAGGATGGAAAGAAAAAGATGGGTCATTTTATTTTGTCCTTTCGGAATATAAGCTGCAATAGCAATGGCAACATCAATGGGAACCGGTGGAGCCGGCTGATTTCTCAAAAGGTTTTCACATCTGGAACATCTTTATTGCAGCTGTAACTTTTACACGCCTTGATTAATTCAATATTTGTTCCCAGGCCTCATTCTTACCTCTGTCCTTGCTTTCACATGGCTGCAACAGTCTTTAAAAAGCACAGGGAGTGCCAGCTTATGATTAGAAGTATGCAAAGGTTAGAAAGAAATGCAAAGCCTCACTTGAGTGTTGTCAATGTGCAACGGCTGGCCATTTAGATGGCTACCTTCCATCTAAGATGGAGCTTGTCTTTTTTTTTTATAAATCACTCTCGCTTTCCCTCCATTGATCTTTCCGTTACAGTTGCGCTTCATTGTCAATTTATTAAAGGGAGAAATGCATCCAGTATGTTCATGTGAATTCAGTGGCAGTGACTTTATCAGTGTGTGAACGTGTTGGTATGTCCACTCTGTTGTGGTGTCAATTGCTTCAAAATTTGTCATATTCTCATGTGATTCTTTACACCATGTGATACTGTGCTAAATGGCCTTTTGGAATAGACTTCACTTCTGAAGCAATATGTTAATTGAACATTTTTACTGAAGAGTTCGCTTCCCTCACACAAATGTCTGTTTGGTATTTGTATGTTCTTCCCGTGACCTGCGTGGCTTCCCTCCAAGTGTTCCAGTTTCGTCCCGCACGCCAAAAACACACAGATTTGTAGGCCAATTGACATGGAGAAATTGGAACTTGTGCCTGGTGTGTAGGATAGTGCTGGTGTACAGAGATCGCTGGTCGATCCGGACTCGGTGGGCCAAATGGTCTGTTTCTGTGCAGTATCTCTAAACTCAATTAAACTAAATTAAACTCTTATTTTGGTTGCAGTTGCCTCTGCCTTTCCTTCAGATGTTAATTCTATTCTTCCCATTTTGGCTGCACTGTTTCGTCTTTCTCTTTCAGATCCTTCCTTAAAACTTTTTAATTTCCTGCTGTGCTCCACTGTTTCTCATTCTCCCGGGATGAATTGTTAGTGCAGTGAATGCGTCCTGTTTGGATTTGCAGTTTGCTGGTTCACAATAATAGGCTCTTTGCCAATTCTATTTGCTGTCCTGGTCCTGCAGAGCATCTGCAAGTTTAACAGTTTCTGCCTTAAGCAGAATTTATTATTGTGTGCATCGACCTTCGAAATGGCTTCTTTGATAGAAGTTACAAGAAGTCCCCAGGTTATGATGGGATCCCATTCTCGAGGACTGTGCATAACCCGAGCAGTTTGCAAGTTGGAAAGGACCAGGAACAGGTTGTGGGAGAGGAACTCGGGGCCAGCTGTGACGGGAGATTGAGCAGGCGTGGGAAGAGCGGCCGCCAACCGGCTTCACTCAGTGAGTGCGCAAGTCCACCCGGTCAGTACTCTCAGCTGAAGCTCTGCCCTCTGGTCGTAGATTGTCCCATGAGTGGAAACATCCACTCCTCATCCATTCATATGCGCAGGGTATCCATAAATCATGTGCTCATAACAAAGGAAGGACATTTATCTAGATTTTTGTCTTACCGACCTAATGGTATTCCATTTAAATAATTTAGACTGAATGCAGCATCACAATATATTCTGCAAGATATTCTTCGACAATATAATTGAATTTCCAATATCTACTGCACCCTGTCACACTGCAAGGCAAAGTTTGACATTAAAGTCTGGGAGTGTACATGTAGGCAGTAGACGTTTCCCATTGCTGGCCTTTAAGTGCCTCTCAGTTTGACGAGCAATCATGGAATCATTGATCCTCAATGTGGGGTATGTCTGTTAGCAATTAAGGGACTAGCTACCTTAAGAGACTGTGTCATGTGGTTTTATCTCGTGGTGTTGTTTTTACCAATTCAGTTGAAGATGCCAGCCACAAATAAAGTTATGTTTATCTAAAGCTTCAAGTCTACATGAGTCAATGTGTGGTTCCATCCTAGAAATCAGTTCAGATGAACCCACAACACGTGACATCGCAGCACAGAAAGAAACCATCTGGTCAATTATGCCTGTGACAGTTCATTAAAGAAATTGCCCAGTCAGTCCCACTCGCCCGTTCTTTCCCCATGGTGCTGTAAATTATTTTAATACAATTATATATCCATGTTACTATTGCATCTGTTTTCATTTTCTTTACAACTAATGCAGATAGTAACAACTCACAGTATAGGAAACATTACCTCATCTTTCCGATTACTCTATCAGTTTAGTTCAGTTTAGTTTATTGTCACATGTACCGAGGTACAGTGAAAAGCTTTTGTTACATGCTAACCAGTCAATGGATAGGCAAAACATGATTACTATCGAGCCATTTACACTGTGCAGATACATGATAAGGGAATAATGTTTAGTGCAAGATAAAGCCAGTAAAGTCTAATCGAACATAGTCTAAGGGTCACTAATGAGGTAGATAGTGGTTCAGCTCTGCTCTCTTGTTGCGGTAGGATGGTTCAGTAGTCAACTGTCGTCAGGCACGGATATCGCTATCAAAACATGGGGGGGACATAATTCCTTGTCGGCCACACGTGCACACACATGTGCACACATGCGAGGCTTCGGCCGCGGGCCCCGTGGACGGTAACATCGGAAGCTGACCTGGTTAGTGACCGACTCCGAACTCCAGCAACAGCAGCTTCATCCGCTCTGAATCGTGGGGCTTCAATCGGCCCGTTCGCGGGGACTTTCATCGCCCGGCAGGGGCTTCAACATCGGGAGCCTCGATCGCCTTGATGCAGCGATTTGACCGTGGGGCGATGGAATGTCTCGCAGCCGATTTTAAGCCCCGCCGGGCCGGGCGATCAGAAACCCCGCGAACGGGCCGATTCAAGCTCCGCTCTATGATCTTTGCTCCATTGCAACCCCCCGCAAACATGGGGGGAATGTGTCCCCCTGTCCTTCCGGGATTTCCGCCCACAACTGTTGTTGAATCTGGTGGTGTGTTTTTTAACTCTTTTGCCCTATGGGAGAGGGGAGAAGAGGGAGTGGCCAGGGTGCAACTCGCCCTTGATTATGCTGCTGGCCTTGCCGGGGCAGCTTGAAGTATAAATGGAGTCAATGGAAGGGAGGTTGGTTTGTGTGATGGTCTGAGCTGCGTCGACAATTCACTGCAATTTCTGCGGTCTTGGATGGAGCTGGTCCAAAACAAGCTGTGATGCATCCTGATAAAATGCTTTCTATGGCACATTTGTAGATGTTGGTGAGAGTTGTTGGGGACATGCTGAATTTCCTAAGCCTTCTAAGGAAGTAGAGGCATTGGTATGCTTTCTTTGTTGTTGCTTTAATTTGGATGGTCCAGGGGAGGTTGTTGGAAATATTTATTCCTAGGAATTTTGAAGTTTTCAACCATCTCTACTTCGGCACCATCAATGCAAACTGGGGTATGAGTACCCCTTCGCAACCTGTCATCGATCACTATCTCCTTTGTCTTGCTGACATTGAGAGAAAGGGTTGTTGTCTCGACACCAGGACACAAGTTTCTCAATCTCCTTCCTGTTCTCTGTCTCATCATTATTTGATATTTGACGCACAATGGTGGTGTCGTCTGCAGATTTTTTAATTGAATTAAATTTGTACACGGCTGCACAGTCGTGGGTGTACAAGGAGTGAAGAAGAGGGCTGAGAACGCAGTCTTGCTGAGCACCTTTATTGAGGATTATCGTAGAGGATGATTTGTCCCCTATCGTCACTGATCGGGGTCTGCTTGTCAGGAAGTCGAGGATCCAATTGCAGAGATGAGTGCTGACTCCAAGTACCGTGAGTTTGGTGATGAGTTTGGATGGCATAATGATGTTAAAGGCAGAGCTGTAGTCTATGAATAGAAGTCTAACGTAGGTGTCTCTCTTAGCCAGGTGTCCAGGGCTGAGTGTAGGGCCAGGACGATGGCATTGTCCATGGATTTGTTATGGTGGTAGGCGAACTGCAATGGGTCAAGGCCGCTGGGTAGATTGGATTTAATGCATTCCGTAACTAGCTGCTCTTTACATTTCATGATAGCGGATGTCAAGGCCACTGGACACAAGGCCTAAGTCATTTAGGCATGAGATCTTTGGCACTGTGAATGATGGCGGTCTTCTTGAAGCTGATGGGCGCCTCAGAATGGAATAGGAAGAGATGAGAATACTCCCGCTAGCTGGTCCGCGCAGCTACAAAGGACATGGCCAGTAACTCCATCTGAGGCAGTTGCTGTCTGTGTGTTCACCCTCAGGAAGGCCGATCTGCAACAATGACCCCGGTATCAGCCAGCAATTGCACAATAGGAGCCTTTTTGTCAAAGTTGGTACCATCACTCTGTTCCCTCTAAGAACGTCCATGACTTCTTCAGTCTTTGATTCACAGCCAAATTCTATTTGATATGTAGTGGAACCTAGTACCAGTTAACACAAAGTCCCAGTCAGAAACACAAAACACAAAACAGCAGTGGTGTAGCTGATAGTGCTGCTGCTTCACTGTGCCAGAGACTCGGGTTCAGTCCTGATCTCAGCCATTGTCTGGTGCTCCGGTTTTCTTCCACATCCCAAAGACAAGCAGATTTATAGGTTTATTGGTCTTTGTAAAATTGCCCTGAATGCGTAGTGAGTGGATGCAACAATGGGAGAACGGAACTGGTGTGAACGGATGTTCGACAGTCAGCGTGGACTTTGTGGGCTGAAGGTCCTGTTTCCATGCTGTTTCTCGAAAGCTAAAAAAGCTAAAATAAAACAGAATGCAACATTGCTCATAATCCAACAGTTGCCAACGAATTATAAAGTTAATCAGCACAGCAATGAGGCTGATGAATATGTGTTTCACACCATCAGACAACACTGTAGAGGGCAGGGGGATGTGAGGTTCCGGGCTCCACTAGTTTAAAGATACAGCGTGGAAACAGGTCCTTCGCCCCACTGAGTCCGCACTGACCAGTGATCGCCATGCACTGGTTTTATCCACACACTAGGGACAATTTACAGAAGTCCATTAACCTATAAACCTGCACATCTGGAATGTGTGAGGAAACTGAAGTACCTGAAGAAAACCTACACTGGTCACGGGATGAACGTACAAACTCCATACAGACAGCACCCGTAGTCAGGATCGAACTCAGGTCTCTGGCATCAACTCTACCGCTGCATCGCTCTGCCTCTGATCAAGATCCTGCTGTAATGTTTGATAACCATCTTCGCTATCTATAATACCCCACCCACTTTAGTGTCACCTGACATCTCGTCGAACATAAAATAGTACAGCACAAGAACAGGCACGTCAGCCCACAATGTCTATGCCAAACATGATGCCAGGATCAACTCTTATCTGCCTGAACATATCCCTCCATTCCGTGTATCCATATACCTATCCAAAAGTCTCTTAAATGTCACAATATTGTATCTGTTACAACCACCACCCCGGACAGCGCGATCCAGGCACTCACCACTCTGTGTAAAAAAATTTGCCCTGCATGTCCCCTTTAAACTTTGCCCCTCTCGCCTTAAAGCTATGCCCTCTAGAATTTGATTTTTCTATCCCTATTTACGTCTCTCATAATTTTATACACTTCTCCCTGCAAACTCCGGCATTCCACAGAATACAATCCAAGTCTGTCCAACCTCTCCCTGTAGCTATTACCCTCTGATCCAGGCATCATTCTGGTAAACCTCCTCTGCACCCTTTCCAAAGCCTCCACAGCCTTCCTGTAATGTGGCAATCAGAACCTTTTGAAAAATCACTTGTGGTAGATGGGTGACCATTGATGGAATTGTATATGAAAGAACTGCAGATGTTGGTTTAAACCGAAGATGGACACAAATTGCTGGAGTAACTCAGCGGGACAGGCAGCATTTCTGGTGAGAAGGTTGTATATTTGGAAATCCCCCAAGCATAAATTCCAGACATGAAATCATCAGCAAAAACAAGAGTTTAAGGTATTGTAATGCCCCTGTCCCACTAATTAGGAAACCTGAATGGAAACCTCTGGAGACTTTGCGTCCCACCCAAGGTTTCCGTGCGGTTCCCGGAGGTTTTTGTCAGTCTCCCTAATGGCCAAAAGTTGTTTCCGTTTTAAAAATCAGTAATTTTTTAGTCAAAGCCAGTTGCGATGCTAGTTGAAGGTGGTTGCCGGAGGACAAAAACCTCCGGGAACCTCCGGGTACCGCACGGAAACCTTGGGCGGGGCGCAAAGTCTCCAGAGGTTTCCGTTCAGGTTTCCTAAGTGGGACAGGGGCACAAGAATATGTGATGTGAGTTGGTAATTGACAGTGGGCATAAAGTATGAAAGGAATTTTCGATTGTTACAGTGTGACAAATGGAACAGTTTTGCAGAAAACACTGATTAAGACTTATTCAGTACTATGGATATTGATCAGCAGTTCCAAGTTCACACAGTGGATGGTAACTGGTAGAAAATCAAATATTTTTTTTGTTTGGTTTATTGTTATGTTATCTATCGAGTGCTATATTTACAGACCTGTTATCCTGCTTCAAGTAAGAATGCCTTTGTTCTGCTTTGGTCCATATGGCACTTTTAACGACTCCTACGCAAGCATATACATGTGCACTAAAGCAGAGTGGCTGGTTGGTAGTACTGTGACATTAATTAGATGGTCTTTGACACCACAATCTTAAAGGTGGTGCATGCATGCATGCAAAATTGGCAAATAGCATTAGCTTCAATCAGGCAAGTGGAAGCAGAGGAAGAAGGAACAGACCTTAACTGGGCCATCTACAGAGACTCCGTAACTCTGGCCATAGGGCTTTCTACTTGCTTTGTGCGGAAGGATGAGAGAAAGGCCACTCAGAGCCTTGCCATGGATGGGTACCAACTGAGTGTTGGGGAACGTTGAGAACCGCTGATTAACTCTTTACTGCCGCGATCCCCGAATTTCCGTAGGCTAATGACTTATCTCACACCAGGCATGTACAAAAATCACTTCCTTAAAATCTATGAATCAAAATAAAGTAGCATGTGTATTTTTGTTATAAAAGATAGACACAGCGCTAGAATAGAAGCAGCATCTCCGGAGAAAAGAAATAGGTGATGTTTCTGGTCGGAACCCTTCTTCAGACACCGCTGGAGAAATTGGTTGTGATTAGGTTGATGTGCATGTTTCAGTTACATTGCTGTTCAGTTTCTCCTTTGAGTTGTTTTATGTTCTCATTCAACATACATGTGTTTTACATCAGTGTCGCATTACAGATTTACCTCAAATAAATTTACCACAGATAAATCACCTGCATCCACAATCAGGGCAATTTTAGCACACTTTTTAAAAACGTTTGAAATAAGTTCTAGTTTTAATGATCCTACGGAACGATCGGGGTTTATTTCGGGCAGCACGGTGGTGCAGCGGTAACGTTGCTGCCTTACAGCATTTGCAGCGCCGTAGACCCGGGTTCAATCCCAACCACTGGTGCTTGTCTGTACGGAGTTTATACGTTCTCCCCGTGACCTGCGTGAGTTTTCTCCGAAATCTTCGGTTTCCTCCCACACTCTAAAGACGTACAGGTTTGTCGATTAATTGACTTGATGTATGTGTAAATTATCCCTAGTGTGTGTAGGATAGTGTTCGTGTGCAGGGATTGCTGATCGGTACGGACCCGGTGGGCCGAAGGGCCTGTTTCCATGCTGTATCTCTAAAATAAACAAAACTATACAAAATACCTCTACCTCCATTTTTATACTTTGAAATGGGAAGTGATCATTATTACCAGGTATGTTTAAGAAGGAACTGCAGATTCTGGAAAAATCTAAGGTAGACCAAAATGCTGGAGAAACTCAGTAGGTAAGGCAGCATCAATGGAGAGAAGGAATAGGCGATGTTTTGGGTCGAGACCTTTCTTCAGACTGATGTCAGGAGGGAGGCGGGAAAAAGAAAGGAAGAATTGGAGACAGTGGGCTTGAGGATGAGATGGGAAGGGGGAGGGGAAGGAGGGAGAAAGCAAGGACTACCTGAAATTGGAATAGTCAATGTTCATACCGCTGGCGTGTAACTACCCAACAAAATATGAGTTGCTGCTCCTCCAATTTATGTTGGGCCTCACTCTGGCAATGGAGGAGGCCCAGGACAGAAAGGTCAGATTTGGAATGGGAGGGGGAGTTGAAGTGCTGAACCATGGGGAGATCAGGTTGGTTCGTGCGAAGTGAGAGGAGATGTTGTGCGAAGCGATCGCCAAGCCTATACTTGGTCTCACCGATGTAGAGCAGTTGACACCTAGAGCAGCGGATGCAATAGATGAGATTGGAGGAGGTGCAGGTGAACCTCTGCCGCACCTGGTAAGACTGCTTGGGCCCTTGGATGGAGTAAAGGGGGGAGGTAAAATGACAAGTGTAGCATTTCCTGCGGTTGCAAGGGAAAGTACCCTGGGAGGGGGTGGTTTGGGTGGGAAGGGACAAATTGACCAGGAGGGAACAGCCTCTGCAGAAACCAGAAAGGGGAGGAGATGGGAAGATGTGGCCAGTGGTGGGATCCCGTTGGAGGTGGCGAAAAAGTTGGAGGATTATCTGTTGTATGCGATGGCTGGTAGGGTGGAAGGTGAGGACAGGGGGGACTCTGTCCTTGTTACAAATAGGGGGATGGGGAGTAAGAGCAGAGTTGCGGGATATAGAGGAGATCCCGGTGAGAGTCTCATCTATAATAGAAGAGGGGAACCCCCGTTCTCTGAAGAAAGAGGACATTTCCGATGCCCTGGAAAGCCATTTTCCCTTCCTCTTACCACCAACTATCTCTGGTCTCTAAATACTCCTTATTGACTCGCAGCTGGTCTATTCAAACTTGCTTCAAGCAAACCAGAGCAATAATTAGCATACTGAAAATAATTGCCTTCTTCCTCCCCATTTCACACTTTCACCTTTCACCACTTCCTCACTAATTTCATGTTAGTGATCCTCAGTCTGTGTTCTTTTCTCTTTTAAAACCTCTGCGGCCAGCAATGAGTGACATTTGCCCATTCACCCTTCAGCACAACCTGCATTGCTAATTGGATTACTTGAGTGTGCAAATGTGGCTACGTTCACACCACCTCATCTTGAAGCCAGTAACAGTTAGTTTCATTTTTCCTCTGCCCTGCCAGAGGAGCCTAACATGCAGAAAAATATACCGTGTTGTTAAGATTCTGCATTGCAACACTGATGAAAAATGCATATAAGTAGAATGTGAAATAACTGATAGGAGAAACCTTCCATTGACGGGATGATCTTGACTCCCGTAGCCGGTGGCGTTTGGGCCCCCCGCGTTGGTGCGATCAACTCCCGCATCAGGGGGATGTCAGCTGCCCCGCGCCGGGCGATCAGACCCCAGGTCGGAGCTTGTCGGATCTCTGCGGCGTTGGAGCTCCCGACCCGGCCTCTCCTGAGACTGCCAGCTCTCGGTGTAAAGTCTGCAGGTCGCGGTTGGAGCAATCCCAGGCAAGGGATCTGCTCCAATGTAAGTTCACACCCCGCAGTGGGGCTCAAAGTCAGTCTGAGGAGACCTCCAGCTCCACGATGTTAGGCCGCAGAGCGACCTGAGATACGACCCGGAAAGATCGCGTCTCCGGCAAGGTAAGAAACTGAAAAATAAAAGTTTCCCCCAACCCCCACATAAAATAAACCGGAGAACATTTACACAAACTTATAAAACGCACTAAAAATGAAAAACGTGATGAAAAACCAAACAGACTGTTGGCGGGTCTGCCAATCATTCGGCGCTCCTGCTGGTGTTAATGTATAACTCAATGCCTATCTGTGCCACCTCTCAGAGCCTTGAGTACATGCATCTTAGTTTTTTTTTCAGTTCTGTTTTCCTAAAGTCTAAAGTGTAAAAGTCAGGATAGAACCTAGGTTGTTGGAGCAACTAGGCAGCAGTTCTGAAAGGTGCATCACTCTGCCGTCTGTGTAAGAAATAACTGCAGATGCTGGTTTAAATCGAAGGTAGACACAAAATGCTGGAGTAACTCAGCGGGAGAGGCAGCATCTCTGGAGAGAAGAAATTGGTCACGTTTTGGGTCGAGACCCTTCTTCTGCCTGGCAGGTAGAGGTGAATGCATAATATTCGAGAGATGATGAATGCACTATTGGGAATATACTGGAATTGTAGCTCATCTGGCAGACAAACAAAACATTAGGATTTCATTTCGGAGTCACGTGAGTGACTTCGTGAAGAACCCGCCAGCACGCATGCGCGACATATCGTCGCAACGCTTGCAGTCGACTGCTGGAGGTGGAGCGCGGCTCACCACCAGCCCTTCAAAAGGGGCCGCTCAGGTAAGTGTAACTAACCTTGAGTTGGTTGGTTTCTGTTGGGAGAGTGTTTTCTTTCAACAGGAACATGGACAGGAAGAACAAGGGCCGTAGGACGTCCGCACGGAGTCGCCGGCCACCCATCCCGGAGCCTTCATCAACGGCTACACCTGCGAGTCAGGCCGGGAAAAAGGCGAGGAAGTTGGGGAGCCCTGTCGCCACCGGAGCTCCAGAGAGGATTCCGTGGAGCAGGATTTCGGTGTGCCACCGGAGCAGGTTGACCCTGACTCCGTATCACTGTCGCCAACGGGCTCGTTGGTCGACCAGGGCAAACAGGGTTCACGTGCTGCCGCATGGCCCTTCTCCCTCGGAGGAGAGGGAGGGATAGAGCCCGTCAACCTAGCCCTTCACGGGCAAAGGTATCACCTGCCGCTAGATTGCGGACTGGTGAATTGGCGGGACTCAAGTCCACTGGGAGACCTGTAAGGACCAGTGTCGACTCACCAACCACCAAGACAAGGAAGAGTCATTCGGGTGGAGTCCCGCCACGGTCACCGAGTCCCCCGTGGATGGGAGGACGGGACCGTACGCCGTCTAGGCCCAGGATTAGGGCAGTCGGCAAGCCCGCGCGGATGTCGGGTCACCACGCCGAGGCGTCGGGTGCCGACCTTTCACCGCGTTTGCCCTCCGAGGCAGCGGGATCAAGCTCCGCCAAAAGGAGGCGTTTGAGCGGATCCACGCGGGAATCGCTCAGCTTCGCTGCGGCGGCTGGTAGCGACAGCTTCCGGCACCGAGATTACTTCGACGAGGTACGGGCCGATGACAGGGGCCTCAGCAGTTCCGTTGAACATGAGGACTCCGACCGCCCGGGTTCGAAGGGCGAAGGGCGTATTGACAGAATGGAGCGGATGTTGGAACTTCTCCTGGAACAAAATCAGAGGCGGGAGACATCTAGTTCCAGAGGGCACATGGAGTTATCCCCATCGTCAGCGGGAAGCCTGAGGCAGCCGGAGGATGAGGACATCCTGGTTCATGCACCATCTACATCGGAGGCCCCTCAGGAGGAGCTCCTGGATGTCGCAAACAAATTTGCACTGTCCGAGTCATCAGGTGTACCCCTCAACCCCAAACTGGCTGCCACCGTGGACTTCCTGACGAACCATCAGCTTCAGGAAGAGGTCCTGTCGGAGGCCATGAACAGGCACAAAGCCCCAGCGAATTGCAACTCCCTCAACGTGCCCATTGTCAATACGCCGATTTGGGGCAATATCAGCCCAGGAATCAGGACCCAGGAGATGAAGCTCCAACGGATCCTGAAGCTGCTTACTGCTGGGATTACCGCGTTTGTGCGGTTGGTGGACGGGGAGGATCTGAACACCGAGCAGGAGGATGCTCTGGCACTACTGTGCAACACACAGTATGAGATCAACGCCTTTCGGAAGAGCATTATCAAACCAACTCTAAACCCGAAATTTGCGGGGTTATGCAAAGCACCTCCTACGCCGCCACCCAGACAGTTGTTCGGGAAAGACCTCCCGAAACGGGTCAAGGAGCTGGATGACCTCGCTAAGACGGTGGGACTCATGCGGTCACATATCTCGACCAGGCAGCCGGCCAAGAAAGTGCCTTTTTTCAGGCCACGAGGCCCTGCCGTTAGACCAGCTCCGCCTCAATTTCAGCAGCCTCAACAACCTAGGCCTTTTTTAGGGCTAGGCCCCCAGCGTCCACCATGGAAGATGCGGACACCGCATCATCAGCTCAACCCAGCACCTCCACGTCCCGCCAAACATGTCAGGGACCGCCGGTAACCATGGAGGTAAGGCGGTCTGGATTTCATGCACCTGCATGCTTAACTTCACATGTTGGTGGGAGACTACGGTTCTTTACGGAGGCATGGGGAACCATCACTTCTGATGAGTTTATTTTACAAAGTATTCAAGGCCATGAGATTGAATTCATCAATGGTAAAATCCCTCCATCCCAGCATATGCCAGATCGGAAATTTACACTGTCCAGCAATGAAACGGCAGTAGGCTATGCTGAAATCTTAAGGCTACAAGGAAAAGGCGTGATAGAAAAAACTCTACACGAACCAATTGAATTTGTATCCAACGTATTCACAAAAACCAAGAAGGATGGAGGATGTCGGGTTATTATTGATCTGACCCATTTGAATACCTTTATAAAATATACCCATTTCAAAATGGACACGTTTGAAACAGCCAAGTTATTGATTTCGGAGGGCTGCTTTATGGCATGCATTGATTTAAAAGATGCATACTATTCAGTATCCATTCAGAGACACCACAGGAAATTCTTGAAATTTACCTGGATGGATCAGCTCTGGCAATACAGGGCCTTGCCAAATGGGCTTACCACAGCCCCCAGATTATTTACTAAATTGCTCAAGCCAATACTGGCTACACTAAGGAGACAAAATCATATAGTGATGGCCTATCTGGATGATATCCTAATTATTGGGAACACCCTGGAGTCAGCGGAACTGGCAGTTTCAGCCACTGTGGAAATTTTTCAGAAAATGGGGTTCATTATCCATCCAGATAAATCAAAGTTCTGCCCTTCACAGGTCATGGATTATCTAGGGTTCACAGTGGATTCCAATCGCATGAGGGCCACCATACCAACTAACAAAATTGGGGATGTCACCCAAGTATGCAAGGATATAGTCTGGGCCAGTATACCATCAATTAGACAAACTGCTAAGGTGATTGGCAAGATCATAGCACTTTTTCCAGCTGCCCAATATGGACCTTTGCATTATCAAAATTTGCAGAGAGCCAAGATCTCAGCGTTAAAACTGAACGCTGGACATTTCGATAGACCAATGCAGCTGCCTCTTAAGGCAAAGATTGAGTTACAATGGTAGATTGACAATATTTGTGACTCATTTAAACCCATCATTTTGCCCAATCCGATGGTATACTTACAAACAGACGCAAGCTCCCATGGCTGGGGAACTACGGACAACTACTCTAGTTGTGGAGGCAGATGGGACACCCTTGAATCTACCCTGTTGTTGTCACAAGGGATAAACGATTTGGAGATGCTAGGAGCATTTCACGGACTGCGAGCTTATTGTTCTAACATTACTGACACTCATGTCCGTCTCCAAATAGATAATACCACTGCGGTGGCATATCTAAACCATATGGGCGGTACCAGGTCAGTTTCATGTGATGAATTGGCAAATACAATTTGGCTCTGGTGTATTCGACGGAATATTTGGATTTCAGCTACCTATTTACCAGGCAAGCTCAATACAGTGGCGGACACCAGGTCACGCAAATTCAATGACAACATCGAGTGGATGTTGGATCCCCAAATATTCGCTAAAATTACGGCCAAATTTGGTAAACCGGATATCGATCTTTTTGCGTCACGGTTGAACCATCAGGTACCAACATACGTTTCGTGGGAACCAGATCCCGGGGCAATGGCGATGGATGTGTTCTTGCTAAACTGGGGGAAATGGTTTTTCTATGCATTTCCTCCATTTTGCCTCATCAGTCGGGTATTGCGGAAAATCCAGACAGATGCTGCTAAGGGCATTCTTATCATACCCGACTGGCCTACGCAGCCATGGTATCCGGTGGTCCTTGACATGATCAGTCAACCTTGGGTCCTCTTAGAAGGTTGCCCACAATTGGTAACAAACCCTATCTCAGGGGAACCACATCCCTGCTACAGTCATCTAAATTTATTGGCTTGCAGGTTCTGAACAGGCCATTACTGCGGTATGGCCTATCATCTAGAACCATGGATACCATTGGAGCGTCATGCCGGGAGTCCACCAGGCAGCAATATCTCACACATATCCGAAAATGGGAAACCTACTGCGGCCGCTCCCACATTGCATACGACTCCGTTACCATCACCGACGTACTGGAATTCCTGGCAGGGTTGCATCACAATGAACATCTCAGCTACAGTGCCATCAACAGCGCCAGGAATGCGCTGTCATTCTACCTCATTATTGAGGTAGAATCCAACAGGCTGGTGTCCAGACTCTTGCGGGGAATATTCAATTCCAATCCGCCCAGACCTCGTTATAACATCACCTGGGATATTGGGAAGGTATTAACCCTGCTCAGGACGTGGTCGCCCATGGAGGGGCTTGAGCTGGACAAACTCACCCTGAAGCTGGTGATGTTACTGGCACTGACTTCAGCGCAGAGGGTACAGACACTCCACAAGGTCAGGATCGACAGGATGATCTCTACCCCGGTGAAGTAATCTTCTTCATAGATGAATTACTCAAGCAGCATAGGCCTGGGTTCACAGGGCTGCAGCTGAAGTTTCCGGCATACCCCGCTGATGCACGGCTATGTTTAGCCGCCCATATCCGCCACTATGTCAAAGTAACGAAAATATTGAGGGGAATGGAGAAATACTTGCTCATCAGCCACAAGAAACCTCACCATAGAGTGACGGTGCAGACGATCTCCAGGTGGCTCAGGATCGTCTTGGGTGAGGCAGGTATTGACACTAATGTCTTTAAATCCCATTCCACCAGGGCTGCATCGACGTCGGCGGCAAGGGTCATGGAGGTGCCCATGGCCCATATTCTTGCCACAGCAGGATGGGCGAATGAAGCCACCTTCCAGCGGTTTTACAATAAGCCTGTTGCCACTCCTGCATTGTTCGTGGAGGCTGTGCTGGATGCAGGTCAAGAACGTGCAGATGTCCCCCAGTGAGGGGTTTTCTCTTTGTTGTTAATAAATATTGTTATTATTTTTCAGTACAAGCAGTCTGGAAAGTTGATTACTCCTGCCCATCCTTATAAGTGGTGTGTGACAGCATGGACGTGGTCCAGGGCATGGAATCACAGAGCTTTGAAGTCTTCACGAAGTCACTCACGTGACTCCGAAATGAAATAGTAAGATTAAACGAGAACTTACCAGTTCGAAGGTTGATCTTTATTTTATGAGGAGTTGCGATGAGGGATTTCGTGCCCTCCGCTCCCAACCCTCGATCATGAATCAACTGGTAATTAGAGTCTCTTCAATCTTACTATAACAAGTCATTTCTCTGTTGTTGGTCCTGTGATTCCACACCGCTACTTTGAAGTATGTCGCGCATGCGTGCTGGCGGGTTCTTCACGAAATCCCTCATCGCAACTCCTCATAAAATAAATATCAACCTTCAAACTGGTAAGTTCTCGTTTAATCTTACTATTATCCATCACTGAGAACAAAAAAGAATTGCAAATGCAACCAGGGCCACAGAAATAAAATCAAAATACCAAAACAGAAATACTGGTGAGAAACAGTCGTAACCTTTTAGGTCAACGACTTTGTTCAGAAAATCTCACAAATCTTGGCAACAGATGAGTAAAAAGATCTCAGTCTTGTTATCCATCAGAAGTTGAGGAGAAGCCAATTGATACAACATTAACCCTCACAGTGGAAGAGAAGGAGAGCTGGGTTCAAATAGCAGAAACCATATTAAAATCTTATCTTGCTTTGCATATACACGCATGAAAGCTACATTACCCTGCTGGCTCTTTCTCTCCCCGGGGGGGGGGGATGAAAAGTTTCGAAATACTTTTCATCAAGATGATGTCTTGTTCATTTGGCTGACAGATGTGTTCAGAATCACTCCAGGCCTATGCATTGTACAGATCACAGAAGAGTCTGAACCTTCCATCTGTTTGTTTTGAGAAGTAATCCAATCAAAATAATGTCAATTAGAAATGTACAGTGATATCAGCAGAGAAAGTTGGTCGAGTAGGGTGTGGTGGGACCACCGTGATGGGGAAGATCAATGGAGGTCCCGGCATGGGGGACCGCTGTGAGGGGGGGGAGAACAAAGAAGAAGCCGGCGGGGGCAATTTCCAACTTTATCAGCGCCATTCATGTGCCGACTATTTGCATACCTTGGGTGCGCAAGCAGAGAATTTCACTGTGCCTTGTCATTTAAAAGACGTATTCATTTCAATTCCATCCAAGTTACCTTTGATAAAGATAGACACAAAAAGCTGGTGTAACAGAGGGTCAGACAGCATCTCTGGAGCAAAGTCTTACTTCCGCTCAGTCTGCCTTAACCTACCTGATCTCCCGGTGGCTCAGCACTTTAACTCCCCCTCCCATTCCCAATCTGACATTTCCATCCTGGGTTCCTCCATTGTCAGAGGGAGGCCCAGTGCAAATTGGAGGAACAGCACCTCATATTTTGCTTAGGTAGCTTACACCCCAGCGGTATTAACATTGACTTCTCTAACTTAAAATAGCCCTTGCTTTCCCTCTCTCTCCATCCCCTCCCCCTTCCAAGTTCTCCCACCAGTCTTACTGTCTCCAACTACATTCTATCTCTGTCCCACCCACTCCCCTGACATCAGTCTGAAGAAGGGTCTCAACCCAAAATGCCACCCATTCCTTCTCTCCAGAGATGCTGCATCCCGCTGAGTTACTCCAGCAATTTGTTTTTTGTTTAATTTCTTTTATTAGAAGTAATCGATTTACAATATTGTAAACAGCTTTACAAACATCAACTTAATTCCAAATTTTTTTTTTAAATAACCCATTGAAAGTTATTATCTTCTATTTTTTAGGAAAAAAAGATAGAGATAGAGTAGTTTTAAATCAATAAGAGAGTGATTAAATAATAATTTGATTATATAAAAGAGAAAAAGAAAATAGAAAAAGGAAATAAGGTTAACAGAAAATGAAAAAATATTATATATATATATAAATGAAAAACAACCAAATATGTTTTATCTAAAACTATTACAAATAATAGTATCAATGAAGACATGCTTATTAATCCTAGTATAAGAATATGTTATTCTCATCAAGTCCCGCAGGGTACCCGTCAAGCTGTGTTGTCAAGAGCAGCTACTTCTCTAGGTACTGTATATATGGAGACCATATTTGTTCGAAAGAGTTATATTTGTCCAGTAGGACAAATCTGATTCTTTCTAATTGTAACGTCTCCAACATTTCTGCCGCCCACATTTTAATTGTGGGGGTTAAAGTTCCCTTCCAAAATTTCAATATTAATTTTTTCCCTATTATCAAACAGTAATCAAAGAAATTTCTTTGATTTACTGTAAGGACCGAATTTGAATCCAAAATTCCAAGTATTAATATCTTTGGGTCTGGATCCAATCTAATTTTAAGAACCTCAGAGATAACCTTAAAAATTTCTGTCCAGTAATGATTCAATTTGGAACATGTAGCAAAACTGTGTGTTAAATTTGCTTCTAAATTCTTACATTTATCACAAATTGCAGAGAGATTGGGAAAGATACTATTTAATTTAGTTTTTGAGTAATGTAATCTATATAATACTTTAAATTGTATCAATGTATGTCTGGCATTTAACGAACACCAATGTATTTGCTGTAAACTTTCTTCCCAGATTTCTTTTGTTATGGATAACCCAATTTCTTTTTCCCATGCTTGCCGATATGTTTCAGTTGTTGGTTTCTCCTTATCCAAAATTATGTTATATATATATGCTATTAATTTTTCTGTATTTGGATGTAAATTAAACACATCATCTAATAATCCTGGTACTTTATTTTTGTAATCTTGTGTGTTGGATTTTATATAATCTCTAATTTGTAAGTACCTAAACAAATGTTGCGGAGACAGTCCGTAAATATCTTGTAACTCTTGAAATAAAAGAAATTTTCCTTTTCTATAAAGGTGTTCTATCCTTTTAATTCCTAAATCATCCCAATGTCTAAACCCTCCATCCAATATAGAGGGTTTAAATAATGGGTTATTCGTTATTGGTAGTCTGAGTGAAAGATTATCTAATTGTAAAGTCTTAACTATTTGTTTCCAAATACGTCTATTATTATAAATTATAGGGTTATCCCTATATATTTTTTTTTGTACTTCCTTTGGAGCAAAGAGAATCGAGCCTACCTTATAAGGTAAACAATCTTCCTTTTCCATCTTTAACCACATTGGTTCCTGATCCACATTTACCCACCAAAAATTCATATTCTTAATCTGAACTGCCCAAAAGTAATATAAAAAATTTGGAAGTGCTAATCCTCCATTTATCTTAGATTTACATAAATGTTTTTTACTTATTCTATGATTTTTATAATCCCAAATAAAACTATAAATAATATTATCTATTTTTTTTTTTAAGTCTTTGGGAGAAAAAAAGGAATAGCCTGAAACAAATATAATAATTGTGGTAAAAACACCATCTTTATAGCATTTATTCTACCAATCATGGATATAGGAAGTGTTTTCCAATACAGAATATTTTTTTTAAGTTTATCTAATAATAGAGGGTAATTAGATTTAATTAGCGAATTATAAGATCTAGTTACATTAATTCCTAAATATTTAAATTTGTCTTTAACTAATTTTAATGGATATTGTTGTAATATGTTTAAATTAATTCCTGTTACAGGCATAATATCACTTTTGTTCCAATTAATCCTAAATCCTGAAAATGTACCAAATTTAGTTATAACATTAAACAGCTTTGGTATACTAATTTCCGGTTTTGTAATATAAATCAACACGTCATCTGCATATAAAGATATTTTGTTGGTTGTAGTGTCGGTATTATAGCCATAGATTTCAGGTTCAGATCTGATTCTTTCCGCCAAAGGCTCTATCATCAAAGCGAATAGTAAAGGCGATAATGGACATCCCTGTCTACATCCCCTAAAGAGTTTAAATTTAGCTGACAACATTTGATTAGTTAAGATTCTTGCCGTTGGATTCGAATATAGAATTCTTATCCATTTACAGAATCTATCCCCCAATTGATACTTTTCCATTATATTAAATAAATATAACCATTCCACCTGATCGAATGCTTTTTCCGCATCTAGCGCTATAACTGCTAGTTCCCCATCCCGTACTTTTTTTGAATATATAATATTAAACAAGCGTCTAAGATTATGGGATGAATAGCGTTTTGGAATAAAACCTGTTTGATCATGATGTATTAATTTAGAAATCACTAAACTTAATCTCTGAGATAAAACTTTAGTTAATATTTTTTGGTCTGTATTTAGAAGTGCGATCGCTCTATATGATCCTGGATCTTCCAAATCCTTATCTACCTTAAGTATAAGTGTAATTGTGGATTTGTTTAAAGAATCTGGTAATTTGCCTTGTTCATATGCATATCTATATACTGTATGTAGTCTTGGGGAAATCAAGTCTTGAAATTTTTTATAAAATTCGGCACTCAGGCCATCAGGGCCCGCTGCTTTTCCATTCTTTAACAAACTAATTGATTCTTCAATATCTTTTACTGTTATTTCAGCATTTAACAAAT
Organism: Raja brachyura; assembly: GCA_963514005.1. The sequence continues at coordinate 78,046,264 of OY740781.1, forward strand.
GTCTACCTTCCTGATCTAGATTGTTAATTTGACACTCTTGTAGAAATGTATCCATACCAACTGTTTGGCCTGTTACCTTAGATGAATAAAGATTTTGATAGTATTGTAAAAATCTGTCATTAATATCTTTTGGTATCGTCAATATATTTCCATCCGTAGCTCTAATTCTATGTATCAATTTTTCATCTTCTGATTTTCTAAGCTGTCGTGCTAACAGTTTTTGTGGTTTGTCTCCAAACTCAAAGTACACTTGCTTGGTTTGTTGAAATAGTTTAATGACTTGGTTAGAATATATTTTATTAAGTCTATATTTTGCTATTGCAATTTTATTACTTAGCTCTTTAGAAGGGTGTTTTATGTTTTCACTGTCTAGTTGTTTTATCTCATTTTCTAACTTTTGTTCCATCTTTCTATTTTCTTTATTAAAATGAGCCTGTGCTGATATTATTGAACCACGCATAAACGCTTTAAATGTGTCCCAAAGTAACGCTGGTGAAACCTCAGGTTTGTCATTAGTTTCAAAAAATAATTTAATCTGTTCCATTACGTGTTTACAACAGTCTTTATCCTTTAATATCTGGGGATTAAATCTCCAAGTAGTCGTTTTATTAAGTATATCTTTTAGTTTTATCTTGAATGTTAGTGGCGCATGATCTGAAATAATAATATTATGATATTTTGCGTCATATGTAAAAGGTAGTAATTTTGAATCTACTAAAAAATAATCTATCCTGGAGTAGGTTCCATATACAGGCGAAAAAAACGAGTATTCTCGTCCGGATGGATTATCTAGCCTCCAAATATCTTTAACATTCGATGTACTTATAAAAGAATTTATAAGTTTACTTGAATTAGAGGTAGCTTTCCTTTTTGTAGAAGACCTGTCTAGGTAGCTATCTAAGGTGCAATTAAAATCACCCCCAATAATTAAATTATATTGAGTGGAAATAGGAATATTATTAAATATTTTCTTAAAAAATAATGGATTTTCAAAATTAAGGGCGTATATATTCACCAAAATTACTTTCTGTGAATATAATTCCCCTGTAATTATTACATATCTACCCTCTTTATCCTCTATTATAGAAGTTTGTTTAAAGGGTATACCTTTCCGAATAATTATTGCGACTCCTCGAGATTTGTGTATAAATGAAGAGTGATATACCTTTGAAATCCATTTTGCTGTTAATCTATGTTGAGCATCTCTTTTAAGGTGCGTCTCTTGGAGGAAGATCACGTCTGATTTCAATCTGTTCAACAGTGCTAGCACCTTTCCCCTTTTAATTGGTTCGTTAATTCCCTTCACATTCCAACTACAGAAGGTAATTCCACCCCCCACAGTCTTCACATTCATGTCTTGCATTTTACTGTTAGGGTGGTTTTTTTTGGAGTAGCCTTCTCGACCCCTCCAGCCTAGCGGTATACCCAAACGCCAACCCGATGAAAATTTCTATCCACAGTAATCCATATACATATCTTCTTAAAGCAATTATACAATATCGCTTATAACTACATTCATATAACATATAACACAAAATCAAATATTTAATATATAAGAAAAAATACAGAGTGTAATTAAAAAGAGAAAAAAGGGTGTTAACAGGGTGCCCAGAAAAAAAAGAAACTACACTGATATATTGTGTAGTGTGTATTAGTGAAAGCCACACTAGCCTGGCTATTAATCTAGTGACTTCCGTTTTTTTTTAAAAGATGTTAATTATTCCAGCTCCTGTCTATAATGCTGTGTCTATTGGGGTGGGGTACTAACTTTAAGTACTTAGTAATTATTTCTATTATTCATATTACTAATTACTAATTGCTAGTTATTACTTTCTATTATAATTAATATTATAATAAGTAATACTATATTAAGGGGACAATTGAATTTTACTAATTAATACCAAACTATAACAACATGTCCATTATTGCCCCTCTTTCTTGATGAATAATTCATAACCGCAGGTCGATGTTAAAAGTTCATTCTTCTTCTCCTTCCTCGCTTACTTCTTCTTCTGCTTCCTCTTCTGCCTTCTTCTGTATGTTTCGAGCGAATTCCAGTGCTTTGGTATGCTTAACAAAGCGATATTCCTTGTTGTCATAGGTCACTCTCAGTGTTGCTGGGTACATCAAACCATATCTGAGATCCTTTATATCCTTCATATTCCGTAGAATACCTCTTGTTTCTGTAAATAAAGATCTTCTCTTAGCCACTTCCGCCGGGTAATCTCTGAAGATGCTGATGTTATCTCCTTCGTATTTCAAATTCCTCTTTCTTATTATTATCTTCATCATTTCTTCAAAATCATGATCATGGGCCACCTTTACAATTATTTGTCTTGGCGGTGCACCTTTCCCAGGGACCCGTCTTAAAGCCCTGTGAGCTCGGCCCAACAGGGGTTCTTGATCCAAATCCAGAATGTCCTTTAGGAGTTTTGCAGCAAATTTTCGCGGGTCTTGATTTCCTTCCCGCCCCTCGGTCACTCCTACGATACGTAAATTCTTACGTCTTTGTCGTCCCTCCAGATCAATACATTTCTCATTTATTTTATGTAGTAGCTCTGAGAGACGTTTATTCTCGTTTTGTAGCTTCTCATTTTCCTTGGCACTTGTTACAGCAAAGTTAGTCAATTCTTTAATTACATAATTGTGCTGGTCAAGTAAAATTGAGATAGGATCAATCTTCGCATCCAGCATTTGTTCCGTCTCAGCAATCTTGTCATTTACCTCAGCCATCCGGTTTTGAAACTCAGCATCCACCTTTATTTTCCACTCATTCATCATAATCTTTACCGTTTCTGTAGCTTCTTTTTTTAGTTCTTCTTTAATTCTCTCTTGAGTCTCCTGGATATCCGTTCTTAGCAGTTTTATTTCATCTTTATATTCCTTCTTCAAATCTTTCATTTCTTTCATCAGTTTCTTCATTTCACCAAGCAGAGAATTTTTAAGTTCTTCCATTTCACTTTTTCTTTGTGAAATCTCTTCCTGGGAGGCAGCCAAACTCAAACCCGAGGCTTTGAGGCCTGCCTCCCTTCTAGGTCCTTTTTTTGTCGGTGGGGGGGGGGGAGGAGGAATGCATTTTGAATTTCTTACCGAAGTCGCGCGCCTGATGACGTCACGATGCTTGCAATCGCACCGGAGCCGTTTAGAATCGCTCTCCTGCGGTAAGTACCGTTAGTAGCCTCCTTTAACCCCGATTTTTTTCAGATTTTCTGCGGAGCTGATCTGGCGCTGTTCTCTCTCAGAACATGGCGCCACCGGAAGTCTCCAGCAATTTGTGTCTTACTTTTGATAAATATTGATTCCAGAGAGATATATCCCATTTTATCAATCATTTAATAAAATAACTGCTTTAACTCTTCCGATTCAGCTGGCCCATTCATCTTGGGTTTGTTTCATCATACGTGCTTAAAGAACAAATGTAACCTACAGTGTATCATGGGAACCAGATTATTATGTGATAGTGTGTTTCTAATGAGGTGTAAAGACTTGCCTGGAAGATTCAAAGCAATTTACCATGGAATTGGTATGACAGGTATTTGGCACAGTCCAGGAAATATCACTCAAAAGCTAAATTATATCCGGAAATAATGTTCCATTACCCTTTTACAAGCCTAATAAAGAAATATAACTTGTTCATTCACTATGTTTCTGTTGCAATAAAAGCCAATTTACAAACATGATTCATGCAATATGCTGGAAAATCTGTTCTTTAGTCACTAGCTTGCTACACCATCCTGCAGAACGCTAAACAACACCAAATAATTCTCTTATTAACCCTCTATCAGTTGTGACAACATTCTGCAGTATTATTTTATTTCCTTTCATAACTTCACAATTAAAAGATCATCAATATATCCCTGAAGATACAAGAGCGATAATTGTTTACTAAATTTCTAGCCAGAATAAAGCAGAGTAATGTTTATAGAGGTCAGGCAGCATCTGTGGATGGGATGGACAGCCTGAAGTAAGGTCCCAACCCAAAACGCCTACCATTCCCTCCACAGATCATGCCTGACATACCTTTTGTTTTTTTGCTCAGAGTAATGTCTAGTTTAAGAAAATATCCAGATCCTTTGAGCCCAATTAAATATTACTCCTTAAAAGTTTGATTTCACTCATTTGTTGACAACTCTTTTAATGTGCTTTGCAAGATTCTTGAAAATGTAAATGTGTCTGGTTCCACATCCAGAGACCTCCTCTGTCTAGGGACTATTTCATATCATATTAAATGTTCTCACATTACCACTTCAGTAGTTTGTCAGGCGGAGTACCTTTAACGTAATAATTTATCAGAACATTTGTATGAATGACTGGCAATCTTATGTGAAACAGCTCTTACTGGATAAAAGTGCCCGACACAGTGATGAGTGGACTGTAGCTTATAGCTAACATGCATAAAATGATAACTCACCTTATCACTTTGTGGACTAGGTTGTGATGTTAGCTTTCAAAGAGTTAAGGATAAGGGAAGGGCTGGTCCACAAATTAAATTCCTCAATTGGAGCAAAGCCAAATTTGATGGTATTAGTCAGAAACTTACAAAGATTGATTGGAGTAGATTGTTTGTGGGCTAAGGTGTGTCTGGACAACAGGATGCTTTTGCAAATGTGATAGTGAACCTTCCAGGCATGCATTGGAGTGAAGCATGAGGAATAGTAAACAGAAGGAACTGCAGTTGCTGGAATCTAGAGGAAAGTACTGGAGTAACTCAGCATCAATAACTCAGATTTAACGGATTGAAATTTCAATCGATCATACCAAGTAAAATTCTGTGCTCTTCTGATATCACAGTGGGATACTGGACAGGCTTGTGATACAACTAAAGCAGTACTGATAAAACAAATTATACAGGATTATGAGATTGGAGCAGGACAGTTAAAAGGAAATGTATTACTTCAATGATCCTGGCGCACACTAAGACTGTCTATTGTTGAGCAAAATCCATGAGTAAAACATCATGGGCTGACGTGCACTATTTCTTGACGTGCTTTGTGCTAGGAGTGCCAAACCAGGCAATCTTCTTCCAGATATCCAAAGACAGGACGTGGATTTTATTAATGACACAATCCTGGGAATGCTTCCACCTGTTCTGCAGTGTGTGATCTGGTTGTTGGTGTCCAAAATATCACTTATTTTCTGTGGTAGTGAATGCTAGAAAGCCCCCGTATCATACGAGCTCACAGGTCTGCAGAAGGAATTCTTCCGAGTTTGAGGAGAGATTTATTTGGCAAGCAGTGTTAAACGTGGTGTGAAAGAGCAAAGCAGAGCCTGCAATGCCAACCAATTCAAGTGATGTCTTTGTTGCTATTCTGCCCTGGAAAGCACTTCAGACGTTTCTATTTCACTTACATTTACAATGAGTCAGACATTTTGCAACGACTATCTCCAAAGGAAATCTATCTCCAAGACACGGCCATATTATGATATGGACATAAAAATTCATGCTCCATAGTTCCTTTGACAAGGTTATCAAAAGCAACACATAAAAATAGGAAAACACTTCCATTTATAGACCCCCTTTCATGACCTCAGGATGTTCTAAACGCTTTAGAACTATCGAAGTGCTTTGAAGTTGTGGGAAACCCAGTAGCCAGTTTAGACAAACAGAGCCAGGCAGACTCTGTGGTTTGTGTTGGATTTGCAGATATCACTGGCGGTGTCTGTCACAGTGGTAACACTGACGTAACTGTCTCTCAATTAAGGAAGTGAAAAACAAACACCAGGTTTTCCAACTCTGAAGAAAGGTCTTGACCCGAAATGTCACCTATTCCTTTTCTCCAGAGACGCTGCCGGACCCGCTGAGTTACTCCAGCATTTTGTGTCTTTCTTCAGTTTAAACCAGCATCTGTAGTTCCTTCCTACACACCAGGTTTTTCCATAGCTAATAAAAATATGTTAGAAACCCACCAGTGTATCACTCAACATCAGAACGATGAGGAGACCCTATCTAAAATGTCATCACCATGTTTTATTTTGTAAATGCTAACTGACCTATGGCGTTTCATTTCAGAAAAACAGCAATTAGATTTATAATATTGTTTAATTTCTGCTTATAACTTTCACCCTGTGACCTGTACCAGAGATGGCAGGTTGAAGGACTTTGCATGAGGAGAAATTTGCGAGTAAATTGGCTCTCTGACTCATCGATAAAAATGTCTACATAGACAGGGTAAACACAGTCTTTGCCCAGAGTAGGGGAATTGGGAACCAGAGAACAGGTTTAAGGTGAGGGGGTACGATTTAATAGGGACCTGACGGATAACCTTTTTACACAAAGGGTGGTGGGTGTGTGGAACAAGCTGCCGGAGGAGGTGGTTGAGGTAGGTACAATCACAATGTTTAAGAAGCATTTAGACCGATACATGGTTAGGATAGGTTTAGAGGTACATGTGCCAAACATGGGCAGGTGTGACTAGTGTAGGTTGGTGTTGACAAGTTGGGCTGAAGAGCCTGTTTCCACACTGTATGACTCTATGACTATAACTCTATGACATGGTTGGTATCTAATTCCTGAAGGTACCCAAACAGCTTGGATTGGATTGGAAGACTGCATATTGCAGACTGGAAATTTAAGATATAAACAGAATCCTGGAAACACTCGGCAGGTCAGACAGATTTTTTTCTGGAAGGAGAAACAGTGTTAACATATCAGGATGAAACCGTTTGTCAGATTAGCAGACCAGTGTGTTATTTTGAAAACCCGACTTCATATATTACCTTGAGACAGGAGAGATTGTTTTTGCTGGGATTTGCTGCAGCAAGCAATCTGCTGATGGATCTCAGCTGTTGAGCAGCATCTGTGGGTGGATAGGACCCACTGGGTCCTGATGCAGTGTTCCAACCAACCATTCCTTTCCATCCACAGATGCTGCTCAATCTGCTGTGTTTCTCTAGCAGATCATTTGTTGCCGAGATTGAGAAAGTGAAAGTTAACAGTCCTAAAGGTCCTGAGTGCATTAATATTTAGAAGTTTTAATACACGTAGCTTTATCTTATTTTGCAAATAATCAACAATCTCTCTCAGGAAACCATAGAATGGCCGGTGAGGGGACATCTATTTGGTAACCCATCAGAAAAATAACTCTCGGTGTTTCAGCACCTCCCCAATAATGTTAATGTTGGACCTGGACCCGGTTGTCAAAGTTACATATTTAATAGTTTTTAGTTGTAACAAGTGTCAGAAAAGAGTCAAAGTTGTCCTGCAACACACATTTCAGATTCACACATGTACAGTAATTGCACAAATTGAGCAGCCTTTGATTAATAATAAAAAATAGCAAATTGCTGTTTGTAAGCCATTAGTTTTATTAATGAAATAGAGCAGTTGCCCTTTGTTCCAGAATTCTACAAACAGAGACCTTAAGATGATGCTCTATGCTATTCTTTAATATTTCCTTGATTTGTGATTTGTTTTCCTTTTTTTTTCTATTTTCTCTTTATGCAAATATTGTTATCAAAATGCAAGGCCAGCCTGCTATATTCAAACTATCTGTGCAATGTCTTAATAGCAAATTGAAGGCATGAAATTAACCTTCAGCAATGATGTAGAACAGGTGATTATAGCTTGCCTGCTCCTTTCAGGCCTTGAATAATTTATCTTTCCATTGTAGTTGTTGGAAAGTTACACTTGGTCTGATCAAATGTTCCTCTGCTCCTAATGAAAGACTGAAGAGCATTGAAAGGGGAAAATCTGACCCTGATTCTTTTCTAAATCTGTGCCCATGTTCAGACAAACAGAGACCATCACCATTCCCATTATCAACACTATTTATACTTCACGTTGCCTCGGCCAAAATCAGCCAAAATGATCAACGATTGTCCCACCCCAGTCATTCCTTCTTTATTCCAGCTGTCGTTGGGATATTCTGAGGATGTGGCTCCTGGTTCTAATTACTGAGAGCATTCTTTCCATGTCCACTCTATCCAGGCCTTTCATTATCTGGTAGGTTTCAATGAGATCTCCCCTCATCCTTTTAAACTCCAGCGAATACAGGCCCAGAGACTTCCAACTCTCCTCATTCTTAACCCAATCCTTCCCGGGATCATTTTCAGAAACCTCCTTTGGATCCTCTCCAAAACCAGCACATCCTTCCTCAGATATGGGGTCCAAAACGGCTCATAATATTCCAAATACTCCAATATATTGGTTGGCCTCTGACTTGATGAGTGAGCGAGTTAGTACTTAGTGAGTGAGCAAGTGAGTGAGGCTGCTCCTTGCTCCCAGCTCTGTTCAGCTCAATGCAGCCCCTGATTGCCATGCAGGAAAGAACTGCCGATGCTGGTTTAAATTGAAGATGGAGACAAAATGCTGGAGTAACTCAGCGGGACAGGCAGCATCTCTGGAGAGAAGGAATGGGTGTCATTTCGGGTCAAGACCCTTCTTTAGATTGATTGTTGTGGTTTGGGTGGTGAGGCAGGGGTGATGGAGGGGTGGGAAGAGGAGGCACATGGAAATACCCCATTCCTACCTGGAAGATGATGCCTGCAGCCCCACAAATCCAATCCTCCCCATCGCGCTGGTTCTCCAAATGCACCCTTTGCATGAACAAAGTATCCATAAGTTAGTGTTCGTAACCCGGGGTGAATATATTCAGTGGAAGCTGTGAAACTCCTAAGGTCTACACCAAATGTAATCAGTTGTTAGTGTCTAGCCTGTTATTGCAAGGCATGGCTATGTTCAGAGTCAAAACCTTGACAAGGATGGCATGTGATTATTTGATTAGTACGGGTGTCAGGGGTTAAGGGGAGAAGGCAGGAGAATGGGCTTGAGAGTGAAAGATAGATCAGCCACGATTGAATGGTGGAGTAGGCTTGGTGGGCCAAATGGCTTAATTCTGCTCTTATAACTTATGAATTAATGATTCAAAAATTGAGCAGCAAATCTGAATTTCAACCAAAGTGGCTTTTAGTGGGTATGCTTTCTGGTGTGAAATTGTAAAGTAGGGGCCAGCAGAAGGAAAGGAAGTTGTTTACGACTCTTGCCCTTGGTTATGTATAATTAGAGCAGATGCCTTTTCCAGACCACCCCCCCACCCCCATCTCCTCTCCCCAGAGCACAGGCACAAGTGTCTGCACTGAAGTGCAATAGCAGATGGCTAGGTGGCGTCACCATAAAAGTACCTGCAGGGATATACTGATAATGCTGAGCCTCTTAAGGTTTATTATGCTTCAACAGGTAGTTTTATATGCTGTACATACTGCTACAGCCAGGCACATCAGATGGCCTAATGGGATCAAATGAAAACTTTAATGACTTCCTTCCTTCCTACACTCACATTTTCCCCAGTGCCACCAGATCTCCGTAATTACACCTCATTTCCTCATAATTGTAAAATTCTGCTGATGCAGTCATTGATAGCAGGAATGCATTTATATACGCTAATTGTTTTGAGTATATTTAACAGAAGCTTCGAATCACCCTCATGGTTATTAATATGCCCCGTTGAGGAAGGCCAGAAACGACTGCAAAACATTGACCTGGAGGGATGCACTGAAGCAGAGCCACTGCACAAAGTGCTTGTTTTCATATTTTCCATTCTCTAGACATTTGTAATAGGCCTCATTTTGTGAATCAAGGAAAAACACAAAATGCTGGCATCAACAGCTGGGCATCAACAGCATTCAACACTGCCCCCAAAAACAGCTGGGCTGCAAGTAATTTTGTGAATTTCTAGGTGGATTTTTTTCTTCTGAGCTCATTAGTGAGCAGCTGCTTCAACATGACAAATTACACCAGCTACAAATCCTACTCTCTAAAGCTCTACTCTCGAACCATTTCATTTCCTTCCTCTCCCCACTGTTACACTGCAAACTTAAAACCTTCCTTTTCAACTATGCTCAGGGACACATCATATTTACTCCTTTTTCTTCCCCTTGGTGTCTTTCCTTTTCTTATGAAGTTTATTTTAGAATATGTATACTTTTACACCAGAGACTTCATTATTAAATGTAGATTTATTACTCGTGTTATAGTGGACATAATAATATTGGGGTATTGGAGTCGGGATGAAGGGCTTTACAACCAGGATGTCCTCCCTCTATAACAACCACCTGCAGCCAATAACATTTTGGAATCCATTTTCATAGTCAGACAACTTAGTCCTATTTCTTTATTCAATATTATATCCCAATGGAACTTTATAACGCCAGCGACTTGGAAGGGATGTCCGTGGCCTTGTTTTCTCAATGATATACTCAGAATCCCACAATCCACTGATAATGTGAACCCTAGTTAAAAATAAACGGTTAAATTGATTTAAGCATCATATGTTTCCTTTGTAGCAAATTAAGGCAAAGCAGGTGATAGATGGAACCAGATTTGGCAGGTAGCCTTCTTGCAATAGACATCAACCTTTTGTTGCCTTCCAAAATACATGGTGTTGCATTCTGGAATATCAAACCAAGGCAGGACCTTCACAACGAATGGCAGGGCTCTGGTAGAGCAGAAGAACCTAGGAGTTCAGACACATTGTTCCCTGAAAGTGACATCACGGGTAGATGGTCCAGTCTGACGAAGGGTCTCGACCCGAAACGTCACCCATTCCTTCTCTCCAGAGATGCTGCCTGTCCCACTGAGTTACACCAGCTTTTTTGTATCTATCACAGGTAGATAGGATGCTCAAGTAGGTTTTTGGTTCAGTGGCCATCAGTCAGGGTATCGAGTACAGAAGTTGGGATGTTATGTTACAATTGTACAAGGTGTTGGTGAGGCCACATTTGGAGAATTGTGTTTGGTTGTGGTCACCTTGCTACAAGAAATATACCATTAAGCTGCAAAGAGTGCAGAGGAGATTTACGTTGATGTTGCCAGGACCTGAGGACCTGAGCTAAAGGCAGAGGTTGAGCAGGCTTAGACTTTATTCCTTGGAGTGCTGGAGACGAAGGGATGATCTTAGAGAGGTGTATAAAATCATGATGGGAATAGAATAGGGTGAATGCATAATATTTTACCACATTAGGGGAATCAAGAACCCAATGACTTGGGTTTAAGATGAGAGACGAAAGATTTAATAGGAATCTGAGAGGCAACTTTTTCACACAGAAGGTGGTGAGCATATGAAATGAGCTGCCAGAGGAGGTCGTTGAGGCAGGTACTATAACAAATTGAAAAGACATTCAGACAGGTACAAGGATGGGAAGAGTTTGGTGGGACTACTGTAGATGGGGCATCTTGGTCGGCAGTAGCACAAGTTCACAAGTTCACCAGTTATAGGAGTAGAATTAGGTCATTCTGCCCATTGAGTCTATTCCGCCATGCAATCATGGCTGATCTCTGCCTCTTAATCCCATTTTCCTGCCTTCTCCCCACAACCCTTGACACCTGTTCTAATCACAAATTTGTCTATCTCTGCCTTACAAAAGTATCCACTGACTCCACAGCCTCCACAGCCCTCTGTGGCAATGTGTTCCACAGATTAACTACCCTCTGACTATAGAAGTTCCTCCTCACCTCCTTTCTAAAAGAGTGCCCTTTAATTATGAGGCTATGCCCTCTGGTCCTAGACTCTTCCACCAGTGGAAACATTCTTTCCACATCGACTCTATCTATGCCTTTCATTATTCTGTAAGTTTCAATCAGGTCGTGCCTCAACCTTCTAAACTCCAGCAAGTAGAGGCCCAGTGCTGTCAAACGCTCATCATATGCTAACCCACTCAATGAATGAAAAACTTGCTGATATGGTAAAGGGAAGATTTGCATTACATTGGGAATCAGCATATAATGTTAGTTTTAATATTGACAAGGTTTTGTTTATGTTGCTTTTTCTGAAGAAACAGGAGGGTAACATCTGAGCAACAAAATGTTTAAAAATGCCATTTCTTCAAGCGGAAAAATGCAAACGTAAAATGCAATTGATGCACATGACTACTTGTAGATGTAAATGGGAAGTGGGGCTAATATTCCAGGTCATTGACCTATCATCAGAACGGGAAGAGATGAGAAATGGAATATGTTTTAAATCCCAGAGAAAGTGGGGGAAAGTGGAGAGACAAAAGAGGAGGTCGAGATCAGAAGATAGTCAGTATTTTTTATATTTTGTATGGAAACAAAAAGATGTGAGGCAAGTGTAAAGGAAGATGTGAGATATACGACATGGAAGAATACACAGTGCAATAGTCAAAAATAATGAAGAATAAATAAAATCCTACTTATTATTGTAGCAGATTAACAACCTAGAGTTTCTCAATAAGAACTCTCTGATCTTTTTGCATTTAACAATTAAACTTTGCCATGGGTCTGGCTGCAATCCAATTTCATATATTCATAGAGTTAGACAGCACAGAAACATGCCCTTTGACCCATCTAGTCCATGCTGCCCAAGTTGACATACTGGGCTGGTTCCATTTGCCTGCACTTGGCCCAAGTCTCTCTAACTCTTCCTTTGCATATATCTGTCCAAAGGTCTTTTAAAAGTCATAATTATATCCAGTTCTATGGGTTCCTCTGGCAGCACATTCTAGATTTGGACTATTCTCTGAGAAAAAGTTGCCCCTGAGTTCCCTCTTAAATCTCTCCTCCACTGCCTCCAATTTTAGAATCCACTACTTTGGGACTGGAATGCGAGTGTTCACTTTATCCTTTCCCTTCATGATCTTGCACACCTCTATAAGTTCACCCTTCAGCCTTCTACGCTTTAAAAAGCAAAGTCCCAACCTATCCAACCTCTCCGTATGACACAAATCCACAAGCTTCAGGTAACATCTTTCATTAACACAGTGCCTTGGCTAACTTTGCTTGTGCAGCACTGTAGATCAGCTGTGGCCATGGGAAAGATCCTGGAGTCAAAGTGACCTCGATCTCCATGAAACAGTCATGTGAGGCATGTCTTCCTGAAGAACACCATGTGTCTTGGCGTTGACAGCCGTGGAAAAAAATCAAATCTTCAAATATATTGCTCCTCAGAGAGGGCTGGGTAGGGTGTGATGTATCTGAAGAAGTTATAGCTGCCTGAGATGAGTGAACAGAGGAAAAGCTATTTTTTAAAGTGCAACAAAAGGTTAGGATCTGGATTGTACAGGCAGTGGTGGTAGTGGAGGCAGACATAGAACATAGAGCAGTACAACACACCAACAGGCCCTTCGGCCCACAATGTCTATGCTGATCATAGTGCTAAGTTAAACAAAACGCCTCTGCCTGCTCTTAATCCATATCATCCCTCCATACCCTGCCTACCTATGTCCAGAAGCAGTTTAAATGACACAATCATATTTGAATCCAACACCACACCTGAGAGCGCTATTCTGCCAGCCACTTACCCCCCCCCCCCCCCCCCCCCAGAAAATGACTATTGTGGGATTATCATAAAAACCCAACTGTGTTTCATGGGAAGAACCATAGTGTTTCTAGGGAGTGGGTGAGTCTAGGACCACAGGCACACTCAGAATAAAAGGACGTACCTTTAGAAAGGAGACGATGAGTGTTGTGAAGATGTGGAATTTATTGCCACGGAAGGCTGTGGAGGCCAAGTCATTGGGCATTTTAAAAGTTGAGATTGACAGATTTGTGATTAGCAAGGGTGTCAAGGGATAAGGGGAGAATGTGGTTGAGAGGGAAAGATAGATCAGCCATGATTGAATGACGGAGTCGACTCAATGGCCTTGTTCCGCTTCTTTGACATGAAGTTGTGAACATCTCTCACCCTACTTCTGCCATCTCATTCACACTGCATGTTTGATGATTGCATATCCTTCAGTCAACAGGGCTGGGTAAAAGCAATGGCAATTACTGTATGCTTTCAGTGCAAATGGGATATGAGAAAGAGGAGATGCAGGGAATTGGGAAAGAGAAAGGGAAAGAAGTCACTCAGATAAGGATACATATACTGTTAATGTGCCTGAGGAGAATAAAACTGGTATACATTGTTAAGTATTTTATTATTTTTCATGTTCGAGGGAAGGATCTGTCTAGATTGTTCCATGGCATGAGGCCTTGATCATCACTCTTTCATCCACTGCCGTGCTAATTCTAAAGAGAGGCAAAAATCTAACAATTATTTTACATTTTTAATAGCACAGATATATCCCAGATAAGTAACTTTAGTTATCATAAAGGATCAGATTAAGCAGGAAGGAAATTATTTTAATATTTGCTTACTCCATTGTGGATTGTTAACTGAGGATTGAAGTCCATTCTAAGAAATTAGTCCATAATCTAACCTGGCACACAGTCAGGTTGCATCACAGCTTGGTTTGGGAACAGCTCTGCCCAGAACCGCAAGAAATTGCCGAGTTGTAAATGTAGCCCAGTCCTTGAAGGAGACCAGATTCCCCACCATTGACTCCATCTACATTTCACGATGCTTCGGAAAGCAACCAACGATGTCCCATCCCAATCATTCCTTCTTCTCCCTGCTCCCGCCAGGCAAAAGACACAGAAGCTTGAAAGTGCACACCACCAGACTCAGGGACAGCTTCTTCCCCAATGTTATCAGTCTTCTGAATGGTTCTTTCAAAACCTATTCCCCATTGCAGCCATTAGAGTTTGTCTATGGAACTAATGCACTGGAATGCTGAGGGCTATATTTTGGTTGTACTCTAATTTGGTTGTTTAGCATGCAAAACAAAGCTTTTTTTACTGTACCTCGATACATGTGACAATAATAAACCTAAATCTAAACAATGTAAAAGAGGTGGTGCATTGATTGGAATTGTGCCTCTCTGGGTAAGATTGCATTTTGAGGTCAGAAGGGTTTATCCTGCACTATTTACAGACCAACTAAATCAGCTAGCACTCCACCCGCAACCACTATCACCAAAATAGATTTAGCATTTCTTTCGTAGCTGCTATGGATTTTTATTTCCTGTGAAACAATGGCTGCAATTTGCTCAAAAACATGACAGCAATACTGAAACAACGCAGCTTGGGAAACATTTTTTAAAAAGTTTCCTTTACTCTGGGATTTTGCAGAAATGCAAAAAAAAAAGAACTAAATTGTAAAAGTAAAATTTCCCATTCATCCATATTATATGAGTCTTCGGTGGAATGTTTAAGGCTATTTGTTGATAATTAAAACAGCTATGGTTGTCTTAACATGTGGAGGGCTTCATTGCGTCGGTGGAAGGCATTTCCAGGAATGATAACTTCCAGATGTTGCTCGATGTCTGTTTAGTTCAGTTCTCATAGCTGTTGCCATTCCTCTCTGTTTGTGGTCTGGACCTTCTTAATAAATGAGTGTTATTAAAACAGCAAAGGAGAATTTCTTCCTGGCCTGATGCCAGTGTAACTGATCTGCAATATTTATCATTAGCAGTGAAAGTGATGTGATTTTACAGAATGTGCAGTCTGTGAGGAGGAGGTCAGCTTTGATTCCTGTTTTTATTTGAAATTTCTCATGAAGCGTATGCACACACATAGAGCAGTACTGGCCAAATCTTGGCATGGTAATCAAATGACGTTTAAAGTCAAAGCAGTTCACTCGCTGCCAAAGTAAACATGAGGCCATTTCGGGATTTCACATCTTACATTTTAGTGAAATAAAGGGGTTGAAACTCAGGCAATTCAGGCTCAAGGTCATTCACAACCTTGGGACCACATCTGACCTTGAGATGAGCATCTGATTAATAACCGTGTCCTTACCAGATCAACAATTTCACCTTGACCATGTCACCCAACCCCACCCTGCCTCAGCTAATCTGTTGCTGAACCTAATCTCACTTTTGTTATCTCTAGATTTGGTTCCATGGTTCGATGGGGTTATTCCTATACATTGCCTTTTACTCCCCATAAATTGAATTGTATGAAATTCTACTGTTGGTGTCCTAGTTTACACCGAGTCTAATTTACAGCTCATTCAACTGAAGGAATGAATTCATTAATCTAAAGAAGGGACGATTTTTCCAGAGATGCTGCCTGTCCTGCTGAGTTACTCCAGCTTTTTGTGTCTCTCTTTGGTGTAAACCAGCATCTGCAGTTCCTTCCTACACATACAAACCTACGCCACATTTTGTCCAAATAGATACATCTTCAAATCCCACTATGACCTTGATGACCTTACTCTTCCTTATTTCATAATCTTGTCCTCCAGCCTTGGGACTTTGTGACATATCTGGCCTTGTCAACATCTCCAAATTGTTCAATCACAATTATGCCATCAGAAGATTTTAGGGCTAAGTCTGGATTCCTTTTTCTTCCTTTAATGAGTGTCTTCATTTCTATTTCTAAAAACTCTTTTATAGTTAGATGTCAAATTTCACTTCATAGCACTCCGATGAGACAGTTGAATATGGTTTGCTGCATTAAAGACCCTGTGAAACTATAAATTGTTTATTTTATTAATTTGTTAGTTGCTCGTTGGTGAACCTTTGTGTGGAATGATATGATTGGTGTAGCAATGATAACATTTCATCAGTGAGCATGGTCATGCCTTAATTAAGTGGTTAATTATTGAATAAAAAAACACACCAAACAACAGGATCAATATCAGAATGCAGTCCACAACTAAATTAGTCATATATTCATAATTCTATATTTCTAATTTCCCACCAAATCAGCATGACCATTAACTCCCTGTCAAAGAAGAAATCTTTCTATCCAACCTTTGAATATCTTTGCAAAGTCACCAAGTATTTCAAGCAGAAACTTCCAAAGATTTATAATTCTCCAAATGAAGACATTTCTCTTCGTCATAGGATTCATTTCAGTCTGGGCCTGGGACCTCACTCACTGGCACCACTTTGCCAGGCTTGTTCCCACCTCCACCTCTTTTCCAGCTTTATACTCCGACTACAGTGTGAGGAAGGCTGCCAACCCAACACATTGCCTATCCATGTCCTTGGGAGATGCTGCCTGGCCCATTGAGTTTCACCAGCACTTTGTGTCCTATACCTCACAGTTCCTGGTGGCTGATGTTATCTTGAGACAAAATGGTACAATTCTTCACAAGCCTATAATATTTATATAAGACCATAAATCATAGTAGCAGAATTAGAATTAGAATTAGCAAAAGAAAAGGTACATCTTTTTATTCTGAGTCTGTGCCCTTTGGTTCTAGACTCTCCCATTCCTGGAATCATCTCTCAACGTCCATTCTATCTAGACCTTATATTATCCGGTAGGTTGATGGGAAATCCTCTCATCCTTCTAAACCTCAGCAAGAATAGCCCCAGAACCTTCAAATGCTCCTCATATGTTAACCCAAACCCCTATTATTTGACTATGTCCTTGCCCTTGCAAAAATCTCAAGGAAGTCATAACTGATGCTGGCAGAAAACAGTAATTTTCAAACGTAAGTGTATTCTGTGCCATTATGTTCAATGGGACAACTTAGTGAATAAATATACATGAACTAGACAGCTTTGAACCTTGGTGTTTCTGCAGAGCACGTGCATATCTGTAATCATGGCAACAGGTCGTATTTAAAATCTACAAACTTTTAGTACCTGCCCCATAGATTTAAATGTTCCTAAACATATACAGGTAAGTAGACCTCCATCTTTGGCTGCTTAAATGTTGCAGTGACCAAACAAAAATAAAATGAAAAATAATATTTATTTTCCCATAATATTTTAGCAACGGTTTGCAGAGGTGTTAAATGCAACAAAAAAATGTGGGGGTGTAGAAAAAAACCCCAATCCAGCTGTGAAGGGGAAAGGTTATTGATGGCAAATGCCAAGAATGATGTGAATGAAAACAGTCGCATAGAAAGCAGAACTGTGCAAAAATACATTGATTTAATGAGAATCTTACAGCTGTAGTTAGAGTCTGTATTTCATCATGTTTCAGAACCATATAGCATCAGTAATGGATTTAGAGATGGAAAAATAAAGTATTTGTGTACTTTTCCACATGAAGTAAGAACAGACATGTTGAGTCATACCTGTATAACTAGCACATTCTGTTTAAAGTTGAATGACGGCATCTTGTGCAGGAATTTGTCACGTGAACTCAGATAAGCAACTGTTCCTTCCTAAATGAACGATGCCAAAGCATTTAGGGATATTGTTTTGTGGAATCTAGCCACTTTTCCAGGATTAGGACTATTCTTTTATGCTTCATGTACTCTAAAGTGTCATAGTCATAGAGTAATACAGTGTGGAAACAGGCCCTTCGGTTCAACTCACCCACACCAGCCAACAATGTCCCAGCTACACTGGTCCCACTTGCCTGCGCTTGGTCCATATCCCTCCAAACCTGCCCTATCCATGTACCTGTCTAACTGTTTCTTAAACGATGGGATAGTCCCAGCCTCAACTACCTCCTCTGGCACCTTGTTCCATACACCCACTACTCTTTGTGTGAAAAAGTTACCCCTCGGATCCCTATTAATTATTTTCCCCTTCAACTTTAAGCTATGCCCTCTGGTCTGTGATTCTCCTACTCTGGGCAAAAGACTGTGCACCTATTCCTCTCATGATCTTATACACTTCTATAAAATCACCCCTTATCCTCCTGTGCTCCATGGAATGGAATGCCGTGCATTCTCATCCAAATCATTGATATAGATGAAAAACAGCAATAGGCCCAGCACCAAACTCTGAAGCACCCTTCTTGTCACAGACTGCCAGTCCAAAAAAGCCAACCTCTCATCTTCATCTTCTGCCTCCTACCTGAAAGTTAATTCTGTATCCAGTTAGGTAGTTCTCGCTGGATCACATGCAATCTAACCTTCCAGAGCAGCCTACTATGCAGAAGCTTATCAAGGGCCTTGCTGAAGTCCATTTAAAGTATATACATTCCCCTGCCCTCTTCAAACTTCTTGTTGGTCACTTCTTCAAAAAAAGGCAATGATTTGGATGAGAATGCACAAGGCATGATTAGCAAGTTTGCAGATGGCAGTAACATAGGTTGCATCCCAGACAATGATGAGGGTCATCAAGAATTACTACAGGATGTTGTTCAGTTGGGCTTGTGGGCCAAGGAATGGCAAATGGAGTTTAGACAATAGACAATAGAAAATAGGTGCAGGAGAAGGCCATTCTGCCCTTCGAGCCAGCAGCGCCATTCAATGTGATCCCCAATCAGTACCCCGTTCCTGCCTTCTCCCCATATCCACTGGCCCCGCTATCTTTAAGAGCCCTATCTAGCTCTCTCTTGAAAGTATCCAGAGAACCGGCCTCCACCACCCTCTGAGGCAGAGAATTCCACAGACTCACAACTCTCTGTGAGAAAAAGTGTTACCTCATCTCCTTTCTAAATGGCTTACCCCTTATTCTTAAATTCAGATAAGTATAAGGGTTGCATTTTGAGAAGTCAAACCTGGGAAAGACCTTCACAGTGAATGGTAGGAGCCTGGGGAGTGTTATAGAGCAGGGGGGACAAGTGCATAGGGGTACAAGTGCATAAATCCATGAATGTGGTGTCAAAGGGACATTATGTTACTGTTGTACAAGTCATTGGTGAGGTTACACTTGGAGTATTGTGTTCAGGTTTTTTCACCTTACGAAAGGTGCCGTGAAGATGGAAAGAGTGTCGAGAGGATTTACAAGGATGTTGTCTGGACTTGAGGGCCTGAGCTATAGGTAGAGGTTGGGCAGCCGAGGACTTTATTCCTTGGAGTGCAGGAGGCTGACAAATGATATTATAGATGTGTCTAAACCATGAAGGAAATAGTAAGATTGAACGATCTTTATTTTATGAGGAGTCGAAGTGAGGGATTTCGTGAAGAGCCCGCCGGCGCGCATGCTCGACATACTTCAAAGTAGCGGCGTGGAATCACAGAACCAACAATAGAAATGACTTCGCATAGTATGATTGAATTGACTAAGATTACCAGATGAAGGTGATTGAGGGTTGGGCGAGGAGGGCACGAAATCCCTCACTTCGACTCCTCATAAAATAAAGATCAACCTTCGAACTGGTAAGTTCTCGTTCAATCTTACTATTTCATTTCGGAGTCACGTGAGTGACTTCGTGAAGACTTCAAAGCTTCTGTGATTACACGCCCTGGACCATGTCCATGCTGACACACCACTACCAGGGATGGATGGGAGGACAAACTTGCTCAATAGTTCATACTGCAAAACAAGAGCATATTTATGAATAACAAATCAAAAACCCCTCATGCGGGGACATCTCCACGTTCTGAACCTGCATTCAGCACGGCTTCTGCGAACTGTAGAGGAGCAGCAACAGGCTTGTTATAAAAACGCTGGAACACAGCTTCATTAGCCCATCCTGCTGTGGCGAGAATTTGGTCCATGGGCACCTCCATGACCCTCGCCGCTGACGTCGATGCAGCCCTGGTGGAATGAGACTTGAACACATTAGTGTCGATACCTGATTTACCCAAGACGACTCGAAGCCACCTGGATATCGTCTGGACTGTCACTCGATGATGAGGTCTCTTATGAGTGACAAGCAGGTATCTCTCCATTCCTCTGATGCGTGCCGTCACCTTGACATAGTGGCGGATATGTGAGGCTAAACATAGCCTAGCATCTGCGGGGTATGCCTGGAACTTCAGCTGCAGCCCTGTGCACCTAGGTCTATGCTGCTTTAGTAGCTCGTCAATGAAAAAGACTACTTCTGTAGGGGTAGAAGTCATTCTGTCGACACGAAGTTTGTGTAGTGTCTGTACCCTCTGAGCTGAAGTCAGCGCTAGTAACATCACCAGCTTCATGGTGAGTTGGTCCAGTTGGAGCCCTTCCATGGGAGACCACGTCCTGAGCAGGGTTAATACGTCCCTGACATCCCAGGTGATATTATAGCGTGGTGTAGGCGGATTCATATTGAATATACCCCGCATGAGTCTGGACACTAGCCTGTTGGATCCTACCCCAATATTGAGGTAGAATGATAGCGCACTTCTGGCGCTGTTGATGGCACTGTAACTTAAGTGTTCATCATGGTGCAACCCCGCGAGGAATTCCAGGACGTCGGTTATTGTCACGTCATCGTACGTGATGCGAGAGCGGCTGCAGTAGGCTTCCCACTTCTTAATATGCGAGCGGTATCTTCGCCTTGTGGACTCTCGACACGACGCCCCGATGGTATCCATGGTCCGAGCCGAGAGGCCGTATTGGACTAACGGCCTGTTCAGAACCTGCAAGCCAACAAATTTAAATAGCCATGTCAGGGATGTGGCTCCCATGAGACAGGGTGAGTAACCAATTGTGGGCAACCCTTCAAAAGGACCCAAGATTCGTTGAGCATGTCAAAGACCATCGGATACCAAGGCTGTGTGGGCCAGTCGGGTATAATAAGGATGCCCTTGGCAGCATCTGCCTGAATCTTTCGCAATACCCGACTGATGAGGCAAAACGGGGGGAAGGCATAGAAAAACCAATTCCCCCAGTCCAGCGAGAATGCATCTAGCGCTATTGCTCCAGGATCTGGTTCCCATGAAACGTAGGTTGGTACCTGATGGTTCAACCGTGACGCAAAAAGGTCAATGTCCGGTTTACCAAATTTGGCTGTGACTTTAGAAAAAATCTCAGGATGCAACATCCATTCAATATTGTCATTAAATTTGCGTGACCTGGTGTCCGCCACAGTATTAAGCTCACCTGGCAAATAGGTAGCTGAAATCCAAATGTCTCTTTGAACACACCAGAGCCAAATTGAGTTAGCCAATTTGTCACACGAAACTGACCTGGTACCACCCATATGGTTTAAGTATGCCACTGCTGTGGTGTTGTCTATTTGGAGACGGACATGTGCTCCAACAAGCTTGGAACAATACACGCGAAGTCCGTGGAATGCTGCCAGCAACTCCAAATAGTTAATCCCTTGAGTCAACAACATCGTTGATTCAAGGGTGTCCCATCTGCCCCCACAACTAGAGCAATTATCCGTGGCTCCCCAGCCATTGGAGCTTGCATCAGTCTGCAAATATACCACCGGATTAGCCTCCCTGATAGGCTTGAATGAGCTGCTAATGTGACACACCCACCATTGCAACTCATTTATCGCTTCGGGCGGCAGCTGCATGGACCGATCATAATGACCAGCGTTCTGTTTTAACGCAGCAATTTTAGCTCTTTGCAAATTCTGATAATGCAAAGGTCCATATCGCGCTGCCGGAAACAAAGCTACAAGCTTCCCAATTATTGTAGCTGAATGCCGAATCGATGGTATATTGGTGCGGATTAAATCTTGACACACCTGGGTAACCTCCTCAATCTTGTTAATTGGAATGGTAACCCTCATGCTCATAGAGTTCACCGTGAACCTAGGTAATTAATCACCTGGGCAGGGCAGAACTTTGATTTCTCTGGATGGACAATAAACCCTAATTGTTGAAATATATTGACAGCAGCTGCAACACCCTGTTCAGCCAATTCCAGGGTGTGGCCCACAATTAAGATATCATCTAAGTAGGCCATAACTATATGGTGTTGTTGTCTCAAATAAGCCATAATTGGTTTCACTAATTTAGTGAACAATCTAGGGGCTGTGGTGAGCCCATTAGGCAAAGCCTTGTACTGCCAGAGTTGCCCCATCCAGATGAATTCCAAAAACCTTCTGTCGTATTTCTGGATGGATACTGAATAATATGCGTCTTTCAAATCGATGCATGCCATAAAGCAACCATGAGAAATCAATGATTTGGCTGTTTCAAACGTATCCATTTTAAAATGAGTATATGTTACAAAAGTATTCAAACGGGTTAGATCAATAATGACACGACAACCTCCATCCTTCTTAGGTCTGGTGAATATATTCGAAACAAATTTAACTGGCTCATGCACCGCTCTCTCAATCACTCCCTTCTGCTCAAGACTTAAAAGTTCCTTGTAGCCTGCTGCCTGTTCTGCAGCAGATAATTTAAACGTTCGAGCGGGCATGTGCTGGGATGGAGGAATGTCGCCATTAATAAACTCAATTTTATGCCCCTGAATATTCTGCAACACATACTCGTCACCAGTAAAATTACCCCATGCACCCAAAAACAACCGAAGGCGACCACCAACATGTGAAGTTAAACAAAGAGAAAAGAGAGAACCAGACCCCCCCACCTCCGTGGTTACCGGCGGTCCTTGACACGCGTGGGTGGACGTGGAGGTGCTGGGTTGGCTTGAGGGCGTGGCGTCTTCGTTTTCCACCAGGGTCTCTGCCGACCCTGTCCTAAAAAAGACCCCTGGTGCTGGGTCTGATGTTGCTGTCGTTGTGGAGCTTGAGGGTGGGTCCTCGTCGAGGTACTAGCAGACCCTCGTGATCGAATGTATGGAGACTTTGAGCCTGACGGTGCGGGGGCACTCTGAGAGCGCATGATCCCCACCGTTTTGGCTTGTTCGTCAAGCTCTTTGACTCTCTTCGAGAGGTCCTCCCCAAAGAGCTGACGGGGCGGGGGCGGCGGCGGTGGTTTGCACAATCCTGCAAACTTCGGATTGAGCGCTGGGCGGATGCTGGTTTTGCGAAACCCGTTGATTTCGTGCTGGGTCGCGCACAGGAGGGCCAGAGCATCTTCCTGGTCCAAATTCAGTTCATCCCCGTCCACCGACCGCGCAAAGGCGGTAATACCGGCCGTGAGGAACTTCAGGATCCCCTGCAATTTTACCTCTTGTTGACGGATAGCCGCACTGATGTTGCCCCATATCGGCGTATTGACCACAGGCACGTTGAGGGAGTTGCAATTGGATCGAGCCTTGTGACGGCTCATTGCCTGAATGAGGACTTCTTCCTGTAGTTGCTGGTTGTTAAGAAAGTCCACAGTGGCTGCCAGCTTTGCGTTTAAAGGAAGTCCAGATGAATGTGGGGCCGCAAATTTGGTCGCCACATCCAGAAGATCCTCCGCTGGCACCTCCAACGGAGATGGTATGGGATCCACCAAAACCTCCTCCTCCTGCTGCTCCAGGCTGATGGTAGAGGCTGGTGACGACGCCCTGTGCCTGTTGCTGCCCTGCTGTTGTTGACTTTGAAGCAGGAGCTCCAGCAGCCGCTCCATACGGTCAATACGCCCTTCACCCTGAACACTCAGGTGGTCGGAGTCCTCCGGCTCTGAAAAGAAAACCGGGCTCCTATCATCGGCCCGCACCTCATCGAGGCCCTGCCGGTGCCGGTAGTTGTCGCTAACAGCCGCCGAGGCGAAACTGCGCGATTCCCGCGCGGGCGTGTTTAACCGCCTCTGTTTAGCGGGAGCTGAAGCCGCTGCCACTAAGGGCACGTGCGGCGTGGTGTCGGCACCAGCCGAAGCATGGCTGCCTGAAGCCCGCGCAGGCTTGCCGGCTGCCCACATCGTGGACCTTGCCGACGCATGGTCTCGCCCACCCATCCATGGGGGGCTCGGCGACCGTGACGAGACCCGACTCAACCGACCCGTCCCGGCGTCGAGAGTCGGGGTGTGCCGGCTGGACCTCACAGCCGCCCCGGGTCTCGCCCTGGAACCTGACCGCTCCTCCGTGTCAGGCAATGCCTTAGCCCTGGTAGGGTTAGGCTTCTGGGCTCCTGCCCTTCCCCTACTCGGAGGGCTGAGTGGAACAGGCCGTGCAGCCGCACGCACCCTGCTCGAGGTCGCCAGTGAGCCCGCTGACGACCTGACTGCCATGGCAGGGTCCTCCTGCTCTGGCGGCACACCACACTCCTCCTCGTCGAACTCCTCCGAGCTGTGGTGTGCTGGCGGATCTGGACCTGTAACCACAGGGCTTACCCACATCTCCGCCTGAGTCCCGGCCTGCGTTGCAGGTACTGCCGATGGTAAAGGCCCCGGAACTGTTGACCGGCGAACTCGTCCTGACGTCCTCCGGCCCTTGGAACTCCCATCCATGTCCTTGCTGCAAGACATAACCAACAACAAGGACCACCAACTAAAGGTAGGATACTTACCTCCGTGGCCCCTTATGAAGGGCTGGCGAGGAGCGCGCTCCACCGCCAGCCGTCGCAGCAACGCGGTACGACGATATGTCGAGCATGCGCGCCGGCGGGCTCTTCACGAAGTCACTCACGTGACTCCGAAATGAAATAGATAGTTTGAATGCATAGGGTCTTTATACCAGGGAAGGGCAGTCAAGAACTAGAAGCCATAGATCTAAGTTGAGAAGGGGAAGATGTTATAGGAACTAGGGAGGCAACCTTTTGGGTTTATGGATGATGGGTATAGGAAACAAGCTGCTAGAGGACGTAGTTATGCCAATAACAACATTTTAAAGACAGTTGCATAAGCACATGAATTGGAAAGGTTTAGAGGGACATAGACGTAAAATGCTGGAGTAACTCAGCGGCAGCCCATTTGGAGAAGGAATGGGCTGCCTGTCCAGCTGAGTTACTCCAGCATTTTATATCTTCAATTTAAACCAGCATCTGCAGTTCCTTCGTACACAGAGATTTAGGGGTATATGGGTCAATTGGCTCTAGCTTAATGGGGCATCCTAATTGCAGGGACAAGTTGAGCTGAAGGGCCAATTAACATACTATGATTCTAATTCCTTCCTTGTACATGTTGTCCCATAGAGAGAAGAACATGGAAAATCTGCTCCAATATCAGAGGCAAAGATGTACTTAAATTAAATTAATTGCACCAGTAATTGTCCTCATTCCCATCAAAAACCTGTTAATTACAATAGAACTGAATGTCAGTGAGACCCAGAACTAATAAATGTGTGATGGAACAATCACGGATGGCTATAGGTCAACGTCCACAAATACCAATTTATTTTTCTAGAATCCAATGCTCCCTTTGGGTCTTCATACACCTGATCTTGTTAGGGTCCTAAATAACATGGGCTGTGGTTATGAAAAAGGTGCTATGACTACTCATTGAGAATTGCAGTTGTAACCATTGCAACAAACTCACACAAAATAACAAACCATTATTTAGCCTGGCTGTATTTCAGAAAGGTTATTGACTTCCGAAATTTGATAAGACAAATTTCTAGCATCTCAAAGGTGTTGAATGCAGGTTTTGAGCCTCAGTGCAAGCATTCTGGGAGTTGAAGTCCCCCACGGTTCTTCCCTGTTTTGTGGTATCTTTTTTATGTGAAACACACATTGGAACTTTATCTTCAGCTCTGTCTAACAGCTCAACTGTTTCCCCACTAATGCTGCCCTTCAAGCATTGCAATGTGGAGTAGCACCTTTCTGTCAAATACGATTGCCTTCTTTTAGGATTGATCCTCTTCATGACAGTATTCCTAAAGCACTGGCTGCATGTTTTCCATCCTTTAGCCTCCATTATGTAGCCTGTCTTTAAGGGGGAAAAATGTAGAGAGTCTAAAACAGAAGAAAGGTGAAACCAAAAAAGTACTGGAGTAACTCAGTGGGTCAAGCAGCATCACTGGAGAACGTGGATAGGCGGCGATTCCGGTTGAGACCCTTTTTCACACTGAAGAATCTGAACGTAGTCTGACCCGAAACATCGCTTTTCCATGTTCTCTATAGATGCTGCCTGACCCGCTGAGATACTCCAGCACTCGGTGTCTTTTTTTTGTAAACCTGCATCTGCAGTTTCTTGTGTCCAAAAAAATACTCTTTATTGGAATATAGTTTTGGAGCTGGAAGTACAAGAAGTTTGTGCACTGCTGCATACATGTCTAATACATATAATTTATTGTAGCTACTAGAAAACGTTTTCAAAATTATTAATCTAAATTGGTCCAATAATATTTTATTAAAACACGCATGATTCAATGCATTAACAAGCCCCTCCAATATGGCCTGGCTGCTGGAAGTATTTTATTGTAGAAAAATAATTCAATATTGCGACACCAGTCCATGGGAGGTAAAAGAAAATATCAAAATAAGTTACAACTTTGAAGGATCAAAGCTATCCTCGCATGTTAATATTTATATTAGGATAAGCAAGATAAGTTATAAGGTTAATTATTCATTTTGATAAAAATGGCCATTTTAATGACATTAACATGTTCTTGGCAATGATTGAAACCTAAATTCTGTGGAGTGCTAATATAGAATGCAGTTCAAAGAGGATGGTTGCTGGTTGGTCCCAGCTTTCCTGCCCACTCAAATATTTCTCCAGATAAAATTGTAGTAATGGTTTCATGAAAAGCCAGGAACAATATTGTTACTGTTTTCTTATGTTTCACCAAAGAGCAACTTCAATCATTGCATATGTTCAGCACGTATATGTAAAGCACACCCTGACTTCTGAGTTTAGTATACAATCTTGACATCTGTTGGAACACCTATCAGTATTCAGTCACTAAATTAGTTATCACAAGAGTTCACCTGCGTATCACACCTTAAAAGAGATTTTAAGGTGCGATATCACAGTGATCGCACCTTAAAAGAGATTTAGTATTTGCAATACTTGGACGTGTTCCAAAATGATAAAATACAATATAAACGATAATGTCATTAGTTACCAAAATCATTTAAGTTTCCTTTATTTATCTGTTTAACAACTTGAAGCAAGTCATGAAATTATCAGAAATATTCTGGAATAATGCACTGCAGAAAATTCATGTTCACATTCATTGTTCACCCTTGTCTGTTTTCCATACAAGGTCATCATTTAAAAGAACTGAAATATGGGAAAAAAGATTTGAGCAGTGTTGGCCTTTAGATGTAAACAACTAACATTGAAAGTGTAGTTTTGTTTTATTTAGAGATACAGCATGGAAACACCCTTCAGCCCACCGAGCCCACGGCGACCATCGATCGCTCCTACACTAGTTCCATGTTATCCCATTTTCTCATCCACTCCGTACATACTAGGGGTTATTTACATAAGTCAATTAACTTACAAGTCCTTGAAATGTGGGAAGAAACCGGAAAACCTAGAGAATACCCATGTAGTCATCAGTAGAATGAAAAAAATTCTCAGGAGATCGAGTATTTTTGCTTTAATATTGAGATTATTATATTATTATTATTTGTTTTTGTTTATTATATGTTATCTATGAATATAGTTTACATGTCTGTTATGCTGCTGCAAGAAAGAATTCTATTGTTCCTTTCTCGGTACATGTGACAGTTAAATGCTCTTGACACTTGGCCCATTCTAAATGGATCTCGATTGGCCTGGAATTGAGGAGAGTTCAACTTCACTTTGACTTTGATCTTCTGCTCCTTCCCATTACTGAAATCTGCTCCAACGCCACACTTATTATTTGATTCCATGATACCGCAACCTTCAAACCCCAGTCTTGAGAGAATCCATCAGCTTGTTGCCCAAGTGACAACGGTAAAGATCTATTCTAATGTGCTGGTGTCCTGGTAATTATTTAAAGCTGAAATAAAACTCTGTGACTTGCATTTATTTTCAAATCTACCCATTATTTGATCATTTTCCTAAAGTTAGGTGGGAAAAGATATCATATAAGAAGGTGCACCTCCGAAATTCCTCTTTGGTTGCTTGTTGGATTGCTTGGCATACCAAAAATCAGCATTTAATATGAAGTCAGAGAATAACATGTATTGAAATATGTATTGAAATTAAGTTGTATTTACTTGAGTAACATTATTTAGAATGTTAAAGAAGTTAGCCAGTTAAAGATGTTAGCTGGAACATGTTGGCCAGTGTGGGCAAGTTGGGCCGAAGGGCCTGTTTCCACACACTTTCACTCTATGACTATGACTCTAAGTGGTGTCTGTTCTGAATAGTGTAATCCTTTGAGGAGCAAGGGACTTTAGTTTCAACGAAACAAAATGTCTTCCAAGTTGAAAGAAAAATTACTCGTGTGTTATGCATAAGAAATAATAAGTCATAACAGAAAGGATGCCTGAAGCATGGCCTGTGTTCATTCAACAACTGGAGAGGAATACTATTTCTTGTATTATTTTAAGCTGCAGTGCAGAAATTCATTGCAGACCTCACAGAAATGGTACATATGAAAACAGATGACTAGAAATCTGATTTCAGGCAGTTGCACTGAATGAACTGCTCCTCATGTCCTCTTCCAAAATTCTGTTGATCTGAAGTCACTGTAATCAAATTTTACCAATGGAATACAATGTGTTCCACTACTGCATTGTACTATTAATTATACGACTAGAAGTAAAATCCTATCACATAGAAACATAGAAATTAGGTGCAGGAGTAGGCCATTCGGCCCTTCGAGCCTGCACCGCCATTCACTATGATCATGGCTGATCATCCAACTCAGTATCCCGTACCTGCCTTCTCTCCATACCCTCTGATCCCCTTAGCCACAAGGGCCACCTCTAACCCCCTCTTAAATATAGCCAATGAACTGGCCTCAACTACCCTCTGTGGCAGAGAGTTCCAGAGACCCACCACTCTGTGTGTGAAAAAAGTCCTTCTCATCTCGGTCCTAAAGGATTTACCCCTTATCCTTAAGCTGTGACCCCTTGTCCTGGACCTCCCCAACATCGGGAACAATCTTCCTGCATCTAGCCTGTCCAACCCCTTAAGAATTTTGTAAGTTTCTATAAGATCGCCTCTCAATCTCCTAAATTCTGGAGAGTATAAACCGAGTCTATGCAGTCTTTGTTCATAAGACAGTCCTGACATCCCAGGAATCAGTCTGGTGAACCTTCTCTGCACTCCCTCTATGGCAATAATGTCCTTCCTCAGATTTGGAGACCAGAACTGTACGCAATACTCCAGGTGTGGTCTCACCAAGACCCTATACAACTGAAGTAGAACCTCCCTGCTCCTATACTCAAATCCTTTTGCTATGAAAGCTAACATACCATTCGCTTTCTTCACTGCCTGCTGCACCTGCATGCCTACTTTCAATGACCGGTGTACCATGACACCCAGGTCACGCTGCATCTCCCCTTTTCCTAATCAGCCTCCATTTAGATAATAGTCTGATTAGGTAATAATCATTTAGATAATAAATATCACCATATTTATTCATCAATAAATATTTTCATGAAATGAACTATCAACAAATCTTGATTTTTATTATATTGACATCTGCTCAAGACAATTTATTGCCATTAACATTCATCCATTGCAACTTAAATGTATCTGTTGTTATGTGAGAACTTTAGAGTATAGTACGGGGTCTGTACTGCCCCATTAAAATTCAGAATATTTAATGAGTGACTGCCAAAGACACTTTCTCTTTCCCAATCAGTTATTGTTGAACACAAAGATTGACTAACATTGCCAAAAAAAATGTCTGGGTAGGGACTTTCCAATTAGTTAAACCTAGTTGAGGTTGTGTTTGGTGCCACATTCTCTGTTGGTACACTCTCTTCAAAGCAAAGAAATGTCTAAGTCCAAGAATAAAAACAATAAAAAAGACTGGAACAATGCAGAAATATATTGAGGCCTGTTCCATGTGATTAGAACACACATGGCACAATTCGCTAATTTACAGATGATATAAAAGTGGGTGGTATGGTAGATATTGAAGATGGCTGTCAAAAATTGCAGCAGGATCTTGATTGGTTGGGGCGGTGGGCTGAGGAATGGCTGATGGAATTTAATACAGAGAAATCTAAGGTGCATTTTTATGTGAAGTATAAGGTAGGGCTCTGGGGAGTGTTGTAGAGAAGAGGGATCTAGGAGTGCAGGTATGTACTTCATTAAAAGTGGCATCACAGGTAAATAGAGTGGTCAGAAAGGCTTTTGGCAGATTGGCTTTCATCAGTCAGATTATAGAACATAGAAATTGGGAGGTCATATTGTAGTTACATAAGACGTTGGTGAGGCCGCATTTAGAATATTGCCCAAGTTATAGGAAAGGTGTTGTCAAGCTGGAAAGGGTGCAGAGAAGATTTACGTGAATGTTGTCAGGACTCAAGAGTCTGAGCTGTATGGAGAGGTTGGGCAGACCAGGCCAATATTCCTTGGAGTGCAGGAGGATGAGGGTTGATCTTATAAAGGTGTACAAAATCATGAGATGAATAGATCAGACAGACACAGTCTCTTGACCAGAGTAGGGGAATCGAGAACCAGAGGACATATGTTTAAGGTGAGGGGAGAAAGATTTAATAGGAACCTGAGGGGTAACCTTTTCACTCAAAGGGTGAATGGAATGAGCTACTGGAGGAGGTAGTTAAGTCAAGCACTATCGCAACATTTAAGAAACATTTAGATAGATTTAGAGGGATATGAGCCAAATGCAGGCTGGTGGGACTAGTGTAGATGGGACATGTTCATTGGTATGGGCAAGTTGTGCCAAGAGGCCTGTTTCCTCACTGTGACTCTATAACTCTGTGACTCTATGACTCTATAACTCTGTGACTCTATAACTATGTTATAGCTTCTGAACTTCTCTTGGCAAATCAAAACTTCACCAAGCAAATTACTTTTCGTATGACTGATAGGCAAACTCTTGCACATTTTAGAGATATAAAAATAGTAAGTCAGCACATTCTGAGAACACAAAAGAAATGTCTCATATCTTAGATAGCAAATTCTTGATGTGTTTTGATTTTTATTCAAACCACAGATAGGGCATTGGATTAGAGTCAGTAGATTATTAAAACTCACACAGGGTCATTTAGACTACTTTTTCTGGACCCAAGCAGCACATAATTTGTCAATGACCAACCTTTTACCTAAATTTTCTGGGTTTGTGCCTGAATACGCAACTGATATATTTAAGATGACTGTTAAATAGGCAAAAAAGGATAATGACATAAAAAAGACCTGGTTATCTCCATGGACCAACCTAATATTGATTGAACATGTTAATCCAAGCACTAAACTGGGATGAAGAAATAAATTTAACTTACGATAAATTAATTAATAAATTAACCACCTTTCTATTCAGTATTATATCCAGTGTCGGATTAATTACATTTATTGGTGCAGCAAGGTCTTTGTTCATGTTTGGAAGAATTGAAGTAAAAATAATTGAAAATTCTCCCTGAATATGTTCATTTGGATGGTGAAGGCAAGCTGACCAAATGCCTGCCTCTCCAATGTAAGGGGGCAATGGACTGCATCCCAAGGTCTGTGTGTATCAACACTCCAAAGTTCCCTGCCATTTACTCTATATCTGACTTGATTGGACAGCACGTAAAAAAAGAGATTTTAATTGTACCTCGATTCACGTGACAGTGATAAATGTAAAGCTAAACTTGTACATTTTTCCATAATTTATAAATTTGTATTGAATCTGACTACCCAAAGTGGATTACCTCACAGTTGTCTGGATTGACTTCCATGTGTAACATTTCTGTCCAATTGATCTATGTGCTACTTTATCCCAGAACAACCTTTTTCATTATCTGCAACGCCACTAATTTCCTTTCATCTGCAAACTTACCGTCACATTTATATATAAAGGAAACAACAAATGTCCCGGCATTGATCCATGTTTACAGACTTGTTCCAAACTCCCGTCAGAGTAATACCCATCCATCACTACCCTCTGCCTCTGATCATCAAGCCAATTTTGGATCCAGTTTGTCGACGTACCTTGTGCCATAACCCACTGGACTAGCCCACCACAAGGGACTTTGTCAAAAGCCTCACTGAAGTCCATTTAAATCATGTTCTGCCTGCTTTCACCAATTTTCTGGATTACTTCCTCAAAAAACTCAATCAGATTTGTGCAACTCGGATAGTTTTTAGTTTTAGAGATACAGCGTGGAAACGGGCCCTTCGACCCACCGCGTCTACACTGACCAGCGATCCTCGCACATTAACACTATCCTACACACACTAGGGACAATTTACACATGCACCAAGCCAATTAACCTACATACCTGTACGTCTTTGGAGTGTGGAAGGAAACCAAAGATCTCAGAGAAAACCCACGCGGTCACGGAGAGAACGTACAAACTCCGTACAGACAGCATCCGTAGTCGGGATTGAACCAGAGCCTCCGGCACTTCAAGCGCTGTAAGACAGCAACTCTACCACTGCACCATAGTGGTGCAGCTGGTAGAGCTGCTGCCTTAGAGTGCCAGTGACCCAGGTTCAGTCCTGACCTTGGATACTACAGTGTGGAATTTGCATGTTCTCCCTGTGACCGTATGGATTTCCTTCAAGTACTCCGGTTACCACCCACATCCCAAAGACGGCAGGTCTGTAGATTAATTGGCCTCTGTAGTGCTTAGGGAGTTCATGTGAAAGTGGGATAACATGGTACTAGTGTGAACGGGCGATGTATGATTTGCATGGACTCGGTGGGCCGATAGCCCTGTTTCCATGCTGTATCTTTCAATCAATCGAAAACTGCCCTGCATCAAACCATGCTGACTCCTCCTAATCAGTCCCTGCCTTCCCAAGTCAACTTTAGTCCTGTCTCTCAAAAGCTTCTCCAGCAATTTCTCTACCACTGATATGAGGCTCTGCAGCAAGTAGTTTCCAGACTTATCGTCATTGCACTGTTTGTACAAGTGGACCACATTAGCTGTTCGCCAGTCTCATCGGTGACTAATAAAGTTGCAATGATATCCATGACAACCCCAGCAATCTCCACTGTTGCTTTCTTTAGCATCCTGGGGCATTCACATCTCTCCCTGAGGATTTATCCTATCACTGGGAAAAATACTCCCTAAATGGTGATTTTCTGTGTTCAATATTTGTGTACAGTATGTAACAGAGAATTTTATGTCCATACTTGCAGCGGCCTGAAATTTCCACTTAGCTGCTCACTGCCTATGGTTGCTGTTCATCTCAATATTACTCCTAACTCGAGCAGGAGATGCTCATCAGTTCATAAGTTATAGGAGAAGAAGTAGGCCATTGGGCCCATCGGGTGTACTCTGCCATTCAATCATAGCTGACCTATCTTTCCCTCTCAACCCCATTCTCCTGCCTTCTCCCCATAACCCTTGACACCCGTACTAATCATGAATCTGTCAATATCCACCTTAAACATACTCAATGACTTAGGCTCCTCAACCGTCTGTGGCAATGAATTCCACAGATTCACCACGCTCTGACAAAATAAAAGATTCCTAACTCCTTTCTAAAGGTGTGCCCTTTTATTCTGAGGCTATGCCCTCTAGTCGTACTATTCCGGTTAAATATCCAGAAAGAAGCAGACTCCAAGTTGATTGACCAACCCTGGCAACAGATGTTAGGCAGAATTTCCCACTCAATTTTCGGCACTGATCCAGAAGAGCTTTATGCAATTTAACTAGAATGCAGCAGAAAATTCTTCACTTGATCCCACCTCATCACCACATCATCTGGCATTCTCCACTGAGAATGACATCATCTGTATAATACGTAAGGAGGAACTGCAGGTGCTGGTTTAAACCGAAGATAGACACAAAAAGCTGGGTCAGACAAGATCTCTGGAGAAGAGGAATAGGTGACATTTCAGGTCGAGACCCTTCTTCAGATAACCCGAAACATCACCTATTCCTTTTCTCCAGAGATGCTGTCTGATCCGCTGAGTTACTCCAGCTTTTTGTGTCTATCATCTGTATAATATATCCACTCGCATATTCTGGCATGAAGCAGATGACAGAAATATATCATTCAACTTAGCGTTGCCATCTCTTACATCTGGGCAAGTGCGAGAATCACCTCCTTATCTCAGAATCCCACCTTTGTGCAACTAAAGGTTTAAATCTTACTCTTAAATAATTATTTCACTCACCAAAAGGGAATTATTCAATCCATCATATTTTCAAAAATAACTTCTGAAGCGTTTGTGGTCATTCATCTATCCCCCTGGTAATACCAGTTAAACCTTGTCTTGAGATGCCCTTTGCTTCAGTTTTTAAGCATCCAATCTTTTGCTCTTTCATCCCTTGAAACGCATGTTGCCTCCCTTGATGTCTATAATATGATGTGAAGCAATATGGCAAAACTGGGCCCTATCGGCAGTAGTTTAAGACCTTTAGACTTTAGAGATACAATGTGGAAACAGGCCGTTCAGCCCACCAAGTCCACGCTGACCAGCAATACACTATCCTACACAATCCTACACATTAGGGACAGTCTGCAATTTACAAAAGCCAATTAACCTACAAACCTGTACATCTTTGGAGTGTGGGAGGAAACCGGAGCACCCGGGGAAAATCCACATGGTCACATTTAGAACAAACAAACTCCATAAAGACAGCACCCAGAGTCAGAATTGAACCCGGGTCCCTTGCGCTGTAAGCCAGCAATTCTACCGCTGTGCCATTGCGCCGCTCCTGTTTCTGGATGGCAGTAGTGGGGAGAAGTGATGATGTGACCTAAACGTTCAAGGAAAATTAATGTTTACAGAATTACAGGAAGAGATGCCTAATGTGATCATGTACAAAATGCAGCAGAATCCTAGAGAGCAAGGGATGAGAGATCTGCATTAATAGATTTGGGATGCATGAGCCTGGTCATAATGGAAGGTTGGAGCACAAATGCAATGGTACTAAATGCATGAAGGATTGTTTTGTCTTGAAGTTTTGGGAAGGGCTTTCCTTTCCATAACACTGCAAAGGAAGCTTCAATGTTTAAGAAAGAACTGCAGATGCTGGAAAAATCAAAGGGAGACAAAAATGCTGGAGAAACTCAGCGGGTGAGGCAGCATCTATAGAGCGAAGGAACAGGCGACGTTTCTGGTCGAGACCCTTCTTCAGACTGAAGAAGGGTCTCGATCTGAAACATCACCTATTCCTTCGCTCCATAGGTGCTGCCTAACCCACTGAGTTTCTCCAGCATTTTTGTCTACAAAGGAAGCTTCATTAATTGCAAACATGGGCAATATGATGCTGGGGTCTGGACTCGGGGTCTAGACTGTGGTCTGGAGTGGTAGGTAGATTTTGAAGACTCAGAGGATCCCATTGTTTCAAAATATTTGAAATCCTTGCCTTCACAAAGCACTGTAGGTTAAGACTAGTTGAACATAGAAGTAAAATACCAAGGTCCAATAGAAGTCTTTGTTAGCTGTGCCTTGTTGATCAAATAATGCTGTTTACAATGTTGAAAATTTAATAACGCAGGTGAAGTTACCAAATATTACAAAACTGAAGGATACTAGAGGGCATGGCTTTAAGATGATTGGGGCAAAGGCAATGTGCAGGCAGGTTTACTTGCACACAGAGTGATGAGTGCCTGCCCACGTTGTCACGGGTGGTGGTGGAGGCAAATATAATAATCGCACTAAAAGGCCTTTGGATAGGCACATGGACATGCATGAATGAGCAAGTCTGAAAGAGCCAGTTTCTGAGCTGTACGACTACAATCCCATAATTCTATCAACAAAGGAATGTGAAAGTGTATATATTTTATGATTATTTGTTGTAATCTACCACATGCTTCTATTTCGGGCCATCTTTGAATTGAAATTGTTTTAAACCATCAGAATAGTTTCAAACTGCTGGTCAGATTCCTTTTTGTGGCTTTTACCAAATGAAGTAAATGAGTATCTAAAAATAGGAAAAATAAAGTCCGAGGTTAAGGATTCATAAATTCTCCTTAATTGGGGGTAAAAATATACTTTTGCTTTATTAGTCAAAGGGCTGTTTGTTCAAAATGCAATGAAACATGATTAACTGAGTAGGTGCACCACACTCAGCTGACTATTGAATTAAAATGGAATTTAAAGTTTATTTTTGCTGTATAAAAGCTGTCATAATACAGTTATGAACAAAGGAAAGATCAGGTTACTCTAAAGTTAGGAAATGCTTTAATTCTTCGATTAACTTATTATTACAGCTGGTTCAGCTGAAGTGTTGCTCCTTTATCCCTCCTTTTGTAGAGTTTAAGTGTTTTCATTTCTCCCATTTCCTTGCAATGATCTGTCTTACTTCTGAAAACCGATTAAGTAGAAGGCTCAATAGTGGTCTGGGGATTGTATGCACATTGTCATGCACAGATCACTCTATTTACCCTTTCACTAGCTCACCAACTAAAGACATATTGACTTGACTGCTTGAACAAAATACTTGATAAACCAAATAAGCACTTCAGAAAATGTAGTATTTGGCACGGGATTGGGGTAGAACAGAGTTTGTTTCCAGAAGTGGGAGTATAAACAGTCTCCAAAACAGTACCGTGGTGCCAGTGTGGTGCTGGCATGGCAAGATAAACCTGAGGTAATTCACAAATGTGTCACTCAGGCTGTCTGCATGTGCCAAGCTCCTGTTAGCAAAAGGCAAATGCGAGAGCTTTTCATCCTGCATCAGTAATTAAAAGGATGATAAGAGCAAAGTTTCAATTGGCATTTTGGAAAAATGGCCTTTAATACTTGAAAGTAAATAATGGCATCACACGGCCTCTGCTATCAAGTAAATCAAAATACTCTTTCCTTTTTTTTCATGGGAATTCTTCTTTAAATGACTTGTAAAGTCCCATCGAGACTTGGTATACTGAGCACACATCATGTGTTGGAGCAATGCTCTATTGTAAAATGAAGTTTGAAAAAGACCATCATTAATAAGTCTGAAGAAGGGTCCGAACCCAAAACGTCGCCCTCTATGTTCTCCAGATATGCTACCTGACACACAGAGTTACCCCAGTACTTTGTTTTTTTGTAAACCAACAGCTGCAGTTGCTTGTGTCATCATTAACATCCGTTCTAGTCATGGATCCCAAATAATGAACATCAAGGCTGCATCAAAGTGGTGAGATTGCTCGTCCAACCATTTACTTTCCACCTGCTCCATTGGAGAACTCGGCATCTGTTTAAATGCCCAAGCAATCGTCTTCTTTTTGCGAATGAAACATAAACCAAAGGAATAGTTAGATCTCAAGCCCGGTGTTGAGCTGCCAGGTTGTTGTCTCTGCATCAATGTCTGCCAGGCCCTGAGCTCCATTTGGTGGATGGTAGAGCGGGCACCCAGAGATGACATGGTTGGCGATCTGATGTTCTGGGCTCTGGTGGAGT
The DNA here is from genome assembly GCA_963514005.1 of Raja brachyura. The sequence continues at coordinate 78,083,797 of OY740781.1, forward strand.
CCCCATCTCCACATGCTGGCATTGAAATGCCCAACTACAGTACGAAGTCTGTTGAGCTTCACCCATGCCCCTCTGGGGAGGTCAGACCCTGGACAGCTTTTATCTGGTGAAGAGATGTAGCTGTGTAATGGAGATGAGGTTGCCTTCCACTCCTGTGACCACTTGATGGCTATCCAGTGTGCTTTTGTCTCAGTTGGCTGGATGGATGCTAGGAGTTGTTTTCCATGTGGAGCAAAGGGGTGACGGGACTTCAGTCGGGGTGGCCTCTGCTCTCAGCTGATAGCCTGATGGAGGAGGTGATCTGGGTCCATGGCACAACGAGATAGTGCCAGAGTTGCTGCTTGCCTTCGAATCCCTGCAGGAAGATTGCCTGCAAGTAAAGGGAGCTGCTCGACTGGAGTAGGTTGCAGGCACCCAGTGACCCAAGAAATCGATAGCATGGCATGTCTACCGTCCAAATGCCAAGCCTATGATTTGTGCTAACTTCATGGCTCTTCTAACTGATTGAAAAGTTACACTTCTCAGGATGCATTAGTGTTGGATAATTCCACTGATTAAATATATATCTCATTCTATTTGATGAGTTTTTCTGCAAATCAATTTCAAAAAAGAGAATAGAGATGAAGGACTTACAAAATATTTTCACTGGAGTAAAGTTGGACTTACTACAATTGTGACAGGCAAAGTCCTTTTTAACATTATCACTGATTATTATTTCTATTGAATTCAGCATTGTAACTATCAGGGAGCCTTTCAGAAATTCCAATACTGCTTCATTGGCCCCATCAGAACTAGCAAAAGCACAAATTTAGAGTGTCGTAAGTTTAAATGTTACCACTGTCTTACTCCTCCCTATCCTTTCACCTCCTCTGAAACTACAAGTTTGCTCAAACTCTAGGTTTATGCTCAGCCCAGGTTTTACTCAACAAAGGCAACCACATCTTCAACCATCAATCCAAAGAGGTAACAAGGACGGTCAATACGGGCTTTGCAACTGATCTTGCCGGCATGGATTTTAGCGAGGTTTTTGAAAAGGTCTCACATGGCAGAAAAGTCAAAAATGAAAAATAAAACTAGAATCAAAGGACATGTCTTGAATAGGATCCAAACCTGGCCCTGGGGCAGGAAGCAAAGGGAAATGGTAGGCATGTGTTTTTGTGACTGATAGGCTGTTCGCAGCAGGGTTCACTGGACTCAGTAACTCAGTCCCTTTCAATTGTCGTATATATTAACAATTTAGACTTAACTGCAGGGAAAACTGTAAAAAAAAATTTAAGATGAAACAAAATGTTGCCATGTGTTTGACAGTGAGGAGGAAATATTTCACCGGCAGTAGAATATCAAAGGAACGGACAATGTGGCAAATGTGATTCTATCGTGAGAAGTGTGTGGAAAAACATTTTGGTATTTACAGCAGGGAAAGGTAATATAGGCATACAAAACACTAAGAGTTGTGAAAGAATATAACGACCTAGAGTGTATGCCCACAGTTTCATAAATGTAGCGAGGCAGGGTAATAAGATGATTAAAAAGGTCTACAAGATTTCCTTTAATAACTGACATATAAATTGTAAAGTTATGTTAGAACTATAGAGAGTAACAATTAGTCCATGCTTTGAATACCATGGGCATTCTGAACAGCATGTTACAGGAAAGATGTGATTGCACTAGAGAGAGGAGATTAATGAGGATGTTATAGGACTGGCAAATGGTATATATGAGAAGAGATTGGATAAACTGGGGTAGTTTGCCTTGGAACAGAGGCAATGAAGTTAAATGGTGATTCAATTCAATTGTTAAAAATTGAGTCAATAGAATAGTAAGATTAAATGACAACTTACCAGTTTGAAGTTTGATCGTTATTTTATGAGGAGTTACGATGAGGGATTACGTGAAGAAGGCCGTCACCACGCATGCGCGTCAATCTTCAAAGCAATGGTGTGAAGTCACAGATAGCAGTTGTTGAACTAACATAGTAAGATTATAGATGACTAGAAACTACCAGATGATCGTTATAGTACGAGGGTAGGGAGCAGAGGCCCATAAATCTGCTCAGGACCAAACCAATATCTGATCCCACTTGAGAATCTGTGGTGGAGAGTGAAGAGTGAAGCTGCTAGGAATGTGGAAATACGTGGACCAGAAGTGGACTTGCTTTACCCCATGACACCTATCTCCCTCAACCTCCCACTACATGGCCAGGCTCTTCACTTATCCTGAAGATAGACACAAAATGCTGGAGTAACTCAGCGGGACAGGCAGCCTTCAGTCTGAAATAGGGTCTCGACCCGAAACGTCACCCAGTGATGTTGCCTGTCCTGCTGAGTTACTCCAGCGTTTTGTGTCTACCTTTGGTGTAAACCAGCATCTGCAGTTCCTTCCGACACATTTCGTCTTCACTTATCTTGGCAGGCTGTGACTGTGTGGTTCGCCCTGGTAACAAGGACAATCCATGGCTTTGCATTCCCTTCCGCTGGAGATTATTTTATCTCTGCCATATGCTTACCTTTCAGTATATTCACAAGCGAGGCAAGAGTTAAAATGTTTCTGGAGCTCAGCCTCTGGACGGATAAATGCATCAGCATCTGCTTAGCAACCTGTCTCCCTTGCCCAGTTTCTTGACTATTATGTTATGAACATTGGCTGCAAAGCAGAATGCTTACTCAACTTCACCACATCATTAAAAAGTCTCTTTTAAAACTATCAAAAATAACAATAAAAAATAGCATGTTCAGTCCCCAGCCGTGGCTATATTGCTCACCTTTATCGTGGTTTCTACACCTGTTTGTCAGCTTGGGAGAATGTCACGTGATAATTGTTACCAGGCAAAAATGCAGCTTTAAAACATGCCCAGTTCCTGAGCTTTTCGTTTGCTGGATGCAATCCATCCATTGTACCTACTCTGATCAACATTACATTTTGAAATGCTTCCATTTCTCCGGATCACACTTTTCCTGAATCCAGCACATCTTTTCCAGCCTTCCACGTCACTCTTCCACTCTACCTGGCCCACTTTTATATGGAAACCGCAATTTTTGTTGCATTACATTCAAGCCTTACACAACACATGGTCAGTAACCCAGCCAGCAATGAGCGGCAATTGCTTTGACATTTTTAAATAATTTGAAGCAAATTGTTCATTAACGCGTTGAAAACTAAATGAGCAGCTGGAAATTCTGCTTTTTATCCAATGTGAGAATAGTCTTGTCAATTTCTTTGTTATTTGTACAAAAAGCTATTAAATAATTATAAAATGTATTGGTGCCCTGATGCAAAGCAGCACTGGTGAGCTTCCTCGTATAAAGCTACTCTGTTTCAGTAACAGTGAGCATAAGAGGTCACCATGTTCCCTCTACTGAACTTTTGATAAAAAACAATCCATTTGGACAGTCCAATGGCCCAGCTGGTAGGGGTGTTGCCTTACAGCTCCAGAGACTCGGGTTCAATCCTCTGTGGAGTTTGTACGTTCTCCCTGTGATTGCGTGGGTGTCCTCCAGGTGCTCTGGTTTCCTCCCACATTCCAAAAACATGCGGGCTCTGTGGGTTAATTGGCCTCTTTAAATTGCTCCAAGTGTATTGGGAGTGGATGCGAAAATGGGATAACGTCATACTCATGCCAACAGATGATTGATGGCCATTGTGGACTCGGGGGCGAGTGGCATATATCCATGCTGGGGTACACAAAATGCTGGAGAAACTCAGCAGGTGCAGCTCCATCTATGGAGCAAAGGAGATAGGCAACGTTTTAGGCCAAAACCCTTCTTCAGACTGATGGGGGGTGATGCTGTATCTTTCAATATATCCATGCTGTATCTTTCAATCAATTAATCCCATTTCTCATTTTACATCAAATCCCGACATATTCTCCCCCAAAAGCTGATTTTCAAAGTGTAGCTAGACCACAAAAGCAATCACCAGGGCACAGTGAGTGCAGCTAGTAGAGCTGCTGCCTCACAGTTCCACCAAGCTGGGTTCATCCTCGCCTCCAGTGCTATGTGTGCATCAGAGTTAACATTCTCCCTGTGACTACATGGATTTTCCCCAATACCCTGGTGTCCTGCTACATCCCAAAGATGTCTGAATTAGTATCATTCCCATGGTAAATATCTCTAGTATGCATGTGAGAGGTAGAGTCATGGGGTGTGGATGGGCCAGTGGGCCTATTTCTGCACTGTATGACTAACTGAAAATTCAACACCAAATCAAGATTCCACACAGTATTTATATTTCCCAACATTGCAAAAAAACACACACACACACACACACATCACGTTGTGCATTTTCTTCTCTCAATGCATCTGCACATTTTTCCCCCAGTGGCCGAAGAATCTCAGTGACTGGACTCTTCTGGCTTTAAACTTTGAATAAAATTCATCCCCATCGCATCATAACGATATTTCCATCATGGGCTCTTTGCTTTCTCTTCCTTCACATCCACCCCGCCACTCTTAGAATGCATGTATGACTTGCAATTGCCATCTCGAGAAATCTGAAGTGCATCATAGCAATGACGTATGGATGTCTTTTTTTGCTTTTGTTACTCTTTCGACAAAGATATTTAGAAGCATCGAAACATTAAAAAAAACTAATAATTAATGACAAATGACAAGAGATGTTATTGAAATACAAAGAGAAAAGTGAACCAATTTATTCTGAAATTGCCGAAAATAAACTGGTTCACCTATCTCTCCATTTCCTGGTCTCATTTGTACACCTGTATTCTCTCTCAATGGCCTGGCAGGCACATTATTAACTGCACCTACTTCCTCCTTTGTTGCTCTTGAGGCAAATTCAATTTAAATCTGCTGAAGCTATGAAACCATTTCATCATTGGTCTTAGTGCACCAGTCAGCAGTACTCTCTGAATCTCTAAACCCAAGAGCTTGAAGTGCTTTCTCTAACACAAGCTAAAGGATTGCGGCATCTCACAGGTCACATGCAAATGGCACCCTGTGCCAGGCACACATAAACATAAAGGCACAAAGCAGTATTGACATTCATTTCTATCCCCAAAAGAGCTGTGTTTTGTTCTGTCATTTTATAATGCCAACTAAAGTTAGTTTAAATAAATAAAGCAAATTCTCCTGAAGTTCACTGTCCAATGTATGCGAGGATCCTGTTTGTTGATGTTAGCTCTGCATTCAACACCACTGTGCCAGAGCTACTACACTCCAAATTTCCGAGTTGACTGTGCCTAAACCCCTCTGTCAGAGAATCACCAACTTCCTGACAGACAGGAAGCAACATGTGAGGCTGGGAAAGCACATCTCGGACCCGCAAATGCTCAGCATAGGGGCACCGCAAGGCTACGCACTCTCTCCTCTCCTCTACTCTCTCTACACCAATGACTGCACCTCCACAGACACCTCTGTCAAGCTTCTCAAGTTTGCGGCTGACACAACCCTGATTAGACTGATCCAGGATGGGGAGGAATCTGCCTACAGACAGGAAGTGTCACAGCTGGCATCCTGGTGCCATAGCAACAACCTAGTGCTCAATGCTCTTAAGACAGTGGAATTGATTGTAGACTTTAGGAGAGCTCCCCCTCCCCTCACCCACCATCAACAACACCACAGTCACATCTGTGGAGTCTTTTAAGTTCCTGGGAACCATCATTTCCAAGGACCTTAAGTGGGGGGCTACCATCGACTCCACAGTCAAAAAGGCACAACAGAGGATGTACTTTGTGTGGCAGCTGAGGAAGCACAATCTGCCACAGGCAATGATGGTCCAATTTTACTTCGGAGTCACGTGAGTGACTACGTGAAGAACCCCGTACAGCCGTTCGTGCGTCATTACGTCAGACGTTTTTCGTGCAGGCGACTGTGGAGCAGCTCAGCTCCTCCATGGTAAGTCTAAAAAAGTTGCAGGTAAGTGTTATTTTTTCTTACCTGTTCTAGGTCTCCTGCAGGAACCTCCGGGGTTTTTGCAGTGGATGTTCGCGATGACCGACGAGGGAACCAGCCTAGGGCTTTGGGGGGGGAAACCCTGGTCCGACCGCGGAAGCGGAGAGCTGGGAAAGTCGGGTTCGCGATCGGAGTCACTGATAACGCGGTCAGTGACTCCACAGGTTGGGTTCCCGGGTAGGGGAAACCCGAGAATAGTGCGGTTTTAGACCGCAGTAGTCCCTAGGGGATGGGGCTTAACGGACCTGAACGGTCTGCCTGGGTTCCCGGTGGAGGGGAAACTCAAGCATATGCGGTTCTAGACCGCAGTAGTCCCCAGGACATGGGGTTAAAATTAATTTAAATGGTTAAACTGGGTTCCCGGTGCAGGGGAAACCCAGGTATATGTGTGGTTCCCAGACCACAGTAGTCCCCAGCGCATGGGGTTAAGACAAACCTAAATGGTTAGGCTGGGTTCCCGGTGCAGGGGAAACCCAGGTATATGTGTGGTTCTCAGACCACAGTAGTCCCCAGGTAATGGGGTTAATTCACATAAATCATTAGCCTGCGTGCCAGGAGGGTACCGTGGGTATATATTTATATATATATATATTATATTTATATGGATTCCTGGTGAGGGGAAATTCACCTATGGGGTTCCCAAACTACAATAATCCCCAGGATATGGGGACAACTGACAAAATAGTCAGTACAATTGGGAAAGTTGGGAGATTTCACCTCTGGAAATTAATTTAGAGAGCAGCACTTTTGGGAAGGGCTGCTTCATGGGAATGTCAAGTTATGGCAGTGCCAGCCTATGGGAAAGGCTGTGTCAGCAGTATCTTTGTTTAGGACTGCTAATGGGGATGCCAAGCTATGGTAGGCTAGCCTGATGGAGAGGCTGTGCCAGCAGTGCCTTTGCTCAGGACTGCTCATGGGGATGCCAAGCTATGGCAGGCAAGCCTATTGGAGAGGCTGTGCCAGCAGCACCTTTGATCAGGGCTGCTTATGGGGATACCAAACTATGGCAGGCTAGCCTATTGCAGAGGCGGTGCCAGCAGTACCTTTGCTCAGGACTGCTCTAAGGGAATGCCAAGTTATGGTAGGCTAGCCTATTGGAGAGGTTATGCCAGCAGCACCTTTGCTCAGGGCTGCTTGATGAGAATGCCAAATCTATGGCAAATACTGGGCTATGGGAAAGTCCGGGCCAGCAGCTACTTTGTTCGGGGCTGCTTCATGGGCACCAGGGGTACCTTGTTAGGGCTGCTTTATGGGAATAGCAGTTTAGTAGGGTATTCCCTTTCACAGTGATCATGGGGGATGAGGAGGCATTGTTAGGTTAAGGCAATATAACAGAATGATGACAAAAGTATTCAAAGTAAACTATACACAGTTTTAAAAGCGCTTGTGCTAAAATCCGCTGTCTAGTCTCAAACTATATTTGAGAAATTGGGCTCCTCTATCCAGTTAGATTAAGTCCTATCAAATAGATTTGTAGGATGTTGGGATTTACTTTTAGGTATTCAATTGGCCATGATGCCGGCCTGGGCAACAGATTGCAGTCAATAAGACTTTGGTAACAGTTGTTGGTATAAAACAGTTATAGTCGTTGGATTAATTGTTAAGTGCATAGATGCAATTCAGGTGTGTAAGTACCTGCAACAGTTATTTTGTTAAATGGTTAATTAGTAAGTGCCATCTAGGTCATTGTTAACGCCAGCTGAAATTAATAATGTCACGATGATGGACAAACAGTGTTCATTACTGCTCTAGTAGTTGTTAGGTAAACCTTTTATTCTATTGCAAATTGGTGCTAATGGCCTAAATGGGAAATGGTGTCAGCAGGGCTTTGTAGCAGGCCTGCTTTATGGCTCCCTCATGTAAGAGGTGAGCATGTGGGATTGGTATAGTTTAACGCCGAGTCTGAGGGTATAGCCATAGAGCATGCCCAAGAGATCGGGGCATGTGCCAGAGGTCTAGGCCTGGCAAGAAAGTTACCATCCCAAACACAATATGCAGTGAACACCGCTTTCAGGGGATATTACAGTTGGCTGCCGAATCTTCTATTCAGGTAAGACTTTTCCATAGGAGTAACCTGGAGGGCGAAGCACAAGCTATTGGAACAAGCAAGGTTTCATAGTTTTGGCAACAATGCATCCCATGTCTTTTTTGGCAGTAGCGGTTCACTGAAGTTGCTGGCAGCATGAAACCTGGCCAGAGGTTCCATGCACTGGACTTGTGCTACTCTACAATTAAGGGACCACTTGCAGTTTGGTAGGTGTATACTTAGTTATACAGTACAAATGATTGAGACATTATCAGCTACTTTGAACGGTAAATGTAAAATGTACAATATTGGTTTTCAAGCAGATTAGAGTGGACAGGTTCAGTATAAGGACCAAGATTGTCTTGCTAGACTGGCTCGGAAATCGGGCCACAGTTGCTATTTAAGGTAGTTACCAAGTAGCTGAAAGATCATCTCGAGTTTGGAGATGGAACAGATTTGCATGACTTGCCCAAAAAGTTCTGTTATTAGTATCAACTATTTATAGACTCTACGGGCATTGTATGGGCTATAGAGTGATTGGACAAATAAGCATATTGTCATGCTCATGTTCAGGTTGATGCATTGTGATGATGGCATATGTTAGTCACGAGGGTGTAATTGGTTAAAGAATCACTGGAATGGTTACATAGTTTTGTTGCCACAGGAGAATCATCAAGTGTGGGTAATGGCAACACAGAGTTGGTGTTGAATTGCACTGTATTATGAAATTCTGGTTCAATGGAACACCTAATATGAATATATGTATATGTGTATACATATGTATGTTGGTTTCATGTTTATTTCACTGGTTGCAAAATATTTGGCATAGCAGTGGTGAAAGATACATTCTCGCCAAAAGGAGCAGGAGGGTCTTTTATGGCTACCTCCATTTTGTCTCATCAATCAAGGTTTCAAATAAAGTCATTAAGAGGCTTTAAGTTCCTATTGTGTGATTATGCAAATTGATTCCCGATTTGTTGCAAATAATTATATAACCTTTTTGGTTATTTTAAACTTGAATTTGCTTGTTCAGCCTGAGGTTTCGGAAATCAGATGTTGCATGATAAACTCAAAGTTATGTTCTGCAGGTCTAACAAACTGCCTAAGGTTTGGGTTGTTACATCTATCCTTCTATGTGTTCAAAGTGTTTGCATAGCACCAAACGGCTGAATTTATTTTCCAGGAGATGAAAGAGTTTGTTATGCTTATGTTCCATGGAAAATGGTATTGATAATGTTTCAAGTTCATGCTTAATGATTGTCTGTTACTTATGGAGTTATACGGCCATTAATTGGCTCGATGAGCTTCCTCATTGAATTGGCTGTAGCAAACGAGACTCACTCTGTCGGGTCCACACCGGTTATCAAGGGGTAGGATATCTTCAACATGGGTCCCAGGACCAGTATAATGCCATATGCGATGTTGATATTTGTGAACACTATTTCACCAGGAGGCAGCAACTATATCCTTAAATTTGGCTGGATTAGGTAGTTATCCTTCTGGCTCTGGTTTAGTGCAGCAGGTTCAGTCGCTAAATAATTGTGATGGTACAGGATGATAATGTCTGTAAATTATAATATATAATATGTTATAAAGACTTGAGCAGACCAGAAGGGGGTCAGGTCTCAAAATAGTCACAGGCATACCAGGGGACCTTTGATAAGGTAAGCACACATGTATACAACCATATGTCAAGGTCATCAAGAACCTTGGAGTTCTGGACTAGCAATGTTGTTAGTCACAAAGAATTTGGGAGAACGTATTGTTCATGGCATTCCAGATGAGGAAAACGGAGTTATGTTATGTACTAATGGATTCTGTTTCCAGATCTCATTCCACCAGGGCTGCTACAACAACAGCAGCAAGGGTATTTATGTTCCGCTGGGTCGCATTGTTGCGGCTGGAGTATGGTCCATCGAATGAATCTCCAAACATCTGTAATGACCCATTGGTGCACCAGGAGTATTGTTAACTCTATTTATGTTCTGGTTATATGTTCCATCTGGGTGAGAGATGGAAATATTATTGTTTCATTTAAACAGCATCAGCATGTTTTACATCTATGTTATGACTGTATGCATTATGAATGTTTTCCCTTCATTTGTCAATGAAGCAGCTGTGGTTGTGTATACTCGTTTCACACGGCATGAAATCACAGAGCTTTGAAGTCTTCACGTAGTCACTCACGTGACTCCGAAGTAAAATAGTAAGATTAAACAAGAACTTACCAGTTTGAAATTTGATCTTTATTTTATGAGGAGTCGAGTTGAGGGACTACGTGCCCTCCGCTCCCAGCCCTCATAGATTTCATCTGGTAGTTCTAGTCTTTATCTTATATTATACTTCAGTTATTATTTGCTGTGATTTCACACCGTTGCTTTGAAGATTGACGCACGAACGGCTGTACGGGGTTCTTCACGTAGTCCCTCAACTCGACTCCTCATAAAATAAAGATCAAACTTCAAACTGGTAAGTTCTTGTTTAATCTTACTATTCTACACGGCCATCGTAGAGTCTGTTCTCACCTTCTCCATCATGGTCTGGTTTGACTCAGCCACCAAGCACGACACCTGGAGGCCGCAGCGAATCATCTAATCAGCAGAGAAGATTATTGGCTGCAACCGTCCCTCCATTGATGAACTGAACACTGCAAGGGCCAGGAAGCGAGCGGGTAAGATCATCTCTGACCCCTCTCACCCTGCCCACAAACTCTTTGAATCACTTCCCTCTGGAAGGCGACTCCGGATTGTCAAAGCTGCCACAGCCAGACATTAAAACAGTTTTTATCCATGAGTAGTTGCTCTACTCAACAGCCAAAAATCTGTAGCCTCCCTTTGATCTGGTATTTTGTTGGTTCACATGCTTGATCAATGGTGTTTTATCATTAATGTCTTATTATTATTAATGTTTTCTGAGTCATTCGGAACTGTCACTGTATGTCATGTTGTTACTTGTGGGCAGAGCACCAAGGCAAATTCCTTGTATGTGAATACTTGGCCAATAAACTTACTTACATACTTACTTATTTGATAGATTGAACATTCTCCAATAATAAATTAATAGGGATGGGGGTGGACTGGGGAGTATTTAAAATGACGCACGTTTCCTCAGTCCCACTGGGATCAACAGTTCCTCGAATTACTGCTCATAAATAGCTTCAAGCCTTTCCTCTCTGCTAGGGGAAGAAAGTGAGTTTGCACCCCATAAAATGCAGTTGAGTTCATTAATCCATGTCTGGCAGCCCTGCAGAGCAGGGCTGTAAAAGGGCAGTGAAAGATGAAGGAGGACGGCTGGGTCGCCATAAAGGTGTGAGCTCAACACGAAGAGAACTGATCAAAAAGAGTTAGAGAAATCTGCATTGCACAGGTCCTTCTGGATCTCAGAATTACCAGAGGGAGCCATTGCTGGCAGCAGTAGTCAAATTAGCTGCTGTTTGTGAAAAACCTGAGCAGCAACAACAGGTGGGATCAAAGGAGACTTGCTGTGTCGGTATTGTCTGCCCATCTGTTTCTCAGACCAACGTGTTATTTTCTTGTTATTTAGTGACTTCAAAGATGCTCCAGCTGTGATTTATTTAACCACAACATGAAGCTGCATCGCAGTCACCTGCTTGTTTGCCATTGCAAAACAATTCTTTCAGATTTGAATATTCCTGAAAGGAAGGGCTTATTGATAAATAAATCTCTCCACATATTCTGCCTCCTTCCTCCAATTTACTGCAGGCAGTGGAATGCAAAAAGGCCATTCTGGAATGAAAATATAAAATGTGGATCAGGCAGCATTTTACTTATTTTAGACTTTAATAATACAGCGGGAATACACCGAGTCCACATCGACCAGCAATCATCCCGAACACTAACCTACACACACTAGTGACAAGTTTACAACTTACCAAAGCCAATTAACCTACAAACCTACATGTCTTTGGAGTGTGGCAGGAAACTAGAGCACCCAGAAAAAACACAAGCGATGACGAGGAGAACATACAAACTCCATACAGACAGCACCCGTAGTCAGGATCTAACCCGGGTCCCAAGCGCTGTAAGACAGCAACAAGATACATTTATTTATTTGTCATATGTACCTATTGGTACAGTGCAATGGGTGGTCGCCATACAGCCATACGAATAATAAAGAGCACAGAACACGATAGTCTTTAACACAGACATCCCCACACAGTGGGATCAAAGTTTCCCACTGTGAGGGAAGGCCCCAAAATTCAGTCATCCTCCTCCATTGTCCTCCCGTGGTCGGGGGCTCCCAAACCCCCGCTGTCGCCGCTACGGGCGGCCCGATGTTCAGGCGCGCTCGCCTGGGTGATAAACGTCCAACGTCGGGACTGGAGGACTTAGACATCCGAAACGGCCACCTCCTACCAGAGTCCGCGGCTCCCGAAGACAACAGGCCACGCCCGGAGGAGATTCAATGCTGGCGGCCCTCGGCAAAGGGTCCCAGGTCTCCGCGATGCTGAAGACAGCGCCGGCCGCGCTGGAAGCTCTGCAGACCACAGCTCCGATGTAGAAGCAGGAGGACCAACACTCCGGAGCTTCCACGGCAATCCCAGGTAAGGCATCGCCCGCTCCGCGGTGAATTCAGCGCTGCGCCGCCGCTTCTGGAGCTCTGGTCCGGTCCCCAGCAGCAAAGGCCACTCCAATCCAGGTGGTAGGCGAGGCCGCGACTCGGAGAATAGTCGCGTCCTCGCCAGGAAGTGACTGGGAAACGGTTTCCCCCTTTCCCTACCCCCCTCCCCCACGTAGAAAAGTTAAAGAAACTAAAGAAACATACTTTTAAAACTAATTAAAAATTTAAAAAAGATTAAAAAACAGACTGTTGGCCGAGGCTGCCTTCAGTGCGGCGCCCCTAGTGGCAACTCTACCCCTGCGCCACTGTGCTGTCCAAAGAGAGAAACTGAAATAGCCTTTCACACCGATGACCTTTTATCTAGAAGTTAGAAAACAAAAATATGCCAAGTTGTTCGGAAAGTGGGCGGTGGAGAGAATAAAGGAAGAGTCTGTGATGCTGTTCTGAAAAGGGAAGTTTTTTCCTGGTACCAAATGCAGCAACAAACTAAAGCAGTGCACCAGGGCAGCTTTGAGGAGGAGTCAGTCAATATTGATGGAGATATAACCAATATGTGTAATTCATTTTTCTTTTAGTATCCTCTCTATCACAAAGTATTCTCTCCAATCCTCTCCCTTTCACTAAAACCTAAGATATGTTAGATTTCTAACCTTCTTCTCTTGTCATGAAAGAACATCTACATTAAATATTTACTTTATTTCTCTCTCCATTGATACTGCCTGAACTTCCTAGTACTTTCCACATTCTCTACTTTTGTTCCAGAATTCCTGCATCTTGCAGGTTTGGATGTCGAATGGCCATTCTTGATTTGTGAACCCAGATAGTTTAATTTTGTTGATTATTGTCACATGCACAGAGATACAGTGAAAACCTTGTTTTGCATGATATCCAGTCAACTCATACTATGGATGACACAAAGTGCTGGAGTAGCTCAGCAGGCATAACTGGAGAACATGGATACTCTGTGTCGTCTTTTGCAAGCCGGCATCTGCAGTTCCTTATTTCAATAACTCATACTATGGATGAGTACAATAGATCCTCTTCTGGAACACCATGCAGAGTTGCTAGGTTCCGGTATCATCTTGAGATGTTCAAGTCTCTGAAAAGTCTGATTTTAACTGAAGGAGATATGCAATGTACCATCGGATGGAGGTGACGGCTGCAATGGGCCTTTTTGGCCATCGGCTGTTGGGACTGTAAAATGGTGTCAAAGCCTGGTGACTTGCATATAAACACAGTGGGCTGTTTCTATGCATTAAGTACTTAACCAGGGATTGTACTTATGTATAACAATAATCTTACTGATCTGTGTGTAAAACAAGACTCTCTGTACCTTGGTACACATCCCTGGTACACATGATAATAAAGGGACCATTGAACCATTGAAGTTCCTGTATTCACATTATAAGGCCTGGTGCCCTGGTGGCACTGGATCAATGAGGGAGGGGTCAACCTGGCCCAGCACGATGCCGTCAGCTCCTCCCGCTGCCACCCCATAGTTTAACTGGGCTCCCATGCAAACATCAGTCAACCATCAGAGTCGCAGCAAGTTCCAGAATCGATTCCTGCAACCTCTCTGTGTCTCCACCTCTCTAAGCCTTCAGGTGCTCCTTAAAACCAGTGAGACTCGAAAACTAACAGCTGGGACCTCCCTACCCCAGATACTCACTACCCTACCACCCTTTGAGATTTGCGCTCTGATCCATGAAGGGGAGAGTCAAGAAAGACCATGGTAAAAATAATTAAAGGCTTAATTTCAGAAGTTGAGGCTGTGGCAGCTTCAAGCACCATGGCAAAATCAGGAACTGTGATGAAGCCGCATTATCGCAGTAGAACAAGATCATTCAGCAGAGGGTGAGAAAGGGCTTTTGAATTTTTTATGTAAAATAGTTGCTATCCAGATATTTCAGTTCATGCAGTTCAATTTTCTACTTTTCTTTTCCTATCTAAAAAATTACCCAGTGCCTTTGCAAATTCTGTTATTAATTTGGAGCCTGGTCATCCTCGGCAGCAAAGAAGAATTGCATGTTCCAATGAGGATAAACAATCTAATTTCCTGTATTGATCTAATGTTTATTTTTTTAGATCAAAGTTTAACGTTTTCTGATTTACCTTCCATTGGCAATCTTACATATATGGTAGCCTTCACTGTTCCGTTTATCACGTTAGCATCTCTATCAAATCCCTTCAATCTCAGCAGTTTGAGAAAAAGCAGCTCGAGTTTCTTTAATCTTTCTTCAAAGGTTAGCTGCTTCAAAAAGCAATTTATCGGATGCAACGGTTTCTGTTCCCTTCTTTCTTTTAAATTGTTTTTTTTTTGTTGCTTGACACCATTGGGGTAGATTTGCTGCCATTATTCCATCCTTTATATAAGATTCCAAACAGTACATTCGGGATGTGGCCAGTCTATTATTTTGCACAGAGTTATCATGACCCGTTTGCTTTTGTGTTCAGTCCCGAATGTTCTGAAAGTTTACGAGGCTCACATATTTCTGTCTGACACTGGCTAGCTACTTTGTGTGTGGGTCCAGAATGTGCACAATGAGTTTAGTTTACAGCGTGGGGTGGAAGTGCAGGGCTGGGGTTTTTCAAAAACTAGACCCCAGATACCAATAGGCTACACTGCATTTAAGTTGCAAAGTTGGGAAATGGCAGGAAACAAACTAGGGATCTGTTTACTTTTATTTAACATAACTTGCCAATGTAATTTTGCTTCACTTGAACCTCTAGACGGAGAGTAGAGATCAGGACCTATTGAATGTGCTCTTGAACACTTGTTCAACCAGGTCCACTTCACTCTTGAACACTTGTTCAACCAGGTCCACTTCACATCCGTCTGAATGGTCCACAAGCATATGGGCCTAAAATGCAGGGTCTCACTAAATCGTTTCTATCCATGTACATGTCCAAATTTCCTTAAAATTTTGTTATTAGACCTGCTTCAACTACTTCATTTAGCAGCTCAATTCTTACACCTACCTCCCTCTGTGTGAACAAAATGGCCCCCATTCTTCGTGACTTTTTTAATCTTATCTTAACCCAATACCCTCCCCTATCCCCAATGTTGGAAAAAAGATTCTGTGTAATCTTCCCATCTGGTCTTTTCATGATTTTAGACACATCTATAAGATTATTTCCTGTGCCCCAAGGAATAGTCCCGACATGCCCAAACTCTCCCTACACTTAAGTTCTTGAATCTAGCCAACTTCCTCGTAAATCATCTCTGTTCGCTTTCCAGCTTCATGTCATCTTTCCTGCAGCATGGTGACCAAAACGGAACACTGCTCCAAGTGTGGCCTCACCAATATCTTTTAAAACAAGTTGTACACCACTATCGTGTACAACATCTTGGACAATTGTCTTCCTTGGATTCTTAGATCACTGTGTAGGAAGAAACTCCAAATGCTGGTTTACACCAAAGATAGACACAAAATGCTGGAGTAATTCAGTAATCAGTATCAGAATCAGAATCAGAATGCCTTTTATTGTCACTATACACATGTAATGCTGCCTGACCCGCTGAGTTACTCTAGCACTTTGTGTCTATCTTCTTAGATCCCTCCCTGGCATCAATCTCCCAGCCTCCACTCCAGGGCTGGCCTTAGGGGGTGTCGGGGCCCAATTGGGAACAATTTTGGTGAGCCCCAGGTTCCCAGCCAAGGTCTGTCAGCCCAGTTATTTAGTATATATTATGATATTGTACACTAAGGTGCTATGGATTATACACTGTCTGAATCTCTCCTGCTTCCGTTTAACTGTCAGTGCCACCGCTGGCTTCCAACCTTTACCGTAGCAACTAATTACCATTAAACTGCATTATGTGATGGGACACAATGCCTTTGGAGACAGCGGCTGATTGGACGGGAGATCTATTTCTTGATTGGGCGGGAATGTTAAGGCAAGCTGGTTGGTGATTGGACGCAACCCCTATAGAGGCAGCGATTGATTGGCCGCCATATAATCAGGCACCAAAAAATTGACAAATAGGAAAACAAAAATCGCTGGTCGGTGCGAACTCAGTGGACTCTCCAAACTAAACAGTATAACATGCAGGTACATTCATTTAAAATAAAATTCAGTGATTATTTCGCATGATTTCTCACTGTGTAAAGCTCAATATCTGACCAATTTCTGTTTAACACGTTTGGATTGCCGCAAGCATTTTTCTTGCCCAAAACAGTTCATATCTAGCAATACGATCAACGAACCAGACAGCAGTTGGACGCAGTCATGCGATTAGCAAGCGATTGATAAGATTTTATGGGACACCCTGAGCTTTTTTTGCACTAGTAGTAGGGTTAAGTTATTGAATGTATTTGTTTCTCATTTGTTCTCATATAATCTATGAGTATTGTGTTTACACGCCTGTTATGCTGCTGCAAACAATTTAATTGTTCTGTTGTGGGTGCGCATGACAATTATACATTCTTGACTCGACTTCACTCATGCATTTGTGCAATAGAAAACGGGTAACCATAGCACTCTGCGCCAAGTTAAAAAGAGTCAGCAGTTAGTCAGGAAGTGATTATTCGCCTCCAAAGAGCAACCCTTTGTTAGGTGGCTTCATGAAATGGTGTGACTCAATATTCCTCCAGCAGTTTGTTTTTTTTGCTCAAGATCTGCAGCATCTGCAGTCGCTTGCGATTTAATACTATGTTCCGCTGCGATCTAACTAATGGACGGCCCGTGCTGAAGCACACGCAGCATTGAAATGCTAATACAACAATGAGCAAGAATATTGAACAATACAGTAATACGTAGCTCAGAGGACACTGGGGTTTAATTTTACAAATGCCCATTTTCATGAAACAAGTCAATTTTGGCAACAATACCAGTTTTTAAGTAGGCAGACTTTGCACTGACCACTTGAAAATAAATCAGTGGTTAACTGGCAATCTAAACGTGATGGTGTGCCTTCCACTAAAGCAGTAGGCACCGTGGGAGGAAGGTGGGGGAGAGGGAGATGAATGTGGACGGACAGAGGGTGAAACAAAAAGATAAAGAGTGGTTTCAGTCCAACAGCAGTACAAAACTTGAAACAGCTGGTCACAGGGCTAAGAGGCTGAAGTGCTTCAGGCTGCTGTTGGACTGAAAACACCTCTTTATCTTTTTGTTTCACAGAATCACTTCAAGCCCGGTCTCTACATTATGTGCAACTTGAACAGTGATGGAAATGGGTTTTAGGAACTAGGGGTACGCTAAGGTCCGTGAGGCTGAGGTTGGGAAGGGGGGGGGGGGGGGGGGGAGGTAGACGCTATAATTTCCGTTATAGATCTACTGGCAGCAGCAAGCAAGGCAGTATTTGCAGCTGCATGTTTTTCAGTACCAGTTGATTCACAAAATATAGTGGAACCTACACCTGTAGCTCCATGAAGCCATCACACAGCGTTGCAGCACACACTACAAATGTTAATTTTCAAGGTGTCCTACTGCCTGAATAGCGACAGTTATAATATGTGTCAAAATGATACCTCTTGACTATTTAACGGGAGAGAACTAAGACCATGTATGTACAACAGAAAGCACCAGATTCCTTCTGCAAGTGGAAATTATTATGTGTGGAAAAAGCTGGAGGAATAATCTTAGAAGAAAAACAGTGAAGCATCAGAAAATAGTGTGGAAGTTCTATGCCCAACCATGTTTTTTTTGTGAAGAGTTATGATCTATGACTGCATGTGCCCATGATGCTTGCTACAAGTTACTATGGAAAGTTCCAGCACATCAACAAAAATAATTAGCTCCATTGTACCAGCTAAAGGAATTGGTCTCACTGGGAGAAATTAGTGTGCATCTTAGTGAGGAGATGGGGGGTGAGGGGGGGGGGGGGGGTGCAGAGGCACAGGGGAGAGGGGGGAGGGATTTTTCCTCATTATCCTGCCTCCCCCCCCTCCCCCATCTCTTTCTTATGCCCTCCCTACCCTGGTGTGCACCCATTTCTCCCACTATCCCCAGACCCTTTCCATATGCCACCATATGCCCCACCCGTTCCACCTCTCTCCCTACCTCTGGCTTTACATTTCATTCCTCGTTTACATCTCTTCCCTCCTTACGGCACAGTGACGCAAAATTCGATCCTGACTATGGGAGATGTTTATACCTTGTCTGTAAGGAGTTTATGTCTGTAAACCGCTTGGGTTTCCTCCAGTGTTCCGGTTTCCACTCACAATATAATAATTCTGAAGGGTCCAAACCCGAAACGTCATATATCCATGTACTCCAGATATGTTGCCTGACCCTCTGAGTTACTCCAGCACTTCTACACAAGATTCCAACATCTGCAGTTCCTTGTGTCTTAGTCTTATTTATTGCATTACTTTCACCCTTAGTGGCCAGTGATTTCCTCAGAATTCTCTCCACTTAGTGTGGCAGAAACATCCAAAAAAGGTTATGGTGGACTTTTGAAGACAATCTGATCAACGTAAAGGAATGTGCACTAACACCAAGCAAATGCAGGCTTTCCTGACATCTTCCAGTATTCAGGAAGAGTACCATCTGATTGCAAGTTCTGTATGTGCATGAAAGTTGTGTAAGTTACAGTCGCCCCTACTATTTCAATGTTGTTTGTGATGGTTAAATGTTTGTTACAAGCATTGTAGTGAGGTGCCCTTTCTATGGTTTCTAAAGTATTTGTTTTTTCCAGAAGTGAAAAAGTTGTCTGCAATCCTAGAATAACTGTACAATTGTCCAAACGGTAAAATATGTGAGGGGGGTGGTTGATTTCTCAACAGTGGATTCTTCAGCATTTGGCTGAAGTTGAAAGCTGAGATAAGGAATAGTATTCATCCATTTGATATGTAAGTTAGACTCCCTTCTCATAAAAAAACATGTACATATTTGTACATTTTTCCCTATTATACATGCTGCAACACCAAGACCGGAATCATTGCAGCCGAAAGGATTTGCTATGTTTCCCCCAAAGATTTCTTCATTATAAATAAAACATTGTGAAATATGAATATAAAAATCACACCAAAGTGTCTGATATTTTTACATGGGTTTGTAAATTGACGTTTTAACATAGGTATTGTAGGCTAACAACAAATTTCCTTCAGGTTATTATTTTCCATTTGATACATAATTCCATTAAAAACTATTTTGAAAACTATGGATAAAATGTATCCGTATCTCTAGTCTGACTGCTGTTCATCCGTGAAATCACTTAAATTTTCTTTAATATAACTTGTCTCATTAATATTTTATTAACGCCAGGAGATAATTCAAGGAATATTCCAATCTCACTTAATATTATCCTTGTCGACTCCATCTTATCTTATAGGTCTCATGTTTCTCCAGTGATCAATATTTGCGTTCTTTCCACTCCTTCATAGTTAAATCCACACCATATTGAATTATGAAATGTTCTCAGCCATTATTTAGATTCTCTGTGATAATTATGTCCACCTCAGAATTATTAATCAACCACTTTTTTGTTAAAGTGAGAAGGTATCAATTAAAATAACATTTTGTGTAATGAGGGAGTTTGGGATAGCTTATCTGTAAATGATATTAACGACCACAAAAAATATTGTATGTACGAGAAAAATCTCTGTTGTTTCCCACCTGTCAGATGTTTATACGAAAAAATGTTATCACACAGAGATTTTGCTTGTACTCAGATTTCTCCTAGTTCTCATCCTTCCCTATCTCAGTAACCTCCTCCAGCCCTAAAACCCTCCGAGATCTCTGCATACGTTTGCCTTCCGGGCAGCTCTGACTTTTATCGCTCCACCCATTGTCCGTTGTGGCTTCAGCTGCTGATGGACCAAAGCACCAGACGAACAGAGTATTTTATTTCAATTTCACCAGCTTTTGAAGGTGCTCCTTTATGCACCTCGAACCAGTCTTCTACTTATCTACTGACGTGCTGCAATGTCAGGTTTACTGTGCTGGCCACACTTTGAAGTACCTTGGGGTGTTTTATGATGATAAAACAGCTACATTAATTCAAATAGTTTTTCGAGAACACATTTTCACTTTTTCTTCTCCCTGTTAATCTAGACCCTTATCTGGTAAGGAAACTTAATAAAGGGCAGCGCAGTAGCGCAGCAGTAGATAAGCTGCCTTACAGTGCTGGAGACCCAGGTTCGTTCCTGACTAGGGGTGCTGTCTGAGGGAGTTTGTATGTCCTCCTTGTGACTGCGTGAGTTTCCTCCGGGCTGCTCCGGTTTCCCCCCCCCCCCCCCCACTCTTCAAAGACCTACAGGCTAATTGGCAAATTATCCTTACTGTGTGTAGGATAGTGTTAGTGTGCGGGGTTCGCTGGTCAGCGTGGACTCTGTGGACTGAAGGGCCTGTTTCCACACTGTATCCCTAAACTAAACTAAACTCTTTATAAACCCTCCTGGATAAGTCCATTAATCGGATCTCCACAGCACATGGCGCAAGGCCACAGTGGAACAATATCACTGATGGCCCCAACAGCAAAAGACGGATAGGAGAGCTCTGGCCACATGAGCCGTGATATATATTTCTGCTTGCAGTCGAGGATGTGTCTAGCAATCTGGATTATTTTCTTAAGATCTACAACATATGAGTTTCCATATGTCTCATACACTTGCCATTCAGTCACATACTAAATTTGATCCCAGGAAAAGGATATCAATCAACAATACAAAAAGCTCAATATTCAACCAAGAATTTACAATAAATCTCAACCAAGAACATTTCCCAGGCTAAGTAGGACAGCCTGCTTACATGGAAGAACTAGGAGAGTCTCTCAGCCGTCAATCATGTATTTACAGATAGCAAATCGCAATGTATTCAGTATTCAATTGTTGGTGTTAAAATTTCAAATTGGTTTATATGCAACATTTATTTTGTTTTTAATGTAGACTTGCAAATTAGATTAAATTCTAGTTTTGATCCATTCGTGGAATTATATTGTGAATCTATGATGCCAGTTACAGGGTAGAACAGATGCTACATTGCAAGAGAGAGACGGATGGAAACAATACGATTCTCCCGTCATTCAGTGGATGTAACCAAATGTTGGAGAGATTTCTGTGTCAAGAGATAATGGAGGGACATCAGCTTGAACCTTCACTTTGGATGTCAGCCAGCAATCAAAAGCCACCATTTCAAACCTCGCTGCGCTTTATACCCGGGTGATCACGTGGTGCAGCGCTCAAATGACGTGCAAATGGCGCGCCGACAGCGTACGCAGCGACGCATGGTTACGGATGTTGACGCACAGTGACGCATAATAAATTAGCATAGGCAAGGTTTGTTCATCACCGTGCGTATCCATGCGTCACCACCTACACCTACGCCATCAGTACGTCAGCGTACACCATCAGCATGTCAGCGTGCGCAAGGGATACGTCACGCAGGTGGCACACGAGGATTTTGAATATTACAAAATCCTGGGGTGATAGGGATGCACCGCGCGTTACCACGCGTCACTGCATACGCCAACACGCCTCACCACACGTCACGAAGCGCCAACCAATTTTTAGGATGTCGCCTAAATGACGCGCAAATGATGCCCATGTGGGACAGGCCCTCTAAGTACTTTACTCTGCCTCAGGAAGCCAAAACCAGGCAGGTTAGTCTGAAGAAGGGTCTCGACCGGAAACGTCACGAAATGTCACCCATTCTTTCTCTCCAGAGATGTTGCCTGTCCCGCTGAGTTACTCCAGCATTTTGTCTACCTTCAATTTATACCAGCATCTGCAGTTCTTTCCAACAGACCAGGCAAGCTATGCTAATCTTTCAGTTTCAACTGCAATGTAATTAGCAGTTTCATTAAACAACAAACCTTTTGTTCCCCATTCAATGTTGAATTTCATCCCCAATATCCCAGTAATTTATTTTAAGGAAAGTGTTGACTACTATGTGCTTTTGTTTGAAATGAGCAGTTATCACACCAACCTCTGTTTTAAAATTGGATTAACACACTTAGCTTATGTTTATTTATGCATTTCTTTATTGTTTTTGTTTCTGACACCCTGCAGAAACAAGTAATATCATATACACTTTCACTGCATTGGTTTGGTAAGCTAGATGACCTGTATTTATAGGAACAAAGTGAGGCTTAGTTCTTATTTACTGTGATCTGAAGCCTGTAAAAGCTGGATTGACCAAAGCAAATCAGTTGGCAACAGCCACCAGTCTAGTCGCTCACCCAGTTCATCAGCTGCTTGCCCCTTAGGACCTTCCAAGGAGTCTGAATTCAGCTCAAATTGGTGCCTGGCAAACTGAGACACTTCTTTTGAATACCCCACTGTTGTCTGCGGTGTGTCCGAGTTATTCTACTGTTCCATGTTAAATTTGGAATTAATCTTCCAAATGCAGGTTCTGGAATGTAAACCAAGCTCTCTTGAGACCAGAAAAATGCCCAGATCACATATATTTCCCATTGATTTTAAAATCAGGGACATTCCTGTGCTTGGTGGGCTGAGGAGGATATATCTACCTCCTCAAATTCACATCTGAAATTTGCTTCTCTGTATATGAACAGCACCTCATATTTAGCTGGGGCAGTTTGCAACCCAGCAGTATGAGCGTTGTTCTCTTTAATTTCAAGTAATCCCTGCATTCCTCTCTTCTTCCCCTCCCCTACTCTTGTTGGCCTACTAGTTCCACTGTTCACATCCTTGCATCCCTTCAATATCACCTCTTCTCCAGCCAACATTAGGCCGTTATGGGCTCCACCCTTCCTCGGTTACTTGTGGCCAGTTCTGGCCTCTTCCTACCTCTAGTTCCCTCCCCTCTGCTTTTAGTCTGAAGAAGGTTTCTGACCCGAAACGTCACCCATCCTTTTTCTCCAGGGCAGGTAACCTGTTGGGTAGTTACTCCAAAACTTTGTGTCTATCTTTGCTTCTATACAGTTGCCTGCAGCAGCACGGGGAAAGGAACTAGGCGGCTGTGGGCTGCACAAAACTCTCCAGAACTAGTGGCTCCTGTGGCTTTTTGTGCAGGCATCCCCACCCTTACTCGTGGTTATTGCTCAAGGTGAAAGCAGCCCTGTGTTCTCAACACTGTTCACTAGCCTCAGCTGCACTAGCAACTCCTATTAATGAAACCATCCATTCACTCTGGATCTACCTACAGAATTGGTAGCTACAGATCATGGAGGAATATAATGGAAACTGAGGATGCAAACCAACTCACCAAAGCTCCAGTAAAAGCAGTCCTGATAATGGAATTAACAATATATTCCTGAACTTGATCATGGTTGGCAACAGTTTATCATACTGATGTGCACACCTTAATGTATCTTCAAATGATTCAATAGTGTATGCTGACCTTTAAAGATTTACTGAAGCAGTAACCAACAAGACATAAACAAGAATCAATTTGGACAAGAAACTACTTTGACCAGAATACAAAGTGCTGAATTAACTCAGCGGGTCAGGCAGCATCTTTGGAAAGGATAGACTGGCGATGTTTTGAATCGGGAGGGAACTTTCTTCAGACCAGATCAGTGCAGCACAGGAACAGGCCCTTTGCCCCACGATGTCTGTGTCAAACATAATGCAAAAGTAAACTAAACCCTGAGCACAAATTGGGGAGCATCCATTTCAGCACTGCTGACATAAGTGAGAGCCCTTGCATACTTAATAAGCAACACTGCTATGGATCCGATGCAGCCACAATCACCTTACAATGTATTGCTAGAATATTTAATTGTGTTTGCAAAATTCTACATTGTGTCTGCAAAATTCATGGCAGAATTGTACATGGTAGAATTGGGCGGCACAGTGGCACAACGATAAAGTTACTGCCTTACAGCACTAGCAGCGCTGGAGACTCAGATTCGATCCCGACTACGGATTTTGTACATTTTCCCCGTGACCACATCGGTTCTCTCTGAGATCTTTAGTTTCCAACATACTCCCAAGACGTACGGGTTTGTAGATTAATTTGCTTGGTAAAAGTATAAATTGTCCATAGTGTGCGGGGATCGCTGGTCAGTGCGGACTCGGTGGGCCGAAGGGCCTGGTCCCACACTGTATTTCTAAACTAGACTGAACTAAACTGGTGTACAGGTCAAAGTTAAAAAAACTTCACCGACATATTACAGTCGTGGTCTGGAACTCTCCATATAGAAGGAAATAGAAAGAAAACAAGGAATAGATAGTCCTGTTACCCTGACATCAATGATGGGGAAATTGTTTGAATCTATTATAAAAGATGCAAAAGCAGAGCACTTGGCACAAGCGTAAAAGGTCAACGTACATTTATTCTTGAGAAATATACGGCAATTTCTGGGGGACCTGTCAAGGAGAATAGATGAGGGACAACCAGTTGAGCTGGATTACAATTTTAGAAAGCTGTCAATAAGGTTCCACAGAAGAGTAAGCATGCAAAATTAAAGCACTTGATAATTAGCAGGGAAGGTATGGACAGAGAATTGATAGGCAGGCGTGAAACAAGGTGTAAGAATAAACCAATCTTTTTTCAAAAGGCAGGCAATGACGAGTGGGATACCCCAGAAATCTGTGCAAGGATCACTACTAATCATGTTACTTATTGATGATTTGGGTTGTAATTAAATGTTGTAGCTCCATATCGGTGGACAGCAGAAAGTGTAAGCTTCAAGGAGGATGCATAGAAGCTCTAGATTAATTTGAATAGTTTGAGGGAGTGTCTGAGACATGGCAGATGCAGTTTACTATAATAAATGTAAGGGCATTCATATGATGGCAATAGCAAGAAGACAAATTATTATTTCCATGGCAATAAATTGGGAAGGGCAGGGGGGAGAGGGGTGGGGAGGGGGTGGGAGCAATGAGACCTGGGTGTCCTTGTCTACCCGTCACTGAAGATAAGCACGCAGGTGCAACAGGCGATTAAGAAGTCAAATGGTATGTTGACCTTCACAGAGAGAGCATTCAAGTACAGGAACAAGGATGTCTGGCAGCAGTTGTACAGAGACGTGGTGAGATTGCACCTTGAGTATTGAGTGTAATTTTGGTCTCCTTATCTGGGGAAGGATGTACTTGCTGTAGAGGGAGTGCAGCGAAAGTTCACAAGAACTATCCAAGGATGAAGAGAGATTGGGTCAATTAGATACATTCAGAAGTACGTAAAAGAATAAGAGGATATCCCATTGAAACATATAACATTCAAATAACACTGAACAGGTTAGATTCATGAAATATGTTCCTGGTCGGTAGGAGTTTAAGAGCCTGGGTCATTGTGTAAAATAATAGGGAGTTTAAGAGCCTGGGTAATTGTGTAACCTAATTGAAACACCGAGAAGTGGAGACCGTTTTTCCTCCTCAAGAGTGATGAACTTGTTTTTTTTTTTTTAATATTTTTTTATTAGACGTAACCAATTTACAATGTTTAAAGCAAGTTTACAAACATCAGCTTAATTCGGTATTTATACAAATAACACATTGATAATTATTATCTTCTATTTTTTTAGAAATAAAGACAGGAAGAAAATAGAGCAGTTATAAATCAATAAAGTTGTGATTAAATAATAATTTGATTATATATAAGAAAAGAGAGAAAAGGAAAAAAAAAAGAAAGAAAAAAAACCACAAACAAAAAGGTGAAAAAATATTATATATATATATAAATGAAAAACAACAAAATATATTGTAAATAAAACTATTACAAATAATAATATCAATAGAGACATGCATATTAATCCTAGTTTGAAAATGAATTATTTTCTTCAAATCCCGTAGGGTACCCGTCGAGCCGTGATGCCAAGAACAGCTACTTCTCTAAATACTGTATATATGGAGACCATATCTGTTCGTAGGAATTATATTTGTCCAATAGGACAAATCTAATTCTTTCCAAATGTAACATCTCCAACATCTCTGCTGCCCACATTTTAATTGTGGGGGATAATGTTCCCTTCCAAAATTTCAGTATAATTTTTTTCCCTATTATCAAACAATAATCAAAGAAATTTCTTTGATTTGCTGTTAGTACCAAATTTGAATCCGGAATTCCGAATATTATTAACTTATTATTAAGAGTGATGAACTTGTGGAATTCTCTACTACAGAAGGCACTGAAGCCTTATCATTAAACATATTCAAGAAGGAGTTAAATATTGTTCTTAGGGTGGAGGGATCGAAGGGTAGGGGGTGAAAGCTGGAACAAGGCTGAATGGCTGAATGGCTGAATTTGGATGATCAGCCATTTTCACATTGAATGGCAAAGCAGGCTCGAAGGGCCAAATGGCATGGCCCCCCTCCCATAATTATATTTCTATGACAATCCACTGTACAATCCATAAAGGCAAGGGAGGTACCAGAGTGACACACTCTGCCACTTCACATGTAATTATCTGGGTGTAAAACGTATCGAGGTTGATCTGTTGTTACTCCAGGTAGCTGTACAGAACAGAGGGAATGGTAGCAGAGTTAGCAGTCCACATTGGGTTGTCATAGAAACAAAGGAGGGGGAGCACACCATTCATGACAGATTGTGAAATTTAATTCCAAGGCGTTTGTGATTTGTGGGCTGACAAAATCCAAATGAAAGCTGCCAGATTGATGTAAAAAAGTTTGTTAGAATAGAGTACTGGCCATCTCTGCCAGCTTTGGCCTACACATAATCACCAATAATTAGTTGCCTCTCAGCATGTTTGCAGCATTCTATTTGATATGATACAATACTATATTACTTTATTGACAGAACAAATTCTGAAATTTGTTTTGCATCACAGCAGCTCCATTTACAGCATCACATAAAAGACAAAAGAGACTTGAAAGGTCATGCATTAAGACATCAAGACAGGACCCAAAAATACATACATTCAACACAACATTACAATAACAAAAGACAACATTTGAGGCCCATCAGCGTGCATTTGATCTGGGATTAAGCGCCATATTTAGTTGAGGATTGACTGGTGCACAAAAGAGTGCTCCAGTCAATTCCCAAACTATGTGGTATCGCTACAGCATAGTTAAGGTATTTGACTTGTAATCCAGATACCTGGAGTAATGATTAAATCCTGTCCAAATTCCACGACTGCAGCTATGGAACTGAAATTCACTTAAGAACTCAGGAAAACGTCCAGTCCCAGTGAAGACTGCAAGTAAAATTCCTATCAGATGGACATCATTGCCATTTATAATACGATACGATTCGATACGATATAACTATTTATCCCAGGAGGGATAAAACAAAATACATGAAACATTTAATGAAAGTGACGAGTGGAAAGGATTGGAGATGTGCAAACATTGGGGAGGGTGAGGGGGAAGGAAGTCAGTCTCAGTCTCAGTCTCAGTCTACCCCACGATGGAAGAGGGAGGAGTTGTACAGTTTGATAACCACAGGGAAGCAGGGAATGGAACCTCCCCCAACTTAACTGCTTTTAACTGTGGAATCACATCATGTGGTTGACGTTTAAATGGCCCAGCAAGCCACAGTTCGTGTTATTAGAGATGGGCAATGAATGCTGAACTTTCCAGCAGCACACAGAAATTGAAAAGCTGATTTTTTAAATGTATGCAGGGACATTCGGCCCACATCTCAGTGATGGACACGATGCCAAGTTAAGCCAATCTCCTCTGCCTGCTCATTATCCATATACCTCCATTCCTTGCATATTTATGTGCCAATCTAAAACGCTATTAAATGCCACTATTGTATCTGCCTCCACCACCACCCCTGACACCCATCAATCTGCACAAAAAACCTGCCCCACACATCTCCCTTAAACCTTGCCGCTCTCATTCTTAAAGCTATGTCTGCTAGGCTTCGACATTTCCACCTGAGGAAAGAGGTTCTGACTGTCTACCTTATCTATGCCTCTCATAATTTTATACACATGGTCCGTACCCCTCTATTCACTGAATGACCATGCACTTCTCTGAATGCAACATAAATTCTTGTTATCCTATCTGCTTCTACTCTCTCCCCTCCAATGCATTCCAGGCACCCACCACTCTCTGTGCATAAAAATTTGCCTTGCAATCTGTATTTAAACTTTCCCCCTCTCGCCTTAAATCAATGCCCTCTAGTATTTGTCATTTCCACACAGGGAAAAGGACTCTGGCCATCTACCCTGTCTATTTGGTTCCCACTGAGAAGAAAGCTGTGGTGAGCATGTTCATTGAGCCACAGAGTTTTAAAGCACAGATACAGGCCCTGTAGCCCACTACATCCATACCGACCATCAAGAGAGGTTGAGTAGGCTGGGACTATTTCCTGGGATGCAGAAGGATGTGCGGTGATCTTATAGTGTACAAAATCATGAAAGGAATAGATTGAGTATTTGCACAGAATCTCTTGCCCAGAGTAGGGGGATCGAGGACCAGAGGACATAGGTTTAATGTGAAGGGGAAAAGATTTAATAGGAATCCGAGGAGTAACTTTCTCACACAAAGGGTGGTGGGTGAATGGAACAAGCTGCCAGAGGAGGTAGTTGAGGTTGGGACTATCCCAACGTTTAAGAAACAGTTAGGCAGGTTAGGGCACGATCGGAATAGGGCACGATCGGAAGGCTATAGACCAAACTCAGGCAGGTGGGACTAGTGCAGCTGGGACATGTTGGCCGGTGTGGGCAAGTTGGGCCGAAGGGCCTTTTTTTTCACAATGTTTCACTCTATGACTCTATGACATCAAATCAAATCACGTGTTCACAGAAGGTAGACAAAAATGCTGGAGAAACTCAGTGGGTCAGGCAGCCTCACGGAATCCTTGCATGTCTCACCCACTGAGTATCTCCAGTATTTTTGTCTACTTCTGATTTTTCCAGCATCTGCAGTTCTTTCTTAAACGTGTTCATAGAAGATGTGCAATCGTGCCAGCGACTTTGCGCAGGATGCAGTACAGCCAGAGCTCGGCGCTCGGTGAGCCGGATGATTACGGGAATAAAAATCCGCCTGCGGGCTGGATGATTCAGTGTTACGGGCCGCATTCAGCCCGGGGGCCGTAGGTTGCCAACCCCTGGTCTAAAGAATGTAACTAGAACCTCAATGCCTGGCAATGTTGGCTTAGGAGATAACACTCGCTTTGGTTTACTTACCTACCATTGAACGGAGAACTTTGCACTATTTCTCCAGAGACTTGACATACCAACTAAGAGTAATTCAAGTCTGAGAAGCAGATAGGAGGTCAGGGATGACCGCAGTTCAAATTTTTCATATTCAAATTGAAAAATAGAGCATGGAAACAGGCCCTTTGCCTACCAGCTCCACGCCAAGCATCGATCAGCCGGTCACACTAGTTGAATGCGATGTCACTTTTGCCTCCACTTCCTGTATCATCTGGCAATTGACAGAGGCCAACAAACCCACATGTGTGGGGGAAAACGGAACACACTGAGAAAACCCATATGGGTACAGGGAAACATGCAAACTCCACATAGCAGCATTCAATATCAGAATCAAACCTGGATCTCTGGTGGTGAGGCAGCAGCTGCACCACTGTGCCACCCTGAACCACTGTGCCACCCCATACTTTCTTCCTAAATTGACTAAGGTCCTTACTGGCACTTTGAAGGTGTTGGTCAATTTTACAGAAGTACCACACAATCTGAATGGCAGTAGCAAGTTAATGTCATGCAGAGCCCTGGAAACTGCCATGTGTCACACAGTTGGTGCCATGGAGAACGGCTGATGCCACACAATGTTCCGTTGAAAACTGTTTAGTCCCTGGTTGTGCCCTGGCAACAACTTAGTGCAAAATGTTCATTGTCCTGGACACTGCCTAGTGCCACACAGGCAGTTCTCAAGCACCAAACACATAATTTTCAAATGCAGTGTATTCTGAATATCATGCCTGATAGCTCCATAACGGATTAGTGGAATTATATTGTAATCCTTTTAATGCTCACAGTGTTAAAAAAAAAAGCTTTCCTTCTGTTGACGCAAGGAGATCAGTTTCTAAAGCATCATGCAGCTGAAAGTAAACTGTTAGTACTGCCTGTCAATGCCTTGGAAAATCCTCGATCTTTCCTTTCCCCGTAAAAGGAAACAGATGTTAATCAGGGATAATAAATACTGTGGATGTTACATTTACTATATATTAAAAATAGAGCTTACTGTAACTTCAGATCCAACACTGAGTCAATTGATAAATTGGCTCTATATTTCATATTTGCTTTCAAAATACATTTTACAAAGCCATTTAATTATTGAGAGCCGTGTTTCATATAGGTAAAGTTATTTGTATCCAAGATAAAGATTTGAACATCAAAAATGGTAACTGAATGGGCTTCTCACTTTAATGCACAAATCTTTGTGAATAACAACAACTTGCAAAAAGATAGCCCCTTTAATGCTGTAGAATATCTCCAGGATCTTCACTGCAGTGCATTAGAGCAAAATTTGCCACGGGGCAGTATACAAAGATATTACAATACAAGACCTTATGTCCAATGAAGAAATAAGTTTAAAAGAGAGTTTTAAAGGAGTCTGGAGAGACAGGGTGCTTTGCAGGGAGAGGGATCTTGTCCTTAACTTTGAGAAGTGAAGTACAAGACTGCCTCTGAGCTAGAAAATGCTGGAGTAACTCAGCGGGTCAGGCTGCATCTCTGTAGAAAAAGGATGGGTGGCGTTTCTGGTCGGGACCTTTCTTCAGACAACTACCTCGGCAACTACCTCTGCAGATGGATGTGGAAGAGTCTAAGGCTCGAAGGCCCAACAGGAGGTTGCACACATTAGGAGGGACAATACCATGAGGGGATTTAAAAGCAAGGATAAGAATTTTTAGAAAAGAACTACTGTAAATCTGGGAAACAGCATAAACCACTAAAGAGCTGGGTGAGACATGGGTAACAGATGTAATCCAAATGATTCTCTGACAGATGCTGGTTTAGAAAATGTAGACCTGGTCTCCAGTACATGTGCAGAACATCTACTGTCACAGTGACCTCCAGCTGACCTAGATCAATCAAATCCAATGAAGGGGAGGCTGGAGATCATTACATCAGGAGCCAATTGTATATCATTATACAGCCTGCAGGCCAGGAGTTGCCCAGTAGTTGCAGCTCAGAAGGGTGGAATTTTTAAAATACGTCAGGAGAGCTTTTTGAGTCAGTGCATCGAGAGTCTGACTGGAGAAGGGGCTTATGGATCTAATCTTAGGGAATGTAGTCAGGCAAGTGATCGCAATGTCAGTGGGAGATCATTTTGTAGATGTTGATCATAATTCTGTACATTTTAAAATTGTTGTGGAAAGGGATAAGAAAGTTTGACTTTATCAACTGTTACCACAAACTATTGCTTATCTTGTATTTGAGCTGCACAGTGGCACGCTAGTCGATCGCCTACCTCACAGCTCCAGAGACGCGTGTTCAATCCTGGCCTCAGGTGCTGTCTGCGTGGAGCTTGCAAGCTTTCCCTGTGACCGTATGGGTTTCTCTGTGTGCTCGGGTTTGTAGGTTAATTGGCTTGATATAGATGTAAATTATCCCCAGTGTAAATGTGCGAGGATCGCTGGTCGGTGCGGACTCGGTGGGCCAAAGGACGTGTTTCCGCACTCTAAAAACTAAAAACTACTTCCTATGGCAGCTTGTTCACCATATTCCAAGTGACAAAACCCTCAGGTCCCTTTAGAATTCACTCCCTCTCACCTTAAATCATTCCTCTCAGCTTTAAATATCATCATTGTTCCTGCCTCTATTACTTCCGCTGGCTGCTCATTCTATTATACCCACTGATTTTGTGAAAAAAATCCATCCCTTCTCACCTTCAATCAATGCTCTCTAGTTTTAGACTCCCTCCCTGGGGAATAGACCATGATTGTTCACCATATCTAAGCATGTTCATGAACATTACGACAGGCACACTCAGTTTTGAACCAGAACACAGATTGGCTAAGTGAGTTTGATATGTTTTGCAGGCCAAAGGAGGAGGGGTAAGATTGTGAGTTTGTGATGCTTTCTATTCCCTAGAGGTCATATTGTTTACATTTGGGAATCCCAACCACAGTGGGAGAACAATCAGGGGCAGAACATTGGGATAGATCTGCCTAAATAATGACATTTGCCAGAACTAAAGGTCCTTATCAGGGCAATGCTTCCTGTGTAATGAACCGCAATAAGCTGCATAGTGAATACCTTGATAAAATTGTGTAAAGCAATTGAACATACATGTGACAAACTTTCTCTCTTTAAAACAAAATGTATCATGAAGTAGACAGAATGGCACGTTATCTTTCAGTCATCTGTTTGCATATTTGCCTCTAAAGTAGCATTTGACTGTATACACTACTGGCTGCGTAGGAATGTTCCCACGGAAGAATATTTATACATTCTGTCATGCAAACTGCTGTAATTAACCGCTGGCCAAATTAGATCCTCGTTAATTATTTAGACGATAGAAACAGTTCACATTGCAATGATTCCTTCAAATTGTTATATTGTGGAATACGGTGTCGGAAACAGTTGATGAAGCAGCTTCAGTAGTAACTTTAAAATGGATAAATGCTTGTAAAGCAAGAAAAAATGCAGGACAATGGGAAAAGAACCAATGGAAACACATTGGGATAAATAGTCTTCTGTGCTGTATTATATCAACAGTTTCCATCTGCTCAGCCCTCTGAATGATACAGCACCATCTAGCATTTCATTACTTTACCTTGCAGTGATCTCTTTTGGCATTCTTGCCCATTTAAAAATATTGCACTATATCAAATGCCTGGGAAGAAGAGGGAAATTGATAAAAATGCACGTATATATGGAGCACAGATGCTGGAGAAACTCAGCGGTTACTTTTCCCATTGTCCTGCATTTTTTCTTGCTTTTCAAGTATTTATCCATTTAAAAGTTACTACTGAAGCTGCTTCATCAACTGTTTCCGACACTGTATTCTACAATATAACAATATGAAGGAATCATCGCATTGTGAACTGTTTCTATCATCTAAATAATTAAAGGGGATCTAATTTGGCCATTCCGAATCCGACCTTTCTGTCCTGGGCCTCCTCCATGGCCTGAGTGGGTCCCCCTGCAAATTGGAGGAGCAGCACCTCATTTTGCTTGGGTAGTTTACACCCCAGCGGTATGAACATTGACTTCTCCAATTTCAGGTAGTCCTTGCTTTCTCCACCCCTTCCCAGCTCTCCCACAGCCCACTGTCTCTGCCTCTTCCTTTCTTCTTCCCGCCCCCCCACCCCCACATCAGTCTGAAGAAGGGTATCGACCTGAAGCGTCACCTATTCCTTCGGTCCATAGATGCTGCCTCACCCGCTGAATTTCTCCAGAATTTTTGTCTACCTTCGATTTTCCAGCATCTGCAGTTCTTTCTTAAATATATATGGAGCACAGTCATTTGCGTTTGGTTTCCTTTTGTACGTGCACCCACCATGATAAATGGAAAAAATCCCTTCCCTGTGACTAATCTTTAATCCTTTTTCTGTCAAGATGGAAAGTTTGCAGAATGACTGCAACTTGGAGCTGGTAACCAAATGAAAGTCATCCATTGCACAAGACTATTATCTTAATTGCTAGTCACATTTATATAAATATTATTGCAGAACTGGTGAGCAGTTAATTGGCACTGCAAACTATTAGTAACAGTGACAAAAGCAAAGCAAAGTGATCGTTGCATGGAGGACAGTTGTAAGCATAAGAAATAGTGTAAGCTGAGTATTTGCAGAGTGGTAACCAAAACAAACCTATTTCTTTCAATTTAAAACAAAAAATCTATACTCATCCCATCTCCATCACAAAATACCAAAAGTATAAATCACTGCTCATGGCCAATCTGCCTGCCACTGGGGATATTAGTCAGGGTTTTGTATTCCTCTGTAACCTAGATGGAAACGGCTTTCCAGAGTTTCATCTCATGAGGACAGAGCAGTCTCCACCTCAATATCAGGCAACCAAACAAGAAATCTCCTTGGATTCTTTGACAATGTTTTCCAGGCTGAGAGGACATTGTTAGAACGGAATCGAAAGATGTGGTCCCCTCTATCCCATGAACTGACCCTGGGATTTTTTGGTCAACTATTGAATGGGGTGAACGCTGGTTGGTGCAGACTCGGTGGGCCGCAGGGTCTGTTTCCACACTGTGTCTCCATGGTCTAAAAGTCCAATTATAGTAAATAATTTAAGATTTAAGACTAAGCGCAGAAGGTTAAGGGGGGACTTGATTGAGGTCTTTAAAATGATGAAAGAGAGAGACAGAGTTGACGTGGATAAGCTTTTCCCATTGAGGGTAGGAAAGATTCAAACAAGAGGGCATGACATGAGAATTAAGGAACAGAAGTTTAAGGGTAACATGAGGGGGAACTTCTTTACTCAGAGAGTGGTGGCTGTGTGGAATGATCTTCCTGCAGAAGTGGTGGAGGCAGGATCGATTTTAACATTTAAAAGTAGAGTGGATAGGTATATGGACAGGAAGGGAATGGAGGGGTATGGTCTGAATGCAGGTAGATGGGACTAGGGGAAAATAAATGGTCGGCACGGACTAGAAGGGTCGAGAAGGCCTGTTTCCGTGCTGTAATTGTTATATGGTTATATAGTTATATGGTAACTTTTAAAATAGACAATAAACAATAAACACTAATTGCAGAAGTAGGCCATACGGCCCTTCAAGCCAGCACCGGAATTTAATGTGATCAAGGCTGATCATCCACAATCAGTATCCCATTCCTGCCTTCTCCCCATTTCCCATCACTCTGCTTTCTTCAAGAGCCCTATCTAGCTCTCTCTTGAAAGTTTCCAGAGAACCGGCCTCCACCACCCTCTGAGGCAGAGAATTCCACAATCTCACAACTCTCTGAGTGAAAAAGTGTTTCCTCAACTCCGTTCTAAATGGCTTACCGCTTATTCTTAAACTGTGGCCGCTGGTTCTGGACTCGGGATCATGTTTCCTGCCTCTAGCGCATCCAAACCCTTAATAATCTTGTACATTTCAATAAGATCTATAAGATCTTATGTTTCTATAAGATCTCCTTTCATCCTTCTAAACTCCAGAGTATACAAGCCCAGCCGCTCCATTCTCTCAGCATATGACAGCCCCGCCATCCCAGGAAAATATTTTAAATATAAATAGAAACTATTAAAATGTTAGTGAAATAATTTAAAATAAGGAATGCATATAATTTTTTGCATCCCCAACCAAATCCCTGCAATCTCCATTAAATTCGGTGTGGTCTTGAATCCTGGACCAGTGAAACCGGGTGCAGGAACAAGGGAAGATTTTCTACACTAATGCATTTGGTGCTGCCAACAATTGGAAGCAGGAATAAACCCAACATTTTCTAAATGCTAGGTAGACAAAAGTGCTGGAGAAACTCAGCGGCTGCAGCAGCATCTATGGAGCGAAGGAAATAAGCAACGTTTCGGCCCAAAACCCTTCTTCAGACTGATGTAGGGTGGGGGGGGGGGGGAGAAGAAAGCAGAACGGAAGAGGAGGAGCCCAAGGGCTGAGGGAGAGCTGAGAAGGGGAGGAGACAGCAAGAGCTACCGGATATTGGAGAAGTCAATGTTTATGCCGCTAGGGTGCAAACTGCCCAAGCAGAATATGAGGCGCTGCTCCTCCAATTTCCGGTGATGCTCACTCTGGCCATGGAGGAGGCCCAGGACAGAAAGGTCAGATTCGGAATAAAAGGGAGAATTGAAGTGCTGAGCCACCGGGAGATCAGGTTGGTTAATGCGGACCGAGCGGAGGTGTTCGGCAAAACGATCGCCAAGCCTACGCTTGGTCTCACTGATGTAGATCAGCTGACATCTAGAGCAGCGGATGCAAAAGATGAGGTTGGAGGAGATGCAAGTGAACCTCTGTCGCACCTGGAACGACTGCTTGGGTCCTTGAATGGAGTCGAGGTGGGAGGTGAAGCGATAAGTGTAGCATCTCTTGCGGTTGCAAGGGAAAGTGCCCGGGGAGGGTGTGGTGCGGGAGGGTAGGGAAGAATTGACCAGGGAGTTACAGAGGGAGCGGTTTTGCGGAAAGCAGACAGGGGTGGTGATAGGAAGATGTGGCGAGTGGTGGGGTCACGTTGGAGGTGGCGAAAATGGCAGAGGACTATTTATTGTATGTGACGGCTATCGGGGTGGAAAGTGAGGACTAGAGGGACTCTGCCCTTGTTACGAGTTGGGGGATTGAGAGAGAGAGCAGTGTTACGGGGTATTGAAGAGACCCTGGTGAGAGCCTCATCTATAGTAGGGGAGGGGAACCCCGTTCCCTGAAGAATGAAGACATTTCCGATGCCCTGGTATGGAACAGATGCGGTGTAGATGGAGGAATTGGAGTAGGGGATGTAGTCCTTACAGGAAGCAGGGTGGGAAGAAGTGTAGTCTAGATAGCCATGGCAGTCAGTGGGTTTATTGTGGATGTCGGTCAGAAGTCTATCACCCGCGATGGAGATGGTGTGGTCAAGAAATGGTAGGGAAGTGTCGTAAATGGTCCAGGTGTATTTGAGTGCCGGATAGAAGTTAGTGGTGAAGCGGATGAAGTCAGTCAGTTGTGTGTGCATGCAGGAGGTAGCACCAAAGCAATCGTCGATGTAGCGGAGGTAGAGGTCGGGGATGGGGCCCTGGTACGCCTCGCACAAGGATTGTTCGACGTACCCTACAAAAAGGCAGGCAGAGCTGGGGCCCATGCGAGTGCCCATAGCTACGCCTTGTGTTTGGAGGAAATGGGAGGAGTCAAACGAAAAGTTATTAAGCTTAAGTACCAGCTCCGCTAGGCAGAGGAGAGTATCAGTGGATGGGTATTGGTTGGTTCTCCGGTCGAGGAAGAACCGGAGGGCTTTGAGACCATCCTGGAGGGGGATGGAGGTGGAGAGTGACTGGATGTCCATGGTGAAGATGAGGGGATGGGAGCCTGGAGAATGGAATGCCCGGAGACGACGGAGAATGTCTGAGGTGTCTTGAACATAGGTAGTGAGGGGTTTAACCAGGGGGGATAGGATAGAGTCAAGGTATGTGGAAATGCTGGTGGAACTTAGTGCATTAGGCAGTATCTCTGGCGAAAATGGACAGGTGGCATTTCAGGACCCTTCTTCAGACTGATTGTAGTAGGGGCAGGGGGCTGGGAAAGACTGGGAGTGAGAAAAACACAGGACAAATTGGGGCCGGCAACAGATGACCTCGGGCAAGGAGATTCCCTGATATTCCGATTGTTGGCTGGGGACAGGTGTGATCCCAAAAGTGATACATCATTGCAAAGTACAGAACTGGTTAACGGATTTTTAGTGGAGGAAGGGTGAGGGGAAGGGGGGAAGATGGTGGGGGGAGGGGGGGAGGGGGGAAGGGGCTGAGGGGGGGAGAGTGGTGTTCGAAGAATATCTAATCAGTATTTTGCGAATGAATGAAAAGGCGTATTCATTTTGCTGTCAATGTTTTTAACAAGAAAGCATATTTAATGCTCGTAAAGATGGCATTGTTTGAGGAATGCGTATATGGCGCACTAAGTATATAAAGACTGGTGCTCACAGATCCAGATAATGCAGCAGACTTAAGCCTCCCAAACCTAACATAAACAATGTCAATGCACTGAGGTACATTCAGTGTTATTCATTACCCTTGTGTAAATAAACAAGTCTAACTATTTTAGTTGAGGATAAAGCTGCCAAGTATTCTATATTCAGGGAATTAGAGAACGCAACTTAGATTTAAGAGAATTGGTTAAAGATAATTCCCAGTGTACATATGATATATTGCCAACTGGATCGAACACAATGATGGGGGGGGGACGGGGGCGAGGGGCGGGGTGGGGGGTGGACGGGGAATGGGAGGGGAAGGGCAGGGAGGGGGGTGGAACATAATCCTGAACGTCAATGGAGCTGCTACAGACTTGACTGACAGCTGGAGGCTGCTTGACATCCATATTAGCAGTAACCTGTTATTCCTTCACACTGATGAAATATCAAGAATAAACATCAGCGTCTTTACTAAGGAGTCTGAGAAGATTCAGCATGCCCATGACTATTCTCTCAATCTTTGATGGAGAATATTTTGATAGGATGCATCTTCACCCGGTGAAGCCAGGTCTGATCTTAATTCTGATCTTGACTGCCTGAACCTACAGAGAGTGGTGAACACAGTCCACTCCATAACACATGCTCCTCATTTCTTTCCATTCAATCCGTCTTCACAGTGCGTTGAATCAGGAAGGCTGGAAGTATCATCAAGGATGCCAGTCACCCTGGCCATTCCCTTTTTTTCCCTTCCATCTTGTTGGAGCAGATACAGGAACTTGAAAGCCTGCACATCCAGATTTATGAAGAACAGCTTTTTCCCCAAAACTATTAGACTCGTACTTAATTTCAAGCATTGCTACCATGTATCTTACTCTTAAATCTATCTACATA
The DNA here is from genome assembly GCA_963514005.1 of Raja brachyura. The sequence goes on from OY740781.1 coordinate 78,122,500, forward strand.
ATTTGATTAATCTGTTTGTTGTACTTTCATTTATGGATGATCAAAGATTCAGATGGATTTCAGTCCATATGATTTGAATGCATCATCATTACTGTATAAATGTAAGAAATGAGGATTAACTTCCACGAATAATATTGTTGGGATTTTTAAGGAAACAATTGTAAAAATAGCAAGATACTAAGGGGAGAAAATGCTGAAAATGTTGAAAATGTAACAACTGTGGAGAGAGAAACAAATTTAAAACACCCGGTCAGCGATCTATCAACAAAACATTGTTGCAGTGAGGAAGAGGAGGGATGTGTAGGAAGAAACAGCAGATGCTGGTTTAATCCAAAGATAGACACAAATTGCTCGAGTAACTCAGCGGGACGGGCAGCATCTCTGTAGAGAAGGAATGGGTGACGTTTCTAGTCGAGAACCTTCAGAAGGGGTTGTGGTTGGGAACAAAGACCGGGCCAGGGGAGGGGGTGGCTGACCCGACTAAGTTCTGATGAAAGAACACTGACCTGGCAACTATCTGTGGACTTCATTCTGGTCAACTATATATGCTTGTGGACGTAATTTATATTAATTTACCCATCCAGAACAACCAAAACATGCATTCATATAACCTAAACAGACCTAGACTCTTTCCACAGATGCTTCCTTGATACTTCCAGCATATTAAGTTTCTGCTCTAGGTTACGTGAATCCATCATTTGATTGTTCTGGATGGATGATCTAATGTAAATTATATCTACATGATTAGTTAGCATGAATAAAGTGCATAGATCGTTGTTCAACTTCTGATGCAGGAAATATCACACAATAGAAACAGAGTGCATCTCCCGGTGATGTCGCATTACAGAGCTGTCCCATGGAGTGGCCATTACTCCAGCAGAGCAGCAGTTAAACTCAAACATAGCTATTTCCGATGAAAGATAATTCTTGTTCCATTATACTCAGAACGAAAGGCTTCTTTGTCTCCAGTTTGTACTTGCTGAAGAAAATGACTTTGCAGTTGCGATTGAATATTACAACCAAACTAACCAAGATTGTGAGAAACAAAGTCTAACTTACTCCTCGTGCTTGATCTCACTTCCTCCCCAAGGTTGACTTTGGGCCAAAATAGTTACAACTCACATTTTATGCTCAACATGTTGACTACTCGCTAAACAAATAATATGGCAAGCATCATACTATTTATTCTATAAACTGTCATTAAGCATACTACTTTTCAAAGGCATCCTTATCTTCACTTCAATATTAAACATATATCATTTCAATTGGCATATATATGTCATCAGCTTGCTTCAGATCATCGAGCAGTTCTTTCTGCCCCCTCTGCTTGCCATGATATTTTTACCACCTTCCCTTCTTTTAAAAGCTTCAGAAAATCTTTTAGACTTTGTTTTAAGAAAGCATGTCCCATAATTTCCCAACCATCTTTTCCTTTGGCCCTGTGAAATATCCTGAAATAGCAGTGGTGGGAGCAACACCAGTGTGGTTACAGTTACTCATGCCCTGGCTTACACAGATGGAAAGAATACTGCAACACATTTCAGTGAGTGATGGAGGCCCTGTATTTAAGCAGTGACACTTTCTGGAAGGAATATGCAACATCTTCATGGCTGTCTCAAGTAACCATTTATCCCTCTTGTAATTTACCATTTTACTGATGCCAAAATATTCTGTGCTTACTGAAATCATATTACATTTTCAACGGCATAACTTCCTCAGGCACTAATCTTGCATAGGACATACTTAAATACTTGGCACAGATAGACACAAAGTGCTGGAGTAACTCAGCACGTCAGGCAGCATCTCTGGAGCCAAAAGGATGGGTGATGTTTTGGGTCGGGTCTCTTCTGAAGAAGGGTCCTGGCCCGAAACATCACCCATCCTGTTTCTCCAGAGACGCTGCCTGATCCGCTGTTACCCAGGACTATAGGCTATCTTCGGTATATACAAGCATCTGCAGTTCCTTTCTAGACTTATATTATTGTTCCTCTTTCTTTCTAATCTGCCTCTTCCTCCACTCCCTTAGACTACATCATTCTTCCACTTAATTGATGTGCATTTCCAATTTTCCGCCCATCACAGGCAAACAATATCATCACCCCCTCTTTACACCCTCATTTCCTCTCTGTATCCTCCTCTGTATCATCCCCATCATCCAAATATTTACCAAGTTTTAAATCCTTAGTAGACACTAGTCTGAAGAAGGGTCTCGACCCGAAACATCACGCATTCCTTCTCTCCAAAGATGCTACCTGTCCCGTTGAGTTACTCCTGCTTTTTGGGTCTATCTTCGATTTAAACCAGCATCTGCAGTTCCTTCTTACATACTACTGACTGCAAATGCTGAAATCAGAAGCAAGAATTGCTGGAAGAACTCAGCAGTTCAGTCGGCATCTAAGGAGGCAAAGGAATAGTCAGCATTTTAACTCGAGATTCTGACTCAGATCTGAGAGTGTAACACGAACAAACCAGTACATAGAAGTGAGGCAGATGTTGTTGGAGATTCCCATGCACCTATTGCCTTTGTTCTTCTTGGTGAGAGAGGTTGTGAGTTTGGGGAGGGGAGTGGGGGTGAGGAGTGAGGGGGTGGATGGTGGGCATTGTTGTCAGAGTAGTTTAGGCCATTAAGTACAGTCTATCCAGTAGATGCAACAACCAATGGCTAACAGTGCAGGGTATATATGTTAACAGGTTATAGGTGCAAGGAATGTTTATTTACCCTTCTACAAACTGAAGTTACTGTGTAACTTTAACTCCTGCCCTTCTATACATAAAATACTAAATGCCATAGTCATTATGAATATAATAGTGAAATTGTAAAGTTTTGAAAAAGAACTAGCACACATATGCATTGATAGTTACATTTAACGAGTTCATTTAAAAAGTAAACCCGAAAGAAAGGGGTTAATCAAGTTGGAAATAAATCAAAAAGGAAGTGTTGTAATTTTATTTAAATAATCACAAGATACCATTGTGGTTTAAGGTATAACCTCTCAATCAGAAGCAGTTGCCATCCAGTTGATTTGCTATTTTTTAAACGGGCTAAATGAATATCATGTTAAAACAGAGTTTGAAGGTTATAACTACAGATGCAAGTTCTAGTCCTGTTGGGACTATGGAAATGTCATCCATGGAATGCAATCAGTCAGGGCTGAAGAATGTAGATTGTAATGTTAGACTAGTATCCTGAGGTCAGTACAAAATTTCAGTTTTTGTCTTCTTGGAACATTTACCTGTGTACTTTTGCCTGAGGATATTAAATAAGTTAGCTAGCGTTCACAAGTGAGTAAATTGTGCAAAGTTACTATGAGGCAGTAGGCTCAATAAACACCATTTCCCTTTTTTTGTTTTGTAAAAATCTACATCTATAAGAACAAATAATAATAGTAATCTTGGATGTCCTCTGCTCATGATGGCTTTGTTACACATCTTAAGCAGCTCAATTTCTTTGCGAATGCTCCAGTGACATTTCTTACCTGTCATCTTGGAGGATCCCAAATAACCCATGTGGCCAAAACTCCCATGGATTCAGAAAATAACCACTCCTGGAGGCAATCAAATGGTTTAAACACAAGGCTTGTCTGGAGCATGGCCTGGATCAATAGATGTGACCAACATACAAATCTGCAGCATTATTTTTCATCTATATTACTTCACCTGCACACAAATTTATACACATATATAATCAAAAAATAATCATCTCATGTTCTAAGTAAAAACTTGTGTAAGATGCAAAGACTCTTTAGTTTCTAACCTGGAACAATTCCAATTGGAGCTGAGATCTTTTGTACACGTTGAGTAACGTTGAACTCACCTGTGTACTTGCAATACACAGAGACAAATGACTTAACCATTGAGAAATGATCAAATTAACTTAGGAGAGAAAACATCAATCCACATATTTCAAACTGATCATAGATCACTGTTCCGAAATTCTAGTATGACTGACAAGGTAATAATCGGTTTTTGAGCATAATGTTTAAATTCATCCACCCCTTTGGCTCCGTAAATCATCATCTGTTGATTTATTGCAGAAAAACATGAAGGGAGTTTGATATTCATTGACTTTTGTGTGACCCTCTCAACACGAACCAGCAAATGTCACCTTAATGTAGCTTCTAAAGGTCAAAAGTAGATAAGCTTAACTTTACAGACTGTTTAAACTTGCACTATTGGGAAGCTTGTGGCAGAAAGACTTTGAACAGAATCTGGGAAATATACTGGATTCCCTTATCAATGTTGCGTATCACTTTTACTCAACGAGCATTACAGCAATGACCTTTCTAGTCGCTTGTAAATATCTGTACACTTTGACTCAGATCACAACTGGTTTCCGATTAAGTGTAACCAAATAGAACTAATAAGAGTTTCTTGCGAGAAATATGTCAATCTGTATAACATAAAAGTTTGGATTTTATTTGACTATTGTGATAAATATACCATCAAAGCCTCATTTTGTCTTTCTAAAGCTAAATCCAAAGGGTACACAAGTCATGTTTTTGGCACAATGAAGGGATTATGTAAAGAGGAAAAATATATATTGTTCCAAACCTTGTAAAATGATTTTCCAATTCCCATAAAAATGTTCTCATACATACTTCCCCGGTATGTTATTAAATTCATACTACTCTAATGTCTATTCCATGCAGTATAATATGCTTTTCACAAATGACACAGTTCTGACTGCATGGACAAACCATTTTATAATATTTCCTATAAAGAAAATGGATGTATACTATTGCACTCTCCATGTCTCTATTAAATATAAGATATTTCTAGGCTGTAGATTTCACTATCACACTGTACAGTGAATTTGATCACAAAGTCACTGAGTTTGCTTTTACCACAGCATTAACATTGTTTTGTAAAATCTTGCCTCATATTACCATGTACTTTAATTAAGCTGAGGGCCGTTTTTCATCATCGACTTTATCTGATAGCTCAAGTGCATCCAGAATTTGAATCTTCCTATTCTAAACATCTTTTTTGCAACCTTAGGCAAGAAATGTATGTAATTCGATAGGCAGATCCTTACTCACCTCCTGCAACCTCACCCTGCCCCCTTCCTTATCTCCGGCTTTTCATCCGACTGTGTATCGGAATATGATTTGTCAACCTTTGAACTTTCCACTCTCTCAATCTTTCCGATCTTCTTACACACTACCTTTCAAATGCGTTTATTTCAGAAGAAGTGCGTTCAGAATAAAAGTACTTCAACTGATTTTTACAGCTATTTTAACACCATTGATTTTGTCTGACTTCAGTGGTTCAGATTTTTGCCTAATTCCATCAGACCTGAGAAATCTAGATCCGTCTTCTTCACTGAAGGAACTATTGTTGCAATCACATCTATGGATGCAAAAGTCTGCTACAAAGGTATTGAGAAAAGTAGCAGTTTATTCGTGGATGCAGTCACTTCATTTCCATTCAGCTTTTTTTTTCTCAATTTCCTGACTGAGAGGTGTGTTGTATTTCATGTTAGCTGAGGTTGAGGTATTTAAAGACTACGCTTCTGTTGTACCTTTATTTGAGAAAGGTTGCATGGGCTAGCCGGAATCTGTAGGCCTAAGTTAGCCTACGTTTAGCATCAGGTAGGCCTAATGATGCTGAGCCTAACATTGGTGGTGGAAACGTTACCAGAGGGGATTCTGAGAGGCAGGATCTATCAACATTGGGATAGGCTGGGACAGATTAGGATTAATCAGCATGGTGTGCATGGAAAATCATATCTCATGAATTTGACTGAGTTTACTGAAGATATGACCAAGAAGATGGACAAGGGCAGGGGTAAGATCCTGTCTATATAGACCTCAGCAAGTCCTTTGACAAGATGATCCAGAAGGTTAGATTATATGAGATCTAGAGTTAGCCAGTCAATTAGATGCAAAATTAGCTTGATGGTAGGACACGGAGGGTGGAGGTTAGGGTGTAATAACAAGGAACTGCAGATGTTGGTTTACACCAAAGATAGACACAAAATGCTGGAGTAAGTCAGTGGGACATTTTGGGTACTGCGAGTTCACACCCAGGGGTTATCGTGGCCTGCATGTAGTAGGACAGTACCCAGCTAACAGAACACAATGGTAGGAAAGGTTCCTTGGTTTGGAAGAAATGGAGTCTTCATCAACAACACTGATGGATGGAGCTGGTGTGTTTGAAGTACTGGAGATAAAAGTCTGCAGGCTTTTATAGGGACTTCAGGTGGACAGGGACTCACAAACACATCTCAAAGTTCTCTTTTGTGATCTTTAGCCACAGCTATTAACCCAACACATTGACAGGACGTATGTTTAGAGAGGAGATGAGGAGGAATTTATTTAGTCCGAGGATAGAGAATCTGTGGAATTCATTGCCACAGATAGCTGTGGAGGCCGCCATTGGGTATTTTTAAAGCGGAGATTGAGAAATTCTTGATTAGTAAGGGTGTCAAAGGTTAGGGTAGAAGGCAGAAGAATGGGGTTGAGACGGTAGATAGAGCGGCCACGATTGAATGATGGAGTGGAATCGATGGGTGAATGGCCTACTTCTGCTCCTATCTTATTAACTTATGACCCCTTCCTCAATAGATATAAGGCCTATTTTGGACAATCCACACACCCCCACCCCCCCGCTCTTCTCAACCTCTCTTCTTTATTTACCACTATCAGTGTGAATGTTTCCAATACCAACAGAACATTCCTGCATTAAAGTCTTGCGAACACCAACCGTTTGTTTGCTGATGTTTAGTCCCAACTGGCTCCGAGCCACACAGTACACACACGTTGTTAGGGAATGGACCCTGTGGTCAGAGTTAGTCTGGGAACTGGATATACCACTTACACACTTTCTTGTGTAGGAAGTAACTGCAGATGCTGGTTTAGACTGAAGATCGACTCAAAATGCTGGAGTAACTCAGTGGGTCAGGCAGCATCTCTGGAGAAAAGGAATGGATGACGTTTCGGGTCTTCTTCAGTCTGAGAGTTCTTTATTCATGCTTTCTTCATGCATTTCGGTCAATAAGGCATCGCTATTTCTGGGGGAAGCCCACACAGACCAATAATCCACCTTCTTAACTCAGAAAGTACCCAAGATCCATTCTGACAGATTTGAGTTCCCAGCAGCAGGATTTAAATGTGACATTCCCCTGATCCCATGTTTTCTCAAAAGAGATCAGCACTGGATCGTGGTCACCACAAACCGTATTCTGGCAATCAAGTTGACTTTTTAGTTCAAAAAATGTTCTGGCCTGTATAGGTTTTAATAAGCCATGTTAGCTCCACAAAATGCGGAGAACATCATTGCTTACGTGTTTTCCAAAGTTCCACAGATCTTGTTACCTATAAACCAAAAGTTGATTCACTATCATTCTCAGTAGAGAAACATATTAATTTAAAGCCAAAATAAAGAGAGGAGGTGGCTGCTGTTGTTGACTCTATGGTAAACCAATAATATGGAGCCCGAAATTCCCAATGTGTTTTCCAGCGAAATTCCCAATGTGTTTTTCAGCCAGCTGGGAATACACATAGGAAGTACTATTTGTCATTTTCTTTGAGAAAAAAATATCCATTTTCACAGAAGCAATGTTTTATTGTTTTGCTTTCAGGAATTCCAGTTTAAACCTAACCAGTTGCAGCCTAACAAATCAAATTGGAACAGTGCAGTGAAGTAGATGAAGATTAAAACTAGAACTGGAGTGTAGAATAGAAATCCTGCCCAAACCTGACTGTTCCCAGTTGGAGGGGTAAAATTAGTGATCACATCTGATCAACACATAGCTTAGATCCAGTTAATCACTGGTATTGATCCTCAATCTCTAATATGAATATGTAAGAATTAATTAGAAGTCATAGAAACAGCAAAAAAAAGGCCATTCTGCCCAACATCCATGCTGTCCAAGTTGTCCATCTGAGCTAGTCCCATTTGTCTGCGCTTGGCGCATATCCCTCCAAACCATTCCTATCCATGTATCTGTCTACATGTATCTGTCTACATGTCTTTCAAACATTTATCTTTTAAGCACCTTCAGGGTTTCCTTTAGCAGGTCATTCCATGTAGCCTAATCAAACTCGGGTCTCTGGCGCTATAAGGCAGCAACTCTACCACAGCGCCACTATGCCAGCATTGTGTGGATAACAGAAGAACAACATCTGTCATCAACGCTACAATAATAAAATTAATAAAATAAAAGTTATCATTGGTGCCATTAACACTGGCATAACGAGAGGATTTGAGTATAGGAGTACAGATGTCCTTCTGCAGTTGTACAGAGCCCTGGTGAGGCAACATTTGGAGTATTGTGTGCAGTTTTGGTCTCCTAATTTGAGGAAGGACATCCTTGCTATTGAGGGAGTGCAGATTAGGTTCACAAAGTTAAACCCTAGGATGGCCAGACTGTCATATGAGGAAAGATTGGAAAGACTGGGCTTGTATTCACTGGAATTTAGAAGGATAAGAGGGGATCTTATAGAAACATATAAAGTTATAAAAGGACTGGACAAGCTAGATGCAGGAAAAATGTTCCCACTGTTGGGGAAGTCCAGAACCAGGGGCCACAGTCTAAGAATAAAGGGGGGGCCATATAATACTGAGATGAGAAAAAACTTTTTCATCCAAAGAGTTGTGAATTTGTTGAATTCTCTACCACAGAAGGCAGTAGAGACCAATTCACTGGATGAATTGAATTCAATTCAATTCAATTCAACTTTAATGTCATTGCACAAATACCAGTATAGGTACAACGAAATGCAGTTTAGCGTCAGTGATAGCATCAGTGATAGCAATATAAAAAATAAATACAGAATGCAGACAATGTGGACGAAGAGACTGGAGAAATCTATCGGCGGGACTCCGAGTTCAGCAGTGTGATGGTGTTATTGTAGAAGCTGTTCCTCATCCTACTAGTGCGGCACCCGAGGTTCCTGTACCACCTCCCTGATGGTAGGAGGGCAAACAGTCCATGGTTAGGGTGTGAGGGGTCCTTGATGATCTTCCCGGCCCATTTCAGACACCGTTTATGGTGGAGGGCATCCATGGCAGGGAGAAGGGCACCGATGATGTACTGGGCGGTTTTCACCACCCGTTTCGGCGACCTATCACGAGTGCCAGCAGTCACCTGTAAAGGTCGCGAAAGTGGGACATACCCTTTACTCACCAAAGAGTGCAGTTAACCGGAATCCTGAGCAGCATTTCAAATTTCCAAGTGTTACCCCTGTCTGCCATCTACAGCATTGAGTGATTGAATTTCTAGGCTGAGATTTGGAGTTGGTGATCTTTATTGCTGAAGCCATATAAAATTCACTTGCCTGGAATGTGTGTGGAAAATGGAGCATCCGGAGAAAACCCACATGGTCACAGAGAGAATGTACAATCTCAGCACCCGTAGTCAGGATCGAACCAGGGTCTGGCACTGTCAGGCAGCAGCTCTACCGCTGCACCACATGTGATTTGATTACTACCAAACGTTAAAATGATAATCCTTAATTAACCATGGCAGTAATTTATTTATCGTATCATATTTTTAAATTGCTCTGCATAGATTTATTCAGTGTTCCCTATATGTATTAATTAAAGGTACTCACAGTGCGTTGCTGGGATGAAGCCTTGAACAGCCTTTCTCACATTTCATTTTTTCCTTTCTCTTGCCAACATTTTCTATCAACTCCCTGAGCACTTCAGGTGTACACTGAAGTGGTATGTTGAGGCACACTCTCAGCGCCGCATGGAAAAAAAGGTTGGAGAATATCCAAGGTTAAACTGCAGGTGAGGCAAACATGATTAGATTAGATCAAACGCTGAAATGTGGCGTGGCTCACTGTCAGCATGAATACTCTTGTGAGTTACTATGAAAATCTCATGCCAATTGAGCATTCCTGCAATGTTAGTAACATAGTGCACTGCTTACCTCTTAAATATGCTATGACTAACTCTGATCGAGAACCTCATGGCGAAAGACGCCAGCTCTCTCCGAAGGTGTAAAACATGTATTTTGCTGCAGAAATAAGTAGTCGTACTTGTTTGAAACCCATCCTGGCATTTGCTTCTTGAGTGTAAAACAAAAGATCAGAAAGGGAGTCATTCCAAAATAAAACAAATAATGAGGAATGTTTTATAAAGAAAAATATCTCCTGTTAAGTCAAAACTGCAGGAATTTTCTGAATCAAGCCCTATGCATTTTAAGTGCTGTAACCAAACATTGCGAATGCCAAGAACAATGGAGCATTTATAATATTTGACACCACTGTCGTCCCATTAACTTTAGCGGAGAAATTAATCTGTGCATATGGGATACTGGAGATCAAATATGCTGTTTGTAATTTGAGTAATTTTGCGAGGCTACTGATACTTGGCAAATATATATTTTTAAAACATAGTAGAGTTAAATAACATGTTGTCATTAGTTACACTAACTTAAATGTTGGCAGGATCTACAGGTACAAATTTGGCTAACCACAGCAGACGTACATATCGTTTATCTGCCATTGTGCCGACTGCTTTATATCTCCGAGCATCTTCCTACTTTAAAAACATTTTCAAAAATCTTGGCATGAAATTTGAAATAGCATAAATAATAGACAGAACCATGATAAGTACATCTGTCCCAGAAACACCAGCTAAGTTCATAATTAATCATTTTAATAAGCCAGTCGTGAAAAGCATTGACTTTCCCTACTCCCACTAATCATTTTAACTTGCAAGTTTATATATTTTTGTTCGCCCTGTCCATCCCAGCAAACGCAGAGAGAGCTGACCCACTTTGAGAATACATGTGTGAAGTGACTCATTCATATTAAACTTTAGACTTTAGAGATTCATCAGCCCACCAAGTCCACGCCGACCAGAGATTACCCCGTACACTTACACTATCCTACACACTAGGGACAATTTACAATTTTTATCAAAGCCAATTAACCGGCAAACCTATACATCTTTGGAATGTAGGAGGGAACCGGAGCAGCCGGAGAACGTACAAACTCCATACAGACAGCACCCATAGTCAGGATCGAACCCGGGCCACTGGCGCTGTAAGACAGCAACACAAAAGCTGCACCACTGTGCCGCCCCAATTTCTGTACACGTCGGTCTGATATTTGGCTGCTGATTTATGATATCCTATGTATAATCCAGATTAAAATAAAAATGTGCAAAAGCAGATTTTAGATCAAGAACTGTCTAATATTAGCGTGTTGATGTGCCTGTCCCTGCATGCAGATTCCCTTCAACCACGCACAAGACTAAAGTACACTTTACTCTCCAGCCCCCACCCTCTTCCACTCAATCCAAAGCCCTTTCATCAACCCTTTATTTCCCTCCGTAATGCAATTGTCCACTCCCCCTTTACTTTTACTCCCCCTCTCAATTCCATCCACCCTACCTCTCCCTCTTTTGAAAGGTGATAAACCTGAAACTTTGACTCTCTTTCTTTCTCCACAGTTGTTGCCAGACCTTGGGAGGATCTCCAATGATTTCCTTTAGTTTAGTTTACTTCATAGTGTTGAGGTACAGTGAAAAGCTTTTTTGTTGCGTGCTATCCAGTCAGTGGAAAGACCACACATGAGTATAATCAAGTCATCCACAGTGTACAGATACAGAATAAAGGGAATAGCATTCAGTGCAAGAAAGTCCAGTAAAGGCCGATTAAAGATAGTCCGGGGGTCTCCAATGAGGTAGGTGGAGGGTCACATCCGCTCTCCAGTTGGTGAGAGGACAGTCCAGTTGCTTGATAACAGCTTAATAACAGCCGGGGAGAAACTGTCCCTGAATCTTGGGTTATGCATTTTCCCACTTCTGTACCTCTTGCCGGATGAGAGGGGGAGAAGAGAAAGTTTGGGTTGGGACTCGTCTATGATTATGCTGGTGGTCTTGTCAAGGCAGCATGAAGTGTAGATGGAGTCAATGGAAGGGAGGATGGTTTGGGCTGTGTCCACAATTCTCTGTGATTTCTTGCGGTCTTGAATGGAGCTGTTTTTAAACCATGTTGTGATGCATCCCGATAAAATGCTTTCTATGGAACATCTGTAGAAGTTGGTGAGAGTTGTTGGGGACATGCCGAACTTCCTAAAAATTCTGCTCTTGTTTCCAGGAAGAGTTTGGTTGTAATATAGTTCCAATGCACAGTAGGCTCAGTTAAACCCACCCCCATGTGCTTTACCAATGAGACATTACATTTTAAGCAAAAACAAAGTGCTGGAGAAAATCAATGGGTCAGAAGGCATCAGTGGAGGGAAATGGACAGTCAGTGTTTCAGGTTGGGACCCTTGTCGACTGGCTTCACCAAAACCAGCATGTGGAGAGGAAAACCTACTCCTGTTGCACAGGCTGAGCACCAGGAATGGAAACTATACTTTAAGAAGACTTGTACTGGTTTCTACAAATGGTGAAAACAGCTTATAATGTGGAGAGTGTACAGGTTCAATCCCTGGTCAGTAATGAATGAGCTAAACTCAACCATCACAGTCTGAAGAAGGGTCCCGACTCGAAAGGGGTTACGGGGAAACGGCAGGAGAATGGGGTTGAGAGGGAAAGATAGATCAGCCATGATTGAATGGCAGAGGAAACTTGATGGGCACAAATTCTGAATGAATTTATAACTTATGAATTTATGAAACGTCGCCTATCCATGTTCTCCTGAGCTGCCTTACCTGCTGAGTTACTCCAGCACTCTGCACCTTTAAACATAACAATTATAGAATAGCTGATGTTAGCTTTAACTTTCCAGCATTGGGATACTGCTCCTCCTTACAGTGAGTTCAACTATGGGTTGATATATGAAGGTAAGGTGAGAACAGCATTGGACTTTGCCAGGATAGCCTTGAAATGTTCATCATGTTAAGATGCATGAACTGGTCCTTTGGGAATTCTACTCATCCCAATGCAGCCTGTGGAAGACATAACTTCAGTATGAGTCATTTCCTGGACTACAGAATAAACAGTCAGAAAGCCCACGGAGTTCAAAACAACAATTAGATGAGTTATAAAAGAGCTTTATCAAACAACAATTAATGAGCTCTCAAGTATAATACCAAACAAAGACATAAAACGTACAGAATTCAGTGCAGATCAATTTCGTACTTACGAGCTGTGGCATAACACTCTGTTTAAACCTGCTGACACAAGGAACTGCAGATGCTGGTTCACAAAAAAAGACACAACATGCTGGAGTTACTCAATGGGTCAGGCAGCATCTCTGGAGAACATGGATTGGTGACGTTTTGGATCATGACCCTTCTTCAGACTGATTGTGATGGAGTGGGAAGAAGGGGATCGATCCGAAAGGTCGCTTATCCATTTTCTCCATAAATGCTGCCTGTCACACTAAATTACTCTAGCACTTTGTGTATTTTTTGGGTTAACATGCCTAATGGACAAGAGAGGTCTGTGGTGGGTCTGTTTGACTGGAGAATGCAGTCTGCAATAGGAGTTTGAAGACTGTTTGCAGGTAAAGTGCTCTGCCTTGCAAATAAACCATTCCTTCATTTAATGTAAATATACCATGCCTTAAACCATTGCAGAAATCTGTGGAAATAAACAACTTAGAATAGTGTAATAATGAGTTCATTCTTTTTTGCATTTTTCAAAATTCTAATTAACTTTAAAATTGTTTCATTCTTAGCTGGAATATCTTAACGCTCATTTATTTTAGATGTTGTTCTTGCACAGAAAATGGCTGACAATTTTTAGCATCGTTATTGAACAGCGCTGTTGGATTTCCTAGTAAATGCTAACTAGAAATTGTATCAGAAACATATTTGGATGTATTAGTTTGATGCCAAAGCTGACATGAATTGGATACACCTTGTGATTTCAACACTCTATTGACATAGATCTATAGTTCTTCTTGGTTCTTGGTTCTTGGTTACTTGGTCCTCCAAAATATTCCAACTGGAATTTAAACTGGAGGTGGTGAAGTGAGGGGTTAAGCCAGAGAGGGTTATTGGGAAGAAAGTGCCACTTTAAATTTAGTTGCATCTGGCTGGGCAACCGTGGTTTGGTGGAGATTATTCCATGCTTTAATAGTGCATGGGAATAACAAATTGCTGTACACATCTGTCTTTGTGGCTGGGACAACAAATTGAATCGAATGCCCTCATCTGCTCCTAATTGGTTTGGGGTTGGTGTAGGTCTTGTGATCTATGTCTAGCTGATCATTTAACATTTTGTAAAAACAGGTCAAACGGTGAGCTTCACGTCTGTCTTGGAGAGGGTTCCACCCCAGAGAATTCAGAAGTTTGGTGACACTTGCTTCTCTCTCATAGGTGTTAGTAACAAATCGAGCGGCCTGTCTTTGGACACGTTCGATGGATGAAATGTTTTTATCTGTGTATGGGTCCCAAGCTGCAACTGCATAGTCCAGATGAGGTCTAACGAGGGTGAAATGCAGCTTCTCCTTGACAGAAGCTGAGCAATGATGGAAGTTGCGCCTCAGGAAGTTTAGGACACCTGTTGCTTTCACTGTTGCATGATGAGTTGACCATTTCAACGTAGATCATTCTGCAATTTGATGCCAAGATACTTGGTTTGTTTGGATTCTTCAAGGGTGACACCAAGTATGTTGTAAGATGTGACGCCTGGATTCCTCTTTCTGGTGACACGCATGGTTTCACATTTGGAAGGGTTGAACTGCATGCCCCATTGTTGTGACCACTCGAACATAGTATCGAGATCCTTTTGGAGAGCATCTTCATCATCAGCTGACTTAATTGGACAGTACAGCAAACAATCATCAGCGAATAGTCTGGTCGTACTTGCCACTTATTCATGGATGTCATTGATGTAAAGCAAAAATAGGTGTGGGCCAAGTACTGTGCCCTGGGGTGTACCACTCAACACAGGGTGCCAATTGGAGCTCTTTCCATTCACACACACGCGCTGAAGACATTTTGTCAGGAAACTGGAAATCCATTGTTTCGTGTTCGAACAAATACTGTAGAAGTCAAGCTTCTGAAGCAGTCACTGGCGTGGGATGACATCAAATGCTTTAGAAAAGTCCAGTACAACTAAATCCATGATGACGTTACTGTCAAGGTGCTTGGCCAGGTCATTTGTTGTCAGGATAAGCTGAGACTCGCATGATCTATGCCTCCTAAATGCATATTTGTTCCTTCCTATACATCTATAGTTATTTGTTCCTTCAATTCAGAATCCTATTGCATTGTATCAGACTGTCCCTAGACTGCAATAACCAAGGTAAAAAGTAGAGGTGGGTCAATTTGGTTTGGAGATACAGTGTGGATACAGTATGGCCCACAGTCCCTGCCGACCAGTGATCACCCACACACTAGTTCTAGGTTATCCCTGTTATGTATCGTACACACTAGGGGGCAAATCAGAGCTATGCATACAATATCTTTTCCTATGTGATATTTTGAACATGACTATGGGTATATTTTTTAATTCTGGTGATTCTGTAAGTGTAGGTACCTGATTTATCACCTCTTGGACATATCTTCAAATCTAAATTTACATTGACCCCAGAAATTATTTGCTTTACCCTACCATCCACATTAAAAATATCTCCTGTCAGCCCAAGAGCTTTGTGTTTGTATTCACCACACTCTCGAAGTCCATTGACATAGAGCTCAACTTCCTGGCACTAAAATACACGATGTTTCACATCTTCCATCAACGCAACCCAATGAACAGATTTGCAACACTGAACACTAAAGCCCGCTATTTAATCAACCTATTTCTTGCATTTAAGCAAATCATGAAGACCAACATAATTTCAGCCTCAATCACAAGTTCACAACCAATGAATTCACTGCTACTTCACTTCCAGGAATGCCAACCTTGAAGAAGAAGGTCTGAAGAAGGGTTCTGACCCAAAACATCATCTATCCATGTTCTCCAGGGATGCACCCTAACTTGCTGAGTTACTTCAGCACTTTATGTCTTTTTTTGTAAACCTAGTTCCTAGTTTCTACTTAAAGAAGTTCTCCTCTGCTGCAAGATATCCATCTTTTCCTTTTGTCTTATTTCCTGCTAAACTTTGTCCTTCTTTACCTCAATTCTGATGAAGGCTTTCAACCTGAAACTGTTTCTCTTTCCAGAATGGCAGCTGGCTGACCAAATGACTTTTTCAGCATTTTCTGTTTTTTATTTCATAATTTTCAAAACATTTACTTTTATGCTCCATAATCCACTGAAAGTCAACAGTGATATGAGTGAATCAAGAATCAATCCATGGATAATTAGTAAAGTATACTTTTTCAGATGTGTAGGAAGTCAGGGAAGAGCACACAGTGTAACTAGCAGTTGAGATTATAGCAGAGTAATTGCAGCATAGTAGCACAAAAAGAGCCATATAGAGTAAAACTCCAATAATCCAGCACACTCGGACTTCAGTGGTGGCAGTGACAGATTTTCCAGAGTAGGGTGGCATAGCGGTAGAGTTGCTGCCTTACAGTGCTTGCAGCGCTGTAGACCTGGGTTCGATCTCGACTACGGGTGCTGTCTGTACGGAGTTTGTACGTTCTCCCCGTGACCGCGTGGGTTTTCTCTGAGATCTTTGGTTTCCTCCCACACTCAAAAGATGTACTGGTATATAGGTTAATTGGCTTGGTGTATATGTAAATTGTCCCTAGTATATCTAGGATAGTGTTAATGTGCAGTGATCGCTGGTCTGTGTGGACTCGGTGGGCCAAAGGGCCTGTTTCCGCACTGTATCACTAAACTAAACTAAAGTAGATATTAGTCCTATTCATACCTCAATTCACTTGTAATTCCTTTTAAGTATCACACAATATTATAATAAATTTTTCAGTGAACACAGTAATTCAAAGGGAGCTTGGGAAACAGGGTCAATGTTTTACAATGTTACCATTTTAGAAGTTGGAAGGAATATTTTGCAGGACTGTCCCAGAGAAATTTAAAAGAAATGTGTCACATTGATAAATTGAATATTTTCTACTTATTCTGTGCTTCTCTATGAGTTTATGATGTGAATTCAAATCAAAGTAATATGTAAAATATTGTTTTCCATGTGAATATATGAGATAATTTTTAAGGAGAGTTCAGGAAATTGGTTGCTGACGAGTTTAAAGGGAGTGCAGGAAATGGAGATCAAGTGAATTTAAAGGGAACACAGAGAACAGAGCTCTGGAGTTTAAAGAAAGCACTAGCAACATAGTGAGATGAAAAGAATCTCTGGAAACGGGATCACAGAGAGTTTAAGAGGAGAGTTTAAAAGCCCTGTCCCATGGTACGAGTTCATTCCAAGAGCTCTCCCGAGTTTCTCCCTGATTCGAACTCGGAGATTTATGGTAATGGCCATTCGTCGGTACTCGGGGCTCTCGAGGACATTTTTCAACATGTTGAAAAATCTTCACGAGTCTTCCCGTGCGTACCTGCCGTTAGCGAGTCTTCCCGAGTACTTGCTGTTAGCGTTACAAGCCACTAAGAGATGTCCCCGAGCTCCGACGTACCCACTTAGTTCATTCTCCATGCTTACCACGAGTTCGATTTTTTTTAAACTCGGGAGAGCTCTTGGAATGAACTCGTACCGTGGGAAAGGGCTTTAAGAAGCAGCACCCACGAAACAAGACACCAAACCATTAGGAATAAATCCAAACAATTAGGTAGCAGATTTTCCGAGTTCTGCGGTAAATTTTCATGGTGTTTCCCCACACCGATCTGGTTTTGAAATGGTTTGAAGTTCAGACTTTTAAAGGCATGTAACTTCACAAGGCCATTTACAGAAAAATATCCACTGACATTTTTCTTAAACATTTGGTTGTTGTGAAACATTTCAAATATTAGGATTGTAAGATTGCACAAACCAACTTTGTTTTGCATGTTGTAATTGGTATCTAGGCAGCAGCGGTGGATAACGCAAACAAGCTACTAAACATTGACCAAAGTAGTAAATACCGCAAGTTGTACTAACCCTGGCAGAGCAAAACTTTTCATTGCAGTAGAACTTTACTTGTTTGAGTCCAATTGTGAATTTTGCTGCTTTTTTGAACATTCAGAAAGAGGATAATACTAATTCATTGGGAATAGGGTGAAAACCCACAATACTTTAATAATAAGCAGTAATACAGATATCCTTAAATTAACATCCGTTAACTTGACAATAAACTGGAACATCCCTTGATTTGAAGCCAAGTCGATTTATCTATAATGTATATTGAAGGCACCACAGTAAATGAGTCTAAAATCACCAGTCAGAAAAACAAAGATAAAAAGAAGTGGTCATCATGTCTGGAGACGGTTATTTTCATCCTGGAACTGAAAACAAGAGGCACAATGTCCTGTCTTTTCCCTGGAGGTTCAGCTGTTTTCTCTCTCCTCCCCTCCCCTTCCTTACATACTGACAATGGTAACATAATGTCACCGTTCAAAAGTGCAGCATCTCCTCATACTTTCATTCAAGATGTAATGTATTCTTGAAAGCCTTGCTAATGCGCTGTCTCTCACAGGCAGCAACTGTTTCCATACTTCCGGTAACTTTTTATTTAAGAAAAATTGTTGCTGGTCTGGCTGTTAAATAGCCTGGTCTGCTGTGTTAAATAGACAGGTACTGCTGAAGCAGCTGCCTCACTGCCTTTCATTTGACGTAAAGCAGCCGGACTTGATACCGATGAGCACACTTTCTGACCTGAAACGCCACCCATTCCTTCTCTCCAGAGACGCTGCCTGTCCCACTGAGCTACTCCAGTATTTTGCATCTATCTTCGATGTAAACCAGTATCTGCAGTTCTTTCCTACACATACTGTTGCTATAATTCTGGATTTGCACTGTTGACGGTTCATTGGCTGATGCAGCATGTGATGTGATGTGATGTTGAGCTCAATGGTTCGGAAAGGCATCCGTTCTAAACCCCCCCCTTGATTTTCTACGAAAATATTTTTTAAACCGGAGACATTTGAAATGAGGAGTGAGGAGCATCAAACCTGTGATTTGCACTCCGTTCCCTCATCGTCACCACCATGTTGTCCAATGTTCTTTTGGAAGGATCAGCACTTCTGTCAATGAGGGGAGGAGCTTGGGCTTTAAGTCAAGTCAGATAGGTGGGTGGGTCAGTTCAATTTAGTTCAGTTTTATTTGTCATATGTAGGTTAACACAGGGCCAATGGTACAATGAAATGGTTTTGACAAGGGTCAGAGGCACATTCAGGCCAGGATCTGGTTCAAAATGGCCTAAAGGTAGCCCCCAGTAGTTGTTGGAATGAGAACCAAGTGCCCAACTGTGCAGCATCCATGTGCCAACTCCATACACAAGGACTTGGCCAGGTTGGTCCCTTTTTTTGGTTTCTGCCTCGGTGGCCCAATCCATTCAAACAAAAATTAATCTTTAGCAAATAGTGTCCAAATGTGCTCTGCATGATGTTAGATATCACTGCGCGTGACCAATTGCTTTTGTACATAAGCCTTTCAGACTCATGGCGAACTAGTCTGCATTTCTTTAAAGTCATGCAGCAAGTGATCGGATTTTAGATTAGCTTTCTTTATGTGGTGCACAAATGTGGAGTAAGACAAGGAATTCCTAGGGCCCCCTCTTCAGTTTCTAACCTGCTTTGACTTACATTGGTTCACTAAGACAGTAAGAAACATAATCTACCTTTGTTTATCGCGGAGAAAATGAATTTCAGACAAGGTTTTTGATCACTGCTCCTGAGAAAGTGCATGCACGGAGATGGTTGGGAATGTTAAAAATGCTGCAGCAATCACAATGCCTCCCAATGCTCACCTCCCTTAACTTTGTCTATCCATGACCTCCAGTGTTGCCTCCTGACCCACTGACTTATTTCAGCACCTTGTGTCTAAGGATGTTCAACTGTACAGTTACTCTCACTGAAGAAGGTTAACAATGTGTTGGAGGTGAGAATTGAATGGGGCATTATCCATGTTCTTTCATCTTATTGTGTCACGGGGCAAAACCAGGAGAAATGCACTGCACACATTGTCTATCCTGGAATGAGAGGTGTGAAAGTGGAAAGAATGGATAAGGAGGGATTTAGTGCGAGTGGGCCACATGAAGATCTATGTTAATTCATGGCAAGTGTGTTAAGTTTTAGGGTAACTCCGCTGAGGGTCTGATGGATTGGGTGCCATGGATATCCATAACTGAATCATTTAAATTGATTCACAAGCTAGTGCAGATGCTGGAATCTTGAGCAAAACACAGTCCTGTATGGTTCTGCGGTCGAGGAAGAAACGGAAGGCTTTAAGGCCTTCCTGGTGGGGGATGGAGGTGTAGAGTGATTGAACGTCCACAGTAAAGATGAGGAAGTGGGGGATCGGAAAGCAGAAATCATTAAAGAGATGAAGGGCATGTGAGTTATATTGGACATAGGTCGGAAGAGATTGGACCAGTGGGCATAGGATGGAGTCGAGGTATGTGGAAATCATTTCCATGGGACAGGAGCAGGCAGAAACAATGGATCTGCCAGGGCAGTTGTGTTTGTGGATTTTGGAGAGAAGGTACAAACAGGCTGAGAAATGGTAAGGTTGGATGGAGGCTGTGGAAGGCAGACAGCCAGAAGTGATGCAATCAGTAATGGTGTTTGAGATTAAGACCTGGTGCTCATCTGTGGGCTCATGGTCCAAGGATAAGTAGGAGGAGATGTCTGAGAGTTGTTGCCTGGCCTCAGCTCAGTAGTGGTTAGCGCACCAGACTACCACGGCACCTCCCTTGTCGAGGTTCGATTATAATGTCAGGGTTGCTGCAAAGTGAGCGGAGGGGTGTACGTTCAGAGGGGGTGAGGTTGGAGTAGGTGATGGTTGGAAAAGTTAAGACGGTTGATGTCATCTGGTAGTTATAAATAAAAAGGTCTAGAGAGGGTAGAAAGCAGTTCTGGGGAGTCCAAGAGGAGGGGAACTGGTGGAGATGGGAGAAGAGGTCATCACTGGGTGGTGAGGACTCCTTCCCATAGAAAAGGTCATGGAGACGGAGGTGACGGAAGAAAAGCTCTACGTCGTGGCTGACCCGGGGTTGAGGTGGGGGTGGAGGGGAACGAAGGTGAGGCGCCTGTATAACTGTATAGAACTACATTTAAAGATATGGTAGCAAATAATTGATCATCATTTCAATTGATAGTATTGTAGTTGGTGGTGTAGAAAAATTGTAATTCAATTAAATCCTCTTCAATATCTTGCAATAACTGACAAGCAATTCTCTCCTCCAAATAATAAGATCATAGAGTCACACAGCGTGGAAACAGGCCCTTTGGCCCATCTTGCCCACATCGGCCAACATGCCCCATCTACACTAGTCCCACCTGTCTGCGTTTGGCCCGTA
This sequence comes from Raja brachyura, assembly GCA_963514005.1. The sequence goes on from OY740781.1 coordinate 78,143,718, forward strand.
TACCTCCAAAACTTTTCTATTTATGTACCTGTCTAAATGTGTCTGAAATGTTGCGATAGTCCCTGCCTCAACTACCTCTTCTGACAGCTCGTTCCAGTCACCCACCACCTTTTGTGTAAACAGGTTACCCCTCAGGTTCCTCATCTTTCCTGCCTCTCCTTAAGCCTAGGTTCACGGGTCCTAGCCTACACTAACATCAAGAAGGCATTCAAGGCAGTCCCCCGCCCCCACCTTGGCTCCTCAGACCATATCTCTGTGATGCTAATTCCTGCATACAGGCCCCTGCTTACCCGAGAAAAACCTACTGTGAAGCAGGTTAGGGTCTGGCCAGAGGGAGCTATGACAACACCACAGGACTGTTTTGAATGCACGGACTGGGACATGTTCAAGAAGGCTGCAACTGTCAGCCAACACATCAACCTGGAGGAGTATGCTGCGTCCGTGTCTGCTTACATGGAGAAGTGCATTGAGGATGTCTGTGTCACCAAGACCATCACTGTACAGGCCAACCAGAAACCCTGGATGACCACAGAGGTACGTGGAATGCTGAGAGCACGTAATGCCGCGTTTAAATCCGGCGACGTGGTGGCACTCAGATCCGCAAGAGCCAACCTGAACCGAGTCATCAGGCTGGCCAAGCATGCCCATGGTCAGAAAATCCAGAGCTTCTTCCATGACCCCAAGAACACCAGGCGCATGTGGCAGGGAATCAAATCAATCACGGACTATAAGACTGCTTCACCACCCTGTGATGACAACATTGAGTTCCTCAATGAACTCAACAACTATTTTGGTCGGTTTAGAGGCATTAAATAACACACCTGCAAGCAAAGGTATTCCTCATTGTGAGGAAAAGGCACTCAGTCTTGACATAGTGGATGTTCGGAGGACCTTAAAAGGAGTGAACGCACGAAAGGCGGCAGGCCCTGATAACATACCAGGGCGGGTGCTCAGGGAATGTGCTGATCAGCTGGCACATGTCCTTACGGACTTATTTAACACCTCGCTGAACCAGGCTGTCGTCCCATTATGTTTCAAGACTGCCACCATCATACCAGTGCCAAAAAAATCCAACATACAATGTCTCAATGACTACCGCCCTGTAGCACTCACCCCCATAATGATGAAGTGCTTCGAGAGGCTGGTCAGGGACCACATTACCTCCAGACTCCCCTTCACACTCGACCCATACCAGTTTGCTTACAGGCCAAACCGCTCCACAGAGGACGCTATATCCTCCGTACTCCATCTGAGCCTGGAACATTTAGAGGAGAAAAACACCTATGTGCGAATGCTGTTCGTTGATTTCAGTTCAGCATTCAACACCATTATCCCCCAGCACCTGATAAGCAAACTGGTTCCATTGGGCCTTGGCACCCCCATGTGTAACTGGCTACTGGACTTCCTCACTGACACACCGCAGTCTGTGAGGGTTGGAAATAACACCTCCAACACCATCTCTCTGAGCACCGGCTCCCCTCAGGGCTGTGTCCTGATTCCACTGCAGTTCACCCTGATGACTCACGACTGTTGTGCCATGTTTAGTACAAACCACATCATGAAGTACGCAGATGACACAACAGTGGTGGGCCTCATCAGGGACGACAATGAGCTGGCTTACAGGGAGGAGGTGAAAGAACTGGTGGACTGGTGCAATACGAACAACCTGATCCTGAATGTCGAAAAAACAAAGGAAGTTATCGTCGACTTCAGGAAAACCTGGCAGTCCCACACCACTTCGCATCAATGACAGCGATGTGGAGGTGGTCAGTAGCACAAAGTTCCTGGGGGTGCAGATCACTAACAGTCTGACCTGGTCGAATAACATCTCATCAACAGTTAAGAGAGCGCAGCAGCGGTTGCACTTTCTGCGCTGGATGAGAAGAGCTCATCTCCCCCATTCCATCCTCACTACTTTCTACAGGGGCACCATAGAGAGTATTCTGACCAGCTGTATCTCTGTCTGGTTTGGGGACTGTAGAGCCTCCGACTGGAAGTCTGTGCAGAGAGTGGTGAGGACAATGGAAAAAATCATCGGGACCTCTCTCCCCTCAATCGGGGATATTGTGACCAAACGTTGTGTGTCTAAGGCAAGCAGCATTATAAAAGACCCCACACATCTCCATCACAGTCTGTTCACTCTGCTACCCTCGGGAAAAAGATATTGCAGCATAAGGAGCAGAACATCAAGGTTCTGCAACAGCTTCTTCCCACGAGCCATCAGACTCCTGAATGCCATGTAATGGGCTGTCACCGTTGTCTATTTATCCTTTTATCCTTTTCATCCATGCCTATCCTTCTGTTAATTTATTGTGTTGCACAGGGAGCCAAATGCAACGTAATTTCGTTTGGAACTGCATATATCAATGTATTTCTAAATGACAATAAAGTTTGTTTGACTTTGACTTTTGACTTCTTGATTCCTCCACTCTGGGCAAAAGACTCTGTGCGTCTACCCAAAATATGTATGGATTGCATGGAAATAATTTTCATTTCATGCAGATCATGAAGCTTAAGGTGATATTTACCTGGTACTTAGTCTGAAGAAGGGTCCTGACCTGAAACGTCACCTATCTATATTTGGAGGGATGCTGCCTGACCCACTGAGCTATTCCAGCATTTTGTGTCTTTCTGTACCTAATATTTGCTTAATTAGTTGGCTAAGTGGAGTCCATTTGCATACCTTTGCCCACGAAGTGCTGGAGTAACTCAGCAGGTCAGGCAACATCACGAGAGGATATGCATAGTTGAAGTTTTGGTTTGGGAACATTTTTTTATAAACCAGCATCTGCATTTCCTTGTTTCTGCATACATTTGCCCACTTACTTCAACTTTATAATAGATAGACAAAAATGCTGAACGGGCGAGGCAGCATCTATGGAGTGAAGGAAATAGGCAACGTTTCGGGTCAAGACCCTTCCAGATTCTGCAGTTCCTTCTTAAACATTTCAACTTTATAATAGCTCTTTAAATAGTTGCCCTGCAATAACCAGCAAGATATTGTTCCTATTTCTTCTGCAGGGTTCCAAAACTTTCATCCAGAAATATTAAAGAGCCCCATCCAGTATCCTAACAAGTAAAGTTTTCTATTACCACAGGGACTGGAATTCATACTCCCCTCGGCCCTTCCAGCTAACTTGTTTCACCCTTTCCTATCTTGTACAAACTAATAATGCCAACTTTGGCAGCACAGTGTCACAGCTGGTGGGGCTGCTGCCGTACAGTACCAGAAACCTGGATTTGTAGGTTAATTGGCCTATGTAAAATTGCCCCTAGTATGTAGGGAGTGGATGCGAAAGTGGTCAACCTGTTTCCATACTGTACCTTTCAATCAGTCAAAAACACTTCTTCACTCGGCAATAACAGGCACAAAGACAACCAGTTTTGCAGATTCTCTGACAGGCCTTATGAAACCTGTGTATGAACATGACATTGGCCTTCACTTGCACCTTTCACCAGGCATTCCAGGCACACAGGTTCCAGCGTACTTTTACTGCCTTTCTCAGAACCATCTTGGGCTCACTCTCCGTATTAGGCTTAGCCCCAATGATTTACGCATACTGATTTATCTTTCACGTGATGAGCAAATTGATAATAACATGACTCTGTTAAATGGCACAAAATTACATTCATGGAACACCAATTTATTTGGGAAACATGTGTAACTTTATCTGCCAATTGTATTCGCTATAAGGAATGCAGTGAAATGCTTAACTGGCCAATTCCAGTGAAATGCACTTTTTCAAACAAACCAAAGCAGATTTGTCAAATACTTTTTCACAAAGCTGGAATAGACAGGCTCTAAAGGCCAGGTTATGTGTAAATTTAGATGAATACTTGCCCTTTATAGCTGAAAACAAATGTTGGCTTGTTTATTGAGAACTAATTCCCTTCCCCCACTCATCGTTCTTGACCCAAACTTACTGCCTGCATGTCACAAGTTTTATTGTGCTGACATGATATAATCCTCAGGGACCCATACAACGGCAAACATTATTTGCATGCTTTCTCAACTCACGGGTACTGTCACCACAAGTATCTTCTGAGTTATTATAAGAGAAGCTGCCCTGTAGCCTTTGGTCATTTAGCTCAGGTGGCAAGAGCTATCCCTTCTAGCTGCAGCCTGTGATCAATGTCGAGGGCGGAACTCCAAATGCTGCTTTAAACTGAAGACAGACAAAAAATGCTGGAGTAACTCAGCAGGACAGGTATCATCTCTGGAGAGAAGGAATAGATTACATGATAGAAGGTTGAGACCCTTCTTCACCCGCTGAGTGATTCCAGCCTTTTGTGCCTGTCTTCAGTTTAAACCAGCATCTGCAGTTAGTCTGAAGAAGGGTCTCGACCCGAAAAGTCACCAATTCCTTTTCTCCAGAGGTGCAGCCTGACCCACTGAGTTACTTCAGCATTTTATGTCTATTGTGATCAATGTCAAAACTGTTGCCTTTCGTGGAACTATTTTTGCCCTGTGTTTCCAGAATTAAATCAAAATTGATTTCACTTCTTTGCACATACACAAATAATAAACAGAAAAAAATATGATTAGCTGGCTCTGCTTTCCAACTGGCATTTATCTCATGCCAAATCCCAGTGAGCACTTTGATTGTTACCAGGAATTAACATGTTTGCAAATGCTTCAAGTCTGACCTAGAATAGCATCATTTGGGATGTGTATCCCAAATATCAGTGCATAGAATGATGCCTGTTTTCAGGAGTCTCGTGTCATAAGATCATGTCATGTGATAGGAGCAGAATTAGACCATTCAGCCCATCAAGTCTACTCCGCCATTCAATCATAGCTGATCTATCACTCCCTCCTAACCCCATCTCCTGCCTTCTCACCATAACCTCTGATACCTGTACTAATCAAAAATCTATCTATCTCTGACCTATTTCTGAAAACATATTTTCCTTTTGGCTTGAGAACATTGTTCAATGCCTGAAATTTCATAAAGTGGCATGGCCGCGATAATGGACATACGTTTATCGCTAATCCAGTCACAGCCTTTGGCTACAGTCCTTTCTTCACTCAGAACAAACATAGAAACATAGAAAATAGGTGCAGGAGTAGGCCATTCGGCCCTTCGAGCCTGCACCGCCATTCAATGTGATCATGGCTGATCATCCAACTCAGTATCCCGTACCTGCCTTCTCTCCATACCCCCTGATTCCTTTAGCCACAAGTGCCACATCTAACGCCCTCTTAAATATAGCCAATGAACTGGCCTCAACTACCTTCTGTGGCAGAGAATTCCAGAGACTCACGACTCTCTGTGTAAAGAATGTTTTCCTCATTTCGGTCCTAAAGGAATTCCCCCTTATCCTTAGACTGTGACCCCTTGTTCTGGACTCCCCCAACATCGGGAACAATCTTCCAGCATCTAGCTTGTCCAACCCCTTAAGACTGCTTCTTAGCCTGCTGCTTCTGCATGCCTGTTACCTGATTTTTCACAGTGATACAGGGAGCTCAGAGGCACACAGTCTCTCTTGCACTTTCATTAATGTTTCGACAATTGAAATTAAGTACAAGCAGAGGTGTTTATAATGGGACTGACAGAGAGCATTAGGGGATCGCTTCATAATAATAGTTACCACACATACTAAGGGCTAAATATGATTAATTTAATAGTGGTCAGATTTTAAGTCATGTTTAGGCACAGGCCAGAATACTTTGTTCATCTTTAGATAATACAGGCATTTAAGAATAATTTCTCCGAATTTGTGCATATGAATAGAAGGGAGTATTTATATTCTATCTGCAAACTAAATTAATAAAAGTTCTGATTAATAATCAAAACATTATTAATTAGAATTACATCTAAAATATTATTAATATTAATTGTTAATAATGTCTGAAGAACGATCCCGACCTGGAATGTCACCCATCCATGTTCTCCGGAGATGCTACCTGACCCGCTGAGTCCCCAAATTTTGTGTCTATCTTTAATAAAAGTTCAAATCTGTTTTAATTAAATTTGCAGTCACTTATATTAAGAAACAGGCTTTGGAAAAAAAAGACAGAGATTTTAGGCTTTAATCATTTTCGGCCTTGGTGCAACATAGGACCTGAAGACACCAATTTTATTTTAAAGCTGAAGGGAGATTTTTTTCCACAACTTATTTTAAAAGGATTGTTGTTTTTAACCCCATATTTAAAGTTTCAAATCTTTTCCCACTACAAGGAATATCCATCTAAACTCCTATTTTGTTTTAAACTGTAACAAAATCCAATGCCACAAAGCTTTTATTTTTTATAATTATTAATCCCCAAAAAGTTATAAAAGTGGTGGTGGCTTTGTGAAGGCAAGCATTTGTGCTCTGCACACTTGCAAACATACATTATAAATATTAATTAAAATGTCATGATGTCCTAAAGGTGCCTGAGCTTTGTGAGTGTTTATTTTTCATGGAACAAAGTTGAAGCAAGCAGATTTGAATGGCTGATTAAAACCAGCCCTTGCTGTGACCCCGCAGGCCAGAGCAACCGTAAACCAGCTGTGACCACTGCTATGTGCAGCTGACAACTTGGGCTCTCTTTATCAGTTTTCAGATGAATCGCGAACACAGAGTCCCTAAAGGAATCTATCCCACAGAAGCCTCGTTAAACTGAGCCTGTTGTGAATTCCTTGTCATCTTGCTGCTGCTTTGGGCACATAAATGCTCTGTGTAGGGAGGACAGCCGTGGCATCTGTGCAATGTCTCCTTGGCTCTGATGTGCCACGGTGAAACTTGCAATTTAGAGCAGATTCAAAAGCAAGTCTGAATTCAAAAGAAAGCACAATGCAGCAACTGACTTTGTGGTTAAAATGTGGCTTCGAATCAGGTAGAGCATTTTTAAATGGATGGAGCACTCAATTCAATCATCATCCCTGAACCACAATAGTTATATGTGTTAGACAAAAATGCTGGATAAACTCAACGGGAGAGGCAGCATCTATGGAGCAAAGGAAATAGGCCACGTTTCGGGCCAAAACCCTTCTTCTGAAGGGTCTGAAGAAAGGTTTCAGCCCGAAACATTGCCTATTTCCTTCGCTCCATAGATGCTGCCTCAACTGTTGAGTTTCTTCAGCATTTTTGTCTAACTTTGATTTTCCAGCATCTGTAGTTCCTTCTTAAACAGTTATATGTGTTAGATTTGTTTATATGTGTGCGTGTGTGAATGCATCTCTTCGTATATATATATATTTGAAGAGATGCATTTTCTTTTGTGTCCTATCCAGCAAACCAATCTTCATGCCTCCAGTCTGAAGAAGGGTCTCGACCCGAAACGTCGCCTATCTCCTTCGCTCCTTAGATGCTGCTGCACCCGCTGAGTTTCTCCAGCTTTTTGTGTAACCCTTCATGCCTCCACCTGGTTTCTGATGCTATTTAACAGAGTCTGCGTTATTACGCTTCATTCAACATATTTTTTCCAACTCTTTACTCCTGGTGGAAGCCTAAGTCATTGCCCCCCCCCCCCCCCCACCCCCAGATCAGAGTGCATTCCTACCACTATCCAAACATTAATTGAGATGTGTAGGAAGGAACTGCAGATGCTGGTCTACACTGAAGATAGACACAAAAAGCTGGAGTAACTCTGCAGGTCTGGCAGCATCTCTGGGTGATAAGGAATATGTGACATTTTGGGTCGAGACCAGTCTTACATGGTTGGAAAATCACATGGAGCATATTACAATTTGAATCTTTCCTCACTGCAGCTGGGAATTCCATATTGCGGATAAAGTGGTACATTTACACTTAATGGTCACAGATGCAAAATTTCAAACATGGGCTCCGGATATCATTCAGAGTTTGGAATTATAACTGACTTTTGTCCTCTCCCTAACAGCCAGACACACTGAGCCCATCTGTAAAAACCCTGTCACTAGTCTGGATATAATCAGATCAGAGCAGCACAGTTCTGACTTGAGGTCTCAGACAACTTTATAGCTGCATTGAAACACAAAGCACCTGTTACGTTTGAAACAGGAAGCTGTATTATATACACCACAGCTCCCTGCATTTTCACTGTTAAAAATCAGCTGCTTTATTCCTACAGCAAAGTCTGAGCATTAGAAAGAGGTCCAGTGTTCTGTCATTAGATTGAGTGGGATGAATTTAGTAGTGGTATGCTGAGAGCCAATCTACAGCACTGCACTTCCATGATAAGTATGGAAAGACGTCAATGCAGAGGCACTTGTAAAGGAGTTACTGCGCAAATATTCAATTCGAGATCCAATTCAATTTGAATAAACGTCATCTAGATTGGGCCTAATTAGTAGATTAAAGGCAGCTGACAATCTGTGAAAAACTCTGAAGAACAGTCTCAACCCAAAACTTCACCTGTCCATGTTCTCCAGGGATGCTGCCTGACCTGCTGAGTTACTCTAGCACTTTGAGTCATTTTGTTGAAAATTGATTTTTCAGCCTATGGCAGTCACCTTTCTTTCAGATGTATGATGCCAGATGCCCTGGGACAGTGTCTGTACAATTTAAGCATTGTACCATATCATTATCAAAGTGCATTACAGCAGGCATGAGATGAAGCTCCAGCAAACAAATATCTGTTCATTTGCCTTGAAAATGACATGTAGGACTGATAAATAATGTTGTGAAGACAAATAAAATTGGTCTAGTTTTTAGCCCAGAAAATGTTGGATCGTTCCATAGTCATTCAGCAATTTGAAAATTCTATCATCTAACACAATGCAATAACCTTTTTATTTATTATTCAAAGGTATTTTGTGAAAAATCTACATTGCACCATTCTGATATTATTCCTGGTCAAGCAGCTTCTCCAATGCTTGTGCATATGATCCACCTGCACACAAAGTGCCTGAATGGGTCTACTGAGGTTCCATGTTATTCAATTCTTTATGGGTAGGCCAGTTCTGCAGTAACACATTATCACTAAACTCCAGAGTCAATGAGTGAGAACTTGGCTGACCAGGTCAGGGGGCATGAAGCTCGGTACTCGGTCGTTCACTTACTCCTTGCACAGCCCCTCCCAATTCCCTTCACTGAAGAAGGGACTGGCGACAGGTCCCGACCAAAAATATCGTCTGTCCATTCCCTCTCCAGATGCTGCCTGACCCATTACGTTCCACCAGCAATTCATGTTGAGCATGCAGGCTGGTACTCAGGAGGCTGAGCGGAGATCGTATAAATGTGTATAAAATCATGTGGAATAGACAGGATGAATGCACAGAGTCTTTAAACCAGAGTAGGGGAATCAAGTACCAGAGGACACAGGATTGAGGCGAGGGGAAACATTTCATAGAAATATGAAGAGCAACTTTTTCACACAGAGGGTGAGGGGTATATGGAATGAGTTGCAAGAGGAGGTAGTTAAGGCAGGTACAAAAATAACATTTAAAGGACTTTAAAACGGGTACATGGGTTGGAAAGGTTTAGAGGGATGCAGGTAGGAGTAGCACAGATGGGGCATCTTGGTTGGCATGGGCAAGTTGGGTGAAAGGAACTGTTTCCGTGGTGTATGACTTTATGACTCTATGGGGTATGAATGGGATCAATAGAGAGAGGGTGATGCAAGGCACAGCAGATATTTTAAGCAAAGGAAGTTCAATTGTTCAATGGTACTTTATTGACGCACATACCGAAGGACAGTGAAATTCCTTTTATTGCCCAGTTCAGTAGAAGTATTATTGTACATAAGCACCATCTCAGTTCGCAGGTACTATCGCAATGTTTAAGAAACATTTAGACAGGTACATGGATAGGATAGGTGTGGAGGGGTATGAGCCAAACGCAGGCCGGTGGGACAAGTATAAATAGGACATGTTGTTCAGCATGGTAAGTTGGACCAAAGGGCCTGTTTCCACGCTGTATGACTCTAAGTACAAGTGAGTGCACAAGGGTTGCCATTTTTGGCACAATTTATCATGATTCAAGTCTAGGTTGTTATGAATGTAGAGTTCTTAACTTGGCCATGAAGGCCAATTGTCCTGGCGGCATTGCAGGGTCGGCTTAACAATGTTGTTGGTGTCCTCCACCGCTGCTTCACCGCTCCATGCCACTGCAGGCCGTGTTCAATCCACGTGCTCAGCCATTGGACCCACTCAAGCCCCAGGCTGCTGTATGGCCTCCAACGGCCCACTCCACTGACACCTCAATCTGAACACATCATCCCGCAAACCATCATCCTCACCTGAATTGACTGCACGTTTTATTTATTTTGGTGTTTCTATTTGCTTGCTTGAATTGCTGGTTATAATTCTAAAATTTTACATTCTGTTAACAATTAGAGATCAAATTTGTCATGGCTGCCACATTAGTGATCTGTTGACAAATAATACCAAACCATGTCTATTGCCCCAGTCTACTCCTTGTTTCTCAATCCTTTGTATTCCATGGATGGCCACTGCTTTAATCAGTGTGGCCTCCACTGTCGGCAACCCACCTCCATCTTGTTATCTCACCCATGTGTTCAAAGGCATCCTTCAGATTCTTTTCTTTCATCACGGTGTCACACCCTCCCATCACATTTTTTATCCTTTGCCTCTTCCTGCTCAGTATCTGCATTTTGTTTACCGTCTCTGAGAAACCGCTCTACATTCCAGGAGTTTTGGACAAGCCCGTTACACCATGCACCAGACCTTTCAGCTTGAGACAACCATTGTCACAACTATCCTCTTAAATTGTCAGTCCTTCTGAGAAATATTGACAAAGGAACAGAAAGTGACTGAGTTGTGACTGTTCTGATAAAGTGACTGTTGTGATAAACTGGCCACTATGTTCGTCCAACACTGTATCAAAACATCAAAACACATCAAACATTTGTAAGCTGTTTAAGTGGGTCTTGCACAGATCAGAGTGATACCAGTGCAAAGGTTTACTAGGCAAACCTAGCTTTAGCAGCAAGTTTGAAACCTTTTTAGTTATTTGACAAACAAAAATTGAGTCATTTTAGCTTCATCTGCATAAAACTGCATGAGACTCAGGCTACAAAAGTCAAGTGGACAAAAGGAGATTTAAAAAGCACCTGTATTAAAGCAAGTTATTATAGTTGAAGAAAGAGAAACTACAGATACTGGTTTACAAAAAAAAAGACACAAAGTGCAGGTGTAACTGAATGGGTCAGGCAGCATCTCTGGAGAACATGCATGGGTGACATTCTGGGGTGAAACCCTTCTTCAGATTGTTTGTGGGGTGGGGGTGGGGAGAATGCTGGATGAGATGATGGCAGGCCAAGGCGTTGATAGTAATAGGTGGACAGAGGTGAGGGGAGGACATTTTGATAAGTAGATGGGTGAACAAAGGACAGATCTGAAACCAGCTCTAGAGAACTTACGAAACTAGCTCCTTTGGCTTGCTAACATTGAGGGAGAGGTTATTGTCCCACAACGTTATTCCATCTGACTCCGTATGAGAATGAATTAAAGAACAAAACACTGTACATATCCCTCCACATCAGTTCTTCTTTCTGCTAGAGTGTAAATAATAGCAAGGCAAAATTACATTTTAAGGACTTTCGCCATATCTGATTTGAAACTGAGTCAGCACCTGACCAAGGCTGTGAGTTAACAATCAGATAATCATATATTGGACAGGGGAAAGGAAAAGTTACTTTTCTAATCTTTCATGATTAGTTAGTTTTGCTTTATTCCTTTTCCATATCACACCCTTAGCTCATGTCAAACATTGAAGAACGCAATTAAAGTGATTGCTCAATGATACAATTAAAGTAAATTTCTAATCTTGCCAAGGCGTAATTTAACTATCACATATGGAATCTATGGAATAGCAATATTTTGAACATTGCATCTTTCTTAATGCTCCCTTGGGCACTGCGCTTCACTTGCATTATTAATTATGTAGTGTTCATCCCTAAATGCCCTTGGGAAAACGGTGATAAGTGCCTGTTTGAACCTCTGCAGTTCAGTGGCCTGCTAAATCATCTAAGTGGGCAGTTAAGATGCTGTGGGTATGAACTCATGTATACGCCGGTTGGGGTGAAGGGCATTAGCAAACCAAATAGCTTTTTATAGCAATCTAACAGTTTTGTGGTATCTATTGCTGATGTTAAATTATTGATTCAAGATTATTTAATTAACTAAATGTAAATTCCCCAGTTGTAAGAAATTGATTTGTTCACGTCTTTAAATCTCCAGTCCTGCCCTGTGCATTATAAAACCGACATTTTCACCCACATGTCAGTGTTTCACATTTGTGGGTCGGCTTACCCTTATGGTGAAGTTTTGATTAACGGCGAAGTCTGAAAAATACATGGTTATTTAATTTGTTTGGAACAAAGGGTAAATGATCGTAGTAGTCAATATTGGAATTGGTTCATTATGGGATTGGCATAATGCTGGTACAAGCAGCTGATGCAAGCATCTTGGTTGCCTTCTCTATGAGAACTGAAAGGCCAATTCTAATATCATTCTAATAATTCAATAGTGTGCAGTGAGTGAACTAAATATGGACTGCTCTGAGTGTAAATGTATCAATATTAAGTTCCATCTAGTCGCTATATATTACCTGAAAGAGTTCAATAAACTAAGTTTATATTTAATCCATAAAACCTTTTGATTTATCAGATGGAAATCATTTGTGTTTATTTGCATGTTTTGAAAGAGGTAAACATACAGTATTAATCTCAAATAATAAAACAAAAATGGTAACATTTGAAAACTGTAACGTTTATTTAAAGCTTTCATCTTTAGATTTGAACATACAGATGGGAAGAACCTTTATTTATAAAGTTCTAAATACCTTAAATATCGTACAGTGTTACACCAATAAAGTAGATTTTAGTACTGTTGCAGTTCTTAAGTCAACAAATAATTTCTGAGAATTGATGTCTCTTTCCCAGAAATTATTCAAGTAAACTTGGATATGTTGTGATGGCCATTACTTAATTGTTACTATTGACAGCTTTTCCAACCATTGGCAGAGCTATACAAAATTAAGTCACACATTTTAATATTTTAACCATATTTAGATACTATTTAGTGGAATGATGGCCATGAGAATATATCGTTTGCAAATTATACTAATATGACTTTGCAGTTATGCTTGGCATTGAAAAATATTTTGATAAGCTTAAGCAGCTATGTTCTGGGATAGTTTTCAGTCAATTTGGTCAAATCTCTATCAAAGCCAATCATCATTGCCCCTCACTGCTTTTTATTTCAAAAATAAACTTTATTCACTAAAATGTATACAAGTAAAAAATAATTCAGTTTCGGCCATTGCTAATTAACATTGAATAATGGGACGGAATTGTGGTACAGTGGCAGAGTTGCTGCCTTACAGTGCCATGACCTGTTTTTTGTTCCTGACTGTGGGTGCTGTTTGTATGAAGTTTGTACCCTTCTCCTTGTGACCGCGTGGGTTTTCTCCGGGCGCTCCGCTTTCCTTCCACACTCCCAAGACGTGCAGGTCTGTAGAATCAGTGGTAAAGAAGGAACTGCAGATGCTGGAGAATCGAGGGTTACACAAAAAGCTGGAGAAACTCAGCGGGTGCAGCAGCATCTAAGGAGCGAAGGAGATAGGCGACGTTTTGGGTCGAGACCCTTCTTCAGACTGAAGAAGGGTCTCGACCCGAAACGTCGCCTATCTCCTTCGCTCCTTAGATGCTGCTGCACCCGCTGAGTTTCTCCAGCTTTTTGTGTAACCCCAGGTCTGTAGATGAATTGGCTTCTGTAAAATTGTAAAAATTGCCTCTGGTATGTAGGATAGAGCTAGTGTACAGGGTGATCGCTGATCAGTGCAGCCTCGGTGGGAGGAAGAGCCTGTTTCCACGCAGTTTGTCTAAAGTCTAAAAAGGCAGATTACACCTCAGCTGCAGAGGGTAGGCTAGACGTCAACAACATTGCTGAGGGTCTGAAGTCCCATTCATGTTAAAGCCAATAAGGAGAACAGTTTCCTTCCCTAACGTACATTACCTGAACAATAGTATTTTCCATAAATTCAATTGTAATATCTTGTTTTTTTAAATTGATATTGTTGTGATGGGATTTGGTTTTGTAGCTTCAGATGAAGTGTTTAGAGCTCTGGACCAGGAACATAACCATAATAATCCTGTTCTCCAAAACACAGCAGATTCCACAACTCGATGGGATTGGGAATATCAAAGATTCAAAAAGATATTTATTGTCATCTGAGTCCTCGATCAATCCTTAATCAGGCCAATTCCAGTAAGAGGAAGCAACTAACTTGTCTCTTAACATCTACTTCGTCAATCCCATTCAGAATCTGTAATGTTATATTGAAATAACCACTCATATAATTTTAGTGAATATATATTACACCATATACATTGAATATATATTGCACCAATCCTTGTGATTGAGGCAGTGCAGCGTAGGTTCATGAGATTGATCCCTGGGATGGCAGGACTGTCATATGAGGAAAGATTGAAAAGACTATGCTTGTATTCACTGGAGTTTAGAAGGATGAGGGGGAATATTATAGAAATATATAGAATTATAAAAGGATTGGACAAGCTAGATGCAGGAAAAATGTTCCCAATGTTGGGCGAGTCCAGAACCAGGGGCCACAGTCTTAGAATAAAGGGGAAGTCATTTAAGACTGAGGTGAGAAAAAACTTTTTCACCCAGAGAGTTGTGAATTTGTGGAATTCCCTGCCACAGAGGGCAGTGGAGGCCAAGTCACTGGATGGATTTAAGAGAGAGTTAGATAGAGCTCTAGGGGCTAGTGGAATCAAGGGATATGGGGAGAAGGCAGGCACGGGTTATTGATAGGGGACGTTCAGCCATGATCACAATGAATGGAGGTGCTTGCTCAAAGGGCTGAACGGCCTCCTCCAGCACCTATTTTCTATGTTTCTATGTTTTTGTATTCATGTGTTCAGTAAACTACGAATCTGGTCCAGTTTTCCCAGTTAACAAGTTAATTTCCATGTATGAGATAATTATCAGTATTTAGGAATATTGATAACATAAGAGAGCATACAAAAAACGTATGTGTAATTATTTTAAACAGTAGTAAAAGAGAGGTTTAATTATAGTAAATAGGCCATATGGCCCTTCGAGAGAGGCCATTCGGACTGTAAGAGAGGCCATTCGGACTGTAAACTCCTATCTCACCAGGGACTAACTCTACTACAGTTACTTTACCACAATACCTCCCACAATATTTTATTATGGAAAAGAACATGTGATTCTGTTTGTAGTATGTTGGTTGTTTGTTTGTTTGTTTTTTTGCACAAAATCCGCAGGCACTGCCACTTTTCATTTCACTGCACATACCGTATGTGTATGTAACGAATAAACTTGACTTGACTTGACTAATATTTATTTCCCTGTCTATGCTTCCTAATCCCTCTTTGATACACTGCGTGTTATTTTAAAAAACACAATCCAATCTTGTCTCCCTTATCTTCTCCTGTATAAAAGACAAAAATAGAATGCTTTGTTTTCCAATGTTGTTGCTTACAGTATGTATTCTGGATCTTGAGAATCTGGATTCAAGAGAGAGCTAGATAGGGCTCTTAAAGATAGCGGAGTCTGGGGATATAGGGGGAAGGCGGGAGCGGGGTACTGATTAGGGATGATCAACCATGATCATATTGAATGGCGGTGCTGGCTCGAAGGGCCATATAGCCTACTCCTGCACTTATTGCTTATTGTCTATTGTCTATTTTAAAAGTTCTTAAATTATTTACTATAATTAGATTTTTAGACCATGGAGACACAGTGTGGAAACAGGCCCTGTGGCCCACCGAGTCTTCACCAACCAGCGTTCACCCCATTCAATAGTTGACCAAACATATTGTCTATTGAGTACGTAGTCTAAATGAAGCCTAAATGGACCTATTGATTATGATATCTCAAATAAACTGAAATTTTGGGTGTACAAATAGGCCCCCAGATTTGCCCGCACAACAGAGACTGCTTAAAAACAAATCTCTTTGGTGTTGAAGTACTTGGTGACACTCTGAACAGGGCTCAAAACGTCTATTAACAAGGATTTGTGTAACCCCAAATGAGCCAGAGACTGAAACCACAGATGTAACAGGTCCTTATTTAGCACAAGCAGACACACAGGGGGGAACCTGCTGCCCATTGGGGAACTATTAGTAGAATCACATCAGAGAATCTCAAAGTATAGCAAGTATTTATACCCTTTAAGCACAAATATAACAGCAGGTAGTTACGTACAATTGTATTCATTATTTTGGATTTAGATAAATAGTTCTAAACACCTACATGTTAACAATGGAGCATATCTCAACTGGCAAGAACAATTCTGAATATTCAAACATCTTTGACGGGAAATAAATAGTTAATATGGAGAGTCTAAAAGCTTTTGAGGATAGAAACCAAGGAATGGATGAGGATTAATTGCAGACAGATGAGGTTGGTTTGGTTTGGCATCATGTTCAGCATGGACATTGGGGCTGAAGGGCCTGTCCCACATTGTACTGTTCTATATTCTGTAAACCCAGATGTCCAAAATATCCAAATGCCTTCTTTCACTGGGCTATTCAAGTTCCGCTGACATTCTTTACATGTCTGGTCTGAGTCCTCAATGTCATTTGGACTGCCATTATTTTATTTCACACTCACCAGTAATGTGTGTGGAACAGTTTTGTTGAAATCTGGGGTTTTCTTCTCTACTTCCTTTCAAAGTGAGACTTCCTACATGTAGTAGTCATAGAGTCACACAGTGAGAATACAGGCCCTTCTGCCCAACTTGCCCACACTGATCACCATGCCTCATTTACACTAGTCCCACCTGCCTATGCTAGCCTCATAACCCTCTAAACCTGTCCTATCCATGTACCTGTCCAATTGTCTCTTATATGTTATGATATTACCTACCTCAACTACCTGTAGAAATGTGGTCACGGTTACAATGTTGGACACACAATTTGCACACTGAAATGTTACTAAAGGAAAAAGGTTCTGCCAAAGGAAATCATTTCTTAAGTGATACTAACTCACTAACTAAAGATTTTTTTACGATCACTATACATTAAATAGCACTACAAGCACAACAAAAAAGCTTTTCACTGTACCTCAGTGCATGTGACAATAAACTAAACTAAAGTTTTAAAGAAGGAACTGCAGATGCTGGAGAATCGAGGGTACACAAAAGGCTGGAGAAACTCAGCGGGTGCAGCAGCATCTAAGGAGCGAAGGAGATAGGCGACGTTTCGGGTCGAGACCCTTCTTCAGACTTAGTTTCAACTAAACTAAAGTTACCTGAAAGGGCAAATGGAATTCAGTGTAACAATTAATGCGGAAGGTTGCTCCTCCACCAAGACAGTGTTCCTGGGGACAATGATAGAATCAAGTAAAGCAAACCTGATCATTTTGCCCTGTGACTTGACTGTATTTATGTAGAAACAAGGAACTGCAGATGCCAGTTAAGACACAAAGGGACACAAAGTGCTGGAGTAACTCCGGGGTCAGGCAGCATCTCTGGGGAACAGGGATATGTGACGTTTCTAATCAAGACCCTTCTTCAGACTACTCTGGAGTACATGTGCAGCTGACGTTTTATGTATAATATTTTCTGATCTGATCAAAACAAAAAATTCACTGTACCTCGGTACACGTGACAATAATAAACCTAAACCTAACGTTTTGCTTTGATATTCTTTGATATGTGTATTAATTTTTTGGATTGACGTTTCCTCAGAATAGTGTATCAGTTGTCCTTTGAATGTGCAATAAACTCACTTTTTTTTAAATTAAGCCTTATGCGGAATACGGTATTAGTGACTGGCCTGAATTATGTATCAATCTACGTTTTGGAAAGCTGGAGATTGGATGGATAGAAACGCGGATGTGTGTGTGTGTGTGTGTTGAGGAGGGAGCTGGTTGCGGGTCCCGGGGAGGAGTGGCTACAACGCTGAGATCCAGCAATGCGCTGAGCGCGGACCGCAGAGATGAGATCAGAGGCGATGTGATCGGAGGCTCAGTGCGATTTTACTCGGAGATTTACTTAACCAGCTCGGCTAGTCGGTCCACGGTGCACACAGCGGCAAATAGTAGGACCGAGGATATGGAACTATATCATTTCCTGATAACTCAAAATCTTTAAGCAACTGCGAAATATCAAAACCACTGACAGTTTAAAGGACATTTCACCCTATTCTGGGTTACCAGTTTTCTTTCCATCGGATGTTGGACACATCAACATTCTAGGCAACATTCCCGCGCCCCCGGAGTTACAAAGCTGCTTCAACTCCACCTTGATGTGAAAGCTGGAAAGGATGATTTTGACACGTAAGCATGCAACGGGAGAGTGGGGTTCCGATGCAATAGTCTAATTGACTGAATGGACTAAATCGCTATCGTTTGACACATCTGAGCTCGCAGTGCGATTACTGACGGCTGCATCCGTCCTGAATTGCAAACCGTTTGTGTTTAAGATCTTGTAAAGGCGGTATATTGTTGAAAACTGATGACAAAATCCCAACTTTGGATATATTTGAATTAGCTTGATGGAAATCTTAACTAGTGGCGACTTATTTCTGGGTGCATTATCACGTTGAAAGCTTTCTCCCTATCATGAGTTAGTTGTTAGCCCAGTCGCGATGCAATGGATAAGCTGGGCTTGATTTCCTGTTTTTGAGATTCAAGGTTTTGTTTTCGTGCGGTTTGATGGCAGGGGTTAGTGGAGTTGAGTATGACCAGGGCGATGTGTTTGGTCTGTCCTCATTAAACTCTCCTTCGCAGCCGAACCAGCGCTGAAAGATCTCTGATAAGGAAGCCCTGGATTGCACGTAGTCCTCGTCCGAGCGACCTCCGTAGCCCGGGGACAAATTCATCTGGGGTCGTATTTGCTCCATTCATTCCGGGGGAAGGGGGGGGGGGGGGGGTGCTTGTTTCATGTTTATTTATCTTTTTTTTTCGAACAGTAGAGCGCCAAAAATAAACGGCATTGCGACTTGAAGAAGAGAGTTTAATTCATCTGACAGTTTATCAGTGTAAGAGACAGAAATCACTGCTGCAGAAACGAACACAAAACTGCAGATGCTGGTTTATACCAAAGATAGACACAAATTGCTGGAGAAATTCAATGGGTCAGGAAGCATCTCTAGAGAAAAGGGATGGGTCAGGACACTTCTTCAGACTTTGTGTCTATCTTTGAAATCTCTGCTGATGGATCTGGTTATGTTTGGATGGTGCTAGGACTCTGGAGCCTCCAAGTGTTTGCTTTGACGTGCGCGATAAGGGACGGTGCAAGTCTGGAGTTGCTTCATGTCCCGGTTGTAGTGTGTGAGTGGGGTACACAAAAAGCTGGAGAAACTCAGCGGGTGCAGCAGCATCTAAGGAGCGAAGGAGATAGGCGACGAAGGGTCTCAGTCTGAAGAAGGGTCTCGACCCGAAACGTCGCCTATCTCCTTCGCTCCTTAGATGCTGCTGCACCCGCTGAGTTTCTCCAGCTTTTTGTGTAACCCTCGATTCTCCAGCATCTGCAGTTCCTTCTTTAACACAACAACGTAGTGTGTGAATGGGTTGTTTCACTCGGGTGGGTGCTCCGCATCAGGCGGCGCTAGGACCCAGCGGAATCCTCGGGCCGGACTGTAAAGGGGAGGAGGGGGTTTCGGCTCCTTTCATCCCTGTGGACTCGGCCCTCGACGCTCCTCCGACCGCCCGCCCGGCCGGCCCCTGCAGCCAGCTGAGGCACAGCTAGCAGAGGGAGAATGAGATGCAAAAGCAAACAAACAGGCCGCCCCCTGCATTGTCTAACAGGCGCCCATCTCTCCTCCCCACTCTTGCCCCCATGGCCACGGGCACGGCCAGGTTGCATTCCCTCTTGTAGCCTGGGCACTTTGATCAAAATCTGTCTGCAAAGTCGCTTCTGCAGAGAAAATGTCACCATTAAAGTGCACTTTTTACAGTTATTCACTTTATCTCCAACACAAAATGTTTTCAACCTCTGTACCCCATTCATACCGTACTCTTGACAAATCTTTTAGTTCCATTCTCTATTTTTATTGGTAATGCCTTGTGCATGAGAATTCCTGCCCAACATGCCGCTGTCAATCCCGTTGAGTACAAGCAGGCGGCATTGGTGTAAGAGTCCGCTGGAATTATTATGAAATGCCCACTTGATTCAGTAGTCTTTAGACTTTAGATATACAGCGCGGAAACAGGCCATTCGGCCCACGAGTCAGCGCCGACTAGCGATCCCCATTCACTAGCACTATCCTACACACGAGGGACAAAGTACAGGTTTACACAAGCCAATTAACCTACAAACCTGCATTTCTTTGGAGTGTGGGAGGAAGCCTGAGCACCCGGAGAAAACCCACACAGAGACAGGGAGAACATACAAACTCCGTACAGACAGCAACTGTGGTCAGGATCGAACCCGGGTCTCTGGCGCTATAAGGCAGCAACTATAGTCGTTTGGGAAATAGAATTCAGGTTTTAACTCAGAATGGCAGACAAGTATTTTCCACTCTTAGTTATGTTTTTTTTTTAATTCTGTCACCATATGTGAGCTTTGCTGGAGAAACGCGGAACTGGTTTCTTAGCAGAAGATGAAACATTTAAATGGAGGAGAGGGAGATTCAAATTCAAATTGGCATCAGTTTAAACATCTTATACATACAAGTGAAGTCATTGTGATACAATCTATATCCCTCAAAACAAAATGATTATGTATTTTAAATGAGAAATGCTCACGTGTTAATTTTCAGTGATTTAAAAAAAAAGTGATCATCCAATAACCACTCAGAATTACGTATTAAGCAGCGCTTTCACATGAATAAAGTCACAAAGTGCTTGAGCAGATGTTGCTTGCCCTGCTGAGTTATTCCAGCACTTTGTGTTTTATTTTTGTAAATCAGCATCTGCAGTTCCTCCAGCTCTTGTGTGCATCAACCCGAAAAGTTAACTACTTTTTTTCTCGAGAAGATTTCCTTTACAGACACTGTCTGACCTACTGGTATTTTCTCCAGGATTTTCTTTTTTATTTCTGATTTTCAGTATCTTTTTTTGCATTTCAGTTGTTGATACATTGATTAGGTTTAATTATGCTGTTAGTAACAGTGCATTATTACCAGCCCATATTGAGGTAAAGAGGCACAAGAATGGCACGGGTTACAGTTCATAGACGCACTACATCTCGACTCAGCAACATGGGTTCAATCCCAACCTTTGGTGCTGTGTGTGTGGAGTTTGCTACAATTTTGTCCCACATCCCAAAGATGTGCAAGTTGGTCAGTTAATTGGCGGCTGCAGATTGCCTTCGCTGTGAAGGTGATGGGTAGAACTAGGAGAGAATTGCTGGGAATATGGGGAGAATAAAATGGATAAGAATGAAATTACCGAACAACTGTATGGTACTCTGTGTTTGATGGTTGCCATGAAGTTGATGGCCTGTAGGGTCTTGTTTCTGTGCTGCATTCGTCTGTAACTGAGGTTCTCTATTGAACCATGATAGAAAGCAAGTGGTTGTATTAGCATCGCATGGATCTGTTCATGATATTTTGTTCATGTGCCTTCTGTCAGAATGCATTATTTTTATTGGCAAAAAGTTCCTTATAAAATAAGTGCTAATGTGTAATAAAGCATCCATTTGAAAGTGCTGCTTTATACATGATTCAGATTAGGGTATGGATAAAATTGCTTTAAAAAAATTGCTTTATACAGTGTATTTCAGAAAGACAATCGAATAAAGATAACAAGGAAACAGATTGTTCAGAGCTGATGAGTATAAATCTGTCACCAGGGCAGAAAAGCACTGCTGCATTGAGTATTCATTGAGTCCATCTGGCCTACAGCCATTGGTATTCCATAGTGCAGATAATTAGCACTAGCTATCTCCATTATTTCTCTTAAGTTTCTGTAGCCAGTGTCCTCTTTCAGGATTCAGCAGATGGCTGTGGCCTCCTGTAGTCCCCTGACCCCAATATGATAAAAAGAATATTGTGACAGATTAAAGTCCTGCAGATGCAGTTTGAAGTCAGTGGCTGATCACTTGTGTTTGTTCAGGATGCATCTGGTGAATACAGCTTGTAATGGAGAGCCTGTTCTCGACAGGATGGTTCATTCAGCATTGTAAACAGGAGTTTCATGCTTTACTTTTCCCCTTAGCAACAGGAAGCCAGCACAGGAAAGGAGGTAGAGCGAAGATCCTGAATGGCTCCAGACAATATTAAACTCGCCACACAACATGCCAAGCTCATCATGTCTATAAATAATCAGTGGTAAAATAAGAACGGTAACAGTTGATTCCCTCATTCTTCTTGTGTAAACACAAATGTGTATAGGGTAAAGCTTGAATTAAGTTAATGTCGTTTACTCGACAGTAACAGGGACCCACCTTGTATTGTTTAAGTAGATGCATCTGGTCTATTTTGGTCTTCAGGCTAAATATAGCAGATGCACACACACAAGACATCATTAAACCGTGCTGTGTTGAGATCACAATTATCTTAACCATTCCATGTTTTATACTGCCATAATCTTAAAAACTGCTGGTAAGAAGAACATTATTAGTTGTGGCAATCAATGTATTTCAAGAATAAATTTCAAATTCAGTATGCACTGCCAGGGATGATGGTGGAGGCAGATACGATAATAGCCTTTAAGAGACTTTTTGATAGACACATGCATATGCAGTGAATGGAGCCATACGGATAAGTGCAGGCAAATAAGGGTTGTTCTTGGCATCCTGGTCGGCGCAGACATTGTGGGCTGAAGGGCCTGTTCTTGTGCTGGACTGTTCTATGTTCTCTGTGTTTTATGCTATTTTGTTGTAGATGGTTGAAAATATAAAAGTAATAATGGTTTTAAACAACATTTTCGGTTCTTATTTTTAAAATTTGTTTGGACACTAGACATATGAATTCTGAGCCACATTATATTTCGCACAATATTTTATTTTCCATTCCTTTGGTTGTTTGTTTTTAAATATATTAAACCTTTCCAAATAAACAATGTAGAAAAATGAATAACTGATGAAGGAAATTAATGTCATAATTTTCATTTGTAGTTAATGGGTGCCTTATGGTTGTTAACACCTCAATGCAGTTCTGTGTTAAACTGTTCTGTATCCTCCCTCAACCTTTGCAGAGGTAAACATCAACATTGCCGTGTGTAAGAAGGAACTGCAGATGCCGAAACATTGCCGTGTTTGTTTACATGTTGATCTTCTCACATATCCACACATTTGACCATCTCAAGCGTCAGGTTCCTTGAATCTCTCTATTGGCAGTAGAGGAGGCGAATTGCACACAGGTTAAGGAGTGCTCTACATTCTGAGCAGCCCAGCCATTTGCCAATGGAGCTCCACCTGCCCCACGAAAGGCTGTCGAGATTCCACAAATAACTCGTTAGTTATCTTCGAACCCACAGATAGGGCGGCACAGTGGCGCAGCGGCAGAGTTGCTGCCTCACAGCGTAGTTTGATCGTGACTACGGGTGCTGTCTGTACGGAGTTTGTATGTTCTTCCCTTGAGCTGCGTGGGTTTTCTCTGGGTGCTCCAGTTTCCTACCACGCTCCAAAGACTCACAGGTTTGTAGGCTAATTGGTTTGGTAAAATTGTAAATTGTCCTCAGTGTGTGTAGGATAGTGTTAGTGTGGGGGGATCGCTAGTCGGTGTGGACTCGGTGGGCGGAAGATTTCCGAAGAATAAGAAAATGGCGTGTAAAGGCAGAAATATTTTAAAAGATATTGATTATTTTGCCATTCCCCTGATCTATCAAGCTTACACTATTCTGTTACACCATATTTGTTCAACCGGATGGCGCTAAATCTTGGAAATATTACTCTGTTCCCAGAGACACACAGTGGTTTAACTTGAGGATGTTGGGTTTTTAAACAATAGCAGACATTCTTGGCAAACGGCACATCGGTCTGTTCATTTGGAATGACCTGATGTCTTTTGTCTGCCACTGTACAAAAACACAATGGGTTATTGGAACTGTCTGTTGTTAAGTGTAGTATTTATGCCAAACCATTTTGTGTAAATGAATTGTCAGCTTTTTCCATGATCTATTATTTTCTGCCGAGATATATACGTATTCTTCATTTGTGTATAAAACACCCACTTTGTAAGTGTTTACTTTGAACATGAAATTAGTGTGAATTAATGTACATTTGTAAAATAAAAATGTGAAAAGAATACTCTCACATTATCAAAAACAAGTTTTCCACTGCATTCAGAACTGCACTCAGGTTAACGGCTCCCAAACGGATCAGAATATTTCCTGTATGTTTCCTTATTTTGGAAATTAAAATAGAACAGCAAGGTCAGAATAAATTTAATATGGGTTAGTACAGAACTTGCCTTGCATTACTCACACATCTCTGTTTTAAAGGCTTCCCAGGAATAACCTGTTCATGTCAAAACAAAATAATTCAAGAGCTCCTGTTCTTAAGTAATGATTTGCACTGAAGGAAAAAAATAAATTACCCACAACATTCAAACAATGCAAAAATCAAAAATATGCTATCTGTTTGTAAATGAAAGTGCTGTAAATAACGTTGTGGGAATATATTTAAAACTGATCATAATAAATCAACTACTTAAGTTATGCCTGTACTTGGCTAACATGCAGGCTAATAAGCACACACTGAAAGCCTTTAAAATAGAATTCAAATTTATATGCAAATTATTGTTTCCTAATAACATGCTGTAAATTACTTTAAAATAGTTTCAAATTGTGTATTATTCGAGGGGCTTGTACGGAACTGGGTATTTAAATATAATTTAGTGGCTCTAACAATTTTCTATGTTTCTAAGAGGATTGACAATTTAATTTCTGGAAACAATTTCATATGTCATGAATAGTGTTTATCTGGATCAACTGAGAATTTGCTCTCTTGTCTATTTTGTGTCAGCAGATATGCATGGTTAGTATGCAACATTATGGTCTGGAATAACAGTGATGCTTCTAAACTTGTATTGGCAATCAGTGGATTGTTCATCCTTTTGAGAGAGGTGTCTTGGTTTATCTTGTACTTTTTTGATAATTGTGACTAAACTGCTTAAGGCCAAACTAGAAGTATCTCTGTTTTTACATATACATTACCCCAAAACCCAAAACCACCAGAACCTCTAACATGTCAAAAGATTCATTTTTGAAAATATCTGCATTCTTCCTCCTTCTCCAAGCATGCTAACCAAAAGGTATTTGAATCATTGTACCAATGCTTATAAATAACATTTCACTTTCAATACCTGTGAAATAATTCACAGTAACCGATTTGTGAAATAAATCATTGAGGTTCTGACTGTGCTCTACTGTTAATGTTACTTACCAAAAAAAATGTGCCAAGAATTTAAATATTTAAATATTTGTTTGGATTCTTTGACATCTTTATATTTTTCTTTCATTTGAAAATGTTAACTAAGGAAGAAATATTGCATGAACAATGGAAATGTTCAAGTACTTCCCTGGCAGTAGAATTCACATTAATAAAAATAATTTAGAATGATATACCTCAAGACATCAGAAATGTGATTAACAATCCATAGATACTTTAGAAGCTCATCACTTTTATAGTCCAATATGTAAAGCAATTTCTGCACAGCAATGTGCATATTAAATAGCAATTAAATCAATGTTTAATGTAATCTTAATGTTAATTTAATGTTAAATGAATGTTAAATTAAATCAATCTATTCTGTGTTATTGATTGAGATTGAGATATAAATATTGAGAAATGAGATGGATTGGAATCCTTCAGGATTGGTGCAGAATCTTTTGTGCCTGTCTGAAAGGAGAGAGTAAATCTCAATTTAACATCCCATCCTGTGAGACTCTAGTCCCTTAGTTCAACACTGAAATGCCAGCCCAAATGTTGTTCTGAGGTCCCTGGCATGAGTCGTGAACACAGAGCCTTCTGATTCAGAGTGTTCCATTTTGCCAAACCTGAAACTTGTGCTTACTTTCAAAGTATGTATTTACTAAATAGTTGATTTTCTGTGCAACTTTGTGGTTGAACAAATTTGTGGTTGAATAATTTCACACTTTGACAAAATATTCAAGCTTGTTCTAACAGGAGGCTGCTTGTAGTTTTGGAGTAGTGCAGCTTTTTGGGCACTGACGCCCAACATTCAGATTTTCAAACAGTGTAGACATTAGTCCTCCTAAATCTGTGATGTACTTGTACATTGTATTTCACTTCTTGGGTTCTAGTCCGTGGGATTACAAAAGCAGAGAACAGTCTGCATAACCTTGCACATCATCACTCTAGTGCAGACAAGCAGATGTGAATTTCTAACGCTTAATCTGTCTCCCCTGACATCTGTTGAGGAATATTTATAAAGCTAGCATTGCATTACCTTATCCAAGTGATTCCTTCTTCTGTGAATCTACTTGTTGGAGGTTGGCAGGCCAGTCTATGGAGAACATCACAACTGAGCGTTGTTGCCACACAAGCATGTCCTAGCAGAGATCACCTGAGCAGGATCTCAGCAGATTTCTCCCAGTGGAGTACTAGTCATACAGCATGAGAACAAGCCTTCGGCCCAACTTGCTCATGCCAATCAAGACGCCCCATCTACATTTGTCCCACCAGCCTGTGTTTCTACCATATCTCCCTCAACCTTGTGTAGGAAAGAACTGCAGATGCTGGTTTAAATCGAAGATAGACACAAAATGCTGAAGTAACTCAGGGGGACAGGCAGCATTTCTGGAGAGAAGAAATCAGTCTGAAGAAGGGCTTGGACCCGAAACATCACCCATTCCTTCTCTCCGGAGATGCTGCCTGTCCCGCTGTTACTCCAGCATTTTGTGTCTATCTTCTCTCTAAACCTTTCCCAATAGTAGCTAGGTCAGAAATCATATTGCAGATACATCAGACTATCATTCAGGATAATGTTTTAGATCATCTAATTTGTCTTTACCCATTGTGGCTTCGGAGGAAGCAAAGTTGACATTGCAGATAACAATGGAGTTCATGTGGAAACATTCTGAATAAGTAGATTCCCAAATCAGTAACCAGCTTTTTGATAATAACCATTCTTGGATAAATCCAATTGGAATCTGTCCAGGTGAACATAGACAAACTGAAGTTATTACAGGCCATCGTGATACATCCCCCGATTTTTACACCATGCTCTGCTGTTCTGGTGGAAAAAGAACATACATTGCTTTTTAAATGGGATGCCAGTATTATCTATGTGATGGAACAAACTGCCGATTGCTGCTGTTCTTCAAAGTAATGCCATGGGGTGTCTTAAATTAAAGATAATGCTGGAGATAGACACAAAATGCTGGAGTAACTCAACAGGTCAGACGGCATCTCTGGAGTGTTAAAGAAGGAACTGCAGATGCTGGAGAATCGAGGGTTACACAAAAAGCTGGAGAAACTCAGCGGGTGCAGCAGCATCCAAGGAGCGAAGGAGATAGGCGACGTTTCGGGTCGAGACCCTTCTTCAGACTGGTCAGGGATCAGGGAAACGAGAGATATAAACAGTGATATGGAGAGATAAAGCAAGAACAATGAGTGAAAGATATGCAAAAAAGTATTGGTGATAAGGGAAAC
The DNA here is from genome assembly GCA_963514005.1 of Raja brachyura. The sequence goes on from OY740781.1 coordinate 78,171,150, forward strand.
AGGCCATTGTAAGCTGTTTCTGGTGTGAAAATGAGAAGCTAGTGCGACTTGGTGGGGGGGGGGGAGATGGAGAAGGAATGTCAGGGCCCGAGGGCTGAGGGAGAGGTGGGGGGGGGGGGGGGGGGGAAGGGAGCAGTCTGGGTTAACAGAATTGAGAAAATTCAATGTTTAAGCCCAGAGGATGCAGACTCCCCAAGCGGAATATGAGATGTTGTTCCTCAAACTTGCGGTGTTGTTCACTCTGGCCATGGAGGAGGCCCAGGACCGAGAGGTCGGATACGGAGTGGGAGGGGGAGTTGAAGTGCTGAGCCACCGGGAGGTCGGGTTGGTTATTGCGGACCGAGCGGAGGTGTTCGGCGAAACGATCGCCTAGTCTCCGCTTGGTCTCACCGATGTAGATTAGCTGGCATCTGGAGCAACGGATGCAGTAGACGAGGTTGGAGGAGGTGCAGGTGAACCTCTGTCGGACTTGGAAAGACTGCTTGGGTCCCTGAAAGGAGTGGATGGGGGAGGTGAAGGGACAAGTGTAGCATCTCTTGCGGTTGCAAGGGAAAGTGCCCGGGGAAGGAATGGAGCGGGAGGGAAGGGAAGAATTGACGAGGGAGTTGCGGAGGGAGCGGTCTTTGCGGAAGGCAGACAGGGGGGGAGATGGGAAGATGTGGCGAGTGGAGGGGTCACGTTGGAGGTGGCAAAACTGGCGGAGGACTATCTGTTGTATGCGCTGGCTGGTGGGGTGAAAGGTGAGGACGGGGACTCGGCCCTTGTTGTGAGTGGGGGAATGGGGAGAGAGGGCAGTGTTGCGGGGTATGGAGGAGACCCTGGTGCGAGCCTCATCTATAGTGGGGGAGGGAAACCCCGTTCTCTGAAGAACGAGGACATTTGCGATGACGGCATCTCTGGGGATAAGGTATGTGTGACGTTTCAGACCAAGGCCTTTCTTCAGATCTGAAGAAGAAGCTTGACCCGAAACATCACCTATTCCTTTTCTCCAGAGATGATGTCTGACCCGTTGAGTTACTCCAGCATTTTGTGTCTATCTCCAGTATTATCTACTTTAATTTAAATAACTTAGAGAATGGATGATAATGCTCTCTGGTGTTAAGCAGTTGTGATTGTGTTGACTGCCACAAATGTTCTAATTGATGTCACACCTAAATTGCATTCTGCATGAGATAAGCAAATTCTCCCTGTTTTCCAGAGCAGCCAGGAAGAACTGTTGACAGAAGTTGACTTTGACTTGATTTTAACCCATTTGTTTGGCATATTGTTGTTACTCTACAATTTGGTACTTATGTTAATGGCATCATTACAACTAAGAATCCTCTAATCAAACAAAAATGGACCTTCTCTGTTAGAGCAATTAAATGTTAGCATCCTGCTGCTAAGAAGTTTCAACTGAACCTTGGCCCTGTATTTATTATCTGTGACAGTGAGCAAGGAATGGGTGAAACATGTTTGCAAACCTCAGACCTGTGGATGACGGGGAAGAGTGAAATGCTCTTTCTCCAGAACCAACACATGGAACAATAACTAACCAAAGTGATTTATTTACCTACGCATGCACCTACTCATTTATTGCTTAATTTCATAAGAAAAACTATAATGAAAATAACTAAAATAGTTCACCAGCTATGTCACAGGATTATGATAGGAATACATATTTTGTATTTACTCCCATTTGATAAAGAATTTCCCCATTTTTGAGTACGTTGTTTGCAGCTTAGTAACACTTGCCTTTGAGGTCATGAATTCAACACATTGTCAGGGAGGCGACTACAAAAAGCCAAGGTGACACTTAATATGCCACCGAGAGAGTGCTGCACTGCCAGAGATACTGTCAATCAGATGTCAGTGTAACCTGTACACCTCATGGCATTACTTTGAAGGACAGCAGCAATCCTAATCTTTATTTCAGAAAATATCCAAAAAAACGGGTAGTGATTGATGGATAAGGTGTGTAGGAAATAACAAGTGCTGGTGTACCCCAAAGATAGACACTAAATGCTGGAGTATCTCAGCGGGTCAGGCAGCATCTCTGAAGAAAAAGAATAGGTGACGTTTAGGGTCGAGATCCTTCTTCAGACTCAGAAGAAGGATCTTAACCCGAAACATGATCTATTACTTTTATTCAGAGATGCCTCCTGACCTGCTGAGTTACTCCAGCATTCTGTGTCTACCTTTAATGATTGATGGACCTTGCTATGCACAAAGTGGCTTCTGTAAATCCAACATTACAACAGTGACCACTCGTCATTGGTTGGATGTCCAAACATCATTAAGGAGGCCGTTGAAGCTGAGATGTTATCTCTCGTTTCCCTTTCCCCCGACTAGTCTTAAGAAGGGTCTCAATCCGAAACATCACCCATTCCTTCTTTCCAGAGATGCTGCCCGTCCTGCTGAATTACTCCAGCTTTTTGTGTCTTTCTTCGGTTTACACCATCATCTGCAGTTCCTTCCTACTCCTTCGGGTCTATTCCCATCATAATTTCGCAAGGTGGGCATAGACAATCTAGAAACCCAGCAATGTGAAGCCCTGCTCACATGTATGGATTATGTGGGAAACTTGGAAGGAGCCAAGTCATTATCAGACAACACTGATATTGGCCCAGGTCTGGAACTGTCAGGGGAACACATGTTTTGCTCTCAGTTGTAAGGAACATAGGATGAGCAGTTGTATAATCCCAAACAGTGTGCTGGCCTGCGGTGCGGAAGGCTGATGCTAATCTTCAGGTTCTGTTTGTACTTGGAGCGTAGGAGGATGAGGGGTGATCCCTTTGAGGTGTAAGATCATGAATGGAATTGATAGGGTAGATGCACAGAGTCCTTTACCCAGAGAACCAGAGGACATACGTTTAAGGTGAGGGGGGAAAGATTTAATAGGAGCCTGAGGGGCAACTTTTACGTGCAGAGAGTGGTGGGTTTATGGAAACAACTGCCAGAGGAGGTAGTTGAAGCAGGTACTACAAAAACATTTAAAATCATTTGAACTGGTACATGAATAAGAAAGGTTTAGAGGGAAATAGGCCAAACACAGTCAGATGCAACTAATGTAGACGAGGCACATTTGTTGGTATGGGAAAACTGGGCCAAAGGGCCTTTTTCCATGCTGTATGACTATGATGCATTTTAAGAGTCCAAACTGGTTTCTGTCAGCTCTTTCTTGAGGGAGGTGAGGCAAGTCTATCCCAGGATTTGATTCTCACCATCACGGATTCCAAGAGATGTGCCTTAGATGGACTTAGTAGGACCTTCACCTCAGAGTCTACCAATGGCCATGGTCTCTGTTTAATTACTGGGGATAGCATATAACACATCCCCTTCCAAGTTTCCCCACATAATTATGTACAAATTCATGAGAGGAATCGATAGGGTAGATACACAGAGTAGGGGAATTGAGGAGCAGAGGACAGGTTCAAGGTGAGGCGGAAAAGATTTAATAGGAATCTGGGGGGTAATTTTTTCACACAAAGGGTGGTGGGTGTATGGAACAAGCTGCCATATGAGGTAGTTGAGGCTGGAGCTATGCCAACATTTACGAAACAGTTACATGGATAGGACAGATTTCGAGGGATATGGACCAAGTGCAGGCAGGTGGGACTAGTGAAGCTGAGACATGTTGGCCTGTGTGGGCAAATTGGACCGAAGGGCCTGTTTCCACACTGTACCACTCTATGCCCTCCACAGATCTAAGTAATTTATTTATGTACTTACTCATATCTTGCTCATTTTTTTCATTAAATTATGTTATAACTAAAATACTCTACAATGTAATGGAAAAGCATTTATTTTAGGAATACATTTTTCATATTTACTCCCCTTTGATGGTAAATGTCTCAATTTGTGGGTGTACTGATTGTGTCTCTGTTTGTATAGTATCCCTTTTTCTCTAAGGACTGAATTGGCAGTATCAAGAAAGTAAAAATGTTTCAGTTGTTCAGCAATTTGACAAGTACTATTATCTCCAGAGCAATGCTTTGAAGAATGTAGGGACTGTGAGCAGGAGATATGGTTGAAGTAGGTGGCAAAACGGTCCACTTGCTTTTGTCTAACTAAGTTCTGCTCCTTCTGTGAGGACAAAATGCAGTTAAGGCTGGTTAAAAGCCAGGAATTCATACATAGTTACCACTTGCAATCTTGATTTGACGATGTGTGAAAGTCAGCTACTGTCATTTATTTGGCAGTACTGCGCATATTCGCTTCAACCCACTGCAGACCATTTCCCTCCATTTGTGCAGCTGCTACATCCTCCAGTGAAATATTAACTGCTGGAAGTGTTGCTTCAGAGTGTTAAATTCATGCTGATTTGAATGTAATTATGGTTTGAACAAATTAAATTGCAACAGAATAAACCCAAAGGGTTTCACTGTAGGAAGGACGTCACAGTGGTGCAGCTGGTAAGGCAGCAGCCTCACGGTGTCGGAGACCCGGGTTTGATCCTTTCTTCAGGCACCCTCTGTGCAAAGTTTGCACGTTCCCCCAGTGACTGCGTGGGTTTTCTCCGGGTATTCTGGTTTCCTCCCACATTCCAAAGACGAGCGATTCATTCGTAACTGTCACTGTATGTCATGTTATTACTTGTGGGCGGAGCACCAGGGCAAATTCCTTGTATGTGAGTACTTGACCAATAAACTTAATGACTTACTTACTTAGTTGGATTAATTGGTGTCTGTAAATTGCCTTCTTGTGTGCAGGGGGTGGATGAGAAAAGGGGATAATTTAGAACTAGAGTGAAGGATCGATGGTTAATATGGAGCCCATGGGCCGAAGAGCCTATTTCCATGTGATATCTCCAAACTAAATTAAACAAATAGAATATGGTTGGGTGCAGCCAATCACTCAGGTTAACACAAAATCCAACAGTATTACAAAATAACTTCCAATCTATTTATTTTTCCTTTTATCCTGCAACAATTTCACCCTTCAAAATTGTGAGGTAGAATTTGCTGGAGAAATGGAGGAATAAAGTTGAACACTAAGAGCTTTTACTATTCCAAGAAAATTGTGATATAATTGAACTATTATCATGGGTAGGAATGCTGAGCATTTGAAACTGTAAATGCGGCAGTGGCAACATACTGGGGATAAAGAATATATTAAAATAATTCCCAATACAGCAAATCAATGGTGTCTCAATGTTCTGGCTCCCAGTGGATTTAAACTGGAAGAGCATTGTGCCTCTTATTAGACATTCCATTGCAAGGAGACTAGCACTGCCAAAGGATTATGCACGGGATTAGTGATTTAAATCCTAACATGCTGACTGTCAGTGCTGGTTACTGCCTTGACAAGGAAGTTTCTCTAATCTGTGAAAGGACCATTGGGGTTTCAGTATAACTCTGTTTGAAGAGATTACAAATCTCCAATCATGATACTATAATGGTGTGCTGTAGCAGTATTGGACCTGGGCATTATAAACCTCGTAGCATGCACAACAATCATTTACTCTGTTTGTGTCAACCTTTGTTGCTCAGCAAGGTGGTAAACATGGGGTGCCTGTTCAATTTCAGGACCCTAATTTTAGTCTGCCACAGATGAGTGCAGACTGGTTTTGGTTACACTGCCTCTAAAGCATTGTAGCTACAACAATAACATTTTTCCGTTCACCACTTAAAGCCTTGTATTTTATTTAGCAGCCGATTTACCAATATAGAAGAAAAACATATCTATATTAATAAATCTCTATCACTGTCCAGTAGGTAACAGTCAGTTTTCCCACAGCAAGATCTCATCCGCATCAATTGAACAAATAATAATTGAAAAAATAATGTTTCAATGCAGTTCTTTGCAGCAAAATACCAAGGAGAGTAGTGTCGATTTTTTAAATCTTTGTTCATGTATTTTGTTCGGGGATTTGATTTCTCAACGTATTTCAAAGGCTTCTTTAATATTGTTTTAATGTGTCACTTCAGATTATCTATACAAATTTACAGTCAGATTCAATTACAACTGTTTGGCTGAGCCTTAACAGTGTTACCCAAGGAGGCAGGCAGGCATTTAGTGCAAATAAGTACACTGAGCAAATCATTGTCAAAAGCAGATTAACTTGGTTCTGCAGTTGTATGGCCAATGACGCAAATTGAGTACCTCTAGATATAGAGCAAAACACTGGAGGCTGGAGGGACTCAGTGGGTCAGGTCGCATTGATGGAGAGAATGAACAATGGAGGGTTTGAAGTCTGAACATTCCCTCTACAGATACTGCCTGACCCGTTGAGTTCCTCCAACACTTTATGTTTTACTCAAGATTCCAGCATCTGCTGTTCCTTGTGACTCTTATTTTGTCATTCAGTTGGCAATGAAAGCATGCAATCATTGTTAAAACGGCCTTCAAGCAGATTTTGTCCTAAAATTGATAGGACTCCATTAATCTTACTTTTAATGTGTGCATAAGCTATACTTTTCAAATCGTGCCATAATCCGATTTTACCCGTTGCACCTTTCTTCACAACTCTTGTATGACTTTCACCTTCCTCGTTACTCTAATCTCTTAACTTTCTAAAATCTTCTCACTCATCCAAACCCGGCTTCTTGCACAACTCTGAGTTAGTTTGCCTCACTACTATTTGTTGTGCCTTTAAATCCCCAGGTGTCAAATCCTAGCATGTCCCTTATCTATCTACACACTGTAAATGGATCTGCTTACTGGGCCAAATGGCCTACTCCTGCACCTATTGTCTATTTAACATGCTTCTTAAGCATCAAACTTTTGTCTGTTCAACGTTTGGAAAAAAACATTTCGTGAAATGCTTTCAGACATTTTTGCTAAAATATAAATGCAAGTTATTGCTCATTGTTGATGTTGAACAACTAACTGCGGAATCTTGGATATTTTTTTCTTCCTTTAGAGATTGAGGCCAAGGAGGCTTGTGATTGGCTGCGGGCTGCAGGGTTTCCACAATATGCCCAATTGTATGAAGGTGAGGCAAAGTACATGTATAAATGTTATTGAAGATAATAAAGTTCAGTAAAAGTCAGTCTGAAGAAGGCTCTTGACCCGAAGCATCACCAATCCATGTTCTTCACAAGGGCACACAATATGCTGGAGAAACTCAGCGGGTGCAGCAGCATCTATGGAGCGAAGGAGATAGGCAACGTTTTGGGCCAAAACCCTTCTTCACAAGGGCAAAAGTTATAGGAGTAGATTTAGGCCATTTGGCCCATCGATTCAATCATGGCTGATCTCTGCCACCTAACCCCATTTTCCTGCCTTCTTCACATAATCCTTGCACCCGTTCTAATCAAGAATATGTCTATCTCTGCCTTAAAAGTTCTCTTGAGTTGCTCTGACCTGCTGAGTTACTCCAGCACTTTGAGTATTTTCAAGTGCACTGTTGTATTAAAGCTGCCATGGAAAATATAATCATTTTGACCCATGTGGTAACTTCTACATTTATGCCTTAAAGACATAAGGTTTCTCATTTTACACCAAACATTGCTCCTCCATTATAATTCTTGCCATATCAAAACTATTTCTGCACATTCATAGCAAATTACTTTATTGCCCGAGGAAATTTTGCTTTAGAGCACATATTTACATTTTTTACTGGATGTTATTCAATACTAGTTGTTCAAAGTGGTTAAGATAGATTTTTAATCATGGTTTTAATGCACCTTTGTACTTGTTAAATGTATTTATGACCAATCAAACGAAAGCAGGATTTGAGCAAAAATGGGGTGGGACAGATTTTACTATCTTATGATGTTCTATGTTACCAAATGTACTCACTATGGAAAAATTCCTGGGAAAATATTGCAAGTTTAGAGATACAGCGTTGGCCCGAGCTGACCATTGTTCACTTGTACACTAGTTCTATGCTATCTCACTTTTACATCATACACATTAGGGGCAATTTCCAGAAGCCAATTAACCTACAAATCTGCATGTCTTTGGAAAACAGGAGCACCCATGGAAAATCCATGCTGTCACAGGGAGATCATGCAAACTCTGCACAGACAGCACCCGTAGTCAGGTCAAACCCAGGTCTCTGAGGCTGTGAGACAGCAGCTCTCCCACCTAAGCCATCATGCTGCCATAATTTACATATTTAATTAATTCCAAACAATAAATACATTGTACACCACAGATTCTAGAATATTGAGCAATATACAAAGTACTGAAAGAACTCAATGGGTCAGGCAGCATCTGAGGAGGGAATGGACCAACGATGTTCCGCATCCCAACCCAAAATGTGTCCTGTCTGTGCCCTCTACAGATGCTGCCCGGCCTGCTGAGTTTCTCCGGCACTTTGTGTTTCAACCGATACATTTGTGTATTGCTATCATTAGTTCATTTGGAGTGCACGCTACATTATTTTATTATTTCGCTGAATGTGTGCAAAGGAGATATGTTAGGGCTAACATATGTAATAAACACAGAAAATCCTAGAAGATCTCAGCAGTTCAGGCAGCATCTGTGTGTCTGACCTAGGATCTTCGACCCAAACATTTCCTATCCACTACCTAGTCCACCAATTGCTTCCACATTTTCTGTTTGAATTTCATATTTCCAGCATGTTCATTTTTATACTTCACGCAACTAGGTTTTCCCACTTATTTAGCAAGCAGAGTGTTGCTATATGTAGTCCTTCCCTTTGCAACTTACTTTAGTGCATCCCTCTGCATTTATTGCTGGACCTGGGCATGTGCTCAGTGGTAGCACATAGTCATGCTGGAAGACCAGCAATGTGTCAGGTGGACCACAGGGCCTCTTTCACCAAGTGGATGGTCTTTTAGCATCAACTAATCCCTTACTAAGTATATTCCCTGGGAGCTCTTTCCATGCTCAGCACTGTGTTATTAAGCTGCAAGGATTAAAAACCCCTGAGCCAAGGTCATGCCAGTAGAAGGTATAGTGCCCCATTGTTTTTATCCCTGATGCACCCTGCATTGCATCCTCCTGTAGAGGTGAGGGTACAACTGTCCTGCGATGATGGCACAAGGAGGCCCTTCTTCCACACCATACTGGGGTCTGATGTACCGATGCAGCAACAAAACATTTTATCAGATGGTGTCAACCATTCGGTCAGATAAATGCCCAGCCTGCTCCATTATCTCCTCTCTTAGAATTCCAAGCACAACTTCTGAGCCGAACATTTCCTCAGGCATTGTGGTTGAAGTTTAGAGATACAGTGCAGAAACAGCTCCTATGCTCTACCGAGTCCAGACTGACTGGCAATCCCCGTACACTAACTCACTAGAGACGATTTGTAATTATTTTTGCCAAAACCAATTAATCTAAAACCTGTACGTCTTTGAGGTATTGGGAGAAACCAGAGTACCCGAGGAAAGCCTATATGGTCACGGGGAGAGTGCACACACTCCATACAGACGGCACCCATAGTCAAGATTGAACCCTGGTCTCTGGCGCTGTATGGCAGCAACCCTACTGCAGTGCCAGTACCACCCCGTTTGAAGGAATTCCACTTCCAGAACCTCTCCACGTGGGAGGTGTGAGGAGGAGTATCCATGCTTCCCACAATGTGCTGTGTTTGTTTGGTAAGATTCACCGCAACCATATGACTTCCCAACTTCCTAAGTCCAGCTGTCAGACACTCAGCTACTGAAAAGCCAAATTATGTTTTATGGAGAGGACAAGAGGGAAAATTATCAGAACTATTCTTCGTGCACATTGTGGATTGGAATGGATTCCAATTGAACTGCTTATGACTAGAAACAAAGGGGGATTTGCGCTAGAAGCATATTCGATTATGAATGTTGTAAACAATGCCCCAGCTGCTTGCCAGGGAAACGAGAAAACTCCATAGAAGTCACATGTGCCAATACATTCTTGTAGCCATCATTAGTCCTTGTGCAGTGTCCTTGGAAGCAATCTTCATACTTGTGTAAAGAACACATCAGAATTATTCTAAAAGATAATATACTGATTATAAAATAAACAACAAGATTAGGTTTGGTGAATTAGAATATTCCACAGCACAGAAAATCCATATTTTTGTTTCTCTTGCAGTTTTTTGTTGTCTACTGTTAGCTTTCAGTCTTTCTGAACCTTGATTGATTGATACTTTATTATCAGATGTGACATGGCACAGTGAAATTCTTTGTTCTGCATACCATATACAAAGTACGCAATGAGTTGCCACGTATAGAATGCCAACAAAGTTACACACATTTCCCAATGTATTTCCCAATTGTCCTTCTTTGTTCTCTCGGGTAGCCCCCCTACACTGGGTCCCTCTTTGTTCTCGGTGGATTGTCCTAGAAGCAACCTTACGAGACAATAAAAAGAATAGGTACGAAAAATGCCACTGAGAATTATTTTGCATTCAATGTGCAGCATGCACCCTGTAGGCTGAAGGGCCTTTTTCCATGCTGTATCTCTAAACTAAAGAACTACACTAAACCACTTACTGTAAACAGAATCATGTTTACCCCACTGATAACTTAAATGTAAAGAATTTACTGAGAAGTAAGGCAAGGTGAAGAGTTGAAATAAAATTATCAAAAGCAATTTTCTTTTGTTATTTTTAAGATTTTTTTTTTAAATCCTTTCTTCACATAATTACTTACTTGAAAGAAAGATATTTTGTTCAAGTTTTACAGAAATATAGTTATATTTCTATTTTGTAAGATTCAGAACAAGAGACAATTTTGTTTCATGAAAGAAAGATTTTGTTTGATTTGAACTGTTCTTTAATCCAAACATCTGTTTTAACTGCACAACAGATTTGCTGTTTCCCATTGATATTTCATCAGTGAAGAGGGACCACGATTTCCTGGACCGAGATGCAATTGAATCTCTCTGCAGGTAAGCGTCATTTCTTGGAACCACTCTGGTTCAAAGTGTGATAGGCTCCTTCCTGATATATGAAATCAAACATTTAATCTACTCTATTCCATAGCACACCCTGTATAGCAAATACTGCTGTATATCAGCAAATACTGATACTTAAACCATTCCCGTCTCTTGATCTCCAGCCCGAACTTAACAAAAAAAGGTTGATTTCTGATGATTATATGGAGCCATTAACTGTGGACAGGAGTGGTTGACATGAGTAAAACAGTTGTCTAATAAGAAAAACAAGGGATGTCACTAGACCCGTCCGCTTATTAACCTTTCCCGTTGCACAGGAAAAATGGCATATTTCCAGGGTTGCATGGTGAAAGCAAAATAGTTAACGTATATAATAGGAGATTCTTTTTTTTTAATTAGAAAATTATTTACACTGATGACTCCCTGCTTGAAAATTATGAACTATGCTTTAGGATTAATGGTTCCATGAAAAGATTAGCCAAACAGATCCCGAAGATGAAGCACTTCGATACTTTGTAACATTCTGCAAGAGAAAATGGTGTAGTTGATAAGGAATAAATCTGTGCATGTTGTTGCTCACCTGGCTCTGAAGAGATTTTGCGAGGAGATTGTGCCTCATTGGAGTAAAGCCTTCTGTTTTGTTTATCTCCCATGCTGCTGCTGCTGCCGCCTCCACCACTATAGCTACTTGGCTTATCTGGTGCAGCTGACAGCAGATTTGTGTGGACATCAATGCTCAACAAAATCATTATCAAAGGCATTCTTATCGGGCAGATTGTTCATATTTTTGTTTCCCACATCAAAGCAATCGGGCCTCCCGAGGAGTGTGATTGCACAGAACAAGGAGACGATCGGCACGTCAGGAAAAAGGAATTACTTCTCATTTTTACTGCATAAAAAGGAAGGCTTAGTATCCCAGTGGCAAGGAGCATTTGATACTCTGCTCCTCACCTGAAATAGGACCTCATCTAAAAAATATATAATGAGGCTACAAATCATATATAGAAGCTGATAGGATGCAGCTGGAACCATTTGAAAGTGAGATGATCCACAACAGGCCTACACATCTGGAAACAGTTAATTTCTAATCCTTTCACTTTGAAAACTTGAAATAGCATAGAGACGTGATTCAATGAAAAGACAGCATGTGATTGAGGTGTACAAAGTATGCATTGACATAATTAGTGGGTCTGCTGATGTATACAGAGGTCACTTCGAAAGATAGGTAAGGGCTGCACGGTGGTGCAGCAGCAGCAGTAGTGACCCGGGTTCCAGCCTGACTATGGGTGCTGTATGTACGGAGATTGTATATTCTCCCTGTGACCTGCGTCAGTTTTCTTTGGGTTCGCCGGTTTCCTTCCATACTTGCAGGATGTACAGGTTTGTAAATTAATTGGCTTGGTATAATTGTAAATTGTGTGTAGGATTGTGTCAGTGTGCAGGGAATGCTGGTTGACGCGGACTCGGTAGACCGAAGGGCCTGTTTCTGAGTTGTATCTCTAAACTAAACTGAACTAAGGTAAAGGACACCACCAAGGCTAAAAAGAATAATAGGCAAGTCAATGTAAATTAGGAAGGAGCCATTGCGTGTCACCCAGCTTGATTTTAAAGTATCTGAAGATTATTGGGGGAAAACTGAAAGAGTCAGTTAGGAGTTCCATAGCCATGAGTGAGTAGGTAGAAACGAACTAAAATGCAAAATGGTATTATCAATCACACGATTGAATTGTAATTCATAACTAATAAAGATAATAGCTTTGCTCAGTATTTTGGTGATATCATTGTCATTGTGTTTGGAGATTGAGTATCTATATTCCATTGTAGTTTAACAAAACACTGATTCTGAATGAAACAGTCCCCCCCCCCCCCCCCTTCTTTCAAAACAAAGTAAGTACACATTCCACAAAGTTACCAGGGGAATGCATGAAGACTGTTGCAATCTGGGCTGTGCATTTGTCTTTTGTTCTGCTTTTTCCCTACAGCATCGTGATTATCCATTGAGAATAATGGATACTAATTGGATCCTTTCTTGCACACATTTTGATGTAGATCGGCTACACAAGAACCAGATAGCGCATATTCATGGTGCAAGGAATAGCTGTGGGGAGGTTGGGGGCAGGATTTGGCACTTGGCTCAGCTCATCAATAATGAATCTGCATTTCCTTTTTAGACGATTGAACACCCTCAATAAATGTGCTGTGATGAAACTGGAAATAAGTCCACAGAGAAAAAGGGTAAGTTGAATCTTGCTTGGAGTGCTTTCTGAAGGAATGTTGCTGGATCTTACAAGAATATTTAGATTTAAATCTTTAAAACTAGTCATGGCACCCACAATGCAGACATAACAATGTTCTTATTTATTGAGATTATTCTTTAAAATACCAATGGAAAGTAAGGCTATGTGTAGGAAGGAACTGCAGATGCTGGTTTAAACTGACAACAGGCACAAAATGCTGAAGCGAGACAGGCAGCATCTCTAGAGAGAAGGAATGGGTGACATCTCGGCCCAAAACGTCACCCATTCCTTCTCTCCAAAGATGTTGCCTGTCCCGCTGAGTTACTCCAGCATGTTGGGTCTATCTTCTTTTTCGGTAACTGTTCACCTCCGTTTCCGTGACACTATTCCATTGTACCTTACATTCCAGTTGCAATGCTCCTGCCGTCAGTCTATAAATTTGATTGGTAGCTAGCAATGCTGCCATTCAATGGGCCAAACAAATCGGAACCTCTCTGACCCATGCATGAGTAAAGGGCAGCGATTACTCACTCATTCCTTTTGGTGCCGACTTGCCTCAAATAGGAATGCATGCTCAGACCATGCTTGGAACCTCTTACCTCTCCGTCTTTCTCTTGTCAGATTATAGTATTTAGTCATCAACTAGCTACTGTGATTTGAGATTGGGTGAGATAAAAGTTCACATAGGTATTTGCTTCTGTAAATATAGTTTTTGTAAAACAAGTGTACTACATGGTGTAATCTCAACTACCATCTAGCTTCAGTACATAGAGAGTCTGAGATCAAAGCTCTGCCTCAGCTTAAGGGTCCTCATTTCTTGTTACGCAATGTAAACATCAATAAAGGATAGTCTCAGAAAAAAGTATGTGCAGCTCTCGCAGTTCTGTTTGCTGGACGTGACATTATTTAAATACTCTGTAGGATGCCTCTTCTATAAAAGCTGTTAGTGTTCAATGAAAATGTTACTAAAGGAATGATCACATTGCCGTGTTTCTTGAAGTGGTGCAAACAGAAGCTTGAGAATCCTAGACACTCAATAAACTGTAACTTGCTTTATTGTAAGAATAATTGTCAAAAATAATCCATACATTTAAGATCAATGGCAATTTGTTTATCAATGGCAATTATACTCTGTCATGAACAAATTATTTATAAACCTGCAGCTTGATAACTACTATGAGTTTTGCAAATATATCCACAATATTTTAGAGGCTTAATTTTTAGGACATTATTCTTGGTAATAGAAAATAAATGCTTAATATAATACTTTATATCAATTATATTTACAGAATCATGTTTTCTAAGGATATAAAGAAGCACATTAACTATTAGCAATAGTGATTTTTAGTCCCCATAGATATTTGGAAATTATTTTTATCATCTTACTTTCCAAAGGCACAGTACCCTCTTGAAGTGACCATACCTCTTTGTGATTTGATGGTAAATGACAGAAACCTCAAGTTTGAGCAAACGGTAGTTATTTTTTAATCTATAAAATTAAGTGTTGCCCGCCGTCGTTCATTAGGAAACAAATAATCACAAAAAGTTACAAACATGGTCAAAAAGAACAAACTACTTTAACATCACAAGCAAAGTATAGATTCTTAATTAGGTTACAATGCTAATAAGTCGCCATACAATTTATATTGTCTGACTTCATAATCTTTGGTGCTTGATGTCTGAGAATGGTAATTAGGCACAGTGTTAAATTACAGAGCAGATCTGAAACTCCCCAGGTTAGCTTTGCAGTGTCATCTGTAAAAAGGCAACAGGGGAGGACCCTGGGGCACTAACTGTTGAGGTTTAATGGCCATGTGTCGCCATCTCATTAGTCACAGTTGGGAGAAACATGAGTCTGGACGGAGTCAAGCACGATAGACAAAATTGGATAAGGCTCCAAAGGAAGTATGCCATTACCATTATGGGAATTGCACAATCAACCTTCTTTTACAAGATTCCTGATAGAAAGGCCTCGTCTGTTTTGTGAAGCAGTACTCAAAACTTTTTCATTGACATTCATTAGAGATGCGAAATACATATCTTTTAAGTTTATATTGGGAGAAATGTGGCTAACATCAATGGAAAAGCTAAGTTAGACATAAAAGCTTCAGTAAGCAGCACCATTTACTGGGCACAGATGCATATAGTTTAAGGTAGACAAAAATGCTGGAGAAGCTCATTGGGTGAGGCAGCATCTATGGAACGAAGGCAATAGGCAACTTTTCGGACCGAAATGTTGCCTATTTCCTTCACTCTATAGATGCTGCCTCACCCGCTGAGTTTCTCCAGCATTTTTGTCTTCCTTCGATTTTCCAGCATCTGCAGTTCCTTCTTATACATATAGTTTAATGCTGGCAGGAAACCGAGAATTCTGCCAATGTACCATTCAGATGCAGAAGCTTAAGTCCACAATTCTATGCAGAATCTTATGAAAAACAGCCTTTAAATGTTCCATGGAACTTTAGGGCATGATTTTTCTCAGACCTGCTTTGAATGTACCCTGTAGTAAACTGGTCTTCACCTCCAGCTCTGGAAGCAAATGGATTTTTTTTACTAATGAGAGATGTAGGCATGAGATTCTATGCTGAAATTTTTTTTTTTCAGCAAGAATTATTCATCCCTCTTAACAATTGGTTCATTTATTTGTTTAATCTGAAGACTACCTATTATAATTTGAAGATAGATACAAAAGGCATTAGTAACTCAGCGGGTCAGGCAGTATCTCTGGAGAAAGAACGGTCTGGACCTGAAAAGTCACCTATTCCTTTTCTCCAGAGATGCTGCCTGACCTGCTGAGTTACACCAGCATTCTGTGTCTGTCATTGGATTGGAACAGCATCTGCAGTTGCTCCCTACACATGCTATAATTTGAAGTTGACCTCTTGAATTCTGCAACCTCTACCTAACGGCTTGTGCTTCCTTACAGAGTGAAGATTCGGATGAAGATGAGCCTTGTGCCATCAGCGGGAGGTGGACTTTCCAGAGGGACAGCAAGCGATGGTCACGGTTAGAGGAGTTTGACGTTTTCCCACCATCGGAGGTGTTGAATGACCTTGCTGGCGAGAAGGCATTGCTGAAGAACACGGCGAGCCATGAGAGTGTACTGACTGATCTGAGCGAGCGGCAGGAGGTGGCATCAATCCACAGTGCCAGCAGCACGGGGAGCAGCGGAGCAAACCTGCAGAAGGACGTGGAGGCCAGGAGGACAAATTCAGAGATCAGCGTCATTTCCTCGGGGAACTCCAATACAAACGAAGGTTCACCCAGCCTCCTCCCTTCACCAAAGGACACCTCCAGCTTTACCTTCAATGCAAAGGCTGAACGGAACACAAAGTCCAAGGCCAAGAGCTTCTTGAAGAGAATGGAGAGCCTGCGTATTAAGAGTTCCCACAGTAAAAAGAAACGTCCTTCAAAGAACAACCTGGTCATCAGTGGGCCTGTGCTCCAAGAAGGCATCGATGAGGAGAAACTGAAACGCCTGAACTGTGTTGAGATATCTGCACTCAATGGCAATGTTTCCACGGCACGAAACCAAAGTGTTTCTTATTCTACTCAAACGAGTAGCAGCAGTAGCCAGTCGGAGACAAGTAGTGCGGTTAGCACCCCCAGCCCTGTCACCAGAACCCGCAGCCGTAGCACGTGCAATAAGCGGAGTGGAATGTATTTGGAGGGCTTCGATCCTTTTAGTCAATCAATGATTAACGACACCAGACAGCAAAATCTAAAGAACCAGAAGAGCATGGAGGAGGACGTAATCTTCTACATACCCGAGGATCACAGGCCAGGCACCTTTCCTAAAGCACTTTCTAATGGCAAACCCTACCACCCTGACAGCTCTTCTGTCAACTGGCGACATGGAAGTTTTCATGGACACAGGCACAGGAGCTTGACCAGGGAGAGCAGTGCTGACAGTGCAAAAGAGTCCACCTTTGGACCCAGACGCAACTCGTGCAGCTCTCAAGGCAGCCGTCTCAGTATCTACGACAACGTGCCGGGGTCCCACCTTTACTCCAGCACTGGAGATCTGGCTGATCTGGG
Organism: Raja brachyura; assembly: GCA_963514005.1. Next base: position 78,188,195 of record OY740781.1, read on the forward strand.
GAACGAGGAGGACATTTTCCCGGAACTGGATGACATTCTTCACCATGTCAATGGGCTGCAGAGGATTGTAAACCAGTGGTCGGAGAAACTCTCTGATGAGGGGGACTCTGATTCGGCAATGGATTCTATTTCTCCCTGCCCTTCGTCCCCCAAGCAAATACACCTGGATATCGAGAACGGCAGGGTCACCCCCAGTGACATTGACAGCACCGGGAACTCCATCAATGAGGCAGAGGAGCATGCTGTAATCCGGGAGAGGAGGGATTCGGGTGTTGGTGCTTCACTGACACGGTCAAATAGGTTCGTAGTTATCTGTACCTACAATGTAAAAGTAGGAGGATACAGGCTAGATGCAGGAAAATTGTTCCCCATGTTGGGAGAGTCCAGAACCAGGGCTCACAGTTTAAGAATAAGGGGTAGGCCATTTAGGACTGAGATGAGGAAAAACTTTTTCAGCCAGAGAGTTGTGAATCTGTGGAATTCTCTGCCACAGAAGACAGTGGAGGCCAATTCACTGGATGTTTTCAAGCGAGTTGGATAAAGCTCTTGGGGCTAACAGAATCGAGGGATATGAGGAGAAAGCAGGAGCAGGGTGCTGATTCTGGATGATCAGCCATGATCATAGTGAATGGCTGTGCTGGCTAGAAGGGCTGAATGGTCTACTCCTGCACCTATTTTCTATGTTACTCTGTACAATACACATCTTTGTGTATCTCAATATCAGTCTTTGTCAGCAGTGACAATGTTTCCTTGCTGCAAGGTAACAAAATACAACTGTTCCTTTCATAATGAGGAATAGAGGCATCTATTGTCCTTGAGTTTGATGATTAAATTAATCCGCAATATTACCTGATTTGATTGGATGGCATGTAAAACAAAGTTTCTCACCTAACCTCGATACACATGACAATAATAAACCCAAACAATCTGTGAATCCCTTAATTTGCAAATTGCTGGACCGTTTCTTCAAAATGAATAGATGTTGAATGTCTAAAATATAAATACTTAATATTTTTGGTGGCCATCTTTCACATTTGTGAAAATCATTCTCATAGAATTATAAACGTGGTAAACATATTTGGTTTGAATTCAGATTTCCAGCAGGTATTTTTTTTTAAATCATATTTGTTTATCTAATGATGCATTCTAGGTAGGACATGTCAGTCTGCACTTTTCTCTTTTCCCATTTACAATAATTTTCTATAAATGACAATCGATAAGAAACTGCAGATGCAGGAAGTAAATAGAAGTAAAAATTGCAGGGAATCTTCAGCGGGTCGGGTACCTCCTTGGGATGAGAAAGAACTGCAACCTGAAAAGTTTACTCTTTCTCTTCAACAGCAGTAGCTGACGTTGAGTAATTCCAAAGTTTTCTGTTCTTTTAATAACTCTAATCTAATTTTGGATGTCAGAGATGCACCCCTGGGAATGTCGACTAAGTAGAGTATTAAGAATTTAGAAAAGTACTGTGAATGTACAGAATGAATAGTTGTTGATTAATATAGCAGAGTACTGGTGGATAACTCATTGAAGCCTTTAGCATGAAATCCCTCCACAAACAATAAAAAAAGATTAGAGGACGGAAAGTTTCATTTTGGTAGAACGTGAATGATTGTAAGACAAGATGGAAGCACAAATTGTGTTCATGTACAAAAGGGATTTGCATGGGTTTATTGGGAAATTTTACCTCAATCAAAATAAATGTTTTGGTGCATGGTCCAGAGATGGACTTTGGTTGAAATGATAAAACAGTCCTTGATAATATTCAGGTGATATTTAAAAAAAAAAATAAGGTCAATTATCTTTTGTAGCAAATCACAAAGTGAGGAGAAAGCTGGAAAAGTGAGTGGGGTAGGACAAAGCCAGGCAAGTGATATGTCGGAAAGAACAGCAGATGCTGGTTTATATCGAAGGTAGACACATGCAGTTGGGGTCTGTTGCAGGTGTGGTTGAGTGAGGCCCGTACAGTTGGGGTCTGTGTCTACCCGGCAAGTGATAGGTGGACGGGTGAAGGGGGATTTGATTGGCAATGGGTGGAGTATATGCTAAAGTCTAGAGATGAAAAGGAGACCAGGGTGTCGGATCCATGTGAGAAGAACTGAAATGCTAAGCTGGAGGGAGGGTTGGGGACAATGGGGAGGGGAAAGATGGGATGTATTTTGTAGGTTTGGACTCTGAGAATAAACATTTAATAATCCCCTGCAGTACTCTGCTTTTCACATTGCCGGGCTATCTAGTAAACTTGAACAAATTTTGTGAATCTTGCTAAACGGAGAAACAATATTTTAACTCAATGTCAGATTACTGGTTTTAGAATGTTACTCCCATAGTACCAAAAATCATTATACTCCTCGTGAATAATTATATAAATGAGACCTACCTGCTAAAGTACAAAATCGATCATGCTGTTGACTGACATGCCTTTCTTGTTTAATTAACCAGGCGGCAGAGACTACGATGGGGCAGTTTCCAGATCTCTCACAGGCCAAGTTTGAATTCAGCCTCTCTGCAGATTAACAGTCAGTCAGTGGCACAAATGAACCTTCTCCAGAAATTCTCTCTGCTGAAACTCACTGCCTTGATGGAGAAATATTCACCCTCTAACAAGCATGGATTTAATTGGTGAGTGCAGGTGCATAGCAAAACAAATGGGTAAAAAATAAACCAAAGTGCTGGACTAACTCAGCAGATCAGCAAGCATCTCTTGTTATAGATGACAATTTGAGTTGAGACCCTTCTTCTCGACTCAAAACAACACCTATCTGTTCTTTCAAGAGATGCTGCCCGTCCTGTTGAGTTACCCCAGCACTTTGTGCTCTTTTATGTAATAAACATCTTCTACAGTTCCTTGTTTCCAAACAAATGATGAATGCAGGCTAACCTCTAACTCATCATCTGAGATCTGTCTGTGTTATCAAACCAAATCCTTCAGCAGTTGCAGAAAGCACAGGGTGGGGCTTAATTGTCAACCACAAAGATGTCTTTGTCTTCTAAGGAAAAATATAAGGTAGAAAATAAATACATTTAAGGAGTCACTGGCCTGAATAATCCTGGTTTAAAATTTCAATATTCTTACCAAGGTAAACCAGTTATCTCCATAATACTTTGGATCATTAGCTTCAGTGATCAGGATCAGAGGAATATATGTGATTGTTCTTGCTGTCATGATATGTGTTTAAATGCTGGGACATGGCACTATTAGTGTGAAGCAGAAGGAACCATATTCCACAGACCTTCTCCTGCCCTTCCTCCTCTTCTTCGGCAGTAGTCTCGGGTTTTCCATCTTAGATGGTGATCGGAGCCTAACCTAGGTTCTGGAACATTGATGATGGGGATATAACCAGTCTAAAAAGATACCAGAGATTTCTTCCTACATCCTCACTCACACTATGTCCTCCCAGATATATTGCCCTTTAAGAACAAGTACTTTCAGTAATTTTATTCCACTTAATTGCTTGCCCAGTTCTTCGTGACCATCTGAAAAATAATAACTTTGCTTCCCACAGCTTTGCAAGAGCTGGTGTAATCTTTCACGACATTCACCAATGCTCTTGTTAATATACTTTTCGAAGAACTGCTCTTGATTTCAAATATGGTTCTATCCTTCTTCCATCACCATCAATTGTGCATCCAACTGAAAGATGCCCAGTATGTTTTTGTTTTTTTTGGGTTACATATGGTTTTTCACTGCTTCAAGGTAAACCCAACATGGTATATCTTGAGTCAGCTGCTGGAGTGTTTGCTGTTCAAAGAGTCCGTGAAGTGAACAAGCTGTAAATGTTTGCTTCTTTTCAATAATGTTGCTCATTGTGCTCTCTTCCCCTTTGACACGATGAATTTTCACATTAGTCTTACAGCATCTTAAAAGTCAATGGGCCTTCTGGTCCTCTTGAGGCTGAATGAAATTAAGCTCAGGTTACATAAAACATACATTGTCAACTCAGTCATTCAATCCAGGGCTTCATGAAGTAGCATCATTAGGGACTGTGGGCTATTAGATTTCATTTTGTCTTGGTATACAAATCAAACGTGGATCATCTATGCTTTTTGCCCAGGGCTCTCTGCTATTATTGATCACAGGTCCCAACTTGTGGTGTGGACAACAGACCTTTCTGCTTGTCTGATATTAAAAAAACCCATATTGGAATGATTTGTTTTTGTGGAATTGACCATAGGACTTGGGAGAATGTAAATGGATGTTACTTATATAGACTTCTAGAGATGCTTGAAAATGTCTTCATTTTTTTTAAAAACTGTCAGCTAAAGCTAAAGCTTGTGGAATTGAAGGCTGAATTCATTGCCACAGAAGGCTGTGGAGGCCAAGGTGGAGATTGATAGATTCTTGATTGGTAAGGAGGTCAGGGGTTATGGGGAGAAGGCAGGAGAATGGGGTTGAGACGGAAAGATAGATCAACCATGATTGAATGGTGGAGTAGACTTGATGGGCCGAATGACCCAATTCTGCTCCTATAATTTCTGAATTTATTATCAACCTGGTCTTTGACAGAGCAGATTAAATAATCTTATTGGCAGAATATGACTATTATTGTCTGGTCAGAATCTGTGTTGGGCTTTTAGCTATTCACCTTATTAACAATTCTTGCTGCTGAAGCCAGGTTTTGGGGCAGTACAGTGGTGCAGCTGATAGAGCTGCTGCCTCACAGCGCTAGAGACCCGCGTTCGAGGTTTGTACATTCTCCCTGCGACCGTGTGTATTTCTTTCTGGTTTCCAGCCACATCCCAAAGACATGCTTGTTTGTAAGTTAATTAGCTACTGTTAATTGCCCCTTGTTTGTAGGGGAGTGGATGAGAAAGTGGAATAAGGTATATCTAGAATAAATGGGTGATGAATGATTGCCTTGGACATGGTTAAGCAAAGGGCATGTTTCCATGCTCTATTTCTAAACTAAAGGTTTGAAGCATTAAATTACAGAAGTATTGATGGATTTAGTAAATAGGCAAACTTATAGAAAACGGAATGTAGTGTGATTAACTGAGATTGTTCCCAGTCAATTCGGATGGACCTACATACTAATTAACCGGTGAAAATATGGTAGTAGTAGTGATGGTCAAAATAGTTTGGGCAATGTGAAGAGATCATTAAAGTGTCAAAATGTGTAGCAAGGAACTGCAGATGCTGGTTTAAACCAAAGTTAGACACAAAATGCTGGAATAACTCAGCGGGACAGGCAGCATCTCTGGGGAAAAGGAAAGGGTGATGTTTCGGGTCCAGACCCTTCTTCAGACTGACTAAAATGTCAAAATCGGATAGTGAAATAAGAGGATGAAAGCAAACATGGTTAGACCAGACCTGAAGTACTGCCTATAGCTTTTCTTGTCCGGTACATCTCCTTCAAACTTTGCCCCATTAAATAATCAATAAAGATTCTTTCCAAGAATTTATGAGGCATTTTTAATCCGACTTTTCCATACTTGTTGTTTTTCAGGGCTGTGCCCAAATTTATGAAGAGGATCAAGGTTCCTGATTACAAGGACCGTAATGTTTTTGGAGTCCCACTGCTGGTGAACGTTCAGCGCTCGGGACACCCTCTCCCCCAGAGCATTCAGCAAGCCATGCGTTACCTCCGCAACCAGTGTCTTGACCAGGTCAGTGTCTGATCATGTACTTTGCAATAGCACGACACATTCACATTTCAACATTCACCTTGTCAGCTGCAGAGACAAACAACTGCAGATGTTGGTTTACAAATTTAACAAAACACACATTTCTGGAGTAACTCAGTGGTTCAGGCAGCATCTGTGGAGGACAAGGGTAGGCAATGTCACGTGTCAGGACCCTGAAGAAGGGTCCGCCCTGAAATGTTGCCCCTCCCATGTCTTCCACAGATGCTGCCTGACCCACTGAGTTACTCCAGAATTGTGTGCGTTTCATCTTGTGACCTCTGATCTATTGATCAATGCTGATAAAAGTTGATTTCTATATATATTAATCATACGGCACAGAAACCAGCCCTTTAGCCCACCATATCCATGGAGAACAACAAGTTCTCTGCTTTCAGCACAGTGATCTCCAGTGCTGTCAGTGCGGAGTTTGCATAGCCTCCCTGTAACTGCACAGATTTATTCCGTGTGTTCAGGTTTCTATCCACCTCCCAAGGATGTGTGGGTTGGTAGGTTATTTGACCACGTTAAATTGCCCCAGGAATGTAGGCAATTGATAGAATCTTGGAGTGAGTTGGCTGCAAATTTGGAGAGATGAAAAACTGGGATTAATAAGGTATTCATATACATGGGCGGCCAATGGTGAGTGCGATCTCAGTAGGCCGAAGGACCCATTTTTGTGCTGTATATCTCTAAGACCATGCTCATCCCACTTAACAGAAATTGGTAGGTAATCAAGTGCTCAACCAGATGTTAAAGTGTTATCAGAGTACCCGCCTCCACCACCTTCTTCAGCAGTGTGTTTCAAAATTCAACTACCTTCAGAGTACTTTCTAGAGTAATCGTGCTTTTTTCTATAGTGTGTTGAAGAACATTGCCCACAATATTCCACATGTAGTCAAATCAAAAACGGTATAAAGATTTCCCTGTTCTTTACGCCCTGGATAATGAGCGCAGGCATCCCATAGCCAACTTTGCCATTTTATCAACCTGATGCATTTTCAGTTGTAATATAACGTCATTATTTTTTAATTAATCTTAGTTTATGGTTTTTTAAAGTATATTTCACAAAGATAAAGAGGCCATACCAATGGACTTCCTATCTATTGTTCTATTTCCCTGGTGTTGCTGTTGACCGATCTTCATAAGCTTATCCTCCACACTTTTAATATACAGGTTGGGTTATTCCGGAAGTCTGGAGTAAAGTCACGAATCCAAGCCTTGCGACAGATGAATGAGACTTGCACAGATGGTGTAAACTATGAAGGCCAGTCTGCCTATGACGTGGCTGATATGCTGAAACAGTATTTCAGAGACCTGCCAGAACCATTGATGACCAGCAAACTTTCAGAAACCTTTCTTCAGATCTATCAATGTAAGTAAATAAAAGACAATTTGCAGTCTGGCAGAAATATTTAGATCTGGATACACCCGGTTATATTTATTTTGGGCCGATAGCCTTCAGTAGACTTTTTGTCAGGATCTGAAAATACTAATGTTTAGATATTAGGTTATTGCAACATGTACTGAGGTACAGTGAAAAGCGTTACTTTCCATGATATTCAATCGTATCTTATATACCATATGTAAGTGCAATCAAACTAAACTCGAGTGCAATAGATGGCGCAATTAGGGGAAGATACAGAGTGAAAATATGAGAAGTCTGGTCTACGTGATGGAGTTGGCTATATCTACAATCCCCTCTGCAATTTATTGGGAAGAGTTGTTCCCAAATCAAGCTGTGAAGCAACCTAGTAGTATGCATTCTCTGGTACATCTGTATAATTTGGAAGAGTCATAGCAGACATGGCAAATTTCATCAGTCTCCTAAGGAAGTTGGCAATCGCATTAATGTGGTTAGTGCACAACAGATCATTGGTTATATTAACACCGAGGAAGTAAACCGTGATAAATTCAGCATCATTTATGCTGGGGGTTAGTGCATGTACTCCACCACGCTTCCTGAGGTTGCTAACTAGCTCCTTACTTTTGCTGAAGTTGAGGGAGAGGTTATTGTCCTGAAACCATGTTACTAAGTTCTCTGTCTAAGGTCACGGGTCCCATCTGTCCACAGTTGTTCTCATGAACTCTTCCCCCTTCAACATAAGGTTGAACTTTACCAAATTACATCTTTTGGTGGCACATCTGTTCTTAGGAACATTATGTACAGTCCCCTGCAACAGACAATGAGGACCTCTGAAGCTGCAGTCATATTTGGTGTTGTGGTTTCATGGTGATCCCTTGGTAGATATCAGTTTCATGGGGAAAAGTAAAAGATAATTTCAAGTGCTGGGTGGAGAATACCTTCTTCCTGATCTACAGCACCCACACCACCTCCTGCCCCATTCCCACTACGCCTGTGGTCTATGAGCATTTGACAAGATTTGCAGGCATCTTTGACAGAGGGTGCCCCAGGTCCTGTTTAAATCACAAGACCTCTGTGTGACCTTGCAAACGATTCTAGTGTCTAGCGGAAGTCTGGGACCGCTGTCTGTCATTGTACTTTGGAGAAGTGCAGAGACTAGGTTTCACCTTCACCACAATCGCATCACGAACACCTGACAAACTGACACATTTAATTAGAATTTGCTTTGTCGGCTTGTACCTTTCCACATGTAAACCACCAGATAAAGAAAATTATATTGGTATTTCTGAAATTCCCAAAGATGGCCAAGTGTTGATGATATCACATCACTGTAAAATTATACAGTATCCACAAAATATACATCATTTTCAAAATATCAATCACCTCAAAAATATTAAAAGGCTTCAACATATTTACTCTGAATCAAAATGATATGACATGTTTAGTCCAACAATTCCCTGTGTGTGAGTATCCTTGGCGATTTAGGCACTGGTGTTTCAGAAACAATTTAAGTGTAAAAGTCTGGGAAGTCACTCTTTTAAGTATGTAAGCAAGCTCCATTTTGATTCAGAGTAAATATGTTCATGCTGTTTAATATTTTGAGGTGGTGGATATTTTGAAAATGATGTGTATTTTGTGGATACTGTATAATTTTACAGTGATGTGTGTACTCACAGTAGGTCTTTATTCAAGCCTTCTTCCTGAAACTTTGTTTGTATTTTCTGCTTCGTCCACTGCACAAGCCAAACAAAGTAACCCTATATAGGTCTATTAGTCATTCTGGGTTTCATCACCTTAAGCCTTGTAATAAAAACTTCAACTAGCCATGCATTTTGGAACACAAAAGGAAGCGGTTTCATTCTTTCTTGGGTTAAATTAAGACAAAGTTGTGCCTAGCGTTTTTATGTGCAGTGTGGTAGCAATGTGTCTGGGGACTCAAATTGCTGAAAAACTTCTTCTTATCTCTTCTTCCAATGTTCTCCTGCTTCACCCTTGAAGTCATCAGTTGGCAAGTCAGGAGTCAGAACGGGGCCAAATTTGATTACCCGAATCTCTGATCTGAAAGCTTAGAAGCCTTTAGTTCTGCCTGCTCCATTCAATGGTCTGGGGACTGTGATCAGCTCGCTTTGGACCAGGCATCAAATAATTTATACATTGGTTTACACCATTTACATTAAATTATTTATGGGATACATTTTGCTACATTAATGGTTATTGTTGTGACAAGTTCTAGTTTACATTGCAAGTAGCTTGAGAAGAAAGCATCAGTTTCCATGTTCATTTTAACTTATATCCACTTTTGAAGCACATGCTTGATATAACATACTTAATAGCTTCGAGCTGCTCTCTGATTTGGGCTTACCAGTACACCTAGATGCTAACATGTCGACACAAGGAACCGCAGACACTGATTTACAAAAAAAGACACACAGTGCTGAAGTAATCCAGCAGGTCAGGCAGCATATTTGGAAGATATGCACAGCTGGCATTTAGGCTCGGGATCCTTCAGATTTAATTGTGGTGAGGGGAAGGACACTGAGAAAAGAGGTGGGAGCAGGACAAACACTGGCGAGTGACAGGGGATGCTGGCGAGGGCGAGTTTTATTGGTTTTATTTACATCTCTGCCCTTTCACCACCCCATTTACCAATTTCAAAACCTCCTGTACCCACCTATCACTTGCCAATTTTTGTCCCGTTCCCACCTCTCTGCCAGCTTGCCCCTCCCCCACTACAATCATTCTGAAGATAGGGCCTGACCTGAAACATCGTATGTCCATGTGTTCCAGAGACGCCGCTATCCCGCTGAGTTACTCCTGCAATTGCATCTTTGTTAACGAATGCCAGTCGACCTGAAACTAATTCACTGTACATGAGACATTTTGGAAAAAATGCAAGCAGAGTGCTGCAGCTTTCTCTTGTTGTCGACCTTTAACTGGTTAAGTCTGAAAAGAGGTTGTTGCCTTTCTAATCGGTGTGCTTTGCGCTGCAGATGTGCCAAAGGATCAACGTCTCCAAGCGATCCAGGCAGGCATCCTGCTGCTGCCCGATGAGAATCGGGAGGCTCTGCAGACACTCCTCTACTTCCTCAGCGATGTCGCCGCTATGGTGGAAGAAAACCAGATGACACCGACAAACCTCGCTGTGTGCTTGGCCCCTTCTCTCTTCCATCTTAACACTCTCAAGAGGGAAAACTCCTCCCCCAGGTACTGATTCATAAGTGATAGGAGTCGAATTATGCCATTAAGCCCATCAAGTCTACTCCGCCATTCAATCATAGCTGATCTATCTCTCCTTCCAAATCCCATTCTCCTGCCTTCTCCCCATAACCTCTGACACCTGTACTAATCAAGAATCTTATCTATCTCTGCCTTAAAAATATCCACTGACTTGGCCTCCACAGCCCTCTGCGGCAAAGAATTCCACAGATTCACCACCCTCTGACAAGACAAATTCCTCCTCATCTCTTTCCTAAAAGATGTCCTTTAATTCTGAGGCTATGACCTCTAGTCCGAGACCCTCCCACTAGTGGAAACATCCTCTCTACATTCTATCCACACTCTATCCAAGCCTTTCACTATTCTATATGTTTCAATGAGGTCCCCCCTCATTGCTAGGGATACATTGTATTTGTCTTTAATATTACTAGGGCAGTATATTTTAAGTATAATATATTATATACCAATATAATACAATTTATTAAAGAACACCATCGGCACTTTTTAATAGTAGGTAGAACTGCAGCCTCATAGTGCCGGAGATGCAGGTTCAATCCTGACCTTGGGTATTGTCTGTGTGGAGTTTACACTCCACAGACCAGGCTGATTCCTGGGATGTCAGGACTTTCATATGAGGAAAGACTGGATAGACTTGGCTGGAATTTAGAAGATTGAGGGGGGATCATAGAAACTTGCAAAATTCTTAAGGGGTTGGACAAGCTAGATGCTGGAAGATTGTTCCCGACGTTGGGGGAGTCCAGAGACTGAAGGGGTCACAGTCTAAGGATAAGGGGGAATTCCTTTAGGACTGAGATGAGGAAAACATTCTTTACCCAGAGAGTGGTGAGTCTGTGGAATTCTCTGCCACAGAAGGTAGTTGAGGCCAGTTCATTGATGTGGCACTTGTGGCTAAAGGGATCAGGGGGCATGGAGAGAAGGCAGGTACGGGATACTGAGTTGGATGATCAGCCATGGTCACATTGAATGGCGGTGCAGGCTCGAAGGGCCGAATGGCCTACTCCACCTATGTTTCTACACGTTCTCCATGTGACAGCGTGGTTTCCTCAGGGTGCTCCGGTTTCCTCCCGCAAACCAAAAAGGTACGGATTTGTAGGTTTACGCCAACCATCGATCGCCCTTTCACACTCGTTCTATGTTATCCCACTTTTGCATCCACTCTCTGCACACCAGGGCCAATTTACAGAGGCGAATTAACCTACAATCCTGCACATCTTTGGGATGGGGGAGGAAACTGGAGCACCCGGAGGAAATCCACGCAATTACAGGGAGAACGAGCGAACTCCACTGGCTTATAGAGATGAAGCCTGACTCGCTGAGTTACTCCTGCACTTTGTATTCCCTTATGCACAGGAAAGTTGGGAATCGTTGCAAAAAGGCCTGCAGGGGCCAACCAGCTGTCACATTAACTTCAGCAGAACTGTTGAAATCTCGGATTACCAGCACGACTGGAGAAATTCACCCCTTCATTTTTCATTTACACAAACAACAGGAAACTGTTGTCAAGACTCCCAAACTAAAACAGTGCAGATATGAAAGTGCCTCCTTTATGATGTCCTTCCTAATTATTTGTTGTGTGGAGCCTATTGTGTAAATTTGTCATCCATCAGTGAGTGAAACTGATAAGGGACTGTTCCAAAATGTCAGTTTAAGCACCGTTCGCACACTCCACTGCAGTGAGGCTGGTGTAATTAAAACAAGAGCTTGACCTTGGTATACAGTCCACGAACCAATTTAAATTGAGACAAGTCCCACTGTCTCAGGATGACTGCGAAAACAGACAAATTGCTGCAGGGTAACCGGAGTGGAAGAATTTTTACTCCCATGCGAGCCATAAATCAAGTGCCCTGATCATTGATCCTTGTGCAAGTTTACAAGGTTTGATGCTGTTTAATGATCCTTTTGTCCAGCTCAACAAATACCTGTGCTGGCACCTAGGTGTCTGTGCTTTTGTTCACAGGTCGTCACATATTAATGAGGTTCTTGTTCATTCCCTTTTAACCTAGAGTGATCCAACGGAAACAAAGCTTGGGCAAACCTGACCAGAAGGACCTGAATGAAAACTTGGCTGCTACCCAGGGTCTGGCCCACATTATTGCTGAGTGCAAAAAGCTCTTCAAGGTTTGCTGTGTTTCTTCATTTTTATCCCAGACCTAGTGGTACTTGGCAGGCTTGAAACACGAGAGACTACAGATTCTGAAACCACCCCCTCCCCTGGTACTTTCCCTTGCAACCACAGGAAATGCTACACATGTCACTTTACCTCCCCCCCCCCCCCCCCCCCTTGACTCCATCCAAGGACCCAAGCAGCCTTTCCAGGTGAGGCAGAGGTTCACCTGCACCTCCACCAACCTCATCTATTGCATCCGCTGCTCTAGGTGTCAGCTGCTCTACATAGGTGAGACCAAGCGTAGGCTTGGCGATCTCTTCGCCCCACACCCCCGCTCGGTTCGCACTAACCAACCTGATCACCCGGTGGCCCAGCACTTCAACTCCCTCTCCCATTGTGAATCCGACCTTTCTGTCCTGGGCCTCTTCCATGGCCAGAGTGAGTCCCACCACAAATTGGAGGAGCAGCACCTCGTATTTCGCTAAGGCAGTTTACACCCCAGCGGTATGAACATTTACTTCTTCAATTTCAGGTAGTCCTTGCTTTCTCCCTCCTTCCCCTCCCCTTCCCAGCTGTCCCACAGCCTACTGTCTCCGCCTCTTCCTTCTTCTACCCGCTCCCCACCTTCACATCAGTCTGAAGAAGGGTCTTGACCCGAAACGTCACCTATTCCTTCACTCCATATATGCTGCCTTACCCACTGAGTTTCTCCAGCATTTTTGTCTACCTTTGATTTTTCCAGCATCTGCAGTTCTTTCTTAAACACAAACTCGAAGCTATCACATTTAATTTCCTCGTCTAAAGCGCACTGTGGATGGATCGATTGTAATCATGTATTGTCTTTCCACTGACTGGTGAGCACACTAAAAGCTTTTCACTGTACTTGTAATAAAAACCTAAACCCAAACTTGAGCGAAATACAAATTGCTGGAGAAATTCAATCAGCATTTGTGGTGGGAGATGGAGAATGACATTTCAGACTGATGGATGGGTTCCGACCCAAAATGTTGTCCATCCATTTACTTCTACAGATGCTGCCTGATCTGCTCAGCTCCTCCAGCAGTTTGTTTTTTGCTGAGTCTTGAAATTCAGCCTTGGATCATTTCTGAAGGAGGATCCGAAATATCACCCATCCAGAGAAGCTGCCTAACCTGCTCAGTTACTCCAGCACTTTTTTTTTTGTAAACCAGCATCTGCAATTCCTTGTATCTACTTGGATTGGTCCTGTCAGATCTAATGTCTAAAGTAAAGTTGAAAGTCTAAAGACACACTTATTATAGCAGTACTGTCTTTAGTGGCGTGAGCCTTCAGAAATCTGAAATCTAACACCACTAAGGGCAATGGACTAAGTCTGGAACAGATGGTGCACAAAGAGGAGATGTTGTAGCACTTCAGGTTTGGCCGAGCCGATTCAAACCAATTTTCCAGATTTCCAACAACTTCCAGATCGTTCTCCACTCCAAAGGCACAAGGAACTGCAGATGCTGACAAATCTTGAATCTTGAGCAAAATGCAGTGTTGGGAATGAACTCGACGGGTCAGTCCGTATCTCGAGAAGGAATGGGCAGTTGAGATTTCTGGTCAGGACTCTTCTTCAGGCTGAGTAGGAGGGAGAAAGCTGGAAAAGAGAGGTATAATAATCACTGCCATATTTTATTCACTAGATTCCAGAGGAAATGATGAGCCAATGCCGTAACTCTTACACAGAGCAGGATTTACAGCCAATCAGTTTGGAGCAACTGGGCCTAGGCAACAATGGTGAATCATCGGACTACCGGGCTCATCTGCAGAATTACATCCACACTCTACTGAAGGAGGCCAAGGACAAGTTTAAAGGCTGGGTCAATTGTTCAACATCAGAGTCAGCGGAGTTAGCATACAAAAAGGTACTTTAAACACTGTTTAAAGTTAAATGCAGCAGTGGATCTATGCAGTTTAGTTTAGAGATTCAGCGATTCCCGCACACTAACACTATCCTACACACACTAATAACTATTTCAATATACACCAAGCCAATTTACCTACATGCCTGTACATCTTTGGAGTGCGGGAGGAAACCGAAGATCTCGGAGAAAACCCACGTGGTCTCAGGGTGAATGTATAAACTCCATACAGACAGTACATGTAGTCGGGATCGAACCCGGGTCTCCAGTGTTGCAAGCGCTGTAAGGCAGCAACTCTACCGTTGCACCACTATGCTGGTGTGATCTGAGTTTGCAAATACAGGGAATGTCAGAATCCATTCAACAAAATAAGGTCGAGAGATAGCGAACAATCTTTCAATGATTGCTGGCAACGGAAATGCGCGCAATTTGGCATATCCATCTTGGAATGGGAAGTGGGTCTATCATTTCATATGGAAAAATCCTAATGCTTCCACCAGAATTGTTCCTGCAAGTGCTTTTGCAGGATACTGATCCCTTCTGACAATTGTAGAGTCAATTCGCTCATGATCGGTGGGTTTAAGGTACCATTCAGGACCCATCTTGGTCCCTGCCTCCTACAGGCCACAGAAACTTAGACAGTTGTTTTTATTCGTCTCAACCTTCCCACCTATTGCAGTGGTCCAATCGCCCTACGTGGCAGATCCTAGACAATTAATTCCACAATTATTTTCTTGCACCAGTGAGGCTGGTGTATTTATGTTTTTTAATATCTCCACCATTACCTTGAGGTGCCCAATAACATGTCCCAGAACAGGACCACCAATTAACAGCATTGGCCCAAGCCCCTTATAACTGACAGATGTCTAGGTAGGATGGATACTCTTGGAAGAGGCTGGGACCTGGCATAAACTATTAGATACATTTCCACCAGCCCCCCTCCTCCTACTTTCAATGCTGAGATCTATATTCTGCCCACTGTATCTTTCCCTTTGCTCTACCTATTGTGCTTGAGTTTGACCTGATTGTATCAATGTATAGTATTATCTGATTTGATTGGGTACCATGCAAAACAAAGCTTTTCATTGTACCTCACTACACATGACAATAATAAACCTGAACCTAGGGTTTTTAACTTGGTCTCCTTTTGAATTTTGGGAAGGAATGTTTAGCAGCCATGCATATCCAAGCATCTTGTAAACAACTGTCATATTGCACCCTAGCAGTAAAGAGTCAAAAGATTTCATTGTAACTTTCTGTGCCCAGGTTTGCGACGGCCCACCTCTAAAACTGTGGAAGGCTTCTATTGAGGTTCCTGTTGCCCCAGAAGATGTTCTCTGGCGGATACTGCGAGACCGTCACCTCTGGGATGATGACCTCCTTAGCTCAAAGGTCATTGAAAGTTTGAACAGTCAAACGGACATTTACCACTACGTGCAGAGCAGCATGGCCCCACATCCAACCAGAGATTACGTACTTATAAGGTAAACATTTTCATAGTCCTCTAGATATCATCTGCAGGGAGTAAAATGACATTAGATAACCTAGCATGATCCTCACTGACAGCGCTGTTTAAAATGCTTCTCCCTTGCATAGCAGGAAATTGCAACTTTGATCCCTGATGAATCTGAGATAGCTGGCAGCTGTGGCTCAGTTTTAGAAAGTAAATGGTCTGCTACAATTGGACTTTGTCTCCATGTTCCCTAATCCAGGGTAAAAAAAAGGGCAGATGAAACTATCTAGATAAACTGCTGTCCTGAACACATTCAAATAACCTCCCTGGGCTCGCATGGAAAAATGTGACTCCCTGGTGTGCTGTTGCGTGACTGTGTTGGAAGGAACTACAGATTCGGGTTTCAACCAAAGGTACCCACAAAATGCTAGAGTAACTCAGAAGGACAGGCAGCATCTCTGGAGAGTGATGTTTCGGGGCGAGACCCTTCTTCAGACGGGGTCTTCAGTCTGAACAAGGATCTCGACCTGAAACGTCGCCCATTCCTTCTCTCCAGAGATGCTGCCTGTCCCGCTGAGTTACTCCAACATTTTGTGTCTATCTTCGGGATGGAGAGTGAGACTGGCCTTGCAGGAGGGAAGCCGAAATGGAGGGAAAAAGAGGTTATAGAATAACAATTCTCTTAATTTTTGGTTTGTATTTCTCTTGTTTATATAGTTGTTGAAGAATCTGAACTTGTTCAATTTTGTTGCAGGACCTGGAAGACTAACTTGCCCAAGGGCAGCTGTGCGTTAGTGGCCACCTCGGTGGAACATAGCGGGACACCAGTAGTTGGAGGAGTCCGAGCAAATGCTCTCACCGCACGATACCTAATCGAGCCCTGCGGGTCAGGGAAGTCCAAGCTCACCTACTTGTGCAGGATAGACACAAGGTATGTATCAGAGCTATATCTTGTAATAGCGAGACACCAATGTGAAATGCAAACATTAGCCTGCTCTTGTTAAATCCCTCTGGGTGCAGTGATGAACACATTTGTAGAACTGAGTTTTCCAACATGCTAAAATGCATAGAGAACTATAATGTTCAGTTATTGTCATGTTTACAGTGAAAAATGCTTATGTTGTGTGCTACCCAGTCACTGGAAGTTATGGATGATTACAATCAAGCCGTCCACAGTGGCACAACAATAGAGCTGCTGCCTTAAACGCCCTGTCCCACGGTACGAGTTCATTCCAAGAGTTCTCCCGAGTTTGCCCTGATTCGAACTCTGAGATTTACGGTAATGGCCGCTCGTCGGTACTCTGGGCACTCGTGGACATTTTTCAACATGTTGAAAAATCTTCACGAGTCTTCCTGAGATTACCTGCCGTTAGCGAGTCTTCGCGAGTACCTGCCGGTAGCATTACGAGCCGCTAAGAGATGTCCCCGAGCTCCGACGTACCCGCTACGTTCATTCTCCGTGCTTTACCACAAGTTTGATTTTTTTTAAACTGGGGAGAGCTCTTGGAATGAACTTGTACCGTGGGACAGGGACATTACAGCGCCAGAGATCCAGGTTCAATCCTAACAATGGGTGCCGTTTGTACATTCTCCCTGTGACCACACGGGTTTTTTTCGGGTGCTCTGGTTTCCTCTCGCACCCCAAAGACATACAGGTTTGGAGGTTAATTGGCTTTGGTAAAAATTGTAATTTGTCACTAGTGTGTAGGATAGTGTTAATGTACTGGGTCATCATTGACCAGCATGGACCCGGTGGGCTGAAGGGCCTCTTTCCAAATTGTATCTCTAAAGCATAGATGAATATCGTAATTGGTTTAGTTTACTGATAAGATACAGTGAAAAACTCTTATGTTGCTTACTATCCAGTCAGTGGAAAGACTGAATGGTCTCAACCCGAGAAGTCACCTTTCTCCTGAGATGCTGCCTAACCCGCTTAGTTACTCCTGCACTTGGTGTCATTTTGCATCTTCAGTGGAAAGACTGTACATGAATACAATCAAGCTGTCCACAGTGTAATGTGAACCAAATGTTAAATGTTTAATGTGATGAGTAGAATTTTCTTTTTTTTTTCTCTGCGTAAAACTTGCTGCTTTGGTGTTCGGCTCTGCCAAAGCTGGCCATCCCAGTATAGGGACAAGTGTATGTTGCAGCATCCAGCTGTGGCCATGGTAGCCCTTTCCATTGTCACCGGCATTCGGTCAATTAAGGCAGGAGGAGGCAGAAACCACTCTTAAGCTGAACATTCTTGGAGGCCCTGATCCATAAAAAAAACACAGGCATCTGAATCTGTGCTGTTTAGGATATTGCCATTGGCTTCTGACTTTTTCAGAGGAATGTAATTCTGGGCAGTCAAATGAGTGATTTCTATTTTTTTTTTAAATATTTTTATTAGAGGCCATACATATTACAAATAATATAATTTTTTTCAGATATACTTATTACATCTTTCCAAAATTATATAAATATTACCAAGCCATGTATATAGGCCTCCATTTTTTTTTGATAGTATGAAAAAGAGAAAAAGAAAAAAGTATAAAGAAAGAATAGTGAGTAATTTAAAGAATATGATTATACTTGATTAAAAGGGGAAAAAAAAAATTATAAAATAAAATAAAAAACAAAAAAATAAAAAAATAAAAAAAATATTAAGAAAAAAAAACATATAACTAGTAAACCATTATTATACTTGAGGAAAAGAAAACAGAATGCATCTTATCAATGAATGGAACAATTTCTAATTATAATATATAGAGACAAGTATATAAATCTTAGATTAAACATTTTTGTTTGATCTTACCACCGGGTACTTGTTGAGTTTCAATGCCGAGCCCAGCTACCCCTTCATATAATCAGTGAATGGAGACCATATTTGTTCAAAAAGCTCAAGTTTATCCATTAGGATAAACCTAATTCTCTCCAATTGCAACGTCTCCAACATTTCCACTGTCCACATTTTAATTGTAGGGGATAATGGTCCCTTCCAAAATTTTAATATTAATTTTTTTCCAATTATTAAACAATAATCCAGAAAATTTCTTTGATTTGCTGTTAAAGTTTGGTTTGAATCTGAAACACCAAATATAATTAATTTTGGGGCAGGAATTAATGTAGTCTTTAAAACTATGGAAATAATTTTGAAAATCTCAGTCCAATAACTATTAAGTTTTGTACATATTACAAAACTGAGTTAAATGTCAGCACATAGAAGCTGATTTAGCACACAGTGGTGATATATTAGGAAAAATTCTATTTAATTTCTTTTTTGAGTAGTGTAATCTATGTAATACTTTGAATTGTATCAAAGTATGTCTGGCGTTTAACGAACAGCGATGAATTTGTTGTAAGCTTTCTTCCCAAAAATCTTCTGATATCGGTAAACCAGTTTCATTTTCCCATGTTTGTCGAAATAATTCAGTTTTTGGCATTTCCCTGTCCAAATGAATATTATATATATATGCTATTAATTTTTCTGTTGTTGGATGCTTATTAAGTACTTCATCCAGTAAACCTGGATCTCTATTTCTGTAATCTTGCGTATTTAATTTGACATAATCTCTAATTTGTAAATATCTAAATAAATTATTTGCTTGCAATCCATAAATCTCTTTTAACTCCTGAAATGAGAGAAATTTCCCATTCCTGTAAAGGTGTTCTATCCTTATTATTCCTAAATTTTTCCAATGTCTAAACCCCACATCCAATGTCGAGGGCTTAAACATAGGATTATTCATAATTGGTAAACAAAGTACCATAGTTTCTAAATGTAAAGCCTTAATGATTTGTTTCCAAATACGTATATTATTTAAAATTATAGGATTTTCCTTATATGTTTTTTTTTGTACCACCCCAGGGGCAAGGAATATTGTGCTTATATCGAATGGGAAACAATCTTCCTTTTCTATTCTTAACCAAACCGGGTCCTGTTCCATCTGTTTTCAGATATTCTGTTTTCTATCTGATTTCTATTTTTAAGTCTGTGGCAAATATTTAAAAAAATGTTTCTTGCACTTTTCAGGGGACGGATGCCAGAATGGTACAATAAAGTATTTGGACACTTGTGCGCAGCAGAAGTTGTTAGAATACGGGACTCTTTTCTTATTCACGGCTCCGGCAGTCAAGAAAACAAGCATTAGGAGACACCTTCCAACAAACTAGCCTGCATAACTCTGAAGCACGATGCTTCAAAGAATAACTCTGCTTGTAAGGAAACTGTGGTGGACCTGCGTTACATGTCTATGAGAGGTCTGCTTGAATCAGACCTTGAATTAATTATTTTATTTTTTATAAAATTCTTAATTTTGACCGTAGCGATATACTTTAAAAAGCTGCTTAAATCATTCATGAGGGCTGTGATATAGGCCTTTACTGGAATACAGTTGGATTAATGGTCTTTAATTACAAATGAAGTACAAGCATACATTGCATTTGCTTCTTCTAGGCCACAATTGCTTCTGTGAAGCATCAAGCATTTTGTATACTATAAATCATGTCTATGTACAAGAATACCCTGGTGCGTTCATTGATTTGCTTTTTTTTCATATTACAATCCATAACTTAATAGTTTATGAACCATTTTATTTTTTCAGAGTTTCTGATTTTTCTGGTGTGCTTGCTTTGTTCAGGTATCTAGTTAACATGGAAGCAAAGTGTGTTGCTAAGGAACTGAAATGTGGGAGATTGTGTAAAACGTGGTGTCTGGTACACTTCTTGCTTGGAACGCATTGGCATGCTAGAACGACACCCAACAATTGATCAGAGTCCAGTAGAAGTAAAAGTTTCAAGATAGTAACTTGTGTGAAAGACAATGGGGACCACTTCAGGGCCACTTCTCTCCATCTGAATTGTGCTAGATGCCTTATACATTTCTGCATCTAGGAGTTCTGCCAACACTGTCCACCACTACAGCCTAAGATTTGCTCTGAGCATGAGAGCAACCTTGATCCCTTTCAATATTGTTTGTCAACACCAGCAATGTCTTAACGGTAGAAGTTCTTTGGATGAACAATACTATATACTTCACACCACCCACTATTCAAGAGCCTTGTGTAGTCCATTTTTAAATGCGATGATAACTTTATACACACATAACCTCAGCCAGACTATGCTACATTTTCAACAAACAGCATGCTGCTTATTTTATCCAAAGTAACCTGACGTTCCAAAGTTGCTGTTGCTATGGAGTAATAGATGATACATCTTTTATAAACAATAATAGGGAAAGGAATAGGAATTCAATGATAGAGAACATTTTGGATCATTTCTGATTTTCTGGCAGAGTAGACTTGATGGGCCAAATGCCCTAATGCTGCTCCTATCTTTTTGGGGACGCGTTGACTTTGTCTTTTCCGTGATATATTGTGGCAATGTTAGCCTTTTTGCATGTTGAGATGAAGTAAAGTTCTTGGATTAGAAGCGGCTCCTTTTGCTTCCCCTTCTGAAGCAGAAAATTGTTGTATCTCAAATTGCCAGCATTTCCAACATTTTAATCACCAGCATCGGCTGAAAATCAACTCTGAACATAAAGGCTCGCCATACCATGACTTAGTGATAGCTTGCAGCCTCCCCAGACATTGCAACCAAGCCCACTACATTTCCTGGGGTGAGGAGGAGAGCATTTGCCTTGATGGGGATCAGTCTCCCCGGGTGCAACATGAGCAGCACCTGTTACCAAGCCAAGATTGTAATTGGCAATTCTCTGCTCCTGTCTCCCAATGATATTCAGAAAATGATTTTTTGATTAAAGTGGTTTTGATTAAGACCAGAAATTATGAGATTGTTAGAATCCCATTGTGTTGAGTTTAAAAAATAAAAAATAAAAGTTCACAGAAGCTACAAATCTGGAAAAAAAATGCTGAGGAACTCTCGTGCCTTCTGCTTTATCTCTGTTCTTTCTTTTCCTCCCCCCCCCCCCCCCCCCCCCCCATTTCTCTGCTTGTTTTATCTCTCAACTTTTTCCTGTTCTGATGAATGGTTATCACTCGAAACATTGTTTCTTTTTCTGCAGATGTTTTCCTGACTAGCTAAGTGTTTCCACTATTTATTATATAGAGCGCAAGGAACAGCGTGTCCACAAAGGTTACTGATTGTGGTAGAAACCCGGCTAGTAACCCATCATGGAAGAGAACTTGCAATTCCTAACTGCTTCAGTCCCAAAGCTACAGGTTTGACTCGTATTGGCCTGTAGGTTTTAATTGGGAATTCAATCGCCACCTTCTCAGGGTATCAGTAGTGGCAAATAATGCAGCCTTTCCTGAGAGCAAACAGATTGAAAGTTACTGCACTTATTTTTGGTTGTCCAAACCAAGATCCTGGTCAGGATCCACTCGACCAAATCTAAGAGGTCAATCCAGTATTTGGAAATCCCCACTTAATGCAATGTCCTGGGAAAGACAAGTAAAAGCCCCAGTATTCAAAGCAACCTCGGGAGAAGTTCAGGCACAATTCTGCCGCTGTTACTGTTGGAAGAGTTGTTAGAATGTTCTGGTTTTTCAGATCCCATACAGTAATACAAAATATCTTGCTGTTTTTTGTGACGTACGGCAGTCTGATCAATATGTTTTACTTGGATGGTGGGACCAGAACTGTGGTGTTGTGCACACTATGTGTACGCTTTAGAGCTATTTCCAGGAATATGTGGGCGTGGTGTCACATTTGTGTGGTGAGCCTCCAAATAAAGTTTTGATCACATTTTGTTTATTTAGTCTTCATCATATTTTTATAATAGAACCAACATTCTTCAAGGGTTTCCTATTCATGGTGTTTGATACTATTTGTAAAGGCAAGCAATGGAAGATCCCCCAACTTTATTAATGAGATAATTCAGACGTACTAAACATAATCTTTAACCTTTTTAATGCTTTTATTTTTGTTTTAATCTTTTCATCCTCACTTGACAATCATGAGAGTTTGATAACAACCATAGGGTGCTAGGTGCCAAGAGGTCCTCAAATAGAAAGTAGCCTTTCTTACAGGTTTTACTGTAACATTATTGTTTGCTTGAGGCTTTAAATGGAATGTAGTTAATACAATAAGCTGCCATTGGGGATTCAATGCCCCTTTGTTAATATGTGGGAGCTGGAGCCCTAAGTGAGCAGAATTTAAAAGAAGGATTTATCTAATATTGTTTAAAATATTTACCGTTCAGTGTTATGTAAAGAGCATTTAGTGAAATTTGTGGCAATGAAAGCAAATTTTATTCATAATTATATCAGTGTTGTCCCTTCATTTAAAAATGCTAGCTTGTCTTTTTGTCTGTTTTGTTACCAGAATTTTTGTTCTTTGTAGAATTTGATGTCACTGTATATACCATTGTATTATAAACACATACACGTGTCTAGCCGCATACTGCCAAATAGGGATAACGCATGTTATTAATTATTTAAATATTCATGTATTTATACCTCAATTATACTTTTTTGTACCTTTTTAAAATATTGTACATATTTTACTCAGTGCTAAGGCATAAAGAACCTAGAATGTGTTTATATCTTTGTATGTCTGTACAGTTATAACCATCAAGTGCACTATTAAATGTGTCAAATAAGATTAATTGTTCCTTCTTGTGAACTTTGTTTGCATGCTCTAGCAAGGTATCAGAGCAACCACATCAGTAATGTTCCGGCATTTTAGGCAACCTTGGCCAGTTTGGTCGATGCACCTTGACCTGTTCTGTTTGGTTCACTTGATTGGGCTTACACTTTTTCAATGTTAATTTAAAAATCCAACCATAAAGCTTAGTTTAAAGACACAGCCTGGAAACAGACCCTTCTGCCACCATCCACACTGACCATCAATCATCTGTTAACACTACTTTTATGTTATCCCATTTTAACATCCACTCACTATAAGACGCAATTTACAGAGGCCAATTAACTTGCAACCCCACACGTCTTTGGGATGTGGGAGAAAACCTGGGCACATGGAGAAAACCCACATGGTCACAGGACGAATGTACCCAATGTCAGGATCAAACCCAGATCTCTGGCACTGAGGCAGCAACTCTACCAGCTACGCCACTGTGGCAAGATCTGATTGCACCAATAATTGAGAGTAATTGAGGTGAAATCATGAGTTTCATTCTGTGCCAGCCCTGCAGGACTCGGTGATATCCAGCTAGCTGAGGAACGAGGCTTAATTACTTGTAACAATAAGACAAGATCAATGACTGCTTATTTTCCACTTGTTCAGAGGACTGTTCAATTCTTCACGTGGGTTTGACAGAACTGTTGTGGCACAGAAGGGACCATTTTGAGCCTATACTTCATCCATCCAGTCAGTCCTATCACTTTGCTACTCCCTGCAGCTTTGTTATCAGTACCCACTTAGCAGATGGGGGACAATTGTTTACCATTCTCTGGATGTGCAGGTTTACTGATCCACCTGCAGCTCAACTCGGTCTTATGGCTGGTTGCTCTAATAACCTGAACGTAATGCTGGTGGAGGGGTAGAGGAGAGGCCGGAGGGAGGGGTGGCTGGTATAACCCTGAGTAGTATTAGCAAACCGTGAACATCTTATATGTTTCAATAAGATCCCCTCTCAACCTTCTAAATTCCAGAGTGTACAAGCCCAACCGCTCCATTATCTCAGCATATGACAGTTCCGCCACGCTGGGAATTAACCTCGTGAACCTATGCTGCACTCCCTCCATAGCAAGAATGTCGTTCCTCAAATTTGGAGAACAAACTGCACACAACACTTCAGGTGTGGACTCACTACGGCCCTGTACAACTACAGAATTACCTCATTGCTCCTATACTCAACTCCTCTTATTATGAAGGCCAACATGTCATTAGCTTTCTTCACTGCCTGCTGTGTCCTTTGTGGTGTGTCTGTCCAGGTGGCCACCTGTACTTGATGTGGGTAGACTGGTGCACAGACAGCCACCACGTGGGTTCCTTGCAGTGATAGAACCAGGTCCAACGTCATGGACTCTATTGCGATTGGGATTCTCCCTGCCACAGCCTTTTTCTGCCTTGTGGTGCTCTACCTACTGGCCAGCCACCACCCTCTGCCAGTTTCACTGCTGAGATCTTCTTCCCGGGCCGCACTTTGTCAGGAACCTTCCTCTCGACCTGCCAGCCATGGATGACCCTGGCGGGGGCACAGCCCTGAATAATTTCGCCCTCAGGAATTTAGGCACGCAATTTTCTCTAAGTGACCAGGGGTGACCCTCGGTGAGGAGATCGCAGGGTGTGGGCCAGACAACAGGAAAAAGTCCTGGGAGGGATTGAGAATTAGTTTATTGTCACGTGTACCGAGGCATAGTGAAAAGTTCTTGTGTGCTATCCAGGCAAAGAAAAGAATATAGATGATTGCAATCATAGAGTGATACAGTGTGGAAACAAGCCCTTCAACCCAACCTGCCCACACCGGCTAACATGTCCCAGCTACACTAGTCCCACATGCCTGCGTTTGGTCCATATCCCTCCAAACTAGTCCCATCCAATCAGCCATCCATAGTGTACAGATGCAGGGTAAAGGGTACAACATTTAGTGCAAGATAAAGACTGATTATAGTTAGTTCAAAGGTCTCCAATGAGGCAGATGGGAGGTCAGGACTACTCTCCTGTTGTTGAGAGGATGGTTCAGTCAGGACCTGATAACAGCTGGGAAGACACTATCCCTGATTCTGGAGGTATGAATTTTCATACAAGGCAGTGTCAATGGAAGAGAGGTTGGGCTGCGTGATGGTCTGGGCTACATCCACAACTCTGCAATTTATTGCGGTCTTGGATGGAGCTGTTCCCAATCCAAGCTGTGATAACATATCCAGGTTAAATGCCTTGAGTTACAGAAACAAACTGGAATTGAGTATGCAACAAGGATGCAAGTACAAATATCGGCTGTGGTGCTCCCCAGGAAAAGGAAGAGATAGTGTCGTTGGCTTCATGTCAAACCCATTGTTCGGCACGGACTGGAAGGGCCGAGAGGGCCTGTTTCCGTGCTGTAATTGTTATATGGTTATATGGTTTATATTGTTATACTCAGCTATGGCAGTCTTGTCCCAAACCTGCTCCAGAGCAGAAGCAGAGGTGGTAGTGGAAGGTTGTTTCTCAGACTGGAGCCTGTGACTAGTGGCGTGCCTCAGGGATCAGTGCTGGGTTTGTGGTTTATATCAATGATGCAGAAGAGAATGTACAAGGCATGATTAGTTAGATTGCAGATGACACTAAAGTAGTAGTATTGTAGACAGTGAAGATGGTTATCAGAAATTACAGCAGTATCTGGAACGGCTGGTCAAGTAGGCTGAGGCTAATGGAGTGTAATGCGGATAAGTGTGAGGCATTGCACTTTGGAAAGTCAAACCAGGGCAGGACTTTCACAGTAAATGGTTGAACCCTAGAGAGTGTTGTAGATCGGGGGGTACAGGTACATATTTAATTGAAAGTCACGTCACTGGCCAACGTGGTGATAAAGACAGCATTTGAAACATTGGCTTTCACCATTCAGGCAAGCAACTATTGAAGTTGTGATGTTATGTTACAGTTGGACAAAAACTTGGTGGGGCTGCATTTGGAGCATTGTGTTCAGCTTTGGTCACTGTGCTATTAGGAAGGATGACATTAAACTGTAAAGAGTGTAGAAAAGATTAATAAGGACGACGCGGGAAGGTTGGGCAAGGTAGGACTTTATTCCTTGGAGTGCAAGAGGCTGAGGGGTGATCATATAGAGGAGTATAAAATCATGGGGCGAATAGATAAGGTGAACACACAGTTCTTTACTCAGGGTAGGGGAATCAAGAACCAGAGGACATAGGTTTAAAGTGAGAGGGGAAATATTTAATAGGAACCTGAGGAGCACCTTTTTCACACAGAGGGCGCAGGGTATATGGAAAGAGTTGCCAGTGGAGGTAGTGATGCCAGCATTTAAAAGACATTTGGACAGGTAAACGGATATAAAAGGTTTAAGGGGTGTAAGCCAAACACAGGCAAATGGGGCCAGTTTAGATGGGGCATATTTGTCGTCATGAACGAGTTAAACCAAAAGGCCTGTTGATGCGCTACAAATTGACTTGTTTTCTAATTGTGCTTTGCATTAATGACTAGTTTTTACAGTCTTTTAGTTTCTCACTGTCTTGTATAATTTATGTATGATTTTACGTTTTGTGTCTTTGTGCCTGTAATACTGCTGCAAACGAGATTTTAATTGTAGCTGTACCTCACCTTACTTGTGCAGATGACTCCACAGTCAAAAAGGCCCAACTGAGGATGTACTTCCTGCGACAGCTGAGGAAACACAATCTACCACAGGCAATAATGGTCCAATTCTATACGGCCATCGTAGAGTCTGTCCTCACCTTCTCCATCATGGTCTGGTTTGGCTCAGCCAACAAGAACGACATCCGGAGGCTGCAGTGAATCGTCCGATCAGCTGAGAAGGTTGTTGGCTGCAACCTTCCCCCCCCCCCCCCCATTGACGAACTGTACACTGCAAGGGCCAGGAAGTGAGCGGGTAAGATCATCTCTGACCCCCCTCACCCTGGCCACAAACATTTAAACTATAATGTTTTATTATAAATGTTTAAAGTTTCATGTGTCATTGTTCCGAATAAATTTCAAGATCCTCCTTTATGTCTACAAAGCCCACAATGGGCTTGCCCCCACCTACATTAAAAATCACCCACCACACCACCTCCAGGTCCCTCAGATCGGCTGACTTGGGGTTGCTGAACATCCCGCGGTCTAGGCATAAGCTCAGGGGCGACCGCGCCTTTGCGGTTGCAGCTCCTAGACTGTGGAACAGCATCCCTCTTCCCATCAGAACTGCCCCCTCCATCGACTCATTTAAGTCAAGACTAAAAACTCATCTTTACTCTCAAGCCTTTCTTGACGTCCTCTGAGCGAGGGCTATATGTATGTAGTGATGTTTGTATTTAATCTATGAACCACTGTTGTTTGTTATTCTTGTACCAACGTAAAGTACTTTGGCCAACGAGAGTTGTTTTTTAAATGTGCTATATAAATAAAAGTGACTTGACTTGACTTGTTACTTGCGAGCGGAGCACCAAGGCAAATTCCTTGTATGTGTACATACTTGGCCAATAAACATATTAATTCATTAATTCAATAAACCCGAGTACACTTGACTATACTCTGGTGAAATATCAGATGCACAGACAATGAGCAGCCTCCGGACAGGCAGCAGAATAAATGGATAGGCTTCAGGTGACATAAATCACAGGAGATTTTAAATCAACCACCTGATTCTTGCATCAGAACATTAACTTTTTGATGTTTAATTTTCTAGGGTGGTGAATCTGTTGAATCCATTGCCCCTGATGGCTGTGGAGGCCAAGTCCATGGATGTTTTTAAGGCAGAGATTGATAGATTCTTGATTCTTATGGATGTCAGGGGTTATGGGGAGAAGGCAGGAGAATGGGGTTGAGAGGGAAAGATAGATCAGCCATGATTGAATGGCAGAGTAGACCTGGTGGGCTTCTTGGCCTAATTCTGCCCCTATAACATGAACTTATGCTGATTAAAAAGGCAGATGTGTTTCTGAACTCAATGTTACATATGTGAAAGTAAAAGCACACCATTTTCCGCCACGTGGGGAAGTGTGGAATATGTTAAGTTGCGACTGCTGATTCCACGGAGTGCTTGCCGCTGGTATTCACGGCTCTGAAGTCAGAGCAAAGTGACATAAACAGGCAGCCAGCAGAAAGCAAGTGATAACTGTGACTGGCACTGGGACTGGCCAACATTTTGCCCTCATGAAAAGAGAGTGGGCTGAGTTTGGAATAAATGCTGGGGAGATCAAATGCTAGGGAGCAGCAAATGTACTCCAAAAGTTTCAGTAGCATAGATCAGTGTGAGCAAAGCTTTCACACATTGGTCATAGACACAAAGTGCCGGAGTAGCTCAGCTCGTCAGGCAATATCTCTGGAGAAAAATGATGGATGATGTTTCAGGTCGGGACCCACATCTATATACCAGCATCTGCAGTTCCTTTCCACACAATTCTTGCACACATCGGTGTCAGCTTTCACTTGTGTCACCCGGCATTAACAAGTATTATAACCCCATCAATGGGCTTTCTGTGATGGAAGCATCATCTAAAGGCCCAGTTGTATCAAGCAGGAGCCCCTCTCATGAGCATCACGCTGAGGGCACTTTGCCTCAGCCATGGTAGGTGTCTTGTGTGGCTCTAGACATCACCGTGCTGACCACAATGGGCATCTCAGCAACAGCCAGCACAATGTTAGTGTCAGTGGGGGCACAAGAACAATGGCCGAGAGACATGCATGGAGTAGGCATGCTGTCGGCCTTCCTGCGGACACTGAGGCCTTGGTTTGTTAACTCCACACTCTGCTCTGGAAACACAATCAGCAAGAAACCAATGTGAACTTTCATTCTTTCAAGTTACTTCCTGCGCATTCCTCTCTCCTTACTCGTGTTCTAGTGCAGATCCTTCTCACTGACCCTCAAAACCTCACAGGAAGTTTACGTCTGTAATATTCCTACCACGGTGTGACTTAACAAAACAATTCTCTTCATTGAAAGAGTAGCCTATCCATTAATGTAAAAGAGGATTGTAGCATATTTAATATACAGTAAATAGGCAAACAAGAATACATTGCAAGATTGACTCATCTGGAATATCTATTTGTTTCAGACAGAATAATAAATGAAATTGTAAGTGCATTTGTCATCACTTTCCAAACTCAGATTCAGAAGCTGAACCAATGACCTGGTTAATTGTATATGTTGCTCCTTTATTGAAGAAAGTAGCAAGCAGGAAAATACAAACCTGTCACTTCACATCAGATATGGGGAATTTGCTGCAGTTTGTCATCAACAATTGGCCGATTGAATGTTTGGGCAAGTATGGGCTGATTAGAGTGAGTCAGCGCAGATTCGTGAGGGATTGCTCATGTTCGGCTCATCTAGTTGGATTTTTTGATGAATGATGAATGGGTCGAGTCCAAAGAGATCCACAATTAAGATGGAGACACAAAAAACTGCAGAAGCTGGAATCTTGAGCAAAGCACAAAGTGTGTGGAACTCAGCGGGTCAGGCAGCATCTGTGGAGGAAATGGGCAGGCGACGTTTTATTGGCAAATGGATGGAGTAAAGTGACAGAAGCTAGAGGTGCAAAAAGGAACAAACATGTGTCTGATGAGAAGAGGAGTGAAATGCAATGTAGGGGGAAAGGTTATGGACGGAATACCTCGGACTATAGGTCATAGCCTCAGAATTAAAGGACATTCCTTTAGGAAGGATATGAAGGCTTTGGAAAGGGTGCAGAGGTTTACCAAAATAATGCCTGGATTAGGAGGCATTTGCTACAGGGAGATGTTGGATAGACTTGGATTGTTTTATCTCCATTAATTATCCTTGTGAATCTTTTTGACACCGCTTACAGCTTAATCAAGTGTTCTTCTATCTCAGCAAACAGAATTGCACAATAAGTCCAAGAACAGCCTCACCGGTCAGTGTCGTACAGTTGCAACATTATATCCCAACCCTCATTCTCCATACCCAGTCCCCTATGAAGTCAAGTGTGCTATACACATTCTTAGGCACCTTGTCCCCCTGTGTCACTGCTTACAGAGAACTACTTAGGTATTTGTACCTTTGTTTCTACTTCCTGTTATGTTCAGCACTTCACGTCTCAGGCACTGCGGAACCTCACTGCCAGGGCCCTCACCCAGCCCCTCACACATTGCAGCTGCTAAGGAATTTGTAGATCATTATGTTACTTGACTTCTTGTAATAAGGATATTAGGAATGTTTGTCACTTCAGATTTACTGCAGTTCGCCCAAGTAACTTGCAGTAACTTGTGGACTCATACGAACTGCAGCAAATTTGCAGTGATGAACTTTCCGAATACCCTCATGTTACATGTAATGTTAGAGAATGACCAGCAGATGTCAGCATTAACCCAATTTATCAAATTCTGTTCTCAAACTTGCTTTGCATTCAAAACGATTGCACTGTTGTGGCACTAATAAAATATTTCACTAAATATACAGACATCTGTGTCCAAAGCCCAAATGTGTACATCAAAGTCCAAATGTGTACATTTGGACTTTGTTGCAGAGATACGAAGAATCGAGGTTTCACATTCCCACTTATTCCATCCCATTTATATTCATTACATTTTATTTATTTTCAATTCAATCTTTAGTTGTCATTGTGCAGTGTACAATACACAGACAACAAAATGCAGTTGGTATCTCCGAAGGGCGAACTTATGAATGAACAAGTAATTGCGCAGTAGTATAAGTATTGCACAGTAGTATGAGTTAATATACATCTATACATATACAGTGTCCGGAGGGGGGGGGGGGAGAAGGGGTGGAGACAGGCAGTCATTGAGGTGCAGCATTGAGATGTGTGACAGCCGCAGGGAAGAAGCTGTTCTTGAGCCTGCTGGTATGGCAGCGGAGGGACCTGTAGCGTGTCCCGGATGGGAGGAGGGTAAACAGTCTATGGTTGGAGTGTGAGCTGTCCCTGGCAATGCTGTGCGCCCTGCGCAGGCATCGTCTACTATGGACAGACTCAATGGAGGGGAGTGAGGAGCCTGTGATTTCCTTATGAGATATGAGGGAGCCATTTGGCCCATCAAGTTTATGCTGCTCTCACAGCAATCCCATCCCGCCACTTAGTTCCCTGTAACCTCGCATCTCTCTGATTCTCGTCAACGCCATCCATCTATGTTCAGGATAATTTACAGTAGCCAATTAATCTACCAGTTAGTGCACCATCAAAGGAGGAAACCCACGGAGAAAACTCCACAAATACAGCACCAGAGCCAAGATCAAACCCAGGTCACTGGAGCTGCGTGGCAGCAGCACAGTACTTCTGTTCTTTAGCTCTGTCAGAGGCTTATAGTTACAGAGGTTGGATACACTTGGATTGTTTGCTCTGAAACATTGGAGGATGAGGGGAGGCGATAGAAGTACATAAAATTATGAGAGGAATAGATTGGGAAGACAGTCAGAGTCTATTTCCCAGAGTGGAAATGTCCAACTCCAGAGGCCATAGCTTAGGAGTGAGAGGGGGAAAGTTTAATGGAGATGTGCGGGGCAGGTATTATACACAGAGAGTGGTGCGGGCCTGGAATGCTTGCCAGGAGTGGTGGTGGAGGCAGATATGATAGTGCTGTTTAAGAGGCTTTTGCTTTTAGATAGGCACAAGGGAGTGCAGGGAGTTGAGGGATTTGGATCATGTACTGGCAGATAGGATCAGTTCAACAAGGCATCATGTTCGGCACAAACCTTGTGGGCAGAACATCCCGTTCCTGAGCTATACGGTTCTATGTTCTACTCTAAAAACAGCAGACATCTGTTGTCACTTACTTTTAAGTATTGTGTTATTTTGTTTCTCATCATTATCTTTGAACCTTCTCGTACTTGCTAACATAGAACCTGTCTGTCCAGCAACAAGATATTGGCAGCAATGGTCCTTCCTCTACCTCTCCGTAGACCAAGGCAGGCCATTAGCCGGCCATTTTTGCAAGGAAGCCCCAAAGCATGAAAATGAGGGGACCCTCACTGGGGACATAATGGGACTGCCCTTGGAGAATGTGGCTTTTCAAACCAGCACACTTGGGGTTGTCTAAATGTGTTTGCATGGATCCTCCAAAGTTCTGCTGCTGAGTGCAAGAGCAAACTGGCCTCAGTTGCAATAGTTCACCATATCTTAAACTGCTAGCAGTTGGTCCTCATTAAACTACAGGGTTCAGTGCCAGAGTGGTTGGAGTGGAAAGAAGCTAAGGTGAAAGTGACCACTTATAGTAGGATACTTGGTCACTTATAGTAGGATACAGGCATGTGGCACATGCCAGATCACATCCGTACCTTCTTGGGTAAATGTAATTCAGTTTACAGTCAAGTCATCACATTTATTTCTATAGCACATTTAAAAAACAACTCTCGTTGACCAAAGTGCTTTACATTTGTACTAACCTATTACAGTGACTTAGTAAAAAAATAAACTATAAATATTTGCATCCGAACGAAAAGGTTGGATCAAAAAGTCAAAGAGCGAAAGACAATGGCCCAAGCCGACTGCCTGCCCCTTTTCCGGGGTTACGTCCATGCCTGGGTGGTATTAGAAAGGGATTACACGCTGTCCACGGGCACCCTGTGGGATTTCCAGGACCGCTGGGCACGAAAGACAATAAAATACCACTTCATGTTTAGTGTTACTTTATTCTGCAATAAGTTAAAAATACATAAGCTGGAGATATTTAAACATTGAAAGATTGTGAAAGCCAATGTGACAATAGTACATCAAAACACTGGGAACATTGCATTTTTTATGGTTTGTGCAGAGAATCTACACCCTTGCCCAGCCATCATAGTGAAAGAAATTCATGTCACCAGAATGAGATTTTGAAAATTGCTGCAGATTTGAAATATTTGCTGCCACAAAGGAATCCTGAGAACGGTGGTTGTCTGTGGATAACTAACTTATTGCATTGACCCCTGTTTAAAAGTTTCTTCAAGGGGAGCAGTAAGATATACAGATTGTGCTTTAATAAAGTCACAAAGGCAACCAGAATATTTAGCTTATCGTAAATGATATATTTGTATTTTCAAAAAACAAGCAAAGAGCATCACAACATCTTATCCCGATGGGTGGAAAAAGGCAACTAAGCAGATTACCTTAGAGTTATATTAATTTGGAAAACCATGTTCCAAGATGACTATTGCAAGAGTAGAAAGGCAAAATACCAAGGGATATTCCAACTCCCAACAGGAAATTCAGAAAAAAAACCTCCTGAAATTGCTGGCAATGGTTTCATAAAATCGGTTTCAATTAGTTTAAAAAAAATTCCTCACTCGAAAAATGTACTGCCATGAATTTTACTTGCAACAAATCCAAGTGGCTGAACGAAAATCCATACAAACAATGTTGTCCTATGCATATCGACAAGGTTGTGCCTGATTTTTACTTCCTGTAAAAAAAATTATATACCCAATGGTTGCGGGTAAATAGACTTGTGATGGCACCAGCAAATGTCAACTGTTTCAATGGATCCCTTCACTGGCAGTAGACACATTATATTCCCTTTGGAACACTGATGCCTAAGACAGGAATGTTAATCGGTGGAAGTCAGAGCATTAAATGTGAGTCCACAAGTCATGTTGCAGATTTATAGGACTTTAATTAGGCCACATTTGGAATATTGTGTGCCGTTCTCATCGCTCCATAACACGTAGGATGTGGAGGAATTGGAGTGTGTGCAGAAGAGCCAGTTGCCTGGATTAGAGGGCATTAGCTATAATGATAGGTTGAACAAAACTTGGAACGCCAGAGGTTAAGGGGAAACCTGATAGAAATATATAAAATTATGAGATAGGGTATGCATGCAGAACCTTTCTCCCTGGGTGGAAATGTCAAAGTCTGGAGGGCATAGCTTTTCGGTAAGAGGAGCAAAATTTAAAGGAGATATGTGGAGCAAGTATTTTGTTCTTTTAACACAAAATGTGGTGGGTGCTTGGAACTCGCTGCAGGGGTTGTGATGGAGGTAGATACGACAATGGCATTCAAGAGACTTTTACATAGGCACATGGATATGCAAAGAATGGAGGGGTATGGATCACGTGCAGGCAAATAAGATTAATTTAACCCAGCATCAAGCTCGGCACAGACCCTGTCTGCCAAATAGCCTGTTATGTCCCATACTGCTCTATGTTCTACGTTCTATGTAAACTAAGTGAGCATTAGGTTGCACTCAATTACAACTCTCTATGTTGTTTAACAAAACATTTAATGCAGCTTACTTCCCACAGACCATTGACCATTTCTCTTTGCACAGATGCTGCCTGACATGCTGTTTTTCCAACATTTTCTGTATTGTACAAGCTCAACGTGACATAGGACATTGAAAGAGAGTGAGCAATGCATGATTTCATGTCACAACCAGCAAGCAATTCCACCTACCTGCCTTGCCCCATCAAATTCCTTTATTATTTTGGACAGAGGAAATTC
Organism: Raja brachyura; assembly: GCA_963514005.1. The sequence goes on from OY740781.1 coordinate 78,222,810, forward strand.
AGGTAAGCTATCCTCTGATATAATTCTTCTGAATCTACAGTACATTACATCATTTCCAAAGACAAGCATGATTAATAAAAAAGCTCATCCATATTCTACAATATCGGCTATGCGATGGACAAGTTTGGTTCAGAGATACAGCGTGGAAGCAGGCCCTTCGGCCCACTGAGTCCATGTCGACCAACGATCGCCGCACACCAACTCTATCCTACACGCACACTAGGGACAATTTATCAATTTTCCAAAGCCAATGAACCTACAAACCTGTATGTCTTTGGAGTGCGGGAGGAAACCGGGTACCTGGAGAAAACCCATGCAGGTCCGTACAACGTCCGTACAGACGGCGCCTGTAGTCAGGATTGAACCTAGGGCTCTGGCGCTGTAAGGCGGCAACTCTACCGCTGCACCACTTGTCTGCTGCATACATTGATGACATGCGCATGTGTCCTTCCAAAGGGGTGTAAATATAAACACCTGCTCAACATATAAGAGGCATTTAGACAGGCACATGAACAGGTAGGGGTTGGACGGATATCAACCACATGTAAGTGTATAAGATCATGAGAGGAATGGGAGGAATGGATAGGACAAATGCACAGAGTCTTCTACCCAGAGTAGAGGAATAGAAAACCACAGGACATAGGTTTAAGGTAAGGGGGAAATGATTTAATAGGCACTTGAGGGACAATATTTTATTACACAAAGGGAGGTAATGGAATGTGCTGTGGGGGAGGTAATAGAGGCAGATATTATCACAATAATTAAGAAACATTTAGATGAGTACATGGATAGGATAGGTTTAGAGCGATATGGTCCAAAGGCATGCAGGTGGGACTAATGTAGATGAGGCACGTTGGTTGGCATGGGCAAGTTAGGCCGAAGGGCATGTTTCTATGACTACGAGGTGGGATTAGTTTAAATTGACATCATGGTTGTCAAAGTCATCGTGTCGAAGGGTCTGTTCTTGTGCTGTACTGGTCTATGTTCTCTTACGTTTGCCAGACACTTTGTAACAATTTGTAGGCTATTATCCTTTATCATCGCTATTTTTTTGCATATCATTCATTGTTCTTTATCTCTCCACATCACCGTCTATATCTCTCGTTTCCCTTATCCCTAACCAGTCTGAAGAAGGATCTCGACCCAAAACGTCACCCATTTCTTCTCTCCAGAGCTGCCTGACCCACTGAGTTACTCCAGCTTTTTGTGTCTATCTTCGGTTTAAACCAGCATCTTCAGTTCCTTCTTACACAGGCTATTAATTATTCTTCACTCATTAATACAAAAACTCTACTTTGAATTCAAATGATGTACAAAGTTAGAACTTCGACATATAAATATGACATCTGTGCATAAAAAATTATAAAAAATATCTCGCAGTGCACTATTACTTAATATATTATCCGCACATGGGATGAACAACAAAAGATTTACACATAATGCTCGCAGACGTTATTTAAATACTAAACAGCTTAAAACAAATGGAACAGTATCATATAACTTCTGACAAGTTCCAAAGAAATAATGTTGATTAATCTTTATTGATCTGATAACCTGTGTGAGATAGATAACCCTTTGTGAGATATCATCTTTTTTTAGAAAATAGATTTGGGATATTTCAAAACAGAATATGCTCTGCCATAACCTCTTCTTGTGCTTTTGGAAACTTGATTCCTTGGGAATAACCAGCCTCCCCGTTGCAATGCCCACGAGGAGTTCAGAACTTAATCAAGATTTGAACTTGCACCAAAGCAGCTACCTCTATGATTGAAAGGAACCATCAGGGTAGGTCCAAAGCACCTCATATTTTGTTTGGACAGCTTACAACCCAGTGGTATGAACATTGATTTCTCTAATTTCAAATAACCCTTGCATTCGCTCTCTCCCCCATCCCTCCCTCCTAGGTGTCTTGCTAGTTTCACTGTTTATATCCTTTCATTATCACCTCTTCCACAGCCAACCACAGTTTTCTTGAGTCATCGGTTCCAACTCTGATTGATTCTGTACCTTTTCATACCTCTCGTTTCCCTCTCCACTGACTCAGTCTGAAGAAGGGTCTCGACCTGAGACGTCACCTATTCCTTTTCTACGGAGATGCTGCCTGACCTGCTGAGTTACTTCAGCGTTTTGTGTCTATCCAAGGTGCATACATGCCACTCTTTCTTTGGGCTGACAGAAGTCACGAGATGTCCTGGCCACTGGGGGCAAATGACAGACCTTCTGGTAGAATGGGACCAACCCTTGGCAAGCATACATCATAACTACCCTTCTGATCCCACTGTGAGCACAGCAATAGGGAACATTAACGGAAACACCCAGGCTGTTAACCTCTGCACATCAAGTCACATTGAGGGGATGATTATACAAAGTATGTTGGGAGAGGGATGGAGTACAGCACACTATATAGCACCACCAAATTATGGAGTAGTGTAAGGGCACATGTGGGAGTCGAAACATGAAAAGAGCAGGTATTGAACAACAAGGAGTATGAGAGGACTCCTGGCTCCAGTAAGAAGGTAATATTTAAACCCTTGTGGCAACCCTTCTGCTGCTTCACCCTTTAAAATAACCAATCAATGAGGAGAGAATTGTTGCTTTCAATTGCCTCCCCATTCATTAATGAGTGAGTAGTGCCAACATTAATCAGATCCTTCGAATTGTGCCCAATTATATCCAAAATATTAATCAATCTGAAGAAGGGTTTCGACCCGAAACATCACCTACTCCATTTCTCCATAGATGCTGCCTCACCCGCTGAGTTTCTCCAGCATTTTTTGTCTACTTTCAAAGCATTAATCTTGTAACTCTGGTCACTACGTAGTTTAAAATATAATTTTATACAATGGTATTTATATTGTGCTTAACGTGAGCAAAATTGAAAACAATTTTGTTGCAATCTGTGATTAAAATAGTGGTTCAAGAGTACCTTTGACATTAAAATGTATACTTCAGTTAAAATCTCTGCATATTATTGTTTTTCCACTATAACACACCAGTTGCCATGGTCATAACAGAAACTGAGGACATGAAGTTCTTGCACATTCTCATCAATGAGTTGAACCAATTCCCCTTCCCTGAAGACATGATAATATCTCATGAATTCTGTAGCATCTGGAATTGTCTCTTGCTTGTCATCTAAAGCCACAGTTTTGATACTTTCAATCACAGACCTTGTTGGCTCTGAGCTTTGTGTTTCTTTAAGATTGTCTCCTACAGAGTTAGTCCAACAAGGATTTAGGTCTGGTCTGTGGATTTCACTTTGCAGTCTTCCTTCTTTTTCTTTTAATGAATTTCTGATCTCTAACCATTGTGTTTCTTCATGCCTTGGATTTTCAGAAAATACTTCCTCTTCTAGACTGTCTCTCTTCACCAGCAATGGGCAATCTGCTTCCAAACTACAGTGCCGCGATGAAGTGCTCAACTTCCCCACAGGCTGCATGTTAACAGTAGAGTTGCTCCATGTGTGCATTAGGTCTGGTGAATTTTTCATTGATTTTAGTCGTTCGATGTGCGTCTGCATCGTAACATCATCAAGTGATTTGGAGAAGAACCACGAACGGAGTGATTTTCCCAGGTTCTTGTAAAGTCGGTACTCTTGATCTTTGGACATTCTGGGGCAGCAATTTTCTAACAATGTCTGATTGTCACTTCTATATGGAAGTATTGTGTGCTCATCCTGTCGAAGAGGCAGCATTACACTGGTTTGATTTTGAACTGCTTTTATTAGATCTTTACCTTCTGTCTTGACATTCTCTTGATTGTTGTTTTGGCTTGACTCTGATGATGGTCTAGAACACAGGGATCGGTTCCAGGGAACAAAGATGTCCTGTTTTTCAAATCGACGGTACTTTTGTTCCATGGCCCATACGTAAATCATCATTTGACCTCCATGCTGTAAAGTTCTTGCCATTTCTCTAATTGCTCGTATTCGTCTGGCTTTTGTTGAAAAATGATGAATTACTACAGGAAGACAATGATAAAATTAATTTGTGACAGTTATAACTACAGAAGAACATGTGGTGTGTTGCAGGGAGAGAATACGGACAAATTGGATAACTTTTTCCAAAGAGCTGGCTGGCATGGCATGATGGCCCAAATGGCCTGCTTCTGTGCTAAATGATTCTGTGAGCCTACTTCTTTCAGGTAGTACACTGCAGTGAATTAATTTTGCTACAGATAATTTTTTGTATCCTGAACATGCTAGAAATATTGAAGTACAAAATCACGTAACTTATTCATCTCCACTGGGGATAACATATGGGTAACAATACCATGAAAGTGATGAAAAAAAAACAAAAGGGATGATTATAAAAACATTTGTTGATTTTGAAAATTCCACGGGCATTAGCAATAGCTAAAATGGCAAGAAGCAGTGGAGCTTTCTACTTCTCTGAGATCTTCCCATCAACCTAAAAGGCACCTTCAATAGATTTCTGCAAGTCATTTTGAAATACTGGATCAGTCCTGGGTACAAACTGTGCCATTTTTATGTCACCACCGTTGTCTAAAGCAAAAAAAAACATTTACAGTTGTGCTGAAATTGCAATTGCTGGTTGTGTATTTGGACAACAATGGTCTCCACATGGATGAGAACAGTCGACTTTGTAAAATGAAATGGAATTGGTCAAGCTACTGAAAGAAAGGAGCAGAAAGCAATGAGGGAGAGAATGAAAGGGGATGAAACACTTTATCATTCAAAGTGAAGGATTCTAACCTAAACAGGTTTCAAAAGTCTGTCATTTCATGATGTCTGGATTACTGGAATCTATCAGCATTTAATGATTCACCAAGCTGCTGGAGTATAACACGCAAGATTTAATTAACTGAATTAGTTTTGAAAACCGTGTGGAAGTTCACCAAAGGGAAAAAAATGAAAATTTAAACCACAGAGACAAAGAGCAGTCTCCAAGGTGGAGGATAGTGAGCGAGGGGATACAAGGATTATTTGGCATCCAAAGAAGAGGGCAGATTTTACTTCGGAGTCACATGAGTGACTACGTGAAGAAGCCCCACCAGGCGCATGCGCATCATTACGTCGGACGCATGGCGCACCGACGGGCTGGAGAGCGCAGCTCCATCAGCGGTAAGTAGTAAACCGGCAGGTAAGTGATTTTAAAACTTTTCTGCGTGTACTTAAACTCCGTGAGTCTGGCTCGGGAGCCAGCGGGAGTTGTTAGCAATGGAGCGAGTTGGGAAAAAGTCTGTCCGTAGTAGGAGCTTAACGCGCGGGCCCGCGGTTAGTGATCGCAGATCGGGTCGGGAGATACCGGCTGCGGTAATGCCGGCTCCGACACCGGCTGCTGATCTACTGGCAGCTGAACTGCGTCCGTTAGTTCCAGTGCTTCAGGGCACTGAGGCCACTCCACCAGGGAGGAAGGCCAAAAGAAAATCTCTCAGGCCCGTCTTATCCGACGAGTCTGATGAGGAAGACTCCCCTCCTTCTAACAAGAAGGTCTGGGAACAGCTCGATCAAATGGAAAAAATACTGCAAACTTTGATGAGCCATGAAATAATTCAATCGGGGTCGAATGCCCCTAAGATTCTCCAAACAGACTCACGCAGAGGCTCATATAGCGAAGAAGACTTTACCGCCTATGAATATCAGTGGGAATCACCCTCACCAGCACCTTGTTTAGGGCTGGTAGAGACCTCCCTGGAGCAAGACTCGGGAGAGCCAGGGCAGGAGAAGTCTGACCCTGAAGTTGGTGTCACTGCTTTTGGGCACACACCAAAGCACATGAGCCATGCTCCAGGTGTCCCGGATGTAGCAAGAAATTTTGCCATTCCGGAAGGTACTGGTGAAGCCATGGAGGAAAACCTGGCAGCCAACATCAACTCCATGGCCTCTTACCAGCTACAGAATTCCATTATGGAACAAACAGCCACCCGTTATGTAACACCTGTTAATTGTGCGTCGCTCAAGGTGCCCACTGTGAACTCGGCTATCTGGGCACAAATGAGTGCAACAATGCGTGGACAAGGGATCCAATTCCAGCGAGTCCGCAAATTGTTGGGGGCAGGGATCACGGCTTTCAGCAAAATGGTCCGAGAGGCACCGATGTCCAGGACACAGCAGGATACGTTGGTCCTGCTGTGCAATGCATACTTTAAAGTAAATTGCATCCGGAAGATTGCTATTAAGCCGACACTAAACCCACGATTTGCAGCTCTATGCAGGTCGTCCAACATTCAAGCACCAAATTATCTATTTGGCGAGGACGTGCTCAAACAGGTCAAAGACCTGGAAGAAGAGGGCAAAACGATAGGCCTCATGAAGACTTACATCCCTTCCGCCAGGATGCCACCTCTCAGGTTGTTTTTGACACGATGGGGATCAGATCCAGGGGCAGGGCCAAGCAGAATGGGACCAGTGGGATGGCGTTATTACCCACCTATATACGCCAACTACACCCCAGCATGGCGTGAAGAATAAGAACTCCTAGGACGATTATGGAGGTACGGGTGATTCATTCAGTCCAGGATAAATCCTCTGGGGAACAACCTCCGGTTGGGGGTAGGTTACAGTTATTTTATGATGAATGGTGCTGCATAACATCTGATCAGCTTATACTGGGCACTGTCTCAGGGTCTCGAATAGAGCTTATGTCAGGAATTCATCTACTTGCACAAAATATGCCTAGTCGGGTATTGTTTTTTTCTGGACCAGAAACTCTACAGGTTAATAAAGAAATTTGGGTTTTGATCCAAAAAGGGGTAATTGAGAGGACGACATACCATCCTCAATAATTTGTGTCCAATATATTCCCCAGACAGAGAAAAAATGGTGGGTTTCGATTCATTCTGGATCTAACCCAGTTAAATTCCTATGTACAGTATAGGCATTTTAAAATGGACACCTTCAATGCTGCTAAACAGCTGTTATCAGAAGGTTGTTATATGGCAACCATAGATCTGAAAGATGCATATTATTCAGTGCCAATTTATCATCAGTACCAAAGATACTTGAAATTTAGTTGGATGGGACAGCTGTGGCAATTTAAAGCATTACCCAATGGGTTAACCTCAGCTCCTAGGTTGTTCACAAAATTGTTAAAACTAGTTCTGGCACTACTTCATGCCCAGAATCACATTCTGATGGCTTATCTAGATTATATTTTAATTATAAACAACACTCAGGAAACAGCTGAGGAGTCGGTTTCAGCAACCAAACACCTGTTTGAGAGGTTAGGGTTTCTTGCCCAACCAACAAAATCCAAGCTAGAGCCATCCCAAAAAAATGATTATTTGGGGTTTGTGATTGATTCAGTTGATAGGTCAGTGACTTTTCCTACAGTCAAGGCTGTTGAAATCAAGGAGGTCTGTACCGGTCTCGCTGAAAAGCAACAATCCCTCCATCCGGGAAGCAGCCAGTGTCATTGGTAAATTGGTGGTGGCTTTCCCTGCAGTGGAGTTTGGATCCCTGCACTATCAAAGTTTGCAACGAGCTAGAGAACAAGCACTTAAAGAACATGCAGGTCATTTTGATAGACCTATGCAGTTGCCAGCCAAAGTCATCGCCGAATTACAATGATGGATAATCAATATTGCATAAAGAACCAAAAACATTTTGGTGCAACAACCTTAAGTGGTTTTACAAACAGATGTCAGTGCTTTGGGATGGGGAGCCACGGACAGCGAGTATAGCTGTGGTGGTAGATGGAGTGTGCAAGAGGATTTAATCCTGCAAAGGCATGGTGTAAATTACTTACAATTGTGGGGTGCATTCTATGGATTAAGAGCTTATTATTCAGCAATGAATAATTTACATGTTCAGCTCCAGATTGGCAATACCACGGCTGTTGCCTATATCAATCACAAGGGAGGAATAAGGTCAGTATCATGTGATAATCTGGCTAACCTCATTTAGGACTGGTGTATTTCCAGGAATATCTGGGTCTCAGCTATCTACCTGCCAGGTAGAGATAATGTGGTGGAAGACAACAGGTCACGGAAATGTAATGACAACAATGAATGGATGTTAAATCCTGATGTTTTTAAAATGATTGTCAGCCGCTATGGTTTGCCAGATATAGACCTGTTTGCATCCAGGCTAAATCACCAGTTGCCTAAATACATTTTGTGGGAACCAGATCCAGGAGCAGTAGCGGTGGATGCATGCTCGCTACATTGGGGACATACGTTCTGTTACGCTTTTCCCCCATTCTGCCTCATTAGGCAGTGCCTCACCAAAATAGAGCAGGACTCCGCCTCGGGTGTTTTGGTGGTTCTGGACCGACCTGCACAGCCATGGTTCCCATTGGTGCTGAGAATGACTCAGCCATTCATGGCTGTCCCCAACTAGGGTAATTTGTTGGTGGATCCAGTAACAGGAGAAAGTCATCCGTTACATGATTGTATTAATCTGTTAATCTGCAGGTTCTGACCAGACCGTTCCAAGGGCTTGGACTGTCGAGTAGGATGTGATAACTGCAGCTTGGAGAGATAGCACTAAAAAACTATAGGCAAGGCAAATTTATTTATATAGCACCATTCGTACAAGCTGCAATTCATAGTGCTTTACAAAAGAAACAAAAGAATAACATAGTTTAAAAACATTGCAGAACCACAATACAACACAGGACAACAAAATAGCCAAAATCAAACATTACATAACAAGCAATAAGACAAATGTATGAATAGTAAAACAAAATCACTAAAACAATAAAACAATTTTAAAAGCACATAAAAGGGTTAAGATTAGAAGGTTAAGATTACCTGCATGTTGGGTTATGGAAAAGCTACAGTAAACAACAGTGTTTTTAGGCTTGATTTAAATGAGCTTACAGTCTGTGCACACCTCGGGTGTTCAGGGAGCTTGTTCCACAGGTGTGGAGCATAAAAACTGAATGCTGCTTCAGCCTTTTTAGTTCTGACCCTGGGAACACAGAGTAAACCTGTCCCTGAAGACCCGAGGAGTCTAGGTGCCTCATATACAACAAGGTGGTCAGAGATGTATTTTGGACCCAGACCATTCAGTGCCATGTAGGCCAGTAACAGCATTTTAAAATCTATCTTTTTACACACAGGGAGCCAGTGCAAAGATTTAAGGACAGGTGTAATGTGGTCCATTTTCTTGGTGTTGGTCAAGACTCTGGCAGTGGCATTCTGGATAAGCTGCAGTTGTTTAATTGATTTTTTACTGAGACCTGTAAAGATGCCATTACAATAATCTAACCTACTGAAGATATATGCATGAACAAGTGTTTCAGTATCTTCTTTGGACAGAAATCCCTTGATTCTTGCAATGTTTTTTAGATGGTAGTAGGCAGATTTGGTAATGGTCTTTATATGGCTGTTAAAATTCAAATCCAAGTCCATAACTACACCAAGGGTTCTGGCTTTGTCTGTTGTTTTCAGTGTGATTGAGTGAAGTTGTGTCTCATATTAAGAAATGGGAGATGTTTTGCTTGCAGTCAGATACAGTATATCTTATACTGCAAACCAGATGTATTGGAGTTCCTTGCTGCATTGCATTTTGATGAACACTTGAGCTATAGTGCCATTAATAGTGCTCGGAGTTTGGGCTATCTTATAGAAACATATAAATTTTTTAAGGGATTGGACAGGCTAGATGCTTTTCACTGTTTTATCAAATAAGGCAAAAACTTGGAATTCGGTCTAACTTGAATGAATCCATTTGCATTGGTTTCTGCAGATGGCTTTCATCCATAATCTGTCACTGAGCATTGCGATTTTTCATGGTCTCTATTGGAATGGTGAAAATGCATTTTAAAAATAAAAAGAAATCAGCTTCGACTTAGGACAATTCAAACAAGCCATGATAAAAATGTAATGAGCACACAACGCGAATTCATTGTGGCTGATGTTATGTATGCAGTTAAAATCCATGTTATTGTTTAATTTTATGTTGGCAATGATATTACACAGCTCCCTTGAGAATCTATCTGACATATGTCCATAGTGAAGAATTATACAAGCCTCCATCTGGTGAAATGCAATGCCAGCAGTGATGACACTTGAACAAGACTGATAGGTTTTCTGTAGCTGGTCTAAATACCTAAAGCCAAGTCTCACCAGCAGCAGCAGAACAATATTAAAGCCCGCTCCCAGTGTGATTCCTGCTAAGTTGACGTGGATAAGCTTTTCCATTGAGGGTAGAGAAGATTCAAACAAGAGGGCATGACATGAGAATTAAGGGACAGAGGTTTAGGGGTAACATGAGGGGGAACTTCTTTACTCAGAGAGTGGTGGCTGTGTGGAATGATCTTCCAGCAGAAGTGGTGGAGGCAGGATCAATTTTAACATTTAAAAGTAAAGTGGATAGGTATATGGACGGGAAGGGAATGGAGGGGTATGGTCTGAGTGCAGGTAGATGGGACTAGGGGAAAATAAATGGTTGGCACGGACTGGAAGGGCCGAGAAGGCCTGTTTCTGTACTGTAATTGTTATATAGTTATATGGTTATAAGCTATGCCTCTGGCTTGTGCCAGGAACCTACTCAAGCCAAATGGTAGAGGGGTTTAAGGAAGTGGGAGCAAAAGACATTAAAAGTTAGGTTTGACTTCCTTCTACTGTACATGCACCCCTGTAGATAATTTGAGCAGTTAGCCATCTCATGCTGCAATAACTCCCAGAAGAGTCTACTGCCAGCAGCCAGGTAGGATTCCACTCACGGCTCATGACTCGAGCTGCTGTAGGGATGGGACTGGCCAGAAATGGTCTTCAAGCTATAATCCAAAGGGACAGTAACTGGACAAGTGACTCCATTCCTGTGCCTGACGTACCAGGCCAAAAGACTCAGTGAAACCAATGGTTCTTCCTCCTTGCAGGAGCTAAAACTAAATCGAAATTGGCAGTTGATAGATGTTTCGCCTTAATATGGCCTCAAATGCAGAGATTTCAGGCATGTCAAACGAGTCACACAATATGGATACAAGGTACTTCAGATGTTGGTTTACAACACACGACACAAAGTGCTGAAGTAAAACCAGGCAGCATCTCTGGAAAACATGGATTGGTGATGTTCCAGATTGAGACCCTTTCTCAGAATCTGAAAAAGGATCTCAATCCTAAATGTCATCAATCCATGGTCTCCACAGATGTCACCTGATCCACTGAGTTGCTTCAGCAATTGGAGTTTTTTTTTGCCACAATGTCCTGTTCTTTTTCATGTAATCCAGGCATATTTTCCCTTATGTGTATGAAGGAACTGCAGATGTTGGTTTCCACTGAAGATGGACATAAAGTGCTGGAGTAACTCAGCAGGTCAGGTAGGAATAGGTGATGTTTTGGGTTCGGTTCAGAGAAGGGTTCCAACCCCGTTTCGTCACCTATCCCTTTCTACCAGAGACGCTGCCTGACCCGCTGAGTTACTCCAGCATTTTGTATATTTGCTCTTACCTCCAATGGAAATGACTGCATTGAAGCACTGATCCCTGTAGGGTAGAACGAGGTTGTCGCAAACCATGACTTCATGTCCTTGCCTTTTGGCAATCTCCGCCAAGGGTTTGCAATAGTCACTGCCCAGCTTGTAGACCTGGCTGTTTACACCCAGATATTTTCCAGTCCCACATCCTGCAAAGAAGAAAAGCTGCAATCAATGGCAGCACGTTGTTTCTTAAAGTGGTGCTTCGCAGGATTCAGCCTAAATGTGGTACCAGGGGCACTCCACACATATTCTTTGCAGAGAAGCATCAGTGACAAGGAGTGTGCCATGGAAATTCCAGGTAAACAAAACATTTTCCATCCTATCCTTTGCCCACATTGTGAAAGGTCATCTTATTGAAATATGGTAACGATAATGCCAGCACACTGCAAAAGCAGATAAGAGAGATGAGAGTCTGAGGGAAGTAATTAACAACAGTTTGGGAATCTCCAGTGGAGGATGATAGGAACGGTGGTGCGATAGTGCTGGGGTCTTGCTGCAATGCCACTACGCTCTCCATGTAGACTACATTTCTGTCTTCCCGCAATGAAGATTCCCACACTGCTGTTCACGACTTCTCTCAGGCTCAGCTTTTTTACCTTCATGTGCCATGTGCTGGTGATAATCCTGAATTAGTCTGGACCATTGTTGTCTCCGATGGTCTCAGAGGGAGGAACTGAGAGATTTAGTGAAAATAGACTCTGGAAAGTGAGAAAGTACAATTGCAATTCATACTGGCATCACTTACATCTGGGATTGGATTGTCTGATTCCCAGAAAGACAATTACTATTGTATCTCATGGCCTTCCCATCGACAGGCAGCCTCCACTGACAACAATCCAGCTTCTGCTGAGGCATTTCAGTGGACCTGGATTGTTGAGGGGTGGGTAGCCTCAATGTGAGCGCAACCCCAGGAAGGAATCTGGTCTCTGGCTCAGTCTGGACCTGAGGAGCAAGAAGGACCAGAAAAAGTTATTTTCTGCAACAACAAAAAATGGCATAGAGAATGGATGGGTGAAAGAGGTGACAGCGCAAGGGAGAAATAGCGATTAGGAAGTTAGAAGATTCAAATAGGTCTATACTCTCTCAGAGAAACTTTTACCATATGTCACCCACCAAAAGAAATTGACTTCAGATTGCAAAACAGGAACAAGAATTAGGTCAATTAAAAAAAAAAAAATTGTGCTTCTTTATCATTAAAGTGAATTTACAAATGGTATTTACAACTAGGAAATGGGAACGGTTTCTTTTCAGTCAAATGTGATTTGCATAACTAAGAGGTGGGATGGTGGCTGCCCCGTCAATTTCTTAATTTCATGAGCTTTATGTTGCTTTTGCACAAGAGGGACTGTATTTTTGTATGATTAATTGCAGATTTGGTCACAGTGGGCACCATAAGATATTTCAATGCAATGGCTTGAATGTACCTTCCTGCCTGATGCTTTGCACAGTAAGAAATAACATTCCACATGGTAATGGAGTATTTTATACATGGTAAGCATGGGAGATAGAGTCATAGAATCACAAAGTGATATAGTGTGGAAACAGGCCCTTCGTCCCGACTTGCCCACAACGGCCAACATGTCCCAGCTACACTAGTCCCACCTGCCCCGTTTGGTCCATATCTAACTGTTTCTTAAATGTTGGGATAGTCCCTGCTTCAACTACCTCCGCTGGCAGCTTGTTCCATACACCCACCACCCTTTGTGTGAAAAAGTTACCCCACAGAAAGGTAATGATGGAAAGGTTAATTTGGCACACTGCCAGTTCATAATGGCAGGTTTGCAGATGGGTATTGACCAGCACGCACTGCTACTGCAACTAACCGGAGAGTACGTTAGGCTTTGGTTCAGACAATCCAGTACATTTCTAGCTAAAGATGCTTAACAAGTTTGTGACCAGTTAGGGCAATGATATCTAATATGTCCCACACTAGGCAAGGTAAATTCCATGGGTTATATGCATGGAGCGAATTGTACATCATCTGGTAACAAATGTAAAGAACTAGTGGGTGCATTTTGCACAGGAAAAGTGCCAATTGATAATACGGTGTCAAATAAACGTTCAAAGGGTTGGAATAACTCAGCGGGTCAGGCAACATCTCTAGAGAACATGAATAGGGTCCAAACCCTTCTTTATACTGACTCATGTGTGTCAAGTGATGAGCTGAGTAGGACTTAAGGACAAGATGGCACAAGAAATGCAATGCTGGAATCATGGGCAAAATGCAAAGTACTGGTGCAACTCAACATTTCAGTTTGGGACCTTTCTTTACAGTCTAAAGAATGGTCCCGACTTAAAATGTCACCCATCCATTCCCTCCACAGATGCTGCCTGACCTGCTGAGAAACTCAAGCACTTTTGTTTTTCTTAAGATAATGAAGTTTACTTAGCAAATAAAGCAATGAAGAGTGCATAATGGCACAGTTGACAGTACAGCTACCTTACAGTTCCTGGAATCTGGTTCAATCCTGACCTCTGGTGATATTTGTGTGGGGTTTCTCCCTGTGATTGCATGGGGTGTGCTGGTTTTCTCCCACATCTCAAAAAAATGCTCTGGTTGGTAGGACAAATAACTACAACCAATTTCCCCTACAATAGTTGTATGGCAGGAGAATATGTGAGAAATTAATGGGAAGGTGATACAATGCAGATTACAGGGAAATAGGCAGTGGATGGGAATTCGTGGTCTTGTTTTGAGAATGGCACAGACTTGATGAGCAGAATGTTTCCTACATCATAATGAAGCATGAAAATTATTGAAGCAGATCATTAGAGTGGTCTACAGATTCAATTTCAAAAGGGTCTCTGCAAACAACATAATAAAATGGCTGGGGGTACACAAAAGGCTGGAGAAACTTGGCGGGTGCAGCAGCATCTAAGGAGCGAAGGAGATAGGCGACATTTCGGGTCGAGACCCTTCTTCAGACCGATAATAAAATGGCTGCAGCTTTTCCCAATATAAGCCAAGAGAATTTTAAAGCAAAAATGCAGAGTTGATGATAGATACAGAATGCAATCTTATTATTTCCCTGGCAAAAGGAGTGGAAGATTAGTTACGTACAAATATCACACACAAAGTCAATTACAGTAATGTAGCCTCTGAGAGGGTCATTATTGATTCTGCCTAGGGATATCGATGTTACTATACGTAAGCTAGTATAGATAGTTCTTAAAGTTGGTAAATTTGAAACTGTCTGGAAAATTCCAGAAAGATGCCAATAAAAACATAGAAATCGGAATTGGTCTATGAACAGAACAATTATTGTTAAAAGTGTTAAAGTTTGAACCAGCTTGTGCCACATTATTCCGAAGCAGACTATATATATTTTGTTTTTAAGTGTGCTTTCCTTACAAAGTTAAATTTTATAAGTACTGGAAATATTCACTTTTGTTAACTGCCAGAAAAATGAAGCATTTCAAAATCACCAGCATAAGTGGATCCCCCTCAGTAGCCCATTTCACAACAGGACCAGGTTTTCTTAGTGCATTATTGGGACTGTTCACAAGTGATTTGTTTTTGCTGCCTCCCGCTTGATTGAACGCATTAAGTTATAACAATAACAATTTACAGTGTACAACTATTTAATTCCAACTCCATCTTTCAACTATACCACTGTTGTTGGACAAATTTTGAATAATAATGAGTCAGAGTATAGGATTGAGATTGATCAACTAACTGAATGATACCAGAACGGCAACCTTGCCCTCAACATCAGTAAAACCAAGGAACTGATTGTTGACTTTGGAAGAGGAAGGTGGAGGATCCACAAACCTGTCTACATCGATGGGATGGTGGTGGAGAGAGTCAAAAACTTTAAATTCCTGGGTGTGCATATCTCTGAAGATCTGTCCTGGACCTATGCAATCATAAAGAAAGCCCATCAATGCCTCAACTTCTTTAGAAGATTGAGGAGAATCAGTATGTCCATGAATACTCTACTGAACCTCTACAGGTGTACGGTAGAGCATATTGACAAGTTGCGTCACGGCCTGGTTCGGCAACTCAAATGCCGAAGATTCAAGAGTTCTTCAGACTGTGCAGAAGGGTCCCAAGCAGAAACGTCACTGATCCATGTTATTCAATGATGCTGCCTGACCAACAAAGTTACTCCAGATTTTGGTTCTTCTTTTGTAAACCAGCATATGAAGTTCCTTGTATTCTTTTCATTTTTGCTTTAAAATTCTCTTGGCTTCAATTGGGAAATGTTGCTGCCATTTCATTATTAGTTGCTTATGAAGATATTTATGAAATTTAATCCCTAGACTACTCTAACAAACTGTTCAATAGTTTTCATGTTTCATTCCCAAAACAAGACCATGAATTCCAATCTACTGCCTATTTCCCTGTAATCTACATCCTATCACCTTCCCAGTAATTCCCTGCTTATTCGCCTACCATCCAATTATAGTAGGGAAAATTGGTTGTAGCCACTTGACCTACCAACCAGCACATCTTGGAGATGTGGGAGGAAACAGGCCCACCTCAAGCAGTCAGTTGGGAGGAAGTTCACACAAATATCACCAGGATTGATCAGGATTCCTGGAACTGTGAGGCAGCTGCACTCTCTGCTATGCCACTGTGCCACCCCTTCATTATACCCTTTGCTAAGTAAACATCATTTTCTTAAGCAAAACAAAAGGGCTTCAGTAACCACTGAGTCAGGAAGCAACTATAGAGGGAATGGATAGGCAATATTTTAGGTTGGGACCCTTCCCCAGACTACCAAAAGAAGGGACCCGAACCGAAACCACGTTCATCCATTCCCTCCATTGATGCTGTCTGACAAAATTAGTTGCTTGTGTCCTTATGTCTGCTTCACTTACAACTCTTCACATGATCCACTTGACGAAGGATCCAGACTCGATATTTCATCTATCCATGTTCTCCAGAGATGTGCCAGACCTGCTGAGTTACTCCAGCACATAGTGTCTTTTTTTTAGTAGACTGAGTCTATACCCTGAGAAACACGAGACTGCAGCTGTTGGGATTTTGAGTACAAAACAAACTGCTGGAGAAATTCAGCGGGTCAGGAGAAAACCCTGGAGGAAAATAGACAGACTATGTTACGGGTGGGGACCCTGCTTCAGATTGAAGAAGGGTCCCCACCCAAAATGTTGTCTCTCCATTTTATTTCCCAGTAAATGAGAGGTGATCTCATTGAAACACAGTGAACTCCTACTGTGGCTTCCCAGCACTGATGCAAGCATAAGGTTTCCCTGGCAGGTACATATAAACCCAAAGGTCACAGTCTCAAAATAAGGGGCATCCACTCAGCAATTAATTCTCCTCATGCAGAGAGCAATGAATGTTTGGCAGCTGAGAACAGTGGAAGTAGGAGTGGGAGGTTGGGATTTGTCGCCAAATTAGTATTCAAGACAAAAAATGACAGAATTTTTAATAAGGGAAGATATAGATTAGTGCAGGAAAACAACCTCAAGGTAAAATATCACCCTTAACCTTATTGAATAACAGAACTCACACAAGTAGACAAATGGCCTACTTCTGTTTCTGAATCTAATGCTCTTAATATCTCAAGATGCTTCTCAGGTATAAAAGTAAACAAGAAGAGAATTACCATACCAGGAAACATACATTTACGGATGTTTCTTACCAATATCAGCAATGAGGCTGCCTGGTTCTTGGTCCAGGAGGAACTGTCGAACACATGGCCAGGCCTTGGTTTGGAGCTCAGTGAAGTAGGACGCTGTTTGCTCATATACGTGGTGAACATGCGCTTCTTCCAACTGAATGGCTTCTAACTCCATCCTGCGGTAAAAAGGACACACTGGATATTGGAATAAATTATATAGACTGGAGCTGATTAGTGCATTTCCTTAAACCATTCAATCAGTTTTGACCCTATATGACAGTGCCTCATGAGTCTTGATTGCAATCAGAACATAATTGTCTCCATTTCAATTGCATTTACTTCAAGGGCATATGTCAAGTCACAAATGATTAACGGAATTGTTGTTGAAGATTTACCTCAACAACTGCAGCAGTTTAGCAGTCTTCCCGTATTGCTACATGATTAGATCGAAACAAATATCCAAATTAAATGAACCATTTTTATTTCAGATAGTTTGCAAGTTAGTAGCTAATGGTCCCTAAATTATCCTTGTAGATTGGAAAATATTGACATATCTAACGATTGTGGAAATATGTAGCATGTCAGTCATAATTTGTGGAGGGATACGGTAAGTTATTATTTCAGATCAGTGACCTTCTCAGATCTGTTGAAAGGTCATTGATGAGATATGGTAACTTGGAAGAATTGACATAGAAAATAGGTGCAGGAGTAGGCCATTCGGCCCTTCGAGCCTGCACTGCCATTCAATATGATCATGGCTGATCATCCAACTCAGTATCCTGTACCTGCCTTCTCACCAAACCCCCTGATCCCTTTAGCCACAAGGGCCACATCTAACTCCCTCTTAAATATAGCCAATGAACTGGCCTCAACTACCTTCTGTGGCAGAGAATTCCACAGATTCACCACTCTCTGTGTGACATTGGTCATGCTCCTAGTGCGAGTACTGCCTGTTCTCTGAAATCAGTAACGTGATCACTCTTAGTCCACTTGACAATTATACGATCATATTACTCTCTGTTCCAGCTATTAAATTGAATAGATTACAAATCAATTGCCGTTTCATCTGGAAGAGGTGTCTAAGGCCCTGGACATTGGAGGGAAGGAGGCAGCAGGTTAGTTGTTGCAATTACATCGGAAGCAGAGGGAACAAGAATGGCGATTGAGGAGTGAGCCTGGGTGTAGCAATGCAAACAGCCCCTCAGAATGCTGAAAGTGGAGGGGGGGGGTGAAGCCGTATTTGCTGGCAGAAGACATAGACATTTGCTGAGTATGGTAAATGGTTTGGAAATTGAAGGTAAAGGAATCCTTACCATGGATTTGACAGAGTGTTGGGAGATGAGTGGAAGATGGGACAGGCCCAGAGTAGAGGGCTTGACAGCCAGAGGAACATGAAATCCTTCCACAGTGGTGCTGCAGAAAGCTTTTTGCTGGACTGCATCACATCACAGTTTGGGAACAGCTCCATCCAAGACTGCAGGAAATTGCAGAGAATTATGGACGTAGCCAGCCCATCACACAAACCAACCTCCCTCCATTGATTCCATCTACACTTTACGCTGCCTCGATAAGGCCAGCAGCATAATCATGGACGAGTCTCACCCCTGTCACTCCCTCTTCTCCCATCAGGCAAGAGGTTTAGAAGTGTGAAAACGCACACCGCCAAATTCAGGGATAGTTTCTTCTCAACCACGAGAGAGCGGTTTCAACCTATTATCTACCTCGGACTGCCTTAAATTGGACATTACTGGACTTTACCTTGCACTAAACGTTATTCCCTTTAACATCTGTACAATATGGATGGCTCGATTGTAATCACGTAGAGTCTTTCCGCTGACTGGATAGCACATGATAAAAACCTTTTCACTGTACCCCTGACAATAAACTTAACTGAATTAAATGAAACTAAATTGTAGTCCTGAAGGGCAGATTCTGAAAGGAGTTGAGGTTAGTGACAGTTTTGGAAACAATCTTTAATTGGCTTCTTGGAAGATACGGCACAACCTGGGTGCTGTAATTGAACATTTGCTTCTGCTTCCTGGGAAAAAAATATTCAGGATGGTTTCACTCACCCCAATGTGGCTGCAAACACCACAGGCTCAATGGTGAGGCAGCTCAGGGGACCAGCTGCTAAATATCTCCACAAACAAAGGAGTGCTCCAATATTATGCTGAGAATCACATCCTAAAATGGTCAGCAGCTCCATCCTGCTAGAGTTTACTCCATCCCTAATATATTGAATAAGCTGTCAGATAAATAGTTGTGGCATGTACAATACCAACATTTTAAACACATTTGGACAGGTACATAGACAGGAAAGGTGTCTTGGTCAGCATGGGTGAGTTGGGCCAAAGGGCCTGTTTTTGTGCTGTACGACTATGTGTGCTCCCTTCACTGTTCTTAAACCAACCCCAAATAACCTGTAACAGATTTTTATGCCTCTGCCTTTACTCATCAACTTCAATAAAAGAAAACCTTTACAGCCTAACAAGAGATCCTTAATATAGTGGATAAACCTCAACCAACAATCAAAAGTTTAAAACATACTTACTTGAATGTAGAGTCGGGAGGGCAGCTTATGGTATAATTATATCAGACAATGCAAAAAGGAAGTCTTTCAAGCTGTCATCTTTGAAAGAAATGTTATTTCACATCCTTCTTCCGCAGCCAAGCAAATTCTGTTTGAAAGCTACTGTTAAATATGCTTCCTCTATGCTTTTACAAATTGTGTTCCAGATTGTAACAATTTAGACTTTAGACAGAGGGTGGAAACAGGCCCTTCAGCCCACCGAGACCACCCTGACCAGCATTCACCTCGTGCACTAGCACTATCCTACACACGAAGGACAATTTACAATTTACAGAGGCCAATTACCTACAAACCTGTACATCTTTAGAGTGTGGGAGGATTTTCACAGCTCTTCACTGTT
Source organism: Raja brachyura (assembly GCA_963514005.1). The sequence goes on from OY740781.1 coordinate 78,242,720, forward strand.
AGCATCATTAAGCTTTGGAAGAAGTGAAAATAACTAAAGACAATGTAACTCCATTTTCCTAACTGCTTGTTTTATTGTATTTAAAATGGAGAAAATCATGCATGATAATAGAACCAAGCAAATGTGCAAGTAACTGAAAATGATAAGAAATATCCGACTAAGAGATGTACCATTAACTGTTAACTGGTAACCGATTCAGTTCTCAAATTAAAATGTCACGAAGCTTTTCAGTGTTGGAATGAAATACGCAGGCTGCCCCAGTCATAATTACAGATTGAAGATGATTCTTCCCCTTGTAGGCAGTTTGGAGCCTCCCCACAGGACTGTTGAGCTAACTGCATACTCTGACATCAGCAGCTTTGTTCACTTGGATGTAAACAGACTTAAAATAGGAACTGATCTTACAGCTTCCCCACAGCCTCCACATCAGCTCCATGTCAGCTAGATCTCGCCTTAAACATTTGTATTCCACGTTGTTCCTGCCTTCCTAGTTCATAATTTATCCCTTTGAGAACCAGATGTCCTTGACAGCTTTGTAAATATTTATAATTTCAGCACTTTGATTTAAGGGAGGCTTCGTTGCTGATTTTAATACAGTAGAATTAGAGGGGAAAGTAGTGTATCAGGGAGAGCTGCTTAATTCACAGGATGTTGGCTGGATTGAACGGAAAATGGACCATTGCCAGGAATGTTAATAAATTTTAAAAAATAGATTTTCCTCAGGAAAGAACATTAGCCTTCACATTGCATCTAATGTATGTATGGCTTCACTTGCATGCTTGAACTAAGGTTTTCATTAACCATTTCAGCCAGGCATGGAAATCACTGTCAAAACATACGGGGGACACAAATTTCTTGGCGGCCTCACGCGTGCATGCACATACGCACACATGCGCACACACGAGAGGCTTCAGCCGTGGGCCCTGTGGACAGTAACATTGTGAGCTGACCTGGTTGGTGACCGACTCCAAACTCCAGCCACAGCAGCTTCGTCCGCCCCGAATTGTGGGGCTTGAATCGGCCTGTTCGCGGGGCCTTTCATCGGCCAGTGGGGGCTTCAACATCGGGAGCCTCGATCGCCTCGATGCAACAGTTTGATTTTAAGTTGCGCGAGGCGCTGAAAGCCCTGCGAAGGACAGATTCAGCCCTTAGAAAGCGGCTGATAAAATCCGGATTACAAAACATGGGGGGGGGATTGTGCCCCACCTCTCGAAGCAGGGGGGATGGGGAGTGTCCCCCCCGCCTCCCCCCCCCCCCCCCCCAGGATTTCCACCGCTGATTTCAGCTGAGTGCAGAATTGAGGTGGTAGTGTGCAGAGTAAGGATTGGTGGGAGCGTCACATGATTGGAAATGTTGCTCCTTACATTAACATTTGGTAGATTACCATACCCTTCTTTCTCATGGCGGCTGGCATGGGAACAAAACAGGAAATAATCAGATACAATAAAACACAAAGTGCTGGAGTAACTCAGCGGGACAGACAGCATCTCTGGAGAACATGGATATGTGCCGTTGCGGGACAGGAACCTTCTTCAGAAAGGTTGATCAGATTTGAGATCCCCCAGTGCCGTCATTTTAAACATGTTTGGAACTGATACATTCATCCAACACGTTTGATATTATCCATTTTCCTCATAAAAACAAAATGGTTTATACAGGTATATGGGTAAAGACATGGACTTTGATGTGAACCCTTACAACTTCACACTCTCCACCCTCTGTAACAGGGATGAGAAGGTGAAGAGGGTCAGGAATTTGGTAAAATATCAAACTAAGAAAATATGGAGCCTTCTACATCCATTCCCATTTCTTTAAAATGTTATCATGAAGGAATCAGCAGATCGATGAGCAACGAAAGGCAGAGGGAGCCCAAGTTATATAATAACGTTTTACCCATTGGCTCAAACTGCGTTCCAACCTAAAGTTAACAGAAAGTGAAGGGCAGGTCTAGATTGCAGAATGACAAATGACCCAGGGGGATGATGCCAATTCCCAATTCTAAATTGCTCCTTCAGAATTCCCTGGTGGGCTAGGATGAGCAGGATGGGCTTACCAACCTCTCAATAAATCTTTTGGTTGCTTTAGCTCTGGTCTTCAGTCTCCCTGAACTCCAATCATTAATCTCCCCACTTCTCCCCAATCTGACTGTCAGCCTTCCCCAGTTTGTAAATCTCTCCTCATTCCCATTCTTCTCCTCTTCTATTTCATGAGTGTTAGCCAGAGCTTCAATGCTGGATAAATGACCATCTGCATGGATGGTGAACTATAAGACCTTAAGACATAGGAGCAGAATTATGCCATTCAAGCAAATTAGTTTATTCCATCATTCAATCATCGCTATTACTCCCTCGCACATCATTCTCCCGCCTTCTCCCTGTAACCTTTGACACCCTTACCAATCCAGAATCTATCTATCCATGCTTCAAAAATATCCAATGACTTGGCCAACACAGCCATCTGTTGCAATGAATTCCACAGATTCACCACCTTCTGGCTAAAGAAATTCCTTCTTTTTTCCATTCTAAAGATTCCTAATTTTATTCTATGGTATACAAAAATGCTGGAGAAACTCCATGGGTGCAGCAGTATCTATGGAGTGAAGGAAATGGGCAACGTTTCAGGCGGAAACCCTTCTTCAGACAAAGAAGCCTGAAGAATATTTGTGTTCCTTCAATTTTCCAGCATCTGCAGTTCCTTCTTAAATAATTTTATTCTATGGTTGTACCCTCTGGTTTTAGACTTTCCCATGACTGGAAACACCCTTTACACGTCCACTCTATCTAGGATTTTCATTATTCAGTGTGTTTCAAAAAGATTCCCTCTTATCCTTTTATACTCCAGAAAATCCAGGCCTGGAGACTTTAAATGCTCTTCACAGGTTAACCCAATCATTCCCAGGATTGTTTTCGTAAACCTCCTTGGGACCCTCTCCAAAGCCAGCACATTCTTCCTCAGATATGGAGCCTAAAACTGCTTTAAATGTAATATCTCCAAGTTTGCTGAAAACACAATAGACAGGAGCAGGAGTAGGCCATTCGGCCCCTTCGAGCCAGCACCGCCATTCAATGTGATCATGGCTGATCATCCCCAATCAGTACCCCACAAAGCTGGGTGGCAGTGTGAGAAGGACACTGCCACCCAGCTGCAGGGTAGGTTGGGCGAGGTTGAGTGGGAAGATGCATGGCAGATGCAGTACAATGTTGATAAATGTGAAGTTATTCACTTTGGTGGCAAGAACAAGAGGCAGACTATTATCTGAATGGTGTCAGATTCGGGAAGGGGAGGTGCAATGAGACCTGGGTGTCCTTGGACATCAGTCACTGAAAGTAGGCATGCAGGTACAGCAGACAGTGAAGAAAGCTAATAGCATGTTGGCCTTCATTGTGAGAGGATTTAAGTTTAGGAGCAAGGAGGTCCTACCACAGTTGTACAGTTGCACAGGGCTCTGGTGAGACTGCACCTTCAATTCAATTCAATCTTTATTGTCATTGTGCAGTGTACAATACAGAGACAACGAAATGCAGTTGGTATCTCCGAAGGGCGAACTTACGAATGAACAAGTAATTGCGCAGTAGTAAGAGTTAATATACGTCTATATATATATATATACAGTGTCGGGGGGGGGAAGGGGTGGAGACAGGCTGTCATTGAGGTGCAGCGTTGAGATGTGTGACAGCCGCAGGGAAGAAGCTGTTCTTGAGCCTGTTAGTACGGCAGCGGAGGGACCTGTAGCGTCTCCCAGATGGAAGGAGGGTAAACAGTCTATGGTTGGGGTGTGAGCTGTCCATGGCGATGCTGTGCACCCTGCGCAGGCATCATTTACTATGGACAGACTCAATGGAGGGGAGTGAGGAGCCTGTGATGCATTGGGCGATCTTCACCACCCTCTGCAGAGCCTTCCGGTCGGCGACAGAGCAGTTACCATACCATACTGTGATGCAGTTGGTAAGGGTGCTCTCGATGGTGCAGCAGTAGTTCACCAGAATCTGGGGAGACAGGTGGACCTTCTTAAGTCTCCTCAGGAAGAAGAGACGCTGGTGAGCCTTCTTGATCAGTGAGGATGTGTTGTGGGTCCAGGAGAGGTCATCGGAGATGTTGACCCCCGGGAACCTGAAGCTGGAGACACGTTCCACCTCCGTCCCATTGATATGGATGGGGGTGTGCGTGCAGCCTCTTGATCTCCTGAAGTCCACAATGAGCTCCTTGGTCTTCTTGGAGTTGAGGGCCAGGTTATTGTCGGCACACCATGCTGTTAGGAGCTGAACCTCCTCCCTGTAGGCCGACTCATCGTTGTCGCTGATGAGGCCAATCACCGCTGTGTCATCTGCATACTTGATTACCTGCAGTATTGTGTGTAGTTTTGATCTCCTAATTTGAGGAAGGACATTATTGTGGGAGCGCAACATAGGCTCACCAGGTTAATTCCCGGGATGGCGGGACTGTCATATGATGAAAGCACCGACTGGGTTTATAGTATATTCACTGGAATTTAGAAGTATGAGAGGAGATCTTACAGAAACATATAACATTAAGGGATTGTACAGGAGCGGTACGAAAAATGTTCCGGATGTTGGAGATTCCCGATGTTACCTCCTTAAAAAAACACCAACAGATTTGTCAGGCAAGATCTCCCCTTAACAAAACCATTCTGACTTCAGCCTATTTTATCATGTGCTTTCAAGAACCCAGAGAGGTAATCTTTTGTGTCTATCTTTAATAATGAACCCTAAAATTTACCAACCACAGAAGTCAAACTAACTGGCCTATAATTTCCTTTCCTTTGCCTAGCTCCCCTCTTAAACAGTGGAGATACATTTGCGATTTTCAACTGTGTCGCCAGCACAAGTGTTCACTGCTCTCCCAGCAGCCAGTTGATTATTTTGCTTCCCTTGCAACCAAAGGAGATGCAACCTCTGTCCTTTCACCTCTTCTCTTCATATCTGTCCAGGTAAAGCAGCGATTCACATGTTTCTTGCAATCTCATGAGCTGCACACAATGTGACCTACTGTTCAATCAAGAAACTAAATGCAGAATTAGTTAATACTTCGTGAATCATCTTTATTTAGTTCAGAGGAGTTACCCTGAGCCTTCTGCTGCCTGCCATTCTAATTCACCATCTCACTTCCACCCTGACCTATCTATCGGAGGTCTCCTGCACTGTTGCAACAAGGTCCAATGCACAACAAACAGAATAACAGTATTACATTTTCATCCATCTGGTCACATTACATCTTTTTGGAGTCTTAGAGTCATAGAGTGATACAGTGTGGAAATAGGCCCTTCGGCCCAGCTACACTAGTTCCACCTGCCTGCGTTTGGTCCATATCCCTCCAAACTTGTCCTATCCATGCAACTGTTTAACTGCTTCTTAGGCATTGGGATACTCCCAGCCTCAGCTACCTCTGGCAGCTTGTTCCATACACACACCACCCTTTGCGTGTAAAGGTTCTCCCTCAGATTCTTATTAAATCTTTTCCTCTTCACCTTAAACCTATATCCTCTGGTCCTCGATTCACCTACTTTGGGCAAGAGACCCAATCTACTTCTCTGTACCCTTTCCAGCTTGACAATTGAGTCAATATTAAACTTATTTTCGCAGTCTAAATCAAAACTGGACATTTATGTTGAAAATCATCCATCTATGGTAATACTGCCCGAAGAAGGGTCCCGTCCTAAAATGTCTCTGATCACTTTTTCTCCAGAGATGCTGCTTGACCTACTGAGTAACTCCAGCACTTTGTATCTACCTAATCTATGCTATTAGCTCAGTTCTGCCCTCACCATTAATTTAGCCAGATCTGCAGGGCATGTCCAACAGCCTTGATAGGAACACATCAGCATAATCCTCCTCTAACTACCCCCAAAAACATTTGATCCAGCTTCACTCTATCAAAGATCTTCCCTTTGTCCTATCTATCCTTCCCGCAATCTAAAATTACCTTTTGTTCTTTTTCTCGTTCCCAGTTCTGATGAAATGTTGGCTCTGCTTCTCTTTCCATAGATGTTGGCTAGCCCACTTAGTGTTTTGCACATTTAATGCTCTTATTTCAAGTTTCACATGTCAGCAGTTCTGATTTTCATTCTATTTTTTTACGGATATTTGACAGATTCCTTGCATGTTTGCAGCCTCGCCTGGATCCCCATTAATATCAGACTACAGTCCCATGGTATCATGTGAGCTACAGTAGAAGTCAGTCAGTGCAAGATTGACTCCAAGCCCTTTGGCATTGCCACACTCTCATCTCACTCCTGCCATCCTGCTTTGTCCCTACAACCACCTGGATAATAATCACTACAACTATCAGGCTCCAAACACTATAGCCTCCAAATAAGATCTGAACTGCATTGACTTGGGGGTATTGCTTTTGTCTTTGCACTACATTTTTAAATATATATTTATACTGATTTTTGTTTACTATGATGTGTACAGAGTATGATGATTGCATATCTGTTGTGCTGCTGATGTTGTGCTCCATTTCATGACATATGACACTAAAACAATTTTGACTTTTGACTCTCTTGACTGGCATCTGGCTCTGCACTTGCATGTGTCACATTGCATGTAAATGCAAATTTAGGGTCCACCAAGTTAATCTGCAAGTATTGTACACTGTGGAGGCAATTCTCTGGATCTTATAGAAGTGCATAAAATTATGAAGGGAATAGATAGGGTGAATGCACTGAATCTTTTACCCAGACTAGGAGAATCAGGAAACACAGTGCATTCAACGTATCTATTCCCTTCATGATTGTATACACTTCTATAAGATCACCTTTTAGCCTCCTGCCCTAGAAGCCAAGCTAGAAAGCACAATTGGTATTAATTTGTCCATTGAAGTCAAACTACCGCCAAGTACAACAAACACTTGAATTTAATTGTATTGTACTATTTGGTAATGAAATCACAGTTGTGCCTGGGAGTTTCTTCAACGTTTTACTAATGGACTAATTCCCAGTTCCGATTTTACACCTGCACTTTCAAATTTTCCTTCATCATGCATTTCCTTCATGATGCTTCTGTGTCACAGAAATATATTACAATCACAAAATAATAAATGAAGCTGTGTTAGATTTAGCTCAAATGTACAGACATTATCCTTTGCTTGTATAAGTCTAATATTTCAATTCTGCTCTGTTAGTCCTTGCAAGTGGAAGATAAAATGATTGTTTTCTCCAGTTGCTGCTTAGGTACCCGAAGCATCTCTTTCAGACATTTAAGGGCCTGTCCCACTTGGCCATCATTTGCACCTCATTTATGCATTATATGTAAAATAGGTCGACGCGTCGATACACGTGACGTCGTGCGCAAATCACGCGTCATCATGCCGTCTGGTGCGCGTGACGTAATTAGAATACCCTGCGGTGTGCGGCGACGCATGGTTACGCACAGTGATGTAACCATGCATCACCACGCGATACACGTAAGAATGCAGCATGTGACGCCAATGCATCAGCATGCGCACCCAATGCATCAGCATGCGTACGCGATATATCACGCAGGTGGCGCACAAGGATTTCGTAAATACAAAATCCTAGAGCGCTGCACAATACCACACGCAACTCCACACTCCTTCACGCCTCTCCATGCGCCCGTCCCATGCTACCCACACGCTACCCGTGTGTCACAACGCGTCTACCTATTTTACATATGACACGTAAATTAGGTGCAAATGATGGCCAATTGGGACAAACCCTTTAGTTTTGGTGACTTGTACTGAAGATAACTCTGTCTTTAGTTGCTGATTGCTTTTACTGTCATAGACATAGACAAAGACAATAGAAAATAGGTGCAGGAGGCGGCCATTCGGCCCTTTGAGCCAGCACCGCCATTCATTGTGATCATGGCTGATCGTCCCCAATCAATAACCCGTGCCTGCCTTTTCCCCACATCCCTTGATTCCACCAGCCCCAAGGGCTCTATCTAACTCTCTCTTAAATCCAACCAGTGATTTGGCCTCCACTGCCCTCTGTGGCAGGGAATTCCACAAATTCACAACTCTCTGGGTAAAAAAGTATTTTCTCACCTCAGTCTTAAATGGCCTCCCCTTTATTCTAAGACTGTGGCCCCCGTTCTGGACTTGCCCAACATTTGGAACATTTTTCCTGCACCTAGCTTGTCCAGTCCTTTTATAATTTTATATGTTTCTATAAGATTCCCCCTCATCCTTCTAAACACCAGTGAATACAAGCCTAGTCTTTTCAATCTTTCCTCATATGACAGTCCCGCCTTCCCAGGGATCAATCTTGTGAACCTACACTGCACTGCCTCAATCACAAGGATGTCCTAACTGAAAATTAGAAGACCAAAACTGTACACAATACTCCAGATGTGGTCTTATCAGAGCACTATACAACTGCAGAAGAACCTCTCTACTCTTATACTGAAATCCTCTTGTTATGAAGGCCAAAATTCCATTAGCTTTCTTCACTGCCTGCTGTACCTGCACGCCAACTTTCAGCGACCGGTGTACAAGGACACCCAGGTCTCGCTGTACCTCCCCCTTACCTAACCTAAGCCCATTGAGATAATGATCTGTCCCCTCGTTTTTGCCACCAAAGTGGATAACCTCACATTTATCTATATTATACTGCATCTGCCATGCATCTGCCCACACACTCAACCTGTCCAGGTCACCCTGCAACCTCCTAACATCCTCTTCACATTTCACGGTGCCACCCAGATTTGTGTCTTCCGCAAACTTGCTAGTGCTAATCCGCAAACCTAATTCCCTCTTCCAAATCATTAATATATATGGTAAACAGTTGCGGCCCCAACACCGAGCCTTCCGGCACTCCACTTGCCACTGCCTGCCATTCTGGAAAGGACCCGTTCACTCCTACTCTTTGCTTCCGGTCTGCCAACCAATTTTCTATCCAGGTCAACACCCTACCCCCAATACCATGTGGTCTAATTTTAGTCTCCAGTCTCCTATGCGGAACCTTATCAAAGGCTTTCTGAAAGTCTAGATACACTACATCCACTGGCCCCCCTTCATGCATGTTGCTTGTCACATCCTCAAAAAATTCCAGAAGATTAGTCAAGCATGATTTTCCTTTCATAAATCTATGCTGACTTGGACTAATCCTTTTACTGCTATTCAAATGCCCTATTATTACTTCTTTAATGATTGACTCCAGCATCTTTCCCACCACCGAAGTCAGGCTAACTGGTCTGTAATTCCTCGTTTTCACTCTCGCTCCTTTCTTGAAAAATGGATAACATTAGCTATCCTCCAATCCACAGGAACTGATCCTGAATCTATTGAACACTGGAAAATGATCATCAGTGCGTCCACTATTTCTAGAGCCACCTCCCTGAGGACCCTGGGATGCAGACCATCCGGCCCAGGGGATTTATCATCCTTCCGCCCCATTAACCTACCCAATTCTATTTCTCGCTTAATGATAATTTCTTTCAGTACCTCTACCCCCTTAGATCCTCTGTTCTCCAGTATTTCTGGGAGATTGTTTGTGTCTTCCTTAGGGAAGACAGATCCAAAGTACCTGTTCAACTCCTCTGCCATTTCCTTGTTCCCCATACTGATTTCACCCATGTCTGCCTTCAAGGGACCCACATCTGATTTTGCTATTCTTTTTCCCTTAACATATCTAAAGAAGCTTTTACTGTCCTTCTTTATATTCCTGGCCAGCTTCCCCTCGTACTTCATCTTTTCAGCCTGTATTGCCCGTTTTGTTTCCTCCTGTTATCCTATGAAAGTTTCCCAATCCTCTGTCTTCCGACTACTCTTTGCTGTGTTATACATCTTTTCTTTTAATATTATTCTATCCCCAACTTCTCTTGTCAGCCACGGTTGCCTCCTACTCCCCTTAGAATCTTTCTTCCTTTATGGAATGAAATGATCCTGCATCTTCCAGATTATGTGTAGAAAATTCTGCCATTGGTGTTTCACCGCCATTCCTGCTCGGATCCCTTTCCAGTCCACCTTGGCCAGCTCCCCTCTCATGCCTTCATAGTCCCCTTTGTTAAATTCATTCTATACATGTTCTATACATTCTATAGTTCTATAAAATGTATAGAATGTTATATACATTCAGTTTTATTAAAGCCAATGGAATCAGGATACTTTTTTTCCCCAATTTTGTGGTTGTGGTGGAGTGTCGGGTGAGGGGGGGGGGTAGGATTACTGGGGAGAAGGACGTTTTCAAAATTGTGCAAACATTTAATAAATTCAATCTCTATGTAATTTTCAAAGAAAATTCTCCAATTTCCCATCAGAAATGTAGAGGAAGTTTGGCAAACCCCCTTGTTTATAACATCTCTCAAAAGGTCAAAACAGGTTGACTTATCTTGTGATAGTTCCGCTGCCTATCTTCGATAAACTTACTTTACTTTAATTTAGTGATACAACACGGAAACAGACCCTTTGCACACCGAGTCTGCGACGACCAGCAATCCCCATACACTACCACTATCCTAAACACTATGGACAATTTTTAATGTTATCAATGCCAATTAACCTACAAACCTGTATGTCTTTGGAAAATGGGACGAAACCGGAGAACCCAGAGAAAACACACTGCTTCTGGTGCCTGAACAACTAAATGTAGAAGGCAATCGTTTTATCTTCCACTAGCAAGGACATAGGGGAAATTCAGAGCAGAATTGAAAGCACACACTTGCAAGGGATAATAAAGAGGTGGCTACATTGGTAGATGGAGTGATATGCTTCCATTCACTGGTCGGTGCATTCTGTCTTGTGTGTAGTATTGGTTGCTCCATGGCAAGAAGGAGGTGGAGACTTTGGAGGGGGTGCAGAGAAGCTTTAGTGGAATGCTGCCTGGATTCGAGGGCATTGGCTGTGGGCAGAGGTTGGACAGGCTTGGGCTTTTTCTCTCTGGAGTGTTGGAGGCCGAGGGAGTCCTGATAGAGGTGTGTGGAACAGCATTGACAGAGTAGATGGTCAGAGTCATTTTCCCACGGTGAAAATGTCAAACACAGGAGGGCTTGGGATGAGAGGGGAGAAGTTTGACAGTGATGTACAAAGCAAGTTTTTCTCTCTGAGAGTGGTGGGTGCAGGGGGCAATGGTGGAGGTGGATGTGGTGGTGGTGGCATTTGAGAGGCTTTTGGATGCGCACATGGATGTGCAGGGAATGTGCATCATGTGCCGGTAGAGGAGATTGGTTTAGCTTGGCATCATGTTCGGCATGCACGTTATGGACCGAGTTGCCTATTCCTGTGCTGCATAGTTCTATGTTTCATTTTCTATATTTCTGTGATCCAGAACTCCCAGCGGGAAGCAAGCTAAAGGAAATGCACTACCATAAATTGTGAGATAATACAACCTTACAGCTTGCACCAGTCCATTTCTTTCAAGTCCCACTTCTCATCAGAATGTCATAAAAATGTATATTTATGAAATCAGCTTTAAACTTAGCTCTGAGACAAAGTCTAAAGAGTGTCGGAATGTTTTTAGACAGAGGGCGGTGAATCTGTGGAATACATTGCCACAGATGTCTGTGGAGGCTGTCATTGGGTATTTTTAAAGTAGAGATTGACAGAGCCTTCATCAGCAAGTGGGTCAAAGGTTAAGGGGAGAAGACAGGAGAATGGGGTAGAGAAGGAAAGATATGTCAGCCACATTCAAAAGGTGGGGTAGACTCAATGAGCCGAATGGCCTAATTTTTTTTCCTATGATTTATGAACTTAAGGCCCCTCATCAAGTGAGGAACATCAATTATAAGGAAGAAAATACCTTTCCTAACAGATAGAAATGCTCTCACTTCTGATGCAGAATGATTAAATGCAGCGTAAAACTTGTGCAATGGCTACTCCCAGAATGATGTCCACTCTTCCATTAGCCTGGTATTTTCAAATTTACCATACCAACCAGATACGTTTTGATTGGAAATCTAATTGAAGGTTCAAGGTCCATTGTGCAGAACATGAACAAGGTTGTGGAAGGCAAAAGGAGCTTAGATCAATACACTACTGACCGACATCTACTACAAACCCACTGACGTCCATGGCTACCTGGACTACACTTCGTCCCACCTTGTTTCCCCTACTCCCAATTCCTCCGTATACGCCGCATCTGCACCCAGGCTGAGGTGTTCCAAACTATGGCATCAGAAATGTCCTAATTCTTTAGGAACCAGGGGTTCCCCTCTTCGACTATAGATGAGGCTCTCACCAGGGTCTCCTCTATATCCCGTAGCACCGATCTCACTCCCCATCCCCCCAATCGTAACAAGGACAGAGTCCCCCTTGTCCTCACCTTCCACACTACCAGCCGTCAAATACAACAGATAATCCTCCGACATTTTCGCCACCTCCAATGGGATCCCACCACTGCCCACATCTTCCCATCTCCTACCCTTTCATCTTTCCACAGAGACTGTTCCCTCCGTAACTCCCTGGTCAATTCGTCCCTTCCCAAACCACCCCCTCCCCTGGCACTTTCCCTTGCAACTGCAGGAAATGCTACACTTGTCGCTTTACCTCCCGCCTCGACTCCATCCAAGGACCCAAGCAGTCTTTCCAGGTGAGGCAGAGGTTCACCTGCACCTCCTCCAACCTCATCTATTGCAAATGCTGTTCTAGGTGTCAACTGCTCTACATCGGTGAGACCAAGCACATGCTTGGCAATCGCTTCGCCCAACACCTCCGCTCAATTTGCATTAACCAACCTGATCTCCCAGTGGCTCAGCACTTCACCTCCCCCTCCCTTTCCAAATCCAACCTCTATGGCCTGGGCCTCCTCCATGGCCAGAATGAGTCCCACCGCAAAGTGGAAGAGCAGCACCTCATATTTCGCATGGGTAGTTTACACCCCTGCGGTATGAACATTGACTTCTCCAATTTCAGCTAGTCCTTGCTTTCTCCCTCCTTCCCCTCCCCAGCTCTCCCACAGCCCTCTGTCTCCGCATCTTCCATTCTTCTTCCCGCCCCCCCCCCCTCACTTCAGTCTGAAGAAGGCTCTCACCTATTCCTTCGCTCCATAGATGCTGCGTCACCCGCTCAGTTTCTCCACCATTTTTGTTTACCTTTGATCAATAACAAGCGACTGAAGTAAGCCATGCAAGAGTTATCAATAACCTGGAATGATGGGAAACCAGACAAGAAGTTTCGAAGATGGGAGGTAATGAGCCTGCATTTCATCTTAAAGACGTGGGTTGAAAAACCAAAGCTGGAGGATCGGAGGGGCAGGACAAAGCCTGCTGAGTGAGTGGTAGATACAGGTGAGGGAGGTGAGAAATGGATGTACCTTGATTTCCCTCCTCCCCCTTCCACCTATATATTTTTTCTCCGATTTCACAATTCGTACTCCTTCGATCATTATCTCACACCTTTTGTCCTTTCATCTCTGGCCTTTGACCACCCATGTGCCTAATCAAACCCCTCCACCCCCCCCCCCCCCCCCCCGGCACCTGCATCTACCTATCACTCTGCCATTCCTCTCTTCAAGATTTCTCTCCCCCCCTCACACACATAGCCCACCATCACAATCAGTCTGAAGAGGGGTCCCAACACAAAACATCAGCTATCCATTTCTCCAGAGATGCTGACTGACACGTTGATTTCCTCCAGCACTTTGTGGTATTTTTTTATCACATCATCTGTTGCAGAGAGAAATGGGAAAAGTAAACACGTTTTCCCCTATTATTATTTTATTTTAAAGTGTGAATTTTCCACTGGATTTAAAAAGACCATATCATTATCAACAATTCTGTTCTTTTATCTTGTTTATCTTTGATTTACAAAAATTTAACTTAAAATCAATGACCATAAAAACATATGTTATGCTTGACATTATAAAAATATGAATCACTTTATACGATTCGGCCCACAATGTCTGTGCAACTCTTATCTGCCTGCAAATAATTCATATCCCACCATTCCCTGCAAACTCATATGCCTATCAAAAAGTCTCTTACATGCCACTATTGTACCTGCCTCCACCACCACCTCCAGCAGTGCGTTCCAGGCACTCATCACCCTCTGTGCAATAAACTTGGCTCGCACATCTCCTTTGAACTTTGCCCCTCTCACCTTAAAACTATGCCCTCTAGTATTTGATATTTCACTAAATCACTAAAACTCCACGCATCACCAAATTATAAATCTGTTGGTATCATTCAGTCCAGATAATCGACTGAATTTTCAGGTATAATATAACCTGTGTAATATTGAAACTGCTGCCCAAAGTGCACCCAATACAACTTTCATTTCCATTTTGGCCTAAAGGAAAAATCCAGCAGAGGATACAATCTGATATTACATTTAATTTTGTCAGCAAACATTAAAATCAACCCTCTACTTTTTTTCAAGCTCATTGTAGCATTAAGGAGATTCAATTTGACCATAATTAGGTAAGTGCAATAATGTTTATGGTTGATTGGTTATTTAAACCCATTTCAATTCAGAAAGAGGTTTAATAATGAGATTGTCTATTTAAGGAAGATCCAGCAATGTGATTTCCATTTTCTATGACCAAGTTATTTCCTTCCTAATCTTTTTGCAGGATGTGATGTTGTTTATATTTTCACCGACATCTTCAACCTTTCCTTGCCGCTTTGAAAGGACATCCGTTATACCAGTGCCTAAGAGGAGCAAGGTGACATGCCTCAATGACAACCAAGCAGTGGAGATCAATCATGTCCAATGTTATGAAGTGCTTCGGGAGGTTGTTTATGACAAAATCAACTCCTGGCTCAGTAATGACCTGGACCCACTACTATTCATCTCCTGTCATGACAAATCAACATCATGTACAATATCTCTGGTTCTCCCCACTGCGCTGGATCTCTTGGATAACAAAAACATGTGTGTCAGGCAGTTCTTCGTCGACGGCAGCTTGGTGTCCAACATCATCATCCCTTCCAAACTTATCATTTATCCTCAGGAAAGTGGCTCTATGTTCCTCCCTATGCAACTGGATACTTGACTTCCAAATCATAATATGATGTTTTAATCTACAATTTGAGAGGGAGAAGTGTAAATTGGAGTGGTCAGTATTACAGTTGAACAAACGGGACTATGGAACCATGAGGGAGGGGCTGGGAAAGGTTGACTGGAAAGATACCCTATCAGGGATGACAGTAGAACAATGGCAGGTATTTCTGGGAATAATACAGAAGGTGCAGGATCAGTTCATTCCAAAGAGGAAGAAAGATTCCAAGGGGTGACCATGGCTGACAAGGGAAGTCAGGGACAGTATAAAAATAAAAGAGAAGTACAACATAGCAAAGATGTGCGGGAAGTCAGAGGATTGTGTGATGTTTAAAGAGCAACAGAAGATAACTAAAAAGCCAATATGGGGAGAACAGATGAGGTTCAAAGATAAGCTAGACAAGAATATAAAGGAGGATAGTAAAAGCTCCTTTAGGCATGTGAAGAGGAAAAAAATAGTTAAGACCAAGTTAGACACTTGAAGAATGAAAAGGGTGAATTTATTATGGGGAACAAGGAAATTACAGATGAGTTGAACAGGTACTTCGGATCCATCCTCACTAAGGAGGACACAAACAATCTTCCCGATGTACTAGCCAGAGGATCTGGGGTGACAGAGGAACTGAAGGAAATCCACATTTGACAGGAAATGGTGTTGGATAGACTGATGGGACTGAAGGCTGATAAATCCCCAGGGCCTGATGGTCTGTATCCCAGGGTACTTAAGGAAGTGGCTCTAGAAATTGTCAATGCATTGGTGGTCATTTTCCAATGTTCTATAGATTCAGGATCAGTTCCTGTGAATTGGAGGGTAGCTAATGCTATCCCACTTTTTTTTTTTAAGAAAAGCAGGGAATTATAGACCAGTTAGCCTGACCTCGGTGGTCGGGAAGATGCTGGGGACAATCATAAAAGAAGAAATTGCGGCACAACTGGATTGGTCCCAGTCAGCATGGATTTACGAAGGGGAAATCTTGCTTGACTAATCTCCTGGAATTTTGTGAGGATGTAACTATGAAAATGGACAAGGGAGAGCCAGTCGATGTAGTGTACCTGGACTTTAAGAAAGCATTTGATAAGGTCCCACATAGGAGATTAGTGGGCAAAATCAGGGCACATGGTATTGTGGGTAGAGTGCTGACATGGATAGAAAATTGGTTGGCAGACAGGAAACAAAGAGTAGGGATTAAAGGGTTCCTTTCAGAATGGCAGGCAGTGACTAGTGGGATGCCGCCAGGCTCGGTGTTGGGACCGCAGGTATTTACAATATATATTAATGATTTAGATGAAGGGATTACAGGTAATATTAGCCAATTTGCAGATGACCCAAAGCTGGGTGGCAGTGTGAACTGTGATGCTATGAGAATGTAGGGTGACTTGGACAGGTTGGGTGAGTGGGTAGATGTATGGCAGATGCAGTTTAATGTGGATAAATGTGAGGTTATCCACTTTGGTAGCAAAAACAGGAAGGGATATTATCTAATTGGTGTCAAGTTGGGAAAAGGGGAAATACAACAGGATCTGGGAGTCCTTGTTCATCAGTCAATGAAAGTAAGCATGCAGGTTCAGCAGGGAGTGAAGAAAGCGAATGGCATGTTAGCTTTCATTACAAGAGGAGTTGAGTAGAGGAGCATGTCCTCAACCAGAGGAATTTTCTGCCTCAGAGGGCGGTGGTGGCCGGTTCTCTGGATACTTTCAAGAGAGAGCTGGATAGGGCTCTTGAAGATAGCGGAGTCAGGGGATTTGGGGAGCAGGCAGGAACAGGGTACTGAATGTGGATGATTAGCCATGATCATATTGAATGGCAGAGCTGGCTTGAAGGGCCGAATGGCCTACTCCTGCACCTTTTGTCTATTATCTCATCAGCAGACCTCAATCTGGCAGACCAAGAGAAGGCAAGTACGGGATACTGAGTTGGATGATCAGCCATGATCACATTGAATGGCGGTGCAGGCTCGAAGGGCCGAATGGCCTACTCCTGCACCTATTTTCTATGTTTCTATGTTTCTAATCTGTTCAGAAGGGCAATAATTCTAAACTAAACTCTCCACACTTACAATTGGCTGGGGGTACATCAAGGTTATGTGCTCAGCCCCCTAATCTGCTCTCTCCATACCCCTTGCTGCATAGCCAGGCACAGCTGCAAGACTATATTTAAATTTGCCAACAATGCCACCATTGTTGATAGATTAATGGGTAACAATGAGTCAGGGTACACGAGGACAGGGTACAATGGTTCATCTGGTTCAGGGGTGCAAAAGCAACAATCTTACTCTCCGTGCTGACAAGACCAAGGAGCTGATGTTGATTTCAGGAAGGGAAAGCTGAAAGTCCATGAACTTGTCGTCACAGAGAGAGTCAACAACTTCAAGTTCCTGGGTATGTTCTTTTATGATGATCTGTCCTTAGATCCAGCACATTAATGCATTCACAAAATAGCTTATCAATGTCTCAAATTCTGACATGATTTGACATGTCGCCAAATGCTCTCTCTACATGGTTGAGTACATGCTGATTAGTTCTATCATGGCCTGGTTCGGTACTTTGAACACTCAAGAAAGAGTTGCAGAAAGCGGTGGCCTTTGCCTGGTCCATCACAAGTACTGACCTCACCTTTGAAGGCATCTGTAGGAAGCACTACCTCAAGAAAGTAGCTAATATCATCAAAGACCCACAACACTGTGACCATGCTCTCTTCTCGCTATCACCATCGGAAAGAAGATACAGGGGCCTGAGAACCGTTACCCCAAGAACAACCTCTTCCCATCAACCGTTCCATAATAACTTCACCACAGTCACTGCCTCTTCAGAAGTTTGAAAAACACATACTTCTGGATTCAGGGACAGTTTCTTCCCAGCTGTTATTAGGCAACTGAACTATCATCTCACCAGCCAAAGAGCAGTCCTTACCTCCCATCTATCTGATTGCATACCTTTGAACTATCTTTAATTACACTTTACCTTGCACTAAACAATATACCCTTTATCCTGTATCCATACAATGTGGATGGTTTATTTTACTATTGTCACATGTACCAAGTGAAAAGCTTTTTTGTTGAATGGCTTGATTGTGATCTTTTCGCTCACTGATTAGCATGCAAAAAAAATGCTTTTCATTGTACTTTGGTACATGTGACAATAGTAAAATAAACTCCTACCCCAGCACCAAACTACAGACTTTGCAGCACATTGGTCGCTCTACGTACCTTTGTTTTTGCACATCATGGTCTGTTCTACTTTGAATAACTGGTAATCTATTGTATATTTGTTTGTTGGCATTATGTCTAATGTGCCTGCAGCAGGTAAGACGTTCATTGTTCTGGTTCATATCCGGTGCATATGACAAAAAAAAAACTCTTGAATCTCTCCTGAAAATCCCTTTGCTACACATCTGTTAAAAAATTTTACCCAGTAGACTGCCGTCAAACTGCAACCTGTTATTGTTGTGCAGATATCAATATTCTCAGTGTATTGTCAAAGTAATCATTTGTTGGTTACCACTGGTCATCGCCAGATATTTGTTGAGCTGGGAAAGAGGTGAGGAAATCAGATATTTTCATTCCACAAGCATTTTCAGGCTTGGGCCACTGGACAATATTAAGAGCAGTCTTAGCTGATTTTTCCTCTCAGTCTGTGGAGATCTATAATCCTGCTCTTTCTGTGATCATTTAAGCCAGAAGAGTCAAGGTACAAAAGCTTTGAAGTTTCCAGTGTGCATATTTATTTGATGGATGTACCTCATTAAAATACTGTTGAGTGCTCGAGGACAAATTTTAATACGCACATATTAAATACATCTTTTCCAAAATATGCTTCTGAACGGCTTTTATTGTTTACGATTTTGTTTGTTAATCATTAAAGTAAGTTAGGTAATATGGGGCATTTTATAAAGGATAATTTCTCCAATCCATTTGTCAAGCTGTCCCATGTTGGCTTGCTGCACTAATTTAACAATGTCATTGCAGAGAAGTATAACTTACTTCTGAGAAAGCGTGATCGGTGTAATTAGCTAATTATACTGAAATAGAACTAAAGATTCAGCATGTCGAACTGCTGGTTAAGGTTAATCATTCATAAGTACAAATTTAGTCTTTTGCTTGCATTAAATGTTTCTTACGATGGAATTAATCTGGTGTCTATTTGCTGTGCTGGCTGCTCCTTCTATTTCTGCACTGTCACAGCTGGCTATCGAGAAGCATGATGCTGTGGAATCTAATACAAAAGCACAGTGGTGCAGCTGGTAGAGCTGCTGCCTCTCAGCACCAGGGATCTGGGTTTGATCCTGACCTTGGATGCTGTCTGTGTGTAGTTTGTACTTTCTCTCTTTGACTGTGTGGGTTTCCTCTGGGTGCTCCAGTTTCCTCCCACATCTCAAAATCGTGAGGCTTTATAGGTTAATTGGTCTCTGTAAATTGCCCCTAGTGTGTAGGGAGTGGATACGAAAGTGGGATAACATCAAACTAGTCTGAACAGGTGACCGATCGGTCAGCGTGGTCTCAAATGGGCCAAAGAGCCTGTTTCCATGCTGTATTTGGTAATGATCCAATTAAATCTTTTTGTAAAACAACAAGCTAAACAAATAATCCAAACACCAGCTTCATTGAGAGCTGTTGTTATTTCAGTAGTGACCACAAAAGTGATAATTACAGTATAATATTACATATTTCACACAATTCCAACCAGTTAGATCATTTTATTTGATCTTCAGCAAAGAAATTGCAGCAGTTCACATTCTTAAAGAAACTAGCTATAAAGTTATGCCAGCATTGCCTGTTTTCCAGAAACAAATGTAAAAATGTTCATAAAACAAAAACTGCCCAGATTCTCCAGGTGTTCCAACATTATACCAAGAAAGGTGCAGAATCACAGTGATGGAGAATATATGAGCTTCAAATCTTGTTTTTTTTAAATATACTGGGCTCTACATCATTGGAGAAGTAACATTGAGTTCATAACATATGCCATTACTAATGAGAAAACTGGTCAACAAGATCAAAGAGTTTTACCATCATTTGTAAATTTCCAGGACTTGCCGGTCAATTTATGCCTCGCCACAGTCTGCTTCAGACAAACATCTTGCCCTTCGGCACTCTTTTAGTTTTAACAATGTGATGAACTCGCACATTAACTATTCATTAAACTCACTGCAGACAGGTTGTGCTGCGTTAGATTAGAACTTTCCCAGTTTGAAATGTGTCTTCCTGTGCATGTCCAGCTACCAGCACAGACCCGAACAACTTAGACTGTTTTATTCTACCATGTAATATATGTATAAGCCTTTTAAAATGTTCAATTTTATTTTTCTTTCACTTTCCTTTATTTCCCTTATCTCATTTCCCTTATTTCGGTCTTTTAATCCTACTTATTTCTCTTTCAGTGTCTGATTTGATATGATTCACCTCCCTTCTCCACATTCCTCCATTTTGTTCTCAAACCCTCAATCTTATTGGTCAATTTATGCCTAATGTTTGCAGGAAAGTGATCAAACTAATGGTGTTCAGGGTGAGGTGGCCCATGATCTAGGCCTTTCATTTGAGCTGGATGACAACAAGAATGCTCTTCTTATTGCTATCCATCTGAAGAAGGGTCACCAGCTGAAATATCACCTATCCATGTTCTCCAGAGATGCTATCTGACCCGCTGACATATTCCAGCATTTTATCTCTTTTTTTTGTAAACCAGCATCTGCGGTTCCTAGTTACTAAAAGAATGCTATAGTTGGTCACAGAGTTTCTGAGCTTATTTTTAATAAGTCATATGCAAACAGATATTGCTTAAGTATATTTTAAGCCCACTAGTATTCATTATCAAGTGTGTACATTGAAGAGATTAACAAAGCAAAAATCCAGAACATACGAGTCAGGCTATCTTGGGCAGGGGCTCCCAAATATTTTCGTCCCCTTTACCCCTAGCAACTTTTCGAAAGTAAATTAACCCCCACCCTGTTTTGTTCAGTAATATGAGTTTACACTTCTACCATAGTAAAGCAACAGACAAAGGGGAAATTTTAAAATACTGTTTTAAACAAATCCAGAATCAACAAATTTACCCCCTGGGGTAAATTTACCCCAGGTTGGGAACCCTTGATCTAGGGTAAAGTCCGAAGAAGGGTCCTGACCTGAAACGTCACCCATCCTTTTTCACCAGAGATGCTGCCTGAGCCGCTGAGTTACTCCAGCACTTTGTGCCTTTCTAGAGTAACAAGACAACCACTGTAGGATTTAATGTACAGCCTGTATTATTAGATTTTGTTGAACAAAGAATGTTTTAATTTGTAAACTCTCGTGTATGCTTACATAATTGAGACTGATGACTACTTTGAAGTTATGCTGAAAGGAAAACAGTAACTAATTTTAGATTTTGTCGTTAGATTTTAATTAATACCACAGGTAGTTATAGGAAAGGCCAGTGCAGAACTTGGTCATTGTTCAGCACCAGAAAACATGTATTTATTTAGTGACTTCCACGTCCTCGTAGCCAGAAGGACATGTTTGAATTATAATCACCATGATGATGCAAATAAGCATGGCGGTCAATTGCACATATCAAGGTCACACAAACGGATAGGAAATAAATGACATATCAACCTGTTGTAGTGTGGACACAAGATACTTCAGATGCTGGTTAACCAAAAATGACACAGCGAGCTGGAGTAACAGTGAATCAGTCAGAAATTCTGGAGAAAAGGACACAAATTGATGGAGTACCTCTGTGGATCAAGATCCATCTCTGGAGAACACAGCTGGGCGACATTTTGGATCAGCACACTTCTTCTTACTGGTTGCAGCAGGAGAGGAAAGTTGGAAGATAGATGGGGGCAGGCCAAAGCCTGGCTAGTAATAGGTAAATACGGGTGAGGGAAGTTTTTGCTTCACGAATGGCTGATCAAAGGTTAGACTTGAAAAGACAAACTGTGAAATAAGGAGATAATGATAGAAGGCATGAAATGTGAAGCCAGAGCAAGGAATATAAGTGGAAGGGGACAGGGGGGGGGGGGGGGGGGAAAGGGAAAACCAGAAGGCCCCAGGTGGGGCACAAGGGAGGAAAAAAGGGGGGGTAGGTTTATTTGCGGGCTGGTTACCTAAAATTGGAGAATTCAATGTTCTTACCGTTGGGTTGCGAACTACCCAAAAGGAACATGAGGTGCTCTTCCTCCAGTTCGCGTGTGGCCTCACTCTGGCAATGGAGGAGGCAGAGGACAGAAAGGTCAGTATGGAAATGGGAAGGGAAGTTAAAATGGGGTTAGTGACTGGGAAATTCAGCAGGTTTTGGTGAGCCAAGCACAAAAGTTGAGTGAAATGCTTTGCTCTAGTGTTTTAGTGCTGTGTGAATGGAAATGCTGGTGGCAGCAAACTCCCTGATCTTCTATCAATAGTACAATGGGATCCCCACAGAAGAGGGGATTCGAGTTTCCAGTTTAATACTTGATCTGAGCAAACAACACCCCAGCTTGTGCAATCTCTCTCAATCCTGGAGACCAAGAGAATGCAGATGCTGGAATCGTGCGCAAAAAAACAAACTGATGGAGGAACTCAGCAGCTCAACTGAATGCTGAGACGTTCCAGTATTTTGTTAATTTCTCTTATTTCTGCAATGAAGTGTAAATTTACATTACATGCTTTGGAGTACAGTTTGAACCTACAACATTTGACAGAGAGAAGGATGCTACCAATGAGCTGAGGTTGACAATTTACATAATAATCACATTATTCAGAGCTAGTATCATTTGATATAATTATGCAGTTAGCAAGAAAGGTACTCTAACAAGATTCTGTCTTATTACCTCTTTTGTAAATAGATGTTTAAAATAAAAAATAACGAGCATACAACTGCTCTGCTTACCGTTTTTAATAAAACTGTCACCAGATTGCGCATTTTATGTCTCTAGGAACATGACATTTGCAACAGTATCTTTATGAAACAAGCCTCCCTATTTTTTTCAATGAAATGAGCGGTTCATCATTCATGATGCTGTGGCAGGGTGCAAAATTAATACAAGTGATGCATTTATTATATATTGCTTTAATATTTTCCACATCAGTAAGAAATCAATAAAATAATTACTAAATACTTTAAAACAAACAGTGCCCTTTTAAATGTCATGAATAACTCCAGCTAATGTGAGGAATGAACAAACATAGACCTCAGCATAGGAACCGGGGAAATCAAACTATATTTGTACTCAGAATATCACAAGCAGCTTTTAGGAGAATCAGGCCATTTATCAACAATGATCATTTTATTCTGGCAATGTAAAAGCTATGACACCCAGAAGTTTATTATTTGTTTAAGGAAGTAGTATCATTACATTATATTAACTAGAAATCTGTTAAAAGAAGAGTTTTGTTTGAAGGATGCAGCACGTCAAAAATAATCTACATTACCTGATGTGTTCTGACAAAATAGACTGATTCAGAACAAATGCAAGGCTTTTTTACCTGTCAGTGAAGATGTCCCTGAAGCCTCTTCAGCTCTTGGTAAAACCATGACGCATGAGACCTGTACAGAAATGAACATAAATTGAATCAGCTAAGCTCTCCATTTTTTTTTCACAGCAGCTTCAGCAGTCAAAGTCTCAAAAGAGCCTGTATAACCTCGTTTGGTAGTGTTTATCTATTGCATTAGCTTGTATTGAATAGGCCATCAAGTGCAGAGCTGGCTCTTCCAGCCATATTCCAAGCAGGTCTCAGTGCTGGAAACATACAGGAAGGAGATAGCCTCCACATATGAATTCAGGCATTCAGATTCAGGTGATGTGGTAAAACCTTGTGCTGACAGGCTCCTCAATGTCTTCTGGGAAAACATTTTCCATTCAGAGCAGCCTGCCTTTTGCGTGGAAGGCATTGTTACAGCCTCACAGTCGATGGAAAACAATTTTTACACTGTCTTTCAAGGTAATCCAACCCGATCACTTTGACCACAGAATTCAGTGTCGGCTGATTTCTCAATTAAAAATATACATTTTAAATGAGCAGCCCTCTGGCTTCAAACCTCGACAGCTTTAATTTTCTAATGTATCCAGATAAACACTGTCATTGGAGCTAAGTCAGGCAAAGAGTATGCTTTGTGCTTCTTAAAGTGACAGCAAGGTTTCATGTTTCCAGGACACTAACCAACAATTGCTGACAACATTCAGAGTGTAGTTATTTGTAATCGTTACGTAACTTTCTCTCTGCAACCTTTTCTATTCATCTTTTTCTGAACATCAATTAGGTAAATTACAAATCTATGCTTTTTTTTAACCTTGGTTGCCATGCAGAAACAAAATGACAGCAACCACCTACCAATCCACAGCAGATTTACCATGTCACAAGGCACTTCACAGGAGAGGACGTATTAGAGCAGATGACTAATCTGGGATAAAGGGCTGGGATTTAAGGTGGAAAGCAAGGCAATGGTGTTTAGAGAGATTGAGGGAAGCAATTAAGCTGTCTGATTGTGTTCCCTCCTGGCACGAGGCATTCAAAATGAAGGATTAAACGCAGTGAAAGATTTTTGGACATTACGGACAATTATTTCAGAGGCCAATTAACTTACATACCCGCACATCTTTGGGATGCGGTAGGAAACCGGAGCACCCGGAAGAAATCCACATGGTCACAGGGAGAACATGCAAGCTCGGGCCTCTGACGCTGTGAGGCAGCAGCTCTACCAGCTACGCCATTGTGCTGTTCCATAATGAGTCCTTAATCCAAAACATTAATATCCAGGTCAGCAGTGGGTTTCTCATTCAACAGTTGCTGCCTAATGTATTGATTGTTTCCAATGTTTTTTTGTTTTATTTCAGATATCCACTTCTGCAGGTTTTTTAATTTTCACTTTGTGTTCAAGATCACTGCTTACACCAGGAGACTACAGATGCACTGAGGATAATACATTTTTTGCAGAGATCAATATTCTTTAATCATGATGCCATTTATCAGGAAATACAGAGATTTAGCAAGTCACTTCAGGAGATGGGTCAAGAATTCATTCTTTCATGTGCTATATTCAATTATGGTAGGCTGACAAAGCAGCATGTGAAGGATGTTTTGTGTTATTTGGAATTTCCATCTGAATACAGGTATATTATGCTGATATTAAGTATTGAAATGTGGTGAGTCCACAATCAAATAGTGATATGATCTATTAGAGCCGATGCCTCAAGAGGACAGCCAATATCATCAAAGCCCACCTTGGCCACACTCTAATTTCACTCCTATCATCTGGAAAAAGGTACAGGAGTCTGTAAACCATGATCATCAGGTTCACAAATAGTTTGATCCAACAACCATGAAGCTCCTGAATACTATACAACATTAACCTCAAAAGTGAACATATGGATTGTCTTTGATAGCACTAAGAACTTCGGGGGGGGGGGGGGTGTTGCACCAGTATAGTGCTTATTAATTTATTGGATATTTGTTTATTATATATTATTTATATGTTTGCAGGCCTGTTATGTTGCAAGTAATAATTTCATTGTTTTCAGCATATATGATAATTAAACACTCATGACTCTTAGGAAAATCCTACCTCTCTGGCAGGAGGCCCTTGGTGTCCTGTAGACCTCTGGCTCCACTCTGCTGGGAGATGAGGATGCTACCACATTGCCGTAGCTCTGTTTTCCCCCTGCTTCTCTTCTTCCGGTACTCTCTCAGCTTTGCCTTACAGCTCGGATGGTCCTGGGTTCTTTTACAGGTGGCTACATGTCCTGAGGTCCCCGACTCACACCGAGTGGCCAACCATGGCCATATAATGCCAGTAATGTCTCCATCCCCATGGAATGAATAGCTGTTGGGGAAGTTACACTTTACAAAGTCCATGGAATGTATGAGCTACAGTCCATTCTGAAGCTGCCCAAAAGTTCTCCTAATGTCAATAGCTTGTACCTTTAAACAACAAGACCAGCAACTGAGACTGTCTGAAGAAGGGTCTCGACCGGAAATATCACCTATTCCTTTTCTCCAGAGGTGCCGTCTGACTCGCTAAGTTACTCCAGCTTTTTGTGTCTATCTATTGTTCCTCGACAGATGTAGTATGGAGCTTTGAGCTCCAATTTATGATAATATTTGTATGTCCGAAGGTCATGCCACTGTGGTTATGGGAAATTTAAATATGCGGGTAGACTGGAAAAATTAGGTTGGTTTTGGACCCCAAGTAAGGGAGTTTGTAGAGTGCCTCCAAGATGGATTCTAGAGCAGTTTGTACTGGAACCTACCAGAGAGAAGGCAATCTGAATTTTGTGTTGAACCAGATTTAATAAGGGAACTCAAGGTAAAGGAACCGCTGGGACGTAGTGACCGTAATATGATTTTTGTCTGCAATTTGAGAGGGAGAAGGTAAAATCAGAAGTGTCAGTAATGCAGTTGAACAAAGGGGACTATGTAGGCATGAGAGAGGAGCTGGCCAAGGTCGACTGGAAAAGGATCCTGGCAGGAATGATGGTGGAACAGCAATGGCAGGAATTTCTGGGCAAAATCCAAAAGATGCAGGATCATTTCATTCCAAAGAGGAAGAAAGAATCTAAGGGGAGTAAGAGGCAACCGTGACTGACCTGGGAAGTTAGGAATTGAATAAAAGTAAAAGAAAATGTGTATAATATAACAAAGGGTAGCAGGAAGCCAGAGGATTGGGCAACTTTCAAAGGCCAACGGCAACAAATCCAAGGGAAATATGGGCTGAAAAGATGAAGTACGAGGGTAAGCTGGCCAAGAATATAAAGGATAGTAAAAGATTCTTTAGGTATGTTAAGAGAAAAAGAACAACTTTTTTTCCCTTAGTCCCACCTGCCTGCACTCATACCATAACCCTCCATACCCTTCTCATCCATATGCCTATCCAATTTATTTTTAAATGATACAAACGAACCTGCCACCACCACTTCCACTGGAAGCTCATTCCACACCGCTACTACTCTGAGTAAAGAAGTTCCCCCTCATGTTACCCCTAAACTTCTGTCCCTTAATTCTAAAGTAATGTCCTCTTGTTTGAATCTTCCCTATTCTCAAAGGGAAAAGCTTGTCCACATCAACTCTGTCTATCCCTCTCATCATTTTAAAGACCTCCATCACGTCCCCCCTTAACCTTCTGCGCTCCAGAGAATAAAGACCTAACTTATTCAACCTATCTCTGTAACGTAGCTGTTGAAACCCAGGCACCATTCTAGTAAATCTCCTCTGTACCCTCTCTATTTTGTTGACATCCTTCCTATAATTGGGCGACCAAAATTGTACACCATACTCCAGATTTGGTCTCACCAAGGTACAGCAGGCCATGAAGAAAACTAATGGCATGTTGGTCTTCAAAACAAGAGGATTTGAGTATAGGAGTAAAGAGGTCCTTCTGCAGTTGTACGGGGCCCTAGTGAGACCACATCTGGAGTATTGTGTGCAGTTTTGGTCTCCAAATGTTAGGAAGGACATCCTTGCTATTGAGGCAGTGCAATGTAGGTTCACGAGGATAGTCCCCGGGATGGCGGGACTGTCATGAGGAAAGGTTGGAAAGACTGGGCTTGTATTCACTGGGATTTAGAAGGATGAGAGGCGATCTTATAGAAACGTATACAATTATAAAAGGATTGGACAAGCTACAGTAAATGCAGGGAGAATGTTCCTAACATTGGGGGAGTCCAGAACCAAGGGCCACAGTCTAAGAATAAAAGGGAGGCAATTTAAAACTGAGATGAGAAAAAACCTTTTCACCCAGAGTTGTGAATTTGTGGAATTCTCTGCCACAGAAAGCAGTAGAGGCCAAATCACTGGATGAATTTAAAAGAGAGTTAGATACTCTAGGAGCTAGCGGAATCAAGGGATATGGGGAGAAGGGAGACACGGGTTACTGATTTTGGATGATCAGCCATGATCACAATGAATGGTGGTGCTGGCTCGAAGGGCCAAATGGCCTCCTCCTGCATCTATTTCCTATGTTTCCATTGTGTGCATAATGACATCACATGATCCACAGTTAATACGAGGAGAAAGAAGGCCATGCTAACATGAACAGCATGTGGAATCACCCTTCCCATTTTGCTATTGTTGTTTCATTCTGAAATGATCAGCAAAGCAATCAGCTTTAGAAAAAATGATTTTGGAGTTCATATTGCCTATAATTTCCACATTATGGATTCTGGTTCCTAAACTATAATCTTTCTTCTATTATGATCAACAGTACTGACATGCTGCCGCAACATCAATTGGATGCCACAATGCTAATGCTTTTCAACTGCTTTGAACGGAACATACTTCTAACTCCCAAAAGGCAAAATTTACATATTTACATATTTGGAACAATGCTCAGCTTCAATTAACAAATTTATCAAGCACTGACCTGTGAATTTCATTGTTAATTAGATAAATACAACCTCGCTTCAATTGCCAAAAAACTGGGTAGTCTTCAACTAAAATTGCTCAAAATTTAAGCCTTTCCACATTGTCTTTCTGTGCATTCTCAAGTATGAAAGACATAAATAGACTCCTGTTTATTTGTGATCCTTGTTCTTTACTTTCAGTATAATTTGCTTCTGGCATTTTTTTCACTGGAAAACACAAACACAGAAAAGCAGATCATAGAATGACAGAAATTTACATCTCCTTTAATTTTATATTCCGTGTTCTTGTGGTCTCACAGCACAAAATGATAAAAATATCAATTCTGTTGCCATGTTAAATAAGAATGGATAGTAGTGCCTGCAGCTCTATCTGTGTCAAATGTTTAATCAAACCCGTCTTCCTTACCGCCATCAAATGTCTTCCAGCTCTTTTGTCAATGTTGTCGTTTTTAAACACTTTCTTCAAAATTTAAATTGTTGGATAATTTAAGTCGGACAAAAAGAATGTCTAGGCATTTGTGGGTGAGGATTGAACAGCATAGTTATGTAACATATCTAACATAATTACTGAGACACATTAATGACCTGGAATTTTTAATCAACAATCCAATGTCAATGCCTTCCACTAATGTTAAAGAAAGTTCTTGAAACAAGAAACTGCAGATGCTGGTTTCTAAAGAAAGACACAAAGTGCTGGAGTAACTCAGCGGGTCAGCTAGCATCTCTGGAGAACATGGATAGGTGACATTTTGGGTTGGGATCCTTCTTCAGAACTGACCTGAAACATCACCATCATGGTCTCCAGAGATACTGCCTGACCCACTGAGTTGCCTTCACTGATGCAGTGATTGGTGCAGTTCAGACTTTCCTTTTCCTACACTGGTTTCTGTTGGGCATCAGCTCAAAAGGGGTTCCTGGCATCCAACAACATTGACACAGACACTCCCCATGTATAATCTGACTTACGTAAGGGTTTAGGGAATGGAGCCCTTAGGAAGTCGGGGAGTGTCTGTATATTCAAACTTGCTGATACATTTTCACTGGTATCACACCAAGCAGAAGTGCACATAAGTTAAAAAATTTAATGGAGCCCCTGACAAAACCTGGAACATCTGCATGGGATTAAGGTAAAATTGGAAATATGAAAACATATTTAATTAAAATAAAATACCATCGTGAACTGCTTGAGTAAGCTGTATTCAACATAAGTAAACCATTGCAGATAATGAGCCGATTCTTACATGCTGGTTACCTCCACGTGCGACATATCCTACAAAGTGGACAGTAGTGCTTATCTGGCACACCATCACATCCTTGCTCGCAGAGTTCCCAGACAACTTTCATCTGAACATAAGGGGAGAAGTGAACTCTTACCATCTGCCAGAGCAGTCGAGGCTTTGTCTACCTTTAAATATCCAATGGCCAGACATTTTTAAAAACTGCTGCTGTACCTGCACTTTTTCTAGCCCTCATTATTAATTATTTAATTAATTATAATTATTTAAAGATTACAAAAGATATGGAATCATATAAATGTTCAGCACAGAATAGGTCATTTCAGCCCATGATCCATTCATCCATGCCAACTATGATGCCTATCTATGCTAATCCCATTTGCCCACATTAAGCCCATATGTCTCAACACCTTTCCTATCCAAGTACCTGACAAACTGCTTTTACATTTATTGTAGTTCTGATATACAGGCGCAGGGAGAAGGGAAGCTCCGGGGAAAAGGAGCACAGTGGAGAGAAAGGAAAGCCAGGCAGGCAAAGTGCCAGATATTCATAAACTCCAGAGGACAGTTCAAATTTATACGATAGGTATATTGGATTGAAAGGCTTCAGAGTGAGAGAATTTAGAAACATAGACATAGAAAATAGGCGCAGGAGTAGGCCATTCGGCCCTTCGAGCCTACACCACCATTCAATATGATCGTGGCTGAATATGATCATGACCCTGATCAATATGATCATGACCCTGAAGAGTGAGCAGTAGCAGCTAAGATACTCACCGTGGACATTTACATTACAGAAAATGACTGTTTAGCCCTCTCCACATGTCTAACCCAAAAATAGTCCCACCTTCCTCACATTCCAAAAGCAATCTCACCACCGTCCCTTTCCCGAAAACAATTCCACAGCCCTGCCCGCTTCAATACAGTTCCACCACTGGCCAGTCCCAAAAACAAGCCCATCATCACCTCTGCCTTATTAAATCTATATTATACGTAATGGAAATAGCTGGAGTACCTCGGACCGTGGCACTCAACCCAGCCGTTCAGCCACAGATCATTGAATCATCGAATGGTTACTGCATAGGAAGGTCATTCAGTCTATCATGTCTGTGCTGGCTATCTGCCAAGCGAACTCTCTGGATCCGCCAACCAATCCTTTATCCATGGCTATCATAGAAACATAGAAAAATAGGTGCAGGAGTAGGCCATTCGGCCCTTCGAGCCTACACCGCCATTCAATATGATCATGGCTGATCATCCAACTCAGTATCCCGTACCTGCCTTCTCTCCATACCCCCTGATCCCTTTAGCCACAAGAGCCACATCCAACTCCTTCTTGAATATAGCCAATGAACTGGCCTCAACGACCTTCTGTGGCAGAGAATTCCAGAGACTCACCACTCTCTGTGTAAAGAATGTTTCCTCATTTCGGTCCTAAAGGAATTCCCCCTTATCCTTAGACTGTGACCCCTTGTTCTGGACTCTCCAACATCGGGAACAATCTTCCTGCATCTAGCTTGTCCAACCCCTTAAGAATTTGATAAGTTTCTATAAGATTCCCCCCTCAATCTTCTAAATTCCAGTGAGTACAAGCCGTGTCTATCCAGTCTTTCTTCATATGAAAGTCCCGACATCCCAGGAATCAGTCTGGTGAACCTTCTCTGCACTCCCTCTATGGCAATAATGTCCTTCCTCAGATTTGGAGACCAGAACTGTGCGCAATACTCCAGGTGTGGTCTCACTAAAACCCTGTACAACTGCAGTCGACCCTCCCTGCTCCTATACTCAAATCCTTTCGCTATGAATGCTAACATACCATTTGCTTTCTTCACTGCCTGCTGCACCTGCATGCCTACTTTCAATGACTGGTGTACCATGACACCCAGGTCTCGTTGCATCTCCCCTTTTCCTAATCTGCCACCATTCAGATAAAAGTCTACCCTCATGTTTTTGCCACCAAAGTGGATAACCTCACATTTATCTACATTATACTGCATCTGCCATGCATCTGCCCATTCACTCAGCCTATCCAAATCACCCTGCAGCCTCCAAGCATCCTCCTCACACCTAACTATACCCCCCAGCTTGGTGTCATCTGCAAATTTGGAGATGTTGCATTGAATTCCCTTGTCCAAATCCTTAATATATATTGTAAATAGCTGGGGTCCCAGCACTGAGCCTTGCGGTACCCCACTACCTGCCATTCTGAAAAGGACCCGTTTACTCCTACACTTTGCTTCCTGTCTGCCAGCCAGTTCTCTATCCACATCAATATTGAACCATCATATCATATTGAATATCATATTTCTTCTCACCATATCCACACCAGTTTCCTCTTGAAGGCCTCAATGGAACTCTCCTCCACCGCAAACAGAAAGCAAATGGTTGTTAGCATTCATAGCAAAAGGATTGGAGTATAGAGCAGGGAGGTTCTACTGCAGTTGTACAGGGTCTTGGTGAGACCACACCTGGAGTATTGCGTACAGTTTTGGTCTCCAAATCGGAGGAAAGACCTTCTTGCCATAGAGGGTGTACAGAGAAGGTTCACCAGACTGATTCCTGGGATGTCAGGACTTTCATATGAAGAAAGTCTGGATAGACTCGGCTTGTACTCGCTAGAATTTAGAAGATTGAGGGGGGATCTTATAGAAACTTACAAAATTCTTAAGGGATTGGACAGGCTAGATGGAGGAAGATTGTTCCCGATGTTGGGGAAGTCCAGGACAAGGGGGTCACAGTTTAAGGATAAGGGGGAAATCTTTTAGGACCGAGATGAGAAAAACATTTTTCACACAGAGAGTGGTGGATCTCTGGAATTCTCTGCCACAGAAGGTAGTTGAGGCCAGTTCATTGGCTATATTTAAGAGGGAGTTAGATGTGGCTCTTGTGGCTAAAGGGATCAGGGGGCATGGAGAGAAGGCAGGTAAGGGATATTGAGTTGGATGATCAGCCAAGATCATATTGAATGGCGGTGCAGGCTCGAAGGGCCGAATGGCGTACTGCACCTACTTTCTATGTTTCTATTCCAGATTCCAACCACTGGTTGGTTAAAAATAATTCCTCTGGTAAAACATTAATAGAAACATAGGTGCAGGAGTAGGCCATTAGGCCCTTCAAGCCAGCACCACTATACAATATGATCATGGCTGACCACCTAAAATGCATACCCCATTCCTGCTTTTTCCCAATATCCCTTTTCCTTTAGCCCCAAGAGCCAAATCTAACTCCCTCTTGAAAACATCCAGTGAATTGGCCTCCACTGCCTTCGGTGGCAGAGAATTCCACACATTCACAACTCTTTGGGTGATAAAGTCTTTCCTCGTCTCAGTCCTAATTGGCCTACCTCTTATTCTTAAACTGTGATCCCAAGATTCAAGACCCAAAACTGTGACCTTCAAGACTCAAAGCATGTGAAAGTTTCACTGCTGACCAAGGATAAGCTCTGCCCAATGCCTTTTGGTTGAGTTCGGTTTAGTTTATTGTCACGTGTACTGAGGTACAGTGAAAAACTTTTGCTGCATGCTAACCAGTCAATGAGTCATCGGAGAAACCATACATAATTACAATCAAGCCACCCAGAGAGTGCAGATACATGATAAAGGGAATAACGTTTAGTGCAAGATAAAGTCTAGTAAAGTCCGATTAAAGATAGTCCGAGGGTCTCCAAAGTGGTAGCTAGTAGCTCAGGACCATTCTCTAGTAGTTGATAGGATGGTTCAGTTGCCTGATAACAGCTGGGAAGAAACTGTCCCTGAATCTTGATGTGTGCGTTTTAACACTTCTATATCTCTTGCCTGATGGAAGAGGGGAGAAGAGGGAGTGACCAGGGTAATTCTTGTCCTTGATTATGCTGGTGCCTTTGTCGAGGTAGCGTGCAATGTAAATGGAGTAAATGGAAGGGAGTTAGACATAAATGCTGGAGAAACTCAGCGGGCGAGGCAGCATCTATGGAGCGAAGGATATAGGCAACATTTCGGGTCAAAACCCTTCTTCAGACTGAAGTTGGTTTGTGTAATGCACTGAGGATCAACATAGACAAACTGTTCAGCTCCATGAGACTTCAATCCACAACCTGGCAACTTAAGGAATTGTCACACTACCACAACAGAACAAAAGTTGGCTACTAGTGAATGGCTTATAGCCAACAATGTAATCAAATGGAAATGCACTGGTGTTCAAAGCTGAAAAGAAATATGCTGGCTTGGGATTTGTATGTAATCATAGAACAGAAGAAATCAATTAGCATGAACATTACATTGACCTACTTCAATCTTTTAACTTGGTGTCTCACGCAGTGCCAATATAGTAATGACAAATGCCCAAGTCCTTAATTCAAGGTGTTACTGTAGGTCTAACATGTATATAAAGATGGAT
Organism: Raja brachyura; assembly: GCA_963514005.1. The sequence continues at coordinate 78,276,551 of OY740781.1, forward strand.
AGCAAACACAGTAGAATTTCTCTTTCTTGGTGAAGGAATGTCATAGCCCCTCATATTCTTCACTATGCTCTCCATCTATCTAGAAAATGTCAGACTGCAACCAAAACAATTCCTGATGGAATTTAGTCCGTTTTCTTCATTAGTTACAAAGTACAGTTCACATACCCACCTGAGGATGCATCACATTTCACTTATTAACAGAGATATACAGCAAACATTAGAACATTACATGATTATCCAGTATCTAAAAGGCCAACAGATTCAAGGCCACATTAGATAAATACAGTCAAACGATATTCTTTATCCATACCTGACATGGACATTAGACTGTGTAGGAAGGAACTATAGATGCTGGTTTATACCGAATATAGACACAAAGTGCTGGAGCAACTCAGGAAGTCAGGCAGCATCTCTGAAGAAAAGTAACAGGTGATGTATCGGGTCGGATCACTTCTTCAGACTCAAGGACTTCAGGACATTAGACTTTTGCTTATGCAAATAAAGGACCTAGAAACATAGAAAATAGGTGCAAGAGTAGGCCATTTGGCCCTTTGAGCCAGCACTGCCATTCAATATGATCATGGCTGATCATCCAAAATCAGTACCCCGCTCCTGCTTTCTCCCCATACCCTTTGATTCCGTTAGCCCTAAGAGTTACATCTAACTCTCTCTTAATACCTCCAGTGAATTGGACTCCACTGCCTTCTGTGGCAGAGAATTCCACAGATTTACAACTCCTTTTCCTGTTTTTCCTCATCCTAAAGCTGTCTTGATGAACCTTTTCCAAGTCTAACACAATCGCAGGCTACACATGGAAAATCCACTGAATGGATCACCTCCAACAAAGGGTGGAACTTTGGTGCAGCTGGTAGAGCTGCTGCCTCATAGCACCAGAAGCCTTGGGCGCTGTCTGTTTGGAGTTTGCACGTTCTCCCTGTCAGCACAAATGTTTTCAACAGGTGCTCCAGTTTCCTCCCATATCCCAATGTGAGGGATTGTAGGCTAATTGGCCTCCATAAATTGTGCCTACTTGTAAGGAGTGGGTGAGAAAATGGGATAGCATAGAACTGTTGTGAAATGGTGATCAATGGTGGGTGTGATGCTACTGATTATGATATGCCAATGTACTAGCTACCAACTGATCTTCTCCTTAAAGACTTGGTCTATTGCAAAAAAATGTAATTTATTTACCTATCTGTTATGGACTTACAGCATATAATACAATAATATTAAAGTTCTGATCTTGAGAATATCACATTTTTTAATTTTCAAGGCAGTCTGGGTGTTTATTACTATTTCCGTTACAATTTTGTAATTTACTACAATTAGGTAATTAACTAATTATATGCTTTAATTTCAGGTCATCCAAGTAAGTTGTTTTATATTTGTTTCAGAATGCTTCAATCTATAATAACTGATCATTTCATTCAGTTCTCTTAATTTTTAAGAAAGTTATAGGCTTTTGACTGTCCTCGATCACAGCTTTTGTGTTAAGTCAATGCAAAAGCAATAGGGAACAAGATGCTAATTTCCGAGTATGAAGATGGCCATAGCTTTTTTAATACTGAAGATATGAAAGTGAATTAGGTGTCAAATTAAACTTCTTTTTATGCTTTATCGGATGGGATAAATTGCAGACTTGATTTTTAAAAAATCAAAATTTTGTAACATTGCTACATACTGTACCTCTAAGCAAAACTAAACTAAATTAAACTAAAAGTATGAAACTAAATTAAAAGTACAGCTGCTCCTCGACCTATGATGGGGTTATATTCCGATAAACCCATTGTAAATTGAAAATATCGCAAGTCGAAAATGCATTTAATACAATTTGATCATGTGAGTGGAAGTGAGCTGCGGCTTGCTGCCGTTGCCCAGTGTTTGCACCATCGTAAAGTCGAAATATCGCAAGTCAAAGCATCGTAAATCGGGGAGCATCTGTACATAATTTAGCTTTGTGTGAAAGCAGGTGGTGTTTTTCTTTATTTTAGTTGTGGCAACGTGACAAATGTTTCCACATTTTGTCACGTTACAACCACAAACGTAAATGTATTTTATTGGAATTTTATGTGATAAACCAACGCAAAGTGGTGCATAATTGTGAAGTGGAAGGAAAATGATACGTTTTCCAAATTTTATTACAAATTTAAAAAACTGAAAAGTGTGGCATGCAAAAGTATTCTGCCACCCTGTCAATACTTTATAGAACCACCTTTCGCTGCAATTACAGCTGCAAGTCTTTTGGGGTATGTCTTTACCAGCTTTGCACATCTAGAGACCGAAATTTGTGCCCATTCTTCTTTGCAAAATAGCTCAAGCTCAATCAAATTGGATGGAGAGCATCTGTGAACAGCAATTTTCAAGTCTTGCCAGAGATTCTCAATTGGATTTAGGTCTGGACTTTGACTGAGCCATTCTAACACATTAATATGCTTTGATTCCATTGTAGCTCTGGCTGTATGTTTAGGGTCGTTGTCCTGCTGGAAGGTGAACCCCAGTCTCAAGTCTTTTGCAGACTCACAGGCCCTGCATTTGGCTCCACCCATCCTTCCCATCAACCCTGACCTTGTCCCTGCTGAAGAAAAGCATCCCCACATCATGATGCTGCCACCACCATGTTTCACAGTGGGGATGGTGTGTTCAGGGTGAAATGCAGTGCTAGTTTTCCGCCACACACTTGAAAACCATGTATCATTTTTCTTCCACTTCACAATTATGCGCCACTTTGTGTTGGTCTATCACATAAAATCCCAATAAAATACATTTACGTTTGTAGTTGTAACGTGACAAAATGTGGAAAAGTTCAAGGGGTATGAAAACTTTTGCAAGCCACTGTATAGATAGAATTGGCTGAACAAATTTCACAGAGTGGAAATGTCAAGGACCAGAGGGCACATCTTTAAGAAAAAGGGAATCAAATTTAAAAGAGGCATGTTTTTTTGTACAGAATTCTGTGCCTGGTATGCACTGCCAGGAGTGGTGGTGGTGGTCGATGCAATAGTGCCATTTAAAAGGCTTTCAGATAGGCATATGGATATGCAGGGATTGGAGAGATATGGATCATGTGCAGGCAGAGGATTAGTTTAACTTGGCATCATGTTCGGACATTGTGGGGCGAAGGACCTGGTCCTGTGCTGTACCATTCTATGTTCTAGTTCTATTGCAGGAAGCAGGACTGATGCAGTCATCGGTGTAGCAGAAAACAAATTGTGGGGGAGTGCCAGAGTACGTTTATAACTGGACCGTTCCATATAGCCATCATTGAAGGGCCCATGAGTACCCATGGCTATCTCTAATTTGTTGAGAGTGGGAGAAACAAAGAGATTCTGTGGAGGGGCCAGACAGGTTCTGCCTAGTAGATGAGTGTGTTAGTAGATATTTTAGCCCAGAAAACATCCCTCTGTAGTCTTCCACATACTAAAAGACATAAACCAATAGAATATTTGGAATATCTGGATACATAAGGAACTGCAGATGCTGGAAGGGGTCAGGCAGCATCTGTGGAGGACGTGGATAGGTACGTTTTGTTTTTTGTCGGGTCGGGACCCTTCTTAAGATTTTTCAGGTTCTTCTGAACAGCTGCCGTGTCGGCGGCAGGAAAGAGAGCTTAGAGTTCTAAACATGGAAGGAGAAATGTAATCATTCAATCAAGCCAAAATCAGAAAATTGAACCCTTTAGCTGTCCTTACAGGTTTTTGCTTACAAATTTTCCTTACCCATTTGTTTGGAGATAAAATGATTTTATTCTGATGTTATTAGACAGTTTTTCTTCTTTGATAGTGTCTCAGTATCAAACATGATTTACGTCCTCTCCAATTGTGAGGATTCTGCGCTGATGTACTACTTCCACCGCAAATACTGTGTACATATAATGTATGGCCTCATGGTATTCAACACCATTTCAAATGCTCCTTCTTCACTTTGAGTGATGATGGGCAGAAGGTTCTGAGGGCTCAGTGGGGATGTGGTGCTTCTTCGAGGAGGCCTTGAGCACAGACTTCAATCTTTTGTAGAAACAAGGAACTGCAGCTGCTGGTTTACAGGACTTGGCTTATACTCGCTAGAATTTAGAAGATTGAGGGGGGATCTTATAGAAACTTACAAAATTCTTAAGGGGTTGAACAGGCTAGACGCAGGAAGATTGTTCCCGATGTTGGGGAAGTCCAGGACAAGGGTCACAGTTTAAGGATAAGGGGGAAATCTTTTAGGACCGGGATGAGAAAAAACATTTTTCACACAGAGAGTGGTGAATTTCTGGAATTCTCTGCTACAGAAGACCAGTTGAGGCCAGTTCATTGGCTATATTTAAGATGAAGTTAGATGTGGCCCTTGTGGTGATAGGGATCAGGGGGTATGGAGAGAAGGCAGGTACGGGATACTGAGTTGGATGATCAGCCATGAAACATTGAATTCTATGTTTACAAAAAAGATACAAATTGCTGGAGTAACTCAGCAGGTAAAGCAGTATCTCTGAAGAACATGGATAGGTGATGTTTAGAGTCAGTTCCGAAGAACAGTTCAGACCCAAAACATCACCTATCTATTCTTCCCAGAGAAGTTGGCTGAACCATTGAGTCACTCCAACACTCTATCCTTTTGTGCATTAACCAGCATCTACAGTTCTTGATTTCTACAGATAAAAGTTCATGATCTCTAAATACACTTTTCTTCAATCAACCAAAGGCTGCGTTACCATGTTGAAGGTGTTGGTTACGTTCATCATCAAAAAGTGCCTTCACTAGGAAGATGTACACATAAGGAACTGAAGATGCTGGAATTATGTGCAGAACCCAAAGTGCTGGAGTAACCTGGCAGGTCAGGCAGCATCTGTGGAGGACATGGATAGGTGGCGTTTTTGGTTGCAACCTTCTTCAATCTCTCCTCCAGAGATGCTAAATGACCTGCTGTATTACCCCAGCAGTTTGTTTTCTACGCCTTCACTGAGAAGTGTTGCCTAGGATATAGACAATAGGTGCAGGAGTAGGCAATTCGGCCCTTCGAGCCAGCACCACCATTCACTGTGATCATGGCTGATCATCCACAATCAGTACCCCATTCCTGCCTTCTCCCAATATCCCTTGACTATCTTTAAGAGCTCTATCCAACACTCTCGTGAAAGCATCCAGAGAATTGGCCTCCACTGCCTTCTGAGGCAGAGAATTCCACAGATTTACAACTCTGTGGGTGAAAAAGGTTTTCCTCATCATTCTAAATGGCCAACCCCTTATTCTTAAATTGTGGCCCCTGGTTCTGGACTCCAACATCGGGAGATTGTTTCCTGCCTCCAGCATGTCCAATCCCTTAATAATCTTGTATGCTTCAATAAGATCCCCTCTCATCCTTCTAAATTCAAGTGTATACAAGCCCAGTCACTCTATTCTTTCAACATATGACAGCCCCACCATCCTGGGAATTAACCATGTGAACCTACGCTGCACTCCCTCATTAGCAAGAATGTCCTTCCTCAAATTTGGAGACCAAAACTGCACACAATACTCCAAGTGTCGTCTCACTATGACTCTGTACAACTGCAGAAGGGCCTCTTTGTTCCTATACTCAACTCCTCTTGTTATGAAGGCCAACATGCTATTTGCTTTTTTTCACTGCCTGCTGTACCTGCATACTTACTTTCAGTGACTGATGAACAAGGACCCCCAGATCTCGTTGTACTTCCCATTTTCCTCACTTGACACCATTCAGATAATATTCTGTCTTCCTATTCTTGCCACCAAATTTATCCACATTAAACCGCATCTGCCATGCTTCTGCCCATGCATCTTACATGCAAGTGAATTTAGCAGGGTTTTGTTGTGAACCTCATGTGTGCAGCAGGATAGATGGATAGAATAACTTTGCCTTGTAGATATCGAGTGTAAGATCTTCTCATACATTACAGCTAGTGTCAACAATGGCTTGGAACTCAGTAAGCCTTTACATTGACCCTATTATACTTAAGCAACAGTAGCATAGGGGGCTATGTCACCTGACTAATAAAGCAAGGCACATTTCAGAAACATATTCCATTATGGCAGCTGAGGAATTTAAGCTCAGTTAATTAAGCAATCCGGAATTAGATGTAACTGTCAGAAATAGTAACTGTGAAGCTGACAGATATCCACAGCAACCCAACTAACTCGCTCAGAGTTAGCGTTCGAAGTAACAGGCAATTTATTAAACTGGTGTGTGCCCACCAGGAGGCCAGCTAAAGCTGTCAAGTGTGACTAGTGCATTTTTTATATTCTCAGATGACGAGGTTACTCAGAGACTCGATTAACAGTAACATGATTTTGCAGAGACTTGATTAATAATGCAATAAACTCTTAATTACAGAATGGAACTCCGAAAGGCTAAATTTGTTAATGGTAGATCCAAATTCCTGTTACAATGATGGGTGCATGTATAATCAATGAAATTCCTGTTTGGCTTTGTCTGTGGTTTCCTGTCACCACATTAGCACAATCCACATCCCTATCCACTAATTATTAGCCCTCACTATTGTTTACGCTACAACCCCTACAACACTCACCAAAATTAACTGCCCTTTCCTAGATTGGTTTATATGTAATTCCAGACCCGCAGCAAAGTGCTTGAATCTTAACTCCCCTCTGTAATGGTGCAGCCAGCTACTGACTTCAATGGCATGTTGGTTGAGAGGTCCATTTTGAGTGTCATAGTCATACAGCACAAAAACATGCCCTTTGACCCAACCAAGATGCCCAGTATACACTAGTTCCACCACCTGCGTTTAGCCCAGAACCCACTAAACCTTTCCTATCCATATGACAATAAAACACTCTTGACTTGACTATCCATGTACCTGACCAAATGTATTTTAAATGTTTTTATCATACCTGCCTCAACTACCTCCTCTAGCAACACATTCCTTATACCCACTACCCTCTGTTTGAAAAAGGTGCACCTCCGTTTCTGATTAAATCTTTCCCCTCTCACCTTAAACCTATGTCTTCTGGTTCTTCATTTCCCTACTCTGAGTGAATGTGAATAAAGCTGGCAGGCAGCGCCACCTACTGGCACAATGTCGCCAGGATGTTATAATCAAGCACTCGTTCATTCATATCAACATGTTTATCTTCATGTATATATTACTCCAATATTCCAGTGAAGGAGACTATCAACATGTTATTTATAAAGTCCATATTATACCCTTATGATGCTAAAAGTGATATCCACAGTATGGATGTAGAAACCTCTCAATATATAGGAACCAAAAAGGCTAATCTCAGAAAGCACTTTAGTTGCAAGTGAAGAAGGAAATGAGGGAGGGTGGGTGGGGATGGAGGGTAGGGCGGGGCGGGAGGGTGAATGAAATGGCAAGATAAAGAAAAAATATTAGTTCCTTAACAGGTAGATCAGCATTCCGGCTCCCAACATTCCCCTCCTCTTCTGAATCGCAATCCCCCTTGAGTTCAACCTTACCAGACTTCCCATTCAAAGGAAGACTTGGTAACCTTATGCCTTCTGAAATGTATCATCTCTTTTGGAACTCCATGGTCCACCGTGAGTAACCTCCAAAACTTCCTCTTCTTTTCGTGGCACCTTCCCAAGCAAGGACAGGAAATGTAATATCTCTTCTTTTATATCCTCCATTCACATTTTTTTAGAAAATTGAATGCTCTTTATAGCTGGATCAATGATGGTATGAAGAAAGAATGAACTAGTCCCTTCAATTTGGTTTATTACATTTACGATACCTATTCCTCAGCATTGGAATTGTCTTTGTGGAATCACCTTGGTCAGTGTGATCATTAAGATTCCTATCACTTGTCCTTTTAATTCTCTGTCTGCTATGTCCTAAATTGTTCAAATGAAATTAATGATTGAGTATCAATGAGAGTCAAGGAAGTGCACTTCAGCTTTCAGTTAAGCCCTTCGAGACTCATCTTTGTATTGTTTAATAATTTTGGATCATAATGACTCCTTTCTTTGCTTTTTAGCAGCATCCATTTCTCCCATTTGCATCTTTTGTAGGCCCAACATTGTTCTTTTATTGCCATCTTTACTCCATGCCATACTTTCTCATTCCCACTGCCTTTCGTCAAATCTTTGCAGTTTTCTTTAAACCTTTGCATCTCTGCTAGCTAAAAACCTGTACATGTGTAACTTGTTCCAAATCTGATGAAAGGCCATTGACACTTAGTGTTAACTATACGTCCCTCTCCAGAGATACAGCCTTCAATTTTTTAGGACAAATACAGGACTTCAAATTTTTATCTCGGACTTTCTGCATCTATGGTATTTTGCTTTTGTTCAAATCCTTCCTTATTTTGATGATTTTTAAAAACATCCAGACATTTTATCTGGTTGAATACCGGAACTAATGCAATATCATACAAAAGTGTGGTAGTAATTCTGTTAAATTTGCAATAACTTTAGACCAACATTTCTGAGAGGTTGACCCTCGTGCATGACATAGATAGAAACTGAAATTGCCAACTAAATCATAGCTAAACAGAGAAGCAGAAGGGTAATGCAGATAGTAAAGGACAGAACACGTGGGTGATTGAGGATAATGGTGGCGATGGCAACAGCTGAGAAAAAGAGCAAACAAATGTCATCATTTTATTGCAGATCATATAAAATAACATTGTTTATCTCATGCTTTCCTTTCAATGCTATGCTATTTAGAATTCACAAGCACTGCAGAAATTTTATCACAAAACAAAAGCATATGCAATCTCTAAGGAACAATTTGCAAGTCATCCATGCTAAAGCAATGCCCAGGTATTCATGTATGAAAAAGCAAGCAGGGGTACTGAATTGGAAGAGATTTGAGGAACGTCCAAATGAATAGCAAATTTCATTAAGGTGCAGGTTGCAGACAGAATTTAAAGAATCATTAAAACATATTTTATTCAATTTAAGTGTTGATTCCATTTTCAAAAGAGCTCAAATACATTTGGTGTAAACATGCATCGGCGGTTCCTTTCTACAGGTCAAAAAGATTTTTTTTTTTTTAATGAAATTAATATCACTTTAATGACCATAAAGCATTATTTTCATTCATGATGAATCCTTACTGAGTAAATTTCAGCCAAAACGCAACTTCCAGAAGTGCCATTTTTTGATTCTTTAAATTCTGAATGCATCCTCCACTATCATGATTTTCATTGTTCATTTCAAAAGCATACGATACTTCTGTTTAAGAAGGAACTGCAGATGCTGGAAAATCAAAGGTAGACAAAAGTGCTGGAGAAACTTAGCGGGTGCAGCAGCTTCTATGAAGCGAAGGAAATAGGCAACGCTTTTTGGGCCGAAACCCTTCTTCAGAAGACTGATGGAGGATGTGGGGAGGGGGGGGGGGGGAGAAGAAAGGAAAAAGGAGGAGGAGCCCGAAGGCTGAGGGAGAGCTAGGAAGGGGCGGAGACAGCAAGGGCTAACGGATTGGGAGAATTCAATGTTTATGCCACTAGGGTGCAGACTGCCCATGCGGAATATGAGGTGCTGTTTCTCCAATTTCCGGTGGTGCTCACTCTGGCCATGGAGGAGGCCCAGGACAGAGAGGTCGGATTCGGAATGAGAGGGGGAGTTAAAATGCTGCGCCACCGGGAGGTCAGGTTGGTTAATGTGGACCGAGCGGAGGTGTTCGGCGAAACGATCGGCAAGCCTATGCTTGGTCTCACCGATGTAGATCAGCTGACATCTAGAGCAGCGGATGCAATAGATGAGGTTGGAGGAGATGCAGGTGAACCTCTGTCACACCTGGAACGACTGCTTGGGTCCTTGAATGGAGTTGAGGGGGGAGGTAATGCGACAAGTGTAGCATCTCTTGTGGTTGCAAGGGAAAGTGTCCGGGGAGGGGGTGGTGCGGGAGGGAAGGGAAGAATTGACAAGGGAGTTATGGAGGGAGCGGTCTTTGCGGAAAGCAGATGGGGGGGGAGATGGGAAGATGTGGCGTGTGGTGGGGTCACGTTGGAGATGACGGAGGACTATTTGGTTTATGTGACGGCTAGTGGGGTGAAAGGTGAGGACTAGGGGGACTCTGCCCTTGTTACGAGTGGGGGGTATGGGGAGAGAGAGCAGTGTTACGGGGTATGGAAGAGACCCTAGTGCGAACCTCATCTATAGTAAGGGAGGGGAACCCCCGTTCCCTGAAGAATGAGGACATTTCTGATGCCCTGGTGTGGAACACCTCATCCTGGGAGCAGATGCGGCATAGATGGAGGAATTGGGAGTAGGGGATGGAGTCCTTACAGGAAGCAGAGTGGGAAGAGGAGTAGTCTAGATAGCTATGGGAGTCGGTGGGTTTATAGTGGATGTCGGTCAGAAGTCTATCACCTGCGATAGCTCTTCTAAACTCACCAAGTGGGACAGCCCCTTTAAAGTAATCTTTTCTGCCTGCACATGATCCTTGCCTCTGCATTCCCAGCATATCCACGTGCCTATCTAAAAGCCTCTTAAATGCCACTATTGTATCTACTTCCACTACAATCCAGGCACTCATTACAAAAACCAGCCCGCACATTTTCTGACACAAAATAATTTCTATAATGTATTGTAATAGCAGCGTGAGAGCAAATATGGATGTATGGTAAAATGTTCACATTTCTGTTCATGACTTTTCGGAGCTGTTGTCTTCACTATCATTGTTTCCTAAGGAGATTGTCTAAAGCAGAATGGCTAAAGGAGGTTGTCATCTGGCGGTATATTGAGTATGGAAGCTGGGATGTTATGCTACAGTTGTTTAATATGTTGGTGAAGTCACACATGGACTACTGAACACCATTGTTGCATTGACTCAAATTGACTCACCTTGCCATCCAAATTATGTTGTTAAGCTAGAAAGAGTGCAGAGAAGATTTAAGAGGAAGTTGCTAGGACCTGAGGAGTTGAGCTATAGGGAGAGGTTGGGCAGGCTGACTTTAATCCTTGGAGCGCAGGAGGCTGAGTGATCTTATAGAGGTGTACAAGATAATGAGGAGAATAGATAGGGTGAATGCACAGAGTCTTTTACCCAGGGTAAGGAAATCGAATGGAAGAGGACATAGGTTTCATGTGACAGGGGCAAGATTTTATAGGAACCTGAGGGGCAATTTTTTCACTCAGGGTGGTGAGTGGTGGAATGAGCTGCTATAGTTGAGGCAGATACTATAATAGTAAGATTAAATGAGAACTTACCAGTTTGAAGTTTGATCTTTATTTTATGAGTCGAGTTGAGGGACTACGTGAAGAACCCCGTACAGCCGTTCGTGCGTCAATCTTCAAAACAACGGTGTGAAATCACAGCAAATAATAACTGAAGTATAATGGTACGATAAAGACTAGAACTACCAGATGAAATGTATGAGGGCTGGGAGCGGAGGGCACGTAGTCCCTCAACTCGACTGCTCATAAAATAAAGATCAAACTTCAAACTGGTAAGTTCTCGTTTAATCTTACTATTTTACTTCGGAGTCACGTGAGTGACTACGTGAAGACTTCAAAGCTCTGTGATTTCATGCCGTGTGAAACAAGTATACACAACCACAGCTGCTTCATTGACAAATGAAGGGAAAACATTCATAATGCATACAGTCATAACAGATGTAAAACATGCTGATGCTGTTTAAATGAAACAATAATATTTCCACCTCTCACCCAGATGGAACATATAACCAGAACATAAATAGAGTTAACAAATACTCCTGGTTCACCAATGGGTCATTACAGATGTTTGGAGATTCATTCGATGGACCATACTCCAGCCGCAACAATGCGACCCAGCGGAACATAAATACCCTTGCTGCTGATGTTGTAGCAGCCCTGGTGGAATGAGATCTGGAAACAGAATCCATTAGTACATAACACAACTCCGTTTTCCTCATCTGGAATGCCATGAACAATACGTTCTCCCAAATCCTTGGTGACTAACAACATTGCTAGTCCAGAACTCCAAGGCTCTTGATGACCTTGACATATTGTTGTATACATGTGTGCTTACCTTATCAAAGGTCCCCTGGTATGCCTGTGACTATTTTGAGACCCGACCCCCTTCTAGTCTGCTCAAGTATTTATAACATAATATTATATATTATAATTTACAGACATTATCATCTTGTACAATCACAATTATTTAGCGACTGAACCTGCTGCACTAAACCAGTGCCAGAAGGATAACTACCTAATAAACTCCAGCCAAATTTAAGGATATAGTTGCTGCCTCCTGGTGAAATAGTGTTCACAAATATCAACATGGCATATGGCATTATACTGGTCCTGGGACCTATGTTGAAGATATCGTACCCCTTGATAACCGGTGTGGACCCGACAGCGAGTCTTGTTTGCTACAGCCAATTCAATGAGGAAGCTCATCGAGCCATTTAATGGCCGTATAACTCCATAAGTAACAGACAATCATTTAACATGAACTCAAAACATTAGCAATCAATACCATTTTCCATGGAACATAAGCATAACAAACTCTTTCATCTCCTGGAAAATAAATTCAGCCGTTTGGTGCTATGCAAACACTTTGAACACATAGAAGGATAGATGTAACAACCCAAACCTTAGGGCAGTTTGTTAGACCTGCAGAACATAAATTTGAGTTTATCATGCAACATCTGATTTCCGAAGCCTCAGGCTGAACAAGCAAATTCAAGTTTAAAATAACCAATAAGGTTATATAATTATTCGCAACAAATCGGGAATCAATTTGCATAATCACACAATGGGAACTTAAAGCCTCTTAATGACTTTATTTGAAGCCTCGATTGATGAGACAAAATGGAGGTAGCCATAAAAGACCCACCTGCTCCTTTTGGCGAGAATGTATCTTTCGCCACTGCTATGCCAACTATTTTGCAACCAGTGAAATAAAAATGAAACCAACATACATATATACACACATATACCTATATTCATATTAGGTGTTCCATTGAACCAGAATTTCATAATACAGTGCAATTCAACACCAACTCTGTGTTGCCATTACCCACACTTGATGATTCTCCTGTGGCAACAAAACTATGTAACCATTCCAGTGGTTCTTTAACCGATTACACCCTCGTGACTAACATATGCCATCATCACAATGCATCAACCTGAACATGAGCATGACAATATGCTTATTTGTCCAATCACTCTATAGCCCATACAATGCCCGTAGAGTCTATAAATAGTTGATACTAATAACAGAACTTTTTGGGCAAGTCATGCAAATCTGTTCCATCTCCAAACTCAAGATGATATTTCAGCTACTTGGTAACTACCTTAACTAGCAACTGTGGCCCGATTTCTGAGCCAGTCTAGCAAGACAATCTTGGTCCTTATACTGAACCTGTCCAATTCCAACCTGCTTGAAAACCAATATTGTACATTTTACATTTACCGTTCAAAGTAGCTGATAATGTCTCAATCATTTGTACTGTATAACTGAGTATACACCTTACCAAACTGCAAGTGGTCCCTTAATTGTAGAGTAGCACAAGTCCAGTGCGTGGAACCTCTGACCAGCTTTCATGCTGCCAGCAACTTCAGTGAACCGCTACTGCCAATAAAGACATGGGATGCATTGTCGCCAAAACTATGAAACCTTGCTTGTTCCAATAGCTTGTGCTTCGCCCTCCAGGTTACACCTATGGAAAAGTCTTACCTGAATAGAAGATTCAGCAGCCAACTGTAATGTCCCCCTGAGAGCGGTGTTCACTGCATATTGTGTTTGGGATGGTAACTTTCTTGCCAGGCATAGACCTCTGGCACATGCCCCCATCTCTTGGGCATGCTCTATGGCTATACCCTCAGACTCAGCATTAAACTATACCAATCCCACATGCTCACCTCTTACATGAGGGAGCCATAAAGCAGGCCTGCTACAAAGCCCTGCTGACACCATTTCCCATTTAGGCCATTAGCACCAATTTGCAATAGAATAAAAGATTTACCTAACAACTAGTAATGAACACTGTTTGTTCATCATCGTGGCATTATTAATTTCAGCTGGTGTTAACAATGACCTAGATGGCACTTACTAATTAACCATTTAACAAAATAACTGTTGCACTACTTACACACCTGAATTGCATCTATGCACTTAACAATTAATCCAACGACTAGAACTGTTTTATACCAACAACTGTTACCAAAGTCTTATTGACTGCAATCTGTTGCCCAGGCCGGCATCATGGCCAATTGAATACCTAAAAGTAAATCCCAACATCCTACAAATCTATTTGATAGGACTTAATCTAACTGGATAGAGGAGCCCAATTTCTCAAATATAGTTTGAGACTAGACAGCGGATTTTAGCACAAGCGCTTTTAAAACTGTGTATAGTTTTCTTTGAATACTTTTTGTCATCAATCTGTTATATTGCCTTATCCTAACAATGCCTCCTCATCCCCCATGATCACTGTGAATGGGAATACCCTACTAAACTGCTATTCCCATAAAGCAGCCCTAACAAGGTACCCCTGGTGCCCATGAAGCAGCCCTGAACAAAGTAGCTGCTGGCCCGGACTTTCCCATAGACCAGTATTTGCCATAGATTTGGCATTCTCATCAAGCAGCCCTGAGCAAAGGTGCTGCTGGCATAACCTCTCCAATAGGCTAGCCTACCATAACTTGGCATTCCCTTAGAGCAGTCCTGAGCAAAGGTACTGCTGGCACTGCCTCTGCAATAGGCTAGCCTGCCATAGTTTGGTATCCCCATGAGCAGCCCTGAGCAAAGGTGCTGCTGGCACAGCCTCTCCAATAGGCTAGCCTGCCATAGCTTGGCATCCCCATGAGCAGTCCTGAGCAAAGGTACTGCTGGCACAGCCTCTCCATCAGGCTAGCCTACCATAGCTTGGCATCCCCATGAGCAGTCCTAAACAAAGGTACTGCTGACACAGCCTTTCCCATAGGCTGGCACTGCCATAACTTAACATTCCCATGAAGCAGCCCTACCCAAAAGTGCTGCTCTCTAAATTAATTCCCAGAGGTGAAATCTCCCAACTTTCCCAATTGTACTGACTATTTTGTCAGTTGTCCCCATATCCTGGGGATTATTGTAGTTTGGGAACCCCATAGGTGAATTTCCCCTCCCCAGGAATCCATGTAAGTATAATATATATAAATATATACCCACGGTACCCTGCTGGCACGCAGGCTAATGATTTATGTGAATTAACCCCATTACCTGGGGACTACTGTGGTCTGGGAACCACACATATACCTGGGTTTCCCCTGCACCGGGAACCCAGCCTAACCATTTAGGTTTGTTTTAACCCCATGCGCTGGGGACTACTGCGATGTAAAACCGCATATATTTGGGTTTCCCCTGCACCGGGAACCCAGCTTAACCATTTAAGTTAGTTTTAACCCAATGTCCTCGGGACTACTGCGGTCTAGAACTGCATATGCTTGAGTTTCTCCTCCCCGGGAGCCCAGGCTGACCGTTCAGGTCCGTTAAGCCCCATCCCCTGGGGACTACTGCGGTCTAAAACCACACTATTCTCGGGTTTCCCCTACCCGGGAACCCAACGTGTGGAGTCACTGACCGCGTTATCAGTGACTCCGATCGCGAACCCGACTTTCGCGAGCTCTCCGCTTCTGCGGTCGGACCAGGGTTTTCCCCCAAAGCCCTAGGCTGGTTCACTCGTCGGCTATCGCGAACATCCACTGCAAAAACCCCGGAGGTTCCTGCAGAGACCTAGACCAGGAAAGAAAAATAGCACTTACCTGCAACTTTTTTAGACTTACCATGGAGGAGCTGCGCTGCTCCACAGTCGTCTGCACGAAAAACGTCTGACGCAATGACGCACGAACGGCTGTACGGGGTTCTTCACGTAGTCACTCACGTGACTCCGAAGTAAAACAGCATTTAAAAGATACATGAACAGGTATATACTGTGGATGGGAACAGTTTAGAGGCATATAGGCCAAATGGGGCTAGCTTAGTTGGGGCATCTGGACCGAAGGGGACTAGTTTCGATGGGGCATCTTGGTCGGCATGTAATAGTTGGGCCGAAATGACTTTTTCTGTGCTGTATTTCTCTAAACTGAAATCAATGAGAGTGGTAACAGTCAGGCCTGTTGACACATTTTTTTCTTGTTTATTTTATGTTTAAACTGAAGCAGAAAATAATAATATGGGCATGCCAACATAGTACATAAGAAATTAGAGATGTGTTGCTAAGATGGAAAACACTAAGCAAGAATTATTGGTCGCTATATTAGTCTGGTGTATTAAATCATTATCAGCATTAGATAGTGAATGCACATTTGCAGCAAATTGATGATTAATTGGAGGTTCATAAGATGCACTGTTGAATCAGAGTGCAGTCGACGTATCTGTGCAAACCAAAAAATACTGCATGTTTGGAAATATTCCTGATCCTGTTTTTGCATGCTAACTCCACGTGTATGTGTTGCTGATGCAGGCAAGATTTTTATTGCACCTGCACCTCATTGTACATGCATAAAACAATAAACTTGACTTGATTTAACTATTTCTTTTTATCACTAGCAGTGGCATATATTCAAAATAATAGGTGTTCCTCGTTTGATGTTTTTTGGTGTGATGAATTCCTCCAGTGTTCTGTTTCAAAAGGACCTGATAATAACTGATGCTGGTTTAAACCAAAGATAGACACAAAAAGCTGGAGTAACTCAGTGAGTCAGGCAGCATCTCTGGAGAGAAGGAATGGGTGATGTTTTGGGTCGAGACCAGAGTCTGAAGAAGGGTCTCGACCCGAAACAATACCCATTCCTTCTCTCCAGAGATGCTGCCTGACCCACTGAGTTACTCCTAATACCCAATTGTTTTCCTCAATCATGGGCGCCACAGTGGTGCTCCCGGTAGAGCCAGAGACCCAGATTTGATCATAACCTCGGGGTCTGTCTTTGTGGCATTTGCATGCTCTCCTCGTGACCATGTGGGTTTCCTCCGGGTGCTTCGGTTTCCTCCCACATCAACATGACATTTGGGTTTGCAGGTTAATTGACCTCTGTAAAATTGCACCTAATGTGTGTACGGAGTGTATGTGAAAGGGGAATAATATAGAACTAGGGCAGCACAGCGTTCTTTGGGCAACTCACTCTCACGTGACTAGAACTCAATATCAAAACTCTCACTAATGCTTTGGCATTTATTCAGAAGTTTACAGTAATATTTTTACTGATTTACGAGTTGACATTTCTTCAAATTTTTTAAACGTCATGTTGCATACATATTGTTATTGAACGCTCAGACTTGAGTGTTGTGTAACTTGTACTGGATGTGCTTGTTCATTAGTCCATGCACAGACATGTCTCTCAGCACGTGACCCAGAAATCCCACAAGGTTGCAGTAACATAAATAGCAACTGTGTTGCTTCTCTTGACCCTGTTTACGAGTTCTAAAGTTACAATTTTCCACAGGTTCTGATGGTGCTAGGTTAAAATAATGTTTTAATTTTTCTCATATAAAAAAAGATATATTGATTGACAACTGCATAGGTATAGAAACATTATTGCAACTCAGCATGGTACTGTCGTTAAAAAGTTTGTTTTTGGTACTGTATACTTGTCTCCTCTATACTGCTCTTTATCATTTCTCTATTATTCTGAGTTCCTTCACCAGTTGAAGGGTCCCAACCCGAAACGTCACCTATCTACATCCTGCAGATATGCTATCAGACCCATTGAGTTACTCCATTCCTTGGCGTTTTATTTGAGGTTCCAGCATCTTCAGTTCCTCATGTCACCAGTTCTTTGGAAGTTGTTCACAATCAGTGAACAGGATGTACCAGCAATTTGAGTCAACGCAACAATGGTGTTCAAGAAATACCACTGTGGAGCATTTTTCTGAGTTTGTTATTGGAAGAAGCAAACCATTTAGTTGATGTGAGCTTCCTGACACAGTTGGGATCCAAATGCAGACTTTGCACCAGGTCTGGGTCAGAAGAAAGGTCTCGACCCGAAACATCACCTATGTTTTCCAGAGGTGCTGCCTGAACCGTGGAGTTACTCCAGCACTTTGTGCATGGATTGCAAAACCAACCTCTTCAAATATAATTTTGATTAGAGGCCTAGGAGCATAGGTGGGTAGCAAAACACAAGGCACGCTGAGTAGAGGCAAGCTTTGTGAGTGAGGTTACAATTTCAAAGTTGAGGAATGTCATTGAGGGCAATATGAATCAGACCATGGCCTACCTCTGAGGAGTGCAGATTCAATGGAATAGGAGCCAAGGTGCTGAGGTCTATTATGTGATCAGGCAATAGCAAGGACTCAAAGTTTTGATTTTTTTTTTAAAATATGCTGTATGCATAGGTTTATGCCTATGGAACATGACAGTCAGAAATATTATCTCTGGTCCTTCCAACCTGTCACATATTGTTGCAATGTCTTATTCCTACAGTCTCCGTCACAGGGTCATGTAAGCACTTAAAAGTGCAAGAAACCACATTAATCCAGGCCAACGGGAGAAAAAAGCTGGGAAAATGTTTGCAACTCCCTCAGGTACTGAAATCTAATCTGGGAGATCACGTTAACATTTGGTTGTGTATCACATGAATAAGGTGAACTACACCCCAGCCAGAGCCAGTGTTAGCTCTCAATTGTCTCATGTGAAGAATTATATAATCAATTAATATTCACTCCTAAGACCTGCTCAACAAGTTCTCCAGTCTCCGGGTAAGACAAACGCCTATTACAGAATCTTCTTTCAGCTGCGTGTAACTTGAATGTGTGGCCTCTTGACTCATGCAACCCATCACGTGGAAATGACGCCTGCACATGCACAACAGAGTCACTGCCTTATTATACAAATCTCGCAATAACTCATCCTTTATATAAAATCCTGCTATTGTCTCTGAAAGAATTGTTGCAGGTTCCAGCATGTGCAATTCTTTATGCTTACATAATTCCTACTCTTATAACTACAGAATAAGACAGGACTAAACTTCAAAGACATAATGAACAGCAAATGCTAGAATCGTGAGCAAAACACGAAGTGCTGGAGAAACTCAGCAACGCCAGCAGCATCTATGGAGGGAAAGGACAGATGACTTTTCAGGTCAGGAACCTTCCTCAGACAGGGTCCATATTTCACAAGCAGAGCTGTATGCTGCTAGAAGATTTTATGACATTTATTTGTCTTCACAGGTAATCTATCCTGCAAGGAAGAAATGTGATTTTGTTAATATTCTCCTCTTAGTGACATTTTTTTCAAATTTAAATCTCAATTATATTGCGATAAATATTAAGGAAAAGGTATTATGAAATTATTTGAAAAATATCAGAAATGTCTAGTTTTGTTGGTGGCTATAGGTTTCATGCAACATTAGCAAAAAAGAGTAAAGAGAAAAAAGAGATGTAAATAATCTTCGTTTTTCTACTGTTAGTACAACTAGTTATATTACATCTTGTATTACATTATATTTTAGGAGAAAAACATAAATCAATCGTTTGGATGAGCCAAAGGACTATGCCATACTTCAACAAAGTATTGATTGGTATTAGTTTATTATAGTCAAGTATACCATGGTGAAAAAACGTTGTTTTGCATACAGGCAAATCATACCACACAGTCAGATAATACAAAAGAGAAAATCAAGAGAGAGCAAAATATGGTACCGCAGCTGCAGAGAAAATGCAAATAAAAAAAGTTGAGGACCATAACAAGATCGATTGGAAGATTGGCAGTTATCACATAACATGCAAGAGGTCTGTTTAAGAGTCTGAAAATAGTGGGGATGAAGCTTATCTGGAATCAGTTGATATGTGCTTTCAAGCAGGATAGCTTTACAGTAAAAGAAATGCCCTGATACAAGTTTCAACCTGAATCATCGATCATCCTCTGCCACAGATGCTGCCAACCCAATAACTTCCTCCAGCTGCTTGCTTTTTGTTATAGATGCAGTCTCTTGCGTCAACAAATGTGGTATACTGATCATAACTTCTTGATTGCCCTACAAATATGCGTTATTATCTATATATTTGATTAAGTATTTGCAATTTTAGACCTGCAGGCTTTTCATTAAACACTAGTTATATTTAATAAATCATGTGAGAAACATTAACAAATTTACATGACTGTTCTGGTATAAAATTAAAATTCCTTTCACCCCTGCCTCCTCTACAGATGGATTATTTAATCGGTGGAGGTGCCTTCACACAGCCTAACTTTGTGACTCACCAGCACAGTCACATTTTACTGGTAGATCAGAGAGTTGGCTTTTTACAAGATGAACACAATAATCTAAATGTAGCCTCACGGACGTCTTATATAACTGCAACATGATCTCCCATCGTCTGTACATAATGTTCTGACTGATCAAGGCCAATGTGCCAAAATCCTTTTTGACCACCCTTTCGACCTGTTACACCACTTTCAAGGAGCACCTTTCAAGGTATATCAACTGCACCATTTACCTGTCCAGAGAAACTAGATACATTAATCTTGTGGATAAAATAAATATTGCCAGAGACATCACAGCACATGTGTTTTCGCTCAGGTACATTTCCAACTCTTGATGTGACAGCAGTGCACAGCCATTATAAGTTCATGTCATTGGCCAAAAGTAGGCCATTTGGCCCATTGAGTACTCCGCCATTCAATCACGGCTGATTTACCTTTCCCTCTCAATCCCATTCTCCTGCCTTCTTCCTCCAGGCCTCGACACCCTGACCAATCAAGCATCTGTCAATTTCTCCCTGAAAAATACCCAATGGCCTTCACATTCCAAAGGTGTACAGGTTTGCAGATTAATTGGCTTTTGTAAATGGTCCCTAGTGTGTAGGATAGAACTTGTGTATGAGTGATTGCAGGCCGGCGCAGACTGGGTGGACCAAAGGGCCAGTTTTTATATACAGTGCATTCCGAAAGTATTCAGACCACTTCACTTTTTCCACATTTTGTTACATTACAGCCTTATTCTAAAATGGATAAAAACATGTTTTATCATCAATCTACACACAATACCCCATAATAAAAAAGCAAAAACAGGTGTTGAGAAATGTTTGCAAAGTAATTAAAAATGAATAACTGAAATATCACATTTACATAAGTATCCAGACCCTTTGCTATGACACTCAAAATTGAGCTTAGGTGCATCCCGTTTCCATTGATTATTGTTAAGATGTTTCTACAACTTGATAGGAGTCCACCAGTGGTAAATTAAATTGATTGGACATGATTTGGAAAGGCACGCACCTGTCTATATAAGGTCCCACAGTTGACAGTGCATGTCAGAGCAAAAACCAATCTATGAAGATATTGCCCGTAGACCTCTGAGGCAGGATTGTGTCGAGACACAGATCTAGGGAAGGGTATAAAACAATGTATGCAGCATTACAGCTCCTGAAGAGCACAGTGGCCTCCGTCATTCTTAAATGGAAAAAATTTGGAACCACCAGGACTCTTCATAGAGCTGGCCGCCTGGCCAAACTGAGCAATCGGAGGAGAAGGGCCTTGGTCAGGACCAAGAACCCGATGGTCTCTCTGACAGAGCACCAGAGTTCCTATGTGGAGATGGGAGAACCTTCCAGAAGAACAACTATATCTGCAGCACTACACCAATCAGGCCTTTATGGTAGAGTGGCCAGACGGAAGTCACTCCTCATTAAAAGGCACATGACAGACCGCTTGGAGTTTGCCAAAAGGCACCTAAACAAGATTCTCTGGTCTGATGAAACCAAGATTGACCTCTTTGGCCTGAATGCCAAATAACATGTCTGGAGGAAACCAGGCACCGCTCATCACCTGGCCAATACCATACCTATGGTGCAGCATAGAGTCCACTACTCTGCAGCTGCTTGGGATGAATCATAATAAGAATCCTTGCGTCCTTCACTAAATTATCATAGCAAGTACATAATCTCCAAATGAATGGGCAACCATCTCCTCTGCCTAAATTATCATAGCAAGTACATAATCTCCAAATGATTGGGCAACCATCTCCTCTGCCTCGAAATATGAATCATCCTGAGGGCAATATGCATTGGGAGCGATATTCTAACTGTACAGGAAGGATCAGACTGAGAGGGCTTCTCTCATTGCCAGCCAAGTGACATCTTGGTGCTTGAGTTTTGGTGATGAATTCTGTCAGAAGATCTGGAACCATGATCAGGTAACCACTCCACAAGATCCATCAAGTCCTCATCCCACAGATTGTGCAGGATATTCCATGCTCTCCTTTGACTGATGGACATGGTAAAAAAAATTAGGACTGAGGTAAGCCACTCAGCCCCTGAGCCTGCTCTATCAACCCATATGAACATGATTGAACCTAATGTAACTTCAATCTTGCATTTCCACCTCCCCATAGTGAGCTCCTGTTCTAAATTGCATATTCACAAATGATTGCATCAATCCTTTCCATTACTGAAGCATAATCTCCCTACTCTTATACAGAATTTCCCTGACAATAAATTATATCATTCCGCCACAAAAGTAAATGTTGGAAAGAAAAACGATTAACATTTCAAGCCAAAGCTCCTTCGTACGAAGTTGTAAGAAAGAACTGCAGATGCTGGTTTAAATCGAAGTTAGATACAAAATGCTGGAGTAACTCAGAGGGACAGGCAGCATCTTTGGAGAGAAAGAATGGGTGATGTTTCAGCTCGAGACCCTTCTTCAGACTGAAAGACACAGGAATTTGAGGAAAGACATTCTTGCTATGGAGGGAGTACAGCATAGGTTTACAAGGTTAATTTCCGGGGTGGTGGGGCTGTCCTATGCTGAGATAATGGAGCGGCTGGGCTTGTATTCTCTGGAGTTTAGAAGGATGAGAGGGCATCTTATTGAAACATGTTAGATTATTAAGGGTTTGGACACACTAGAGGCAGGAAACATGTTGGGGGAGTCCAGAACCAGGGGCTGCAGTTTAAGAATAAGGGGTAAGCCATTTAGAACGGAGACGAGGAAATGCCTTTTCTCACAGAGTTGTGATTCTGTGGAATTCTATGCCTCAGAGGGCCGGTTCTCTAGATACTTTCAAGAAAGAGGGTTCTTAAAGATAGGGGAGTCGGGGGATATGGGGAGAAGGCAGGAACGGGGTACTGATTGGGGATTATCAGCCATGATCACATTGAATGGCGGTGCTGGCTCGAAGGGCCGAATGGCCTATCCCGCACCTATTGTCTATTGAAAGGGAAACAAGAGATGATGATTTAGAGAGATATAGAATAAATGAATGAAAGATATGCAAAAAGTAACAATGATAAAGGAAACGGGCCATTGTTAGCTGTAGCTAGGTGAGAATGAATGCTGGTATGGTGGGTGGGGGAGTGATTGAGAGAGAGAATATGCAAGGGTTACTTGAAGTTAGAGAATCAATATTCATACCCCTCGGTTGTAAGCAGCCTAAGCAAAATATGATGCCGTTCCTCCAATTTGCATTTAGCCTTACTCTGACAAAGGAGGGGGCCTAGAACAGAAAGATCAGTGTGGGAATCGGAAGGAGAATTAAAGTGTTTAGCAACCGGGAGATCAGATTGGTTCACGTGGGCTGAGCGAAGGTGTTCCGTGAAACGATCGCCCAGTCTACTTTTGGTCTCGCCGATGTATATGAGTCCACATCTTGAACAACGGATACAGTAAATGAGGTTGGAGGAGGCGCAAGTGAACCTCTGCCAAACCCGAAAGGACTGTCGTGTTCCCTGGACAGAGTCGAGGGACGAGGTATAGGGACAGGTGTTGCATCTCCTGCGGTGTAGAGTGACTGAACCTCCATAGTATCGATGACCGAATGGGGGTCTCAGAAAGCGGAAGTCATTAATACGATGAAGGGTGTGTGAGGTATCTTGGACATGGGTCAGGAGAGATTGGACCAGGGGGGAGATAGGATGTAGTCGAGGTAAATGGAAATCATTTCAGTGGGACAGGCGCAGGCAGAAACAATGGGTCTGCCCGGGCAGTTGTGATTGTGGATTTTGGGGAGAAGGGGCTGGGGAACAATAAGTTGGAGGTTTTGGAGGGCATAGGGCTGGAAGTGATAAAATCAGAAATGGTTTGTGAGATTATGGCCTGGTGCTCATCTGTAGGATCATGGTCCAAGTATAGTAGGAGGAGGTGCCCAAGAGTTGGCGCCTCGCCTCAGTGCGGTAGAGGTCAGCGCGCCAGACCACCACAGCACCTTCCTTGTTGGCTGGGGTTGATGATAATGTTGGGGTTGCTGGAGGGCTGTACATTCAGAGGGGGTGAGTTTAGAGTAGGTGCGGGGAGTGGAAAAGTTGAGTCGGTTGATGTCACGCCGTCAGTTGGAAATAAAAAGGTCTAAAGAGTGTAGAAGGCCGCCCGGGGGAGTCCAAGAGGACGGGGACTGATGGAGCTGGGAGAAGGTGTCATCGCTGGGTGACGAGGACTCCTTCCCATAGAAAAAGGCACGGAGGCGGAGAAGAAAAGCTCTATGTCATGGCGAACCCGCAACTCGTTGAGATGGAGGCTGAGGGGAATGAAGGTGAGGCCTCTGTTGAGGACAGCCTGTTCCGTATCGGAAAAGAGGAAACAAATTACACATTTGTTGAATCAATGCTGCTAACTTGAGCTTTATCCTTTCGTGTTTTCCTTATGTCTTCAGAACACTACGTTCCGTATCGGATGCTGTCTGTCTACCCTTCGTCAGAACCTGTTTGCATAGTTGAGTGTTTCACAAGATCATAAGTGATAGGAGTAGAATTAGGCCATTCAGCCCATCAAGTCTACTCCATCATTCAATCATGGTTGATCTGTCTCTCCCTTCTAACCACATTCTCCTGCCTTCTCCCCGTAACCTCTAACACCCGCACTAATCGAGAATCTATCTATCTCTACCTTACATACAGTGGCTTGCAAAAGTATTCATACCCCTTGAACTTTTACACATTTTGTCACGTTACAACCACAAACATAAATGTATTTTATTGGGATTTTATGTGATAGACCAGAACAGAGTGGCGCATAATTGTGAAGTGGAAGGGAAATGATACATGGTTTTCAAATTTTTTTACAAATAAAAAACTGAAAAGTGTGGCGTGCAAAAGTATTCAGCCCCCTTTACTCTGATATCCCTTAATAAAATCCAGTGCAATCAATTGCCTTCAGAAGTCACCTAATTAGTAAATAAAGTCCACTTGTGTGTAATCTAATCTCAGTATAAATACAGCTGTTCTGTGAAGGCCTCAGAGGTTTGTTAGAGAACATTAGTGAACAAACAGCAACATGAAGCCCGAGGAACACACCAGACAGGTCAGGGATAAAGTTGTGGAGAAGTTTAAAGCAGGGTTAGGTTATAAAAAAATATTGCAAGCTTTGAACATCTCACGGAGCACTGTTCAATCCATCATCCGAAAATGGAAAGAGTATGGCACAACTGCAAACCTACCAGGACATGGCCGTCTACCTAAACTGGCAGGCCGGGCAAGGAGAGCATTGATCAGAGAAATGTCCAAGAGGCCAATGGTAACTCTGGAGGAGCTGCAGAGATCCACAGCTCAGGTGGGAGAATCTGTCCACAGGACAACTATTAGTCGTGCACTCCACAAATCGGGCCTTTATGGAAGAGTGCCAAGAAGAGAGCCATTGTTGAAACAAAGCCATAAGAAGTCCCGTTTGCAGTTTGCCACAAGCCATGTGGGGGACACAGCAAACATGTGGAGGAGGGTGCTCTGGTCTGATGAGACCAACATTGAAGTTTTTGGCCTAAATGCAAAACACTATGTGTGGCGGAAAACTAACACTGCACATCACCCTGAACGCACGATCATGCTGTGGGGATGCTTTTCTTCAGCAGGGACAGGGAAGCTGGTCAGAGTTGATGGGAGCCAAATACAGAGCATTCTTGGAAGAAAACCTGTTAGAGTCTGCAAAAGACTTGAGACTGGGCGGAGGCTCACCTTCCAGCAGGTCAACGACCCTAAACATACAGCCAGAGCTACAATGGAATGGTTTTGATCAAAGCATATTCATGTGTTAGAATGGCCCAGTCAAAATCCAGACCTCAATTCAATTGAGAATCTCTGGCAAGACTTGAAAATTGCTGTTCGCAGACTCGCTCCATCCAATCTGACTGAGCTTGAGCTATTTTGCAAAGAAGAATGGCAAAAATTTCGGTCTCTAGATGTGCAAAGCTGGTAGAGACATACCCCAAAAGACTTGCAGCTGTAATTGCAGCGAAAGGTGGTTTGACAAAGTATTGACTCAGGGGGCCTGAATACTTTTGCACGCCACACTTTTCAGTTTTTTATTTGTAATAAAATTTGGAATCCATGTATAATTTTCCTTCCACTTCACAATTATGCGCCACTTTGTGTTCGTCTATCACATAAAATCCCAATAAAATACATTTAGGTTTGTGGTTGTAACGTGACAAAATGTGGAAATGTTCAAGGGGTATGAATACTTTTGCATGCCACTGTATATCCACTGACTGCCTCCACAGCCTTCTGTGGCAAATAATTCCATAGATTCACCACCCTCTGACTAAAGATATTCATCCTCATCTCCTTCCTAAAAGAACATCCTTTAATTCTGAGGCTATGACTAGTCCTAGACTCTCCCACTAGTGGAAACATCCTCTCCACATTCACTCTATCCAAGTCTTCCACTATTCTGTACATTTCAATGAGGTCCCCCCTCATTCTTCTAAACTCCAGCGAATATAGGCCCGGTGCCGACAAACGCTCATCATATGTTAAACATAGTGTTTAACTCACTTAGTGTTATGTAATGAGTCGGATTTTAGTGTTATGTAATGAACCGGATGTGATAAAGGACCTCATTAGGAGGCAGTGGCCATAATAATCTACAATTGGAGAGGGAGAAGAGTAGATCGGAGGTGTCAGTGTTGCAGTTGAATAAAGGGGACAAGGGGGCCATGAGGGAGGAGCTGGCCAAAGTTAAATGGAAAGATACACTAGCAGGGATGACAGTGGAAATAAAATGGCAGGTGTCTCAGAAGGTGCAGGATCAGTTCATTCCTCGGAGGAAGAAAAATTCCAAGGGGAGAAAGGGACGTCAGGGACTGTATAAAAATAAAAGCGAAGAAGTACAACGTAGCAAAGATGAGTGGGAAACAAGAGGATTGGGTAATGTTTAAAGAACAACAGAAGATAACTAAACAGACAATACAGGGAGAAAAGATGAGGTATGAAGGTAAGCTAGCCAAGAATATAAAGCAGGATAGTAAAAGTTTATTTAGGTATGTGAAGAGGAAAAAATTAGTTAAGACCAAAGTTGAACTCTTGCAGACCAAAAAAGATGAATTTATTATGGGGAACAAGGAAATGACAGATGAGTTGAACAGGTACTTTGGATCTGTCTTCACTAAGGAGGACACAAACAATCTTCCTTATATAGTAGTGGCCAGAGGATCTGGGGTGACAGATTAACTGAAGGAAATCCACATTAGGCAGGAAATGGTGTTGGATAGACTGATGGGACTGAAGGCTGATAAATCCCCAGGGCCTGATGGTCTGCATCCCAGGGTACTTAAGGAAGTGGCTCTAGAAATCGTGGATGGATTGGTGATAATTTTCCAATGTTCTATAGACTCAGGATCAGTTCCTGTGGATAGGAGGGTAGCTAATGTTACCCCGCTGTTTAAGAAAGGCAGGAGAGAAAAAGGGGAATTATAGACCAGTTAGCCTGACATCGGTGGTGGGGAAGATGCTGGAGTCAATTATAAAAGATGAGATAGCCGAACATTTGGATAGCAATAACAGGATCGGTCCGAGTCAGCATGGATTTATGATGGGGAAATCATGCTTAACTAATCTTCTGGATTTTTTTGAAGATGTATCTAGGAAAATGGACAAGGGAGAGAGACTGGATGTAATGTACCTGGACTTTCAGAAAGCATTTGATAAGGTCCCACATTGGAGATTAGTGGGCAAAATTAGTGAACATGATATTGGGGGTAGAGTGCTGACATGGATAGAGAAGTGGTTGGCAGACCGGAAACATAGAAAATAGGTGCAGGAGTAGGCCATTCGGCCCTTCAAGCCTGCACCGCCATTCAATATGATCATGGCTGATCATCCAACTCAGTATCCCGTACCTGCCTTCTCTCCATACCCCCGATCCCCTTAGCCACAAGGGCCACATCTAACTCCCTCTTAAATATTGCCAATGAACTGGCCTCAACTACCTTCTGTGGCAGAGAATTCAAGAGATTCACCACTCTCTGTGTGAAAAATGTTTTTCTCATCTCGATCCCAAAAGACTTCCTCCTTAGACTGTGACCCCTTGTTCTGGACTTCCCCAACATCAGGAATGATCTAGCCTGTCCGACCCCTTAAGAATGTTGTAAGTTTCTATAAGATCCCCTCTCAATCTTCTAAATTCTAGCGAGTACAACCGAGTCTATCCAGTCTTTCTTCATATGAAAGTCCTGACCTCCCTGGAATCAGTCTGGTCAACCTTCTCTGTACTCCCTCTATGGCAAGAATGTCTTTCTGCAGATTAGGAGACCACAACTGGATGCAATACTCCAGGTGTGCTCTCACCAAGACCCCGTACAACTGCAGTAGAACCTCCCTGCTCCTATACTCAAATCCTTTTGCTATGAATGCTAACATACCATTCGCTGCTATGAATGCTAACATACCATAACAAAGAGTAGGAATTAACTGGTCCCTTTCAGAATGGCACACAGTGACTAGTGGGGTACTGTAAGGCTCCGTGCTGGGACCGCAATTATTTACAATATACATCAATTAATTGGATGAAGGGATTCAAAGTAACATTAGCAAATTTACAGATGACACAAAGCTGGGTGGCAGTGTGCACTGTGAGGAGGATGCTATAAGAGTGCAGGGTGACTTGGACAGGTTCTGGGAGTGGGCAGATGCATGGCAGATGAAGTTTAATGCGGATAAATGTGAGGTTATCCACTTTGGTAGCAAAAACAGGAAGGCGGATTACTATCTAAATGGCATCAAGTTTGGAAAAGGGGAAGTACAACGTGATCTGGGGGTCCATGTACATCAGTCTATGAAAGTAAGCATACAGGTACAGCAGGCAGTGAAGAAAGCAAATGGCATGTTGGCCTTTATAACAAGAGGAATCGAATATTGGAGCAAAGAGGTCCTGCAGTTGTACAGAGCTCTAGTGAGACCACACCTGGAGTATTGTGTACTGTTTTGGTCGCCTAATTTGAGGAAGGACATTCTTGCTATTGAGGGAGTGTACAAGGTTAATTCCAGGGATGGCAGGACTGTCATATGCTGAGAGAGTGGAGCAGCTGGGCTTGTATACTCTGGAGTTTAGAAGGATGAGAGGGGATCTCATTGAAACATATAAGATTGTTAAGGGCTTGGACACGCTAGAGGCAGGAAACATGTTCCCGATGTTGGGAGAGTCCAGAACTAGGGGCCACAGTTTAAGAGTAAGGAGTAAGCCATTTAGAATGGAGACGAGGAAACACTTTTTCTCACAGAGAGTGGTGAGTCTGTGGAATTCTCTGCCTTAGAGGGCGGTGGAGGCAGGTTCTCTGGATGCTTTCAAGAGAGAGTTAGATAGGGCTCTTAAAAATAGCGGCGTCAGGGGATATGGGGGAAGGCAGGAACGGGGTACCGATTGGGGATGATCAGCCATGATCACATTGAATGGCGGTGCTGGCCTGAAGGGCTGAATGGCCTACTCCTGCACCTATTGTCTATTGTCTATATATGTCTAACATAATATGTTAGACATATATCATATCTCACAGATTTCCAACATGTTTCTAATTTTCATAATGTTCTGTTAGCTTTCCTAATTCCCTAGAATACTGCATACTCGCCTTTTGCAAATCATGCACTATGACACCCAGACCCCTCTGCATTTAAGTTATCTGCAATCTCTCTGTTCAGATAATGTTCTTATTTATTTTTCTTGCCAAAGTGGACAATTTCTCATTTTTGAATCAATGTTTAGCAATGTTACAAAATGTTGAGATTTTAAAAATCAAGTCTGCAATGTGTGATATGTGTTGGAGTCTGATCACTGGGCAAAAATGGCACTGCAGAATTATAGTTACGAAGGGGCCATGTGATAAAATGTAGCAATGTTACAAAATTTTGAGATTTAAAAAATCAAGTCTGCAATTTATCCCATCAGATAAAGCATAAAAAGAAGTATAATTTGACATCTAATTCACTTTCATATCTTCAGTATTACAAAAGTTATGGCCATTTTCATACTGGGAAATTAGCAACTTGTTTCCTATTGCTTTTCTATTGACTTAACACAAAAGTTGTGATCGAGGACAGTCAAAAGCCCATAACTTTCTCAGTTATTATAGATTGAAGTATTCTGAAACAAATATGAAACAATCTTACTTGGATGACTTGAAATTAAAACATATAATTAGTTAGTTATCCAATTGTAGCTAATTACAAATTCAATTATTAGATCTAAACATCTATCCATTTCTTAAGAAAAAATTAGAAAAAAATTTAAAGCCAATTAACATTCACACAATAAAACATGATTTTTAAATCTAATTGTCAAGGCCAAATTGAAAGAATAAATGTTTAATGCCCATAAATTAATGGGCATTTTAAACAGCTTGCGAGTGGGATTTTCTGGAATGCGATGGATTAGAACATTGCGGTTGCGGTGAATTTAAACCCCATGTCGGCAGGAAAAATTCTGCCGGTTCGTATGGGGACTAAACCACCGTTTCGCAACATGAAATGTTGAATAAGGTCATCTAAAAAAGCAAGTTTATATGTAAAAATAAACAGCTTTCACTTACCTGTCCCCTACGTAAAATCCCCGTGGTCGGCGTTCACGGCATTAGGAGATAATTTTAATTTTACTACAGCGCTGAAATAGTCGGGCTATTTATAAAAAAAAATTAACTTGCCGGCAGTCGGAACGAATCTCCAGAAATAGATCGCACTCCGACAACAGGAAGCTCTGGATGGCAAGGGATTAACTGCATTTAACCGCCCCCCCCCCCTTAAAGGCGCCAAAGTCGCGCACACGGCCAGCGGCAGAACTGCAGCACCGCTAAAGGTAAGTTTTGCAACATACCTACAATGCTGCTAACTTTATCCTTTTGTATTCTCCTTATGTCCTCTACAAGAACCTACTTTCCGACCTACTTTTTAACATCAGCAAATATTGTAAAAGTTGTTTTATCGCTGTTCCATGTGCAACAACCCTGAATTTATCTTGCCAACTATAAAATACTATAAATGTACTTTCTACTCTCTCTTTACGATCCACTCTCTCCTTCTGGTAACTAATGAAATCTATTCAAGGTTTCAAATGTCAAAGGTCTTTTATTGTCACATGTACCAATTATGGTACAGGGATATGCGAATTACGAATACAGCCATAGGAAAATAAAAAGCAACAAGACTCACAACTACATAAAAGTTAAAATAAACATCCGCCACAGCGGATTCCCCACATTTCTCACTGTGATGAAAGGCACAAAAGTCCAATCTTCTTCCTCTTTATTCTCCCTCGGTCGGGGCAGTCGAACCATCCGTTGGGGCGATCGAAGCTCCCGCATCCGGCGGTCGATGACCTCGCGTCGGGGCAATCGAACCTCCCGTGTCGGGACGGTTGAAACATCTGCGGCTTGGAGTTCCTGAAGTCGCTCTCTGACCAGAGACCGCGGACTCCGTGATGTTGTCCGCAAGCACCCATGGTTGGAGCTCCGAGGTCGACCCCTGGCAAAGAGATCGCAGGCTCCGCGATGGTAAGTCCCGCAGGTGACCTCGGTGGACCTCTCACATTTGGTCTCCAGCAAAGGCCGCCAACTCTGCGATGTTAGGCCGCATTGCGGACGTAGATACTATACGAAAAAAATCCCATCCCCTTTGAGGTAAGAGATTAGAAAAAGTTTCC
The DNA here is from genome assembly GCA_963514005.1 of Raja brachyura. The sequence goes on from OY740781.1 coordinate 78,308,275, forward strand.
CCCAACCCCCATGTAAAACGAGCTAAAGAACACTAAAAAACACACATTTAACACATACAATTAAAACACAAGGAAAGTACAGACAAACTGTTGGCGAGGCAGCCATTGCTGGCGCCACGCGGTGGCAGTGTTACATTCTATTCCATGAAATTATATTTCTTTTGATAAGCTTTGAAGCAGCACCTTATCAATGACATTGTAGAAATCTTAATATCTCCATTGGTTCCCCTTAATCCATACCACAACTTCCTTAAATTGGACAAACATGATTTTGCTTTCACAAAAGGATGTTGACTTCGCCTGATAAGCTTTAATCTGTTTTCCATTACACTTCTATGTATTCAAAAATAGCAGTTATCATTTTCTATGTTGTTAACTGGCCCGTGGTTTGTTATTTTCTCAATCCTTCCTTTATGAATAAAGCAGTTACATATACTATTTTCCAATCTTATGGGACCTTCCCCAAATCAAAGGAATTTTGGAAAATTAAAATCCAACACAATAACTATGTCATTGATAATTTCCTTTTAGGTTGAACCCAAAGTCTATTAAGACCTGGAGACTAATTAGCCCACAGTCCCAGCAATGTGCTCAATCCCACTTCAATGTTGATTGTAATTGTTCCTGAGATCTTCTTGCCCTTCTAATTCACGAGTCACGACTATTTCTGG